>CM057827.1:19605967-20855967 GCA_030068075.1 Paguma larvata | reverse complement strand
TGGGAGAGGGCTTATTATTTTGGCTACTACTCCTCAGTTTCCTTCTATATACCCCTCTACATAAACAGTGTATTTCCCCTGCTTTTTGCGCAAAATGGAGCATACTTGAAATGGAGAGGCCTTTTCCAGGATAAATGTTTTCTTTGCCTGTTATACCATAGAAAAAGTCCGAGGCACAGGCCTATGTATTTAGTAAAAAGAGAGAATGGATTCAGAATTCATAAAGGTTTGCAGTAAAGTGTTAATATCATATTTTGGATAGGTTTGAAGAATGTTTCATAAACTCTGACAATCCTCTTCACAACCTTCCTTCTCTCCATTGTGTGACCTTTTATCCCTTTTGCTATGAAAGCTTTAACGGTTACTTTTGCATGCCCTGCCCTAGACAAAGTTAAATACTTGTTGCTTTAGGTTTGCTGGTATGGTAGGCTGCCACAAGTTTGGCTACTTAGTGAGTGCTTTTTTTTCTCAATTTGCTTAATAATCAAAACTTTCTGCTTCTTGGTACATTTCATATGCTCTCTCATCTATAATCCTTCAATATAAAACATACAAGAATAAGGAAGCAACCAGCTTAAAGAAGTCTCTTATATTTTGGAACAAATGTCTGTGAATCTGTTGTAGAAGGGAAAGGAGGGGGAAAACAACTGATTATAGTATGGAATAACTAAAAACCAATAAATCAATATGTAGACACAATGTACATATACACGCACATACATAACATTTACGTCAGATTTTGGTCATTTAAATTCTTAAATGATTGAAGCCCTTCCTAGTCTAATCATCATTAATGTTAAAGAGATTACATTCATCTATTACGGTATGTGAAACTATAATTTGTAGATTTGTCATGTCCACTTGAGTATATTCTCCAGTTAAATACAGCCTCAGAAAATATAATTTTCCAAGAAACATAAATTCAGTCTCTTCTTTAACAAAATAATTCTAAGTTCATTAGAAGAATATGTTTATCTTAGAATATTTTTAAAGTAATGCAATGATTTGTCTTACGTAGTTATTAAAGAATATTGTAAACATCATCATAATAATTAATGATTGAAAACTATAGACAAATCAGTGACTAGACTAAATAGACCTGAAACAAACTACAAATAGTAACTAAATCTTATAACTTATATAACTTAGAAGGCTAGTCTTTTAATTCAGAGTATGGCTTCATGTTCACTTTCTAAATAAGGGAAACTAGGGATGGTTTCAGTTTATACAGAATATATTAAGAAATGGTATTTAGTTTAATGACCAGTGAATCTGCTTAAGTGGTTTTTTTGAGAAGGTGAGAGAGCGTGCATGGGGGAGGGGCAGAGAGAGAGGGGGACACAGAATCCAAAGCAGGCTCCAGGCTCTGAGCTGTCAGCACAGAGCCCAACGCGGGGCTTAAACCCAGGGACTGTGAGATCATGGCCTGAGTCTAAGTCGGATGCTTAACCAACTGAGCCACCCAGGTGCTCCTTAAGTGGTTTTTTTTTTAGTCTACTTTTCATTAGAAATATCTCTTCATTACGTACATAATATAAGTTAATTGTGTAAAATACAAATGGATAAAAACAGTACATAAAATTTCTTGCAATCCCAGAGATAGCCATTATTCACCATCTAGATTATTTTTGTTTTTATTTGAAGCTTATTTATTTATTTGCGGAGAGAGAGCGCAAGTGGGGTAGGAACAGAGAGAGGGAGCGAGAATCCTAAGCAGGCTCTCTGCTGGCAGTGCAGAGCCTGATGCAGGGCTTGAACTCACAAGACTGAACTACGGGATCATGACCTGAGCCAAAATCAACAGTTGGATGCTTAAACAACTGAGCCACCCAGGCACCCCTTCACCATCTAGCTTTAAAACTAATTTTTTTAGGGGCGCCTGGCTGGCTCAGTCAGAAGAACATGTGACTCTTGATCTTGGGGTCATGGGTTCAAGCCCCACGCTGGGTGTAGAAATTACTTAAACATATAAACTTAATAAAAAAAACTAATTTTTTAATCAAGTGAAATTTTTACCTTTTTATTTTTTTAGCCATGAAGATTACAAACTATAAACATGATTATTTGAAGTATGGGACTATTTAGTTAATAAAATTTAATGAGTTTTATTTTCACCAGAAATAGGAACCAAATTGCCCTTTAAAAAATTATACCTATGCCTGGAACAGTGTCTGGTACATAGTAGCCACTCAAAAAATATTTCTAGAATGTATATGCAGAAAACAATTCAGTCCTCAATATGTGGTCAAATCAAATCTCCTAACAGTTATCGTTACCATATGTTACATTTAGTGTTTTAGAGTTTATGAAACCCTTTTATGTATCTCTAAAAGATCTTCATTTGCCTGTGGTCGTTTATGACTAATATGAAGTATGTCTATTGCTTTTCTGGATATACTTAAACTTTCAGGGAAAATTAACCACTTCTAAACTGTTTATGCAAGAAGTTCTTTAAAGTTTTTCAGACTAATGCTATCCAAGAGACTTGGGGCAAATGTTTTGTATAATTTCAGATAGGTAAACATGTATTTAAAACATAAGATTGAAATTTTGGGTAACCGGGGTCAATTTCCTATTTATCATACTCAATAAAACTCCCTGCTATAAATATTCTTTCTAATGCTATACTGGGAGGCTTGCAGTAAGTTGGAATTCTTCAGGATGTTGTTCTCAGACCATATTATTAGTCCACAAATATTTATGATTTTTGTGTTCTTTTCATATTTTCACTGTGCAGAAATTTCTAGTTGTCTCCTGCCCCTTATCAAACATTCATCAAACATTCATCAAACATCTATAATCTGCCGTGTCAGATGCTTATATTGTACGAAAAGCTATGTATGTCTCCTTCTTAGAGTTTCAAATAAATGAAAGTAAATGTAAAAGAAAATTAAAGAAGAAATAACATGTTTGTGTAACTAGTTTGAATACCAGAGTTTTAAAATTTAAAGACTTAGATAGCTCAGATGTACCAGTTAAGCAGCAAAACAAACATCTTAAACCTATCACTTGGATGATGCTTGAACTAAAACCGTGACATTCTAGAACTTCAAGTTTGTAAATAATTGAGGAAACCAGATAATTTGCAAGTATGGTTTTCATTTTTCCTCAATGTAGTCTCTTACAATTTAGGATTATTTCAATATCAACTAGAAGTTACCTGCATAGTTAATATTCTCAAACGAAAAGATATAACTAAACTAAACAAAACTGAATTTTCAAAATGCTTCTCAAAGCATAAATATGTTTAAATTATTTTTATTTTGTATGATAAAGTTAGTTACTGCTATTTTTCTACTCATTTACTTTGTGACATAAGTGCACAAATTAGCTGCATTGAGACTTCGATCACATAGGATAAATAAGAGAAACAACTATTGCCCATTTTCAGTGTCTTTAATGACATAGGCAGTTGCAGGATGAGTAGTAATGTCATTTATCAGTCTATTTTGTAAAAAGTGTATAGGGCCTTTGGTTATCTTGCTTGACACTAGTCCAATATGCTCTTCCTTTTAAAAGGTCTTTTCTTCCCATTGTCTCTTAATGTCTCTCCCTCTCTGTCTTGGTTTTAGACTAGTTTCATTATACTGACAGTTTCTAATATATTGTTTTTTTATTCACTATTTGATATATTTGCTTTAATATATGTTCTTGTTTTAGCAGGTAAAAGAATCATAACTTGTTTTTTGGTTTTTGTTTTTTTTAAAAAAAGACTAATATTCTCTGAAGCTGTCTTTTAATGCATTTGCACGTCAACTTTTTTTGTTAACATCTGAAGTCTTTTATGAAGAGGGCAAACTACATGTTTAACAAGAGCTTTCCTGGGAGCTAAATTAAATACTAACAAATCTCCTTCCCTCACCTCCCTAGCCCCCAAGAATGGTGAATCTTTTAACTTGGGCTGCATCTTTAAAAGCTGATGGTTACTCACAGTCTAACAAAACTAGGATCACCAAACTTGGCAGTAGAAATAAACTTAGTCTTATTGCAATAACTACCTCAATTACTTTATTGTTTTTCCACCTTAAATTCAGAACATTTTTTGGAAATATTTTATGCTGTCTGTGATTTTCAAAACTCAGGTAGAAAACAAACTATTCAGTGTTTGAGAGTAGTGAATGAGTTTATACATTGTTTGAGAGAGTAAAATTTCAGTACATTTGTTTTTTTCTAGATATTTATCCAACATTAAAAACTGATTTTAAAAACTAAAAGTATAGTTCAACCAAAGTTAGGAAATGTAAAGGTAAGATAGCTTGGGTTAAAACCCATCTGCTTTGCATTCAAGTTCTGATTTTTAAATGGTAGCCAGCTTTGAAATTTTGTACATGCTTAAAACTTGGTGCTGGGACCATGGTTAATTAGCTCTCTCTTATCTACATAGTTTCAGAGCTTTATACTTATAAATGTCAATGCAAGTTTCTTTATTCTAAAACAATAGCATTTTAAAGGAAAACAAAACTCTATTTTTAAAATTTCATTTGTGGTCCACAGATGTTTGGTTTTCAGATATATTTGTTTTTTTCAGCTGCAGTGAAAGCATTAGCTTTGTGGGTTTTTTTAAGATTTTTATTTTAATTTTTTTTAACATTTATTTACTTATTTTTGGGAGACATAGAGACAGAGTGTGAGCAGGTGAGGGGCAGAGACAGAGGGAGACACAGAATCTGAAGCAGGCTCCAGGCCCTGAGCTGTCAGCACAGAGCCCGACGTGGGGCTTGAACTCACAGATCGTGAGATCATGACCCAAGCTGAAGTCGGCCGCTTAGCTGACTGAGCCACCCAGGCGCCCCAGCTTTGTGTTCTTTATAGCTGATTTATTCTCTTTTTGGAATAGAACATATCTGTTATTTCCTCATGATTGTTGTGGAATTGGTCAGCCCATACATAACATACAAACTGATCCTAATGCATAAGTAAGGATTCTTCAACTAACCTCTTGAACTCAGTAAGAAAAAAATCTGACAAGGATTCTTGCTGCACACTCATAATTTAATATTATGTGTTGCATTTTTGATACAGTTATTCAAATGTGGACTGTTATTTTAATTCATGACTTCCACATAGTTGACCACTGAGTTTTAAATTGGAAAATGCATATGGAAATTGAAAAATGTATTTACTACTCACTACTAGGAAATTTAAAATGCAGATCTCACCAAACCAGTATGTGTTAATCTTTTTCTCTGCTGCCAAATTTGGATAATCTCTGTTTCAAAAGTAAATAGAGAATACTAAACTAACTAGTTGCTCTGCATGGATGCACAGGTTCTGATTTCTTCTCACTCTTTTCATGGATTCTTAGGCCATACAGTATGTTTCCCTGCATTTTTATGCACCCTTCCTTTTTCCCTGTCACTCCTGGTATGGATAACTCTTTAAAACTCTCACTCCCTCCCCTTCTCCTACTTTGCCCTTTACCCAACTTCTATATGTGCTTATTGGTGTGAAACCCTGGGACATTTAGCCCATACAATAATAGCGCTCGACTTGTCCCCCTGTTCCTCCAGGAAAGGAAGTTCTTCAAAGGCTTCTTTGGAAAAGTAAGTTTGATGCCACATTCATGCTTGCTTTATAAGGAGTTACACCCCTAGTATAGCACTGACATTGGTTTCTTCATAATACAGGAATTGATTTGACTATATATGGAAATTAATAAATTGGAAACTTGGCATCTGTGATGTTAACTGTGTGTCTGTTGATACTAAAATCCAGTAAGTTAAGCAGATAAGTTAAAAAAGGATTATTTCCTCAAGGCTAGGTATTAAATTTAATTTGATCTTGCAAAGCTGTTCATATTAGCATATCAGCTGGGTTTTTAACAAGTGGGTTTTACTTCGTGCTCAATATTGAGGGAGAAATGGGAGGAAACACTAAGTTCAAGTGGAAATTGATTGTACACATTTACATTCAATACTAATACTTCTAATACTTTTTTTTTCAATCTAAATTAAATTTCAGGTAAAGTGAGTGAAAGTACATAAACCTACCTTTGGGGATTCTGTGATCTTTTTTAAGCCTGGGCTGCTAATCTAAGAAAAACGATCTTAATTAGCAGTCTACCAAATATCTGTCATTATCTGGTATGCTCCTTCTGTACATGCTTTTCAAGTAATGATTATTTAACATTCAGAGTTTCTTAGAATTAAGAATACATATACAATTAGCTAAATACATTTCTAACATTTTTGTGTCAAAGCTTATCATTGTTTAGTTTTGAGTAAGTGCTACCAAATAATTCAGACTGAGACAGTATAAGAAAACAGTACTGTCGTTGGATAACTGACTATAAATTACAGAAAGTTAATGTGGATATAAAAATCCCATCACAGTTGTTGTGTTGTTTTTTTTTTAACTGGGTGGTTTTGTTACCTTGGAAATTTGTTTTAAAGAATAAGTAGTGTCCATTTCTTAAGTAAATATTTTAGTTGTAACTTGTTTACAACTGTAACTTAACTACAGTAGCCTACTGTTGACCTTACTGATAACATTAACAGTCCATCAACACATATATATTTTTTTAATGTTTATTTTTTTGAGAGAGACAGAACACAAATGGGGGAGGGACAGAGAGAGAAAGAGACAGAAGATCTGAAGCATGCTCTATACTGAGAGCAGAGAGCCCGAAGTGGGGCTCAAAGTTAGGAACCATGAGATCATGGCCTGAACCAAAGTCAGATGCTTAACCGAGCCACCCAGGCGCCCCATCAACACATATTTTGTATGTTATATGTATTATATACTGTATTCTTATGGTAAAGTAAGCGAGAGGAAGGAAAAATGCTATTAAGAAAATCTTGCAGCGCCTGATGGCTCAGTCAGTTAAGCATCTGACTTCAGCTCAGGTCATGATTTCACGGTTCAGAGTTCGAGCCCCACATAGGGTTTTCTGCTCTCAGGCTCTTTGCTCTTGGTGTGGAACCCGCTTCAGATCCTCTGTCTCCCTCTCTCTGCCCTTCCTCCTCTTGTGTGTGCTTGTGTGCTGTTGCTCACTCTCTCTCTCAAAAGTAAATAAACATTAAAAAAGTTTTTTTTTAATCTTAAGAAAAAATGCATTTACAGTACTGTATTTATCAAATCTGTATATAAGTGGATTTGCACAGTTCAGTGGTATTCAAGGGTTAACAATATAAATAGGCATTATAATTGTTAAGGAAGTTTTTCATAGATATTCTTTTCCAAATAGAATTTCTCAAAGTGATTTCACATCACCATAATTATTATACAATTTAAACTAGCTTCCAAGTGATCAGTTTTTAATATGTCTACTTTAGTAAAAACAACCTTGGGGTGCCTGGCTGGCTGGCTCAGTTGGTTAAGCATCTTGATTTTGGGTCAGGTCATGAGCTCATGGTTTTGTGGGTTTGAGCCCTGCTTGGGTTTCTCTCTCTTTCTCAAATAAATAAACTTTAAAAAAAATAATAACCTTGTATAGACGTTGCATAGAAGGCTAGGTTGTAGAAAATATTGATTTGATTTATAGAAAAAACTTCGTGAAAGGTTATATAACATGCTTTTAGGGAACAAAAATAGCTCTCAATTCAAAATCAATCCCAAAGCGGCAATATTCATCACTATATAGAATGGAGTCAGGGTGCACCTACAGTGCGGCCGAACTGGGTCACACTGTTGCAGTATGCAGCATGATTATATGGCATGGGAAAGAAAATTAGGAATCCTCTCAATCCTTAAAATAACCCCTGAAATTATTATTCTCCCTGTTTTACAGTGAGGAAACTAAAGTGTATAGAGGTAAGTGTCCTGCCCAAATTCACAGATCTAATAAGAGGTAGAAGCTAGAATTTGGACCCAGATAATTTGACTCCAAAGCCCAGATTCTTAGTCACTATGCTATACAGTCACTTTGTTTTCATATTATTCAAAATCAGAGTTTTAAAGATTGAAACTTAGGGTACCTGGCTGGTTCAGTTGCTGAGTGTGTGGCTCTTAATCTCGGGGTTGTGGGTTAAAGCCTCTCATTGGGTATATAGATTACTTAGAAATAAAATCTTTAAAATAAAATTAAAATAAAAGATTTAACCTTAAAAGGTGCTAATAAATAGCTTCCTGTAAACTCATTTCACTCTTTATTTTTATAAGTTTATTTATTTATTTTGAGAAAGAGTGTGTAAGCAAGGGAGGGCAAAAAAAGAGAAGGAGAGAGAGAACCCAAGCAGCCTCTGCAGTGTCAGTGCAGAGCCTGATGTGGGGCTCAAACCCACAAACCATGAGATCATGACCTGAGCCAAAACCAAGAGTCAGACTCTAAACTAACTGAGCCACCCAGCCACCCCTCAACTCACTCTTTTTATTAAGGCTTTAAAGAGTTTTTTTTCAGTGGTTGAAACCAACATTTTATTTATTTGGAGATATTTATTTTTAAGTTTTTTAATGTTTATTTATTTATTTTGAGAGAAAGAGTGTGAGTGGGGGAGAGGCAGAGAGAGAGAATCCCAGGCAGGCTCTGCACTGCCAGCACAGAGTCTAATTCGGGGCTTGATTTCATGAATCATGAGATCATGCCCTGAGCCAAAACTAAGAGTTGGACGCTTAACTGACTGAGCCACCCAGGAGCCCCTTATTCGAGATATTTAAATCATACTAGTGAGTTTTACTGTCACAGGATTTCCTTAAAAGATGCTCAGCCGATGAGCAGTAGGTGTTGTACGGAAGTGTTGAATCACTGAATTGTACATCTAAACTAATATTATACTGTATGTTAACGAACTGGAATTTAAATTAAAACTTTTCAAAAAAGGAAAAAAAGATGCTGAACACTCTCCTAATAGCATCCGTGAACCATTGTGACTGTCAGAATTCTTTTGTTATTGAAGGGAGAATTCTTTTTATCACAGGACAATTTTATTCTAATGTACAATTTTTATAGTAAGTCATTTAAAAAATTATAAAACCAACGAGTGAGAAGCATTACCCATAATCTCACCAGAAATGTGCTTTTGAATGAAAAACTTTGATTTGGAGCCTTTTAAATCTTTCAAGTTGCCATTATTCAACTGACTTCCACACTAATTTACAAGAAATAGACTGGCGAAAGAGACATCGTTTGTCAAGTTTGCCAGGTCAGTTGTGATTTAATGAAAGGTGAAAATGAAGAATCTCATAGAACAGTATACAATAGGTAGTTTGTTATTCTTAATTTTTTATAACGCTTATTTACCTTTGAGAGAGATAGATACAGTGTGAGCAGGGAAGGGGCAGAGAGAGAGAGGGAGACACAGAATCTGATGCAGGCTCCAGGCTCTGAGCTGTCAGCACAGAGCCTGACACGGGGCCAGAACCCACAAACTGTGAGATCATGACCTGAGCTGAAGGACGCCTAACCAACTGAGCCACCCAGGCACCCTGGTAGTTTTTGTTTGTTTGTTTGTTTGTTCGTTTTAATTAAAGTATAGTTGAAATATGTAACATGTTAGTTTCAGGTGTACAAGACAGGGATTTTATAGCTAATTACATTTTGAAACCCTATGATAAAGGTAGTTATCTTCTGTAACCATACAGTGCTACTACAATATTATTAACTATTGAGTTTTTAATCCAGTACAATTTCTCATAAATTTTGATACTTTCTTAGCCTTCAGGTCATGTATGGATTAGTGGTCCATGATAAAGAAAACAGTTATGAAGAGATGTGTCCACCAAACATATTTGCATGAAAGTAGGTAGATGAAAGGATGATTAGCCCTGAATCTGAATTCATAGATCATGGCCAGGAGGACTGCTTCCTGTTTTTCCTAAGTTGTTTTCCTGAACCTGACCAGTGGGTCACTTCCCTATTCCTGCATCACCAATTAATGGGAGCAGTGCCTCCACAAGCTTTTGCAACAAGGACAGATAAACCTGAGTCTGTTATTGTTTATTAGCTCATTGTAAGCTTATACACCTCTTTTTTTTTTTTTTTTTTAGAGAGAGAGAACACAGGCACGTGTAGGAGAGGGGCAGAGAGGGAGACAGGATCTGAAGTGGGCTCTGGCTGACGGCAGAGAGTCCAATGTGGGGCTCAAACTCATCAACCATGAGGTCATGACCTGAGCCGGAGTCGGACGCTTAACCAACTGAGCCACCAAGGCGCCCCAAGCTTACACACATCTTTAAAAAGAAGGAAAAAAACCTGAGAACCTAAAATAACTTTTTTCCAAACCAGCTACATTAAATTGCTCACCATTGTTAGGAGAGCCAAGAATGTACTCAACTTTTTAGGATGTACTCCATACAGCTTTATTAGGGTATTTGGCCATACGAAGCAAATACTTGATTAACCCAAGTAATTACGTGGCACTTAACATTTGAAAAGGATTTTATAATTTTAGTATATGTGCTGCCGAAGTGGGCACTGAAAAGGATTTTATAATTTTAATATATTTGAGGAACCCTCTGACGTAGGTAATCTGTATTCCCATTGTATGAGGAACTGATTGAATGCAGAGATATGAAATGTTCTTAGGCCATTGTATTAGAAAAACTCTGGTCAGTCTACCTCCTGTGAGTCTGTCTTCTATGAATTTCCTTTACTACTCACATAAAATACTTCATTTCTGGTCCCCAAATATGTAGAGATTTTCTTCACTCCTACCAAGCCATTTTCTGCAACATCAGCAGGTTATCCCATAGGTTACGGGCTCAGTCACAAAAGACTGCCCCTGCCCTACTTCAGATGGCAATCATAAGTAATAAGTCCCAACATTACCTACAACTTGTGTCCAGTTTGGCTAAAAATTGGAGGTTCCCGCAATCCCCTCCTCAGGTTTAATTTGCTAGAACAGTTCACAGAACTTAGGGAAATACTTAATTATGTTTACTAGTTTATTAAAAGATATGACAAAGGAAACAGAAGAACAGCCAGACCAAGAGCTACACAAGGTGAGGGCTGGGAGGGTTCCAGGAGCTTCTGTCCCTATGGAGATGGAGTGTGTCACTTTCCTAGTGTGATGCATTTGCCAACCTGGAAGCTCTCTGAACCTTGTACTCTTGGGGTTTTATGGAGGCGCAAGCAATTATTAATTCCATTTCTAGCCCCTCTCCTTCCTTGGAGGATGGATCTGAGGTGAGCCTGCAAATTCCAAGTGTCTAATCATGGCTTGTTCTTTCTGTTGACCTGCCCTTCTCTAGAAGCCTACCCAAAGTTGCCTCAAGGAACAAAAGATGCTCCTCGTGTTCTTATCACTTAGGAATTTACAAGGGTTTTAGGAGTTCTGTGACAGGGATGGAGTCAGAGACCAAGTATCAGAACAAGAGACCAAATATCAGAACAGTGCTCTTATCACTTGGGGAATTAGGAAGTTACAAGGGTTTCAGAAGCTCTGTGCCCAGAACCAGGGGCAGAGACCAGTATATATTTTCCATTGTCTCAAAGCGATGTGCTTATGTTTATATACAGCTTTATAGCTTATGATATGCTGTGACCTAATTTCTCATCTACTGCGCACAACCACTCAAGTGAATCAGACAGGATAGTTCTTGAAACTACATTTTACAAATGAATAAACAACCTCAAAGAGGTCACCCAGTTAGTAGTAAAGGGCAGTGCCTACCCTGAAACCGAGGTTTTCTGAAATTTGGTGCAGGGTTTTCTCACCTACTCCGTATTGATGTTCTCTCAGAAGTACACGAGATAGCTCCAGCGCCTGAACTCTTCCCACGAACATGCATTGTATGCCTTGCACAGTTCATAAATTTGAATTAGTTGCCAAAATGTCAAACATTGAGAGTTTTCACATGAAACTTAAAATATCTATCTTAAGAATTAGAAGATCTGGCAAAACGGAATGCTTTCTATGTGGCAGCAGTGGCTTGAGTTGAGTAGCCACTGTACCCTTTGGTTGCCTTTTTGCCATAATCTCTGCAACTCCCTAATGTCCTTGCACTCAGCTGCTTCACTCGTTTGTTACCTGCTTTCAACCCTGTAGGCGTTTGAGTTTGTGAACTCCTCCCTGGGCTGTCTGTCACTGTGAATTTGGAGAGGGGAGGGCACTTCTAACTGTGTAAAAATCCCCAAAATATTATATCTGTTCTTAGCAGATCCTGTTAATGTACTGCCAAGTGTATTTTTTCACACTTATGCTTTTTCAGGTGTTAAATGGCATAATTAGAAATGGTTGAGTTGTAGAGAATGCATGGTTGAAAAGTAGTATGTGGTTATATTATTTTCACCTAATTCTCGAGAGTAAACATTTTGTGGTATTTATGACTCCTCTTAAAGTCAGTGTACTCACATCTACATTCTATTTTAGATTTCCTGGATTTTCTCCTCTGTAACAAATCATACTTTCTGCTTACCTTCACTCTGGATCCTTTTCTTTAAGAGAGAGGGAGTATCTGCAGCCTCTTTCCTTGTCTTCTTGTTTTTTTAATTACCATGCCCTTATGTAAATTTTACCTTCTTTTGTGTTTTATTAGATGCATCTTTTGTGATTTGGGGTTTTCTTTCTTTCTGAAGTCCTTTATAACAAATTTCTGAAGGGAAAAACAAGACAATCTCAAGAGTTACCAGAAGATTTCCAATCAATCAACTTTTAGAGTCATCTTTTTTAATTTGTATTCATGAAAACACAGTGGTTCTTGAGCTCAAATCACACTGTGTAAAACATACGAGGGCCTCTGCGAGGCTACCTAGATATAAAGATGAGCAAGACCATCTTTTTATTTTTTTTATTTTTTGCTCATTTACTCTCTCATTTTTAGATAACTATTCGTCACGTCTTGACACCTCTTTTTTCCTTAAGCCTCCAGAATTTCTTATGTTGTTCTCTCTTCCAGCTTGCTTCTTACCTCACTGAAAAACAGACTCAATCAGAAGAAAATTCTAGCACGTGCTGGCACCACATCTACCTGCATCCATGCCCATATGCTCTGTTTTCCCTTCTGTTCAAGAGGTGGGCGATCCGAGCTCGCAGCCGAGGCCATCTCCTCCACTAGGTTCTTGTTATTCCAGTTCTTTGTGACTCCAGCAATGCTCCCCACACTCTTTTCCATATCAGTTTTTCTTTCTTATAGTGGACCAAAACAAATCATCTTGGCGCCTTCAGTTTCTGCTCTCCCTTCCTCTGGTAAACCTATTTACTCAGTCTCTTTACCTTCACCACTCCACCAAAGCTGTTCTTGTCAAGTTTTCTTCTATATCATTATTCTAAAGGTCCACCCTACTCCCTCACCTGACCCATCAGCAGATTTGTCATAGTCCATTCCTCCCCTGCTATGAAACACAGTTCGTTTGGAGTTCAGGGATCCTGTTCTTGGTTTTCCCTCATGTCGCTGCCTGCTTCCCAGTCTGTGGACTCTTCTCTACCTACACCTCTCCCTCGATGATCAATCCAGTGTCATGGATTTAAATGCCATCTCTGTGCTGATGACTGAAATTTCTATCTTCAGACATCGCCTCTTGACTCTGTAGTGATATTTCCATCATAGAAGCAATAGAGCATAGGGGCGAGGGCACAGACTCTGAAGAGTCAGGTTCTTGCATTTAATCTTGGCTCAGCCACCTACTACCTTTGTGACCTTGGGAGAGGTTTCTAACTATTCTGTGTCTCAGTTTCCCCTCTATAAAAAAGGATAATACAAATACCAACCTCATGTGATTATTGTGAAAAATAAGTAAATATTAGCAAAGTGCACATAACAGCCTGCCATAGTGGATAACTGTTAGGTATTGTTATCATGATCATCATTAAATACTTTACACCAGGCATCTCACACTCACATGTCACAACCTAATTCCTAATCTTTCCTTCTCAAACTACTTTTCCCTAATCTTCCCATCTCACTATACAACAATTCTGTACCTGTGCTCTGGCTGAAAGTCCTGGATCTAATCTTTACTCCTCTCTTTCTGTTATACCCTATATCTATTCTACCAACAGCTCCTGTCTCACTGCCTCTGCACCGCTGCCCCGGTCCAAACCGGCTTCTCCTCTCACCTGAGTCATTGCAGGAGTGTTCTACTTCTGCTCTCATTGTTCCCCCTGCCATCTGTTCGCGAGATATCAGCCTGAGTGATCTTTAAGACAGAGGGCTGGTTGTGTTGCTCCACTGCCCCAGATCCTCCAGTAGCTTTTCACCTTACTCAGAATAATAACCAGAGTCTTTTGGGCCTTCTAGGCCATCGTACATGAATTCCCACTCTCCCTTTTCCTATATTCTACTCTCACTCCCTCAGTTCCGTCCACACTAGCTTCTTTGATATTCCCTGAACCCACTAGCTATGCCTCCACCTCAGGACCTTTGCACTCACTGCAGCCTCTATTCTGGAATACACATCATCCAGATATATGCATGGCTTACTTCGTCTCTTTCCATTCTTTCTTCAAAAATCCCATTCTCAGTGAGGCAGTCACTGAGAACCCTATTTTAAATTCCAAATACTACCTTCCTCCATATACACATACTTTATATTCTTCTTCCTTGCTTTATTTTTCTCTGATAGGGGCTTGTCACCATTTCTCATACCATACAGTTTACTTATTTATTTGTTTATCCCTTCTTCACTAAAACATAAGCTTTATTAAGACTGAAATCTTCACTCATTTTGTTCACTGCTGAATCTTCAATGCCTAAAATAGTATGTGATCCATAGTAGCTGCTCCAAAATATTTGAATTAGTGAGTGAACAGATGAATGAATGACAAAGCACTGCTTTCAGGTTCACCCTGTAGTGGAAGGAATCGGGTAAAGAAATGGTTACCAGTTGATGTGACAGGAACAGGTATTACTGGAGCAGAGAGGAAGATTGAATGTAAGAGTGTGATGAAGGCTCCTAGGAGGAGGTGACACCTAAGGCTGAGATGTAAAACAATGACTTCCAATTAAACTAGCTTAGAGAAGAAAGGGATTTCAGACAGAAGGAACAGCATTCACCAGGACCACTGGGATGAGAGAGAAACATGCTCTCCTACTCATTCATTCGTTCGTTCATTCATTCAACCTAGGGATATACAGCCGGAAACAGATGGCCCAAGCTTTAGGTACAGTTGACCAAGAGGATTAGGGAGTTGTTCATTGTGAAAAGGGGCATGACGAATTTGGTTTTGGACAGGTTGAATTTGAGATGCTTGTGGAATTTTCATTTCTGCTATTATATTACATTTAAAATATGAACTTAATATTAGAATAATCCTTAGGTTCCCCCCTTCTGACAGTTAAAAGTAATTTAGCAAACTGAAAGAGCTGAATTGCCTCCAGAAATCTTTCCTTTTGCTGTTTGTTTCAACTTTCATGCTGTTTGCTACCTTCTGTATTTTTTCCTGAAAGCCTTTAAATGCTCCTCTCACTTAAAATGCAGGAAATGTAGTGTATCTTAATGTCCCAGATTAAAGGGTTACCTTAGTGTTAGTGAAACAGCCATTAGAGATAATGCCAGCCTCAAATACTGGTGAAAGTTGTGTTTCTTTCCCTTTGTTTTGTCCTTTAGGGAATACTCACTGTATCTTGGAATTATAAGACAAAATTTGTTCCTTATACAATTCTGTTCATAAATTCAAATATAATTTTAAGGTCTTTCTGAGATTAAAAAAAAAGTCCATTTTTCTATGAAAGAAAAGCTTCTTATTCATTTGTTACAAGGCATACCATGTCATAGTTGCCTGTTAGTGTGTCATTACTCTGTAATACCTGGGTTATCTCTGCGTGTAGGTGTGACAGAAAGACTGACCAGTGATTCTTACACGTTGGGTACATTTGAAGATCATTTTGGTTTGTAGAGAAAGAACTTTGCACAATAGAATGGCAAATTACTATTGCTCAAAAAAAGTGACTTCCTCTGCCTTTCCTGCCCAAATTGGTCTGTTTGCTGCAGTTGCTTCTTAACATTTCAGTTATGCCAAATTATGCTTCCAATGTGTCTTTATAGCATTTCTTTGCTTTGGCTTAAACATTAGAACAGCCGTTTAACCTTTTTGCTCTTTACGTATCATACACCCAGCAGAATTGTCTTGCCTCTAAATATCACTTCTATTTATGTTGATTAATTGCACGTTCTTATCTCATTGGTGATCTTGGGAATCAGAACTTTGGAGTTGGAGAGCACTGAGATCTGTGTTTATACAAATATAAACACATTTGTAAAAGAAAGAAGGGAAGGAGAAGGGAAAGGGAAGGGAAAGATAGGAAAGGAAAAAGGAAAGAAAGGAAGAAAGAAAAGGGAAGGGGAAAGGGAAGAAAAAGAATAAGGATAATTCAGGGGCATAATTCCGACCAGGTCTAATATTTCAACATAGTGAATTGTCTTTCCAAAAAGATTTAATTAATGATTACTTTCCAGAGATTATGATGATTTACATCAGAGGTTGGCAAACTACGGCCCACTGTTTTGTATAAATAAAGCTTTATGGGAACAAAGCTGTGTCCATTTGTTTATATATCATCTGTGGCTGCTTTCCACTACAGTAGCAGAGTTGATTAGCTGTGACATAGACTCTATAGCCTGCAAAGCTTTAAATATTCGACATCTGGCCCCTCGCAGAAAAAGTTTGCCAATGTCTGATTTAAACAGTTTAAAAACATATTTCCCCAACTGTAAGTCTGAAGCACTTCCCTAGACAATACCAGTATGTAAAATGAAAGAGTACCTGTAAGGATATGCCTACCAAGACTATCACCAACATGTGATCATCATCCTTTTTCTTTAAGTGATGTCAACTTAAAAACAACCACATTTGGAGATAGGTAGATAGCAGTTCTTTGTTGTAATTAGTTATTTCAATTGCCTTTTATTGTGATTAGTTTTCATATTTAGGGAAAAGTGAACTTTCAGTGCACTTAGCTAAAGTTACTATTTTCGCGTCAGTTTTGCAACCATTTTGTTTCTTCGCTAGTATTTTCATTTGAAGATTACTCGTGCATTTCTCTTACTTGCAATACAAGTCTCCTAATTCAGTAATTCATAGTAGATCCACTACCTGCTATCATTTTCTCTAGTATCAGAGCCTGCTTAATTTTTATATTGGCCTATGTCTACCTATAAAAAAGGTGTTTATGGCAGATGTTAATTTGAAAATTCTAAGTTGGATATGTAGAGAGTAGCATGGTTTCTAGCTCAGTTATACTTGACATCTGTCATGTTTCTCTCATAGGTTAGCATGATCTTCTCAGATTTTACCAGTTTAAATTTGGAGTCACTGAAGCCCTGTCCATGTTATTAAACCCATCTTCTTTCCTCGAAGAATAAGCAAGTTTCTTTTTGTTGTATAACTATGTTTTTCATAAGTGACTAATCATCGTGAACTACCTATAACTTTGAAATTACTTAAAAAATAGAAAATGTTAGAACAATGGTAATGAAGTATTATGTAGTCTTTTTTTTTTTTAAGGGGTGTTTACATCACTAAGACATACCTAAATTCTATATTTCATACTTGGTTCTGGGTTATCTTTGTATTTTGTCTTTTGGTTAGCTAACTTTAACTTTCCCTCCTAGGATATTACCTTAAATAGACAGTTTTAGGGCACATAAAAGCAAAAACTTTGATCTTCTGTGACTTTTATCATTTTCTGAAAAGTGCTTCGAAATCTTACTTTATATTATCATAATGAAAGACTGTAAAAGGCACAAATATACAGGAACATTGCTACTATAGAATATGTATGATGAAGTCTGGACTTAAATTCAGCTACAGGTGTCTTTGAGTGTTAATATCTCAAACTCTGATTGAAGTAACTATATGTATCCAAGAATCGGGGCCCAAATATAGAAACAAATACAAGAAGAACTCCTATTATGTTTTCTTCTCCTATTTAGAAGTTCAAAGGCCATGGGATATGATAAATACAGTGCCTCAGTGATATATTAGTACAATACCAAAAAATTTGTTATATAGGCATACCTCAAAAAGCAAAAGGCAGAGATGTTTTCATCTCCGATGAAACAGTGTATTTGGGCCAAGAAAATGTTATATTTTGCTATATATGCTAAGGAGACTAAATGAGGAACAATCCTATTCTAAAATGACCTTTGAGGAGCACCTGGCTGCCTCAGTCAGAGGAGCATGCGACTCTTGTTCTCAGGATCATGAATCCAAGGCCCATGTTAGGTGTAGAGATTTCTTACATAATGACCTTTGATTTTTTTCTGCTTTCAATCTCCCAACCTGGAAGTAGTCCTGTCTGGTGACTCAGATGCTGAACACTGCAGGCTACAATTGAACAATGAGTGGACTAATAAAGCTGCAAATTTAAATTTCTTACGCAGGATTTTCATTTGGCAGTCTTCCGTGTTACTGATTAATGGTCCCCTATTCCCTTTAGTAGATATTTAGCAAACTTATTCCTTCAGCAGATACTTTTTTTAATATTTGTCATTTTTAAGACAGAGACAGAATCTGAGCAAGGGCAGGGCAGAGAGAGAGGGAGACACAGGATCCAAAGCAGGCTCCAGGCTCTGAGTGCCAGCACAGAGCCCGATGCAGGGCTCGAATCCACGGACCATGAGATCATGACCTGAGCCGAAGTCAACGCTTAACCAACTGAGCCACCCAGGCACTCCCAGCAGATATCAATTAAACTCCTATGCTGTATCAGGCATTGTTTTAAGGTCTGAGGATACAACAGTGAATAATGAAGATGGAAAAATCCCTGCCTTCATGGAGCAAATCATCTGGTTGGGTGCAAAAGCCTAGGGTGACTGTCAGAGTCCCACTCAGACCTCTTCTGTAAAAGCACCCGCTACTTTGTGGACACTGGGTCCGAGCACTTGTATCTTATCTTTTTTTTTTTTTTCAACTTTTAAATTGTGTTTTATTGAAGTATAGTGGACACACAATGTTACATTAGTTTCAGGTGTACAACATTCAGTAGGTCTATACATTATGCTGTGCTCACCACAAGTGTAGCTTCCCTCTGTCGCTACAACGCTATTACAGTACCACTGACTGTATTTATCACTGTGACTGACTCATTCCATAACTGGAAGGCATATGTCCCACTCCCATTTACCTTTTCTGTCCATTCCTCCCCCTCTTCCCCTCTGTCTGTCATCAGTGTGATTTATGGGTCTGTTTCTGCTGGGGTTTTTTGTTTTTTAGATTCTACATATAAGTGAAATCATGCAGTATTTGTCTTTCTCTGACTTATTTCACTTAGCATAATACCCTCTAGGTCCATCCATGTTGTCACAAATGACAGGATCTCGTTCTTTTTTATGGCTGGGTAATATTCCATTGTGTATGTGCCTCCGCCCTTCTTTATCCATTATCTATTGATGGACACTGAGGTTGCTTCCATATCTTGGCTAATGCAAATAATGCTGCAATAAACATAGGAGTGATATATCTTTTTAAATTAGTGTTTTCATTTTCTTTGGGTAAATACCCAGGAGTGGAATTACTGGATCATATGGTATCTCTATTTTTAATTTTTTCAGTGACTACATCAATTCACATTCCCACCAACAGTACATGAGGGTTACTTTTCTCCACATCCTCTCCAGCACTTGTTATTTTTTGTCTTTTTTATTCTAGCCATTCTGACAGGTCTAAAGTGTTATCTCATTGTGGTTTTGATTTGTATTTCCTTGATAATATAGTGATATTGAACATCTGTGTGTGCATCTTTTGGCTATCTGTATGTCTTCTTTGGAAAAGTATCTATTCAGGTCCTCTGCTCATTTTTAATCAGATTATTTGGAGTTTTTTTGGTGTCAGATTATAGAAGTTCTTTTATGTATTTTGGATATTAACCCCTTATCACATATATCTTTTGTAAATATCTTCTCCCATTCAGTAGATTGCCTTTTCATTTTGTTAATGGTTTCCTTTGCTGTGCAAAAGCTTAGGAAAGGTTTTTTGAAGAGAGTATTTAATATTTACAGATTCTTCTTGCCTTTCATTTACTTCTCAACCCAACCTAGTCTGACTTCCACTTCTCTATTAGTCAAGACTTCCAGAGAAACAGAACCACTGTCTGTTTTCTCTTTCTTTGTGCATGTATACATGCATATATGTATATGTATATATTTAGATATCTATATTTATACATATAGAGGGAGGGACTTAAGAATTGGCTCATGCAGTTATTGGGGTGGGCAAGTCTGAAGTATGAGGGCCAGCCAGCAGGCTGGAAGCTCAGACAGAATTTCTGTATTAGAGATTTGAGGCAGGATTTCTTCTCAGGGAAGCCTGTTTTTAACCCTTAAGGTCTTCAACTGATGGACAGGCCCACCCATATTATCAAGGGTAATCTCCTTTATCTACAGTCAATTGATTGTAAATGTTAATCACATCTACAAAATATCTTCAAAGCAACACCAGACTACTATTTGACAAAAAAACTGTGTGATCATAGCATAGCCAATTAGACACATAAAATTAACCATTTCAACTCTATCACTCTACCACATTTTCTTTGCTAAATGCAGTGGACACTTTTCACATTTTTTTCTTGCTTAATCACTTTGCAACATTTGACATTTTGGACCACCTACTATTTCTCGAAATCCTTCTCACTTAGTTTCAGTAACCCTAGTCTCTCCATTCTTCTGTCCCTTTGGCTCTTCCCTTTCTGATCTTTCAAAGACTCATTTTTTCCCAATTATTTAATTATTGATATTCTTTCCAGTTCTTGGCCCTCTTATTACTCCCATGATTGATATTTCCCAAAACTAAAATTCCATCTTAGAATTCTCTACTGAGCTTCAAACCTATATATCCAATTACCTGTTGTATATCTCTACCTGGATATTGCATAGGCATCCCAAACTTTGCTTGTCTAAAACTGAAATCCTCTTCTTCCCTTCTCAAACTTGTTTTGGCATCTCTTCTTTTCTCTTAGTTTATAGTACCGTCTTTACCTAAGGGATCTTCCAACTTCCCTCTTATATTTTCCATTTAAAACTTTCTCATCTGTATCCCTGTCTCAACGAAGAGAGCTTAACCCTCATTTTCTGCCATCTGGAATCGTGTTGTGGTCTTTCAGCTTCCTATCAGTCTCTTTCCAACCCATCTTATACTGCTGCCACAGTGATAGTTTTTAAATGCATTTAAAAATTCAGTCAGTAGTTCCTAATTGCCCATGGAATTAAGATAGAATTCTTTAGTAAGTACAGAAGGCTCTTCATGGCTAGGCCTTGCCTATGCTTTGTCTTCCACTGCTCCTCGCTTACCCATCCCACTTTCAAGCTTTTATAGAGCACAGACTTGACATGTTGTTTGCTTCCATGTCCTATGCTGCTGTTTCTTCTGCCTGCCATGTCCACTACCTCTGTAACTTCCCTGCCTTCTTACCCTTACCTCATGCATCTAGAAAAATTATTTCGGTACCTAGTTTGATCTTCTCCTTTGAATAACCCTCCTTGATTCCACAAATAGAGTTGACCGTGCCTCCTTTCTGACATCATTATACATCTTTTCAGCTCTACTGTAACACTTGCTATGTATTTTTTTTTAATGTCACCTTTCAGTGGACTATAAACTTCTAAGTGTTTCCACTACCTGACATGTGCTAGGCTCTTATCAGATGCCTGGTGATAGTGGAGATGATGAGCCCAGAGTAGAGCACACAGTTCATTTAAATAAGACTGTGTCTTCCATATGGAGGAGCCCTGGGCTTGGACACATACAGAGGAGAATGGTAGACATTTCTTTATCCTCTTCTGTTCCTTCTAGAGGCTGCTACTGCAACTTTTTACTACCAGTTTCCTTTTAGTTTATATTTTTTATGATGTTCTAACACTTATTCTCAGCCTTTATTTTGCATTCATTTTATTTTGCTTGTATCCTTGGAGCAGTTGAAAAGACAGGAAGCTGTTAAATTACTATTGCAAAGTCCCACTGTCCCATTTTCACTCCATCACAAGAGAAATCCTACATCAGCTTGTTCTCATATGATTCTTCTATGCCAAAAGAAGTCTTTCTCAGTCAGTAAAAAGAATTCATGTAATAATAGTATTTTTTCAAGTTTTTAAAATCCTTCTATGTCCCCAAAATGTCTCCATGCATTTAATGTCAAATTAAAAACTAAACCAGTTCTGTGTTAATCCTGAGAGAAGAAACAATGGTCTTTTAAGATTATTATAGGAATAATGAAGATTTCTTGGGTATTTAACATGAAAATTTCAGATGACCAAGGGTTCTGCTGTATACATTGGAGTCAGAGGATAGGTCAGCATCTCAATTTAGACCTGTGTATTACTTTTTACTGTAAAAACGTTTTTAGAAGATACTTGTGGTGTAACTCCTTATGTATTAATATTTACCTGACTCTTGGTTTTCTTCGTTGATTTTTTAAAGGGATGAAGAATCTACTTATGAATTCTTTGCCCTTTATGGAATGTGATATCTTGGTTTTGAGTCCACCTATCCCTTCCCCCTTACTTAATTTTATCTTATTGTTTTGCATTGTGTTTCTAAAATAATGGCTTTGGCTTGTTTTTTTCCTGAATGTTTCTGCAGTTTGTTTTGAGTATCTGGCTTTGGGCACCCCTCCTGAACTTGGACTCCATCTGTACATGTGACTTTTGGAAGGCAGAAGTCAGTATTTTCTATTGAAGATGACTTTTTTTTAATATTACATATCTGTGTGTCTCCCCCTTTCCTTTTTGGTTTCTTTTAAAAGACTGGAAAGAAAGCAGTTAAGGCAGTCCTGTGGGTATCAGCAGATGGACTCAGAGTTGTGGATGAAAAAACTAAGGTAAAAATTTTATATGCTTACATGTTACTGCTCATGTTTTGTTTTTTTTTATCCCTAATGATCAAATATAATGCCATTAAGCTGCTGTACCCACTCTGTATCCTTCTACTTTGTCCAAAGTACAGTCTTCTGAGATAACTAGTGTTGAGGAAACGAAGTTAGTTACTCATTTACCTTATGAAAAATAGAATTCTCTCAGCATTTTGCTCTACATGACAGGATGTTTATGTAGTAAGCATTTGCATTTAATGTTAAGATTTTTGTTCTTACACATTTTAAGAAAATGTTTAGCCCCACAAATTTGGTGTAAAAGATGATGGACCTTTTATCAAATTAAAAAAAAAAAAAAGACCACACCTGAAATTTCTTCTCGTTTCTTAATAAAGGGAACTATATTCTTAGAAAGTGATATTTGAAATGATATCGTTTAATCAAAAACCCAATTTAAGTGAAATCTTAAGGGCTAGTAAATGGCTTATTGGTTAACACTTACTTAAAATCTACACAATATCTCAAATCATAGGTGGCATTTTGCATTTGAGAGAAAATGATCCTACATACCGAAAAAACAGAGACATAGACTCTGACCTTAGAGACCATAAAAGTGTTGTATAAGCACATTTAATCATTAATTAAAATTTCCTAAGAGACCTAAAGTCTGGAGAAATTTTAACAAGAAGGCAATTTTTCAAAAGAATTCATATGTTATTGAAAGTTGTGGGGGAGTCTGGCAGGTAAAGAGCAATTTTGGTGGGTAACTTGTCTGTACATTTTTAATGTTTATTTATTTTTGAGAGACAAAAACAGAGCGTGAGCGGGGGAGGGGCAGAGAGAGGGAGACACAGAATCCCAAGCAGGCTTCAGGCTCTGAGTTGTGAGCACAGAGCCCAGCTCAGGGCTCAAACTCATGAACTGTGAGATGATGACCTGAGCTGAAGTTGGTCACTTGACCTACTGCGCCACCCAGGCGCCCCTCTACACATCTTTTAAAGCTTTAAAAGCTTACATGTACTGCCCTCTTAAAATCTGTTTTTTAGTCCTCTGCCCTGCTTTTATATGCTTGCCATAAAAGGAATATGTGAGCCGAAGTCAGACACCTAACCGACTTGAGCCGCCCTGGCGGGCCAAGAAGTGATACTCTTAAATGTACATTATTATTATTGAAAACAACGATCATTTTAATAGTTTATCTGGTGTATTTTTTAAAATGTTTTGGATGAAACGTGTTGTACATGGGGGCTGGTTTTAATTGTTTTATACCAGTTAGAAAGTGATTTTGCCCCCTGGTGGCTACCTATAGTACTGGTGTTAAATAGTTTGGTTCTTTTTCCACATTCAGTGATAATAGTAATTGGTGGCTTTTCACCTTTGGACTCATCATGAATGAAAAGAAATTTTGCAATGTATATAATCTATAAAGGGCTCATATTTAGAAAATATAAAGAACTACATATCAATAAGAAAAATGACAGACAATCCAAAAGAATCATTTTGCTAAAGAGGAAATTCATAGTAAGCAAGGTTATGCAAAATAAAATCATTATGAGCCATTATGGTGATACATTATAAAAGCCATTTGTTTGATTTTATGTTTTAGCACTTCTGGCCCCACTTCAGCATCTAGCGATTCTGGACTGTGGGAATATCACATAGAAGAGTCTCAGAGCCTCAAGATTTTAAAAAACATTTTGTGTAATGTTTATACTGTGTGTATACAATGCCATTCAGCAAGTATATAAAAAAGTCAGTCAAAACTAAATGATCACTAAGTTAATAAAAATTATATGAGAATCAAATGAGATATAGTGATTTATATATATTATCAAATTGAACATGGAATAAAACATGATAAAACTAAAAGCAAGCATATGTTTTAGAACATGAAGTGAGACAGGCAGCTGGGGAGAGTGCCTCTTGGGATTTCTCCTAAGTCAAATTCTTAGTATTCAGGCTGCTGGCCTCAGATCTAGCTTCTCCATTCATTTGTTGTGGAAACTCTGTATTGTGAAGTGAACATCCTGTGTTTATTCTGAGAAGCTTGAGTAACTTGACAAGTCCTCTGTTTCTTTGTGCTTCCTTTTTTCTAGGACCTCATAGTTGACCAGACAATAGAAAAAGTTTCTTTCTGTGCTCCGGATAGGAACTTTGATAGAGCCTTCTCTTACATATGTCGTGATGGCACCACTCGGCGCTGGATCTGTCATTGCTTCATGGCTGTCAAGGACACTGTGAGTCCAACAGTGTGGATTTCATCATGACTAGCCTCAGTTAGCCAAGCAATTTTCACTACATTTTTTTTCCAAATGTTTGTTTGTTTATTTATTTTGAGAGAGAGAGCACACATGTATGCATGAGGATGAATTGGGGAGGGGCAGAGAAAGAGGGCAGGAACCCATGAACGGTGAGATCATGACCTGAGCTGAAGTCAGGCACTTAACCAACTGAGCCACCCAGGTGCCCCTCCACTACATTTTTAACAAGTACCTGCTGTTACAGCACTTCAAGTGTATAAACTAGCCTGCTTTTACTCCTTTTACTCAAGTAGTTTACACTCTTGGTGTGACCCTGAGCTCACAGAGCAAGATGATTAGCTGAGATCCAAGGTCGTTAAAGGAAAGTAAAAGTGCTCTGGTGATGGTGGCTGCTAAACTTTACTTGAGACTTTTCATTATTAGAACTGTGTTCAAGATTCTTACATGTATTTATTTGCTAATACATCTGAGTACAAGATATTGAGATTAAAAGGCACTTATAAATTTATTTGCAAAGAAATTCTATAAATGAAAGAACCAAGTTGGAGTATATTTTCAATTAATTAAGAAATAGAAACACTGGGGCACCTGGCTGGCTCAATGGAACATGCAACTCTTGATCTCGGGGTCGTGAATTCAGACCCCACATTGGGGGTAGAAATTACTTTAAAAAAACACTAAATTATGGTACAATGAATTTCTGGCATACCAGAAATTGTTGCATAGTAGAAATTTTTGGTTTTGTTTAAAATGAATAACCTATTATCCTTCATGTAAATTACCCAAAATTCTGACATGAAAGACAAGTCTCTTAGATGATGATCTTAACTACAGTAGAACATTGAATGTGTAATTGTAATTACTGAGTTTTATATTTTTTTTACTCAAGAGAGAAAGACCATGAGTGGTGCAGAGGAGCAGAGGGAGAGAGAGAGAATCTTAAGTAGGCTCTACAGTCAGTGCTGAGCCTGACCCTGGGATCATTACCTGAGCCAATATCAAGAGTCGGACGCTCAACTGACTGAGCCACCCAGGCACCCCTGTAATTACTGATCTTTAAAATTTAAAAAAATTTTTTTAAATGTTTATTTCTGAGAGAGAGAGAGAGAAACAGAGCTCAAGCAGGGGAAGGCAGAGAGAGAGGGAGACACAGGATCCCAAGCAGGCTCTGGGCTCTGAGCTGTCCACACAGAGCCTGATGCAGGGCAGAACCCACAAACCATGAGATCATGACCTGAGCCAAAGGTCAGATGCTTGACAGACTGAGCCACCCAACCACCCCATTTTACTGAGTTTTTTTTTTTTTAAGTCCAGACAGAATAAGGCAGTATAGTCATTCCTGAAGGCTACAACTCAATAAACTCTTGCCAGTGTTTAATCTAAAAGGGGAGGTATGGCTGTACTCTAAAATGTTTTGTCAAAGCTCTTGGAGACAGTGCTATAAACTGTTAAAGAGTCCAGGCTCTGACTCAGATCTGGGTTTCAGGCCTAGTGCTGGTTCTTACTAACTGTGGGATTTAGGGCAAGTTACTTGACATTCTTTAAGTCTTAGTTTCCACTTTTATAAAATGAAGATAACAATTGTGAAGATTAAATTAGATAATTAATATAAGCACTCTTAGCATAGGGTCTGGCACATGGTAACTGCTCTGAAAATGGTGGCTAATATTGTCAAAGCTGATTCTCCTTGGTTTGACACAATGCGTTGAGAATGAGTTCAAGTAAATGAACTACACTTTCTTCCTTTGTCTCTCAGACGTTACGTAAGCCATAAAGCAGTGCATTTTGCTATCACTATATTCACAAAATCAAGAGTACAAGAGTTTCCTTATATTAATTTAAAAACTTTTATTGTCGAATCCTGGTCCTTCAGACTGTTTGAATCTCCTTGGCCGGTGGTTCTCCTGTATCAGAATCACCTGGAGGACTTATTAAAACAGTTTGCTAGTCCCCACCCTCAAGAGTTTTTCATTCAGGGGGTCTCAGATGGGGCTTGGGGAGCGTCTCTCTTCAAGAACTTCTGCCCTAGGCCTAGGAGCAATAATAAACTTCTTTGGATGATAACTCTGTCCTTGTAATAGTGCTGTGTTCAAAAGCGGACAGGTTCTAAAACTCGGTTCTCTTTCCTATTTCATGCTTCAGTGCCCTATCCTTATATCATCCTCCTAAGAAGTTAGATGGAAACCCATGTAACTCTGTCAGTCTTTAAATAAGCAGTTATGTGAAATCTTATAGTTTACATTCGTGTGAAATTTTAGGGACAAAAGACACTTCCAACATTACTCCTTATGATACCTGATATTGTCATATAAAATCCAGGGAGATTACTTGCTTAGAACCATATGTAGGAACAGCTACAGCTACCGGCATGGTGTGACTTTGAAAACTCCACAAAAGGCTCCCTGTTCTCAAATACCTCTTCTTACTATAAGTGATGCCAAAAGTTACTATATCATCTCTAACTTTGTTATTTCATGATTAAGGGTATGCTTTAAAATACAGATAACTCTGGTGAAAATAATCCATTGAGTTTATTAAATTTTGGGAATCCAGTATTTTTTTAAAATAATGTTTAGTTTATATAAGCTCTCCTCTCCTCCTACACACAAACAAATCAGTTTTATCTAATTCCTTTGTAAGTAGAGAGTGTGGGTGAAAACCTACTTTAGCTTTTGCCTGTGTGTGGTTGAGAGGGAGAGAGGTGAGAGAGCTAGAAGATAGGGAAGGGAGAAAGCATCAAAACGGTGAGGGCCTAGAACGGGGGTAGGGTGTGTAGGGAGGGGGGGCCATCGGATAGAGGAGACTGAGAAAGCTAAGCTTTCCTTTTCATAATTCCCTGGTCATTGCTAGAGTTGTATTAGTTATCCAAAGTCTTAAGTTTGTACCTTTTGTTCCTAGATATGTTGACAGTCTATTTAAGCTCCTGAAACTTGCCTGCCTTTCCAGTAGTTTCTTAGAAATGCTGGTACATATTTCCACTCTTCTCTTAACTGGCAAATGTAGGATTTGTGTCAAGACTTAGGGCCTCAAACCTTGAGCAATGTCTCCAAAGCTAATATGAGCGACAGAGGGAGCCTGACTGATAAGGTCTCAGTGGCTGCCCACAAAAGCACAGGGCACTAATGGTCACTTTACCCAGTGCCCACTACAGTCAAGTATCATTAGCATTACCTAAGGCAATTTACTCATTTAATTTGCCATTTTAATATATTAAAATATAATTTTAGGGGCTTCTGGGCAGCTCATTCAGTTAAGCATTCAACTCTTGATCTTGGTTCACATCATGATCTCTTAGTTCGTGAGTTCGAGCCTCACACTGGGCTCTGTGCTGACAGCACAGAGCCTGTTTGAGATTCTGTCTCTCCTTCTCTCTGCCCCTCACATGCTTGTGTGCTCTCTTCCCGTCTCTCTCAAAGTAAATAAACTTCAGAAATAAAATAAAATTTTAAGCTGGTGTTGCCAGCATTTTGCCTTGAATAAAAACATTATTTGTGGTCCAAACTTATTTGTAATTGTACTGTAACTCTAAGAAAGTTTTTTTAAACCTTCTGTTATGAACAGGGTGAGAGATTGAGTCATGCAGTAGGCTGTGCTTTTGCAGCCTGCTTAGAACGGAAACAGAAGCGGGAGAAGGAATGTGGAGTAACTGCTACTTTTGATGCCAGTCGGACCACTTTTACAAGAGAAGGATCATTCCGTGTCACAACAGCCACGGAGCAAGCAGAAAGAGAGGAGATTATGAAACAAATCCAAGATGCCAAGAAAGGTACAATCTGTTCTGTTAGAGTTTATTTATGCCATTTTTCCCAGCAGGTTAATATTTGGAAGCTCTTGGGCACCAGCTTTCTCACAAAGAGAACTCTTAGCAAAATATGAAGACTTTAAGAACAAAGCTGAAAACCTAAACAAAGACCTTTCCTTTAGAGTGGCTGGATTAGTGGCTTCCAAAGTATTTACTCTTTCCATTACCAGAAGCTGTCTGGGGAGGCTGAGATTGCAGTTGAAGAAGCTGCAAAGACATTACCCCCATGTTTAAAAACAAAATTGGGGAAATCTACTTCCTGGAACAGATTTCTGATTTTGATGGATCTGATCTCTGTGGGAAGCACGTGCTACCAAGGACCTACATTCTTCAAGGAAGAAGTACAAGTTGCAGGCTTAGTCTGCAAAGGACCCACTGATGGTGACGCTAGGTACAAATGCAGGTAGAAGTTTCACAGTGATGCCGTTTTATTAGATTATTACTGTGTTTTAGTGCTTTAGTGAAAAAAGTTCATAGAAGCTAACCCCTCTTTTTTCCCATAACCCTGTTAATTTTAGTGTGTGATTTTGCAAAGTGCAAATTTTCTGCGGGTACGCATGGCAGCATAGCAGAAATGCCTACGCAGGCAATTCAGGTCACTCAGGAGTCTCTTGTGTAAAGTTGAGTTTGAGTGTATTGTAAAACTAAATGATAGGGCCTGGGGGAAAATGCTTTGCATTCTTGTGTGCAGCTAGAGTTGAAACCAACAAGGAATATTTTGGATTTAAACAGTTCAGTTTAAATATACAAGATTTGATAAAAATCTTGCTCATTTTTTTACTATATGCTTTTAGTTCTAAACCAGCCATTTTAGAGAACCCCATTTATCGAATACTGACCCAAACAACTCTAATTCTTAAGCCAAAAAAAAGGTACATATTTTATTTGAAATTAAATTCTTGATTGTGAATTTTTAAAATTTCTTATAAACATTTGTGCCAGAATACCAAAGAATAAAACACCATGCTATTTTTATCAGAAAATTTAATATGCATAGCTATTCTTTAGTGTGCTACAGTGATTTTTCAGACTGGAAGTGTATTCTTTAATACCATCAAGTAATACTCTTGGCCACACACAGCAACTGCCAAAGCGGTTGAGTCCTAACATCTAGAGCATTATGAGGGGAGGCAGATAGAGATTTACCACAATCAGAATGGGACTCAGCTGGTACTCACATGGAAGTAGTTTTGTATTTAATATAATCCAGTTTAAACTTTTACTTATGTGGGTGCCTGACTGGTTCCGTTGGTGAAGCATGCAACTCTCAGGATGGTGAGTTTGAGCCCCATGTTAGGTATAGATTTTTTTTTTAATCTTAAAAATTTTGCTTCTGTATGCTTTTATTCAAATGACCCACAAATGCACATTGTGATTTAAAGACTGCTTTTTGACATTCTTTCACATCGAATCAGACTTACACTGTTTAGACCATTCTTACTCTACCACTCCCAAAGTCCTCTCTCCCAAAAAACAAGCAAACAAACATTGAAAACTATGAATCATCATTCTTTAAATGATCTCACATTAGGAGTTCATAAATGCTGATTTTTTGTTTTGTTTTGTTTTGTTTTAATCTTGGTTAGTGTCTTAAAGAAAATCTTAAGTTATGAATCATTGCATGAAAATTGAAGATCTGATATTTGTGTCTTAGTTGATATACCATGTGACATGTAGTAGGATATTAAACCTTTTATTTGTCTGAAACATAGGAGATCTGAGCCCTGATCGTAAGCTGTCCTTTAAGAGACATTGGGAAGGAGATGGGTAAAAGGCTGTATAAGCTGGAATTATTTGAAGACTGCTAAGGTCCTCTTTCTCTTGACTTTCTTGAGCTGAAACAGATAAGACAGTTGTTGGTTCATCAGTGGCTCCTGGCAACACTGCCCCATCCCCGTCCTCTCCCACTTCTCCCACTTCGGATGCCACTGCCTCTCTGGAGACGAACAATCCTCATGCCATCCCACGCCGGCATGCGCCCATTGAACAGCTTGCTCGCCAAGGCTCTTTCCGAGGATTTCCTGCTCTTAGCCAGAAGATGTCACCCTTTAAACGCCAACTATCCCTGCGCATCAATGAGTTGCCTTCCACTATGCAGAGGAAGACTGATTTCCCCATAAAAAATGCAGGTAATACAGCATCCACCTGACTCATAAGTGCTTTGCACTGAAGCATTATCGTCACTTCCAGTGGAGACACTAATCCCATCAAACTAGCCACCCCCGCTCTCTGAGGCTGGTTGATAGTTGTATGTATCTTGTGTCATTTCCCATTGGGAGAAGAGTAAGGTTCTTGGAGAGGGTCGTGAATCGTTCATTTCTCTTTAACAGATAGGTATCAGAACCATGATGGAAACTCCTACACTGAGCTACAAGGTTTGTGATTTGTCTTGATGGAAGTCTACTACCTCTCAGCCAACCTGCTTCCAAACATCAAGGGTCTCGAGTTTCCACTCTTATTCTACCATTCGGGACCCAACAGAGAATTAATTTAAAAAGCTTTGGAAACACATCTATTCAAATAGCATTACTGTCAGATGTACCAGAAGAAATGGATAAGTGCTCATTGTCCTTGTGGCTGGTTGGCTCTGTACGGAGGAAACTCAAAACTGGTCTCCTGTTTAAATAAAAAATCTGTTTTTCATCAGAGACAGTGAGCTTGCTCACATATATTCATTACCTTTCAGAACTGCCACACAGGCCTTTGTGTGGCCCCTGTACAGCTGAGCCAGCCCTGGTAGCTCTGTCTTCATCATAAGATCCGGAGCTAAAGTGTCAGATCTGGTCAGTGCTTTTATTGGGCTCTATTTTACTTCACTCTGAGACATGTCGAGCCAGTGCTTTAACAATATGAGGAAGACTGTTTCAATAGGACACTCCCAGTGATGGTATAAAAGTCCAGAGAGTTATGTTCTTTTGACGGATGAAAGGAGGCCTAAACAACAGTTGGACTGGATGATTACTGAGGGTCTTTCCAGCTCTCAACTCCTATAAAAACAGAAACCCTAGATGCTTCCAGTACCTTGTTTTCAGTCTTCTTCTGGAGCAGTTGGGAAACAAAAACTATTCTTTCCATAGTTGAGTAAAACAAAGGATCATCACACATTATCAGCTTCCCCCGTGACAGAAGTATCGCAGAGTCAATATTAAGAACAAAGCCTGTAGAGTCCTGGATCTCAGTTTACTTTTTCATGTTATCACAGTTCACATACTTGCTACTTTGGGGAAAAAATGAGTGATGATATTGTTGTAGCTTATTTCAGAGACAAGGACTGAGCTGCCACTGGTGTCCCTGATTTTAACCCATCTTCCAGTAGAGTTACTAAGTGGCTCCAGAACTCTGTGCAGATCACAGAGAACTAGTTGGAAGGCAAACAGGTTGCAGATGTCTTCCAGAAAAATGTAGCTAACTGACACAAAAAAAGAATACCAATTTCTCAGTAGTTTCACACAGGAAAGGAAATAAAGAAATCTGAGGATTTACAGCAAGGAAGATAGTCCTTAGTACATGAATTGTTGACATTTTATACCAAATTTTTTAAGCTGCTTTTATAGTCCCACTTGACAGTTGAGACTTTTCCTTTCACAAATAAGGGATGTGTTATAAAATGCCACCTTGTGTCATACAGTTATATTTCAGGATTATTCAGTTTTTCTGTCTGGAGCCATTTTCTGTTTGCCTTGCAGTGCCAGAAGTAGAAGGGGAGGCAGAGAGTATCAGCTCCCTGTGCTCACAGATCACCAATGCCTTCAGCACGCCCACCGAGGATCCCTTCTCATCTGCCCCAATGACCAAACCAGTGACAGTGATAGCACCACAGTCTCCTGCCTTTCAAGGTTGGTGCCCTCTTAGCCTGCTCACTAGTTCTCTTTGAAGCTTGTACTTTCATGGCATGGCTCACTGAATCTAGGTGGGCATCCTGAGCTTCCCAAGAGCTGGTCAGACCTGTTAATTTCCCTGTTGGATAATGTGTCAGATTTGTTAATTCCCCTTTTCCACAATGTCTTTGTGCTGTGTTCCCACTCCTGTTGCCTAGAATGTCTGCATTCATCACTGCATGTACCTTTCCGTCTTTGATCCCATTCTGTTAAGAGCTTCTGTAGTCCCAAGCCACTGCTTCACTTGCCACTTAACTGTTAAGAGTCAATATCCAGCCAGTGCTCCAGAAGCAGCAGTCATCAGAGTTGGTTCCAGCATATGCTTTCTTTAGCAGAGTGGTTCTCAACCCAAGGCGATTTTGCCCCTCTCAGGGAAAATTCGGCATTCATTGTCTGTTGATATTTTTGGGTGTCAGAACCTGGTAGGGCCTGGCTGCTACTGTCATCTGGGTAGAGGCTAGGGATGCTACTAAACACCTTTCGGTGCCCACGATGACTGCCATCACAGCAAGGAGTTTTCTGGCCCAAATTATCAATAGTGCCAAGGTTAAGAAGCCCTGGATTCACCTCATCTCCATCCTGTCACAAGAGGCACTTCTTTTGGCTCCTTAGTTCATTTCATCTTCTATAACAAGTGTCCTAAAATTTGCCTTTGTAAAGGCATTGAGGAATCACTAAAAGTTGTTGTTTCCAGAATACTGAGTTAATAGTTGATGTTGACTCTGAAGTCAGCAGAAAGTCTATATGTAACTTAAATTACAGACTTTTAGAATTTGAACTCTTATAATTGCCATTTCTTCATTTCTTTTGAGAAGGAGCTCAGAAGTTTTGCTGTAGAGACAGTTCCCCATTCCTATCCAAGGAAGCCACATACTTTTCCTTCAGAGAGTCTCTTTTAAAAACAAAAACAAAAAATCAATTATAATCATATGCACCAAATGGCTTTTATTTCATCTAACCAATATTTGTAATACCAACAATAGGCACAGTTTATTGAACACATATTAACACAGTGCCTGCTACATCATGGTAAGGACTCATGCATTTTCTCATCTCATTTAATCCCCACAACAACCCTTTGAGGTAAGCAATCAGATAAGGAAAATGAGCCTCAGAGAGGTTGAATAAGTTGCCTAAATTGCACAGCCAGGATTTAAACCCTGGTCTTTCCAAATATCATTACCTGTTACATTCTGCTACCTCTGTGCCTATTTACAATGGGATGTACAAAACTAATAGAACATAGTCCTTTCCCTGCCCATAAGGGGCTCCCCGTCTATGGGCGAGCTAGTCTTTTAAGACAAGCCCTGGGGTAAGTAGTACCAATGCCATAAGCATGGCTGCCCATCTTTAAGAGGGAGTTATTAAAGCATAGGGCAGAGGAAGGTGCTTGCTTGTCTGCTCCATACTAACTATGATAGACAGCTGGGCTGAGGACTAGAAACTGATGGAATAGTTTGCTCCTGGAGTAAAGGAGCAAGGATTAAGAGATTTTAATAAAGAGAGACAGGAAAGAATAGTAGTACTATGAACATTACTGAGGGGGGGAAAAAAACTTCAAAAAATAGAGATGAAATTAGTTCTATAGCAAATTAAAATTTATTAAGCAAATGAAAATATATACCGAATTTGATTTCTCATTTGTAGTATGAGGATACCACCCTTATGGAGTTTTTGAGAGAATTAAATAGGATGACGAATGCCAAAGTACTGTTAACATAGTGCCTGGCACATTGTGGGGATCATTAGATTTAACCTAGTGTTATTGTTGGCATAATTTTATCTTTTGGAGAAGTGGTAGGAGAAGGAAATGCTTTATCTACATCATTATGCCAAAGGCTAAGCTATACCTAGAATTGATTTTTGCTGCTTGTAAGACAAAGCAGCTCTATTCAACTTAATTGGAAATTGTTTCTCTGGGCTTCATTCCCTCTCCCCCTGTTCACATATTTTCCTAGAATAGTCATTTGGCTTTTTTATCAGTACAGCTATTTTAATTACCTCTAATTCCCTCTTCGCCCAAAGGTTTCCGTATCCATTGCAAGACGGCATGGTTATCCCAACACCAACTTTTCTGTCTTATCTGTTCCACCGTTATCGAACATCGGCCTGACCCAGCTCCAAGGGGTCACCCATCCACCCTGCATGAATTAACTCCATCGATGTTGTCTGCTCCCATTGTAGCTAATGGCACTGACTCAGCCTTCCATGTGCTTGCTGCTAAGCCAGCCCATACTGCTCTAGCACCCGTAGCAATGCCTGTGCGTGAAACCAACCCTTGGGCCCATGCCCCTGATGCTGCTAACAAGGGAATTGCAGCCACACGTTCGGGTAAGGTGGCCACGGATGGTGGTGAGGATTCTGGGATCAGATAAGTGACGCCGATTCAGAAATCAGCCATTTATCCAAGTGGGAACCAGAGAGGAATCCTTTCAGGAAAAGTGTGTTCTTTCCTGGAAATAAACTATTAGGAACAGATGGTGAAGGAGAGGAACTCGAGAGATTAGACTGATAGTTCCTAGGACTACCGAACAGAACCACCCCTTAGAGCTTTCATAAAATACGATTCCCACACCCTTCCCCGAGTCGACCACTGGATTTGGAGATAAATGGATATGCCCATAACAAGGGGGGGACCTTGCCTCTTACAACAGCAGGCCTACAGAAAGTGCTTTATTTTTTGCTTTGCTTTACTTTGTCTAGTTTTTCTGTAGTGAACATTTGTTAACTATAAAATCAAAACAAATTTTAATAGTAATAAAGGCAGTTCACCTGAAAGATAACATGTCTCTTGAAGCAAGACAGGGGCCACAAGGTACAGCACCAAGTCACTGGTTATTTTCTTTTTATTCTGTTAGAACAAAAGGGGAACCACCTTGGGCTCTTTAGAGCATGTGCAGGCTGGTTTCTGTACCATGGAGGAGTCACAGCAATAGGAAGGGGTTTCTTTTTTTTCTTTTTTAATTTTTTTTAATGTTTATTTTTGAGAGAGAGAGAGACAGACAGAGCATGAGCAGGGGAGGGGCACAGACAGAGGGAGACACAGAATCTTGAAACAGGCTCCAGGCTCTGAGTTGTCAGCACAGAGCCCGACGCCGGGCTCGAAGTCGGGAACAGTGAGATCATGACCTGAGCCGAAGTCGGACGCTTAACCGACTGAGCCACCCAGGCTCCCCAGGAAGGGGTTTCTGATGCCAGCCAGCTGCCATCGTTCCATGGAGTGCGATCCCTATCTAGACAGCTCCTCAGTGTGGCGGAGATAGCGGCATGGTCTGACAGGTTTCCTTTGTCCTAAGGCAAAACCTCCTCAGCTGGTAATAGAGACTTCTCACATCTGCCAGAACTGCAAAGTATTCCATTAGGGGCACTTGTTCCACATGTTAGGATCATTCAGGTAACCAAGGTTATCAGGTAAGGAAAGAAGCCCCTAACGATCTGATTCTTTTGTCTCTCTTCATCTCATTGATTTCAGGGACCGAGTGGGGTCAATCTTCTGGTGCTGCATCTCCCAGACTCTTCCAGGCTGGTCACAGACGCACTCCCTCTGAGGCTGACCGCTGGTTAGAAGAGGTGTCCAAGAGTGTCCGGGCACAGCAGCCCCAGACCTCAGCTGGCTCTCTGCAGCCAGTTCTCCAGCCGCCTCCACCCACTGCCATCACCCAGCCAGCGCCGCCTTTCCAAGGGAATGCATTCCTCACCTCTCAGCCCGTACCAGTGGGTGTGGTCCCACCCCTGCCGCCAGCCTATGTCCCTGCTCAGTCCTATCCTGTGGCCAATGGGATGCCCTATCCAGCCCCTAATGTGCCTGTGGTGGGCATCACTCCCTCCCAGATGGTAGCCAACGTGTTTGGCACTGCAGGCCACCCCCAGGCTGCCCACCCCCATCAGTCTCCCAGCCTGGTCAGGCAGCAGACATTCCCTCAGTATGAGACAAGCAGTGCTACTGCCAGTCCCTTCTTTAAGCCTCCTGCTCAGCACCTCAACGGTTCTGCAGCTTTCAATGGTGTAGACGATGGCAGGTTGGCCTCAGGAGATAAGCACACAGAGGTTCCTGCAGGGACCTGCCCGGTGGATCCTTTCGAAGCCCAGTGGGCTGCATTAGAAAGCAAGTCCAAGCAGCGTACTAACCCCTCTCCCACCAACCCTTTCTCCAGTGACTTACAGAAGACGTTTGAAATTGAACTTTAAGTAGTCTCTATGGCTTATGTATTTTTGTCCATACTTAGGCAAGGGCAGGGGCAGAGGTCAAAGAAGCAAAGGGAACTGTGTGTTCCCAGTCAGTATACTTTTCACTAATCCCAAAGGTCCTAAGGAGCATGTCCAGGCACAGAGTGCTATGAGAGGTGATTTTGAAAAAATGGAAGAAACATTCCTAGAGAAGAGTTGTCTTGCAGTTAGGCTAAAGAAGTCAAGGAAATGTTGCCCTCTGTCCCCCTCCAACTCCCTCAGCCCCTTAAAAATCTCTGGCAACAGAGAGGCAGATGTATCTGAACAGGAATCTGTATTCAAAGCACATTTACTGGAATATAAAACACAACGGGAAGCAAAACAATCTCCCTTCATTTTTCAGGCCACTCACCTGCCGCCTCTCAGTACGGCCTGTCTTAGAGATCAAGAACATGGTGGCCTGTGCTTAGGCTGGGGACGAGAGGCAGGCTGTGCTGCCAGAATTCCCAGGAGGGCACAGCAGCTGCCCAACAGAGCTATATTTTAGGGGTAAAGTTGAGCTTCCACTTTGAGTAAGAATAAATATTATAAATATATATCAAAAAAAGCCAAAATCTTTATTTTTATGCATTTAGAATATTTTAAATAGTTCTCAATATTAAAAAGTTGTATGAGTTGTAAGTAATCTTGCCAAAGGTAAAAGGGTTAGCTGTAAGAAATTGTACATAAGATTGATTTATCAGTGATGCCTGTTGACGTGGAGAGAGGAAAGGTTGGGAGTTGCAGATGGGATCCCTAGCTTACTTGGTATCTTTCATTGTTAAGTAGCACCTTGCAGCAACAATCATGCGTATGACCAATACAGTCCCTAGGTGGTAGTTTTAAAGAAAATGAAAGAGCAGTATTGTCCTGGTTTTAAACCTGTGATGAAATTCTAATGTAATTTTAATGGAATCAGTCTGAATACATTCTACAGAGAATATGTATTTTCTTTTATATACTGCTGCAGTTTCCTTATGTTAATCCTCTACTTTTGTTTTAACACTAAGGTGACAATGACTTAATCATATCCATGGACGGGAGCACAGGTTACTGTGTTGGTTTGTCATGTGGGTCTTGGGTTTTGTTTTGTCCTTTAGGTTTTGTCCCCACAAGCTTTGTGGGGATGGAGACTCTGGCTTAGTAGCTGTGTATGAGTCGGTCCCCCACTTGTGGTGAGAACATCCCGTTGCCAGTCGTAGCCACTTGGCCTCTGGTAACAACGTGAGAGCCCATCTCATTTTTACTTTTGAACGTTGGCCTTACAATCAAATGTAAGTTATATATATTTGTACTGATGAGAATTTATAATCTGCTTTAACAAAAATAAATGTTCATGGTAGAAGCTTTTGCCCCTGAAGGGCTGGTCTTTCCCCTTTTCTTTATTAGTAAATGTGTTTTAATTCTTTTTGGTCTGTTCTTGCTCCATTCTGCTGCTGCTGAACTCCAGTTTGATGTCTAGAAAACATTTTATTGGTTTTTTTTTTTATTGAGGTATAATTTGCATACAATGTTAATTTCAGGCATACAACATTGATCTGATAATTCTATTCATTATGCAGTGCTCACAACAGGTGTGGTCACCATCTGTCACCACGCATTATTACAGTATTATTGACTACATTCTCTATGCTATACTTCTCATCTCCATGACTTATAACTGAAAGATTATACCTCTTAATACCCTTTATTGTGGCCATAAGTATTAGTCTACTCTTAAAATTCACATTTCTATTTATACTTTAGGCTTTGGTTGATCCTAAGCATATCACTGATGTCAGATCCTTACTGCTCACTGATGTCAGATCCTTACTGCTCAAAGTGTGGTCTGGAACAAGAGCATGGACTTCACCTAGGAGTGGAGATACAGAATCTCAGTCCCACCCCTGACCCCCCAACGTAGTAATCAGAATCTACATTGGAAGAAGATTCACATTCTGAGAAGGACCTGGCTGAAGCAGTAAGTCTCAGGCTTGGATAGATATTAACATCACCTGGGAAGCTTTTAAAATCCTCATGCTGGCCCATACTCTAGACCAATTAAATCAAAGTGGGGAGGGGGGGCAGACACATATTCAGGTTTTTGTTGTGTTTTATTATTTTTGAGAGAGAGTGCAAGTGGACAAGAGGCAGAGAGAGAGGAAGACACAGAATCTGAACAGGCTTCAGGCTCTGAGTTGTCAGCACAGAGCCTAATGAAGGGCTTGAACCTATAAGCCATGAGATCATGACCTAAGCTAAAGTTGGACACTTAACCGAATGAGCCACCCAGGCGCACTTCAGTTTTTTTTTTTTTAAAGCTCCCAGTATGGAAGAAGGTTGAGAACCACTGGTCTAGATTGAGTTTTACTCTTTTCCCTAACCTTGGCCCACTATCCTGGGACTAGTTCTAAGAACTAGCTAACCTCAGACTTAATCTTCTAAACTATGTTGCCAACAGGCAACTAAGGAATTGGGGAGTCCAAGAAAACAGCCCTTAGTTTCCAATTTGTGGAGCAAAACCAGCCATGGTAAATGATAAGGGATGTTCCTCTGTATATTTTTTTTTAAGTGGAAAGAAAAAAATACCCCTACCCCTAACCCATGTTTCCTGTGTTGAATGAGAGGTAGACCAAGAAGTATCACTCACCTATGATGCAGTTTACCTCTTTTCCAGCCAGTCTGTTGGTAATAAGTTTTCTCTATAATGCCTGTCTTTCCTGTGTCCCAGAATAACCTGTCACTTAGGCCCAGTCAGTCCACTGGAGGATGTGTAGAAGGTTAAAGTAGAAAGGGACTTGGAAGCTCATTGAATCCAGGCCTCTTGTTTAGCAGCAAGTAATAGAGGTTCTGAGAGATGGAGAAGGATTTCTTCCAACTGAAATCACTTGTTAATACATTGCCTTCCACTCCATTGGTCCCCTGTCCTGCTGATGCCTGTTTTTAAGAGTCTGGTTTTTATCTGGCAGCAGACATTTCACTTCACAGATTCCTGCTTGGGGAGGAGAGGCTCCCAGTTGGTCACTGTACAGAGCAGGTCAGCTTGATGCAGGTGTGAAGCAGTCCTCACCACCAGGCTCTGCAGGTCTCAGCCTCAGGAGGAGGGCTTCAGGCACAGCTTCTGATGAATGTAAGGAACCTCCCCGCCCCCGCCCCCGCCAGTCCCCTGGCCCCATTCTGTCATGCTCACACAATAACGCGCTGCTGCTCCTTCGTCCCACATCCCCGTACTGAGCCTTACATGTCGTATTCCACTTTGGCGAGAGTCTTCACAAACATGCCATTAACTGTATGTACGGATGAGAGTTGAAGCTGGTTGCTACACTACCTGGAAGGGGGAGGTTGACTAGAGTAATGGACCACTGTTTGACCCTAGTAGATGAGATGGGAGTTCTAGCAAAGAAAACTTGCCTGACACAGCAAGAGTCAGTGTGCCCGTGTGAGGTAAGTGTTAACTTTGAACCCATCACACATCTCCCCACCCAGCTTTAAATGAAGTGAGAACACTGGTAGCTTGCTTTAGCACCCAGTGAATTGATCCTGTATAACAGAAATTATAGAGGGAAGCCATAATGTAAAGGTGTCCTTATCCAAGCAGACTCCTCTTGACCGCTGGCCGCTGCTGAGGCGCAGCACTGCAGGGCGGGGGTTTAAGGGGGTCAGGGGCTGAAAGAGCCGATTCTCTAGAAGACAGTTCCCTTTGCCAGCCAGAGACCGCAGCCCAAGAGTTGCTTAAGGACTGGGGCTGGAGCTAGCCTTCATCCCTGCTGCCAGACAGGCTGAGCGTGAGGCTGGAAGCGGGAACAGCTAGCACAGCAGAAGCTGGAGTAGTACTCATTGCCACAGAGCTGGGCCTGCAGGATCAAATCACAGTTGGCCAGCTCAGGCTGATCAATACACTCCCTGCCAAGGTCCCTGGGCTGGGCGGCCAGTGCTGCAAAACAACAGGGGAGAGACAAAGTGGTTAAGGAAGCTGTGTATGCTGAAAAGTCCCACCTATTCTTTCTTTGCCATAAAGGAAAACAACACTAGAACCGCCAGATTCCCAAAAAGTACAGTTATCCTGGAACCTTTTAACACCTATGTGTACAGTGCCTCCCCACCCCCCACTGTGGGCCTCATGTAGGCATGCAGTGGTCCTCCGGTTGTCCTGCAACCTCAGCCCAGCCTCCCAAATAGTGACTGACTGGATGATTAAACATCTCTTGAAGTTAACTCCTACCCTTGCAATTGTGACCTGTGAGCTGAATGACAGCTGCCTTAGCCCCTGGACTGAGAAGGGAGTAGTAGGATCAGTCCTAAGTAAAATTCTGAGTTTGCAAGAGCCGTCCTGTCTCTCTCATTGCTGATTTAATGTTTTATGCCTTCAGTAGCCCCAGTGTATCTCAAGTCGCTTCATTCCCCATCTCCCCACTTCCCCACCCCCAGAGAGAGAAAGTGTTAAGCAAAGTGATTAGAACAGCCTTGTGAGCTATGGCTCTAATACTGCATTGAGTTCAAAAATGCTGGTTGCCCCCTCCCCCCCAAATATGCCAGGAGCTTCTGTATCTTAAAAATCCCTGTGAGAAAGATGCCTGGCTGGCTCAGTCAATAGAGCATGTGACTCTTGATCGCTGGGTCAGGAGTTCGAGCCCCACCCTGGACATAGAGATTAAAAAAAAAAAAAAATCAGAGCGCCTGACTGGCTCAGTTGGTACAGCATGCGACTCTATCTTGGGGTCATTGAGTTCCAGCCCCACGTTAGGCATAGAGACTACTTTAAAAATAAACAACTATTAAAAGAAAAAATATTAAAGAAAATCCCTGTGTTTCATTCTGCTTCTTCCTCATAGGACTGAAATGGCCTTATCTAGTTAACTTGCCTTTCCTTTCTGGAAGGGGCTCTTGGCTTAGGCCAAAATGATACCTTCTTTAAAGTCAGACCTCATAGGCTTAATCTTTCTCTCTCCCCTTGCTTCCTCCCAAAAATGCAACTAAAAGACTATATCTGAGAAGTGAATGACTTTTGGTACATCAGTATAACAAGAGTACTAACTACAGATGACCCTTGAACAACTTGGGTTTGCACTATGTGGGTCCACATGATTTTTTTTTCACTAAATACTGTATAGTACTATATTTTCTTTATGATTTTCTTAACATTTTCTCTTTGTTGTAAGAATACAGTATATAATACATATACAATATGTATTATCAGTAAGGCTTTGACCAATAGGCTATTAGTAAAATTTTTGGAGAGTCAAAGTTATATGTGGATTTTTGACTGCACAGAGTGTTGGCACCCCTAATCCCTGTGTTGCTCAAGTGTCAACTGTACCTACTTTTACATAAATAGCAAGGCATTTGTGCATATTGTTTTTAAAAATCTGTAACTTTGGTATCAACTTTCTCTGAGCTGTTGCAGCCCAGGGGCCTATCACAGGGCCCAGAGGTTGGGGGTCCAGCGTGGTGGCTAAGCACACCAGCTCTGGAGCCAGGATGCCTGAGCACAGTCCTGGCTCTCCTATTCCCCAGCTGGGCGACTGTGGGCCAGTTACTTAAGCTCTCCACCTGTGTTTCCTCATATGAAATGGAGATAATAATAGCACCTTGGGCACACAGTAACCGTGGCTAAAATTTGCGTGCTTAACTGTGTTTTGCTCCGTAGCCTCATTCCTGGTCATTCAAAAAAGTGAGTGATGCCCTATATTTTATCCTTACAGTGTTTTCCGTTTCTCATCCCAGTCTTTTGGCAAGAAGGTTGAGAAGTCCTCAAAAGAAGTATGTCCCTTACACCAGAGCAAGACTAGGTCAAGACTCCCTACCCTGATGCTAACATTAATTCCAGTATGCCACCAGACCACAAATAGGGCAGAGTAAGGCATGAGGCAGTCTCAAGCAGTGAGACCCTACAAAAAGCATAAATAGGTGAGAGCAGAAGTCTGCGGCCGAATCAACAAAATGAATACAAAGGAGAGAGACAGCTTCTAAGCATGACAGGTGCCCACAAAATGTCTAAGGTTAGCCACACTCTTCCAGCAGAGGGCAGGAGCCTGACTCGGACCGTTCCTGTCCTGTCCGGGAGGCAGGCCATGCTAGGCCATTTCAGCGTACAACCACACATCAGCAGGAGCCCCACGAGACTTTGCCATCAAACGAGTTTCTGATTATAATTCAGCTGCTCCTTTAGACAGGTCTACAACTAATCACAAACATGAATACCTGGCTCCTCAGACAGCTCTCTCTCTCTCTCTCTCTCTCTCTCTCTCACATAAACCTGCATTCTGGTTTATCTGGAGTCTTGTAAGTTGGGTGGCATGTAGTCAAGAGATCAGTATGCTGGGTGCAGTAGAGGTGAGAAGTGGTCCCTGCAGTACAGTGTTTTCACCAAGGTAATGCCTTCGTGCACTCAGTCACCAAGCCTGAGCACCTAGTGATGCCAGGCACTGAGCCGGGAGCCTGAGGACTCGAACCCCAGTGGCTGTCCTAAGGAGCTCACGAACTGGAAGCCTACACGTCCGTCTGATCCACTAAGCAGCGTTTCTACCGCACACCTTCATCCTCTAGCACTGGCCAGTTCCCGCCTTCAGCGCGGCAGGCACGAGGCAGCCAGACCCGACAGACCTTGCTGTAACAACACTCTTGGTGCGGTGCTACAGCCCTGACGGTTGTGTCCAGGCAGACAGGAAGGGCCCTGGCACCTTTCCCCCGAGCCTGTCTGAGGCCTCCTGACAACTGGCTGCCCAGCCTGGGGCACTGCCCTGCTCTTCAGGCCATCAGTGAACCCAGACCAAGGACACATGGAAGGGCAGACTGGGCACAGGGCAGAGCTGCTTCTCTCCACTTCCCTCCAGCTTCTTTGAATATAGAGTGCTTATGAATCCATCTTCTCAATTCTGAGATGCAAATTAGACTCAAATTAGACAGCATCTGAATTAACGGTCCCTTAGCACTGTATCTTTAACAGCAGGTGTTTCTTAGTGAGATGAAACTAATTGTTTTACGATATGGTACTTAGGTTCATTGGAATGTAACTCAGAGCAAGAGCTGGAGAATATAAAACTAAAATATCAAACTACTGAATAATGTAGGTAAAATTCTGCCCAGTTATAGGTGTGGTAGTTTAAGGAAAAGAAAATTAAATACGAGGACTAGGTCGTAGTCCCAGCTTGACCACTAATTTGCTGTGTGACCTGTGGAAAGATCAGATAAGGTGTCTGGATATCTGTCTTGTCTGTAAGGTGACACTAATCCTTGCCTTTCCCTTCCTGGGTTTTATGGTCAAACGGGCATGAAGGCACTTTTCAATCATAGGACCACTTTTTGCCATCCTAATTAGAATGGACAGATTTAATGGTCTGCCTGTAAGTATTATATATCCTGTTTCTCAAAGATCAGTATATCTAAATGATATTTAACGTCATCTATTAAGCTATTACCAGATGCCCATCATCCGTGCTATTTTCCTCATCCTCCTCACAGCCCTCTCGGGTGGCGGAATAGCCCTCTGTATGTGTGAGGACAGGGAGACTCAGGAGAGCCCCTTGCTACCAGGAACCAGCAGAGTGAGCCAGGACTCAGACTTGAGTCACTCAGACCCGTGCAGCACAAAGCTGGCTCTCGGAAACAAGTGAATCCCTGGGGCGGGCCTCTTACCCGGTGGGCCCACCTTCACCTCGGTGCTGCGGCTGACTGCCTGGCTTCCACGGTAGGCACTGCACGTGTAGGAGCCCTCGTCTCTGGGCTGCAGGTTGTGGATCAGCAGTGTGCCATCTGGGGACTGGTGGACTCGATGCCCGTCGGCCCGCACCGGCAGCCCGTTCCTGGAGGGGAGAGGACACTGGGAGAGCCATCCGTGGCCTCTGGTCTTGAGGCCCCCGGAGGCCATGCTGCCACTCCCAGTACCCCAGGGCCCAGAGACAAAGGGAGGAGGTAATTGTTTGGACAGAGGACCCTCACTTCAAGAAAGAGATGGGCCAGGGTACCAAAAAGAACACTAGTGGCGCAAAATAACCCAGAAGTAGAGGGAACTCACCCCAGCTGAGCATACTGATCTAAGTTACTGTGAATTTGCCTTTTACCCAACAGGGAAGCCCCACTTTCACCTTTTATCAACACGGACATTCCAGCAGCTGTGCGGTGCTGGGCCAGCCACATCTGCGCCCACTGCCTTGAGGGTCCTGGGGTAGGGCACAGGTGTTTAGAGGCACCTTCCCTGAGGAAGCCTCAGCTGAGACCTGACTCGAGGATGAGGAGCAGCAGCTAGGCAGCGAATGGGAGAACAAGGGGACTCGGGAGCTGGAAGGCAGGCCATGGTCAGAGCAGGGAGGCCTCAACGGGAGTTTGGACTGGACCCTGGGGCAGGGTGTGAGCTAAGCAGGACTGACAGAGTATCTGCCCTTAGTAAGGAATGATGACTGGGGCTAGGACAAGCCTGAAAGCAGAGAGCAGGAAAGCGGCTCCTGCAGAAGTGCACACATGGGTGAGAGGCAGACGTGCAAGGTAAGGGAGAAGAGATGAAGGACCACAGAGGTTAGCCAGGGTTGCTGGGTAACAGTGGTGCCCCTCCATGGGGAGATCCAGGGCGCAGAAGATGCGTCAACAGTGAATGCTCTCCACCACTTGGCATTCTGGGTGCCCGTGAGATACAAGGAGACAGTGGATTTGAGCTCTGGACCCAGATAGTCCATCAGCACTGGGTGGCCCTGGAAACCACATGTCAACAGGGTTGTCCAAGGTGAAGTTAGACAAGCCAAGGACTAAGGACAGACTCTGAGGTACATCTGCCTCTCAGAGATTGGTGTGAAAAGGCCAACCAGCCAGGAAGACCGAAGCAGCAGCCAGAGAAGAAAGATGACCAGAAGACAGCAGTTTTCTGGAGCCGACGGGAAGGAGCGTGTCAGGAGGTGCGAGTGGTCACCAGAACCCCTCGGGTCATGTGGGGACGGAGACGCGTCCAGAACATTTAGGAACAGGGCAGGCTCCCTGGAGTGGTGGGTGGATGCGAGCCCCTGTGTGAGGGCCGAGCTGTGAGCAGGCGGTAAACAGGTGGCGACAAACAGTATGAACAGCCGCGCTGTGAGGGGGAGACTCCAGATGAGGCCGGGGGCTGCAGGGAAATACAGGGTCAGAGGAGGGTATCTTTTATGTTCTGCTTTGAAAGCGGGAGTCCTGACCATGTTTGCTGCTGGTAAGATCAAAGAGAAGCAAAATTGAAGATATAAGCCCAAAAGGATAACAAGAGGTCCGACCCCATCGGGGCAGGCCCGCACCAAACGGCTGCTGAAAAGCCTCCAGAGGCTCCCTTCTCTTGCGTGCAGGCCCCTTCCCATCCTGACATCATCTCTCCAATACTCACCTTTGAGGCTTGATCAAGAACATCCTTTCCGTCCTCAGCCTCTAAGGCTCAACCAAAGTCACCTCCATGGCCACCCCTTCCGTGATTCCCCCAGACAAGAGGCAGCCTCAGTGCATTGTGCACAGATAGCACTGAGGGCAAACCTCTGGAGCTCAGGGGACACTGGACCATCCTCCTGCCTGGGGAGTATCTGGGGCGCTCAGATTACCCCCAAGATCCCCAGAGCCTAGGCAATTCCTGACACATTCCAAGGAGGAAGGGGGCCAAAAAAAAAAAAAAAAGAGTTGCTGAATGAATGAGTGAATAAAAGAGCAACTGACCTGGGGTAAACGACACTGGCATCCCCACAGCTGAGTATAGCCCAGTGGTTCTCAACCCCCATCTCCAGACATTGTCAACTGCCATGACTGGGGAGGAAGTACTACTGGCATCTAGTGGGTGGAGGGCCTGGACGCTCAACATCCCACAATACACAGAACTGCCCCAACTAAAACTTATCAGGTCTCAAATGTCAATAGTGCTGAGGTTGAGAGACCCTGGCGTAGCCCAACGAACAGAAAGAGAGCAGTCCTGTGGGGCCCCACTGTGTAGGGAAGGGGGTGCTGCAGCCGGGCCTGCAGGTAGGAGTTGAAGAATGAAGGCCGGGAGCAGTGGTGACAGCAGTATCACTACAGAAAGGTGAGCGTCTTCTAACTGCACAGCCTCTGAGGGCCAGGCGTGCCTGGAGTAGAGCCTTACCTGGACCACCTGATGTTTACACTTTGTCCTGTCACCACGCACAGCAGCCTGGCCGTGTCACCCTCTGGCACCAGCATGGTAGAGGGCAGCTCTGTGATGGCCAGCTCCCCTAGGCCAAGGAGGAGGCACTGTCAGCCACGACACCAGTCCTCCCCCACCTGTGCCACCTGACCTCAGGACTGCCACCTCACCCAGAACTCTGAGCTGGACCCATCTCTGGTCTCGGTCCTGCCCGTTGAAAGCGACACAGGCATAGAAGCCACCATCTTCCACAGCCACATGGCTAATGACCAGAGAGCCATCAGGCTGCAGCTGGTGTCTAGGGACAAAGCACAGTCAGGTGGCTCCATCCCAAGGGGGCTGGAAAGAAGTGGGAGGTAGGGCAGGGTCTTCCTTTCCCCAGTAAGGGTCTGAGTGGCCCCTACTGTTCAGGGGAGTCTGAGCAAAGGGCCTTCTAGCCCTAGGCCCTGAGGTCCTCCAGCTGCCGGCTCTCGTTTACCTGAAGGTACCGGACTTTTAAGCCTGGAGATAAACCATTTCACGTCTCCAAATACAAAATAATTCTGGTTTGGGTCTCTAGTTCTTGCTATGCTCATTCAGCTGACTCAAATCTTAGTTCTGCCACTTAGGAGCTGTGTGGTGTGTTAAGCTCCTGTGTGTAAAATGCGGATAAAATAGCACCTACCTCAATCTGGTTTTTCTCAAGATTATATGATAGGGAACAAGCCTCATCATCATAACAGGCATGATACATGGTAGCTGCTACGGTTACAGCCAGAAATGGGTCTGCCTCCGTTTCGTCCCTCAGCCATCACCTCTCCTTAGCTGGCCTGTAACTTCTGCCCACTAACCATAGTGAAAAGACCCAGAGACCCAAATGTTGGTCTGCCCAAGGAGCCCTACCCCCAGCATCATGTCTCAAGAGCCCTTGGGGTCCTGCTCAAAGGTGGCACCTGGCAGCTCCCTCCCCTGAGGCCTACCCAGGGTCAGGGGCTAAAGGTGGGACAGGAAGGGGAAGAGAAGAGCTGAACAAACCTGGGGGAAGAGAGGGGCCTGCCCATCTCTTTGCCACTCGATGGCCGGGGGTGGGAAGCCCTCAGCACGACAGGTCAACCGGATCCTCTGGCCTGGATGGGCGTCCACCACCCTAGGCTGGTTCCTGTCCAGAAGCAGCCTGCAGAACAAGCACCCCACAGCCACGAGAGGGGGACTCTGTGCAAGTCCCTGGCCCCCTTCTCCCTGGCCAGCCACATTCAGCTTCGTAAAAGCACTGCTCTGTGCTGGTCAGGGCACCACCAATAACCACCCGGGGCAGTCTAAAAGCCACCTCCAGCTTTCTCGCCCTCCCCCACCCTTGACCACCACCCCAGAATCTTGACTGTCCCCTCCCCACACATCTGTTTTGACATCTGCTTTGAGATCTTCGCATCTGCCCTGAACAAGACTTGGGCCCCTCCAGCCCTCTGCAACCCCTCTGTGAACTCCCATCAAGGCCACCTCAGGCCCTCCAGCTCCTACTGTGCTTCCCTTCCCTCGGCGCCCGTGTCCTGGGCCACGGGCCAATCTCAACTGTTAGGGGAAGGGAAGAGGGCTCCCCTTCCTCCTCTCTAGTCCTCACTCGGCATAGCCCTGTGACCCCACCCACTCTCTCTTCCTTTCACCATGGAGACCCCCACCGGCCCTGGCCCTCTGGTGCGGTAGGCTGAGAGCAGGACGGCGTTGCTGCACTGTTACCTGGTCATGGGCCGAATCTGTGCGGAGGAGACAGCCCCCAGGCCCTCCGAGTTTCCCACTAGGTTGGAGTCCCAAGGACCATGGCCTTGGGCTGGGTCCCTGGTCTGAGGGAAGTGCCTTGGCTCAGCCTCAGACAGCACAGCCACGTCACCCCCTGTCATGAGGCCAGGAGAAGGGGTGAGCTGTGGAGGGAATGCAGCGGAAGGAAGGGTGGGCCATGAGGCTGGCCAGGGACATGTGGAAAAATGTCACAAGGGGGAAGACATCCACCTCAGCCCAACTGGAGCACACGGTCCCTGACGGCAGGAGGGGCCCCTCCAGTACGGGAGCTCTCCTAGCCAGCGCCTCCCACCTGGGGCCGAGACAATCCGTTGGGCGTGGGGTGAGGGCGGAGACCTGTGACACGAAGCTGGATCTTCTGAGAGTCACTGCCTGGCCTGCTGCTGCCACAGCTGTAGGTGCCAGCGTCCTCTGCCCGCAGGGGACTGATGACCAGGGAGCCATCAGGCTGCAGCTTGTGCCTGAATGAGGAGGACAGTGAGCCCAGGGCCCCTCTGGCCCCAGTGCTCCTACCTGAGTGCTCCTACCGGAGGGAGCTGTAACCCTGCCTGCACCCTCCCATCCAGGGCAGATCACCTGTCAGAAGAGACGGGCCGCCCGTCTTTCTGCCACCTGGCACGGGGCTCCAGGGAGGTGTCCTCTTGACAGAAGAGCTGCACCAAGTGCCCCAGGGCCGCCTGCACCAGGGCCGGCTCCGAGCCTGCCAAGCTGATCCTGGGAAGTGGGGGTGAGGACCTGCACTAACAGCATGAGCACCAGGACCGGGGACTCCCCCTTCATCAGTGTCCGACCACAGAGAACTTGGGGCCCGTCCTGTCTCAGGCACTTTTGGGGTCAGAGGGTCCCCAGGGAGCTCCAGCTCCAGAAGCCCATGGCCTCAGGAATTCACTCGCCCCCACCTACCATGCCCTCGGACATAGCTACCTCAACCTGGTCCTGCAACAGCAGCAGGGGAGGTACAGAGCCCAGAGCACGGAGAGGTCAGGAGAGAGGGCTCACACCCGATTTACGTGAGGAACTAAACCACTGCTCGACTGCTTTGGAATTTCAAGTCTTATTTGTTCTTACTCTCCCCAAAAACTCTCATTAATAGGACACAGTCCCAAGACTGTGTGGAACCCACACTAAATCTAAGACAATATCACCATTTTGCAGGTCAGGAAACATGCCTGGAGAAGTTGGATGACTTGCCAAAGGTCATGAAACCTGCAAGCTTTTCCAACTAGTCAGGCTCCAGGGTGTCCTGGCAAGATCTGACCAAGAATCTAGTCACCCACCATCTATTGGCAAAGGCCCTCCAGACAAGACCATATGGAGGATTTGGGGTTAGGGATGGGGAGGGCCTGCGGACCTCAGGGTTTGAGCTCCAATGGGTGCAACCCCCGGGCCTGGGTCCCTAGCGCCCCACCTGGGGAAGGCAGGCCTCACCTGTAGAAGAGCTGTGGGAGGGTGGCGCTGGCCTCCCGGCATCTCCGCCCAGTCCGGGGGCACTGGGCCCAAGCTCCCGGCCCTGGGGCCTCTCTCCAAAAGCCTGGGTGTGGCCTTCTTCTCCAAGCCCAGGCTCTCGGTCTCGCCACCAGAGGCCACCAGAAGGCAAGGGCTTCGTCTGGACTGTGGCCCCCGCCCTGTGCCAGCCAGCCTCTTGCTGGCCTCCAGGACTGCTACCACCACGGTCTCCATGGGTGCTCTGGCCAGAGGCCCCGGGCCCAGGTCTGCGGGGCCCCTGTTCAGGTCCCCGGCAGCTGCCCACGCACTCCTCTTCGGAGGCAAAGTTATTGCCGTTGCCGTGGCACCCGCCATACCAGAAGCGGTTACACTGGCCCACGGAGGGGATGAAGTACCAGCGGGCAGCCCAGTCCGTGCAGGAGCCGTGGGCGCTGGGCAGCAGGCACCGCACGGGGTATGCTGTGGGGGCAGGGGGGGTACGGGTCATCAGGCTACCGCCGCTGCCACAGCAGAGCCCTGCCAAGAAGTGCCACCACCCCCTCAGCCTCCGATGTGGGAGCGAGGCCCTTTCCAGTTCACGGAGCAGGTCTACGCCCTGTCCAGGCCCCTGATCTGGCCCTAAGGACAGTCTGCTCACTGCCCAGACCTACCTGGGCTGGGATCACAGCAGCCTCCGGATCAGCCCGTCCACCTCCACCCACAGAACTAGAGCACTCCAGGAGGGCAGGACCATGAGCAACCTGGACTGGCTCCCTCGTGCCCCTCCCCATGCCTGACCTAGGTCCCTAGAGTGCACGCACAGAGCAACTCGAACACTTGGCTTTGACGTGGTTGGCTCATGATAAGAACCCAGCCCTCAGCTCGCAGGGACATCTGTGAAGGTGCCCAGCCTCTGAACCCCCAGCCAGCCTGCTCTGCCTCTCTACAGACACAGATGTGACTGCGGCTGTCCCCTGCTTAAAGCCCATCCAGGGACCAGTCTCCTGCAGACCCTGACCACCAATCCATCTGGCTGTTGAGGTCCCCATGCTGTCCCTGCCAGTGCCACCCACACACCCCATGCTCCAGCCTCAAAGACTTCCTTCCCTCCAGGACTCATCCCAGGCAGGGTGGGGGCATTCCTGTCCACCCGGGCTCTGACCACCCTATACCATCTCTGCCTCTGGAGGGGGCTGAGCTGCCATAGTGGGAGTGGGGGGGGCAGGACCAGCCTTCTTTGTCTGAGGGGGCCCTGCCTACAACTCTCCCCAACTCCCATAAGTAGTCAGGTGGTTTCAAATGCAAACTGTTGGAAACAAGAACAGTAGTAGTGGCACTATTCTCTGACCTGGCACCTAGTAGGTGGTCAATAAATATTTTTCAAAGAAATGAGTGATAACTGAGCTAGTAGGAAGATCTGGGTGGGGCTCTGTGGTGGTGAAGGGGGACAAAGCAGGACTAGAGCCTACTCATCGGAAGGATGTAGGGGTGTCCACTCACCATAGCTGGGCCGGCCCACACAGCCTTCCCCAAGAGGGCCAGCGGCAAAAGCCACATTGTCATAGCAACAGCCAAACTGGGAGCCCCGGCACTCACTGGGCTCATTCTGCTGAGCCTGGGGCTGGTGGGCCTTGGGGGCCTGCGGAGAAAGCCCAGAGTTGGGAAGTTGGGAATAGGTCTGGCTCTTGGTGGAGACTCTGGGCTGCCTGGCGGACAGGATGGGGGGTAGAGGAGCACAGAATTAGGAGTCCATGATGCAGAAACCCAGCCCCAGGGGAAGGTCCGGATGAACCTCCCCGCATACACACACCCCTACTCTAGCCTAGGCCCATCTCTGAAGACCTGTGGGCCAGCAGGCTTCAGAGACCTCCTTTCTCTTGTGTCTCTCCCAGACACAAGTTGCAGAGAGTCTGGGTCACAGGAGCACTGAGCAGGCGCGGGACTCCTGCCCCCTCATGTGAACCAGACACTTACTGTGGAAGCCACTGCTCTTGACACTGGCCTTCTCCCGGTTTTGTCGCCGCTGTAAGATCCTGCACAGCCAGCTTGATGGGGCCCCTCAGCCACAGACACCCCATCAGGACAGCACCCGTACCTAGACAAGCATCACACAGCGGTCTCCTCACCACCTGACCCCTGATCCCCACTCTCGCGGGACCCCCGAGCTTCCAGCATCCCAGAAACCGGGCTCTGAGGCTCCCTGCACTGGGGGCTGAGCAGTTGAGGATCCGAACGGGAGAGGTCGTGTCCCTACACATGCCTCGTACCATTCCACGTGCCAAGCCACGTCCACCAACTGCTCTCAGCGGCTGCCAAGGAGGCAGCAGTAACACGATAAGCAGGGCCGTACTCCTGACACCTGACGGTTGTTCAACTCCTACCCGAGGCGGAAACTCCTAACCGAGGAGGAAATTCACTAAGCGGGCACAAATCTCGGCTTCTCAGGTAGGTTTTACAAAATCACAGCAGATGGGGGGATGGGGCAGAAGAGGGGTGAGCAGAGCTCTGTCAACCCGGAGACGGAAAAGAAGGTGAAAGAGGAACGTATCAGAGCACGTTCCGTGTGCCAGGCAGCCTGGGACTGTTCCAGCCTCATGGCAACCCTGGCCCGTGGCTGTCACTGTTCCCAACCTCAGCAGAGGAAGCCAGGATCGGGCGGATAACTTGCCCCGGTCACCCGGCACACGGCTGATAAGTGGCTGAGCTGGGAATCACCACCAGGCTGCTGGCCCCAAAGTCTGGGCTCTCGGCACCCCAGCCCCGGAGACACTGGTAGCCTGGTTTGGATCTGGAAGCTAGAATTCTATCCCACGTGCCTTCCCAGGGCCTCAGGCTACACCTCGACGGGCTCACTCCTGTAGCGAGAGCAGAAGTTCTTACCCCCACTCTGCACAGCAGGGAGGTCAGTGACAGGAAGCAGAGTCCCCAAGACTGCACCCTCAGGACAGCTGGGAGACAGCGCCTCGGGAGTCCCATCCCTGAGCTCTGCAAACCCCACCCCCTCTCTGCACGGAGTCACCGCCTGCCCATCAGGTTTCCGTCCCCTGCCGCATCTCCCTTCTTGGTGAAGGGGAAGAGGCGCCCACCTGCTCTGCTGACATGAGGCCCCAGGGCAGCCCTGCCACTGCGGCCCAAGAGATGCAGTGTGGCCGTCAGGACAGCACCCGTAGGGGCTGAGTCTGCAGTCGTGGGGTGCCGAGCCAGACTGCAGGGGCTGCCCGTGTGGGGACTGCTGCAAAGAGGGGGCTGGGTCTGGCAGGTGGAGGCCCTGGGCTCCTCTGGGGTTTCCCTGGACTGAGGGTTGCTCCTGAGGGGCCCACCACTGGTCTCTGGAATCTAGAAAGAAGAGGAAACAAAAGACACATGAGGTGTCCGCCTGGCTGCTCACTCTCCATCTGTGTCCACCCCAGACCTACCTCTGCCATCCCCCCTAAACCACTTGTCCCCCCCCCACAACCTTCCTCTCCAGGGCCCTGTGTTGGGAGCTTCCACCGAGCTGCTCACCTGAGGTGGAGGCCACCTGAGGCCTCAAAGATATCCGAGGGTCCGTGGGGCTGCTGTGCACGTCCTGCATGCTGGGCACGCCTGCGGGGAGTGGGCAGTCAGGCCTGAGCGGGGGTCGCGCTCACCACCACGTGCCCCCACCCCACTGCTCAGGCAGCGCCCGGGGCACCCAGGACAGAAGTGAGAACGAGCAGACCTGTGGTTTCACAAAACACCCTTCCATGTCTCAAGAGTCTTCAGTCACATAGAAAACGCTAACGTTACATGTTCAGCCAAAAGAAAAGCCAGGTATAAAATTAGCATCTGTGGGTGATCCCAACTACATAAAACAAAAAATGACACTTTTAGATTGAACTGATGAAAAGACAAAGAATCCAACTAAAAAACAGGCAAAGTGGGGCACCCGGCTGGCTGATGGGGTAGAGCAGCCAACTCTTGATCTCAGGGCTGTGAGTTCAAGTCCCAGGCTGGGTGTAGAGATTACTTTAAAATCTTAAAGGGGCCCCCAGGCAGCTCAGTCCATTGAGCATCCTACCCTTGATCTCTGCTCAGGTCACGATCTCCCAGTTTGTGAGTTCAAACCCCACATCGGGCTTTGCACTGATGGTGCAGAGCCTGCTCAGGATTCTGTCTCTCCTTCTCTCTTCCTCTACCCCACTTGTGCGCGCTCTCTCTCTCTCTCTCTCAAAATAAATGAGCTTTTTAAAAAAGGAAATCTTAAAAAAGTAATTTTAAGAATGGGCAAAGAACTGGAACAGACATTTCTCCAAAGAAAATATACAAATGGCCAATAAACACACAAAAAGATGCTCATCATCATCCGTCATTATGGAAATGCAAATCGAAGCCACAATGAGATACGCCTTCACACCCACCAGCACGGCTCTCATCAAAAAGGCTGAAATAATAAATGTCAGTGAGGACGTGGGTGAACTGGAACCCTCAGGCACTGCGGGTGGAAATGTAAATTGGTACGGCCGCCATGGAGACAGTTCGGCGATTCCTCCGAAAGTTAAACATAGAATTACCATAGAGCCCGGCACTTTTTCTCTGAAGCATATATATACCCAAGAGAAAGGAAAACACATGTCCACGCAGAAACTTACACATGAGCGTTTATAGTAGCCTTGTCTGTTAAGGCCAAAAGACGGAAACAACCCAAATATACATCCACAGATGAATGAATAAGCAGGTTGTGACATATCCAGGGAATTGTCATCAGCCATAAAAAAAGATGAGCTGCTGATGTGTGTTCCAGCCCGGATGAACCTCAAATACAGTCTGCTGCCTGGGTGGCTCAGTCGGTTACGCATCTGACTCTTGATTTCAGCTCAGGTCATCATGACATCACAGTCATGGGATTGAGCCCCATGTTGGGTGTGGAGCCTGCTTAAGATTCTCTCTCCCCTTCTCCGTATGCCCCTCCCCCCCCCACTGCACTCTCTTCTCTCTCAAAATTTTAAAATTGAAAAAAAAAACCCAAAACATACTGCTGAGTGAAAGGCAGGCAAGAAAGGTATACTATTCCTTTTACATGATATATCCAGAACAGGCAAGAGCCAGAAAGCAGATCGGGTTACCAGGGGAGGAGGTTAGGGCTAGTGGGGAGTGATTACTTAAGGGGTACACAGGGTGATTTTATGGGTGATGAAATATTTTAAAACTAGAGGAGAGTGGGTGGTTGTACAACATTGTGAGTACACAACACCAAAGTGTACGCTTTACAAAATGGTTAAGTGTATGTTACATGAATTTCACCTCAATAAAAAAATTATATGCTAAAAACACTTGCTTAAAAAAAGCACAATTTGGTAGGTGAAGTGATAGGAGTAAATCATGAAACAGCACATAGAACAAAGCAGTAATTATAGAATTAAAGTGTGGTCAACAATAAACTCAAAACGGAGGAAGGACCTGAATGTGAGACAGGAAACCATCAAAACCCTAGAGGAGTAAGCAGGAAAAAACCTTTTTGACCTCAGTTGCAGCAATTTTTTACTTGACACGTCTCCAAAGGCAAGGGAATTAAAACAAAAATGAACTATTGGGACCTCATCAAAATAAAAAGCTTCTGCACTGCAAAGGAAACAATTAACAAAACTAATAGGCAACCAACAGAATGGGAAAAGATAGTTGCAAATGACAGATCGGATAAAGGGCTAGTGTCCAGAATCTACAAAGAACTCAGCAAACTCCACACCCAAAAAATAATCCAGTGGAGAAATGGGCAGAAGACATGAATAGACACTTCTCCAAAGAAGACATCCAGATGGCTAACAGACACAGGAAACGATGCTCAACATCACTCATCATCAGGGAAACACAAATCAAAACCGCACTGAGATACCACCTCACACTGGTCAGATCAGCTAAAACGAACAAATCAGGAGACTATAGATGCTGGCGAGGATGTGGAGAAACAGGCACCCTCCTACACTGTTGGTGGGAATGCAAACTGGTACAGTCGCTTTGGAAAACGGTGTGCAGGTTCCTCAAAAAAATAGAAAAAGAACTACCCTATGACCCAGCAATAGCACTGCTAGGAATCTACCAAGAGACACAGGAGTGCTGATGCATAGGGGCAAGTGTACCCCAATCATGGAAAGAGACTAAGTGGCCATCAACTGACGAATAGATAAAGAAGATGTGGTTTATATGTACAATGGACTACTATGCAGCAATGAGGAAGAATGAAATCTGGCCATGTGTAGCAACATGGATAGAACTGGAGGGTATTGTGCTGAGTGAAATAAGTCAGTCAGAGAAACACAGATACCATATGTTTTCATGCATAGGTGGATTTTGAGAGACTTAGCAGAAAACCATGGGGCGGGGAAGCCACAGAGAGGGAGGGAGACAAAACATAAGAGACTCAAATACTAAGAACAAACTGAGGGTTGAGGGGGGATATGAGAGAGGGGAGAGTGGGTGGTGGGCATTGAGGAGGGCACTTGTTGGGATGAGCACTGGGTGTTGTATGGAAAGAAATTTGACAATAAATTAAAATAATAAAAAATAAAATAAAAACAATAAAAAAAGAATTTAAATGTGGGTACATAGCTGCCTGGTACGCGTTTCTTCAACTATTCTGTACGTTTAAAATTCTTCATCAGTGGGGCGCCTGGGTGGCTCAGTCGGTTGAGCGTCCGACTTCGGCTCAGGTCATGATCTTGCGGTCTGTGAGTTCGAGCCCCGCGTCGGGCTCTGTGCTGACAGCTCAGAGCCTGGAGCCTGCTTCGGATTCTGTGTCTCCCTCTCTCTCTGACCCTCCCCCACTCATGCTCTGTCTCTCTCTGTCTCAAAAATAAATAAACATTAAAAAAAAATTTTTTTTAATTCTTCATCAGCCTTCCTCAAAAAACTAAAAACAGGCACCTGGGTGGCTCAGTCCATTAAGCATCTGATGGTTCAGGTCATGATCTCACGGTTTGTGAGTTTGAGCCCCACATCGGGCTCTGTGCTGACGGCTCAGAGCCTGGAGCCTGTTTCAGAGTCTGTGTGTGTGTCTCTTTCTCTGCCCCTCCCTTGCTCATGCTCAGTCTCTTTCTCAAAAATAAAGATGAAAAAAAATTAAAAATAGAATTGCCACATCCCAGTAATTCCACTTTTTACCCAAAGAACACAAAAACACTAAGATATACGTATCTCTATGTCTATTACAGCATCATTTACAATAGCCAAGATTTGGAAACAACCTAAGTGTCCATCGAGTGATGAATGGATAAAGAAGATGTATGTATACACAATGGAATATCACTCAGCCATAAAAAGAATGAACTCTTGCCATTGGCAACAACATGGATGGATCTAGAGAGTATAATGCTAAGCAAAATAAGAGAAAGACAAATACTCCAGGATTTCACTCATGTGTGGAATTTAAGAAACAACACACATGAACAAAGCAAAAAGAGAAACAGATTCTTAACCATTGAGAACTGCTTGCTGCCAGAGGGGAGGCGGGTGGGGGAAGGGGGAGGTGACGGGGATTAAGAGCACATTCACTGTGATGAGTGTGGAGTATACCATTGCTGAATCACTACGTTGTATACTTGGAACTAATATAATGCTGTATGTTAAGTAAACTGGAATTAAACAATAACCAGGCCTGTCTTCCCAGCGAACTGGATTCGGGTCGGCTCAGAAACCTGAAAAATGGGGGCGCCTGAGTGGCTCAGTCAGTTGAGCGTCCGACTTCGGCTCAGGTCATGATCTTGGGGTCCATGAGTTCGAGCCCCAGGTCGGGCTCTGTGCTGACAACTCAGAGCCTGGAGCCTGCTTCAGATTCTGTGTCTCCCTCTCTCTCTGCCCCTCCCCCACGCATGCTCTGTCTCTGTCTCAAAAATAAACATTAAAAAAATTTTTTTAGATTAAAAAAAAAAACCTGAAAAATGTTTTTCACCATTCTACTGTCCAACTTGTTAAACCTACTAAAAATCATGAATTGTGCCATTACGGTGGGTGAACTTTATGGTATGTATTTAACCACCTCAGAGTTATCAAAAAGACTTTTTGTCCCAAAACGGAGAAAAACACAAAAGGCTAAGTATGAACAGGAATTTTTTTTAATGATGCATAACAGGACTCATCCCAAAATGCTCCTAGTAAAAGGTTCTGAGCACTTCGTGTGTGCGCGTGTGGGTGTGTGCGCGCGTGCATGCGTGTGCACGCGTGTGTTGGCGGGATGAGGGTAGGGGACTTCCTCCTATTTGTCAGGGTGTTTCAAATTTTCCACAATAAGAGCATATTACCACATAACGGAACAAAGTCATAAAAACTAAGTGAAATTTCCATCTCCACCTGGATTAGATCTTGCCAGCCCCCGGGGAATATTTAAAAACTCATTTAGGGTCGGAAGACTCTAGTAGACACGCAGTAAAAACTCTGTTTTCATTTCATCGCCTCTCCCGCCCAGGCCAAACCCTGGCAGAAGGCAGACTCTCACTCTACCCCCATTTCCGTCACCTCCTGCGGGCACCGCCAGGACTGCATTCACCGTCCCGGCCAGCCGGTCCCTCTGTTGGCTCAACTTCAAAGGCGCCTTTCTGCCCGGCCCATCCTGCCCCGGCTTCCCCTCTTCTCTTCCACCTTTTCAGGCTTAACTTGGAGTCCGGGACCCCTTCCCACACACCATCTGGGCCCCGGGCTCTGCTGGGCCAGCGCCTGGCCCTTCCTTTCCACGCCTCTTGTGAGCCCTTACCTTCCTGCAGCCTGTTCCCGGCCAGGCTCCTGCTCCAAGGGCCTCCATTCCAGACTGTCCTCCTAAATACCTTTCATGGGGTCACTATCCAGCCGCAAAGCTTTCAATGGCTCCCCTGGGCCTATTAGACAAATTTAATCTGCAGCCCCGGCCTGAGGTCCCCAGCCCTAAGAGCCCCACCCCCTGCACAGACCTGCTGCCACCACCCCCACACGCTGGCTGAGGGCTGATTCTGGGCCCCTACTGGCCTTAGTCGGAGCTATTGAGCGCTTGAAATGTGACCCGAGTGACCGAGACACTTAGTTTTACATGTATTCTAATTAGAATTAACTTTAATCTTAAACTTAAAAAAACTGATGCTTGATTCACTTACTGGGAAATGCTTCAGTAGGTTTGGAACAGCTTCTGGATGTGAATCTACTTTTCCAACTGTACATTTTATGAAATCTAAATATAGATCGAGTAGGCCGGTGAAATTTTAGCAACTGAATTAAGATATGCTGCCCGAGTGATACATGGAATTTAGAAGATTTGTTTTTAATCTTGTGAAAAAAAGAACGTAAAATATCCTAGTCATAATTTTTTATATGACTTACATGCTAAAAATATTTAATTGGGTTGAATTAAACATTATTTTTAAAAACTTTTTAATGTTTATTTTTGAGGGCGAGAAAGAGAAAGTGACAGAGCACAAGCAGGGAAGGGGCAGAGAGAGGGAGACACACAATCCAAAGCAGGCCTCAGGCTCCATCCAAGCTGTCAGCACAGAGCCCAGTTGGGGGCTCGAACCCACAGACTGTGAGATTATGACCTGAGCGGAAGTCGAATGCTTAACCGACAGAGCCACCCAGGCACCCCAAACACTATATATTTATTTATTTATTTTTGAGAGAGACAGACAGAGTGTGAGCAGGGGAGGGGCAGAGAGAGAGGGAGACACAGAATCTGAAGCATGCTCCAGGCTCTGAGCCGTCAGCACAGAGCCCCACGCGGGGCTCGAACCCACAAACTGCAAGATCATGACCTGAAGTCTAACACTTAACCAACTGAGCCACCCAGGTGCCCCACCCAAACACTATTTTAATTAAGGAAATTTTGAAGAACTCTTTATACCCAACAACATGGGGCTTAACTCACCACCCTGAGATGGAGTCACACGCTCTACCGACAGAGTTGGCCAGGCACACGGAATAAAACATTATTTAACATAAATTCACCTGTTTCTTTCAACTTTTTAAAGTTTATTTTGAGAGAGAGAGAGAGAGAGAGAGAGCAAGCATGGGAGCAAGAGTAGGGGAGAGGTAGAGAGCAAGAACGGGAGAGAGAGAGAATCTCTGCACTAATGGTGCAGAGCCCGATGCGGGGCTCGAACTCATGAACTGTGACGTCGTGACCTGAACCAAGATCAACAGACGCCCAACCAACTGTGCCACCCGGGAGCCCCTTCTTTCTACCTTTAATCGTGATTCTTAGAAAATTTTTAATGACAGATGTGGCTTGCCCTCTACTTCTGCCAGCAAGTGCTGCTCTAGAGAGAGGAGCAGAGGCTTCCCCGGGCCTCCCCTGGGCACGCCGGTTAGCACCACGGCGTTAGTAACAGTACCCACAGCCCAGAAACCACCTAACTTCCCGCCCGCCATGGACTTCTGTGGAGAAATCAGGAGACGAGAAAACTGTTCACACACCAAATGGCTTTGAGGGGGAAACGCACAAGCAAAATGCCACACGCAAAACAAGGAGCTACGCCGGATTTGGGCCACTGACGGGCGATTGAGGCAATTCCGCTGGTCCGTATGTTGCCTTCCTAACGTCTTCCCACTTTCCACAACAAACAGATTATTAAGAACAGCAGTGAAGGTTATTTCTTTTACACTTCAGCCTGGCCTAAAATGCTGTTTCCTTCCTTTCTACCTATGGGAATGCCTCTTGGGGGCAGGCTCGGGGCCACCTCTTCCAGGAAGGCATCTGTGGCTCCGGGAGGCTGGGCTCATAGGAGCTTGAGGGCCCTCCTGCTCATGCACCACAAACGCCGGGCCAGGCGGAGGCACCCCAGGCGCCTGGCCCAGGGGCCCCCATGGGGACTCGCCACCACTACTACCAACCTTTGCTTATCAAGCTTAGTGGTCAGGCACATGCCAAGTTACCACTGTAAGAAAAGCACTCTTATTAACCCATTGTACAGATGGGCAAACTCAGCATCAGAGAGGGGAGGCACCCACCCGGAGCCACATGGGTGGTCAGCAACAGAATCGAGATTTAAACTCCACTTAGCTGACTCCTGACGACGTGTTCTTAGTCACCGTGTCATGTGCCTCCCTGGGAAGTCTACCATCGTGGCTCACGGGGCCCTCGCCACTAGCACGTTAGGGCCAAACACACTTTCCTGCGGTATCGGAAGCCCACCACCCCCGCTCACCCCCCACCCACATCCTTCCTCGACATCACATCCTCACACCGAGCAAGTACTGGGCCCTTGGTCCTGCAGCTCCTCGTGCCTGGGACATCTTCTTTCTCATCGGGATGGGGGTGGGGGAAGGGGAAGCCAAGGGCAGGAGCAGTGTGTGAGGACGATCTTTCCTGGACCACCTCCCTCCTCTGCACTCCATTGCTCAGTCATTCGATAAACAGTCACCGAATGCCCACCTCATGCTAAGTTCTGTGCGGGGGTGTAAACAGGAATAAGGAAGCCAGTAGGCCTGACAAGCCGTAATCCATCACTGCAGATCTGGGGAAGTGAACCCGAGAGTGACGGTAGTTACGTGGGCTTCGGAGGTGGGATGAGGACATGGCCTCTGATGGGGCGACGGGGCCGATTACGGGCCCGCGCAGAGCTGTAGGCTGTGGGTGGCAAAGCCTTCAGCAGACGGAGGTGGCACGGGAAGCACTGGCTGGGTTCGTGGTGGGGGGGGGGGGGGGGGGGGGGGGAGGTCGGGCCAGGCACACCCCACCCCCTCCAGCCCCGCCCCCATCCTCACCTGGAGGAAGGGGGCAGGGCTGTGTGTTGCAGGGCTCCACCTCCACGGGCTTGGACTGTTGCAGGCTCTCACAGCGGCTGGGCGGCCCGATGGCACAGATGACCTGGCGCCGCCGAGTGCCCGAGCTGCAGCTCTTGGAGCACTGGGGCCCGCGGGGTGGGCGTGCGAAGAGAGAACGGGCACACAGAAGGAGAGAGGCGCTGAGGCTGGGGGTCCCCACAAGGGAGGGAGGGAAGGAAGGAGGGGCAAGATGCCTGGTAAGGCATGTCAGACCCAAGGATGGTCCTGTGTCCGGCCACCTGTCAGAGACCCGAGGGACCAGGACTGGGCGGCAGCTATGGAGGGGAAGGGGGCAAGTGCTCACCAGACCCCAGGCGCCCACACGCCAGGCCTGGTCGCTGATGGGGGGGCAGTCTTCATGCACGCAGGGCTCAGAGACAGGGGGGCGGTCCTCCAAGGAGCATGCCGCGGCATGGAGCAGAGACCCCTCGTCACCCCGGCAAGTGACACTCCGCTTCCGGATCCCGGCACCGCAGCTGACAGAGCACTGTAAGGACCAGGCTGTCAGCAGGAGCTTGTGCTCGCCCAGAGGAGCCATGCCGGGCAGGCAGCTGGAGGCCCACCTGCCGGGACGGAGGGCGGATAGCACCCTACTGCCCATGTCCAGCTCCCGGGCTCAGAGAGGCTGAGTCACTCTTCTGAGGTCACACAGCCTACACCATGGCTGCTGATGCCAAGCGTAGGTACGTTTTCCACATTCCCTTGTTCGGAAGTCGAACATACGTGTGTGCTGGAAGCATTGACCAGCAGCCCCAGACAGTGCCAGCTCCTCCCTCGCCCCCAAACAACGGGCTGGGCTGCTTCTTCATGCCAAGGCAAAGCCCTTCCCACCCTGCCTGGGATCGTGGAGGAGGAGGAAGAGTCCGAGCCGCTGCCCCTAGTCCCCACCTTGGCCACGGCTTCCGAGACCCCCTAGCAGGTCACTTTACCTCCCAGGATCTATTGCCCCCGGCAGAGGAGAAGTCTCCCAGTCCGGCTCACCCCCCCAGGGGCTCACCCCCCCAGGCCCGCACCTGATTTCCTCCCCTCCCCTCCCCCACCCCCTTCGGGGCAGGGACCTCACCTCTCCCCAGGGCTCTGCGCTCCAGGATGCACAGCGCTGCAGGCTGCAAGGCCGCGTGCCGGGGGGCTTCCCGGGCAGGCCTGCACACTGGGCCTCCTCAGTGGCCTCCTGGACGCCAGCCCCCTCGGACGAGACGCAGTAGACAGAGCGGGCCTGGGAGCCACCGCCACAGGAGGCCGAGCAGGGCGACCAGGGCCCCGTCTTCCAGCTGGCAGGGAGCAGGAATCCCGTCAGGCCGGCCTGACAGCAGGGGCCGGAGCCCAGGCCCAAGGCAGCACCAGCTCTCACGCACAGGGGTGAACTGGGGATCCCCCCACCCGGCCCATCCTAACATCTAGGCCTGACGGGGGTGGGGGGGGCAGAAAGCTCTGCACAAAAGGCCAAGCCCTGAGGTTGCCATCTCTCTCTGCTGAGCACTGGGCCCTACGGCATGGAGCCTAGCTGCCCGTTTCAGCTTTCCTGTCCTCACCTACGTCCCCCTTTCTCCTTCTCACCAGGACCCCTGTCGTGCCCGGCCAGACTCTGTTGCCTCTGCCTCTAACCTCAGCTGGGGGCATCTCCCAGAGGGGGCATCTCCCAGAGGGGCCATGCTCACCCACTCGGGGAGTGGTCCCACCTGGCCCAGAAGCACAAGGACGGAGGAAAAGGCAGCCCCAGGTGCACCATGCAAAGCGAAGCCCACCACCGTCCCTAGAGGCCAGATGCCACCGAGAGGCCAGCTGCCACCAAGGCCACGAGGGCGGAAGGACTGCACCAGCACGGCAGGGAGCCTGCAGCCTGCGGATTACCTGTTCCTGCAGGCACGCTGGGCCCCAGCGAGGTGCCACGCTCTGGGCTGGTGCAGGTAAGAGGTCCTTCGTGCATGAACAAAGGCACGGCTGATGCCCACAGGCCCTCCGGCCCGACTCCTGGCATCTGCCGAGCCATGTCCCCTGCCGGCTCAGCAAGACCTTTCCCCACTCTCCCACTACCAGCCTGGACATTCTGAGCACTGGGCACACAGGAGCGGACAGAACAGCCCCAGATCCCCTCTACTGCTTCCCCCCCCCCACCCCCCTCCCCATGACAGCTGCCTCTTCCCCACTCTGGCCACAGCTGTAGGGAGCCCCGGACCAACCCGACTGTTTGCTCAAGTGGCTTAGAGACCACACTGCCTTCCCATCCAAGGGCTCGGGCCCCACCATGGGTGGAGGGGGCTGGCAAGGGCCTCACCGCTTGGTCTGTGGACATGGGTGGGTGCTGCAGGGGCGGTGGTCGGCTGGCCGCAGCTGGGGCTGGCACATGTGGTCGGGGTAGACCTCGTTGTCAGTGGTACAGAACACCAGGCGGGACTGGTGACCTGCAGAGGCCCGGCCATCGCGGGCAGGTGGTCAGTCAGCCCTCCCCAAACACATTCTCTGAGCACACCCCAAGTGTCATATTGATTAAGTCTCAACGGACCCCCTGGGGCAGGTGCCATCATTATCCCCAATTTACAGATGAGGAAACTGAGGTTTGAGGAGTATCATCTGTGGGTGATGGAGCCCTACTGTGATGCCTGGTCACCAGCTCTGAGCCCGGCCTCTGCTGCCGCCTTGGGGAAGGCTTCTTTGGTTCTCTGAGCTTAGAAGCGGGGGGAGGGGGGGGAGCGGGGGGAACCCTTCATGGAGTCCCCGACCCCTGGGTTTCCTCTAGGTGACCCTCGCAACACACATATACGTGTCCACCTCCCTGGGGCTGCCCTCACCTCCGCCGCACTCCACGCTGCAGTCCCTCCACGAGCCGTGGCTCCAGTGGAAGCCGGGCCGGGGGCTGCCCAGGGGCAGGTGGTACTCGTAGCTCACGCCCGGGTTGGGCTCCTGGCTGAGGAGCTGTGCAGGAGGGTCCTCGCTGAGGCCTGCCCCCAGTGGGGTCCCCCCTCGTCACCAGGCCAAAAGCCCCACACCTCGCCCTCTCGGGGACCAGGTGGCCCCACCCCCTGGCAGCCCCTCACCTCGATGACTAGGGGCTCAGAGGTGGGGCCTCGAGCGAGGAGCCGCTCGGGCGCCAGGTCCCCCTCGGCCCCTCGCTCGTAGTGCAGGATGGTGCTGGCCACAGGCAGGGCCCCGGCGTCCCCGATGGTCCAGTGCCCGTTGAGGTAGTATTCGCCACGGACGCTCTTCACCACTGCGCAGGGGTGAGCCGCCCAGTCAGCGGCCAGGGCAGGACCGGCCACCTTGCCACAGCCCAGACTCGCCCCAGACCGCAGCACTCACCCAGGAAATTCCTGCTGGCGGCCGCCTCCTCCACCCGGATGCTGGTGGCCCCGGAGGGAATTATGAGGATCTGGTTGTAGCCTGCAGGGACAAGGACGCTCTGGGCCCGCACACGTCCCATCCCGGCAGCACTGACGGGGTCAGGGACAGGCAGGGCTGGGCTGCTGGGGGAAGAGCCCTCCGGAAGGGGAAGCAGCTCCGCAAAGGCGAGAAGGGTCGGCAGGCTCGGGTGCCCAAACTGACTGGGGGTGGGAGGGGACAGCTGGGGACAGTGGGGGAGGGTCAAAGAGGGGGTCTTGTCCACGGGCTCAGGCAAAAGGCTGTGGCCTCCACCCCAAGGCAGGGCCTCAGGCCTTTTAGGTCTGACCCGAGTGACACATTGGACCCTCTCAGTGCCGTGAGGGTGACTCAGTTGAAATGGAACACAGGCGAGGAAGGGACAGGCAACACACCCTCGTCTCAATGGCCTGTGGGCCCCCACCGAACCCCCACCTCTGCTGAGGTCGTTGGCATCAAAGGTGCCTGTGACGGGGTAGCAGGTCGTGCCGTCACCGCCACACTGCAGACACTTGTCCTCCTCCTTTGAGGAGTCTAGGTTGTGGTCACAGCCGACGACCTGCCGGGCAGAGATGAGGGGGAGATGAAAGAGACGAGAGGGAGTCACAGATACGCGAGGATGCAGACGCTGGTCGCTGGTGAGGTCGGGAAGAGCAGGAAGCACTCATCAGCCATTGAGGCCGAGCCAGCACCCGGTCTAGCCTGTGGCCGAACACCCACCTCTTCTGCCGGCTCCCCTCCTCTGGCAACACCACCTCATTTCCCACAGTTTGGACAGAACCCCCAACAGTGGGTGTGGGCAGATCGGCAGGTTCTACACCTTCGAGAGTGATTCACGGAAAGTCCCGAGCCAAGACAAATCGGAGACAGCCCCGGGTCACTGGAACCCGAGGGCATCCTTTCCAGCCAGTGCTTGGAGCCGCCGCTGGTGGCCACGTGCACACCGCACACTTCCAGCAGTCTCATCCAGGCACCTGCAGCCAGCCGGCCCGTCCCTGAATGCCTTTTCCCCCCTTTGTCTGTTTTTGTTGCATTTCTGAAACTTGCCACCCAGGGGGCTGCTCTTATCGTGGTGGTGGTGCTTGAGTTTTCAAAGGGCAAAGGTAAGAAGGTCAGAGGGCATCTATGATGCCAAGACACCTTAGAAGCTGGTCACGGGAAGACATCAAGCTCAGGAGAGCCCCCTGCAATAAGCCCTGGTCCCCAGGCTGGGCAGCAGGGGGGAGGGGGAGAGGAGAGCAGGGGGAAGGTGGGCAGGGACGCAACTCACCCGGCAGCTGCCCTCCACACACACGTCCCGTTTGCCAGGCTCGCAGGGCGTCCCGTCCACGACGGCCTCCCTGTGTTTGTAGTAGAAGTTCTCCCCCTTGGGAATGCAGTTCAGTTCACACTTGTTCGGGGCTGAGCAGGCAAAGGGGAAAGCTGAGATCCCGGGCAAGCGTCAAGTCCTGCCCTGGGAACAGGGAAGCGCTGGCGGGGCTGGAAGCACACACGGCGGAGAGAGAAAGCAAGCTCCCCCAGGGGCTCAGAATCCCACCCCACCCCGGGGAGAATGGCCGGCCACAAAACTGCTGCATCCCCGGGGATCAAGCTGAAGAAAAACCCCGAGATAAGGAAAAAGCCAGCCTCTACCCCATCTTTACTGACAAGCCCGTGTGTTAACACCCAGCTACTGTAGGTAAACTACTCAGAGTACTATGCACGTTGACTATGCTGTAAAGAATTACAAAGACTATGCGGTGAGGTGCGAAGATGCTTATACCACACGACGCACAATGGTGCTGTGTAACAACTATGCGTTTACTATGCGTAAACACATATGGAGAGAAAATAATGTTGAAAAATCCTAAGATGGAATGCTAGACCAAGCCTGTGAAATAACAAAGAAGGCATCCCTTGCGTGCCCCTTTCTAATGTTTCCTCTCTGTTCCAATTTCTTTTTAAAAAATGTTTTAAACGTTTATTTGAGAGAGACAGAGAGGGAGACAGAGAATCCCAAGCAGGCTCCACGCTGTCAGCGTAGCACCAGCTGCGGGGCTCGAACCCACAAACTGCAAGATCACGACCTGAGCCAAAATCAAAAGTTACATGCTTAACCGACTGAGCCACCCAGGTGCCCCCCTATTTTTCTAGAATATGGATACATTTAAATGATCCAGGCGGAGCAAAGAATGCCAACAGGCTCCCCTGGGGCCGCTCCTCTAGCCAAGACCCTCTTCCCCCTCCCTTGGCCCACAGGACATAAGTGTTCATCGATTCGGAATCCAGAGTGCCATACTTTCCAGGAGTTGTTTGCAACGAGCAGTGAAAACTCACGCTCAGAACGATTAGCCTAAGGAATCTTCTGACTCCGCTAAGATGTTTTAATTACATACACGTGTTTTTTTCTGAAACTGTATTGCTCTAAAATTAACCACCACCCTCAAGCTCTTCAGAGCAAGCCCTTGGGCGCCAGGGATCCTGAGCAAATGGGCTCTTGCCATACCAAGCCCCTTGCAGCCCCAGCCTGCAGTGTGCCCAAACGGGGACCCACCCTACCAGCGCCCCTCCTCCCCGAAGCTTCTGTGCACCAGGAGGACCTCTGTGCCCCATGAGGAATACTTCCGGAGCAGGCCAAACAAAGCTGGGCTCAAAATGGCAAGGACGTGGCCTAGTGGCTTTGTTTGAAAAAGCAGAGATGGAAAAAAGAACGGAGAGACTTCAAAATGACCCCTGCGGTTGTGCTGCGGTGGCCAGATGCTGGGAGAACGGCGGCACCGTAAGGTATCGTTTTTGTTTTTTTTAACGTGTTCGACGGAGCATCTATAACACAGTAGTAAGAGTTGCGTAATGGAAAAATCGATGTACAGAAGAGATCCCAAAGAGGCCGGGTGCAGCACAGAGCAAGGCAGGGAGCAGCAGCAGCAGGGCCGCAGGCGCTGGGGGCCGCCACTTACCCCCGTAGTAGGGCAGCCACTTGTAACGCTTCCCCTGGAAGTCCTGGCCGTCGAACTGGGCGCACTGCTCGGCCCGGAAGTCCCTGGCACCAGCAGGGCAGCTCTGTGGGGGGCCAGCGGGGAAGGTGGGTGTTTCCCCCACCATGTCCCCTAGCGGCTCGGGTGGCCCCTGTGTACCTCCTTGCTGGGGCTTTGGGCTCCTCGAGGGGAGGCTGTCATTTGGGGTGTGGGGTGAGGAAGCGGCTTCCCGCAGCCCAGGCTGCGCACCGAAGGGAGGATGCCCCCAGGACTGGGAGGTCAGCCGGGTAGGGGGTCCCAGACGCTGGCGCCCCCACTCCTGGGGGCTTTACCTCAGTGTGGCAAGAGCGGTGGCTCCGGACAGGGCCCACGCAGCTGGAGCCTCCATCTCTCCTGAGGATGAGAGCACAGGGAAGGCCTGGACCCCACCAACCAACACCCTCTCCTCTTCCTGGGGCTCCCTCTTCCTGGGCAAAGGAGGGACGCCCGCATACACAGGTTCCCCCAGGTAGTTGTGATGAGATGACCAAGTTTATACTTGGAAGAAGCTGGACTCAGTGGCCTATTCTGGATTTCTCTGACTCGGGGCTACTCTGCCTCTTAAAGCAAATTTTCCCTTTCTGCCTTTGGAGATAAAATAAGATAATATATACACAGCTAGTAAAGTTGTTCCGCCATTTAAGAAGTACGTGAGCATAAGGTGCTTTAGAATAACAGCTCCTGTCTCTTCCTCTGCACGCAGGTTCTCAGGGATAGTGAGGTAATCCACCGCCAGGCAAAGGGTCAGCCCTTGTTTTATGCCCCACCCGCCATAGCACCTATCAGAGTGCACGCAGGTGTTTGATCCCTCACTTATTAAAGTGGGAGACACGTAAACTTCAAGAGGCTGCACGTGGAGAAAGCGCACAGGTTAGCAATTGTTGAAGATGGGTCAGTAATTCACCAAGAACTTACTGCACCTGCCACATGAAGCATTAGGAACCAGAGACTCGGGCGCGGGAGGCAGGTGTGTCTCTAGTTCCCCTGAAATAAGGTTGATGGTTGGAATCAGGATGTAAGTAAGTGGGAAATGACTTGATTCCAAACATTCTACCAGTGGTGCTCCCAGAACAAACCTAATGCTCGGGACCAGCGGACTCCCCGACCAGCCTGCCCCCTGCCTTCTTCTAACGGGCTGGCCCCGCCCACCCTCCCCTACCTCTGGGAGTAGCAGGGGCGCTCCCGGAAGCTGATGCCCCCTCCACACGTCCGGCTGCAGGGGCTCCAGCTGCCCCAGGGGCCCCAGGGGTCACTCTGCCGCCTCACCTTGGGAGCCTGGAGGAAAAGATAGGCTGAGGAGTGGGTTACTCAGAGCCCCCCCCCCACAAGGGCACTGGGGCTCCCCGGAGGGCCCCTGCCTAAAAAGATTCCCCGATCTCACCTTGGGAGCCAAGCCCTTCAAGGACTCGGCAAGAACACCAGGCACCCCCAACACTCATTTACAGAATTCGCCAGCTTTCACCATCAGGGGCCAAGAGCCTTACAAACAGGCCCTGGCCCCCTGTGCCCAGCACCCGAGAAGCAGACACCCACTTGCCACAGACAGGAGGGAGGGAGGGACCTAGCCGCCAGATCTTAGAGCTGGGCTATCTCCCCCTCCACGCCGGCTCCCCGAGGAAAGATGGCACATTTGGCTTCAGCCACGGGCAGCACAGGCACTCACTCAAGCCTGGAGCTGATGGTGTGGAGCCAGAACGAGCGGGTCCAGTCCGTCCTCCCGCTGGCCCGGCCCCACCTGCTCATGCTCTCAGCACCCAGCCTCTCTTCCTCTGACTCCCCCCTCCCAGGGCCACTCAGAGGCCCCCTTTCCTGCTGCGCTCTCCGCCGGGCTGTGCTGTGCAGGGGTGGGTGTGAGAGAAGGTGTGAGTGGGTGGAAAAGGAGGCAGAGGAGACCACCTCTGACCAGCCTGGGGTTGGCAGGCGGCGACCGGGCGTGATGGCCAGGGTGCATATCCGCTTTGTTCATCCCCAGCCCCCGTCAGCACTGAGAAGGGCCAAGAAGCGCCCGGGGACCCCACGGCGGCTCTGCCCTCGGCTGGGGCTGGAAGCAGGAGGCAGCTGAGCTGGGTGCATGCAGGGGAGGGATGGAGGAAAGTTCTAGGCCCCCCCCCCGAGCTCACATGGGTGGGGAGGGGAGGCAGGGAGCGGTTCCTCAGGTGTTTCTAAGGCAGAAAGCCCGGGATAGGACCCAGGTCGTTGTGCACACTTTCACTCGCTTCGCCTGCACAGTAACCCGAGGACGGGTATTATAACCCTGAATAAAGGGGATCTAAGGCCTGATGCTTTGCTTACAGTCACTCGATTGTTAGGGGGTGGCTCTGGGTTTCGTCCCGGGGCCTTGACGCCGGCACCATAGCCCCTCCACCTGAGCAGTGGCTTGGTGCAGCCTGTGCCAAGGATCTCACAGTGTGCCGCTTAGGAAGCAAGCACCATGGGGTGGCAGAGGTGACCGTGGGCTGCTGGCCTCTAGCCCACCCATCACTCTGTGGCCCGTGCTGCATCAGCGGGCTTCGGAGGAGTGCCCACTGACCCCCACGGCCGCCGGCCCCGCCCCTTCTCATCCTCGACTCACTCCCCAGAGGCTGCACCTCCCCTCCCTCCCCAAGGATGGCCTGTCTCACAGCGGGGTGGGCAGGGATGTGGGGCTCCCCCTGTGAAGGGCTCTCCGGGGGGCGGATGGGACCTGGTGGCTGCTTCCTGCCCTCCACCCTGTCGATGCCAGCAGAAGCTTGGCAGGAGCAGCGCCCAGGACCAAGCCCAGCTCTCCCTGGAGGTGGGTCCTGCCATCTAGAAGATTCTTTGTATGACCTCGAGCCCCCAGGTCAGTTCTCCGGGGAGCTCTGTTCTTTGGGCCCTGTTAACAAAACAGCTACTCCGCTCACCAGGTGGCTCCCGTGTCCTCTAAATTTGCACTAATGCAGTATCCACCAGCCTCGCGTGGCTACTTAAGTTAATTAAAATCAAATCAAAGAAAACTTAGTTCTTCCGCTGCACTAGCCACATTTCATGCCACGGAACCAAGTGTCTGTCTTGACAGCACGGACTCAGGACATTTTCATCATCTCAGGAAGGTCTGTTGGGCATCCCTGCTCTGGACGCTAGCGCCCAGTGAGGCGGAATGACTGGCACCCCGCAAACCTCTAAGTACAAACAGTCAAGGTGAGGGGCAGACTACAGATGGGATGAGCCATCTAGCCTGCACCTTGGCTTGAGCCAGCGCGGCCCCTCCCCTTCCTTCCACGTTGGGAGACAACCCAGAGGAGGGGGGTCCAAGCATTAGGGGGCACCCAGCAGCTTCTGAAGGAGGAGGGTGGTGGCAAGTTGCCATTTCTGCAAACCGCCCCCTGCAGCCTGGCGGGCAGCGCAGGGCACCTTGACCGGACCCCTTCAAGGTTCCATCAGTTTTTGAAAGAACTTTGTTGTCGTTGGCCCTCCCCACAGGGACAGGGGGCTCCAAGCTGCAGGGGCGTGGCTCCTCCCTGCCTGGTCCTAAACCCCGGGGGAGTTTTCCCCCCAATTCGCCCCTCTCTTCCCAAGCTGGGAGCCTGGCCAGGTAGGGGCGCACTCACCGAGGACCCAGGTGCCGGGGCCAGCAGCAGGGGCACGAGCAGGAGCAGCTGCATCTCAGCCTGTGGGAGAGGCCAGGGTTGGCGCGGGCAGGGATAGGACTCCTCAGTGGCGGGGGGCGGGCCAGGGGCCTCCCCGTTGCCCCCAGGGGACCGGGAAAGCCACAGGGGGACCAGCAGGCAGGCCATGGGGCTCAGTGGTGCTCATGTAGGGCATGGGGGTGGGGAGAGCTTACTACTGGCTTCTAAAAGTTCAAGAGTACCTTCTTTCAGGATTCAAAGGAGAAAAAACAGCAATTAAAAATACTTCTTGTTGAGGCACCTGGGTGGCTCAGGGCGTTGGGCGTTGGACTCTTGGTTTCCGCTCAGGTCAAGATATCAAGGTTCGTGAAGTGGAGCCCCATGTACGGCTCTGAGGTGACAGCATAGAGCCTGCTTGGGAGTCTTTCTCTCCCTCTCTCTCTGCCTCTCTCCTGCTCACATTCTCAAAATTAACAAATAAACATTAAAAAAATACTTCTTGTTGAAAGACCAGTTCAGAATCAAAGCAATCAGCCTGTTTTCCATTTGGCAAGAGATTGCTTTTTAAATTTTGGTGTTTTTTTTTTTTAAGAGAGCATGAGAAAGAGTGGGGGAGGGGCAGAGAGAGGAGAGCGAGACTCCCAAGCTAGCGCTGCACTCTCAGCTCACAGAGCGCACGCAAAAATGGGCTCTATCTCAAGAACCCCCAGATCATGACCTGAGCAGAAACCAAGTCGCATGCTGCACCGACTGGGCCACCCAGGCGCCCCAAGAGATTGCTTTTTAAAAAGCTATTACACCAGTTGTTTCTAAAACTTGTTAATATAGGGGGGCCTGGTCAGCTCAGTTGGTGGAGCATGCGACTCTTGATCTCAGGGTTGTGAGTTTGAGCTCCACGGTTAGATGTAGAGATTACTTAAAAATAAAATCTTAAAAAAAAAATATATATATATATATATAATTTTTTTAAAAGAAACTCTGGGGGCACCTGGGCGGCTCAGTCAGTTAAGTGCCCAACTTGGGCTCAGGTCATGATCTCCAGGTCTGTGAGTTCGAGTTCCAAAGAATCAGGCTCTGAGCCCAGAGCCTGCTTCTGATATGTCTCCCTTTCTCTTCCTCTCCCCGGCTCATGCTCACTCTGACTCAAAAATAAACAAACATATTTAACAGTTGCATTAAAAACCCTCAAAAATGCTTTTAAAACTCAAATGCTGGGGTACCTGGGTGGCTCAGTCGATTAAGCGGCCGACTTCGGCTCAGGTCATGATCTCGAGGTCTGTGAGTTCGAGCCCCGTGTCGGGCTCTGCTGACAGCTCAGAGCCTGGAGCCTGCTTCAGATTCTGTACCTCCCTCTCTCTCTGCCCTTCCCCTGCTCATGCTCTGTCTCTATGTCTCTCAAAAATAAATAAACGTTAAAACAATTTTTTAAAAAACTCAAATGCTTTAAAAATGTCAACTGCAATCCTACTGTAAACCCAAGCCAGCATTTCTCTGCCCAAGAAGGCTCTACAAGTAGGCCCCACAACCAGTGTGTGTAGTGCCGTGTGAGTATGCCGGGTGTGTGTGTGTGTGTGTGTGTGTGTGTGAATATGCAGTGTGGCATCTGAGTGTGCACATGTCCAACACAGTGTGTGCAGCATGTGTGTGCAAACAGTGTGTGCAGTGTGGTGTGTATGTTCTGTCTGTGCATAGTGTACAGTATGTGTGCATGTGTGTACATGTCACTGTATTGGAGAACGACATAAGCAATTTGCTCCTTCAGTACAAAACATTAAGCAAGTACTGACTTGTAAGTTTAAATTTACAAATCTGTAATTCTACCAATGTTTTTATTATTTTTTTTTTTTTAGCATAAGATGACTTCATTTTACAAGGCCAAAACACAGCACACACAAGCCAAGTTCAGCAAAATTTAACCTGGCACGTTTAGCGACATACATGCTTCGTTAATTTAGCACAAACACTGATTCATTTAGTCATTATTTTCACAGTCAAATCAGAGGTTCCTGCGGCTTGCGGGGAAGGGGGGGCCGGTAGGGAGGACTGCCTCCTCTCCCGCACCCCACCGCCCCGACCAATCTCTGCTCTACGCCCCCGCAGCTCCTATGACAGCAGCGTGCGGGAGGGGTGGACCGAGTTGTCCTGTTCTAGGGCTAATGACAAGCCCACTGCCTTAAGGGGCAGAGGCGAGCAGAGCCAAGGGAGAGACTGAAGGAAGGACAGAAGAAAAGACTTATAATTGCTACTAGGTGCCACCACCACTGCTGCAATTACACTAGATCAAGACCTACATATGCAATCAGGGCCCGAAAGCCTGGAAGGCTATTTCAATTCACTTGGGAGAAAAACACAAAAAAGACCAGCCCTGGGTCTTGGGCACCGGACTACTCCCCGGGGCTCCCCCAGCTGCCCGAGGGCCGGGCCCGGTCGACAGTGGGGTTCCTTTCACGCCGTGTCCCCGAGGAACGCGGCGGTGCCGGACCAGGGCCGAAGCGGAGGCCGAGCCGGTCTGCGCCTCCTCGCGGGGGTCGGCCCGCGGCCCGTGCCCGGGGTCCCCGCGCGCCGGTCCCCAGCGGATGCGGAGACGCCCGAGGCCGGCGCGACACCCTTCCCCGTCTGCCGCCCACGCAAGACTCTGCCCCGCGCCGGTCACGAGGGGGCGCCCGCGGCTCGCAGCCCCAGCCGGGGGACGTGCCCGCGCCCCCCACCGGGGCCGGGCGCAGCCCCCCCAAAATGGACTGGCGACCTTCCCACGCGAGGTGCCAGGGCCACCGGGCACCTCCGGGAGGGGCACGCTCGGTCTCCGGGCGCGGGAAAGCCGTCCCACCGAGGCAAGGTCCGAGGGGGCGGGCGGCGTCTGCGCGGAGCTCCGGCCGAGTCCGTCTGTCCGGCACCAGCCCCCGTGGCTCCCCGCGTCCCCTGCCCGCCGGGGACCTCCCAGCCCCGCCCGAGGGCGCGCGGTGCGCGGCGGCGACCTCGGCGGACGGAGCCGGACGCGGGGTCTCCTCCGGGACCCCCACTTCGTCCGCTACCGCTCTGCCTGCGGGCCGGGCGGGGCGCGTTCCTGCAGCAGCCCCGGAGTGAGCCGCCCCTGCGGCCGGTCACTGTCCCTCCGCTTCCCTACCTGGGTCTCCGGGCGCGCGGGGACCGCAGCGCCGCTCCGTCGGTGCCCGCCCTGGGAATGCGAGGTTGGCCCGGCGGCGCGGAACGCCTGCGGAGGTTGGACTTTCTCTCCCTGCAGCTGGCTGGCTTCTCCCCGCCCCATCTCCCCCCCCCCCACCCCCAGCCAGCCCTGCAGACGCCCATCCCCAGTCCCAGTGGAGGGGCCGCCCGCAGTGACCGGGGATTGGCTTGCCCTCCATTCTCTTTCCTCTCTTGGGGAGGCAGCAGTCACCACCCCAATCCCACTTCCACTAAGCCCTCCGTCTCTGTATCATCCCCCTCCATGCCCACCTCACATACAACACACCTCTGTGTCCAGCCGTCTGCTTCTCTTCCACCCTTGAATGCTGTACAGACAGACCTCACTTTATTGTGCCTCGTGGGTTGCTGGTTTGGGGGGGTCAAGGGTTTTTTGTTGTTGGGTTTATTTGTTGTTTTGTTTCTTTTTATTATTTTTTTTAATGTTTATTTTTGAGAGAGAGACAGAGCATGAGCGGGGGAGCGGCATAGACAGAGAGGGAGACACAGAATCTGAAACAGGCTCCAGGCTCTAAGCTGTCAGCACAGAGCCCGATGCAGGGCTTGAACTCAGGAATGGTGAGATCATGACCTGAGCTGAAGTCGGACGCTCAACCGACTGAGCCACCCAGGCGCCCCTGTTTCTTTTTATTTTTGTTTTTGTTTTGTGATTTGCTTTATTGCATTTCATTGCATTTTTTTTTACAAAGTGAAGGTTCGTGGCAACCCTACCTCGAGCAAGTCTATTGGCCCCATTTTCCCAACAGTATTTGCTTGCTTCATGTCATATATTGGTAATTCTTGCAATATTTCAAAAATTTTCATGATTGTATGTTATGGTGATCGGTGATCGGTGATTATGATGCCCCGAAACCCGGATGATGGTTAGCATTTTTCATCAATAAAGTCTTTTTTAATTAGAAAAATTGTTTTTTTTAGGGGTGCCTGGCTGGCTCAGTTGGTAGAACATGTGGCTCTTTAATATTTATTTATTTGTTTGTTTGTTTGGGGGGGGCAGGGGAGAGAGAGAATCCCAAGCAGGCAGCCCCAAGTGAGGCTCACACTCACAGACTGTGAGATCATGACCTGAGCCAAAGTCAGAAGTTTAACCCACAGAGCATGCGACTCTTGATCTCAGGGGTTGTTAATTCGAGCCCCATGTCGGACATACAGTTTACTTTAAAAAAAATTAGTTTTTTAGGGCCGCCTGGGTGGCTCAGTCGGTTAAGTGTCCAACTTCAGCTCAAGTCATGATCTCACAGCTCATGAGTTTGAGCCCCTGGTCGAGGTTTGTGCTGACAGCTCAGAGCCTGGAGCCTCCTTCAGATTCTGTGTCTTTGTCTCTGTCTCTGCCCTTCCCTCGCTCATGCTGGCTCTCTCTCTCAAAAATAAATTTAAAAACATAAAATTTTTTAAATTAGTTTTTTAGACATGCTACTTATTGCACACTTCATAGACTACAGGGTAGTGTAAACCTAAGTTTCATATACACTGGGAAACCAAAAAAATCTTTTTGACTCACTTTATTGTGATATTTGCTTTTGTGCAGTGGTTTGAAGCTGAACCTCCGGTATCGCCAAGGTATGCCTGTACTTCAGCCACTGCTAAGTTTCTCCTCACACATCCTGCTGTTTACTACCCTCCCAGCCAGCTTTTCGCACTGCCTAGAACGCACTCTGAAAATCCACCCTACCTTGCAAGCTCCTACTCATCCCTCAAGGCCCTGACCAAGTGTCACCTCTTCCAGAAGCCTTCCCCACACCACAGCAGGCAGAACTGGTGCCCACCCCGCTCCCTCAGTCTCTGTCCCTGTCTGCTGTAGTTTATGGTGCATCACTCTGTGGGAACCTGGGTCTCTCCCCCCCCCCCCCCCCCGACTCGGCTTGTAAGTGGCTAAGGATAAAGCTTGCCTCCCCCTCACCTGTGCCCAAGGCACTGGTTAGGATCAAAGTAGGGGCTCAATAAATGTGATCAATTTCATTTCCTTTCCTCATTGGCCTCTTTCTCAACAAAGGCACGTCTTGTCTGCCATCCCTTTTCTGGAACTGAAAATCACCTATCCCCCGGGGAAACTAGCATTGGCCCAGGGCCGCACAGGAGGTGGGGCGGTCACAAGGCTGCTCCTTTTCCCTCATCCTCTTATACCTTCAGCCCTTTGCTTACCCTGGGCACCGGTCATTCCTCCCCTGGCCTCCTTCGGGGCAGAGATACACCGGTAGGAAGCTCGCCCCCTCTTTAGAGCCCCCCAGCTTCCGTAGATCATCTAAGTTGTCGCTGATGCGCAGACAAAATGCTTATTAAAACATAAGCATTTTACATCTGTCCCATTTCTTCCCCATCAATGAAGAAAGCAGCAGCAGCTGTGCAGCAGGGTCCCCTGGGGCCTCGCGGGAATTCTTAGGCAAAGATAAAGCTTGGCGGAGAAAAGGGAGTGGAATTACCCAGAGCCTGTCTAGAAAAGGAAAATAGTTTCTTCCATTCAAGAAGCCCCACTCCCTGCCCCCATCAGCCAGGAATTTTCTGGCCTTGGTCAAAGGTCCCTTAAGTAGGAGGAAGCTGCGGCTTCTCCTGCTGTGGGGGCGGGGCCGCTGCAGCACCTTCCTGGTCTGCTCCTGTTTTCCCTCCATGGTCCCTTCTCAGGCACCCAGGCCCATGATTTCTTACTCCCCCCCCCCCCCCCTGCTGCAAAGAAGACCCAGCGGGGAGGGGGGCAGAGCCCACACACAGCGTGAAGGAGCCAGGCTTGAGCAGAGCAGTTACCGGCTTGGGCAAGATTCTGGGGAAGCGCGTGAGACCTTCCCTCTCATTGTAAATTCCCCTCTGCCCTGGTCCTTCCTGCGGGTCTGAGAACCCTGGGATACAGAAGGGGTACAGCCCTTGGAGGCAGACAGACCTAGACCGGGAGCCCGTGCTGCTTTGTGTGTGAACTTAGGACTAAATCATGTCCCCTCCTTAAGCCTCACCTTGCTCACCTGAGCCTCACACAGAGGGCAAGAGAGCAGGGAAGTACCTAGCCGCTGGAAAGCTCCTACTAAGCGCTGTGCTCGGTAAAAGTTCCTTCTGCCTCCTGGATTCCTTACCTCCGGACCAGCTGGGCAGATTACAGATCCAGGGACACGGCCTAGGAATAAGTGGCCAGACCTTTTTTGCAAGGCTGGGTCAGAATGGAAACCTGTCCCAGGCTCCCGGGATGTGCCACTTCCAGGAAGCCTTCCCTTAGCGCCTGCCTCTGTGCTCCCGCCCACCAGGATTGCACTTTGGAGCATACTACTGTGATACAAATGTATCACTTTTTCCCTCTAAATTGTGAACTTTGCAAGGTCGGGGATATGCGCCCCCCCCCCACATTGTACCCCGTACCAGGTTTGCGGCAGTCCCAAGGTGTCTCTCAAGAGAGCACGGGGTAGGAAAACGGCCGAGGACAGCTTCCAGTCGCCACACGCCAGGGCTGTGTCACATTCTGAAGGCTATCCCTGCTCCTGCTCCCACCTGCTTATCTTTGCAGCGATTCCCCCAAGAGGTCTCTTCCACATCTAATCCGACCTGACACAGGGGGTTCTTGGTTGCAGTCCACAGAGAAGGACGTCGTCTGAGGTGACCCAGGTGTAAGGAATCCAGGAAACAGGCAGAGGGAGCACGGGGCAGAAGGAACTTTTACCGAGCACGCACTTAGTAGGAGCTTTATTGCAGCCAGGTACTTCCCTACTCTACCACCCTCTGTGTGAGACTCAGGCGAGCTAGTTGAGGCTTAAGTAAGGACACTGAGAGCTCCTGGAACTGTCAGGAAGGCTGGAGAATCAGGCACAGACAAGAGCCGGAGTCCCCCACCGATGCCACGGATCACGGCCCAGGAGCAGTTCTGGTTAGGACTGTCCTGTTGGACACCGGATGCTGCCACCACCACTTTCGGGTTACGCCGACCCATATCATCCCCAGAGAAAACCCTGAATGGTCCTTGTAGACGCCAACCCCAACAGGAAGCAGCACGGCTGCACCCTGACCACCAAGACCTAAGAAGCAAAAGTTGGCGGGTTGCCCGGATGGGAACCTGGCTCAGATGCTGGGCCACCGCCAGCAAACAGAGGCCGCCATCTCCCTGCGGTTCCTGGCACCGGGCTCTTGTTGAACTGGACTTGGAGAGAATGCCGCGTCTCTTCTTTCCTCTCTTGCTGGTGGTTGTTTATTCGTTCCGGGGCCACTTGAAGGCCTCCTCTTCCAGAAGCTGCGGAGAGACCTGTCTGGTGGCAGCAAACGCGTATCACCCAGCTCTGGAGGGAAACAGCACTGCCCGGTAGCCTCTATCAACTTCTGTGGCGTAAGTTTTCAGGCTACCAAGGAAATGTCACTTAGCACAGAGCTGGGAAGCAATGTGGTCGGGTCGGCTGTCCCAAGCTGTCCCAAGACGCGGATTGTCCTGTCCTTGGAGAGTTCACACTCTAGTAGGGCACTGCATTCCAGTGCTGTGTGTTAATCAGAATAATACTATCTTACAATGTGAATATTCACATATTTCCACTATAGCGGTCCCAGAACCGCTGGGCTACAGCCCACTAGGAATCCAAAAGGAAAAAGAACGCTTCGCACAAGGATTTCTCCATTTCTCTCTCTGCCTTTTCTTCCCTCCCCCTCCCACGAGTATATCCATTTCCCTCGATGGAGTCATTCAAAGTTGGGGGGGAGGGGAGCGGTGAATGCCTCTGCCAGTCTGCCCCTCGACTTGACTCTGTGCTTTCAGACCCCACACTAACCTGTTTTCCTCCCCCTCTGGCCGCTAGATCCAAGTCAGGGCCTTGAAGCACTGAGCAAGACCACGAGAGCGAGAAGTCCAGAGCTCAGTACGTCCGACAAGTGCTGTCAGAAGCTAAGCCGCCCAGCCTGTGGAGGGGAGTTTTCGTCTCAAAGCTGGGACAGAAATACAGCTCCCAGCCCCTTCCCGCAGACATGAGGGCTGTCCAGAGAGAAAGAACAAATCCTGGGATGTCCTGCAATGACATCGGGCCTGACACAGGCCCACCCCATCTGCCCCATCCTCAATCCAGACCCAGGGACAGGGGACAGGGCCCCGGGGAAGATGCTGGTGTTGGGGCAGCAACACGGAGGGAAGTAGGGGGCTTTCCAGAAAATCTTTCCTGATTGGCTTTCGCCCAGCAGCTCCAGCCTCAGAGATCTCATCCCTTTCCTTCCACACGGGAACACACACACTCACCCCTGCACACAGGTGTGTGTGCACACACACACAGCGCGCTCGTGCTCACACACACCGTAAGGATCGGCCTACGGTCTCCTGCAGAGCTAATTGCATGACCTCCTGGAGACATTAAGGGAGAAAGTATGAAGAGCCCACTCTGCCCACCCTCTGCTTCCTAAGTGGGAAGTGGCTTCGGGGCGCAGGCCCCCACAAAAGTCAGTGTGGAGTGTGGGGCCAGCCCGCTGTGTGCAGGCCTGCAGGATCCCCCTCAGCTCAGGGTGGGGGCCCCGGCCTCCAGAGGAAACCTGGGGTCCCGTGGCTGAGTGGCAGTGGCCTCGGTGCTTCAATCAACAGTGACAGAGACAGGGCAGGTCCTCTCTCCCTCTCTGAAGACCCCTCCACATCTGGTTCGGCATCCCCTGTGGGCTGCCGGTGACGGCCCGGGACTGGGACCCCACAGGTCGCTGCCAAAGCTCTTTAGATCCTTTCTTCTCAGCCTGTCTCCACCGCACTCCCAGGGCACTGCCCATCTCCTCCGCCGCATCGGCCTCTGTATTTGGATAATTCTCAGCCTGGAAACTGACAAGTGTCGGTGCCTTGTGCCAAAGGTCTAGAAACATTACCCAGAAGGTCAGAGAACCAGCACCTCTCGATTCAGAAACACACCTCCCAGAGCTCAAGTTAAATGAAGGGGAAAATTCTCCTAACTTTGTGTGTGTGGTGGGGGGAGGGGCCTCTCTACCTTCAGTAACTTGTGGACCTGTTATCCTGACCCTTACTTTAGAGTATAATACCACTTAAAAATGCACGGACATAAAAGTAGGTCTAAGCTTTTTATTTTTACAGGTTTATATAACTATAATCCTATTATATATGTCTAGGTTCCAATTATTAGAAACTCTTATTAGAAACTCTTGGGGCCAAATGTATTTCAGGGTTGAGCAGTTTTCAGATTTTAGAAGGTACTAAACTGCGTATGACATACCACCTCCAGTGCTTTCTGGAAGCTCTCTTTAATCAAAACCACCCAACCAAAATCAACAACAAAACCACATGCACTGCACTTATACGTCTGCAGCAAAACATACAAATATGCACCTAAACAGGCTAAATTGAGACTCCCAATAGCCTCACGCCAGTTCAGGCCGGGTCTCAGTCACAAACTTAGAAGAAACCTTTTGGTTTTCAGAGCCTTTTGAATTTCCTAATTGCAAATAAGGGATTGTGGACCTGCACAAATTAAGCACAACATAACTACAAATGGGGTTCACAATGTTAGCACAATGTTAACGATAGAGACAGAGGCCGGTGGCCTCCTGAATTCCGTCATGGGGGAGGCCGTGAATGTGGGAGCGTGGGAGACGGCGGGCCTGGAGGAGGCGTGAAGGCCATGGAGTCCACAGGCCTGGGCTGGAGTCTGGAGTCTAGACTCACCGGCTGGGACGCATCTGGCAAGTTAACCTTCCTGCATGGCAATTTCTTCATTTATTTATTTATTTTTTTAGAAATATAGCATCCTTTACTTCTTTTTTTTTTTTAACGTTTTTATTTTAGTTTTGAGAGACATAGAGACAGAGCATGAGCAGGGGAAGGGCAGAGAGAGAGAGAGAGATACAGAATCTGAAGCAGGCTCCGGGCTCTGAGCTGTCAGCACAGAGCCCGACGCGGGGCTCGACCTCATAGACTGTGAGATCACGACCTGAGGCGAAGTCGGCCACTCAACCGACTGAGCCACCCAGGTGCCCCAATTTCCTCATTTTTAAAAGGAAGACAATACAGGGCACCTGGGTGACTCAGTCAGGTTAAGCGTCCAACTTCGGCTTAGGTCATGATCTTGAAGATCATGAGTTGGAGCCCCGCATCGGGTCTGTGCCGATGGCTCAGAGCCAGGAGGCTGCTTCACATTCTGTGTCTCCCTCCCTCTCTGGCCCTTCCTGCTTGCACTCTCTTCTCTTTCTCAAAAAAAAAAAAATTTTTTTTTAAGTAAAAAAAATAAATAAATAAAAGGAAGACAAAAGATTAACGTCAATAAAAATAAATGCTAAAATCGAAAATTCCCAAGAATCAAGAGCCACAAGGGCTGAGAACAGAGGAGGGCAGCAGAGAGATGGGGATGGCCCCGGGGGCCCTGCGTTCCAGTTGTGACTGGGCTGCGCTGGTGGCCAGAGTAGGGGAGGAAGTTCTTCTCAAAGCAAGGGATGTGGTCTTGGGGACACAGAAAGACACCGAATACACCAGCACAAGGCATGGATCTGGGGAACATCAGCTTTAAGATTGGGAGTGTGCTATGTTGGGGGAGGGGGGAAATATATTTGGTAATGGTTTATGATGGTGTTGTGGTTATTTTGATATTAAAACAAACCTACGACATGGCTGAACCCTGAGAAGGTTGTGCGAAGAGAAATAAGCAAGACACAAAAAGACGAACAGGGCATGGTTCCACTAATCTGAGGTCCCTCGAGCAGTCTAGTTCATAGAGACACAAGTATAATGGTGGTTGGGGGCGGGGAGGGGGGGGCTGCCGGCAGGGAGGGGTGGGGGCTTGTCCTGGAGATCCGTGGCGGTGACGGCTGTCAACAACATTCTGAACGTGTTCGATACCCCTGAACCATACACCTGAAAAATGATTCAGATGGCAACTGTTATGCATATTTTACCAGAATAAAACAACTATAAACACCTTGTGAAATAAAATTCCGTATTTTTGTCTTTTTTTCAAGTCCAGACTTTTCTGCGTGGGGCGGCTACTGTGGGCCAATTCCTAAACGCTCAGGGTCTTGTGTTCCCCTGTTGAGTTTTAGTTAGGAAATTTCGAACCTGACAATAAATTATATTTAAAAAAAAAAAAAAGAAAAGAAAATTTCAGAAACACTGTCCGACTCTGCATTTTACAGAGGAGAAAACAGAGTCCCAGAGAGGTGATCCAACTTGACAGAAACAGGTCTCCAGTGCCCCTTCATCCTGGAGCTAAGAAACAGTATTGGGGCAGGTAGCCTCTCCCACCTGCTTTTTTTAAGCTTATATTTATTTCGAGAGAGAGAGAATCAACACCATCAGCACAGAGCCTGATGTGGGGCTCGAACTCATGAACTCGGAGATAACCACCTGAGCTGAAACCAAGAGTCAGAACTCAAATGAGACACCTAGGGGCCACCTTTTTTATTTTTATTTACTTTTTTCCCACCTTCTTGTTTGCATGAGTCTGGGCTGTTCCTCCTCATCCCAAAGCTTCCATTTTCTCCCCTGTGAAAGGAGAGGGTTCCCTTCTCACAGGGGAGGATGGGGTCAGCCTGGGACGGTGCTTGCGGTGGGCTCGGGATAGTGTCTGAGGCTCAAAAATGCTCCATGGAATTGTTTTAATGGGGCAAGTAGGTCCCTCTGGGGCTTCTTGGCCAACCGAGGGGTAAGCAGAAGTAGGAAGAACTGTGCGGACCTTTATTCCTCCTCCATTCAACGGGGTGACACTGACCCAGGACAAGCCCTCAGTGTCACAGGCGTTGCTGGGGTAGGAATCCTGTTTGGATTCAACTCTGACCACCTATTTATAAACGAGGGGGTCCCTTAAGCAGATAAGGCTAACCGACCTCCTGGCTCCACATTCTCCATTGTAAACAAGGGCCAAATTGGTAAATGTTTGTTCTTACTTAAAACGTGTTCCCACACACATGACCTGATTGTATCGTCCTGCATGGAAATCCCCTCCTGGGGACCCCTAATCCACCCATTTACTCACGCTTATTGAGCAACTACCTCCTGGGAGGCCTCGGGTGGGGCGGTGAGCGCGCGCCCCCAGCTCCCCCCGCCGCCGCGGCCGGCTGGTCCCCGCGCCACTAGGGGGAGGGGGGATGCTGGCGGCCCGCCGGGAGGCACAGCCCCGGGGTCTGCGCGCACCTGCCCGCGCTGGCTCCCCTCGTCCTGCCAGAGGCGTCAGGGTGGACAAGACATCTCTGCTGGCTCCCCTGTCCAGAGAGCCGGGCCGCGACAATAACGGAGGCGCGCGTCCAGGCGGCCGGGGGAGCCGCGCGAGCGTCAGACCCCCGGAGACAGGAAGGAAGCCGCAAGCCCGTGGCCTCCGCGGCGGGAGACGGGACGGATCCCCGGGGCGGCGGGGGAGGGGGCGATTCAGGGAGGCGGCCGCTGAACCAGCCGGGCTGGCGGGGCCCCGTGGAGGGTGGGCCCCGGGGCGGGGCGGGGGCCCTGCGCGGGGGCGGCCAGGCCCCCCCTCCCTCCCCTCCCCCTCCCCCACCCCCACCCTGCCCCGGCAAGGCTAGGGCGCTGCCTGGGTGACCGAGGTTCCTTGCAAGCAGCCGGTGCGCAGGAGGGAACCCCAGCTCCCTGGCGGCCCCCGCCTGCTCACCTCGACCTCCGACTGAGACCGGCCTCTCGGGTCAGATCACCTGCCTCTCCTCACAAAAATGTTTACCAGTGCGTTTGACTTAAAAACAAAAATCAATGCGTGCAACAATTATCACAGGCCTGGAGCGCCTTGGTGAGTCACATCTTCAATGGCCAAAGTTGCGTAATCACTTGTAACAGCCTATGACTTACCTCATCAGTTTGTCTAGGGCACAAGAGGGAAAGGGGAAAATCTGGTCCCTCGATGGCTAGAAAGAGTCCTCAAAGGATGACCTGCTACACGGGTGGGGAGAAGATGGTGGGTAGGTCTCCCTACAGTGGCTGCTCTGGGGTCATGGCCATGGGCCCGCCGGACACAAAGGGGGCACCTGCATTAGGGGGGCAGTATCCTCTATCACCAGAGCCAGCTGGGCTTTGCCATCAATAACACATTCACCCCTAGGCAAGCTGGCTGCACCGTGGGGTTCCCACAAACGCCAAGGCCCTTAACGTTTAGGGAATTCCCTTCGGAATGGCAGTGGAGCAACTGGAGCGCCAGAGTAGCCACAGAAAGGAAGTGTGATGTCTGTTCCGCCTTTACCAGCCCTGCCCTAGAAAGCACAGATAGGAGAGAGACCAGAGTGAGGGCAGAGGTGAGGCAGGCTAAGAGTCCTTCCCCTTCCACCGGGACTTTACAGTCCTCAGGCCTGATGATGTCTTCTTTTTATTAGAGAGAGCATGCACGCACACAGGGGAGGGCAGAGAGAGGGAGCGAGAACCCCAAGCAGGCTCTGTGCTGCCAGGGCAGAGCGCTCCGCAGGCTCCATCTCATGAGCCATGAGATCATGACCGGAGCTGAAATCAAGAGTGGGATGCTCAAATGACAGAGCCACCCAGGCGCCCCGATGATGTTTACTGATGACCTTCTGGCTGGGTTATTCCAGAGAAGACTCCTGAACTAGGAGGGAATGGGACAGGGGAAGGAAGCTTGGGAAACCAAGGCCTCCTGAGCAGATAGATTCCTGCGGCGGCAGCGGGATTGGCAGAGGTCATTTTCAGCGTCTCAGAAAATCTTAACAAATCATACATTCACATCTGTCTGGCTCATGCCAGTAAAACCCAGTCACCTCACCAAGCAAGCTTAATGCCACTTTACCGCATATGTAGGTAAATCTGATTAGTAAACAGAAAAACAAATCACTACTAATGGGCTACAGTACTTGGACGAAATCTTTAAAAATCTAGATGCTGGGGCGCCTGGGTGGCTCAGTTGGTTAGGCGGCTGACTTCAGCTCAGGTCATGATCTCGCAGTCTGGGAGTTCGAGCCCCAAATCTGGCTCTGTGCTGACAGCTTCGGAGCCTGGAGCCTGCTTTGGATTCTGTGTCTCCCTCTCTCTCTGCCTTTCTCCTGCTCACACTCTGTCTCTAGGTCTCTCATAAATAAATAAATGTTAAAAAAATTTTTTTAAATAAAAATAAAAATCTAGATGCAGGATAAAATTCCCCAAATCTCTCCTCAGAGTCTCTCAGTATTTGAAAGACTACTCTGTGTCCGTTACTGTGATAGCCACGTCCAGAGGGGACGCACCAGCCCTTAAAGAATTCACTAAAATTCAAGTATTTAAATGTAGTGTAAATTTACTGACCTCGCTCCCAGTGTTATTTCTACTTTTAGATCTTCCTTTACAGATCTCTGGGTTTAGTGGCTCTTGACTAGGTCTGCTACCCAAGAAAACTAATCACAGTCAGATTCTTACCTGCAGCCCACCTCAAGGGAAGCTCTGGGTAAAGGGGTAACAAAATCCTTTCCTGATTTGCATGGGGAATTGACCTGGTGTTACCATGCAATTAATTTGGGGCGGGGGGGGGGGAGGACAAACAGTGGCAGCCAAGAGTATGTCACCCCTTGTCCTAAGAATTAGGGCTCCACTGGGGTGCCTGGCTGGCTTGGTCGGTGGAACGTGCAACTCTGGATCTCAGGGGTTGTGAGTTCAAGCCCCACGCTGGGTGTTGAAATTACCTGAAAAAAAATACACTTAAAATATTAGGACTCCAACAAACCTCGTCCAAGACCCTTCTGTTTCTCCCCTTTAGAGGGTGTGGTATACAAGGCACAGGAGGGCCAGCCCACGTAAGAGAATGAATCTTGGTCAAGAGTCAGGTCACATCCTCCATGGCTTCTACAAGTCATCTAATGAAGAAGATATTTTCTAAGCAAATATGGAAGCAGATTTAGTTAGCTAATTGGGCTTTCCTCTGGATAAATCGTCACTTTAATTCAGAAACCAATTATCCTTGGCTGTTTCGCACACCACTTCTTCCCTGATTTTGTTTTTGGTGTATGTTCTTTGTCTTCATGCCAAATCTGATTCTTCCTTTTTTCTCAAACTTGGTTCGAACTTTGTTTCTGGAGAACATTCCCATCTTAAGCCTGGTCTTTTGTGGATCCCTCCATTGCCCTGCACTCCCAGTCAAATGATGTAAGGAGGCAACCTGGTACTTGCTTGTTCTCACGTGCGCTGTCATTGCACTTCTGACCAGATCCTAAGCAAGTGTTCCCCCCCCCCACACACACACGTGCAGAGGACACAGAAAAGTCCCAGAGAGAATGGTTGGGCTACATAAGACTGTGGTACTTAAAGAGTGCTGCAGGGACTCCAACCTCATTATTCTTGCTTCTCAACCCTGCCAGAGGACAGTCTTCATTCTCATTAAGAACACCGGGGGCACCTGGGTGGCTCAGTCGGTTGAGCGTCTGACTTCGGCTCAGGTCATGATCTCCCAGTCTGTGAGTTCAAGCCCCGAGTCGGGCTCTGTGCTGACGGCTCAGAGCCTGGAGCCTGCTTCAGATTCTGTATCTCCCTCTCTGTCTCTGCCCCTCCCCCACTCATGCTCTGTCTCTCTCTGTCTCAAAAATAAATAAACTTAAAAAAAAAAAAAAAAAAAAAGAACACCGTTCTCGGTGTCCCTAAAAATCAGAAACCTCTCCCAGCTGATGAGGACGAATCATTATAGTTCTGTGGCAGACTTCAGTGACATTGCTACAAGATTCAAAAACGCAAATAATGAGTGTGATTCCCAAAGGAGCGAATGAACAATGAACACCTTCCCTGCTTCCTGATGCCCTATCCAATGTAGCCAGGACGGCACCCACCTCCCATATGCTCCTCCTGAAGACCAGGGCCAACTTTGGGTTTTCCTGCCACCATCTTGTTTCTGATCAGTAATTCCCAACATTTTATACGCTACTCACTATTTAGAAGCAAAAGGTTTTGGGGCGCCTGGGAGGCTCAGTCGGTTAAGCGTTCCACTTCGGCTCAGGTCATGACCTCGCAGTTTGTGAGTTCAAGCCCCACACTGGGCTCTGTGCTGACAGCTCAGAGCCTGGAGCCTGCTTCAGACTCTGTGTCTCCCCCTCTCTCTGCCCCTCTCATGCTCATACTCTGTCTCTCAATGATAAATAAAAATGTTAAAAAAAAAAAAAAAAAAGGTTTTGGAGAGTTTTAGGAAAGTGACAGGACAATCAATAAAAGTAATCTTTTTTTTCCACTGATGTGACCTACTTCATTTTTTAATTGCCCCTCCCCCCTTTTTAAAGTAAGCTCTCCACCCAACGTGGGGTTGAACTCACGACCTTGAGAGTTGCACGTTCTACTGACTATGCCAGCCGGGCACCCCCATAATAATTTAAAAAAGATAATCCTCTAGCACATAAAGTATCTGCACTGGAGACAACACACACGTTCTAGAAGTTCTTGTTTTGACAGCTTTTACATCAATTTGAATAGTTGCTTCAGGACTTTTCATAAATAGACAACACTGGACCTGCTATAATCCACGCCCCTCCACTGTGAGTAACAGAAACGATGCGTTTATGTTTCTCAGCTGTGTCCTGATAACGGTTCGACAGTTTCCAGTTACACAGTATACTACTTTCATGTAAGAAAATTAGCACAGCTGGATTCATGCAGTCTTTATTAATTTGACACACACAGGAAAATCTGCAATCTATCAAAATTATATCTTACTGAGAATTTGAAAGGTATTTTAAAAAAGAGGGATTCGCAGTCTGACTGACTCATGGACAAAGCAGCGCCTGCGGGAGCAAAAACCAGAGGACAGACACGTCGGCGCTCCCGCTGACGCCTGCAGCCAGCACCTCCAATCCCGCGGAGAACAGACGATCCTGTGCTCGCGAACTCTCTACAGCAGATTGATTCTGAAGCTACCCTTTTGCAACAATTAGTTTATTTTCAAAGGAAAGTTGCTTCCTGGGAAATCTTTCCTGCTACACACACCAGGCTCAAGTGCTAATACCACGTTCCAGGGACCGGGGTGGACCCCGCTGTTTCCTGAGGGCAATGCTGCAGGCATCCAAGGCCCTGGTAAACATTCAAAGAAAGGGTTCCTTTCCGCACCAGGTTGATTTTTAATACGTGCATCTGAGGTGTTTCCTACCAGAGAGGACAGTTCACATGACACCATCCAGAGGATTCAGGAGGTGAGCATGATGACAGCCTTGTTAGTACACCACTCAATTTCACTGAAGGCTGTGAAGAGTTGAAACCATTGTTTTTAATCTCCGGGGTTTGGGGGGAATTTAAAAAGAAGGAAAATCCTAAGGATCAAACTTCTAGGCTCGAAATCATGACGATGATACTTTTTCATCTCGGGGCAAGACCAAATGTCCAGTTCTCAAGATCCCTTTGCAGAGTCAGCTCTGTGGACACCCCGGAGGGGAGAATGGCAGGTCAGGCCGTTATAGACTATCCAAAAGCAGATCGAGAAAAAGGAGTACTCCGCTGAAAGGGTTGGTTTCTGGAAGAATCGAGATCACCTTTATAACATCAATTTTATAAGCCCTCAGTGATGGTAACCGTTAAAAAGGGGTTACTGACAAGTACCCAATATTTTAGAGAAGTTCAAGATGGCATGTATCACAAAACAGGAAACGATAGATGGATTCTGAGGATAGGTCTTATCTTCACATCTTCGGACTCGAGCACCACGCCAGGAACACGGAAGACATCTTTTCACCGTGGCTTCTGAGCTCTTTGTCTTCTAGGGTAGATCACGAACGGGCAAATGTGCAAGGCCGGGCCCTGGAGGTCAGGCTTCCTTGAGACACTGACTCTGGAAGATCTTATGTGGGAGCTTAACTTTTGTCTCCTATTCTACAAATCATGACCAAGACGACTATATCAAGTTTTCTGAGGCCAAGTAAAGGACAAGTCCTAAACTTGCTACATGGACGTGGATTACGGAAGGAGCATTTTTAAAAACAAGAGACACTTTAAAAACTGAGGATTCAATAGCTGAAAAGGAGGAAAGACCACCTCCCTAGTTGTTGCTTCTGTAGTGAAATCAAGACATCATTCACTTATGATTGTTTTCTTCCAAGTTGCTTTGAAAGCTTTTTTTCTAATCAAGAAAATTAATCTTGACAGTGAGAACTGTGATCGTAGGACCACACACTAACCTCGTGAGACTCAAAAACAGGAAAAGCACGCTCTTCCTCTTTGAGAAAAGTTCCGCAAATCTTCCAAATATGGTTGGTATGCCCACAAGCTAGTTTGTAGCAAGCTTCTGCACATACACGCCCTTTACTCTGTGGGCCAGTCAGACGCAGACACTAGTGGTCACTCTTCTTCCTCCTCTTCATGAAGTGGGTTGCCAGGGCTGGTCCTGCTGTTTGGCCTGCCTCCACGGCCCACCCCCTGCCCCGTGTGAGGGCACGTCCTCGGTGGACATGCTACTGTTTTCTCTGGTGACAATCTATTTTTCATGGTGGGAGACTAGCATTTTGATATTTCAGAAACTAAACTGACCCGAAGAAGAATGGTTCAAAGTTCTGTATCGGAGATTGGCGATTTAGAGAAAAGAGTTCTCTCTATGCTGAGCTGTGTTTCTGTCTTGGAGAAAGCGAGTTATTGCCATCCTCCTACCTAGGACTGTGATGCAATGGATGGATTTAATCACACACATACCACACCCCCTCTTCTCAGATGAAACCTCTCATGAAAGATACAGTACTTTGGGGACCTTCACACTAATAAACTAGTCTACATCTGGGCTCCCTCACGACTGCCTCAAATCAAGAAACGTGTTTCAGGTGGCTTTGCTGTAGTTAGTGGTTGAATCATGTGTCTTTCTAGAAGATAATACCCATGCTACTACATACCTGAGGAAAAAGAGAGAATCTTGGGAAAAAGGGGCTAAACAAAGATAGAGATGAGAGAATCTGCTTTAAGCCCCACTCTTTCTGTGCATCAACTTGTTTTTCCTGCATTTCTCAACTACCTAATATGAGCCAGTTTTTACTTATACTCCAGTTATGACGCGCGCAGTACTGCTAAATTTAGTTTCTTACAAAAAACACTCTGTGACAGAAAACAAATATTCTTAACTCCAAGGACGGGGCGCCTGGATGGCTCGGTCGGTTGAGCGTCCAGTTCAGCTCAGGTCATGATCTTGTGTTCACGGGTTCGAGCCCTACATCGGGCTCTGTGCTGACAGCTCAGAGCCCGGAGCCTGCTTCAGATTGTGTGTGTGTGTCTCTCTCTCTCTCTGCCCTCCCCGGCTCGTGCTTTGTCTCTCAAAAAATAAAATAAAATATTAAAGAAAAACAAACCAAAAACCAAAAACGAAAACAAAACTCCAAGGAGAACTGCAAACCAGATCGTAGAGGCTGGAGAGAAAGCAGGGACGAGAAGAGAAGCTGGCCTTTCCTCGGCCACAGGGAGACTAAGTGTCTCACGGCCACTTACAGTCGGATCACTGTGGCTACAGGTGGTCAGTGCTAGAAGAAGGGCTGTGCCCTGTGCCCACAGGCTGATGGCTCCATTTATGTGCACGGCCCAGCTGAACGGCACAGGACCTCACCCCACTGCCCACCTCAAAGGTACAAAGGGACACTGAGAGATAAGGGAGAAGGGAACGCACAAAACACCCACTGTGAGGTTCCTGAGGAATAATTTGCTTCTCCTCCTCAAGATCGGCCCACGGGACACTAGCTCTTTCTGTCCCATGGGCTGTTAGAGGCCCCTTCTTTTCTCTTCTCGGCACGTGCCTCACCGAGTACAATCACGGCTTTCTCCAAATTCTTGCTCTGTACTGATACAACTGACTTTTCAATCCACCAGCTTTTGGCTACTGGTTCAAATTCGGACCTAGTGTCAGAGACCATGGGTTGTAGTAGGAAAAGAAAAACCAGGACAGAAAGTGCTTCACCAGCCATTTTACTCTTCTTTAATTCTACCGTCTTTGGGCACACACTGCATTTGCTACTGAAGAAATTATGACAGTGAGGCTGATGGCACTGATTCATAACACATTCTTCGCACCACACAGAGAGTAAAGTCCTAGAAGAACTGGATCATCTGCCACCACAGCAGAGCTGTCTCGTCTGCTGTAGGAGAGCATGTTTGTGGGGGGTCAGGGAGGGACGGGAACAGTGGAAGTGTCCAGGGCAAGTAAACCTACGAGTATGTCTAAAAATACAGAATTTGGTGGAAAATCCAGAATTCACCTAAGGCTGACAGGAAACCGTTTAGATATAGTTCCATTCTTTCCAGAAATTACTGAATTTGGAACCTGAGGTTAAGACTTTTAGGAGAAAGCAAATAAGTTCAGACTGGCCATGGGAAGAAATGCAACCGTAGATGGTACTGAGTTTCAGTGCTTGAAAACGAAAATTCTCAAAATCGACCTACATATCTGACTTGACTCAAGGTGAAAAAAAAGTCTTATTTAAAAATGGTAAGTCTGCAGCAGAAAGGTTTGAAAGTGTAAGTTGGAGCCCCTTTTCAAAAACCTTTTCATGTTGCTGCTGGTGCCTGCTCTCCTTACAGTACCTCCTGAAAAGGTCCAGAGTTCAGTACAGGTTTGTTAGGTTGATCTTCAACATGTAGTTTCAGATGGAAGAGTCCTGTTTGGTTTAAACCGTGTCACTTAACTTCTCGGTGATGGTAGTCCTGAGAGTCTGCAGTGTTGGTAAAATCCACCTGTGACCAAGGCTCAAACTGCTGGTGGCGGCACAGCAACTTCTTGGTCCGTCCCTCCTCCTCCTCCTCTGTCCCTCAAATCTCGTAGTTTTTGCACCGAGGGACTCAGTCCATCACGATGACGCACGTTCAAAACCATTTTCTGCAGACATCTTCTTCCAGCGCCCAGTGGGACAGGTGGTCAGGAAGACTTGGAAGGAAGCTGCGAAAGTCCAGCTGGGAATCTTGCCTTTGTTAGGTGTGGACACAGGAAAGTTGTCTTTGTAATCCCCAGGTTTTATTATAGTCAAAGGAGAAAAATCCATGGGATTCTAATTGCAAATGTGCTAGATATAAAATTGATGGAGTGCTAACTGGTCCATAAAGGGCTGTACGAGATAATCCGTGGCAAAGTAGAAAACGAGCCCGAAGGTGATGGAGATCGGAAGAGCTGGCAGAGCTTTCTTGAAAATGGCGAGGAGCAGTAACGTAAGGCACAGACCCTGTGGAGAAGGGGGGGGAGACACCCGCTCAGACAAAATTATGAGAGTATTTCATGCAAAAACAACCCGATCGCAAGGCCTGGTCTTCATTTAGTTCCCCGAGTATTATCCTTTGAGGTTAAATTCTAGGGCGATATTTTTCATTAAATTTGGAAACATTTATTGTCCTTTGCAACACAGAGTTCATTATGCACACATTGTTGCTACTTCACTCCTTCATTCTAGGTAAGGAATAGAACCCCAAAATAAAACTGTTTTTTTAAAATTAAATAATACTGAAATTTCTACTTAAAATATTGAGTTGGCTCCTGTGAGTTTAGTTTCGCTGGCTACAGTCCCAGAGGTGAGGAGCATCCTTTATGTTGTATGGGGGCAAAGAGACGCTCGTGAATAAACCAATAAAAGTTTACGAAGCATATACAGGTTTCTCTATCTGAAAGTAGAGCGCTCCCATGAAGCCTTTTGTAAGTCACAAGAGCATAAAGTGAAGCATATCCTTACTTCCGGAAAGTTCCAATTGTGCCACCTTTTTTTTTTTTTTTAATGAAAGACCTTCATTAGTGTGGTAACCGCTTTTTCTGTAAAAGCATAAGTCTTCTTTGGATTTCTTTCTGTTATTGAAAACAGCAAAGTGGTGTAATATGCACTTTCAGAAAGCAGGAGAACACCTGTGCCTCTTTCTTCTAAACACAGAGCAGCCAGGTAATATAGTCCATTTCTTCACCCTAACTACTAAGACAATGTCTGAAAACTGAGTATCAAGTTTATCCAAAATAAGTCATTTTCTGCTTAAAAGATACAACATATCTAGAAAACTAAATAAAAAGAAAGAAAACTAAAACACATGAAAATTCTAACTAGGTTATAGGATCATGATAAACCACAGAGGTCGTCATAAAATAAATGCGTAAGTAATGGTTCTCCTCTCACCTCTCATCTAACTTATCAAAGACAACGCATCTTTAGCAGAAATACTGAGAAGAAATATCTCAAGAGTTACTTATAGTTTTGAAAGCTTCAGGGTTCACGTTGTGGTGCTATGAGCAAGACCTATGTGGCATCGTGCATTGTGTTAGCTTTTCTCGCCTCAGACTTGCTGCCCCCAGAATACCGCCTGCTGCAAGTCGTGGCATTAAAGGCAAAACCACCACCAGACTCAGAGACTAAGTGAGGATCTGGGCACCCCTTTAAGACTGATCTAACATAGCTAATTTCCTACGTGTCTATGCAGCCAGGCTCGAAGCAGCTGTTCCTAATCAGAGGTACTTATCAGAACTTTCTGGAGAATTAAAAAAACTACACAATTAAAACATTAAATGTCTCAGGGCAGGAATGCACAATTTTAATGGGTGACTTTAACGGATGGCCAGGTGGCGTACTATTTAGGTGAGGTTCAATTATTTGTTTTTAAAAAGCTCTCCAGGTGACTGGTACACTCAGCCCAGCTAGGGTTAAAACAGATTTCCTTAGGGCCACTTGGGTGGCTCAGTCCATAAGTGTCTGACTCTTAGTTTCAGCTCAGGTCATGATCTCCTGATCTCATGGTCTAATGGGTTTGAGCCCCACATCGGGCTCTGTCCTGGCAGCGCAGAGCCTGTTTGGGATTCTCTCTCACCTTCTCTCTCTGCACCCCCCCTCACCTGTGCTGTCTCAGTGTCTCTCAAAATAAATAAACTTTAAAAAACAAAAAGTAAAACAGATTGCCTTACAGGGACAGCATAATCAGAGTTCTGAGATAAGGATTTCAGACATGTTTTTATTAGTGTATACTTACAATTAATATGGCTACAAAACAGGCTATGGTTGTGTTCCAGTCTCCGCTGGCTGTTGCAGATGCTTTACCAACCAGAACACTGTAGAAAATGAAGTCTCCTAATCCAAGTTTCACTCCCCCTAAAAAGGAAAGATTATGAATATAAAAGTTAGTCACTCTTTGCCATCGATTCAAAAACGTCACTGCCGTATTCTACCTTGTACTGAATGAGAAAGCAGTAAATGACACATAAATTTTGGTTTTAGCTAGGTTTTCTTTCTTTTTTGTTTTCCCGCAATATAAGTTTCAGATTCCACATGACTGGCTCTGGGGTCTTTAACATTTAGATGCTGTTGTTATATACAACAAGGAACAATTAATGGCAGAGGTCATCTACTGACTGCCAAGTTTACACCTGGCACTTGTTCTAATAAATCTTCACAAGAACCCCTATGTGACAGGTATAATTTACTTCATAAAATTCACCCACTGTTCAATTATTGTAAAAGATTTATAGAGTTGTCCAACCATCACCACAATCCACATTTCCATCACCCCAGGCCTTAAGCAACTCGGATGTCTTCTCTCTATATAAATTTGGCTTTTCTAGACACTTCACAGAAATGGACACATAACAGTATGTAGTTTTGGTGACTGGCTTCTTTCACGTAACGTATTTTTGAGGTTTACCCATGATACTGCACGTGTCTGTACTTTGTTTCTACTGGTTAGTTTTCCACTGTATGAATACACTATATTTCACCAGTTCATGGACGATGGATTGTTTCCAGTTTGGGGCTATTATTAATAACGGTGCTATGAACATTATGCTGTGACCAGGTGTACACATCTTTGTGTGGACATTGTTTTCATTTCCATTGGGCAGATTCCTACAAATGGGATTGTTGGGTTATACGGTAAGTTTATCTTTAGTTGTTTAAGTAACTGCCAAACTGTTTTCCATATTGGCTGCACCAGTTACACTGCCATCAGCAATGCCTGAAGGTTCTAGTTTCTTTACTTCTCTCACCGACACTTGGTATTGCTAGCCTTTTGATTATAGCCATTCTGAATAATGGTCTTGAGGAGCTTTTCATGTGTTTATTACCTCTTCTAGTTCTCCTTTGGCAAAATGTTTATCGAAAGCATTTCCCTGTTTTTTAAATGGGTAATCTTCTATTATTGAGTTGTAAGCATTCTTTATATATATATATATCCTCAACACAAGTCTTGAATAGGACTTGAAATGTGATTCATATAGATTTTCTCCCAGTCTGTGTCGTCTTCTCCTTTTTTTTTTTTTTTAATGTTTGTTTATTTGAGAGGGAGAGAGAATCCCAAGCAGGCTCCACACTATCAGCACAGAGCCTGACGCAGGGCTGGATCCTACCAACTGTGGGATCATGACCTGGGCCGAAATAAGAGTTGCATGCTTAACCAACCAAGCTGCCCAGGCACCACTCTTTTCCTTTTCTTAACGGTGTCTTTTTAAAAAAATTTTTTTTAATTGTGGTAAAATACACACTGTTGTACTACCATCCTCATCATCCATTCACAGAACTCTTTTCATCTTGCAAAACTAAAGCTCTGTGCCCACTAACATAAACTCCTCCTTCTTTTCCCCTCCAGCCTCTGGCAACCATCATTGCATTTTCCATCTCTGAGTTTGACTACTCTAGGTACTTCATATCATACAGTATTTACCTTTTTGTGACTGGCTTACTTCACTTAGCATAATGTCAAGTTCATCCATGTTATATAGTAGGTGTTAGAATGTTCTTCCTTTTCAAGGCTGAATAAAATTCCATTGGGTGTATACACATTTTATTTATACACTCATCCATCAATGGACACTTGGGTTCCTTCCACTTCATGGCTACTGTGGGTAATGCTATGAAATTGGGTGTACAAATATCTCTACCCTTAATGGGATCTTTTGAAGTGTGAAAGTTTTTAATTTTAGCGAAGTCCAATCTATCAATTTTTTTAAAATGTTTATTTATTTTTGAGAGACTGAGACAGAGCATGAGTGGGGGAAGAGCAGAGAGAGAGGGAGAAACAGAATCCGAAGCAGGCTCCAGGCTATGAACTGTCAGCACAGAGCCCGACGCGGGGCTCGAACTCGTGGACCGTGAGATCATGACCTGAGCCAAAGTCAGGCTGCCCAACTGACTGAGCCACCCAGGCGCCCCTCAATTTTTAATTCTACATATCAGTGTTGTATTGGAGAACTCTGCCCAATCCAAGGTCATAAATTTTTCTCTTATGTTTTCTTCTAGAAGTTTTAGTTTAACCACTTACATTTCAGTTTATGATCCATTTTGAGTTCATTTTTGATTATGAGCATGATGGATGGGTAGGGTGAGGCAGGGGTTTCCACTCATTCTTTTGCATGTGGATATCTAACTGTCCCAGCATCATTGGTTGAAAAGATTACATTATCCTTTTCCTGTTGAATTATTTTAGTATCTTTGTAAAAACAAGTATTGACCACAAATGTTAAGTATTTACTTCTAGATTCTCAATTCTGTTCCACTGATTTATATGCCTCTCCTTGTGCCTAAACTGATTACTATGGCTTTATTTATTTTAATATTTATTTATTTTTGAAAGAGAGAGAGTGAGCATGAGCAGAGGAGAGGCAGAGAGAGGGAGACAGAGGATCTGAAGCAGGCTCTGTGCTGTCAGCAGAGACCTGGATGCGGGCTTGAACTCATGAATCATGAGACCATGACCTGAGCAGAAGCTGAACACTTACCTGACTGAGCCACCCAGGTACTCAAATACTATGGCTTTAGAGTAAGTTCTGAAATCAAGTAGTATAAACCCACCAATTTGTCCTTCTCTTTCAAAATTGTTTTGGGCATTCAAAATTCTTTACGTTCCCATTATTTTTGAAATGTAGCTTGTAGACATTGACAAGCTGATCCTAAAACTTGTAAGAAATGCAAAGGCCTTAGGTTTTTTGTTATCCAACATTTTTTCTTTTCAAATTCTCTTCAAAAAAATATACAATTAAGTAAAGGCTAAAATATGGATTCAAAAGATGTTTTAACTTGGGGTCCACTATTCATCTATAAAGCTTTAAAAGTGGCTTTCATTTTCCTGTTAAGTAACTATTCCCAACTGAAGTTTGACTCTGGTTTTAAAGTTCAGCTGGGTTAGAGAAACCACTTCCAGGGGATAGAGGCAGAGGGCCCTGAGAAGTATGGTGTGTTCCACATGCGGGTGAGAAATAAGCAGAGGGCTGGTTAATAAGATACTACAGAGAAACCAGTGTTCTTGAGTTGTGGGAGCCAGAGTGAAGTCTTCCTTAGCGGAAAAGATAAACATATGACCCATGAAACCCAATGCTATGAATTACAGGGTCAGCTACCCTTTAACCTGCGAACATCCCTAGACTGATAAATACACACACCAGTTTCACATGTACAGAAAAGGCCAGTGCTACTACTTACGTACTCGTGTGATCCAGAGGAAGCTGATTAACTTCTTTTAATCCTCAAATTCCCTAACTCTAAGATGGGGATTATGAGCTATTACATAGGGTTGTTATCAATTAAAAAACAGGGGCGCCTGGGTTGCTCAGTCAGTTAAGTGTCTGACTTCAGCTCAGGTCATGATCTCACAGTTTGTGGGTTCAAGCCCCGTGTCGGGTTCTGTGCTGACAGCTCAGAGCCTGAGCCTGCTTTGGGTTCTGTGTCTCCCCCCCCACTCTGCTTCTCCCCTGCTCGCGATGTCTCTCTCTCAAACAAAGATAAACATTTAAAAAAAAGGGAAGGGGGGGTGCCTGCGTGGCTCAGTCGGTTAAGCATCTAACTTCAGCTCAAGTCATGATCTCAGGGCTCATGAGTTCAAACCCTGTGTTGGGCTCTGTGCTGATAGCTCAGAGCCTGGAACCTGCTTCTGACACTCTCTCTCTCTCTCTCTCTCTCTCTCTGGCCCTCTTCTGCTCATGTTCTGTCTCTCTCAAATATAAATAAACATTAAAAAAAAAAAGACTTAAGAAATAACACAGGAAAAGTTCTTGGCACATATAAAGGCTAAAACATATAATGGCTTCAGAAAGACTTAGATTTCAACTTCAAATGTTAAGTACTGTAAGAAACTAAAACTAAGTTCTGTGGGGAAAAAAATGTTACAGAAATGAGATTTTTAAAATAATGCAGGAAAAATTTTTTATAGTTATCTGAAAACAAACTTGCATTTAGAATATATGAAGAATCATTACAACTCAATAATTAAAGAGATAAAAATGATCATAGGATCTGAACATAGCTCTCCAAAGAAAAAATTAAAATGGCCAATGAGCACACAAAAAGATACTCAACATCATTAGCCATTAGGGAAATGGATACCACTTTATAGCCTACTAGAATGATTATAATCAAGAAGATAGTGTTGGTGAGGATGTGGAAAAATTGGGAGCATTCACACACTGCTGGTGGGAATGTAAATTAGTATGTCGGCTTTGGAAAACAGTCTGGCAGTTTCTCAAAAGTTTAAACATAGAACCAAAGGACCCAGCAATTCTACTCCTGGGTATATTACCCAAGAGAAATAAAAACATGTCCACACAAAAACTGGTACATGAATATTCATAGCAATATTATGAATAACAGCCCCAAATGGAAACAACTCAGATGTCTATTATCTGATGAATGGATAATAAATGTGGTATATACATAAAATGTAGTATTATTTGGCTATAAAAATAAATGAAGTATTGACACATACTACAACACAGATGAACTTTGAAAACATTAGCCTAAGTGAAAGAAACCAGTACAAAGGATGATATATTGTATGATTCCATTTACACTAAATGTCCAGAATAGGCAAACCCAAGAGAGTATGTTTTTTGGTGTTGGGGGGACATGGGAGCTAATGAGTATGGACTTTCTTTTTGAGGTGATGAAAATGCTCTAAAATTCACTTGTAGTGATGGTTGCACAGCTCTGTGAATACAATAAAAATCATTGTGTTGTGCACTTTAAGTGGGAGGGATGGGAGGGATGGGAGGGGTGGGAGAGCTAGACAGCGAAGGAACATGGGATTTCTTTTGGAGGTAATGAGACTGTTCCAAAATTAATTGTGGTGATGGCTGAACAATTCCGTGAATATACTAAAGACACCACTTTAAATGGGTGAATTGTATATTATGTGAATTATATTTCAATAAAGCTATAAAAACAAACAAAAATAATGTATGAAATCAAGCTTAAAATTACGGCTTTTTTTTTTCATTTAAAGGCTTACGTTTAATTGCAATATTATGGCAAATGCTGTAGTTATACTTCACAGAATTCATTTTAATGAGAGAAAAATGGAAATATATTTTATTAGCAAAATTAAAATAGAGTAAGGAAAAAAAGAAGTAACCATTATGATTTTTCTTTAGGCACTTACTGAAGTGTCGAGTTTTATTCACATATAAGCAGAAGAAAATGAACCAGTATATAAAACCTAACAAATATCATGTTGCTCAGGAATTTTTCTTTAAATAGCTCCTTTTGATTTATTCAATCGAAACATGCCATAGCCCAATAACTAAGACCACAGCAACGGAAATTGCTTGCATTGGTCAAAATGAATTAACAGTATTCTGCTACCATGTGTTCATCTTCTTTTTTTTAAAGTAGGCTCCATGCCCAACATGGGGCTCAAACTCATGACCCTGACCCTGAGATGATGAGTAGTGTGTTCTACCCACCGAACCGGCCAGGCAACCCTCCACCGGCAAGTGTTCATGTTGAGACTGGCTGCTACTATTTTACTGCTATTTGGTAATTGTAGTCTGGGCCTTCTGTTGTGTTATTTTTATCAACTCTGGAAAATAAATTCAAGTAATATGGTGTTCTTTTAATATTAAAAGGAGCATTTCCTGGCCTACCAAACGTAAGACACGGTAAAGACAATAAATGATGGTGATTATTACTTTAATTGTAACAACCTCTAGCACTGTCATATGTGCCTAGTTTGAATGTAACGTAAAAACTAGTGTTTCCTATTATCTTTTTAAAAAATATAAACATACCAAAAACTGCTTGAGGGGCTCAGTTGGTAGAGTATGCAGCTCTTGATTACGGGGTTGTGAGTTTCAGCCCCATGTTAGGTATAGAGATTATTCAAGAATAAAATCTTAAAAAAAAAAACAAAAACAAAAACCTGCCTGAAATGTATTATTTTGCTTTTTTACTACTAAAATCTCTTCTACTTAAAGATAATAGTAAAATTCCTCTCCCTCACTTCCCTCGAGGTTCCAGAAAAGAATCACTAGAGCCAAAATTCCACTCCTGAAAACAACATGCTCATTTCATGATGTTGATAAATTTTAAGTCTACTGATTAGTATTACACTTACGATGAGCCTGCTACTGGCATGATATTGAGGGAAGTATATTTTGAAATCACTACAAGAATACCAATTGATTTCATATTGGATAAAAACATCTTAGGGGCAGCCTGGGGGGATCAGTCGGTTGAGCATCCGACTTCAGCTCAGGTCATGATCTCACGGTTCGTGGGTTTATGCCCAGTGTCGGGCTCTCTGCTGACAGCTGGGAGCCTGGAGTCTGCTTTGGATTCTGTGTCTCCCTCTCTGCCCCTCCCCTGCTCACGCTCCGTCTCTCTCAGTCTCTCAAAAATAAACATTAGAAAATTTTTTTTTAATATTTTACATTTCTAATTTAAAATCTTCAATTTTTGGGGCGCCTGGGTGGCTCAGTTGGTTAAGCGGCCGACTTCAGCTCAGGTCATGATCTCACGGTCTGTGGGTTCGAGCCCCAGGTCGGGCTCTGTGCTGACAGTTCAGAGCCTGGAGCCTGCTTCAGATTCTTTATCTCCCTTTCTCTCTGCCCTTCCCCTGCTCATACTTTGTCTCTCAAAGATAAATAAACATTAAAAAAAGAATCTTCAGTTTTTGATTAAATGCTGATTTTAATTTTTTTTTTTTTTTTAATGTTTGTTTATTTCCGAGAGACACAGAGGCACAGCATGAACAGGGAAAGGGCAGAGAGAGAGGGAGACACAGGATCGGAAGCAGGCTCCAGGCTCCGAGCCGTCAGCACAGAGCCCGATGCGGGGCTCGAACTCACAGACCGTGAGATCATGACCTGAGCTGAAGTCGGCCACCCAACCGACTGAGCCACCCAGGCGCCCCTAAATGCTGATTTTAAAAGGTTGTTCAGAGATGGTTATGTTTCTAGATGCTAAGATGATGAAAGAATGTCAATTATTACTTTATATTGGTCCCAGATAAAGAAAACATCTTTCTGAAGTTAGAAGGGGCAATACTTGGGTTTTCCTTTAAAAAAAAAAAAAAGAGAGACAAAGAGCACATGAGAGATGATCAGGAGAGAGACTTCAAGTTGCAAAGCCAGTCACGAGAGACTGCTATACACTCAACAGCTATATTACTTCTTTCTTTTGGCTGTAGGCACCTTCGAGAAAAGAGAAAAGAAGACGCAACCTAATTACGGTGGTAACTTCCCAGGCGGAGAATAGATCAACAAAGGTAGGACGAGGCCACTGTGTCTAGTTCCCTGGAGTGTGAAAGTCGCCAGCTGTAGCTGACTCTAACACCTGGAAAACCCAGCCAAGCACCAAAGTTAAGTATGTGCCCAGGTTCTGACCCAGTTAAAAGACTAAGGCTGAGCTGTATGTAAGAAATGTTCTACTCGAGCTCAAGGATAATGTCAAAATCTAACAATTAATGATTAGTGAGTAAAGAAGCCAAGAAATTTAGGTGTTTGCTTCTTTAAAAGTACTTCATATTTTCACTATAATGATTTAATCAACCAAGAGCTTCACTTTTCTCAGGAAAAAAAAAAAAAGCCACGGAGAATAATTTAGTTGGAAATTGTGCTAATCTCTTAATAAATCAAATCTCTAAGACTAACTGAAGAGATGACTGAGCCCTAACCAAGGAGGGCAGCTCTACTGGCTGATAACGGTCCCAGGAGGCCCCAAGTGCTAACCTAAGTCTAAGTGACAATATATCTTAGACATTGAACAAATGCTTGTATTTCTCCCAATAACCAAAATCCTTTTGGTTTTCTTTAAAATTAATAAAATACAGTGCTTGCCAGCAAAGAGAATAATGATGCAAAAGGTTGAGACATTCAAACCCACAGGTCTCGACACAGCAAAGAGGAAATATACTAATGAAACTTTTGTACATAAACATTGCAGTCATGAGTCTTACTGGAATAATTATTTCAAAAAATCTTTTACCTTTTAAAACAAATGCCGTTTCCAAAAATCTGAGGGGCAGAATTTGGCCTTTTAACAAATGTAACTATGAGAAAAGCAACAACTCTTAATATTTCTCACTAAACACTATACTTTGTTATTCAGAATTAGACTGTACCACTCTCGATCCATTTTACTTTTGAAGAGTTTGGTAAAGTAGCACCTAAAGGAACCCGTGACTTTTCAACAGAGAGTAACACACATACTTTCTTCTGGGTCCTCACTGGCTAGGATGCTGCTGGAAAGTTCCTGCACAGCAGCTCGTGACTCTGTCGTGGAGCGATGAGGCCCTAGGCGGTTGTCCCTCTGGGCTTCCCACTCTTCACTGAAGCCACCATCATCGCTCTCTGTCACAGGGTCTTGGGACTCACCTTCTGTGCCTTCAAGAGAAAGTGAAAATTATAGCTCTAAAATATGTAGAAAAAATGTTAATACCTTTAAGAAAACTACCTGGAAACAGTAACTACCCAACGGTCACTGCTGGCTCTTAAACCACAAATCACACGCTGTAAAAGTGCCTGGAGGTTGCTTACCCAATAGCCATTTCCCTCCTTGTTTCCTGAGGGCCGAGTCCTGATCTGTGTTTCCACCTCTCCTGCACATGACTCTGGTGGTAAATCGTGACTGACCCAGGCCAAGCAAGGTAATCTCACTCCTCTTCCCAATGACAGCTCTAAGGTTGAGGCTGTTACCAGCCAATGTGTATTGAGGCCAAGTCTCCTCTGAATTTGGGGGAAATTTTTCTCATTCTTTAAGAGAGACTCAAGGAAGAAACAAACAGCCCCTGGATGATGTCTTCTCTGGATAAAATGCCTGAAACTGCAGTTGCCATCTTCTGACCATGAGAAGCAGTGACTGAGGACCAAGCCTGAATCTAAAGATGACAGAACCGGAAGATGGAAAGAATCTGGGCCCTTGATGACATCAATAAACCACAAAACTCCCCAACCCTACAAATGCCGACACCTTAGGACTTAACTCCAAGTTAACATAAGAGAGAACATAACTCTTCTTTGTTTAAAGCAACTGAACTGGGTTTTCTGATCTCGGAGGTTGAAAGCTTCCTAAATGATGGCGCTCACCAGTGGCTTCAGTGACAGGATAAAAAGCAGACCATTATGGGAGAGGGGGTGAGGTAGGAAAGCAGGAGTGAATTTTTTAATGGGCCAGTCATTTCGTTATGATGATCAATCTTACTGAAACCTGTAAGTATAACATGATAGTCCTGAGAAACTTTCATAGAGAATTAAAATACATGTGAAGTTGATAACCCCTTTTCTCTCCTTTATTATTTTTTTTAGTAAAAGTAAAACATGCTCACAGCAGAGGCGGATTTACCATGAACAAGTAAAGCTCACACACTTTAGCCTCTCACTTGCATGGAATTCTTCCGGGAGGGGCCATAGCAATTCTGTATTTGTATTCTTTTTCTTAACCAGGTCTTCATAAAACCTGAATCTTCCACAGTTTGGAGTTTACAGAATCATATAAACTAAGCATAACCTTTATAAATAAAAACCACACTCCCTGCTCTGCCCCATCCCTCCTCACTCCTACTTCAGAACCTTCAGACAGCCCTCTTGGAGCCCTGTGTCTTTTTTTGTTCCAATCAAACTTCTAGTTCTTCTAACACAGTGGTTTTCAGCTAGGAGGTAGCATCTCCCTTCCAGGGGGTGTTTGGGAAGAACTAGGATGGAGGCCTTTGGTTACTGCAATATCTCGAAGCCACTATTAGTATTTATTGAGGGACCAGGAATGCTAAATGCCTTGCAGTGAAGGGAGGACCCACACAATGAAGAACTGCCCACCCAAAACACCACAGTGCTCCCACTGAGGAGCTCTGAAGTTCATCCAGCTCCTTTTAACTGCAAGGCCCTTCCCCATGTTGTTTCCTCTTCTAGAAAGTTCTTCCTCGACTCTGCAGCTGGCCATCACCCATTATCACTTCCTCAGGGAAGCCTTCCAGATTTTCCAGAGCAAAGGAAATTCCTCTATTATAAACTTTCACAGCAACTTATACATCTCCTTTGCAGTGCTGATCACAACTGTATGAATTATTTGTGGAATTAGCTGTTGAACATTTGTAGCTTTCCAAATAGGTTATCAGCTCCACAGGAACAAGCTTTCTTGTTCAGTGCTGTACCCCAGTGCTCAGCAAAATATTAGGCACATAGGTGCTCATTCACTATTTGTCAAAAGAATAAAATCTTGATGTACCAAAAAACACACATACTCATACTCACAGACAACTAATCTTTAATTTTCTTCAGCTTCACGCAGGTTAACAAAAAAACTGGACTTGTAGCAGCTGTGTCCAACATTTCCTACTTCTCCATCAGGACCGCTACGGGGCGCCCAGGGGACTGTGCCCTCCCTGCAGTCACCCTGGCGCCTACTCAGAGGATCTCCCAACTTCCCTTTTCCTGACAAACAGTAACTCGATTTAGGTCCTTTTTTCTTCTCTCGCCAATCTTTACTCTGCCTGTTTTTCAGCTTCCTCATAAGGTTAGCTCTTTTTGTTTTAAAAAGAACTTTTCTTTCTTCTGGACCTTTTTTTTTTTTTCTTCTGGACTATTTACGGTGTGCTATTACTCCAATTCTCTCCACCAACTCCTACCGTATGTTCTCCTTAACTACTCTGAAGCACCGTTAGGTGCCTTTTCATCTTCCCCGTCGGGATCATCACTTGTACTCCTCCAGACAGTCCTGTCCACCTGGGATATTTTATCTTCTTGGTATGAACATGATTGCATCTCAAGTCAAATTATACTTAAAGTACTCTGGCCATATCAGACAAAAGGCTGTCATTTTTACATGTTTGGAGACCAAGATTACTTTTCCTTTTTTAAATCATAGCCTCAACTTGAACCTTTCCGTACCGGTATTAAGGGTATTGAATGGCAGAAATTCTTTACCTAGGGTGCCGTGGCTGTGTAACTGGGTTTAGAATGTCTGAACTCCTTAAATATTTATCTGTATTTACTGGGTATTACCACAGCTTTCAGGAGGTGCTCAAGAGTCCAAAGACAGAGGTTAAAATCGTTGCTTCATAGCTCACTGTTAGCCAATATAACAGGACAATGACCCAGAAAAAAACAGGAAATTACCAAATAAAAGTCACCTACTTTGTGCATTACAATTGGAGTTTTTGGATACCTTCCTTTGGGCTTCTGGGTCTCCTTCTGCCATATTCACCAACCACACCATTGTTGCTGTTGGAAAAGATAAAAGTCCAGGTAAGAACTTAAAACACAGAAAGTACGTGACGAGAGAACAGGCCGTTACCTTCCTACACAAATCACCAATCTTCTTAATGTTGCCTTAAGCATCCTTAACAATCAGAAGTAAATGCACACTAAAAACAATAAAAGGTTTTCTTTGATTTGGGCAGATTAAAGAAAAAATCCTAAAACTGAGCATTTACTCTAGCTTCCCAACTGCAGCTGCTATTGTAAAACAGTTCCTCATCACTTCCAGTCCCTGCAAAGTAACCAGAGAGAAAACTGTTCAGGCCAGCAAGACTCAAGCTGGACAAGCTGAATTTCCTGTAACAGTGTGAAATCACTGATGAAAATTACTTCCTGGAACTAAATTAGTGAACAAATCAGGACTCACAAAAGCATCAGATGACCGTCATGATTCTAAGGATGCAGAGAATAAGTTTCTTTCACAGAATGCCTCACTTCTGGGATTTCCAATAATGCTAAACTACAGGATATACAAGGAATTAAAAAAAAGGTTAATGCAATAAACATAAAGGGGACAGTCAACTGGTGTATTCTCTGTCCCTTCCATAAAAATTCATATATATCTATACAGATCTAGGCATATACACACACCTCGCTGTCACATTTTTGTTAAAGGACAACATGAATACTTTCAAATGGTGCTTCTCACATATTGCGGGTGAGATGAAAGATGGTATAGCTCCTATAGAGCTCCTGTTGAAGGAGAATTTGGTAACATCTAATAAAACTTTATGTGCCATGAAAAAAAAGAATGAAATCTTGCCAGGTGCAACATGGATGAACCTAGATGTTTATGCTACTTTATCCACACTAAAACAAATGAATAAACGAAACAAAACAGAAGCAAATTCATAAATACAGAGAACAAACTGGTGGTTGCCAGAGGGGAAGGAGGATGGGGGATGGGCAAAACAGGTGAAGTGTATTAAGAGGTACAAACTTTTTGAGTTATAAAATAAGTCACACGGATGTAAAGTATAGCATAGGGAATCAGTAATATAACTTTGTAAGGTGACAGACGGTAACTATACTTACGACGGTGAGCATTTTTTTTTTAAATACTCTGCTGTTATATTCTTTTTTTTTTTTTTTAACATTTATTTATTTTTGAGAGACATAGAGACAGAGTATGAGCAGGGGAAGGGCAGAGAGAGAGGGAGACAACAGAATCCGAAGCAGGCTCCAGGCTCTGAGCCATGAGCACAGAGCCCGACGCAGGGCTCGAACTCACAGACTGAGATCATGACCTGAGCTGAAGTCGGCTGCTCAACCAGCTGAGCCACCCAGGCGCCCCAAGCATTTCTTAATGTATATAAATGTTGAATCATGACTGAAACTACTATCATATTTTATGTCAACTATACTTCAATTAAAAAAACACTACCTGTGCATTAACCCTTTTACCCAGGAATGCCACTTTTGGAAATTTATCCCCAAAATACACTAACGATAATACAAAACTACTTATAAACACGTGCACACACGGCTACAGCAGGAACCAAATGCCAGCAGCAACGTGAGTCCAATCTATGGTCACAGGAAGCAATTTTAAGTAAGACACTTGGCATCTATGTATTTCTGGCTTGTTATCACTGATTTTATAATTATATCCATGTTCCTACTACTCTTAGGCTTCTTGGATAACTTATGAAAGAAATACATAACCAAAGAAGCTGAAAATTCTGTAACAGCCACACTCACTCAATCACTGTGGCTTCAGGATTTTGAGGTCAAACCAAGTTTCATTATATGATAACTCAACTAAGTGATCAAAGTCAACATAATCCAAGCAGGCAATACACTGTTTAAATTCAAACCCAAAGAAGAGAAACAGAAGGGCGACCACTGTGTATAAGGCTTATGGATTTCTGTAGCCTTCTTGGCAATGAAGATAGCAAGTATTTATTTGATTTTCTTTCTCTATGCAAGTATGAGCTACAAACTCTTTTGTTTTAACATTTCATAGTACCATGGAGGTGCACCTGGGTGGCTCAATCGGTTGAGCATCCGACTTTGACTCAGGTCATGATCTCGAGGTTCGTGAGTTCGAGCCTGTGTAGAGCTCTGTGCTGACAGCTTGGAGCCTGGAGCCTGCTTCAGATTCTGTGTCTCCCTTTCTCCTTGCCCCTCCCCCACTCATACTCTTGTCTCTCTCAAAAAATAAACATTAAAAAAAAATTAATAGTATCATGGAAATCAGGCATCAGCAAACTTTTTCTATAAAGAGCCAAACAATAAACATTTTGGGTTCATGGTTCACATCTGGTCTCTGTCACGTACTCTTCTTTGTTCTTTTCTTTTTTATTAAAATTGTAAAAACCACTCTTGGTGTACAGGTTGTACAAAAATAGGTTGTGGGCCAGATTTGGCTACAGGCAGTAATTTGCTAATCACTGATGTAAATGATCACGAACAGAATATATACTTGTTGAATGAGTATTACTAAAATAATATCTAAAAACCCACTTCTTAATCTTTTAACACCAAACATCTTAGATCGTTAGAAAAATACACAATTTTAAAAATTAACATAATCTAAACTCCCCCAAACTGATATGAAATCAAAGAAAAGCCTTAAATGAAACAGTCTACCTCAAGGAACTATTAGCCTCAATTCTGTATAAGCTACCAGAGTAGGCTGTCTCTAGTAGGGAAGAATGATTTAGTTCCAAATCCGGGTGTACATTTTTTCTGTCAGAATGATGGAAACAGAAAACAAACAAAAATGCTCACATTTTGTGAAGATACAACGCTTTTGCAAACCAAATATCTTTAACTGGGGAAGAGTATACAAATGCATAAAAGGACTGCTTTTTTTTTTTTAATTATTTTTTTAATGTTTGAGAGAGAGAGAGAGAGAGAGAGAGGGAGAGAATCCCAAGCAGCCTCCAAGTTGCCTGCGCAGCTTGAGATCGATGCGGGACTCAATCACATGAACTGTGAGATCATGACCTAAGCCAAAATCAAGAGGCGAATGCTTAACCAAAAGAACCACCCAGGCACCCCAAAAGGATGGCAGTTTTAAAGAGCAAACAGTCAAGAAGACTGATTTAAAACCTTTCATATTAGCATTTATTTCCATGTCAGGGAAAAAGTACTGATTAATACTCCTGTTCTCTTAAATTCGGTTTTAAAAAAAAGGCCCTCTCTGGGTGCCTAGGTGGTTCAGTCGGTTAAGTGTCTGACTTTGGCTCAGGTCACGATCTCATGGCTGGTGAGTTCAGAGCCCCGCATCGGGCTCTGCACTGACAGTGCCCGGAGCCTGCTTCGGATTTTCTCCCTCTATCTCTGCCCCTCCCTCACTCATACTCTCTCTAATAGACACAAACAAACATTTAAAAAAAGAAAAAGCCTTCTCAAACTCAGTGATTTATAAAATCCTTATCACAGATTTAGTATTTCATGAGAACAGATGCTTTCTTGGACCTGTCTGATCTACGGAAGAGGTAAAGGTTTATGCTTATGTTTTTCCACATATGTTGAATTATTATCTCAGAACGTCAAATGTTATGGAGACTTGAGTTTTTAAAAATATCACATATGAATGATATTTTAAAACAACAAAGTAAATGCTTTTTTGCTATATAAAATCAATATGTAAGTTTAATGTTGTGGCAAACTGAAAAACTATTGCCAATTCTTCGCCCTTCCTGCACCCACAGGCATGCAGCACCTATGGCTGCACTGTGAATGGGATGTCGTTCTCTTCCTCTTCCTGACCTGGGGCTCAGCTATGTGGTTTGCTTCAACCAATGACATGTGGTAGAGGTGATGGCACACTAACATCGAGCCTAGGCCTTAAAAGGCCTTGCTGCTGCTCTCTTGCCCCCTAGCCGGAAAGAGCAGGCTGCTGCTAGCCCACTGCCGGAAGAAGGGAGCACGGGGAACAGAGCTCCAACAGCCGCCTCGGATCAGCTGAGTGAGTCAAATGACCTGCAGATGTGGGGTGGTGGTGACAACTGACTGGTATTTTTAAGGCACTGAGGTTTACGGTGGCTTATCATACCACATTACTGGAACAAAAGCTAACAGTAGAGAGAATAGTAAAACAACGTAAAATTATGAAAACACAAAGAATAATTTAAAAACTCAAAATCCCTCCCCTTTGACATCCATAATTAACTTTTTAAAAAAGACAAAGGACAACGAAAACTCTACAAGTGGAGAAAGGAATAAAGAAAAATATAGAAGTTACTTCAATCTCTAAATCCCACTTTTCAGATGTAAACACTACTAGCCTTTTGTCAGTTTTTAAACTGTATCATCAGGATTGCATGTACACAGACATCTATACACAGACAGCTCCCTTCCCCTACTCCTTCCACAGGATACTGCACTACTGCTTTCCATCTTGCTTCTGTATTTACTATGTAATCTTTAACATTTAAAAAAAAAACAACCACCCACAACTGGACATATACAAAGCTACGGCATTTTTTTTTTTTTTTTGAAAGAGAAAGAATGAGAGTGAGCGAGCATGCAAACAGGAGAGGGGCAGAGGAAGAGAGAGAATCTCAAGCAGGCTCCAAGCCCCAGCACAGAGCCCAACGTGGGGCTCAATCTCACAACTGTGAGGTCATGACCTGAGCTGAAATCAAGAGTCAGATGCTTAGCTGACTGAGCCACCCAGGCCTCCCCACTACCTCATTCTTTTTAATGGCTATACGATTACCTATTTTATGACTGTACCATAATTATTTGAAAGTGTTCCCTTTGATAGATACTTAGGTTACTTTTAACCAGCATTCACTATTAACATTTGGTGGAACATTCTGTATGCACAAAGATAAAAAACATAAATGGATTTTAATTTTCAGGAATAACACATAAGAAGCTCGCACCCAAATGTTGATTAGAGGAAAATGTTGATGTTCATAATTTCATCTGTTCTTCTCTGCTAAAAAACACAGGAAGCACATGATAATAAATTTATTCTGGAGGAAGGGTAACATAAAGATCCTTGCATTCCAGACAATGGGTTTCTTACCACCGTACCAGACTTCTCCGGCTACAAGCACAGTCTCCACTGTTCCACCTCCGACGAATGACGTCACATCGAGTTCACAAGAAAAATTAAGGTGAACTAACATGTGCTCTCAACTTCACCTGTATCTTTCACTACGTCTTCACTACCCGCTGCTTTTCTGTCTTCCTTTTTCCTTCTTTCCAAGTCTTCCTCTGGTCTCATCTAATTCCTCTTCTTGAACTCTTAGAGTAATTTCTACCTGCTTTGTTGATAACCTTGCTCCATTAAACATTCTTTCTTGCTGGTCTCTTCAAAGGCTATCTCCACCGGCTCCTTCCTCTCAACCTTAGAAACAGTTACCTCTTCTATCCTGCAAACACCTTTCCTCACACCTGCTCTCCTCTCAAGTCGCCGCTGTCCTGGCTATGAGACAGCAATCCCTGCGGCAGTAGGTGATATGTACTGTCCCACCCTCCTTCACACACCATCCCTTCCACTGCCAGGGCCAGTGACTGCAAAACACAGACAGCCACACGTCCTTCCCTTAGGAGCTACTGCCTCTGGTCTCATCACTCTACTGAAATGCTCTCTTAATTGTCACTGAAGATGTCCAAGGCACCCAAATCTATATGGTTTACTTAGTCCTCATTATCTTTGGCTTCTTTATGGCATTTGATGTTCTCTCCTTGAAAGTCTGCTTTTCCAGTAGAAAACAGAACAGGCGCGCGTGCGCGCACACACGCACACGAAAGCCTACAAAAGCATACGTATCATATTGATAACAGGGGTAACTGCTTGAGAAGGTATTCTGACTGGGGATGATAGTTACAATGAAATTTTGCTTTATCTACAATATTTAATATTTCCCAGCATAATACATTAATATATCACTTGTACAATTAAAACTTTTAAAAACATGGAAAACAATATTATACCCAGCCACAAAATAAGAAATAAACGCAGCTAAAAAAAAACATGAAAAAAAGTCCAAATAATCATTAACAGTTATTAGTCAATAGGCCAAGATGCAAAATAAAACAAGAGGTTATTTTTTGCCTGTTAGTTTCACTCGCACATAATAATGAAGGTGTAACAAAACTGGTACTTTCGCACTACTAAAGGAAATTTAGACCGGTGTATTTAGGAAGCAAAGTGGACCTATCAAAATTTAAAGGCAAACATCCTTTGACTTAGCAATTCCATTTTTAAGAATGCATCTTATAAAAATATTCACAAAAATGGAATGATCTCTGCAAGTACTGTGACAGAAACGAAATGGAAATGATCTAAATGTCTACCAATAAGGACACCCTATTCTGAGCATCTATGTAAGAGAATACTATGCAGCCACTTCACACGCTGACAAGGAAAACAAGTGCTGATGCTGGTTTGTGACGTGAAAAGTCCTGGCTATTCCAATTTTCTGATATTTTCCTATCTTACTTTTATTGTTGTCTCTTCTTTTTCTCACTCTCTAAACACAGGAGCTGACGAAGTTCTCTCCTTGACATCCTCTCCTCATCCACTTCTGTCTGAACCACTCGTCCACTCCCAAAGCTTCAACTACCATGCCACACTGACCCTTCAGGTCTGCACCTCTAATGGTAACCTTTCCCCGAGAACTAGCACTTCACTTCTACACTTCTGCTGGAAATTTCCACCCGGACAACTCAGAGGTCCCGTCAACTAAACAAGATATGCGCCACAGACAAAACTACACATTCCTCAAACAATAAAAACATTTCTTCATCACCTCTCCTTCAGGCTTAAGACTTCTTTCATCAGTTGCTAGGAATTACCTACTGATTCTACCTCCAAAACCTCTCGTCAGTCAGTCCTCTCCCTTGACTGCCATTACCACTACCAAATTCAGACCCTCATCATCTCCCACCTGGATTACAGCATTATCTGTTTAGTTATGCCTCCCCTTACCTCAGTTCTTACCACTTCCAACTCACCGTGCACGATGCTGCAAGCCTACGGAGCCACAGCTCCGATTCCACTACTCTCCTGCTCAAGAACCTTTGTGATTCCCTGGTGTTCACTGAAGAGCATACGGATAGCTAAGCCAGCCACACAAAGCTTTCCTTGATCTTGCCCTCATCTGCCTTTCCAATTTGTACTCCATGTTCTAGTCAATCTAAACACCTGAAATTTGATAAAGATGCCCCATACTTATGTCTCAAAGCCACTCTGTGACAAGCCCCCTTATGGAATCAAGTCCATCTGTGTTTGCGAAAATCCTACCATCCTTAAAAGGTTCAATCCAAATGCTATCTCATCCACGAAGCCTTCCTGATTCCCCAGCTAGGTTTTCCTTCTTCTGAATTTTCTTGACACTTTGATTGTGCCTCTTCTGGATCAGGTCACAAGAACGCCTTGGATATTACTTATTTATATACTCTAAACTGTAAGCAAAGAAGTTTTGAGGAAGGCAAAGTATCTTAAACATCTTTATGTCTCCCACAGTACTCTGCGGCAGCAGATTAGGTCAATGTCCACACGCATTGTACTGAATGATTAGGAAGAATATGACCCCAAAATAACAAGACGGGCAAAGGCATTGTGAAGGAACAGTCTATTCTTACAGTGAGCTAGGGCAAGCTTCATCGGCAATAAGTGTACATAACAAATGCTCAATCATTCTTGACATATGGGATTTTAAATGAGAATACTGGCTCCCTATTCTCTAAATATTTCTTCTTTTTAAAGTTTATTTATTTATTCTTGAGAAAGAGCGGCTGAGCTGGGGAGGAGCAGAGAGAGAAGGGAGAGAGAGAATCTCAAGCAGGCTCTGCACCGTCAGCATGGAGCCCGATGCAGGGCTCAAACTCACGAATTGCAAGATCACGACTTGAGCTGAAATCAAGAATTGGACACTTAACCGACTGTGCTACCCAGGCATCCCTATTTCTTCTAGTTCTATACCTATTGAAAACTGTCTTGGTCTAGGGTCAAGTGGGAGACCATAGTTTGCAAGGAAACCGGGATGTGCAGAAGTTCCCTTTAGTGCCACGCATTTAAGATGAGAAAGAGTACCATAATAATGACCACAATTACTTGTGTCTGAGTTCCTATAAATTCTAAGCTGATAACTAATTTAACATCATTCCAAAATACTTACAGGAGTAAATGAGAGCTGGAAAGAGAGTTTCATTTCTCTCCTGAGCTGTTTCAACCAGCATACGAAGTGGGCCTTTTGGACACAAAACAGCCACTAAATCTAGAGAGAGAAAAAAAAATTTTTTTAATCTGGAGAAATGTATTGGCTCAACTTGTAAAAGGGTCTGCTAGGGAGGAGTTAACCAAGGGAAAAGGGGTAATGGCTTATTTACACAGGAAGTGTTGAATGAATATGAAATAAACAGCTGGTAAACTGGTGGGGGGAAAACAACCCAACAAAATACACAAAACCACAGAGAAGTTCCATGTAAATTTCATTTTGGTTTTGCCTGGGAGTTGATTAGTTTACAGTGTATCATTACTGAGTTCTAGGAATAAGTCTTCCCAGTTTGAAGAAAAGAGGCAGAGATAAAGACTAGGTAGAACTATTCTAGGGCACTTGCCAATTTCCAATAAGCAAAAACAAAGACAAGCCAATTCCAAATAAATCATATGTAAGAGCCACAGATGGAAGCTTTAAACTGAGAGGAATTTAATAGAGGGGATTACCCAATTTTTCAAAATATGAACAGAGGGTAAAAAAGATGCATTCTCTCTTTTTAAAAATAGCATATGTACTACTATTTAGGGATACTTAAAATAAGAGGGCAGTAAATTTAAACAAAATGATAAATCTTTGTATGAGAAACTTACTATTTCTTTGGTTTTCCTGTAAAAAGCATTTCACAATATTCAAGTCTCAGAATGCATATGGAGCTGAAAGTGGCCTATTTTATAAAAACAGCAACTCAGAGAGGAGGCAGTTTGCCTAAACTATTCTTAATTCTACTGCCATCTCTTTCCATCAATTGCAATTTATCTTACATTTTCTGTGCCATAAAAATTCAGAGTACAGAAGTACAGAAAGTTTCAAGAATTTGAAAATATTAAAACAGGGGTAACTACATTTGTGAAGGAAGACTTGACAGCTTGTGTTGACATTACCATTATTCAGATGAATTTAAGTAAAAATAAAAAACCCTCACGCCTGCAAGTGGTCACAAAGCACGCACACAAAGAATTCTCAGCTCTCACTGCTACCACTTTGTTTCGATTAACAACAGGGAAATTTGCTGTGCTCTGAAATAATGAGATTTTCAACCTATTTGAAGGGGTTGTGTCCTGTAACTATCTACAAGAGACATGCTGCCTCTTATAGAATTGCTAATTGATAAACTCCCTTATTTTTAGAGCAATTAAAGTGAATTAATTTGGCTTAAAAAATTTGAGAACCTGTGTGACAAATTAAATCTCCAGACCTTGTAAAAAGGGAGTTGAGAATCACTACACTAAATGGTGGCTACAAAAGTCTCTTACTTTAAAGAAACTCAAAGCTTTGTAGAAAAAAATCTGTATCATATATAGTAGAAAGAGGGTTAATGGGAGAAATAATGTAACAGCAGAAAGGATACTGGGCTTGGAATTCAGATTCTAGAACAAACACAGTAAGCTTGGGCAAATACTTTACCTCTCTAAACTTCAGGTTTGTTAGCAGTAAAACAGGATTTACTGCCTTGATTATAGGATTATATATTAAAAAAAATAACAGCTAACATTTACTGATAGATATTGTTCTAAGTGTATTAAATGTATTTTTTTCATTTACTTTTCACAATAACTAAGACTTAGGGGTTGAGCATTGTGGTTAATAACACATGGCCAATAAATGACAGGAGAGGAGCCTTGATGTGAACCGAAGAACGCTGCCTCCAGAACTGGCACTCTTTTTGTTTTTGGACATAAAAAATAGCACCAGACTCATTATAACAATTCACCCCTGATGTCTAGTGATAGAAATATGCCATGTTCCATTTAATTAAATTTTAACTTGTTTGAGTATGCCACAATGGTGCTCTGTCAGGCCTGTAGCCTGAGGCTGGTAGGGATGGTGAAAGTCCCACTGAAACCCTTGTTCAAGAGCCCAGCATTGTATACTTGTACAGGTGAGATGGTCACTATTAACAATGTCTGGAAGTCCACAGAGGATAAAGTAAGACCTACACTGTGGCTTTAATATGTACAGAGACACATGTAACCTTGATATATATTCCGGTTATCTGTGAGGCCAGAGATTCTCACAGTTATTTTCCTCAAAGAGGAACACCTTGGATAAATAATTGCTGTTGCTACCACTAGCAGAACCAGATGACTAAACCACCGGCAATGGCCTAGGAGCCTGTAAAAATGCAGAGATGAAGCCAACTGTTGGCTAGGATAAGACGATTGGCTAAAGTTCAGCTAATTTTGCTGACCTCTGGATCCCACTCTCTGATCAAGGATATCTGGATTAGGGAATGAAAAGAAGGAGTTCTTTAGTAAGCTTCATCACATGTAACTTTGATGCTGTCCATAAGGTGTACGAACTCCCACTGCTTGTTCGCTTGCTTGTTCCCAAAGAGCTTGCCAGGTAGCTACAGGTCCAAGAGAGGGGTGACCTCTTCTAGCACCTTATCAACTAGCAAGGGACTAAGGACAGAAGGGGCTACCTCTCTTGTAGGCACAACACTCCAGAAGGCCCAGACTTGGCTCTACCCTGTAGGTAACATTTCTGTCTTAGCAGGGAGGCCCTGGTAGTTGTCCTGAGCTTGTAGAATGCTGCCTCCATGACACACAGAAAGATATGGAGCTTCACAGGTTCAGGGCCTGTGAAAAACTCTTGTTTCCAGGAGAGCTCAATATGCACTCTCCAACTACCAGGCTAACGGTTGGTATATAGCAGAAGACTGAGTAGGGCAGTTTCTCACACCGGAATCCATGGGCGGCTTCTGATCATCATGGGTGGTCCAGAGATTTCAGGTGTGAGAGGAGGTTGCTAGAGCTTCTGCAGTGAAGGATTCTTTGGAGGTAGGAAAACGGGACATTAACGGAAGTGATTGTTCTATTACAATTTGGAGATTCTAGAGCCCCTTATCATAGGGGGCCCATTCAAGATGAGCCAATTTGTGAGACTTAAGTAAAATTTGTAAATGAGGAATATGCTGCCTCCAGATCCCAAGGAGGCCTAAAAAAATATGGGGCTTGTTTTAACATTGTGGGTATAGGGAGGCTCTGTTGCTATTTCTTGACAGTGTCAGAGATGCAGAGGGCCTCAGTGTGGAGTTATTTCTAGAGAGTGTGGTGTAAGCCCTGGGAGAGTGAATGGGTAATTGCTGAAACGTAGGCATTGCTCTGGTCACCAGGCTGCCGGACGTGAGAGCATATGAGAACAGAGCCTCGTGACCTCCCAGAAGCCAGTGAGGGAACCAGACTCCTGTGATTGCCTCGCAGTCCTTGAAACTGCACATCTGTCCTGCATGCTTTCGCGTACACACCAGATGTGCGTTCGGTCTATGTCTGGAGGCTCTCTGTGTTTTCCTGTGATGTTTTCACATTCTTTGATGTTTATGCCTGGCGAACAAGAAATAAAGACTGTGTACTTTGCTGCTGCTGCTGCTGTTTCACTGGCAGAGACAGCTCTGCACATCCGTTCAACCTAAGTGAGAACTTTCTCTTCGGTGCATAGGTACACCTCAGCCTACCAAATAGTTTTCAGGAATTCGACTGGGGTGGCAAAGCCTTGTACTATGTATAGGCAAATGCCCATCCCATTTTTTTGAGCTCCTTTGTGAATATTTGTATGTCTCCAATAAGTATGTCAGATGAATCTGTTCAGAGGATAGTAACATCGGTGTGATGTTATATCTGTGCTCCTGGAGAAAGCTGGATGTGGTTAAGATCTAGACAACAAAAATAATATGCAATGAACGGTTGGGCCGCTGGAGAACTCATGAGCAGCTAGGTAAGGATACAGCGTGTGTCCCATTGAAGGTGAACGCAAACTGCAGCTGTTGAAAAAGGCACTGAACAGAAGAACATATTAATAAAATCTGACTGCAAAGTATTTACCAGCTGCTGACTGGATGGGGGCCAGAACTGGCCTGAACACAGCTATGCAATAATAGAGGTGTACTCTGCAAACCACCAAGTACTGTATACCCTAAGGTTGACATGAAAAGCAGAGGCAATATATGGCTTGTATAGTTCTAGGACTGACTGCTCAAATACAGGAACAGAACCAGATTAATTCTATTTCCACAGACTTTATCAGTCAAGTGGGCACGGTGAGGATTCCTACTACCGGTCACCTAACATTTTAATAAGCATTTGAATAGCGATAAAAGAGTACTGTCTAATTACAATACAGAGACCACATACTGACCTCTGAAAATGGATCTGTTTTTGGCTTTCATGCAGGGAACACCTGCAGAGTACACACCTGTACAGCTGCTTTTGTTATTCGTGGCAAGGGCACATTCTGACTGTTCAGAACCCACGTCACACTGGATGTTAACGAATTTGAATCGCACACTGCCCACCTAAGTTTTATTTTTAAAAGAATAATTCTACCCAAGTTACCTTATAAGAAGTAGGTAACCTAATTTTGATTTTAAAAATCAACTGAGCATTTATTTTATGTGTGTGAAGCACTCTGCTAGTGCTTTTCAACGTATGTTCCGAATTCTTACAACTCTGGGAAGCATCGTTCCCATTTTCCAAATGAGGAAACTGAAGCTCAAAGAGTCTGAGGCACTTTCCTAACGTTATAAAGACGGTCAGTGCTAGAGATGGGACTTAAATCTAAGTTCCACAGACTTCTAATCAGAAGTCTATGGATCCTTCCACTAATCCATCACTGGGTTAAACTGGGGGGCAATCATAAAACATTTTTAAAGAACTTAACTTCAAAAAAAAAATGGAGATCACTGTATGAAAAAGATACTACAGCTAATTAGTTATTTACTGAAGAGCTATGGGATGTAACAGTTATCACTTTCTTAAGTCAAGATAACTGGAAAAGGAAGGGAAACACACCAGTGAGGTACTTCTGTGATGAACAAAATGTCAGTCTTGAGTTTTACCATATACTGAAATCACAGCCAAGATGAGCCATGCTGTCCATTCTGGGAGGTACTTGATAAATACCAAGGCCATGAGGGCACTGATCATAATGAGATACGCCTGCTGGAGTCGCAGCGGCCCTTTCCAGTGGATGGCGATCATTCCCACCACACCGAAATTCCAGATCAGGAGTGCAACAGTAATGTAGTCTATGGCAACATTGTAGGTTTTAAACACTTCCCTGAAAAAAATTAGACAGAAATCTAAGAAGGTTTATATGCAGTAGTTTTCTTCAAAGCACTGTTTAGAACCATGGTTCCCCCAAATTAGACGCTCGTATCTCACCTTCATATTTTCACCACGTCTTCCATCAACTGTGCTATTAATAGTTTCCTTTAAATTAGCTCACTTTTCCTCTCAAGTTGAGCTTATTTATTTATTTATTTATAATTCTTTGAAAGAGAGATAGTGAGTGCAAGCAGGGGAGGGGCAGAGGGAAGGAGAAAGAGAGACTCTTAAGCAGGCTCCATGCTCAGCACAGAGCCCCTGACACGGGGCTTGATCTCACAGATGTGAGATCACGACTTGAGCTGAAATCAAGAGTCAGACACTTAACCAGCTGAGCCACTCAGGTGCCCTAAGTTGAAATTATTTTTAACCGAAAATTCTGTATCATCCATTTCAATGGGAAACCAGTATCATAGGTCACAGCTGTAAAAACAAGTACAAAAACTTTTTAAAAAGGTCATATACCACTTAAAATGCCACAATGAGAAGAAACCTTAGATTAAAATTTAACTAAAATAGGGGCGCCTGGGTGGCTCAGCTGGTTAAGCGTCTAACTCTTGATTTTGGCTCAGGTCATGATCTCACAGTTCATGAGTTTGAGCCCCGTGTCAGGCTCCACGCAGATGGCACAGAGCCTGCTTGGGATTCTCTCTCTCCCTCTCTCCCTCTGCCTCCCCTCCTTGACTCTCAACTTTAATATTTAACTAAATTAATTAAAAAATTAAACATGCACAATAAATTTTATAGCTAGGATGTATAATGTTATTTTTATAAAATGATTTTCAGGGTAGCCATTAAAAATACATATACATAAATATTTTACAATACTAACCAGTCTTATGCATACCATGTACGAACTATATGTGAGAACAGTTATAATTTAAGAGTAATTCATCAACAAAGTACACGGCTTTAAGTTACAGTTATACAGATCGAACAGATTTAATTTATGAAAAATAGACCAAATATTTCACTACTTACCCCAAGTAAATGAATGAGAAAAAGAACAGCAACAACAGAGATGAAATAATAAGCCAGGCATGGATGACCTAGAAAAGAAAGCATTTAATATAATTAACAGATACCATAACCCTACAACAAGACAAATTTCTTATTTTGAAAATAACGTATTATTTCTATATATATTATGCTTTTCAAATGGCAGCACCCAAATTGATTTTGGGATCAGTGCATACTTCTATTAGAACTCATTGGTGCTGAACTACTTCAGAACAGAAAATTCAGCAAGACATACACAGACCTTGTTCCTTTAGAAATACATGAAAAAATTTTTTAATTTTTTAATGTTTGTTTATTTTTGAGACCAAGTGTTAAGTGGGGGAGGGGTAGAGAGAGATGGAGACACAGACTCTGAAACAGGCTCTGGGCTCCAAAATCTCAGCACAGAGCCCAACGTGGGGCTCAAACTCACAGCTGCAAGATCATAACCTGAGCCAAAGTCAGACACTTAACCAACTGAGCCACACAGGTGCTCCAGATATGTGAAATTTTAAAAATAATACAGTGTAAAATGAATTATCAATTCATTTGACTTTTGGGAAACCAAAGGTCAACAGTCAACATTTAAACTTTAAAGAAGCAGTATTTTCTATGGAAAGTTTTTGTGGTATTTCTGAAATAAGTGGAAATAAACTGAATAAAAATAAAATTCAATAAAATTGAAAATCAGATATTAGGTGACTAGTATATGCATACATTAACTGTATTAACAAAAATAGGCCTTTTAATTATATAACCACTTGATAAAATATTTGAAATCTAAAGTTTCAGTAAGTATTACAACACTTTCTGTGTTTATTTTACATGGTTCATTAATAAGTAGTAACATTACAAATTCTTTGGAACACTTCTAAGTCCATCATTATGCAGAATTCATACAGCACTATATAAATATTAGTCACTATTACTCATGTATAGCTTATGAATATGAGAGATAGAATCAGAATTTGACTTTTGTAATCTGTTACACAAGATGAACATTTTAAATGGTAATTTTATGCAATGGGTATATTTGGGAAAATACTATACAACCCAGGGAGCCGGGAGATTTTAAGAACAGAATGGAGAAGCACAAAAAACTATCAAGTAATTTCTAACCAAACTGAAATTATTTTGAGGTGGATACACCCATTATATGCTTCAATCTTTCAATGAAGTTTACTGTTTAATGACAAAAGAAATTATTTAACCAATAACTTTTCCAAACCTGGTCTCTTACCCAGGGTGTTATTTTGTCTTCATTAAAAAACAACTCCCACACCCACCTCCCAGATCCAGTTGTTCCAATAATCAGGCTTAAGCTTTCAAAATCTAATTGTGATTAAAATGTGGTTTTGATCACCCAAGGTGATCTGTGATTGTCAGTGCCTTTGAAAGAGAAGATTTCTTAAAAATTTCTGCTGCCTCTTTTTCTTTAAAACAACTTTAAAGGGGGGAAAGGTCAAAAGAATGGCTTTACATGGAAGTTGGTATTCCTTGGACATCTGAATATTCTAAACTATCTGAATACAACAAACTTAATTTCTAATGTTCTTTCACAAAAATTTTCCACAAAAATATAATAATGTATTATAAAAATTTTCAAATGTACAGCAAAGATTAAAGAATTTCAGTCAATACCCGTCTGCCACCTACCATTCACATTTCGCTGTACTTGCTTTGCAGCATTTCTATCCAGCTCGCCATCTACTAGTACTTTTTATTTTTAATACATATCAAAGAAAAGTGAAGACATCTATACATTTCCATCTAAATACTTCAACTTTAGCAAAATCTTCTAAAGGGAGCCCTTCCTCTGGCTGGTCTGCAGAAAAGACCCAATAAAGCTTACGCAAAAAGAAAGCTCCCCAGGGGCTCACCAGCCCATCGTGCTCCCAAATCTCAGCTTCAGAAATAATCCGTTATGAAAGTAAAAAGTATATAAAATATTACAAAACAGAAGAACTTTAACACGTAGGAGATGTACAGTGGTACTCCATATTAAGTGCCAAATTAAAAGCAGGAGTAAACACTGAATATTAGAAATTCTCATCTTTCTTGAGAAATGCTCTTTTATGCCTGGTTTTTTCAGCAAGGGAACATGGGGATGTTACTTTAAGAAAGCACTTATCTGAATACAAAAGCAACACATATGTATAATATTGAGAAGATAAACACTAAAAGAAGAAAATAATTCCCACTGCAGTGACAACCAAAGTTGTTAACATTTTTTCAAGGTATGTTTTCTGTCAGCACGTATAAAGATCTTGTAACAATATTAGAATCGAGTAATATACAGTTTAACATTCAGCTTTTTAAACATTTTTAAAGTTTATTTATTTTGAGAGAGAGAGAGAGCAGGAGAGGGGCAGAGAGAGAGAATTCCAAGCAGGCTCCATGCTGTCAGCACGGAGTCCAATATGGGGCTCGATCTTATGAACTGTGAGATCACAACCAGAGCTGAAATCAAGAGTCGGATGCTTGGAGCACCTGGGTGGCTCCATTGGTTAAGCTTCCAACTTCAGCTCAGGTCATGATCTCACAGCTTGTGGGTTCGAGCCCCACATCAGGCTCTGTGCTGACAGCTCAGAGCCTGGAGCCTACTTCATAGTCTTGTCTCCCTCTCTCTCTGTCCCTCCCCTGCTCACGATCTTTCTCTCTCTCTCATATATAAATAAACATTATAAAAAAAAAAAGAATCGGATGCTTAACCGACTGACTGAACTACCCAGGGGCCCCTTAACCTTTTCTTATTTATTTAACCTTTTCCTAGTCCCGATTTCTTAAGAAATTATGGTTTACCATTTTTTTCATTTATAATTTATGCTAGGATAAATATCCTAGCACACACATATTTTTCTGCATTTCAAATTCTTTCCTTCAGATATACCATGAAAGCAAAACTATGGAATCAAAGCTCCTCTAAACCCTGAACTAGCCCTTTACCAAGTCAATAGGTGAAATGTATCAATTTGTTATTTTAATGTTTCTTGTTTTTACTATTGAGGAAACATATATACACATCTCTCTGTTCCTCTCCTGGCCATCTACATTTCCTTTGTAATTCCTCTGGCTTAGGTTTTTAAAAATTTATCAGGATGTTCCTAATTTTCTTTCTTTCTTTCTGTTTTTTAAGATTTCATTATTTTAAAGTAATCTCTATACTCATTGTGGGACTCAAGCTTACAAGCCCGAGATCAAGGGCCACATGCTCTTCCAACCAAGCCAGCCAGGCGTCCCTAGGATGTTCATAATTTTCTTAATAATTTGTAAGTGCTCTACATATTGTAAAGATATTAGCCCTCTGTCTGTAATAATGGTTTTGGTCACTAATGTTACGATTTTCTGAATTATTACGTGAATTCAAAGCCTCTTCTGATGATGACTAAATAGCACTTCCCCTCTTTCTAGAATATCAGGTGGTAAAACAGGCTTTTTTCTCATCTTGCAAAAATCCCTAGTTCAGCTTTCCTGTGCTAAAGGCTCTAAAGAAAAGAGCTGTGCTTCAGTACAGAACGCCAGGCATCTCCTCTAAACCCTGAACTAGCCAGGCTGGAAATCATGTGATTTTAATCAGTTACACAGTTTCATCTATAACCTGATATGTAATAATTAACTGCCATTTCAGCTTCCACCTTTTTAAAGTTTGTTTGGTCCTTTAGCTTCTTGTGCTTCTCACAGACATTGCACAACCAACCACTGACATAACAAATCCTCACGGTTTATTTCCAGACAGGTCCTGGCAAGTTTCTGAATTTCTGACTCAAAAGCTTCTTTTATTTTACACTAGGAATCAAAGTAAACAACTTGTTCCTATAGAATTGGCTGTGCCTGCGAAGACCTGAACTTAATGTTACAAAGCAAAACAAAACAATACCCATGAACAAATAACTGTGGAAATGTGGTTGAAAATAAACCCTTATAGATTGTCTAAAATGAGATGTAACTAAAAGATGCACAAAACTGGCCAAAAACATATCAAAACAAGTTCGAGGTGCCATGGAGTAAAAGCACGTGTATCCTGTCTCTCCTTCCAAATGCAACCATGAAACCTGGAGAGAACGCATGCAGCTGCTAGGTGAGGACTCTGAAAAGTGAACAGTCAGGTGGGCTGGGGAATGAGAGGTGACTTGATCATTTTTCCCCTCCAGTACTACCCTCCTCCATTAGAACTCAGTGCAGCTCTGAGTGGCATTAGCGAGACAGTGAGAGCTCTAAAAGCCTAGCTCTGGATAAGGAACAGGAAAGAGGTCTCCTAACAAAAAAGAGAATGCAATAATCTCAATTTCTGGTTTTTCCTTTCACCATTCTCTCACACTCAGCTTTCAAAGAGTCTTGTGGGGGCGGCAATGGGGGTTGCCGGAACCTAAAATTCAGAGTGAGGGGAAGCTTCCTCTGTAACTGGAGGCGCTGCAGTTCCCGGAGAGTGGGGCACATGGCACAAGTTTCATTTCTCTCTCTGTCCTCCCACTACTTGGCCCCATCATTGGTAAAGCAAAGCCATTTCTGGCTGAAGGAATGGAAAGGAATGGAGCAAGGAGGCCAAAAGAACCAAAAAGTACCAGGGAGATCAAAGAAAGGAAGAAGCTCAGGAAAGCACACTTTTAAAGCTGTTATGAACTTATCGGTCCATCCTCAAGATATACAGGTGTGGTTATGGCCCTAAACAGGATACAGACTCCCCATAAAAAGAACACCAGTGAAGAACACAAGTAGCATGTAATCCAGGTAAGAGTCACAAAGTGAGTCCAGCAGAAGAAACACAGAACTAGCAAGTAAACACTTAAATGCAGACAAAGTTATTGTCATGAGGATATTTAAACGGGGAGGAGAATGCTTTGCAGCATGGGTTGACATCATATGCTCTTTGGTTTTCTAAGTATGATGACACTTGCCATCATCATACACACCTCGGTCTGCAATCCTTTTCTACTTGCTAATGTCAGACCGCAGACGGTCATCACTTAGGTTAACACTTCCGCCCACTCGAACATTCAACAAGCAAGGTTAAATTCTGTATAATTTTAAAGTTCGTGAACACCGGAAAGGTATTTGATCTTACTAAAAATTAGCCAAATGCAAATTAAGACATTTTGTTTCACCTATAAAAATTAGTACGGAATGTAAAAAATTCAATGCGGGTAAATGTAGGGTAAGACATTCTCATTCTCTACTAGAGTTAAGTACCAATTGATACTATCATTTTGAAAAAGGAATTTTGCACACCATAGTAGTTAAAAATATGTAGATAATTTGTCCCTGAAATTCTGTGTCTAGGATTTTACCCTAAGGAAATCATTTGAAAAACTGAAAAAGCTCCATAAAGACATTCATTGTTGTTCAGTAAAAAACTGGAAGCAACTTAAATGTCCAACGTCAGGGAGATTAGGGGAAGTAAATTACAATACACTCATTGAGTCAAATGTTATGTAGCTTTTAGACATATTTTCTGAGCATTTATAATATGGAAAAATGCTTATCCCAAAGTAAAAGTTAAGAAAGGATACACACTGATTATATATTTTATTTTAACCAAGCTAAAGAATATACAGAAATAAACAGAAGGAAATAGAGTAGACTTCAATATTTGGAAAGTTATCATTTATTTCTTTTATTTGAGAAAGACCCTAAAGGCTCAGGACTTGTAATAATTTGTGATTTTTCTGAAGCATGCATCTGAAATATGTGCCAGGTGGCTAACGTTCAAGAGTGAATCCCTTAGCTGGGGGGGGAGCTAAGGGGGCAGAGGCTGGGGGGGCTGGGCCTGTGTCTTTCCTGCACAATCTCCCCTGCCCTTATTTCCCAAGGAAAGAAAACAGTGCTCCTGCACTTCCCAATATAGAAGTAGGAATATAACCAGTCACCAGTCACCAATGACTTTAACACCAGGGTCTGAAAGAGGCTCTACTGGCCTACACTCAAGAAAATCTGAAAATTTGGGGCGCCTGGGTGGCTCAGTCGGTTGGGCGGCCGACTTCAGCTCAGGTCATGATCTCACAGTCTGTGAGTTCGAGCCCCACGTCGGGCTCTGTGCTGACGGCTCATAAAAGCCTAGAGCCTGCTTCAGATTCTATGTCTCCCTCTCTCTCTGCCCTTCCCCTGCTCACGCTCTGTCTCTGTGTCTCTCAAAATTAAGTAAACGTTAAAAAAAAAAGAAAATCTGAAAATTAAAAATAAAAATTTTTAAGTTCAACTAAAATTTTTTAAAAAGCCCTCAAAATCAAATCAGTTCTATAATATAAGACCCTTTTCTCTACTAGACCAAGTACGGTATAGAACAGGAAAACCCAATCACGAAAAGAACATGGTGGAAAGCAAAGCTCCGTGTCTCATGCTCACCTTATAGCACCTGTATTTATACAGAACCACCAGGAGAATAGTCATGAAAACAATAACGCTGATCATGATAGCAGCATTCAGAATCGAGTGCAGGGCTCTCTGCCCCACGGTCTCGGTGTCTTCTGTGAATGGGGTATAGATTCTGTAATGAAACAAAACACAAAAGCCTCAGGTCAAACCACATACCCTCTCCTTGTCATGTTTCCTTGGTTCAACTGGTATCCTTAAGTGATCTTTTTTCCATCTCATCAATCTAGCCAAGAATTTTTACTAATAAAATTAGCTATACTTTAAAATAAGTGCTTTTAGGGGTGCCTGGGTGGCTTAATCAGTTAAGCTTCCAACTCTTGGTTTCAGCTCAGGTCATGACCTCATGGTTCATGAGATCGAGCCCCATATTAGACTCTGCGCTGACAATACGGAAATTATACGGAATCTGCTTGGGATTCTCTCTCCCCCTCCCTGATTCTTGCTGTCTCTCTCTCAAAATAAACAGCTTTAGGAAATAAATAAGTAAATAAATAAATAAAATAAAAATAAAAAGAGATATTCCAAAATATGGAGAGGTAGACTTTCATGAACCAGACACTGGCTCCATCTAGTGGATGCTTTATACTGAAATAATTAATCAAATGTTCTTTCACCACAGCTTATTAGCGATTTGTTAAGGAAATGGGTTCTGTCATTCACCTACGCTACAAATAGTTGTCAGAGGAGAAGGTTTATACAGCGGCTTACAATTATTTTCTTTCACCTATAGGGTGGCTGCAACTGGAACTGTTCTGACATAAGATCCTATATCCATCTGCCCCTTGGTTTCTCACTCACATAAACATGTTTTTATTCCAGATGCTCAGGTTTGCGGCTAAAAGACTTTATTTCTGACTCCCTTACAGTTAGGTGTGGCCATGAGGCTAAATATGGCCAATGAGATTTAAGCGAATATGTTGTGTCGAACTTCTAAGAAAGGCATTAATTCTGCTGAGAGGTATGTCTTATGTCCTTTTCTCCTCGACTCCTTCCTGCTTCCTGTTGTCTGATTGGAAGCTTAGCGCGCCAGTACCAATAAGGAACTTTGACTAATCTAAAGGATAGAAGCTAAAGGAAAGGAAAGAAGTCCGAGTCCTTGAAAAATGTGAAGGCACTATACCAACCTGGACTGTCTATCTGATACCACTCTCCAGGAGATAGATAAAATATGTATACCATTTAAACCAGTTGCTCTCATTTCCTATAACAGGGTCAGGAAACTTTCTGTAAAGGACTAGAGAGTACATATTTTTTTTAAATAATTTTATTTTCTTAATTATTTATTTTAAAGACAGAGAGAGCAAGCACAGGCATGAGGAAGGAGGTGGAGAGAGAGAATCTTAAGAGGGCTCCACACTCTATGCAAACCCCAAAGCAGGACTCAATCCCACAACCCCGGGATCATGACCTGAGCCGATATCAAAGTCGGGATGATCAACTGACTCAGCCACCCAGGCGCCCCTAGAGAGTACATATTTTAAATTTTTGTCACATGGTCTCTGTTCCAACCACTGATCCCTGCCATTGTAGTATGAAGTCAGTATGAAGACAACCACAGACAATATATTAATGAAAGAACATGGCTGTGTTCCAGTAAAAGTTTATTTACAAAAACAGACGGCAGGCATCTGTGGACTATGGCTTACTAACCCTTGTTGTAGAACATAGAGCCCAAACTAACTCTAACTTATATACAGATAATATTACCCAGTCTCTTTTGACTACTGTCTCCAATCCCTGCCCTTAACTCTTGATCTTAGCCTTTCTTCCAAAATTAAAAGCTTGGGTTTCGGAACACCACACAGTTTGCTAATTTCAAATTCTGAAATTCACTTAAAACTTTGTTTGGGGGTGCCTGGGTGGCTCAGTCGGTTAAGCGTCCGACTTCAGCTCAGGTCACGATCTCACGGTTTGTGAGTTCGAGCCCCGCGTTGGGCTCTGTGCTGACAGCTTAGAGCCTGGAGCCTGCTTCGGATTCTGTCTCCCTCTCTCTGCCCCTCCCCAACTCACACTCTGTCTCTCAGAAATAAACAGATGTTAAAAAAATTAAAAAAAAAACAAAACAAAACTTTGTTTGAAGCCAATGGGAGTCCCTGAGACAGAACTAGATGAATCTGAATCAAAGCATTTTTCTTAAAGGCAAAGGACTCATACCAACAGAACCAGAAAATCAACACGACAGTCCCTCAAGAGTCTAGAGAATGCCAGCTTGCATTACTCTTCATCCTTTCACTTAACAACTTTCTGCTGAGCATTTATTACATAACTAGCCCTGGAAACTGTTGCCCTCATAAGCCTTACAGTACAGAAGGAAACCAGGCTTTAAATACTGTAAATAAGCAATTGATTTGTATCTTGTGATAGGTGAAAAAGAAAAAGTTGTTATGAGAAAAAACATCAGGAAGGACCTAATTCTGTTATGAGGATCAGGGCAATTATCTACATTTAAGCAAAGATGAGAAAGATGATAGGAATTAATCCATCAAAGTTAGAAAAGGAGGGGCACCTGGATGGCTCCGTTGATTGAGCATCCAACTCTTGGTTTCGGCTCAGGTCATCATAATCTTGTGGTTCATGGGATCGAGCACAGAGCCTGCATGGGATTCTCTCTCTCCCTCTCTCCCTGCCCCTCCCCTGATCATGCACATACATGCTCGTCTCTCTAATAAATAAATAAACAAACATTTTTTAAAAAGTCAGAAAAGGAAAGAAACTTCCAGCAGAGCAATAGGACCAATGACCCTGAGGTGGCAAAGATCAATATTCAATTCTTTACCTGCTCAATTCCAAATAAATTCAGCCCTATCCAGTGACACCATACATGAAGTAAAATTCTGCAGCTCTCATTTTCTCTACTTAAAGCACCAAGTAATAAATCACCCCTCATTATCTCAACTGCTTCTGGCTGTCAGAGAGAATGAACTCTCTAGCCTTTGTGTCCCTTTGGAGCAGAGGCCGCCAAAGTGATAATGACATAGTATGAAGAAAAGCCATAACGGCCTTGAGAATAATTAAACAAAACGCTCATACATACAGCTGTCCATCCTTCGGGTGTAGAAGCTGACTGATTTGATGGTAGCCACGACCACCACCATACAGAGAGTCACCGGGACAAAGAGCATGATCACATGTTTGGCGCCATATTTCAATGTCAGCTCTTCATCTTCTTCTTCATCTTGTTCCACCACCTGCCGTGAGTTACCCTGAGGCCGTCCATTAGATAACGGCTCAGGGTTGCCACGCCTCCGCCTTTCGCTGCCATGCTCGAGCCGTTCTCTACTGTCATTCTAAAAGCACAAGAGAAACTATTTTCAGTAAATCAGACTCCGTGGAATCAAGATATTCTATATTAAAAACAGAAAACATAACAATTAGACCTGAGATTAAGAAGAGGCCCATCATTACTTGAGTTCTGAAAGTTCAAGGCAAGAAACAATCAATTCACAAGAGGAGCACAGTTTAATAAAAGTCTAGATTTTATTTGCCACTTAATAGTAAAGGAACCCAGGTCCTCTTCTCATCTGGCTCTTGGTTTACCTCATTCTCATCTTCCATTCTCAACCTAAAGCAATTGTACTCATCCTCTGAGGTTTGGCTTAAAAACTGACACCGGCATGAAACCTTCTTTATTTGCTATCACTACAAGCCTAGCAATCTCACCTTTCTCAAAATTATGAAGTGCTTCCTACCTAAGGTTTCTTTCATACCAGCAAGGAACCATCTCACCTTCTTAATTTTAAGTAAGCTCTACACCCAAGGCGGGGCTCGAACTCATGACCCTGAGATCAAGAGTCACATGCTCTACTGCCTGAACCAAGCAGGCGCCCTTCATCTTCATCATTAATAAGATTTAAAATGCTTATACTGGGGGCGCCTCAGTGGCTCAGTCAGTTGAGCATCCGACTTCGGCTCGCGTCATGATCTCATGTCTATGGCTTCAGGTCCTGCATCGGGCTCTGCACTGACAGCTCAGAGCCTAGAGTCTGCTTTGGATTCTGTCTTCCTCTCTCTCTGCCCCTCCCCTCCTCATGCTCTGTCTCTCAAAAAATAAATGTTAAAAAAAGTTAGAAAATAAAAATAAAATAAAATCCTTGTAGTGATATAGAAGGGATCCCTCTACTGTTTCTTACAATTGTATGTAAATCTACAGTTCTCTCAAAAAATTTACTTAGGGGCACCTGGGTGGCTCAGTCAGCTGGGTATCTGACTTCAGCTCAGGTCATGATCTCACGGTTTTTGAGTTATAGCCCTGCGTCGGGTTCTGTGCTGACAGCTCATAGCCTGGAGCCTGCTTTGGATTCTGTGTCTCCCTCTCTCTGCCCCTTCCCCACTTGCACTTTGTATCTCTCTCAAAATAAACATCTAAAAAAGTGTATAAAAATGATTTAAAGGATTTTTAAAAATCCTTACAGAGAGCTAAAATTAGACCTTAAATAATTCTGATGCCCTTCTAGCCAGAGGTATCCTCCCCTTGCCTTGTATTACAGTGAGGGAACAATAAATATTTGAAGAATGACACGGTGAAACTGGAACCTTCCTTAGATTCTACTTTCCTCAGTCTCTTAATCCAAACACCATTTTCACCCTTATCTTCGGTTTACCCTTTCTTACTCTTCAAGTTCAACTTCCTTTTTGTTATCACTGTTCATATATTTTTAAAATTTAAATTCAAGTTAGTTAACATACAGTGTAGTATTGGTTTCCGGAGTAGAAACCAGTGATTCATCATTTACATACAGCACCCAGAGCTCATCCCAACAAGCACCCTCCTTAATACCCATCACCCATTTAGCCCATCCCCCCAAGGACCTCCCCTCTAGTAACCCGTTTGTTGTCCGTATTTAAGAGTCTAATATGGTTTGCCTCCCTCCCTGTTTTATCGTATTTTATTTTTCCGTCCCTTCCCCTATGTTCATCTGTTTTGTTTCTTAAATTCCACGTATTTGTCTTTCTCTGTCTTACTTCGCTTATTACTATACATATCTAAAACTCCGTTTTGGTAAAGAGGAGAGTGAATCCTAAGGATAGTAACAACAATAATAAAAATAATAGATAACAGGAGAAAAGAACTGCACTCCTCTCCCAGATAAGTCTAGAACAGGACATGAAAGCAGAGAGACAGTCACCGTTGCTGGTAAAATGTAATCTGCCTGGTTAAGCACTCAGGTCATGATCTCGAGGCTTGTGGGTTCAAGCCCCACAGTGGGCTCTGTGCTGGTAGTCTGAAGCCTGCTTAGGATTCTCTCTCTCTCCCCCTCTCTCTGCCACTGCCCCACTCACGCTGTGTCTTTTTTTTTTTTAATTTTTTTTTTATTTTTTTTAATGTTTATTTATTTTTGAGAGACAGAGAGAGCGTGAGCAGGGGAGGGGCAGAGAGAGAGGGAGACACAGAATCTGAAGCAGGCTCCAGGCTCCGAGGCATCAGCACAGAGCCCGATGCGGGGCTTGAACTCACAAACTGTGAGATCATGACCTGAGCCAAAGTCGGCCACTTAACTGACTGAGCCACCCAGGCGCCCCCACGCTGTGTCTTTGTATCTAAAAATAAATAAATAAACTTAAAAAAAAAAGAAAAAGAACAGGTTCTCTTAGGGGCACCTGGGTGGCTCAGTCTGTTGAGCAACCAACTCTTGATTTTGGCTCAGGTCATGATCTTAGAGTCATGGGATTGATCTCACAGTTGTGGGATTGATTGAGCCCCATGTGTGGAGCCCCCTTTCTCTACCCTGCTTGCATACATGCACACACACACACACACACATTCTCTCTCTCAAAATAAATAAATAAACTTAAAAAAAAAGAAGAACAGGTTCTCTTAGGAAGATCAGAACATGCCACTTTTACCTTGTTTTTGACTGTTACTGTTATTCATTAAAAATACATTACAGTCTTAATAACAGATTAACATTATTACAATGTACTGCAGATTGTGATATGTGCTTTATGTTAAAGTCTCACAGCCAGTTGTCATCATCACTTTATAGATAGAGAAATGGCCATAGCTAGGAAGCATTACAGGGAGGGTTTGAACCCAGGCATGCCCAACTACAAAAATCAAGCTCTTTTTAAATTTTTGAGAGAGACAGAGACAGAGACAGAGCACGAGTGGGGAGGGGCAGAGAGACAGAGCCAGAATCTGAAGCAGGCTCCAGGCTCTGAGCTGTCAGCACAGAGCCCAATGCGGGGCCTGAACCAATGAACCACAAGATCATGACCTGAGCCAAAGTCAGATGCCCAACTGACCTGAGCCACCCAGGTGCCCCCCAAGAAATCAAGCTCTTAACCACCTCTCAATGTGCTGCTCACAAAACAACATGGGAGCTCTGCAGACTCAGTGTGGGCTGAGTTTTCCTTTACTTTATTTGAATATATTCATCCCATAAGTAATTATCGAAATTCTCTATTCTAGGTACTATGCTATGACAATACTGAAATTAAAAAGATCTAGATGCTGTCCTTTAAAAGATCGTAGAGTTAGCTTTACTACAGGAAAACTATTACAACAGAGACATGAATACTGCAGTGCTGCAGGACTGATCATTCTGTATGCTCAAGAAAGGCAAGGTAGGGGCACCTGGGTGGCTCAGTCGGTTAAGCGGCCGACTTCGGCTCAGGTCATGATCTCACAGTTTGTGAGTTACAAGCCCCGCATCGGGCTCTGTGCTGATGGCTCAGAGCCTGGAGCCTGCTTCAGATTGTGTCTCCCTCTCTCTCTGCCCCTCCCCTGCTTGCTCTCTCTCTCAAAAAAAATAAACGTTAAAAAAAAAAAAAAAAAGGCAAGGTAAAGATACGATTCCTGAGCAGAAGAGTGGAAGGTGAATGGGCTGCAAGCAGACATGACTGCACAGAGGTGTGACATTAAAGAGCAAGGTCTACACAGAAAACCTGTGAGTGCGCCTGAGCTGGCTGGGGCACACAGTCTGTCAGGGCTGGTGGCAGGAAAACGTTAGGAACAGGCTGTAAAGAACCTCACTGCCATGCCCAAGGACTTTAGACTTTGTCCTGTAGGCAATAAAAAGTCATAAAAATTGTTGAGGCCCCCGGGTGACTCAGTCGGTTGAGTGTCCAACTTTGGCTCAGGTCATGATCTCAGGGCTTGTGGGTTTGAGACCCACGTCAGGCTCTGTGTTGACAGCTCCAAGCCTGGAGACTGCCTTGGACTCTGTGTCTTCCTCTCTCTCCCTCTGCCCTTCCCTAGCTCATGCTCTTTCTCCTCCTCTCTCAAAAATAAATAAACTTTAAAAAATTAATTTAAAAAGTCATACAAATTGTTAAGGTTGAGGAAGCGACACATTAGATTATGTTTCAATTTGGAGAAACCTGATGGAACGGTGATGAGCAATAGATGTATAAGAAAGGTACTTCAGAAGCAGAACTGACTGGGCTTTGTGGCAAATTCCACGTGGATGGTCAGGAGTCAAGGATGATTCTGGAGGTTTCTAGCATAAGGGATGGGAAGGTGGTAATGGCACTAACATAGCAGGGAACACAAGAAGACAGGCAGGCTGGAGGAAAAACAGTTCAATTTGAGGCACCTGCAACCAGGCAGCAAAGTCCAAGGATAGTTAAGTATTCCAAGCTCAAGGGCACGTGGGTCAATTGAGCATCTGACTCTTGATTTTGGCTCAGGTTCAAGAGTTTGAGCCCCACATCAGGGTCTGCAATGACACTGCAGAGCCTGCTTAGGATTCTCTCTCTCCCCTCTGCTGCTCCCCTGATCGTGCTCTCTCGTTCTCAATCTCTCTCTCTCTCTCTCAATAAACTTAAAAAAAAAAAAAAAAAAAGCCAAGCTCAGAAGAAAGTTGGGGGAAAGTCATTAGTTTCTATAGTTATGGAAATGGATGAAATCTCAGGGAGTATAGATGGAAAGCAGGAACGGTATGGACTTGCTAGTCATTAAGTAACGCAACAACTGTGGAGGAAAAAAAACAGAGGGGGATGATGACCAAGAAGAGAAGTGAATAACTCCTAAACTTCAGCAGCAGGTGATAGGAGAAAAACCAGCCAAAGAGATTAAGAGAAAAATAGCGGGGAGCCTGGGTGGCTCAGTCAGGCTGAGCTTGATTTCAGCTCAGGCCATGATTGCATGGCTGCTGGGTTCTTAAGCCCCACATCGGGTTCTGTGCTGGCAGTGCAGAGCCTGCTTAGGATTCTCTCCCTATCTCTCTCTGCCCCTCCCCTGTTCATGCACACTCTCTCTCACTCTCACTGTCTCAAAATAAATATTAAAGAAAAAAAGAATGATATGTATATAAAGAATAAAAAAAGAATAGGGGCGAGGAACCCAGGAATCCAGAAATCCCAGGAACCAGTACATCACAGAAGCCAAAGGAGAAGTACATTTCAGAGGTGTCATCAACAGTCAGGCTCAATGAGAACTGAAAAGCCAGTGAATTTTGCAGCAGGAAGTTGGCCAATATTTTTACAAAAGTAATACGGTTAAGAGGGAAGTCAGATCATAAATCATAACAAACTGGGGAATGAATGGAAACTGAGAAATTAAAAGCAATCATCTTTGAAGAAAAAAAATTTTTTAAATGCGACAACAGAAGGGATATTTGAAAACATTTTAGGGATGTTAGAGATCTGAGTGTACTCATCAGGTCCCAGTATAGAGTTAGGACTAGCAGAAGAGGTGGATGATATAAGCCAGGGAGATGGTAACTTCTGGAATAGGGTAGGGGACAAATGGAGGGGAACAAAAGGACAGAGGAGTTGGCCTTACAAAGGAACTGGTGCCCTCTACTTCAGCCTGAAGGTCAGGAAGTAACTCTTTGACCTCACAAAGTATTTATTAAGACTCTCAAACCCTAAGAGGAATGGAAAGAAAACTATTCCAAAGCACAAAAGGTAGAAATATATACACCACTCAACGAGAAAGGTAATTTTTAGGGAACACACGTCACTGGAGTGGCCAAAGTCCAGTAGGAAGGAAATGAAGACTCTGGAGGACAGGGACACAGTGTGACAGGTAGCTGAGGAGCAAAGAGTTGAGGTTATTTCTATCTTCTTTAAAGGAGGTGACGAAGTCATATGCTAATAAGAATGTTACGTTTGTGACTACTGTTCAGCAATCCAAGTATAACCAACTTAGTGGGTTGATTAATGTGCAATATAAACTAAAATACAAGTAGGGGTACCTGGGTGGCTCAGTCTGTTGAGCGTCCAACTTTGGTTCAGGTCATGATCTCAAGGTTCATGAGTTGGAGCCCCGCATGGGGCTTGTTGCTGTCAGCGCAGAGCCCTCTCTGCTTCAGATCCTCTGTCCCCCTCTCTCTCTGCCCCTCCCTTGCCTGCGCCTGCTCTCTCTCTAAAATAAATAAAACATTTAAAAAAGATAAAATACAAATAATAATAGCTCTCTTTATATAGTATTTGATCATTTACAAAGCATGCTCACATTATCTCATTTATTCTTCTATGTTGAAAAAGGTTTTGGTAGACAAATGCTAAAACAATTTGTCCAAAATCTCAAGTCCAAGAGCAGAGGCAGGAAATCAAATTTAAGTCTCTTGCTTTTGAAATCTGTGTTCTTTCTAGGGCACCACAGCTGTCCTATTCGGCTACATGAACAGTGTAACTGGGTAAGTCTAGCGTGAAAGGCAATCATAATATGTTCTTTCACAGTACTCAACTGGATGTTCAGGTTTAGAATGAACATTATTAGCCAACCCCTCCCTGCCCTGCCTGTGAAGCCGATACGGGATGCTAGAGCACTGTTTAATGCACCCTTCCTCTTTATAGTACTTCAGAGACTATTTTTATAACTGACTGTAGGTTTAAAAAAATTTTTTAACAAAATTTATTTAAACAAGTAAAACTTTCACAAGGTTCTAAAGTCAAAAGAGTATTAAGAAGTAAGAAAATCTCCCAATAACTCTCTACTTAGTTGTCTCATCCTCCAGGTTACCACTGTTCTCTACAAATCCTTTCAAAGTTTCTTTATGTATATACAAGCAAATACAAATACATATTCTCATCCTGCCTTTTCACAGAAATGGTAGCACCATAAATGCACTCTCCTGTATTTTGATTTCTTTGCTTAACTATGGATCTTAGAGATGTTTTTACACACCAGGACAGAAAGTACATCTTCATTCCTTGAAAAAAATTTTAAACTAGCTACGTAACCAGTATATGAATATATCATAATTTATTAGGCCAATCCCTAAAGAGGGACATTTAACTTGCTTCCAACTTTTGCCATTTACAAACACTGCTGCCATGAACGCCCCTGCAAGTTATTTCACATGTGCGGGGCGTGGTTGTGTAGAGTAAGTTTCCTGAAGTAAAACTGCTGGGTCAAAGTACATACACATTTGAAATCCTGGTACATACTGCCAAACCGCCCTCCCTACAGGCTGTGCCAATTTAAAGACTCAGTAGTATAGGAGAGTTCCTATTTCAACAAGCCCTTGTCAACACAGTAAGCTGTGAAATGCTTGGATTTACCAATTTAATAGGTTAAATATGGGCTCACGGTTGAATTTTAACTTCTATTTCTTTTATTATTAGGAAAGATGAGCATTTTTTTCTATGAACTAAGTATTCATATCCTTTGCCATTGGCTTATGGTATTAGAACCATGTTTGGTACTTTGTTTTAGTTTCTAGGTATAATTACTACACTCACTAATTTTTTAAAAGTGAATGCCAGGGATAATTAGCAGTCAAAAAGACAGACAAGGTCTCTGCTCTCATGAACTGATCTCAAGCAGGGAAAGAGAGAGAATAATTAGAGTGCAATAGTACTATAACGGTGATGTGATAAAAAAAATACATGGGATAGCACTACGTTTGGATAACGTGGTCAGATAATACCTTTCTGAGGACGTGGTATTTCAGCTGAGGCCTGAAGGAAGAAAAGATGTGAAAGGGCCTACTGTACAGCAAAGGATGAACTCAGCAGGTCAGGGGTGTCCAACCCCTGCACATACCAAAGAAAGATTTGGTCTAGTTCCTGGGAGATAACCTCTAAGCCCTTGGAATATCCTGTTTTTATTTACATGAAGCTTTGGGTCACATTGCTAACAATGTGATCTAAGGTGGAAGTCTTGGGCCACACGGTATCTGCTTGACCTTGGGAGTGGCTGGAGAACTATGGTCAGTAATGTCTACACGACCAACAGCCAATAAAACTTCTGGACAGCAAAGTTCAAGTAAGCTTCCTGGTTGGCAATGCTCTGCACATTGTCACGTGCTGTTCCTGGAAGAGTTAAGCACTGCTCCTACAACTCCACTGGGAGAAAACGACTAGAAGCTTGTGGCTGGTATCTCCTGGACTCTGCCCTACATGCGTTTTTCTGTCGCTAATTTTAATTTTTTTCTCTGTAATAAACTATAACCAGAGAGTATAACAGCTTTTCAGAGTTCTGTGAGTCCATCTAGCTAATCACTGAACATGAGCATGATCTTGGGAAGCCCCAAATAAACTTGTACATTGAAAACTACAAAATATTTGCTAAGAGAAATTAAAGAGCAACAGGAAATATAGAAAAATGAGACTACATCAATCTTTAAAACTTCTTTGGATCAAAAAAACAATCATCAGAGTAAAAAGAACTACAGAATGGGAGAAAATATTTGCGAATCATGTATCTGATAAGGGGTAAATATCCAGAATATATAAAGAGCTCCGATATCTCAACAACGACAAAAAACAAATAGTCTGACTTTAAAATGGACAAAGGACTTGAACAGACATTTCTCCAAAGAACATATACAAAAGGCCAACAAGCATATAAAAAGATGTTCAAAAGGCACATGGGTGGCTCAGTCGGTTAAGCTTCCGCTTTTGGCTCAGGTCATGAATTCACGAACCGTGAATTCAAGTCCTACATTGGGCTCTGTGCTGACAGCTCAGAGCCTGGAGCGTGCTTTGGATTCTGTCTCCCTCTCTCTGCCTCTTCCCCACTCACACGCTCGCTCTCTCTCTCTCAAACACAAATAAAACATTAAAAAAAAACAGCTTTTGGGGTGCTTGGGTGACGCAGTCAGTTGAGTGTCTGACTCTTGGTTTTGGCTCAGGTCATGATCTCACAGTTCGTGAGTTTGAGCCCCACACAGGGCTCTGGGCTGATGGCATAGAGCCTGCTTGAGATTCTGTCTTTGCTTTTCTCTGTCCCTCCCCTGCTTCTGCTCTCTTGCTCTCTCTCAAAAATAATAAACCTAAAATAAAAAAAAAGATGTTCAAGATCACTAATCATTAGAGAAATACAAATCAAAACTACAATGAGATACCATCTTACACCCATTAGGATGGCTACTATCAAAACAGTAACAAATATTAGTGAGGATGCAAAGAAATTGAAACCCTTGTGCACTACGGGCAGGAACGTAAAATGGCATGCCCTTTATAGGCAAAAAATTAAAAATAGAATTATCATATGATTCAGCAACACTACTTCTGGGTACATATCCAAAATAATTGAAACCAGTATCTTAAAGAGATATTTGCCCACCAATGGTCACTGCAGCATTATTCACAACAGCCAAGAGACAGAGCTACTTAAATGTCCATCAATAGATAAATAAAATGTGGTATATATGTATAATGGAATATAATTCAACCTTAAAAGAGAAGGAAATCTTGCCACAGGTTAAAACATGGATGAAACTTTGAGGACATTATACTAAGTGAAACAAGTAAGTCACAAAAAGACAAATGTATGATTTTACTTACTGAAGTATCAAGAATCAACTCAAAAAAACAGGAAGCATAATTGTGATTGCCAGGGACTGGGGGAAGGGGGAAATGAGGAGTTGTTCTTCGATGTGTATAGAGTTTCATTTTTACAAGTTGAAAAATCTGCAGAGATTGGCTGCACCATGTGAGTACAGTTAACACTATTGAACAGTACACTTAAAAATGGCTAGGATAGTAAATTTTAAATTTTGTTGTATGTTATTTACCACAACTTAAAAAAATTTTTTTTTGGAGGGCGCCTGGGTGGCTCAGTTGGTTAAGCGTTTAACTTCAGCTCAGGTCATGATCTCATGTCATGAGTTTAAGCCCTGCGTCAGGCTCTGTGCTGACAGCTCAGAGCCTAGAGCCTGTTTCAGATTCTGTGTCTCCCTCTCTCTGCCCCCTCTTGCTCACGCACTCACTCTCAAAAATAAACATGAAAAAAATTTTTAAAAAAATTTAAAGACCTAAATAAATGTATGGATACACTGTGTTCATGGATTGAAAGGCTCAGTGCTGTTTGTTTGATTTCATTTATTTTGAGAAAAAGTGCAAGTCAGGGAGGGGCAGAGATAGAGAGAGAATCCCAAACAGGCTCTGTGCCGGGCTCAAACCCATGAACCACAGATCATGACCTGAGCCAAAGTCAGATGCTTAACCAACTGAGCCACCCAGGCTCCCCAAGACTCCTTACTGATAAGGTGCCAATTCTACCAATACCTCACTCCTCACTGATGTATAGATTCAATGTAATCTCAATCAAAATTCTAGCAGGCTTTTTTGTAGAAATGCTTGCAAAATTCTTATGGAAATACAAAGGACCTACGCTATCTGAAATAATTTTCGAAGTTAGAGAACTAATCCTATTTGACTTCAAGATTTCTTATACAGTTACAATAATCAAGAAAATGTAGTGGCACAAAGACCAACAAATAGACTAGCAGAACAGACCAGAAAGCCCGGAAATGGAAAGTCACACATACAGACAACTGATTTTTGTCAAAGGGGCAAAGGCAATTCGGTGGAGAATTTTTCAACAAATGGTACTGAAACAATTGGAATCCAAATGGAGAAAAAGGAATTTTTCCCATATCTCATATGATGTACAAAAAATTGCACTATACAGACTTAAATATAAAACCTAAAACTGTCAAGTTTCCAGAAGAAAATATACAAACTTTTGAAAACCTGAGTTAGGCAAAGATTTTGATAGGACACCAAAAAAAAAAATCCACAACGGAAAAAATTGCAAAAGACTTCATCGGTATCTAAATCGACCTAGTTCCACTTCTCAAAAAACACTGTTAAGAAAAGAAAAGCTAGGGGCGCCTCAGTGGCTCAGTCGGTTGAGCATCCGACTTCGGCTCAGGTCATGATCTCGCGGTTCATGGGTTCAGGTCCCACATCGGGCTCTGTGCTGACAGCCCAGAGCCTGGAGCCTCTTTCGGATTCTGTGTCTCCCTCTCTTCTCTATCCCTTCCCCACTAGCACTCTGTTTCTCTTTCTCTCTCTCAAATATAAACATTAAAAATTTATAGTAAATAAACAAACAAACAAATAAATAAATAAAAGCTGGGGCACCTGGGTGGCTCAGCCGGTTAAGCGTCCCACTTTGGCTCAGGTCATGATCTCGTGGTTCAGGAGTTCAAGCCCTGAGGTGGGCTTATGCTGACAGCTCAGAGCCTGGAGCCTGCTTCAGATTGTGTCTCCTTCTCTCTCTGTCCCTACCCCACTCACACTGTCTCTCTCTCAAAAATATTTAAAAAAAAAAAATTTTTTTTTTTATAAAAAAGAAAAGAAAGCACCTGGTGGCTCAGTTGGTTAAGCATCCAACTTCGGCTCATGTCATGATGTCACAGTTCTGTAAGTCTGAGCCCTGCTTTGGGCTCTCTGCTGTCAGTGAAGAGCCCACTTCAGATCTTCTGTCCCCCTCCTCTTTCTGCCCCTCTCCCACTTGCTCCTTCTCAAAAATAAACATTTCAAAAATAAAAGAAAAAGAAGCCAGACAAAAAGTATATACTGTATGATCTCGTCTGTACAAAATTCTAGGATATGAAAATCGGGTATGGTGACAAAAACTTGATCAGTAGTTGCCTGGGGATGAGTAGTAGCTGGGGACAGGCAAGAGGCAGAGACCGCAAAGGAGCACGAGGAACTTCGGAGGGTGATTAAGTTCAGTGACTGTGGTGGTGGTTTCAAGGATATATTCACATGTCAAAGCTTATCAAATCGTATACTTTAAATATGGGTAGTCTGCTGTATGCCAATTATACCTCGATAAAGCTGTTCTAAAAAATACAGGGTCTTTCTGAAGGGGTGTGTAGGTGCTTTGAAAGTGTTAGACAAGGAGAGTAACACTAGAACTACTGAGATTTCCAAAATGAAACCTATTTCCAACTAAATATTAAGATGATGACCTAACATTGTTTTTAAGGCTAATTAAAATAAAACACTTCTTTATTATGGAAAAAATTAAATACTGTCAGAAGTATAAGATGAAGTCCCATATGCACTTTACTGAGATTCAAAGATCAATTCAGGGCTAATCTTATTTCATCTGTTTTCCCATACACTCTGCCCCTCTAGGATGAGGCAAATTTGGACGTATCATTTCCTTCAGAGATATTTTAGCACAGACTTCTAAAAGATAAAGAACATACAGGCCTTTTGTGTGTTAGCTTGGTAGGTCATTTCTATCTTTAAAAACAGACTTTACTTCTTAGTGCAGTTTTAGGTTCACAGCAAAACTGAGCAGAAAGTACAGAGTTTACAAGGCCCTTGGGTGACTCAGATGGCTAAACCTCGGACTCTTGATTTTGACTCAGGTCTATGATCTCACAGTTCAGGGGATTGAGCCCCAAGTTGGCTCTGTGCTGACAGCATGTAGCCTGCTTGGAATTCTCCCTGTCCCTCTCTCTCTGCCCCTACCCAACCACCCCCGCATGTGCAGGTGCACACACAAAAAAGTATAGAGTTTACACATACCCCTTACCCTCACAGAGCCTTTCCATCCCATCAATATCCTATACCAGAGTGTACAGTCGATGAATGTACATTAACATGCCAGTGTCACCCAAAGTCCAGAGTTTACATTGTCTTGGTGTTACACATTCCATGGGTTTTGAAAAATGTATAATAGCATGTATCCACCAGAGTATCATATAGAATAGTTTCACGGTCCTAAAAATCCTGTGTTCTGCCTATTTCTCTCTCCCTCCCTTCTACAACTCTGGGAAACCATTGATCTTTTTACCACCTCCATAGTTTTGCCTTTAAAAGCTATTTTTGGGGCGCCTGGGTGGCTCAGTCAGTTAAGCATCTGACTTCGGCTAAAGTTATGATCTCACAGTTCATAGGGTGGAGCCCTCCATCGGGCTCTGTGCTGAGTGACAGTTCAGAGCCTGGAGCCTGCTTCGGATTCTGTGCCTCCCTCTCTCTCTAACCCTCCCCAGTTAGTGCTGTCTCTCTCAAAAATAAATAAGTGCTAAAAAAGCTTTTAAGGCTATTTTTAAGGCTCAGAAAAACAAGTGCTGTAGCCATTATAAATGATTTCATTTCAGTGGCAGAGGGAAGGATTACTCACTATATAAATGTTGTAAGTGTCAGGGAGGGTGGAGTCCTTTGGGAAGTGGTAAGTGTGTGGGAAGTGGATTCCTGTGAAGCCAGATTCCCCAGATCTCCTACACCATAAACTCACAGGCTCTGTTTTAATTCTTTCCCCCTTCTCCTTACTTCAGAAGGGGATGCAAGTACAAGTCCAGCTACCCAAAGCACGTGAACCCTCAAACAGGGAGAGTATTTCTCGAGCAGCAAAAATTGTGGAGGTATTTTTAAGTATAGTGCTTGTTTTGTTTTTTGTTGTTGTTGTTGTTTGTTTGTTTGTTTTAGAGAGAGAGTGAGTGATAGCAGAGCGAGCATTTGTGCAAACCAGCAAGGGAGAGGAGACAAAGGAGAGAGAGAATTCCAAGCAGGCTCCACACTCAGCACAGAGTCTAACACAGGGCTCAATCCCACGACCCTGGGATCACGAACTGAGCTGAAATCAAGAGTCTCAGACACTCGACCAACTAAGGCACCCCTGCCTACCTTTTTTTTTCTTCAAGTTTTACTATTGTAATGAAAAGATTATATTTATGGGGTGCTTGGGTGCTCAGTCGGTGGAGCGTCCAACTGCGGCTCAAGTTATGATCTCAAGGTTCCTGTGTTCGACCCCTGCAGTGGGCTCTGTGCTGACAGCTCAGAGCCTGGAGCCTGTTTCCGATTCTGTGTCTGTCTGTCTCTTTGTCCCTTCCCCACTTGTGTGCTTGCTTGTGCGCATTCTCTCTCAAATATAAAGAAATCGCTTAAAAGAAAATCCTGGGGCACCTGGGTGGCTCGTGGTTAAGCGCCCGACTTCGGCTCAGGTCACGATATCACAGTTTGTGAGTTCGAGCCCCGCATCAGGCTCTGTGCTGACAGCTCAGAACCTGGACCCTGCTTCGGATTCTGTGTCTCCTCTCTCTCTCTCTCTCTCTCTTTCTGCCCCTTCCTCGCTCACACTCTGTCTGTCTGTCTCTCTCTCTCTCAAAAATAAAATAAAATATTAAAAAAAAATCCTACTATTAGTCATTACCTTATACTACTGACTGGATAAACCCTAACACACGATCGAAATTCTCACTGTTACACATAATGCTTCAACAAACATGCTTGTCTACGTTTCTTGGCACTCTTGTGGTAACATTTGCATAGCATAAATTTCAAAAAGTAGAAATCCTAGGTCAAAATGTGTGTACATTTTTAGATTTAAGTGCCAAATTATCTCCAAAAGGCCTATGTATTTGTAGACTCGACAGACAATTTGCTTCCAAATAAACGCAAACTGGGTTGCCTGGATGGCTCAGTCGTCCAACTTTGACTCGAGTCATGACCTTGTGGTTTGTGAGTTCAAGCCCCAGGTCAGGCTGTGTCCTGACAGCTCAGAGCCTGAAGCCTGCTTCAGATTCTGTCTCCCATTCTCTCTGCCCCTCCCCCGCTCGCACGCAGTCTCTCTCTCAAAAATAAACATTAAAAAAAATTAACCAAATAAACATAAATTAAACTCCCATGAGCAACACACGAGAATGCCTATCTCCTCATACCTTTAGTAGCAAGGAGTTTCTTTTCCTTTTTTTTTTTTTTTTTAACTTATCTCTACACCCAACACGGGGCTTGAACTTACAACCCAAAGATCCAGAGTCACATGCTCTACTGACTAAGCCAGCCAAGGCACCCCACAGTGGGTTTCAATCCTTGCTCACTGATAGGTGAAAAATGAAAAGTTTTCATTTCTGTGTTTCTTATTATTAGTACGGTTGATCAACTAGTTTTTTTCATATATTTATGGACATTAATATTTCTTCTTATATTAGTACTGTTCAAATCCTTTGGCCATGCTGCTACTGAGTTGTTCCTGTTTCTTTTGGCTTCATAAGAATCTTTATTAAGATATATCTGTCATTATGCATTATAAGCCTTGGCCCAGTTTTTTTTTTTTTGTTTTTTGTTTCTGTTTGTTTTGTTTTTGCCCAGTTTACTTTATTCAAGGCAGTTACTGCCACATTTAAGTTTATAATTTTACATTGCTGGGATGCCTGGGTGGCTCAGTCGGTTTAGCATTCAACTTTGGCTTAGGTCATGAGCTCACAGTTTGTGAGTTTGAGCCCTGTACCGGGCTCTGCATGTACAGCACAGAGCCTGCTTGGATCCTGTCTTTTTCTCCCAAAAATAAACATTTAAAAAAAAAAAAAGAAAAAAAAAAAAGACGAAAATGAGGTTAGTTCTGCCAGTCTATGATTTGCTAACAACTTAATAAAGTTCTTTGCATTCTGAATTTTAAAAAGATAATGCAGAAAACCTTCATCTTTAAAGACTAAACAGGGGCGCCTGGGTGGCTCAGTTGGTTGGGCGGCCGACTTCGGCTCAGGTCATGATCTCACGGTCTGTGAGTTCGAGCCCCGCATCGGGCTCTGTGCTGACGGCTCAGAGCCTGGAGCCTGCTTTGGATTCTGTGTCTCCCTCTCTCTCTGCCCTTCCCCTGCTCATACCCTGTCTCTATGTCTCTCAAAACTAAATAAACATTTAAAACAATAAATAAAAAAAAAATAAAGACTAAACATGCTTTAATTTTATAAATTTAGCAACTGAAGGTAATGGATTTATGTTAAGCATTCTTCAGCAATTACTTCATATAGAGAATCATCACTGATCTTTCAATGGATTACTACTTTAAGGCTTCGATTTTATTTATCTTTATTTCATTTACAAATGACTGGTATTTTCTATTGTAAATCAAAAAACTTGTTGACAATTTATTTCTTTAATGTCTACAAAATTTAGGTCAGAATAAATATAAATAAAAATTCCAAATATTCCATTTATGAATCTAATCATTTTTCTCTGATGTCACTTTCCCTTCATTTCTTTACCCAAATATACTGGTTCTCAAACCCTAGACTAAAAGTTCCAGCAAGATCTGGGACTGGATCAGATGTGCAAATTATGTGACCCTATCTCGGACTTACCAAGTCAGTCACTTTGGGCTTGGGGGCCAGATAATTTTTATTAACAGTCCTTTCAGGGGATTCCAATGCACAAGACAGTTTGAAAATCACTGCTGTAATACATATTTTAAAAAGGCTAATTAACAATATAAACAAATCTTAGACTTACTCTAAAAAGTTCACTTTTCTATGTTTTAGAAAAGTAAGCTCTCAGCTAATCCACAGAAAATATGTAAATCTACTCCAGATCAGAACATGAATTTTCACTATTCTGAAGTTTATACTTTCAATTTCCTCTAGTTCTAGTATATTCCTGTCACACCAGCTGAAATGGAGGCTGACTTCTGGCAAAAAGTAATGACAAGTCAAGGAAAAAAGAGCTCTACGCATCAAACTTTTGCACCAGAAAAATAAAACCTTACAAACTATTTTAATAGGTACAGTAAAAGTAAACCTAAGGATTATGATAGATCACAAACTAAAGAAAAAGGCCCAAATAATGTTCTTGTTAGAGCTACTTTAATATCCAACCTATGCAACACATTTAGGAAGCCAAGAACTTCCATTATTTCACAATTTGTAAGCTTTGGCCTCTGTCAGAAATAGCTGAGTCATTAGCTAGCTTCTAGTTAGAGGTGGTGAGTAAACTAATGGAAAAAAGTAAAAATTTTGATAGAATGGCATCTCTGGGTGAGCAGGGCACACATTCTTGAGGGGGAAAAAAATTGAATGCTCCGCTCAGTTCCTGGGACATCTCAAACTATTTTTTTTTTAAGTTTATTTACTTATTTTGAAAGAGAGAAGAGAGAGTGGGAGAACGGCAGAGAAAAAGGGAGACAGAGAATCCCAAGCAGGCTCCATGCTGACAGCACAGCTGACAGTGCCATTTCGGGGCTTGAACCTGCAAACCATGAGACCCTGGGATCATGACCTGAGCTGAGATCAAGAGTCAGACACTCAACTGACTGAGCCAACCAGGAACCCCAAAACTTACTATTTTAAGAAAAAATTTTTAAAATGCATTGTAAACATTTCAGTCTTTTAAACTGAAGACTGACAAATATACCTCGAGGGCATAATATAAAACTCCGATGATCAATACAGGTGCTTTCAAAGATCCAATGCTTATCATGCCATTTTGGTTTCTTTTACATCAGCCGCTCTAACTCTCCCACTACTCTTAGTCACTCATCATGGAGAACCTTGAATGCTTCTCCTCTTTCCACAGATATTCCCCAGACAGCATACTGTCCTTTTACAAACTTTCTTCACATTCAAATATTTCTTCTAAAAATAATTTTCTAGGGGCGCCTGGGTAGGTCAGTCAGTTAAGCATCCGACTTCAGCTCAGGTCATGATTTCAGTCATGATCTCGTGTCATCGGGCTCTGTGCTGACAGCTCAGAGCTGGAGCCAGCTTAGGATTCTGTGTCTCCCTCTTTCTCTGCCCCTCCCCCGCTCACACTCTCTCTTCCTCAAAAATAAACAAACATTAAAAAAAAAATTTTTTTTTAAGACAACTAGTAGAAAAATGGGCAAAGGACATAAACAGGCAATTCACAGAAGAGAAACTGCAAATGGCCAATAAGCAGAAGGAAAAAAAAGTTCCACCTTATTAGAAATTAGGGAAATAGTGGTACATATATACAATGGACTACTATGTGGCAATGAGAAAAAATGAAATCTGGCCATGCGTAGCAACATGGATGGAACTGGAGGGTATTATGTTAAGTGAAATAAGTCAGTCAGAAAAAGACAGATACCATATGTTTCCACGAATAGGTGGACTTGGTGAGACTAAGCAAAAACCAGGGGGAGGGGAAGAGGGGAAAGAAAAAAAAGACACAGAGAGGGAGGGAGATAAAACATAAGAGACTCTCAAAGACTAAGAACAAACTGAGGGTGAGGGAGATGGGGGGGGGGGAGAGGGGGTGATGGGCATTAAAAAAGGGCACATGTTGGGATGAACACTGGGTGTTTTATGTAAACCAATTTGAAAATAAACTATTTTAAATTAAAAAAAAAAAAAAAAAAGAAATTAGGGAAATAAAATAACCTGAGAGGTGACCTCAAACCCATCCAACTGATACACACTAAGTCAGACAATACCAAAAACTGGCCAGGATATAAAAGAATGAAAACTGCGGGGCCCCTGGGTGGCTCAGTCAGTTAAGCGGCTGACTTCAGCTCAGGTTATGATCTCACGGTCTGAGTTCGAGCCCCGCATCTGGCTCTGTGCTGACGGCTCAGAGCCTGGAACCTGCTTCGGATTCTGTACCTCCCTCTCTCTCTGCCCTTCCTTGCTCACTCTCTGTCTCTATGTCTCTCAAAAATAAAACAAAAACGTTAAAAAAAAAAAAAATGAAAAAAAAAAATGAAAACTGCTATATGTTCTTGATATAGAACCACTTTAGAAAACATACTGGCAAACTCTAATACAGCCTAAGATCCATATACCCAATCATAGTGATTATCGTTGAGAAGCTCATACATGTGCAGGATTAATGAACTGGAATATCACTGCAACACTGTTGGGTTACTGTGAAAAACTGGAAACTATTAAATATTTATTAAAAAACTAGATAATTTTTATATTTGCAAAATAAATAAAAAACAAATGAACTAGGGTTTAATGCATCTATATAGACATAAATACCAAAAACATATCTTATGCATTCAAAAATGCGGGAATTTTCTTCTACAACTTTCACATACACACATATATTTCATACGCAGTTTTAAAACATGCAAAGTGATGATATATTAAATATCACTTATGTTCATAAATATAGTAGGCATGATAAACACTAAATCCAGGATAGTAACTACCAGTCCAGGAAAAGAAGAAGGGGAATATGGGAGAGGTGCTTCAATTTTATCTGTAATTTCTCTGTTATATAATTAGACCATCTGTCCAAATTAATTGCAAAATTTTGTTTTGTTTGATTAGATTTCATTTCATGTAGGATCAATATTAACAGGAACAGAAAAACCTTAGTGAAAATACTCTTTAAAAATAACAAAGTAGGGGCACCTGGGTGGCTCAGTTGGTTAAGTGTCCGACTTTGGCTCAGGTCATGATCTCGCAGTTCATGAGTTCAAGCCCCGCGTCGGGCTCTGTGCTGACAGCTCAGAGCCTGGTGCCTAGTTCAGATTCTATGTCTCCCCATCTCTCTGCCCCTACCCTGCTCATGCTCTGTCTTTCTCTGTCTCTCAATAATAAATTAAAATGTAAAAAAAAAAAGTCAGACACTTAACTGAGAAAAAAAATAAAATAACAAAGTATACCAAGCAAACATGACAAGATATTAAAGTTTAATAAAGTTGGGTGATAGGTAAATGGGTGCTTATTACATTATTTGTCACACTTCCTGTATATGCTTAAAATATTTCATATTAAAAATTTCAGAAATAAATATTTGCGTTAAAAAAAGACCACAACTTTTCACCTCTTTGACTAATCTCAGCAAACCTTAACTCCCTTCACTGTGAATGAGATTACCCATAGCTGACAAAAGGAAAACCTCTTTTCTGGGCTAAGGCAGCCCGTCATCTATCTGCTAAGGATGGAGGAATGAAGTCATGGGAAACATTTCACTTCTGGAAAGAGAAAATTGTTTTAAATATTATTTTCTACTCGAACACTAACAATATACTATTGCAATTATACTTGAAGTTACACGACAAAGTCATCTAAGTGAGTAAGACTGGCTTAATCAGATCCAAAATGATTTTAATTTCATTATACTTCTGACGGGGTAATCACCTTGATCCTACATTCTCAGGACACTCCCAGTTTTAAAACTGAAAGCCTTGTGTTCCAGGGACCTCTCAGACGTGGGCATACCAGAATAGATGGCCACCCTAACTCCTGGTCACAACAAAACTTCTGGGAAAGAATTTGCCTAATAAACCATCTTAATTATACGGATAGGAAAAACGGAGGTACTAAGGAATTAAGTGAATTAAACCAACTTACACACAGCTGTTTCAAATTACACCTGGATCGAAGTTAGTTCTTTCCTTTAAAGGACCTATTTATATGTCACTCAGCCACAATCCCTAATTGCCAATTCATCAGTGTTCCTGAATCCTCATATGTCCCCCAAACCCAAAGGACTGTCCCATAATATGAGTTCAAGACTAGGGATGATCCTGACCTTGGAGGAAGATACGGAGTAAAGGAATAGAAGTCCATTTCTTTACACTGATATCTGAATAAATTCTGTAGGAAAGTAAGTTTCTTTCTAGGTTCAAAAATATGTTTAAATCAATGTTCATTTATTTTTGCAATATTTAATGTAAAACAGTCTATTTGCAAATTCTAGGGGATATAGTCTCATAAATAAGCACCTTAACACAACACTTTAATAGCACTTTAATCAAGAGGAGGAGAAGACTGAAGGAAATCTGCTCACTTCCGGTGAATGTCTCAAAATATACGGCCCTAAAACTAAACAATGTTTGTGACAGTATCTAGCACAAGGTCTCACTCACTGAAGACATTCAATACATTAGTTTCCTTTCTTGAGCAGCATGGACAGACTGAAACTTTCCACATCTCACAATTTCCTTGTGATTCTTCTAAACTAGCTACCGAGCAAATAAAGAAGAAATAAACCTGATAAGGATTTTTTATGCCTGCAGAGGCTTGTCTTCATGTGCTTGTATTTAACAAATCCACTATCCAAGAGGAGAAATAAAAGAGCTGCTTTCAATTAATCCACAAAAACAGTCATCTACATTCAATTTAAATTTGGACGTACCCTCATTTTTTCATAACCAACCAAAGCATGTACACAATGGCTTGTTGATAGCTAAAAAAACTTAACAATGAGATTCTTTTTCCTTTTTTTTTTTTTAAAGTACACTGGTGCAAAATGAATACACAGACTTCGTATTTTCCTTCCCCAGAATTTTTTTCATACAATATCTCCTTTCAGTATTATAACACTTTCCTGGGGTAAGAGATAGTTGTAAGAACAGAAAGAACGCTGGAGGAAGCTTGACATTAGAAAGCACAGTTTTATGTTCCAAGTTTGTCCTTTAACTTTCTATGTGATCTTAGACAAACATTTAAACTGTAAAACAGGAATAATTCCTATCCCATGGTAACTGGAAAGCATGAGAATGTATACAGAAGATCTCTGTCTTTGTAGAAGACATTTTTAAGAAGATAAACAAAGGATAAACTTATTTGGTATCACATAATCAATGGCAGAGTTAAAATTAAATAAACCAGGCCTGATTTTCTAGGCAGTGTTGCCCTAAAAGATCTGGAAGGTACTACTGAGAACATTAGCACTAAGACTTGCTAAATTACATGAGTACATGTATTATCAATAAAAATTCCATGTCAACTCTATCTCCTCTATAGCACCTTTTATTTCAATTTATCTGTCACTAAGGTGTAAAAAAAAAAAAAAAATACCATGAAAGCCCCATAAAACCTGAGTGTGAGGGATATAAGTAATACTACATTAACAATGGAGAGCCAACTATGTGCCAATCACCGTTCCCACAGCTGGGGATACAGGGTTACACGGTAAAGGGAGACAGGTAAACACATTAACAAGTTAGTAGACAGTATGCTAGAAATGCTGGTAAATGCTATACACAAGCAAAGCATGGAAGGGTATAAGGGGTTAGCAGGGGAGGGGAGGGGAGCTAAAGAAGGCAAGGCCTCACTGATACAGTGAATCATGAGGTGACCTAAATAAAGCAAGTGAAGGAAGACTTCTGAGAAGAATGGGAGAATAATCCAGGACCCAGAGACAGAAATGAGGAAGTAGTGAGTGAGGGAGAGATTAATAAGAGATAAGATAGAGACAGGGGCAGAGAAGAGGAATCTGGTCAAAACCTCAGACCAGATTTTTTTGAGATGAGATACCTTTGGAAGGTCTGGAACAGATAGGTGCTATATACGTGTGTGTGTGTGTGTGTTTTCAAAATTTGTTAGTTGTGGAATCTTTTGTTCAAGGGGATCCACAGAAGATCAATATATAAAAAAATAAAATAGAAGCTGCTCTAGTTAAGGAAGGGGTACCCAGAAATTAAGTCGAGACTGTCCCCACTTTTCCTCTCCCTTCTCTGAAGTAATAGTTTAAAAATGATTACAAAGTCTGTGGCATCGAAACTACCAAGGCACTTCATAATCTGGCCTCATCCTAACTTTTCAAAAATCTAGTCTGGGGAAATATCAAAAAGGAGCAAATCGAGCTGCTGTTGCAAACATGCTGCCACAAAAATCAGTCTTTGTAACACCCATTATCAACCAAGAACTAAGGTAAAAACCCTTCTCCCCTCCCTTCCCCCACACACCCCTCGGACTACATACTACCCTTTACGGCTTGGGTTCCCTTTTAGGGCTTCCCCTGATAATTATTTTAACTTGATTTCACTTGATTAAAAATGTTCTGGCAGTACAGGGTGACCTGCCTCTGATGACATACCTCTGGATACAGCCTCCCTGTCTATTTATATTTTAGGAAAATTCTTCCTCCACTAGTGTTATTTCTTCTATCAGTGAGGACGTCCCAGTTTGCTCTACTCTCATCCTACCCATTCATCAAAGAGTACTCTGTGAAGCCTTCCTCCTCACATTCTGACCCTTAACTGGAATCCTAAATCTTGGTGTGAAGGGAACTTCAGGCCATCTAGTCAGTTAGTGCTCTAGCTCAATACTCATTCCACGGACTCTCTGCAGATTTGGTTGGTAGTTTTCCAGCCTCCGTGACTACTTTTAGTGCCAAGCACACACTAAGCCACAAGCCAGTCCACACCCTCTCAGATGTACAACAAATTGTGAGACAATTCTGTTTTATTGACCCAGAACCCGTTTCCTTCCACCACTGGTTCTGCTCTCTGGCTCTAAAGGGAAAGGCTGATCCCACCCCACCCGATCTGACCCCTCACAGCCGGCATAGCTTATAGCTGGCCTTCTATGTTCCCCCATTCTGGCTCCACCTCTAAAAATCCTACCAATTTCCCAGCTATCTCACAGTCCATCTGTGTAATGATTAGCTAACAGAGTTGCAGGCAGATTGGACATCTGTGTCTCATAACACTAGTTGTACCCCTTTCTTGATTCTCTCCTTTGAACTTTTTTCTTAATGTTTATTTTTATTTATTTTTGAGAGAGAGGGAGAGAGGGGGAGAGAGGGGGGAGAGAGGGGGGAGAGAGGGGGGAGAGACGGGGGAGAGAGGGGGGGAGGGGGGAGAGAGGGGGGAGAGAGGGGGGAGAGAGGGGGGAGAGAGGGGGGAGAGAGGGGGGGAGAGAGGGGGGGAGAGAGGGGGGAGAGAGGGGGAGACGGAGGGGGAGCATGAGCAGGGAGGAGCAGAGAGAGAGAGGGAGACACAGAATCTGAAGTAGGCTCCAGGCTCTGAGCTGTCAACACAGAGCCCAATGCAGGGCTCGAACCCACAAACTGTGAAATCATGACCTGAGCCAAAGTAGGATGCCTAACCAACTGAGCCACCAAGAGGCCCCTCCTTAGAACTCTCTTAGGATTTCTCCACTTAGCCTTGCATTTGTCACTGTGCATTCTCCCAAAGAGCGCTTACTGGGCACTGAAAAAATAAAAGTAAATAAAATGTACTCAGCCCACGGAAGAGTAAGAGCTAAGTTAAGGTAAAATAACAAATAGCTGGGGAAGTTGGAGAAGGCTTTAATAGAGGAGGCGCTATCTGAGGCAGGGAGAAACTGTATTAACACCCATGTCTCACACAGCCTTGTGTCCCCAGCACTAAACGGTATAATGCTTTGCCCTCAGTTGAAGTTCAGCAAAAGGTAAATTTGGTAAAGCAGAGCTCAGCCCCCTCGGCCTCTCTTGGAAATGAGAGAAGATGGTCAAGAATCCGCAGCTGGGAAGGGCAGTTTCAGAGGCTGACACTGTACCTGGCTACGTACAGTGTTGCTCAGGTGGTTGTCCTCGGACATCTGTGCATTCTGGAAGTAGGACAAGGGTGCAGGTAATTCTGTCATTGGAGCAAGCGTACAGAAATACTTTTTCACAGAAAACAAAACCTCTTGGGGTTCTGAAAAGGGAAAAAGAAAACAATCCTTTGTGCATTACAATTATACTTTTATTTTTAAACACTTTCATAAATTACATTCAGCAAAAACAAACCTTTCTTTCATGTGTTCTCCTCCAGGCCAAGTTTTCTAAGGACCTCGCAGGCTGCTGTCACTTGCAGGCTCCCGGATTAGGTCTGAAATAGGATTTTACCAGGTCACCCAGAGTTGGTCAAACCCCTGTAAATCTGTTCACATGAATCGAGTACTGATAACACCAATTTGTAAAGCAGAAATGTATTAATCTGGAATCAACTTCAAGTGACAAACTTTTGTCAGTTTGGTAATGAGTAGATCTACTTGAGAAACCAAATATTTTCAACCACAAATATATCTGATGATTTCAGATTTAGAGCAAAGGGAGCTAAATGATATTAAAGAATGTTCTCATCAACATTCCTTTTCCTATGATGACTAATCCAACCTAACCTTCCTATCTCCATAAAATTGTCTGGTGCTTTTAATTTTGCAAATTTCTCTCTGTCGTCTCATTTTATCCTTACCACCATGCCCCAAGCCAGGGTAAGCAGGTAACATACCCATTTTACAAAACCAGAAGACGACCTAAGTTCAGTGGCTTGCTTAAAATCACACAACTGGGCAGTCCAGGACAAAAATCACAGGCTCCTAACTCCCGGCCTCAGGTCTCTCCTTTGCATCCTGGCCCAGCCTCATTTACACACGCCATTCTGTCTTCCAGAGTCCACCCTCCTGGGGGGGTAGGGGGGAGACACATTCCCATTTGCCATCAGTCAATTTTTTCTTTTCAACTTTCCTTTTCATAGAAAGTCTTCGGAAATACAGAAGGAAAAAAAATCTGTATGCCTAAGCAGTATTCTCATTCACACATACTGACTAAGACATTACCACGTACACACTCACATGAAAGTATTTTGTCAATGTCCGGTTTCATTTTCACTTTCAACTTGGGGATCCTCTACCTCTAAGTACTCTACTTTTTATATTCCAGTGATTTTTCATCAAAAACACAGAAGGCATATTTAAAACACACACAAAGCAATTTTCTCCTCTAGTACTGAGTTCAAATTAACCCTTAATTACCTATACCTAGATCATTTATATCATGACAAATTTTTAAACGAGCTATGCTTCCCTCCTATCCTACATACTTTTAGATGCCATGCCAAGCTTCCAGCTTCAGCCCACAGTTAGCTGACATGAGATCAGGGGATTGCAAATTAATATTAACTAAATAAGATATAACTAATGTAAATTTGTTTTTAAAATAAAGCTAATTAAAAATACAAATAAAGACAAGTTACCTTTATAGAGGTTATTTACTCAAAGTGGGTATTTGGGAAGAGTTCGCAAGTATTGATAATGTTTTTTTTTTTTTAATTTTATTTTTGACATTTACTCATTTTTGAGAGACAGAGTGTGAGTGGGGGAGAGACAGAGAGAGTGGAAGACACAGATCCGAAGCAGGCTCCAGGCTCCAAGCTGTCAGCACACAGCCCGATGCAGGGCTTGAACATGAACCATGAGATCTGAAGTAGGACGCTTAACCGACTGAGCCACCCAGGCACCCCGGTAATGTTTTGTTTCTTGATCTGGGTGCTAGTTACACAGGGACTTCAGTCTGTGAAAATGCCCTGAGCTGTATACCTATGAACTGTGTACATTTCTATCTACTTCAATTTAAAAATTCAGAGATTTTTGTGGAAGTAAACCTACATTTATGATTATTCATACCACTGGTTCTGTCTTTTAAAATGAGTAAAATTAAGACTTGGCAACATGTATGTTAGTTTACCCAAAAGAGGACTAAATGCCAATAGAACGGGTATATTTTTTTCTAAGTTCAATAAACATTCAAAGTAAATATTCTGACCTATGCTTCTAAGATTTTTTAAAGTTGACTATCTCATTGAAATTTTAACATTAATAGAGCATTAATGATCAGCAAACAACACATACTATTCCCTTCTTTCCCACAAAAACATTCAGTACAGTACCTATCACCTCAGCTAACCCAGAAATGCCAGAGGATGGCAAACAGAAAAAGCTACAAGTTGGTTACTACCCACTTCTGGTTGCCCAGGAGACTATACCAGATCATTTGAAGTATAGCTCTATTACAGAAAAACTCTCAGAACTCTGTCATTAATATTCTCATATGATCCCTCAGAAACAAAATAACAAATAAATAAGATAGTGTTAGCCAAACGAAACAAACGAGAAAGACAAGAAAGGGTCACGCAGGCAAAAACAAATAAAAAGTAAATAAAGTATCTTACCAGATAAAATAGGAAAAGAAAAGTGATTGTCTATTTACTAAATAGTAATTTACTGGCTGTCTTTTTTTAATGTTTATTTTTTTATTTTGAGAGAGAGAGTCACGAGCAAGTGGGAGAGGGGCAGGCAGCAAGCTCCCACTGTCAGCACAGAGCCCAACTGGGGCTCAAACTCACTGTGAGATCATGACCTGAGCTGAAATCAAGAGTCAGATGCTTAACTGAATGAGCCACCCAGGCGCCCTTACTGGCTGTCTATTTATATCAAAACTCAGAGACAGACACTGCGAGGATTTACTTAATTGCATTCACTTCACCCACTTTACATATGAAAACCATGTGGCACACAGAACTGGGCACTATTAACTTGCACAAGGTCACATCCAGTAAGCAAAGGAGCAAAGCAAAGGCTCACATACTACATTAAGTTGCCTCTGCATAAAACTCCTTCCCTCCCCTTCCCTTTTGGAGTTTACAACAACCATTAAGTTATACTGACTTGAAACAAACAAAAAAAAGTTATAGTGAGCTGATTTTTATTACTACTAGAACTACTGCTTAGAAGTAAATGAGATCTTTAAAAAAAAAAATAGTAAGTAAGATCTTAAACTTCATGACTGAACTAGCTCTAAATTAAAAACTGAAGTGTCAAAAGCATTCCCAATATATACTCCTAGTGTGTGTGTGTGTGTGTGTGTGTGTGTGTGTGTGTGTGTGTGTGTGTATTAAAAAAATAAAGCTATAATGAGAATCTGGGCATTTTCATTTAAGTAGTTTCCGTTAGTAGCCTTAGGTTTATGGGATTTGTTCAGCTATTACAAGAAACCACACAAACTGATCATCGCACTGGAGATTTCTCAGACGAGTCTCCTAAAAAGCATCAATAATGTGGTAGTCACTTTAGCATATCCCAATATTATTTTCAAAGCCACATCTTGCATTTACCTGTGAAAAACTAAGGGTCAGGAAAGGTCAAAGAATTTGCCAGTGTAGGATTATGGGGCAAGTAACACTGGTTTCAGAACCCAGGTATTCTGACGCCCAGCCCAGGTCTTTTCCAGTTCACTTAGAGAAAGCTCATGCTTCCACTGATGCTTTGAAGATCACAAAGCTACAGGGTGACCCTTCTTGGAAGAGCTGCTCTTTACATGGAGCTCCGTAGGAAGCACAGGCAAGCACCAGGCTGGCCTGGTGAACAAACAAACATTGTTGGTACAAAGAAAGGCACAGGCAAAGCCTGATTTGATTCTGGTCCAGTAACAGCTGAAAACAATTGATGACTGCATGAAGAAGGCCAATGACCCAACTGTCCAGCTGTCCAGGCAGCGTGGCAAAGGACACTACTTGATTTTATAACATTCTTAGCATTCTTGCCCTGAGAACCAAAAAAAAAAAAAAAGATAGCTGTTGGGAAGTGAGGATCTTGTGATGTGAACTGCAAAGGGATGGAAGTAGATTTTCCACCTCCTAAAGATTTTCTGAGACTGACAGAGAACAACAGTTGAATTCACTGCCGTCCATTTCCTTTTTTCCTCAAGACACTTGCTCACTCAGATAAAAAGGAAAAGAAATCCTTCTCTGATGGGCAACTACAATTTCCATTATACACACAAACCACTAAAACCCAGAAGAATACAAATGATCTCAAAGCTTAGATATGCTGAACCGAAGTCCATCTAATCAGAAAAACTATCCATTAGTATCTTTGTATTGTGATGCTAAGAAGTTTTAAAGTGCCAAATGAGACTGTGATTTATTTTCCACAAAAGTTATTTACCAGCTTTGGTGTTACTCTGACAGCTTCTTGAACAGGCAGCCCAAGTTCTGATTATATGGATGGGCTGGGAGAGCCTCTATTTGAGTTTTCAGAACCTCACATCCAATAATAAATGTATCCAATCTCCAAACTGCATTCATAATTAAAGTTAGTAAGAATAATTTGAAATTAACTTAAAACTTCAGGAATATATACTGAAAAAACTGAATTTCAAGAGACTACGAGCAAATAATTTCCTCAGCCTTACAAGAGGCTTTGTGAAGGTGGCAGACTCTAAAAAGAGCAAGGATAGTGATATCTCTATTTGGTGATTTTTTTTTTCTCTTCCATCCCACTCTACTTCTGTGAGCCATCTGTGGTAGATTAGATTATTATTCAGCAAATATTCACTCCCTCCCCCAGCATCTCCCAGATAGAAACAGACTTCTCCACGCCAGGGATCTCGGGCTTGGCTCTGCGACTTGCTTTGGCGTCAAGGTGGGTGCAGCCTACTAGCCACCTCGTGCCTTTGTGCACAATCATCTGACCGGCTTTGGTCAAAGGAATCTCAGCAGATGTGGCACAATCAGACTGCTGAATTGTGCTTGTGAAGTTGGTCTTCTTTTGCTTCTGCTGTGGCCTCGAGAAGAGCCTACCATGAGTAGCCACTGCCCCTTCAGCCTGGGCCCCAGAATAAGACATGCAAAGCAGAACTACCCTAGCTGATCCGCAATCCTGCAACTTGATGCAAAGCCCTGAGCCAAATACTCTAAGGCACTGGGTTTTGGGGAGGTCTGTTATGTAGAGTTACTATCATTGTTTTTAAATAACAATGGTTACACGTGCTCAGAAGATTCAATGAAAATGAAAAAAGACTTACAAATCCAGAATCCCTTATCTGAAACCCTTAGGACTAGATGTGTTTAGAATTCAAATTTTTCTCAGATTTTATAAAGGTAGTACAATGCAAACACTATGTTTTTAATGCTCAAAGTCTTAGAACCACAAAATAAACACATTAAGAAATAAATAGTGAGGGGCGCCTGGGTGGTTCAGTCAGTTGAATGTCAGACTTCAGCGCAGGTCACGATCTCACGGCTTGTGAGTTTGAGCTCCATGTCAGGCTCTCTGCTGACAGCTCAGAGCCTGGAACCTGCTTTGGATTCTGTGGGTCCATCTCTCTCTGCCCCTCCCCTGCTCACACTCTATCTCTCAAAAAAATAAATAAATGATGGGGCGCCTGAGTGGCTCAGTCGGTTAAGCGGCCGGCTTCAGCCCAGGTCATGATCTCGCAGCCTGTGAGTTCGAGCCCCGCGTCGGGCTCTGTGCTAACAGCTCGGAGCCCGGAGCCTGCTTTGGATTCTGTGTCTCCCTCTCTCTCTCTGCCCTTCTCCTGCTTACTCTCTGTGTCTCAAAAATAAATAAATGTTTAAAATAAATAAATAAATAAATAAATAAATGTTAAAAAAATAAAAAAATATATATATATAGTGAAACATATAAGTAGTCTTAAATTACGTTAATAGGTTCAGGAAGGATTTTTCTATCAAATTAATTACACAAACCCTTTTGGCTTTTTCAGGGTCTTTTGGATTTCCTAATTGTGGATATGAGACTATGGTCCTATATTATCAATATTTGTAATAATTTTAAAGGGTCTTTCCCCAAGAAACCTTTCCTTTCAATAACTCTACATGGAAGGTATGATTACCCCCAGTTTGTCTCAAATTCGCTGTGGAAATGGGTTGAATACAAGTAAGATTTAAAGAAAACATGACTACTCACATCTCATTAATTTGTAAATCAGTGGTTATACTCAGCAATCCTTGCACTCTCTCTTTTGCTCTAGATCAATTTAAGGAACTGTATGGGGCAACGGTGAAAACCAAACATTAATAGCCTTTAATCAACAGGGTTTCGTCTACAAAACCAGACATTGTGATAGGTGCTGGGGATGCTATTAAATCAGATAATACTTCTGTTTACTGAAGGGGTAGTCAGACAAGTATATTTTTATATTAATTACATGTTGAAATAAAAATTTTTAGATGTCCGGGTTACATACAATATATTATTCAAATTAATTTTATCTATTTCCTTCCACCTTTATAAAACTTCTTTATTCAAAAGCTTTAGGGGAGGGGTGCCTGGGTGGCTCAGTCGGTTAAGCATCCAACTCTTGATTTCAGTTCATTTCATGATCTCAGTTTGTCGCATCAAGCCCCTTATGATTCTCTCTCCCTCTCTCTGCCCCTCCCCCAATAAACAAATTTTTAAAAAAAGTTTTACATTAACATTTGTACCTCATACTGTTTCTATCAGACAGTGCTGCTCTAAATCTTCAGCTCTTTCTGCTATACCAGGCCAGACACCGAAAATCTCTGACAGCCTTTTCCTTCCCGAAGCTTCCCTCCCTTCCTCAGCCTTTGTGACACTGCACTCTGGAGGTTCTCTTCCCACCACTCATTCTCCACAGCTGGTTCCTCGCCCCTCTTCTACTCCTTCATTCTAAGTGTCCCTAGGGGTCTGCCTGGGCCTCCCTATCCCCTTCCTTTCGTTAGGCACTGCTCCAGCAGCAACCAGAAAGTCTACATAAGTGACTCTCATACTTACAGCTCCAAGTCTGTCCATGGGACATCTTCACCTGCTGGCACTTCAAAAGTGATACTTCCAAACCACTTCCTCATGTTCCTCTCTAAACTAGTTCTTTGGGGGCGCCTGGGTGGCTCAGTCGGTTGAGCGTCCGACTTCGACTCAGGTCATGATCTCACAGTCTGTGGGTTCGAGCCCCGCATCGGGCTCTGTGCTGACAGCTCAGAGCCTGGAGCCTGCTTCGAATTCTGTGTCTCCCTCTCTCTGCCCCTCCCCTACTCACACTTGGTCTCTTTCTCTCAAAAATAAATAAACATTAAAAAAAAAAATTAAACTAGTTCTTTGCTCCTAACTTCCTTATTTCTGCAATCGTTTCCTCCTTTCTCCAAACTTAAAGCCCCTAGTCGACTTCATACTTTATTCCTTGCTTCTCTATTGGATGTCATGTCCTGTTCATGTTTTTCCTTTCTAAGCCCTTGTCATCACCAAAGATCAAACTCCCGTCATATCTCACCTGAATTAAGCAAAACTTACCTCAATTCTTTTAGAGAATTAGATTAATGTGCCTAAAGTTCTAACCACAACAGTGCCACTCTTAAAACACCTTCCAAATCTGCCTACCATCACATGGAGAGGCAGTAGTAGTGGTCTTTGAAAGGTTTTTCAGAATACACCATAAAGAAGTAAGTCTCTCCCTATAATCTTCAATACTGCTAGTGGGAAAGCAGGAGCAGAGGACGCCTGGATCTGAGAGAGGAAGAGGATCACATAAGCTTTGGTAACAGACATATGTTGTCCTTTCCTGCTAGGGTGGTTCTCAGAGACCAACTTCAATCCTCCAGTTCCCCCTAAATGAAAATTCATTCAGCAGTCTAGGACAGTTACAGTCATTAACTTAAAATTCAGTAATAAATCACATCCATAAAAAGAAAGTATACCCAGGCCCAGAAGAATGGAAAACCAGATGATAGAGGCCACTTTTATTATCTATGGGGGGGGAGGGGGAGGGAATCCATGCACTTAATAAATATGATCCTTTTCTCCTTGTTAAGGGTTTATTATTAAATGGGGGTTGGGGGGAGGGCCTTAAGTTGGTTGAACTCTGCAAATGAGTTAAGGAGAAATGATACATGCTTTTGCAGGTGACTGAACTTAGCCAAATGCAACAGACTCCAATCTACTTTTCTGTTTTATTCTCCTTCATAAGGTATTTTAATGGTCAGAGTGGGTCACTGGACCCTTCCAATCCAGAGGGCCCCTGTTTGTGATACACCCTCTGACTATAATACCCTTCCCACTTCAACTCCAGGAGTAAAAACCTTTCCCTTTCCACTGTAAAAGAGAACTCAAATAACAAGATTCCCTAACCAGATGTAATCTATACTTGCCTGAAACTTCAGAGAATGTTACAAGCTTTACAGCGTGCTGTCATACAGTTATTATATATGCCATAGTTATCTGCATCCTATTCTTATCTCCCAGAGTAAACCCTGAATACTATATTAATCTTGTCCAAAGCAGGCAAGTAGTTCTTTTAAAATTACTAAATTACCCTCTTACAATAAAAACATTTATTTGAAAAGAATCTGAACGGGAACAAAACGCAAATATCTAAGACACATGCAAAGCACTGAATATCATGCCTCGCGACGGTCCCAACCAAGGCAAAAGCATCAGATCCTGTTTTCCGCCTCGAGGTTCAGACACAAGGAACTTAGTTAGCCCTAAGTGCCACTCGCTTCCCCAGACAAGGACACACTCAGGGCAAGAGGCGCGGAGTTTCACTAGCTGCTCAACCACACCGAGGGCAAGGCGCTTCCTCCTTCTCCTGCTACACTCCAGTCAAGACGGTCAATCCCGGCCCAGGGCACCTGCGCCCTGAAACGTCTTCGGGAAACCAGCACTTCCGGAACAAAGCTCCGGAGGGGAATCTCTCTTCAACCTGACCGCGCGCTGCGCCCGGAGCAGGAGAAACGGGCCGCCCCTCCTCGTTCCCCACTCGGGGTTCCTCGGTCCCCGCTCGGCCGCGCCCCGTTCCTCATCCTCGAGGACACCGGCTCCGCGGCCCGGGGAGCGACAAAAGGCCGAGCCCTGCCCGCGGCCGCCCATGTCCGCATCGTGTGAGAGGCACCTTCCCTTCTCCCCGAACTCCCCATCACGCACCTACTCTTCCCTCGCCGCCGCCACCGGCCCCTCGCAGGGGAGGCTCCTTACCGAGCAGCCGCTGTTTTGTTTCCGATGTGAAATCGCTGCCTCTGGAACTGCCCGGCCCAGGCCCCGCCCAAAAGGCTTCACTGGTGTCGTCATTTCCGGCTCTGGCGTCGTTGGCCGGCAGCCGGGGGAGGGGCGGGACCTGTAAGGGCATGGGCAGGGCCCACCGGTGCGGGGGCGGGGCCTAGAGGAAGAGGGTAGGGCTTCCGGTAGCGCGGGCGCAGATCGCGGGGCAAACCTGCACTCCAACCCGCTCAGAGTGCTAGCTTGAGTTCGAGGTTGTAAGGGATTCGAGGCTGCTCTTGGGATGAGGACCAACGTTTCTACCTCAGCTGGGCCCAGCGTGTGCGTCTCCCGGCCTACAAGTGATGGCAATTTAAATCTAACGTTTCTTTCATTTATCTATAGTATCTATCTCAATGCGAATCAGCTGCACCACAGTCAAGAGGATACTAATTAAAATTGTAAATGTCTGTGCCCTCCACACCCTACCTGATGAATTACAACTTGGGGGGGGGGTGGAACCTGAAAAACTGCATTTTAAACAAACACAGCCGGGGAGTGCCTGGGTGGCTCAGTTGGTTAAGGGCGGCCGACTTCAGCTCAGGTGGCTGATCTTGTGGCTGGTGAGTTGGAGCCTCCGCCTCAAGTTCTCTGCTGACAGCTCAGAGCCTGGAGCCAGCTCCGAATTCTGTCTCTTTCTCTCTGCCCTGCTTTGGATTCTGTGTCTCCCTCTCTTTCTGCCCCTATCCTGCTCACACTATGCCTTTCTTTCTCTCAAAAGTAAATATTAAAAAAATTTTTTTAAACAAACAGCCTAGGATTCTTAGACTCCAAGGTTAAGATCCACTCTTCTTAGATAGTAGGCTTCCAGAGAGCATACAATGTGTCTTATTTTTGAAATTCCCAAACCAGAGTATCTGGTACAGAGTGAATTGCTCAACAGTCACTTAATTTCCACATCTGCCAGCTTTTCGTCCAAATTGCAATAAAAACAGTACCAATAACTAACTCCTTAAGTAGCATACATACCCATACACTCATCTGAAAGCTGAAAGTAAATAATGACTACTCCGTGTAAAACCAAAGGTAAAAAATAGAGAAATGCTCAAATTCACAGGTAATCAGAAAACTGACAATGAAATCAATGATGCATGGTATCTGGCCAAATGGTTATCTTTTGTTTCTTTTAAATTCTTCCCCCAATATACCCCTTCATGTTCCTAGAGCATGGATCCCCAATCCCCCCCCCACCTCTCCCCACCCAATACATAGATTTAGTAGAAGCTTTTTCCATTAACAGGAAAGAGATACCTTGGGGGAATAAAAATGGTGACGCTCCCCCTTCGAAACTTTTTTGAAGTTTATTTGAGAAAGAGAGAGCATGAATAGGGGAGAGGCAGAGAGAGAGAATCCCCAGCAGGCTCCATGCTGTCAATGCAGACCCCAATGCAGGGCTCAATGCAGAACTATGAGATCATGACCTGAGCTGAAATCAAGAGCCTGATGTTTAACCGACTTAGTTACCCAGGCGCCCTCAAAGATACATATTTTTTTAAGTTTATTTATTTATTTTGGGGGAGAGAAAGAGAGCAAGAGAGGGGGGAAGGGAGAGAAAGGGAGAGAATCCCAATCAGGCTCTAAGCTATCAGCACAGAGCCCGACGCTGGGCTTGAAACCCACGAACCATGAGATCATGACCTGAGCTAGAATCAAGAGCTGGATGTTTAACAGACTGAGTCACCCAGGTACCCCCCCACCCCCAAAAGACATTTTTTAAAGTCTTCATTTCCCCTTTCCTTCTTAAATTTCACAAAGGTAAGAATTGTGCCTATTCAGTGCTGACACTGCCAAGCACATAAAACAGTTCAATACATCTGTCAAACATGCATAGGCTAAACCCCATCTATTTGTGAACTGGTTCAATCTCTTTGAATGCAATTTGGTAATATGAGTAGAAAGTCTTAAAATGCTGGTAAACTATTTTTAGAAACAATCTCAAAATATTTGTGCAAAAATGTTCATGAAGTATTATTCACAGCAAAAACTGGACAGCTAAATATCTTACAACAAATTATGGTTCATCCACTTCACAAAATGCCATTAAAATTGTTTATGAAGGATATGTGTAACAGAAACGTTCTTATTCTGTTAAGTTAAAAAATAGACATAAGACTTATGCATATGAGGGCAGCTAGGTGACTAAGTTGGTTAGCCTCCATCTCTTGATGTCAGCTCAGATCATGATCTTACAGTCCATGAGACTGAGCCTCACATTGGGCTCTGTGCTGACAGCATGGAGCCTGCTTGGGATTCTCTCTCTCCCTCTCTCTCTGTGCCCCTCCCCTGCTCCTGCTCCTTCTCTCAAAACAAATAATTAAACATTTTTAACAAAGATTTGTGCATATGTATAAATACAATTATTTCAAAACACATTCCTGCAAAAAGAAACAAACAGGTGATTAAAAAAAAAAAGCCACCACTGACTAACTGAACTACAGATAACTTTTCCTTTAGTTTTTGGAATTTCTTTACCTTCTTAGAAACATAAACATCCTGGGGCGCTTGGGTGGCTCAGTCGGGTAAGCATCCGACTCTGGCTCAGGTCATGATCTCGCGGTTCATGAGTTTCAGCCCTGCATCTGGGGGCAGCTCAGAGCCTGGAGTCTGCTTCAAGTTCTGTTTCCCTTTCTCTGCTGCTCCCTTGCTCATGCTCTGTCTCCCTCTCAAAATTAAATAAACATTAATAAATGAAAGAAGGAAGGAAGGAAGGAAGGAAGGAAGGAAGGAAGGAAGGAAGGAAGGAAGGAAGGAAGGAAGGAAGGAAAGAAAGAAAGAAAGGAAAGAGAGAAAGGAAAGAAAGACAGAAAGACAGAAAGAAAGAAAGACATCCTTGGGGTGCCTGGCTGGCTCAGTCCGTGGAGCATGCGACTCTTGATATTGGTCATTGAGTTCAAGCCACACGTTGGGTGTAGAGATTACTTAAATAAGTACATAAATCTTTTTTAAAAAATACAAATACCCAGGATTTGCTGAGGAAGAGCCAGCAAAGACACTGGGAATGACAATCCTAGGCATCAAGGAAGAAGAGTCCCAAATAAGGAGCAAATGTCCATGGTACAAACAGATAAACTACGGTAGAGCCTATCACATCAGAGACTCATTTTAGGCTATCACCAGTCATCAGTGGAATGGTGATACAAACATTTGAGACTTGAGGCGTTTGGAGGGCACTTACAACTATAACCTACTCTGCAGAATCTCAATAGAGGAAAGGAGGTAGGAAAGTTTTAAGCTTTTGTGTTCTTTAAAACTTAGTCCAGACTGAAGATAGAAGATAATGGAATACTTTGAGAAAGGCTCGAGAAACTGCAAAATGTAGTTCGAAACTAGGGGAGTGGAGGAGGTCTTGTGGATAGGATGGGTGGAGTATCTAATCATTATTTACAGAAAATAAGGTTTAAAAGCATGTCATCATAAACTGGAAAACTAGAACTGGAGGATATGCCTAATGCCTTTTTTTGTTTGTTTTAAAGTAGGCTTCACACCCAGCATGGAGCCCAACTCAGGGCTTGAACTAATGACCCCAAGATCAAGACCTGAGATGAGATCAAGAGTCAGATGCTTACCCTACTGAGCCACCCAGGTGCCCCACCTAATGACTTTTTTAAAGATATTATTAAACATGAGACTTAGTTGCTGAGTAAGGGGGTGGTGAGTGGGGGAATCAAATGGCTTGTACTCATTCAGTGAATGTTTTGTCCACACCTACTATATAGTACTGGAAGCTCAAAAACAGTAAAAGCTGCAATGTTTGTGAAAAGGAACTGAAGTCCAATAAAAGAACAAGAAATACAGCACTGATAGTCCAAAATATCTCAGTGGCGCATTTATATTTTCCCAAGTGTTTAGAACTTGAGGGCAGGAAGGGAGAAGGAAAATAGTATGAATGGTGGCAAAAAAAAACCAATATTAAGTGGGGCGCCTGGGTGGCTCAGTTGGTTAAGTGTCCAACTCTTGATTTCGGCTCAGGTCATGGTCTCAAGGTTCTTCAGATCGAGCCTCGTGTAGCGCTCTGCTCTGACAGTGGGAAGCCGGCTGGGGATTCTCTGTTGCTCTCTCTCTATTCCCCTCCCCAGCTTGAGCTCTGTCTCAGGATAAACTTTAAAAAACAAACAACAAAACACAATAGTGAGTCGTGAAAGATGAGGCAGATGGAAATCCAGAGTGCCAGACCAATTAGAACTACTTGTCTGTTGGACTAGAGCAGTCACTGGTCACTAGCACGTAAAGTTAAGACCTGATCAGAGAACCAAGACCACTTCTTTAAACCACTGATTCCAAGGTAATCCAAGTCAACACTTTCTACACAAAAGCAGGTTGCCATTTGTTTTTTTTAAGTAAGCTCTACGCCCAGTGTGGGTCTTGAACTCATGACCCCAGAGACTGAGAGTCGCAGGCACTACCAACTGACTTACTCAGGCACTCCTGTCTACTTATACACAATGTCACTGCCCTGTTTCCTACGGGAATAAAAAATTGAAATAGAAGAATAAATACTGTCATCAGAGCTTGATGCTTGGCCACTATCTCATTAGCTCTCATATCATTCTTATTCTTTGCAAGGATCGTCTCCTCAGACTTGGACCTGATAAACTAGTTATCTTTTTTACTTTTTATTTTTTAGAGACAGAGAACACATTAAGAGAGGTCAGAGGGAGAGAGACGCTTGGCATGGAGTCTGACGTGGGGCTCAATCCCACAACCCAAGGATCGTGACCTGAGATGAAGTCAACAGACACAATCAACCGAGTCACCCAGGCTCCCCAAGGGTTAGTTATCTTATCTTGTATCTTTAGCCTTCAGTTCTGTGTATGTCAGTATTTTTATTAAATCTAACCTCCTTACTCAAGAACTTGGGTCCTCCCTTTTAAAAAATGTGCCTTGATACTTAAAAACTATACCTTAATATACAGCCTTTTCACCTATAGTAACAATTAGTCCAGTCTCACTACAGTGTATTTACTAGTATTTTTTAATTGACAGGAAAGAAATGAAGCTTCATAGTTTTTGGATTCTACAATGTACAAGTGTTCACCAATTTTTCCTTTTGTTATTAAAAAACAGGAAAAATAGCTGTACAGAATTATTTTTAAATTCATGCCTAATAATTTTTGCCTCAAAGATTTGCTAAAAATGTTTCCCGTGGAGGAATTTTATTAACAAGCACTTCCCTCTCCTTAGGTTGATATCAACATCTAGACCAGACCTGTCCAGTGTAACTTTCTGCAATCATAATCCTGTTCTGTAATCTACGATGTCCACCTAGTATTGCTAGCCACTAGCTACATATGGCTATTGAGCACTTGAAATATACTGACCCCCCTAAAACTGGGGTTTTTAGTCACATGACATTCAAACGTTTGAAATATGCCAGTGTGACTGAAGAACTGAGAACGGAGTTTCAAAATTAATGAACAAACATAAAACTTTGATAGCACAGATCTAAATCACGAATTAGAATCCCATATACAGGCCTCTAGACACCCATCTGTCAAGAACGCTGTTGCACTGGGTAGACTATGTGATCTCTAAGGTCCCTTCTACATATTACTACCTCTGCTGGGAATCTTCCTAATGTCTCTTTCCTCTCAACCATGAAGTTAGTTCAAGTTTGACAGTTCAGACAGTACTTTGTATGTATATTAGCGTTCCTCTCATTATTCCTTCTTCACCATTACTGTCAGCTATCAGAGGAAATCTTATTTATGTCTATCGGTCTACCTACCTTTTAATATGAACGCTGCATATTGTGTTTCAATGGCTAAATAAAAAGTTATAGACCAAAAAACAAAAGGCTGCCTCGTAACAACTCAGCCACCACTCAACATGAGAAGCTGGCTCATAAATCCAACTACTATGATGTGGCAGAGTAGGTAGACTTGAGAGTGTCGTTTAATGCAAACAACATGGCTTGAAAAGAATTTTTATTTACTTTTGTTTATAGAGATTATTTTATTCCTGGGCATTTTAGATTGCTCTTCCTAATCTGGCCTTTATATGAGACAAGTGATAAAATGAAAGGCAAAGATACTGTCGAATAAAGACGAAAATATAAGCACTCAAATGTAAATAAATTATTTCAATTATCCAACATAATCACATTTTAAAAATGCTACCTAATTTATTGAAAATTATAAGCTCACTGTGGTCTATAGTATGCATGTTATAGTAATAGTTCCTGGGTTTGAAAGACATATATGTGAATTTCTCAGTTTCCTTCCTGACACCTAGACTGACTGTTACTCTGCCTATGTGGGATTCTGTCTCATACTCTTTATATCCAGTGGTGTTCAGAGATCAATTTCACCATCCCTTGCCAAGCAATACTATTTCTCAACTTCATATTGTTAAAAGAAGGCAGACACATGACCTGAAAAGATGTGTAACCATTCTGACATAAAAGCTTTCACTAGTTTTTGGGTAGAAAGGAAAAACGATTATAGAACTCGTCAGAAAAAGCTGGCTACGTAAGCCTCATATACACACTACTATTTACTAGCATTACAACTTTCTTTTACTTCCTACGGAAGAAGTAAGTGTTTAGATCAATGTGATTCGCGAGCTGTTTCTCAATTTGTCCACGAATGCTTGATTAGGACCTGAAATCGTACTCTCCACAAAATCATCATTGGCCTCTACTACATACACAAGTGTAACAGGAAGAATCAGAGTAAGTAAACACAGTTCTCTAAGGAGAAAATGTTCTGGAACTGGCTGGGAATAAAGCCTAGAATATTAGAGTTGGTCTCAGGCACCATTTTTGGAAGATTATGGTATGTTCATGAACATACATAACATGCGCCTATTTGTCTCAAAAAGAATGTTTTTCTCTTTAAAGTCTAGTTAAAAAAAAATTTTTTTAACTGCATTTGTGTACTCGGTTGGGATAAAATACTAGTGCCGGTTTCCCCGGCTTTTCACAAGTCAAGTTACTCCACTTTTACACAAGACCTATATTAGCAACTGTTTTTGCTAACAAAAAGAAATCTGAACAGAATTTTTGCTTTTACGAGAAAAGGCAAAATACAGCAAAAACAGTAATCTGCGTTTGTTTTACAGTGAGCCCTTACATAGGCAGCAAGAGCGGGGCCACCAAGTTCCTTCCCGGGGATCCGCACTCAGCACAGGACCACCACAGCTTTGAACTGTGTCTGTGAGCATCTGTGCTTTCTCTGGATTTATCTTGTGGTCTGTTAGCATGACGTATTCTATGATGTCAGATAAGTGTGACAGAGGTTATTTCTGGGTCAGGAATACTCAAAAAATTTTCCATATAAATTAATGGTTATTGCGTCTTCACCTTATGCCATTTCAGTTTTCATAACATTTCACAAGGGTGCACCTGGGTGGCACAGCTGGCTCAGGTCATGATGTCGTGGTTCTTGGCATTGAGCCCTGTGCAGAGCTCTCTGCACTTGAGATTCTCTCTCTCCCTCTATCTCTGCCCCTACCCCTGCTCCCAGGGATGCCTGCATTCTTTTTCTCTCAAAAATAAACAAACATACATCAAAATGTTTCACAGGAACGCTCGACTCTGGGGATAGCATGGAAAATCTGTACTGAGTACATACTTTAACCTGCTAATCAAAGTGGAGTCCCTAGATCAGTCAGCACCAGCATCACCCAGAAGCTTCCTTCAGGCCCCACTCTAGCCCCACTAAATCAGAGTCTACATTTTAACAAGAGCTCTAAATGATTTAGGTACACATTAAAGTTTGAAAAAAAACTACTTCAAACAACTTTCTTTCCTCCCATAAACAAATGTACATATTTAATGTTATTTATTTATAGAGTCAAATGAGGAAAAAACATTGTTTTCTAACTGCCAGATCAAAAATGATTCTCAAGATTTTCATATAATTTTTTAACAACTTGAATGGGCACTATGGATTAAGATTTCCAAACTGAAAGTAATCTATGGGCAAACGGTAAAGATAACCCAGAAAGCTCAAGTAATTTATTGGAAATGTTCCTATGTGCATTCTCCCAAACACTAGAATACACCAGTTGATACATGTCCAATTCTTTATATGCAAATCCGAAAAACAAGAAACTGAAAACCTTAAAATTTAAGGTTGGTGGCAAAACCAGTCTTCAGCGGATAGGAAACCACTAAAAATGATCTTTAACCCAGTGACTGTGATCATCCCTGTTCCACTGCGGAAATGTTAATGTATGAGTTTGGGATCTCAACACCAATCTCACTGGAGATGTGAAGCAGTATATGGTCTGTGGCCCCACGACTTAAAGGCAGGGACCCTTAAGATAAATACAGTGAAAGAGCTGGAGAAGACAAAGCAAAGAAAATTAAATCTATCTGAATAAATCTTCATGCTAATGCTGGCTAAATGAACACAACCTAATATGATGCCCCAGAAGCAGGAGCACAGTAAGAAGATAGAGAGGAATAACAAACTGCTTGAACAAGGTATAAAGCTGGAGAGATTAGTCTGAGAAAAGGCTAGTAAATGAATTTGTAGATGGCAAGGAGCATGAACTTTCTGAAACTTTCCCTGGAGAAACCAGAACTTAAAAATGATATAATACTAAAAAGCTGTATTCTCCACAAATGTAAAGATTAATCCGAAATAAGGTATATGGCCCCTTTGACCTTCAGTTACTAATACTCACAAAAATTAGGTCCAACAAAAATTCAGCCATTTTTCAAGTTATGTTTCTAGTATGCACCGCACAATTACAACATGATGCCATTTATTTAACAAGATTCTGAAAGAATGGGTCCCCAAGATCAAATATATACAGCTTTAATATTGGAAATATTTACATAATGGAACCACCTCATGGTTCAATGTTAAGAACAGTGTTTCAAATTCCTTTTGAGATATATAAAAAAAAATCTAGTAACTCAAGCTCAGTTATGCTTTTATAACAATCCCCTTACCCCCAATCTTTGTTTCTTTTAAATAAATAGTCAGACATGGGAATAACTGCACCTAATCTGTGTTAAGAACTGTTTAAAACCTGTTACATTTTCAGGTAATTTTGCTCCCTGGTGAAATTCTGTTCTACAATAAAGAAAGCCCCATGTATGTCTCTAAGAACACCATCAGATATTTTTAAACAGTGGTGAGCAGCGGTAAACGAGATGTGTGCGTGCATATACACTCACAAGATATACACCCTTTACAAAAGTGAAAATAAAATACTAGTGGTAACTGCCTTAAATGATTTAATTTACACCCTTAAAAATAAGATGTAAACTTTGCAAACTGCCATGCTCAATTCCTGTTATTTTTTCAAACCTTCCTAGTCTGTAAAATTGCCTAATTTTATCTTTTGTTTTTAAAAATGATTTTTTTCATTTATGCTTTGCAGATTAAGGTTGCTTTTTTCTTATTAAACAAAAAAATACACCAAAATAAAGCTAAGGACCAATTAGTGCAAAAATGCATCAAATAAAGCTCTCCAGAATCTAAGGATCTGCCTCATTTCTGAACAATGAAATTAAGGGGAAAACCATTATGATTCACACTCCCTTAAAAAAGAGAGGCTGACACAGCCAGCTATCAACAGGAAAGCCCCATTCCATTCACCAAACTGCTGCTGGCCACAAGAGAATACCATACTCTGGGAGACTAATAACCTAATTATCCCAGACATTTGGATTGGCATAATACCACGTTTCCTTTACGATTCTACTCTTCAATAAGGAAATGTTTAAGGGAGCCCTCCAAAGAAAATTAGGGAAAAGTAAGACATTTATACATACATTCACACAAACACATTCATACAGAGATACGTAGGAATGGATTGTCTGCTAATCTCAGCATTCTAATTTTAAATTCCATGCCTTCGGGAGGGCTTGTCATTTTTGATCAAGGGGTGGGAAAGATAATAGGTATGATGGGTATTCTTTCAATTAAAATCATTCATGTAGGTTCCTATACAGTACAGTTCAACATTAAGTGCAATTCTGCAAAAGAATTGGGGAGTCATTTTAATATTTACAAGAAATAAATCAGCAGAACAAGATTATATCAGATAGGCTGTGTACAGTAGCTGCGGCTTATAAAACATACCAGTAATTTGTACCTGGTGAGTATAAAGAAACCAAGGTAGGATTCAGATGTCTTTACAACCAAGGGAGTACACAGGGCATCAACAAATTAGAGGACAAAAAAATTCACATTTTCTACATTGAAAAAAAAAATTACAGATCTCACAAATGTCTTTGAAGACAAAGAAAAAGTCAGAGTCCTCTGAAGGGTGGGAAAGAAGAAATCTGAAACGGAACTCTAAATGTAAAAAGAGTTTTACTTCACAAGACCAATTTTCTTGGCTTCTGTTTCATATATCAATAATCTCCACATTTTGACTATAAAAACTTCTGCTTCTTCATCGAGTACCTGGAAAATAAAAAGAAAAAACTCAAAAAACAGTAACACATGTAAGATAAAGCACTCACCAGCATCTCCCATTAGTGACTGTTATTTTAAAGGGTTTTTATATATTGACAAGCCTTTACTTTCATTAAAATGACTTGAAGGAAATCTGTCTAGTGTGAGAAGTGCATTAAATAGTACATATAAATTATACACACAAGAAAAGAAAATGCATTCAGGAAAATTCCATGGCTTACTAAAATACTGACACAATACTTTTTTTGTCCAATTTTTATTTAAACTTCTACTTTTTACTTCTAATTTTATAAACACAACATCTATACATGTATTGAAAACTATTTCTAAAGAAAGCATATTTGGCATAAAGAATATAGTAATTTAGGCAGAACTCCTTATACAGCTGCCTACTAACTTAATACGGAGTATCTTACCTACCCCTAAACAACCTTAAAATCATAATATTTATCAAGTCCTTATTATGTACGTGACAATGAATTAAACATTAAATGAGAATAGATGTAAAGCATTTAATACAGCATCTGGGATACCAGTAAACTAAGTAAGTGAACACTCTCACCACTCCAAGGGACCCAGGAATACTGAATAAATAAATGGTCTTTTCAAACCCTTGGCAAATGGATAAATCAAAGGTGCATGATATCCTCCCCCCCTACTTCTGCCCTCATCCTACATGCAGATTTGGCTCTCTATACCAGTGTTACAGTGAGGTAAAATAAAATATCAAGTTTCCTTCTACAACAGGCAGCTATGACTGAACTCCAGGGTATCACTGCCATGACGGAATGTGGCCTCACGTTGCCAGGTCTCTGAAGTAGCAGTTCAAGTTTGGAGTTAAGCAAACCAGATCTCGAACCAGACTACTTGGGTTCAAATCCCACTTCTACCTCTTATTAGTTACATGCCCTTGGCTTGGGTCACTTAAGCACAATGAATCTCCTGTAAGACGGAAGAATATGGACTACATGACACTGTTCTACTGTGGGAATTAGAAGAGTTAAAAGGTACAAAACATTTTGAAGACTGTCTGTTATATAAGTGATCGATAAGTAGCTGAGAGAAGCCATTTAACGTTAGACTCTTTTAATTGTGACTCAGGTCATGATCCCAGGGTTGTGGAATCAAGCCCTGCATCAGGCTCCGTGCTGAGTGTGGGGCCTGCTTAAGATTTTCTTTCTCTCTTTCTCTCTCTCTCTCCCTCTCCTCCCTCCCCATCCCACTCTAAAATATAAATTTCTTTTTTTAATTTTAAAAATTATTTTTTTCCTTTATTTATTTTGAGAGAGTGAGATAGGGGCAGAGAGACAGGGGGAGAGCAAGAATCCCAAGCAGGCTCCACACTATTAGCACAGAGTCCAACACGGGGCTCAAACTCACTAGATGCAAGATCATGATTTGAGCCAAAGTCAAATACCCAACCAACTGAGCCACCCAAGTGCCCCAAAAAGTCAATTAAAAAAATAAATAAATAAATAAATAAAAAGAAAACTCTTAGTCAGACTTCTATGAGCCAGATTTGCCCCAGAGTTTAAAAGAACTGTGCTCCAACACTAATCAATGTGAAAATTGTACCTTGGAAATAATATACAACTAGGCACAAAATACAACCAAAGTTTATTAACTCATGTATAATGAGGAAAGGTACAGTTTGAAAAAGTCAGATTTTTAATAAGAACAAAATACTACTTAAGCTAAAAAACTCAATCTCATTTGTTATTCAAGAAATATTTAGAGGGTGAGCTTTTGCCAGAACTAGTTAAGAAAACTAGTTCAATCAGCTGCCTCCTACTCATTGATTAACAATGAGCCAGAAAATTAAAACACTGTAAGTAATTACTAGTAAAGAGTCTTATTATACACCAGGGGCGCCTGGGTGGCTCAGTCAGTTAAGCATCCAACCTTTGATTTTGACTTGGGTCATGATCTCACGGTTCATGGGTTTGAGCCCTGCGTCAGGTTCCATGCTGACACTGTGGAGCCTGCTTGGGATTCTCTTTTCCTCTCTCTCTGTCACTCCCCCACACTACATACTCATGCTCTTGAAATAAGCTTTAAAAAAAAAAGTCTAATTATACTCCAAATATCAAAATATTTCAACAGATCAAAATGACATAGGACACTGACATATGACATCTTCCATTTTCACTGACAGAGACTGCAACTCTGCCAAGGCCAAATACTAGAACAGTTTTTTGCATCGCTTCTCGGCCTTTTGGCTAAGATCAAGTGTAGAACAGTTTTTTGTTGTTGTTGTTCTTAAAAGTTTTATTTATTTTTTAAAATAATCTCTATGCCCAATGTGGGGCTCAAACTCGCAACTCTGAGATCAAAAGTCACATGCTCTTCTAACCGAGCCAGCCACGCACCACTAGAACATGGTTTGTTTGTTTTAATTCCTTAACTCAGGCCCAACTCTAAAATCCTCTCTCAACCCCAAGGATAACCTTTTTTTTTAATTTATTTTTATTTATTTATTTTTTTTCCAAGGATAACCTTTTAAAGAGGCCTGCAGGTCAGGGAAGTTCAGATTCTATTCCCAAGGACTGGGATCTATTCACATTTCTCCTTTCATCTGAGGATCAGCATTATGAAGTCAACACACTTTTCAGAAATTATCAGAAATTCTAAACAACAGCTGCATCAGGCTGGCTGGACAACAGAAAACTACTGGTACCTGGCTTTAGACATCACATGGTGCCCAGACACCTCAGAGCTCCCTTTGGTTAGGCCCCCACTATGCCCTTCCCTGACTACTCTGCAGCGAGCTCCTCCAGGGACCTGTCATCTAAGAACATGCTTGATGTTCCTCCCCCCGACTCGCCTTTCTACTCCTGCCTCCCCACTCTGCCTTTTGAACTCCATTACTCTTTACACTAACTGCCCTCAAATTCTTTAATTAGCTTTTTCACTTACTTACCTTAACTGTAAACCTGGTGTCCCTGAAAGACCCTGACACTCCTATAGCTTTCTCAGAAAGATCCTTACTTTCAAAGTCTTAGTCTCAGAGAGCGGAAGCTGCTAGAGCCTCCCCGTTTCTCTTTGCAAACATTATCCCCACCGAGGTTCACAAGCTCTCAATATATTACCTTCTACTCCGATAGCAGCCATCTAGCAAATACCTAGTCTTCTACTCACAATAGATGGAGCGCTCTGGCTGTTGCTTCCCATATTTCTCTTCGACCCTTGTCCCAACACACAGGAATTTCCACTTCTATGTGTATGACCCAGGCAGAAAATTCATGTATAGGCTAAACCAGGATATCAGCTCGACCCCAGAAACTCTCTCCCATGGCGATATTTGCACCTCTCTATTGTCTGGACCGATCTGCTGCTTGTACTCTTAAACAGTCTACTCTCTCACTATAACCCCTCTTCCCAACACAGGACCACTGGAACCACCAGGCTTTCATTCATGCAACCACCAGCTCTATTCCGATGTTACTCCTTCTCTTCCATTCAACCATTCTCACTTCTACCATCAATTCTGTTCCTCCTTTCTTTTCTCACAAAATCACAATGTTAAATAAATGCAACCACTGACTTGATTTTAACATTCAAATTAAACATAAGTAGGGAGTTGATGTTTAATTACTGCCGATCCAACAGATACCTGTCCAAATGACAAGTTACAGAAGTCTTTCCAAGTCTGTTTGTTTTTTTAATTTATTTCTGAGAGAGAGAGAGAAAGAGCGGGGGTGGGGGGTGGGGGGAGACAGAGAGGGGGAGAAGTACAGAGGATCCGAAGTGAGCCCTGCGCTGACAGAAGTGAGCCTGATGCGGGCCTCAAAACTCACAAATTGTGAGACCATAACCTGCACCGAAGTTGAACGCCAATCAACTGAGTCACCCAGGTGCCACTTCCAGTCTCAGTTTAGATGGTAATTCCTATGATGCTTTTCCTCGCTGCCCTCAATACCATCAGATGCTCCATCTCCTCTCCAAACCCCACGTCTTTGGTTTTTTTGTTTTTTTTTACACATCCCCATGATAGCCAAATATATTATAGTATCAAAATTAGTATACCTATCTCCCTGCTACTTCTTTAAAGACAGATCCATAAATATTTCCTAAAGGTATGGATAGATCCAGGATTTTTATTTACATATACAAACAACAAAGGCAGGGGAGAAGAAGACTGTTCATGTTGTCTAATGACATCTTGATGTGAGTACTTTTTAACCTCTTTTAATGTAGATTTCATATTTTAATTCAGACTTCTAAAAAGACATTCTGGACCAAACATAGGTAAAAAAAATTAACCAAATACAGAGAAGTTTAGTGTGTTTACAGATATTAAGTAGAGTATTAATATTAAATTTCTGACTTACCATGGCAACATCATCTAAAATGCTCTGAGGTGAACTATGAGCCATAACCTAAAAGAAACAAATAATTGTCATTTTGTAAATGAATTAAAAATTACTAATATAGTCAAGAAATTTTAAAGGGCCTTCAAACTAATATGGGAATTTCTTGTGGCTAAAGAAACTTTCTATAAATTTCTTAATTCCCAGAATCCCACTCTCTTCCTTCCACCAGAATTTGGGATCTTAATCACTATACAATGTGTTCTAATTCAAATTCAGAGTATAAATTTCAGTACTACAATAATCACAAGTGGAAAAGGAAGCCTACATTTGCTAGAGCAGTAGTGGTGGAAAAATAAGCATTTCCTTAAAATGTAATTAGTTATTCCTTTACAGAAATACAGTGCTTCTACTATAACAACTGCTTATTAACAGCACTAAAACTTTGCCTCCAGGAGACAACGGAAGGATATAGCATACCTTGGTGGTTAAGAGTATTAAGAGTACAGGTTATACACACGTGACTCTTATTATGTAACCATGGTCAAGATATAATATCCCCTTAGGCCTCAACTTCTTCATGTATAAAATGGGGATAACAGTAATTTATACTTCCTAGCTAAGGTTGTTGGGAGGTTTAAAGAACATAAACTTCTATAAATGCTTAACACAGCACCTGCAAAGAACCCTGACACATAGCAAAATCAATCAATAAAAAGGACCATTAATGTTCTATGAAGCAAACTATTTTGCTCCTCTTCCTAAAGATGGATGACTGACAAACTGATGACATAACTTATCAGCTGTCTCCACAAAAACCTCCTCAACTTGGGGTGCCTGGGAGGCTCAGTCAGTTAAGTATCCGAATTCAGCCCAGGTCATAATCTCACGTTTCAGGAGTTGGAGCTCTGCATCGGACTCTGTGCTGACAGCTGGTAGCCTGGGGCCTGCTTTAGATTCTGTGTCTCCCTCTCTTTCTGCCCCTTCTCTGCTTGTGTCCTGTCTCTCTCAAAAATAAACAAATAGGGCGCCTAGGTGGCTCAGTCGGTTAAGCGGCCGACTTTGGCTCAGGTCATGATCTCACGGTCTGAGTTTGAGCCCCGCGTCGGGCTCTGTTGCTGACAGCTCAGAGCCTGGAGCCTACTTCAGATACTGTGTCTCCCTCTCTCTCTCTCTGACCCTCCCCCACTCATGCTTTGTCTCTCTTGCTCTCAAAAATAAATAAAAACAAAAAGAAAATTTAAAAAAAATAAACAAATATTTTTAAAAAAGCCTCTTTAACTGTACTTCAGCAGCACTAAGACAAGAAGGGGGTGGCAAGGCCTTCTTGGGAGCAGGAAGGGAGCAAAATTGGCAGCAGTCAGCAAATTTGTCCTCCCTGAACCTCTGAAATGAAAGCATACAGCGTAGGGGTATGAAATAGGATGGAGAGGTTAAGTAGCCATGAGATCTCTTAATTGAAGCTATCATAGACTTGACTTTGTAAGATTTTTTTATTTTAGAAAGTGTCTAATATTTTAAATTATAACACAAGTGTTGGGTATGGAGGGAGTCGAAGACTAACCTTAGAACAAACAAAATCAACTAATGTAGCTTCTTCTTCACCTATGTATTCTATAATTTTCTTATTAATCCATGGTCTAATCCGTCGTTCCATCAGTATCTGCAAAATAAACCATGGTTACTCAATTAAAAGAAATTGTTTATTACATTTACTAAAAAGTCTATAGGCTAGTGATTTTTCTTAAGACTAAAATACACTATGCTATCATTCGCAAGTTGAACTAAGACAGGTATGTATCAAGATACAATTACTTGCTTCTAATTTATGAAGACGTTAAGTATTACCAAGAATTTCCTGAATGGTCTGCCTAAATTCTTTAGCAGGGCAAGATGCCAGTCACATTATCATTTCTATTTGGAATTAATAGAATCAACTGAGTTTGTATGCTATGTTCAAAAGTACTTCCAATAAAAATAATGAAATACAATTTGCTACTCACAGAATCCACAATAGACCAATCCAGGGGATAAGCAAAGAGCTCAGGTTTGGCTGTAGGGATTTTCTCAATGAGACTCTTGATGTGTTTGCGCTTTTCTTCAGTGTTTACGGTGCCTTTGGCAGCATTTTTATCATCTTCACCATAATCCAAGGGAACCAGTTTCCGTTTTCGGGGTACATCATCACTGTCTTCATCCTCAAATTTGTTAAAGACACTATCTACAGGGAGTTTCTTTCTCTTCACAGAATTAGGTTGACCAGGACTATTGGAAGCACCTATAGTAAAATTACTATATTAGCATGATGACTTCATTTGCAAAGTTTCTTTACACTTTACAACCCACCATCCCTCAAGAGCAGTGCATAATATACTTTTGCAAATCTCAGAGAAAGATCCCAACTGTAAAAAATAACTCACTACTCACAAGTGCTAGAAAATTTAACTTTTCACTTCTTCTCAGAACTTGAGGCAGCTGCAGATATAGGAGCACTAGTAGAACTACGAAAACAATCGTGAGCTAGAAAAGCATTTTTGAGTATTTTTCTATCTACCTACCAAGCAGCACATATTTATTTTTTTCGTAACGTAAGTGTATCCAGGGGGGAAAATGAAAGAAAGAAGAAAATGCTAACGTACCCAGTTTAAGACTTAGTCCTATTTTTGGCCTATGTTCCTCAGGTTGTTGTTGATCTGGTGAATTTTCATGAGGAATAATAATACCACAAGGAGACTCATCCCCAGGAGTGTTGGGAGTGGCATTGCCACTGGCAGAGGAAACAGACGGGGCAGAACTGATGGGCCTCAGAGTTGGTTTGAGACAGGGCTTTTGCTCTGGCTCTTCTTCCTCTTCCATGGGTTCCTCTCGTTTTTCTTCTTTTTCTTGCTTTTCTTCTTCCTCTTCTTCTGATTCTGGTTCTTGCTTTATTTGTGGTTGTCTGCGCCTTTCAGCCTCTTGTTCCATCTAAAACCAAAAAATAATGTGACTAACAGATCACAACTACGCTCAATCAGCTTTTTATTTTATATTATCCTTCAAAAAAGTATTTTTTTCTTTCTCATTGGGAATGAAACACTGCTTGTCTTTATAATCAGAAAGCTTCATAAATCTATAGATTGTGTTAGGTATAATATAATGTTTTTTCATTTTTAACATTTACATATAAAGTTGTCTAAACTCTTCAGATAAAACAAAGGTAAACACATAATTGGTGGCTAATTCAAAATGAAAGGATGCTTTTATATTTTTATTCAAGAAATTATAACCCAAAGTTTCATTTTTTTTAATGGTATTTGGAGAGAGAGGGAGAGAGAGGGAGAGAGAGGGAGAGAGAGGGAGAGAGAGGGGGAGAGAGGGGGAGAGAGGGGGAGAGAGGGGGAGAGAGGGGGAGAGAGGGGGAGAGATCTGGCGGGGTAGGAGCAGAGAAAGAGGGAGAGAATGCCACCAAGCAGGCTCTGCGCTGTGCAGAGCCTGATGCAGGGCTCAAATTCATGAACCGGGACCTGAGCCAAAATCAAGAGTCAGACACCCAAATGACTGAGCCACGCAGGCACCCCCCAAAATTTTATTTTAGAACAGTACAGACAATTACGTAAGAGGCAACTCAGATCCGCAGCTTGGTCATCAACTATTATTTGTTCTTTGGGACCTGGCTGGCTCAGTCAGTATAGTATGCAACTCTTGATCTGGGGGTTATAAGTTTGAGCCCCACAGTGGGTATATAGAGATTAATTAAAAATAAAATCTTAAAAAAGTTTTTATTTGTTCTTTCTAGGTCATGGCAAAGGGTGACAATCACTTTTGTATTCATAAACAGGAAAAAAAGTGGGGAGGGTGGCACCTGGGTGGCTCAGTCAGTTAAGCATCCGACTTCGGCTTAGGTCATGATCTCACAGCTCATGAGTTCGGGCCCCACGTCAGGCTCTGTGGTGACACCTCAGAGCCTAGAGCCTGCCTCAGAGTCTGTCTCCATCTCTCTCTGCCCCCTCCCTCCCTCTCTCTCAAATATAAACATAAAAAAAAAAAAAAAGAAATTCGGGGAAAATATATTGGAGTTAAAAGCCTATAAAAGGGCACCTGGGTCGCTCAGTTGGTTAAGCGTCCAGCTCTTGCTTTCAGCTCAGGTCATGATCTCACAGTCATATCAAGTTCCGCATTGGGCTCCAAGCTGGGAGTTGAGCCTGCTTAAGACTCCCTCCCCATCTCCCACTGCCCCTCCCCAACTCGCACTCTAATAAATAAGAAATAAAAGCCCATATATCAAAATAACCACTATCCCTGAAATCATGGAAGATAAAACACACACACACAAAATAACCATTAAGACCATTATAAAAACTTGAGTGAATAGAGCAATAATGTCTCCAAGCAGGAAACAAAACAAAAAAAAAAAAAAAACAAAGCAAAAGATCCTTAACTAAATAACAGTTAATAATTGGTGCATGACAAGAAAGACTTAACACCATCGAACTATCAACTGACAAAGTAGTACAATGACCACTAAACAATGTAAGGCATTCCAACTCACTGACAGAGAATCAAAACATAAAAACACACCTAACCTGTTCCTGTTACAGTAGTAAGGATTTAAAAGACTAACAATATGTTATGATGGTTAAGGTACGAAAAAAAAGACATAAAGGCTATATACTGGCAAAATTCTGGGTGGAAGATTATACCCAATTCAAAGGCAGATTAGAAAATAGCATGTAAATTATAATCTCATTTATAAAACTTATCCGAGGAGGGTGTATATATGCCTGTGTGATGACATTTAAAAAACAACCACAAAATCGTGGCACCTGGGTGACTCAGTCGATTAAGCATCCAACTTTTGATTTAGGCTCAGGTTATGATCTCACAGTTCATGAGTTTGAGCCTTGTAGTCTGGTTCTGTACTGATACCACTGAGTTTGACTGGGATTCTAGCTCTCCTCTCTCTGTGCCCCTCCCCTTGCTCATGCACTCTCTCTCAAACATTAAAAAAAATTTTTTTTTACAATACTATTGGGTTCACAATATATTAAGAACTAAGCACTCTTCGGGGAACCTGGGTGGCTCAGTCAGCTGAGCATCCAGCTTCAGCTCAGGTCATGATCTCCAGGTTCATGGTTCAAGCCCTGAGTCGGGCTCTGTGCTGACAGCTCGGAGCCTGGAGCCTGGAGCCTGCTTTGGATTTTGTGTCAGACTCCTCCCCCACCCCGACCCTCCCCCCACTCGTTCTCTGTCTCTCAAAAATAAATAAATGTTAAAAAAAAATTAAGAAAAGAAAAATAAACAAACACTTCTAAAGTGACACACTGCTGTTCTTTTTATTTTTTCCTTTTAAAGAGAGAAAGAGTACCAGCTACAGAGGGGGACAGAATTTCAACCAGGCTCCATGCCCTGTGAGGATCAGGTCACAGGGCTCCATCTGACAACCCTGCAATCATGACCTGAGCACAAATCAAGGGCTGGACGCTTGACTGATGAGCCACCCAGGCAACCCGGCAAACTCTGTGTGTGTGGTATGCTATGTCCTATGACAAAGTCTTTTCCTTTTTTTAAAAAAATTTTTTAATGTTCACTTATTTTTGTGAGAAAGAGACCGAGCATGAATGGGGGGAGGGCAGAGAGAAGGAGAGGGAGACACAGAATCCGAAGCAGGCTCCAGGCTCCACGCTGTCAGCACAGAGCCCGATGCAGGGCTCAAACTCACGAACTGGGAGATCATGACCTGAGCTAAAGTCAAGACGCCCAAATGACTGAGCCACCCAAGTGCCCCTCTTTTCCTTTTTGAAGTGGAAAGCTGTTCATGAAAACATCTTCAATTTATTTAGGAAATGAAAGATTTCATGTGGCAGTGAGAGAAGGAACTCAAACCACAAATGTCAGGAAGTGTCAAAGCACATTACACGAAGGACTGCTTTCTATACATGTTTTATTAGAGGACATTCCTTTTACTTAGGTAATATTCACAGAAATTAAGAAAGAAAACAGCTGGAAGATGTTTAGAACTGAAGTTGTAAATCAACTAATACTGTTGATTTCTATAATAAAATGAAGAAAAAGACAGAATATCCTCCCCCAAAACCAGCAGGACACATGGAGCATAAGCTGCAACTCCTTTACAAGAATATTGTGGATGTTACAGTATCTCACCCTCTGGAGCTCTGCGTCTGGATCCGGGTGCCCTTCAGCCAGAAGGCGCTGCCTGATTTCCTCTAGCTCTTCCTTCTCTCTTTTCCTGTCCCGTTCATCTGCTTCCATTTCCTTTTCCCTATCACGCAACCTTTTCTGAAGAGCGCTTCCTCTGCAAAAGTAAAACATAACAGGCCTTAACATTCACGTCGTCACTCAATACATTTAACAGCTCCAGAAGAATCTCCTTTAAATACTAAAAGCTGTATGTTAAAAGAACGACATACATAAGAGAATGTTCTTTATCTGAAGAACACCAACACCCAAGACAATGTGCTCTCTACCCATTGATGTTTAATAAGGAAAAATTGTCTTCTCATATACCACTCTGCCTCATTCTTAAGTCATTTTACTTATTTATTTTTTTCAGTTTATCTTGAGAGAGAGAGAGAAAAAAAACGAGTGCAAGAGCAGGGAAAGAGCAGTGTGAGGGAGAGACAGAATCCCAAGTGGGCTCGGTGCTGGATTTCAGGAACCATGAGATCATGACCGGAGATGAGATCAAGAGTCGGATGCTGAACTGAGTCACCCAGGTGCCCCGAGTCATTTTAAGTAAAATCTAAAACAAGTAGAAAGGCAGTTTTCAAATGAAAGAAAGCTCTCATTTTGTACTCATTACACAGGGAAACCCAAACATAATTTTGATGCCAAGTTGTAAAAAATTAATACAAGGAGTAGTAATACCACAAAGAATAGTTCTTTATCTTCAATTTAAATCAATTCTTTCCATAATGGAAAACATCCTAGAAGTAGGAGTGAAGAATCAACAGAAAGAAGAGATTCTCCCTATCTGGCAGTTTATTATATATCCCAGAAAGCTGAAATTCTGTAATACTGATTTTACGATTCATTAATTTTACAGATTTTTTTTCCATTTTCTACAAAGTCAAATCCTTGGCATGCCTTTTAAGTTGCTAAATCCAATGTTTTAATTATGTGTGGTGAGAATATTAAAATTATATATTAAAGGCCTTCGCTACATGTCTGGATCATGTCAGATACGTGAGATTAAAAAAAACACCACAATATTGTCTACAGCCTCGGGGAAATTTAGCTTGGAATGGAGGAAGGAGAACAAACTAAACAAATTTACACTACTGTCACAGCGCTAAAATGAGAGTAGTTTATTATTATTATTTTTTTAATGTTTATTTTTGAAAAAGAGAGCACAAGCAGGGGAAAGCACAGAGCAAGGGAGACACAGAATCTGAAGCAGGCTCCAGGCTCTGAGCTGTCAGCACAGAGCCCGATTCAGGATTTGAACCCACGAACCATGAGATCATGACCTGAGCTGAAGTTGGGCCCTCGACTGACTGAGTCACCCAGGAGCCCCTAAAAGAATAGTTTAGAAACACCATGGAAACATGACAGAAGGGAAGGTAGGGTTTACAACCCTCACTTTACAAAAGTATGTCAATCGGACAGGGGATTGGATGGTGTTCGGTTTGCTTTGTAACATTCTTGAAATCCTTAAGAGACAAAAATTTTTAGACTACCTTAAATAGTTATCAAGACTAGCTATATAACTTGTTATAAAAACTGGACCTCTTTGAAACACATGAAAAAAATTAATGTTTTAATACTATTATGGACACCCCCCCCCACAAAGATAGAACTGTTGATCCCTTTCCAACAGTTCTCCCCTGCACTTCCAAAAACAACATATCAAATATTAATTATGGGGGAGCTTACAAGGTAGAACATGTAGATTTTCTTTCTTATTCCACTTAGTGAAACTGCTGTCTCCAGTAGGGAACACACAACTAATAAAATACTGAAAGTATGAGCTCATAAAGCAGGCTTTATTACCTGTAATATTTGGGATCATCTCTATCATCATCATAATCTTCTAAGAATTCTTTTAGTCTTTTAGCTTCTTTTGCCTGTGAGAAAATCAAAGTGTGCAAAATTAACATGTAGGTCATGTTAGGTTATCCCCTCCTCCTTTATTAGAAATAGATTTTTCTCATCTGTATCACTTGAATTTTATAATTCTCATGTATTTCATGTATTATATTTAAATAACATTAGATACCTTTTATCCCATACTCCTGAAAGAAGTCAGATTTAGGACTTATCCTTGCCTCTGAATATAATCTTCAAAGTAGAGTAATGAAACTCGAGCATACCAAGAAACAAAACTATAAGCTATTGTATGGAATCTATTGACTCAAAAAACTCTACATTTCATTTGTAGGTGTATTACGCTGTAGAAAGTAGTTTTTATAAAATGCAGGATTGAAAATTCAAATCAGGGGCGCCTGAGTGGCTCAGTCGGTTGGGCGTCCAACTTTGGCTCCGGTCATGATCTCACAGTTCCTGAATTCAAGCCTCACGTCAGGTTCTGTGCTGACAACTCGGAGCCTGGAGCCTGCTTCAGATTCTGTGTCTCCCTCTCTTTCTGCTCCTTGCCTGCTCACTCTCTGTCTGTCTCTCTCAAAAATAAACATTAAAAAAAAAATTTTTTTTTTAAATTCAAATCATGTTCACGCATAAAAATTTAGGGGTGCCTGGGTGACTTAGCCAGTTAGGCATCTCCAACTCTTAATTTTCACTCAGGTCATGATCTCAAGGTTCATAAGATCAAGCCCCACGTTGGGCTCTATGCTGGACGTGGAACCTGCTTAAGGTTCTCCCCCACCCCGGGCCACTTCCCCACTTGCACGTGTGCACTCTTCCCTTCAATCGGTCAATCAATAAATGTGATGCCTATCTTACTTTGAGTACACAAACCATGAAAGTGTAGGACTCTTTTACTTTTGGAATTTCAAATGTAACTATTACATTTAATAGTGCTTACAGGTAACAATCACATAAAGCTATACAACATATATAAATAAATATTCACTTATAATTTGTATCCTCATCTATTATATCAACAACTTTTATACCTACATACAAAACAGATAATAGTAAGCTTCTAAATATAAGAAAAGTTTCTTATTTTGACCAAAGTAAAATTTTGATACATTTCATCCAGTTCAAATTTAACCTCTCTGTAAAGACTTCCCCAACCTAACCATCTCTCCGTCATGAATTCCCACCTCCAGACAGAAACACACCTTTACCATACCTTAAACACTCATACAAACACTACAATAACTACCTGCCTAAAGTTAGAAACATTAGTTACTCTTGTATACCCAGTACCCGGTACAAGCCCGAGGCTGGGATATAATGTACACACAAAATGTGTCAATAAACGAAAATAGATTATCAAGTAGAAACGACAAAACTTACAAATATCTAAATAAAACACAGGAAGATCCATGAGGTACATACTAAAATACAAACGTAAGGTACCAGTCTTGAGGAGTAGAAACGTTCACTTTTTACATCATATACTTCTGTTACTTGATTATGTTTTTACAATGAGCAAGTAACTGCTTTTGTAACAGGGGCTTTTTTAAAGCTATCAGACAAAGAATAACAGGAAATTTTTCTCTAGAAAAATTTCAGATTTGCTTGTTAAGAAACAGAATCACTTCAAATCTATTCCACCATGTTGTTCATGGCAAACATTTCTTATTTTAATTGTTTCTCACTATATTATTCTCTTCCTATTTTCTAACCTGGGGATGAGAAAGAAATTCTAGAATGGGAGCACCAATTCAGGAGAATTGGAATTATGTTCAACCGTTCTCTCGCATTACAGATCTACTCCACAGAAACCCCATACTACCTAGCTAGTTGCTGTATGCACCCTCTTTTGGTTACTTACAAAAACTCCCTCTATGTGTCATGTTCAAAAGCTATTTGAAAATTCCTAACTTCAGTGAAGTTTTTAGAAGAATCATCTCCAAACTGGAGATATAGACACCTTCATGAAATTCTGGCAAAGACAGAACACATGGGACATACTACTAAAGCAAATACTATGATAAAATCTGTCATTCTACTTAGTAACAGCCTATGCGAACCGTTTCACCATTATAGTTTAGCAAACAGTGTAAATGCAACACACAAGGTTCAGTTTTATGATTATCATGTATCTGAAAGAAAGGCAGCACAGGGGAAAAAGTAATTCATAAATGTTATATGCTGAAAATAATAATTTTGATTTGTGAAAACAGAGGTCTTTCTTTACCCTGTATGTTAACTAACTGGAATTTAAATAAAAATATCAAGAGAAAAAAAAACAGGTCTTCTCATGACACTATTCCCTTCATGCACATGTACTATACCAATATAGAACAGTATCAATGTCTCTTCAAATGCAAAATGTTGCAGACTCATAATCAATGAATGTTCTATAAATAATCATTTTATATGTTCCTCTATGACAGATTTACTTCAACAGTATTGCCAAAACATAATTTTGTTTATAGGCAGCAAAAATGTGAAAAATAAGAGTAAGAAAGATTTTGGTGGTCTTGAATTGTCTGAAGATTACTTGAAATCTGTAAAAATTAAGTTATCTATAATGAGAGCTTATAGATTTTAATTATAAAGCTACTCCTAATTCTAGTTAATGGTAAAGAATTTGATTTGATTTTTATCTGAAAAAATAACTTATTTTAACCTAGAATAGTTACCATTTCTCTTCTTCTTTCTTCTTCTCTTTCAGCCTCCTTCTCATACTCCCGGGTTTTCTTCCGTTCTCTGATTTCCCAATTCTTAAGGCGCTAAAAAGAAAAAAAAAAAGAAAGAAAGAAAAAAAGTCAAAGCTTCACAAATGTAAGCAAAGGGCCCCAACATTTTTGAATAACCTACTGAGGCAGGCAAAGCTTTTTTTTTTTCTTTCACCCAGGAGTGCCTGGGTGGGTCAGTCAGTTAAACGTCCAACTTCGGCTCAGGTCATGATCTCACGGTTTGGGAGTTCGAGCCTCGCATCGGGCTCTCTGCTATCAGCAGAGTCCGCTTTGTACCCTCTGTCCCCCACTACTCTCTCTCTCTCTGCCCTTCCCCGCTCACACTTGTTCTCTCCCTCTCTCTCAAAAATAACAGTGAAAAAAATTTTTTAATTAAAAAAAAAAGTAAAGCATTTCCTCAACTTACCTCTTGGTAAGCAGCTTCTTTCTCTCGGAGTTTTCTTTCAAGTTTTCTTCGTTCATAAGCATCTTCTTCATCCTCTTCTCGGTCCCGCTTCTTGTCTTTCTCTCTCTCTCGTTCCCGTTCCCTTTCTCGCTCTCTCTCTCGCTCTCGTTCTCTTTCTCGTTCCCGTTCTCTCTCTCTCTCTCTTTCCCGCTCCCGTTCCCTTTCACGATCTCTGCTCTTTTCTCTATAAATATAAAAAAAAATCTGTCAATCCTTCTATTTTCCTTTAAAACCAAGGGAAAGTAGGACAACATACGTTACAAAATACACAAACTCACAGGCCAGAATTTAGCATTTGATTTCTGCAGAATTGTAAACTCTAAATTCACCAGAAAGACACAATATAATTCTAAACTGCATTCTAAATTCAGTGCTAATGCTTATCTTATATAAGAAACAGAAGAATGACAAACATGTTAAGAGATAGCCTACTCCACTAGTGATCAAAGAATAAAAGTGTTGGCAAAGGTGTGGAGAAAAGAGCATGTTGCGTGGATTAATTACAACTATATCTACCAGCAATGAAAAGTTCTCCAACATTTAAGTCAAAGTTATAAAAAAAAATTGCAGAATATATGTAGTACGTTGCCATGGATCTCATTAAATACAAATATAGGTACATTTATAAAACGACAGTTTATAGATTCATATCTGTAGTAAAAGTGTACTATTGTATACATATCGAATTCTCAATAATGGTTACTCAAGAGGATAATGATTATTCCAGGAGAGGAAGTAAGGAAAGGATTTTAATGCCCACTAAAGATTAAGGACACTGGATTTCTAGTTCCAGCAACTGGTGAAAGGACTAAAAGTGTCCTTCTTTTGGTTACAATCAGGTGAAAACCTGCAACACAAAGAAATGTATTATCTGAAAAGCAGGTTGGGGAAAAAAAGGTGAACTTTTCTTCCTTCCCCCACTTCCTTCCTTAGTTCATTTTTTCTTTACCTCATTCCTAAAGAAGTTAAGGTGATTCATCAAATGCAACATAATTAAGACAAAGAATAAAACAAAAGAAAACAAGGTGAAATTACCAGGAGTCCTAAATAGAGAGTAAATTGAGAGCTAGCCGGAGGCTGGGGGAGGGGGTGTTGTGGCCACAGAGCGGGCTACAGGACCATGTACAGACGTGACTGTCTAAAAGCAGCAGTGCTACAGCTGATTTCCCAGGACTCAGGACCTTAATGAAATGGTAACTAGAAAAGATGCCCACTGACCCAGGGAGACAACGTTCCGGGAATCATGTCTGCCAAGAACACTGGGTAGACAGTGACTGTGTTCTGGGTCCATGTAAAACCTGGCTTCAGACAGAAATTAACTCCAAAGTAGAAAACTGTTGTTACTTGAACCAATGCTTACGTGCATGAGCCAGTAAGCCAGGCATGCTCTCTGGCTAAGGAAATTCTCTCCTCACAGAAACATAAATAGCGTGGGGAGTGACGACCTGCAGTTCTCCTCAAGCGATGAGCAAACAGAAATGTCCACCAAGCCGTACCTTGATCGACTCCGGTCCTTATTCCGATCCGAGCTCCTTTCCCGATCGCGGTCCCGGTCTCTCTCGCGGTCTCGGTCCCGATCTCTCTCTTTAGTGCGGTCACGATCCCTATCCCGTTCTCGTTCCCGCTCCCGTTCCTTCTCCTTTTCTCGTTCACGTTCTCTTTCCCTTTCTCGTTCCCGTTCTCGCCTTTCTCGTTCCCTTTCACGCTCCCTCTCTCTTTCTCTCCGTTCTTTCTCAATTTCCTGTCTTTCTTTTTCCTTTTTGCCTTTCTCTTCTTCCAGTTTCTAGAAACCAATAAAAGTACTTTTAGAGTTAATTCTGTAGCTCCAGTATTCAGATATTTCCCGGCGCAATGCCCAATATGGGGAACAAAAACAACCAAACCACTGGTACTTTAAGGTTAAGTACTTGTGGTTTTACTTGACAAATTAAACTGAAGCCATCACAAGACTATATAGATTGCGTGCAAACCCAGATACTCTACACAGACCAGGAATCTCCAATCTTGGATGCTGGGAGATTGTGTCAAGTGTGGCTGGCCACTCAATGATTATGTAGTAACTAAAATGACCATGAGGAATGTGGTGATTAAAAATAATTTCTAGAAATACAATCACTTAGCTAAAATGTAATTCTTCTCATTATGAATTTCTGTAAATCAGTGCAACTACTGATTTACTACTGATACTAAATATAACCCCAGACTTCCCGTTACCTAAAAGGTTACTACTTGAAGGTTTTAAAGGAGAGGTGGGGGAGGAGAGTCAGGTCACTGTAATAAAACTAAATAATCTTCTACCCTCTGGTTTGCCCACCCTCCAAAGGATAAGCTGAATTCAGCCAAGATTTGCCCTATTATCTAAATGGAAACATTTACTCCCACCATTACAAGATGGACAGCCCACCAAATACAAAAAGTTTGAAAATACACTCACTTCAAGCAAAAATGTACATAATTGTAATATTCTCATTTCACTTAATTTTAAAAGCAACATATTTATGCCCATTATGCCTATAAGACAATAAGAATATATCAACAGTGATAAATCCGTCCTTGGAAGGAACGATCGCATATGAACTTACAGATGCTGTGCTAGGACATGGATCGCCAACACTGGATTAACCTTGCCTACAAGCTATGTTTCTGGGAGGAAGAGCAAGTACATGGTTCACAAATAAACCAAATAACAGAGTCAGACCAAGTTTGCACCCTGACAAGATTACCAGTGTACCACACGGTTTCTACACAAACTCCAAAAATAAAAAAGATAAAAGAAAAATACCCAAACAGGGAAAACAAAACAAAAACAAAATACATTTATCCCTTTGGTTCCAGGTTTAGTGTCACCGAAATGAAATTCAAACTGCAGCAATAAAATGTGCATTTTTTTCGTCTTTTCTCAGTCATGTAAAGCATTTAAAACAACTTTAAAAAGCAATCTTACCTTTCAGACTCTTTTTCTCTCGCTCATGGACCAGAGAACTGACAGAGGATTATGAAAGAGAAGCTAACGCATGAGAAATCAATATATTCAGCTGCTGTGCCAATCTATATCAAAGGAGAATGTAGGCAAAGCCAAGACTGAATACACTGAAGTTATGAAGAAAAGAGAAAAGAAATGGTAGAAAGAGGACAGAAACTGAAAGCTACTTAAAGGGGCGAATTCGAATTTCTGAAACAGTTCTAAGGGACTATAAAAAATCTGTATTGTAAAATGAGGCTAGACTACAGAAAACTTACCTCAGAGTCATACACTTATAAAGAAATGTTTATTTCTGAGATAACTGATACTTACAGATTTATTTTAGCTGTTCCAATAATAATCTCTTTTGCGGGATTTAATTTTTTTTACTTTTATTTATTCACTGCACTACTTTTTGAGGTGCATAGTTCCACTATGTAACTAATAATTTGTTTCAGAACTCATTTCAAAAGTTTTGTTCTAAGTAAATGAACAAATGAGTGAATGTGGTCCACACTAAATGCATTTCTAAAATACTCTATATGCAGTAGGTAGATGCACACATACACACACACATATATATTTTAAGACAAACACTGGAGAAAGAGAATATGGAAGTAAGTCTAAAAAGATGTAAGAAAGTAATGAAATAATGAAGAGGAAAGGACAGGAAAAAAATCATAAATCTTACCTTATTCTCTCTTCAGACTCGTCCGTGCTGTAAATGGACGCCCCCTGCCACGCTGATACCCTGACAGTCCGTGGTTATTTAATAAACTCATACCAAAACATGCAAAGGTTCACTGAGCTCATTTTTTGTTACTGGAGTTTCAAATGTTCCCTTTAACCGTACCACCCAACAAAAAGAACTGTTTTTTGTTTTCATTTTTATCTTTTTTTAAAGTACATTTTGGAAATTCAAACCATCCCCACCCCCCAACAACAGTGAAAGAAGTCTAAGGCAGTCAAATGCCTGACAGCTTCTCAAACTCTGAAGCAATATCTTTTGAATTAATTTGTTAAAATCACAAATTCCTCATACTTTACGAATGACATGACAGGATTTAACAAATAACGACAAGGGGGTAAACCACACACACAACTGTATACCATTTTCAAGCTTACTCAGACCCTGAAATTGTGTATTGAACCTAACCAAAAGCATCCCTTGGAAATGACTTCCCACAGACTACCATTTAAACTCAAAATTAATTTGGGAAAACTTTATTTGTGCTTTTAGAGACTTAATTCCTGGAAAAGGACTGTGCACGTGAGCTAGGCCTGGGCATCTGGATAGTAAGTGTTCAGCAGCACTGATTCGATAGCATTAATTGTCAACTCGGGATTTTGAAAGCAGTAAGAAAAAAGATTGTATAAAAGAAAAAATGAACACTTAACATTTCACTGAGTTAAAGATCACTCAGTCTTTTGAGTAAGAACCAGTAACATCTTATTATCTCTAACATAAAAATACATTTCATGCAATATTTGCATTTTACCGTCCGTAAGCATCACCTTCAACACCAGCGAACATTCACAGATGCACTGTCATTGAGAGAAGCTTTCAATAGGCAAAACTCGTGAGTGGGATTTACTATGCACAAATACCCATTTCCAAGCCAGTTACCCCTTTGCATATTTTTCTGAGGGGGCATCCATAAATATAATAAAAAACAGAAGCTCATACTTACATCCTATTCCTTGTTACTTTCCAAGCTGAGAGTTTCATCTTGCATTAGTCACCATATGATCTCTATCATAATGGTGGGGGTCAATGAATAGATTAGCTTTATGGGAATTTACAGTTCTTCCATGCATCTAAAATTTGGTAAGTCTGGTAACCACTGACCTACTTTGTAAAATCTCCCCCTCTCAACTTAAATCTACACAAATATAAATCTTAAATTTCAATCTCAGCCCTAACGCAAAGGTTTTCCTACGATTAAGTTAAATAACTGCCCCCAGAAATACACTATAGTGTAGGTATCCTGAGCCCCACTGCATCTAGTTTAAATCTGATCTTGATGTTTATGTTAAAATCTAAAAGTAAAATTAGCTTTTATTCATATTCAAGTGAGGTGACTGTAGTCAGTAACTGCAACAACTAAGCACAATATGTCAAGGACCACTTTAAAATGGTATGGTCTTCTGTTTCTTTGTCTCTATCTAAATATTAATTAACCTATAAAAAGCATTAAAAGTATATTCTAATGTAAGGTTGATTTTTTTTTGTCTGTTTGCTTTGGATTCTGTAAAAAGTCTAGATTGGTATCAAGTGAAAAAATAAGAATACTACCTTGTGTGTGTCTCTGAATTTGCTGATCTCTCGGGATATCAGATCTCTTTTGTCTTCTTCCATTTCTATAGCATTTATATCCTCCTAAAAAAGACAGGGGGGATAGAAGAGAATGCATTATAGATCTACATCAATACATCTTTTTGTACATCTTACAAAAAGATAGGAGTAACTAAAAAACAGAACTTATACAGTAAGAAATCTAGTAACCTAAGTTAAATAGTGAGATACCAGATGAACAAGAATCACAAATCCGGCCATTAGCAGTAAACAGTCATTGTGAACAACGTAAACGAACCTTAGTGATGAGTGGGTAAGGGATCAGTGGGGCCACTGGAAATCTGCGGAAAATCTGCGGAAAAATCCACAAAGATTAAAAAAAAAAGCAATGAGTTTACATTACTCTGTACAACAATACTCTGTATGTTTATACTTTAAGCAGTGCAAGATTTCTGTAACATTTTCTTGATTTCAAATTACTTAATTAACCAAGATTTCACTCAATGTCTTTAACCTCTCCTGTCACCTACCACCTCCCCATGCTCCAACTCCCCCAGGCAATGGAATAAGCAAAAAGTCTCGCTAGCAGGACTTTTTCCTTCAAACTCAGGAAACAATTATACCATCAAAATTTACTCTTATTCCTGCCATACAGCAGGATTTCTTTGATCCTCTCCCAACCTATATCAAACAAATATGTCTAGCAATTTTCTCCTTTCCCATTAATGCTCAAGGAGGAAGAACAAACTCTAAAACTTCAATTACCCTATAACATGACTATCAATTCCCATTCTCAACAACCGGCATTTCACTAGACAGATTTTTAAGATCACATGAGGAAAAACAAGCCAAGTAATAAAACTGTATTTGTCCAGAAATCAAATTTAAAATGAAATTCAAAATAAGCTAATAAGGCACTGAAATTCAAAATAAAATGATGTAACTACCCCTTCACATAAAAACCTACAGCGTATGTTTCACAGTACGTTTTCGTGGCGCATACAATCCATGCACATATTTCCAAAATGTCAAAAAAATACTCCCCATAATCTCTCTAAATTTATCCAAAAGAAATGAATATTAAAAAACCAAACATTTTCTTTCAACCTGGACTCCCTACTGTTTAATTAACTTAGGCAGGCAAAGAGTGGTAAAATAGAAAACCCTGGGGAGGAATGTTTCATCTTGTACTTCTCTTTCACAGTCCTCCAGTCAGAAGTTCAATGGTGTCACTGTCCACAGAGGGGAATGAGCAGTGGTTTACAATAGAGGTGGCTAAGAATTAAAGAATGGGTGAAAATCCTCAGTGAAGGACATCTGGTGTCCTGCTTAGAGCAGGGACAGAACAGTATCAGGGAATAGCCAGCCCCTTCATGGCTGGAAAAACAAAAACAAAAAAAAACTTCCTTTGTCCCTCAGAATCAGCTCCTACTCCATGAGTCCAGGGTTTTTTCCTTATGAAATCTGAATCCACAGATAAACACAAGCATCCGTGCCAGTGCATTTCAAACACGCAAAACAAACATTTTGGTAAAAAAATTCGTGAGTTACTAGATTAAACATGGTCAAATTAGGCTTAACTGTATATTGTTATAAACGCTAGTCATTTTATGTCCCCCTTGAAAGTTGAAATGCAATGAAAGCACAAGAGTGACACCATAAAAAGTAAACTGTAGAAATGACTCTGTTGTCAGAAATCAGTAACACGTACGTCTTCCTTCTTTTCCTTCTTCTTCTTCCTGGGGTGAGCGTCAGATTCTTGTGAGGGGGCATTGAGCTCACTGGAGTATTCTCGAATTAAAACTTCAATGGCCCCTTTGATCATTTGATCTCTCCTCTTTGTCTCTTCATCTAAAGCTTCTTCATCATCATTAGTGACAGTTTCTGGCCTTGCATTCTTTAAAAAAAAAAAAAACAAGGCAAATTCAGGGGAAGGCAGAAAAAAGAAAAAAAAAAGAATATCATTCTAAAACAAGTTACTACACAAAACAAACAAGTTTTCTCCAACAAAACATCTCTGTAGTCTGATTAAATGCAGATCTGGTTTTGTTCTTAACTTCACAAAACTAAACTTCATTTGATACTGATTTTTCTTAGATACTGATACTTTATCATTTTCTTTTCCTTTCTTTCTTTAATAGCTAATATTCTGACACCTAACTAGTTACAGGAAGATTAAACCACAGGACTAACATACTATACAATACATAAGCAAAGCTTTCAGTTTTTCAGATTGTCTTGCTCAAATACTTCCACAAACTAACGATATTTACTACATTACCCAACTCAGAGTTGAAAATTTAATTATGTGGAAACAAAAAAATACACTTGTATGAACACTATGACAGCCACCATTACAATCACCATTTAAAATAAACAAAAGCATGTGTAGGTTAAACAAAGGATAAACACTAGGTAGCTATATACAATGAAATGCAAGCATAAAAAGAAAGAAAAAGAGAGAGGGAGAGAGAAAGAAAAAGAAAAAGAAAGAAAGAAAGAAAGAAAGAAAGAGAGAAAGAAAGAGAGGCAGCATCAGATAGGCCAGGGGATGAAATAATTGCATCTCTTTTCCCCTTCTGCTTTCTATAATGTGGAAATACCACTTAAAAAAAAAACATGTACTTATACTCTAAGAAGGAATCAACTCTAAATACCATACAAGTCTTTGTCCCATGACTCGCACATGTAACATTATAAAAAATAAAAACACAAAATTCATGTAATGCTTCTCATAAATAAGTAATTATTTGTAAGACTTTATTATTTTTTTGAATATTTATTTATTTATTTCTAAGAGAGAGTTTGTGCACAAGCAGGGGAGAGACAGAGAGGGGCAGGGGACACACAGAATCTGAAGCAGGCTCCAGGCTCTGGGCTCTCAGCCCAGAGCCTGACATGAGACTTGAACCCACAAACTGTGAGATTGACTTGTTTTGACTACAGGGTCCAAAACAAGAACTTCCTTAGGAACTTAAGCAAATGCACAGCACTTTCTTTTGAGAAAATGTAGATTCAACCAGACTAATTCCCAGCCAAAGACGTAAAAATTAAAGATGTCCGTATCTACAGCATGCATCCTCAATTAAAATGCAACGCAAGAGGTTCTCTCAATGGCACAAAAACAGACACTCAGATCAATGGAACAGAATAGAGAACTCAGAAATGGACCCACAAATGTATGGCCAACTAATCTTTGACAAAGCAGGAAATATCCAATGGAATAAAGACAGTCTCTTCAACAAGTGGTGCTAGGAAAACTGGACAGTGACATGCAGAAAAATGAACCTGGACCACTTCCTTACACCATACACAAAAATAAACTCAAAATGGATGAAAGACTTAAATGAAAGACAGGAAGCCATCAAAATCCTTAAGGAGAATACACACAAAAACCTCTTTGACCTTGGCCGCAGCAACTTCTTACTCAACACGGCTCCGGAGACAAGGGAAATAAAAGCAAAAATGAACTATTGGGACTTCATCAAAATAAAAGGTATCTGCACAGCGAAGGAAACAATCAGCAAAACTAAAAGGCAACCAACGGAATGGGAGAAGATATTTGCAAATGACATATCAGATAAAAGGTTAGTATGCAAAATCTATAAAGAACTTATCAAACTCAACACCCAGAAGACAAATAATCCAGTGAAGAAATGGGCAAAAGACACCTCTCCAAAGAAGACATCCAGATGGCCAACTGACACATGAAAAAATGGTCAACATCACTCATCATCAGGGAAATACAAATCAAAACCACAATGAGATACTACCTCACACCTAGCAGAATGGCTAACATTAACAACTCAGGCAACAACAGATGTTGGCGAGGATGCGGAGAAAGAGGATCTCTTTTGCACTGCTGGTGGGAATGCAAACTGGTGCAGCTGCTCTGGAAAACAGTATGAAGGTTCCTCAAAAAATTAAAAATAGAACTACCCTATGACCCAGCAATTGCACTACTAGGTATTTATCCAAGGGATATAGGTGTGCTGTTTTGAAGGGGCACATGCACTGCAACACTATCGACAACAGCCAAAGTATGGAAAGGGCCCAAATGTCCATCGATGGACAAATGGATGAAGAAGATGTGGTTTATGTACACAATGGAGTATTACTCGGCAATCAAAAAGACTGAAATCTTGCCATTTGTAACTACATGGATGGAACTAGAGGATATTATGCTAAGCAAAATTGGAGAAGGACAAATATCATATGACTTCCCTCATATGAGGACTTTAAGATACAAAACAGATGAACTTAAGAGAAGGGAAGCAAAAATAACATAAAAACAAGGAGGGGGGACAAAACATAACAGACTCTTAAATATGGAGAACAAACAGAGCGTTACGGGAGGGGTTGTGGGAGGAGGGATGGGCTAAATGGGTAAGGGGCATTAAGGAATTTACTCCTGAAATCACTGTTGCACTATATGCTAACATGGATGTAAATTTAAAAAATAAATTATAAAATAAAACAAAATAGAACCTCTTTCCGGAGATTATTAATACTTCCAACATTGGTCAGAAGTCATTCTTTTTTTTTAGTTTATTTATTTATTTTGAGAGAGAGCAAGTGGGGGAGGGCCAGAGAGAAAGGGGGAGAGAGAGAATCCCAAGCAGGCTCCCAAGTGTCAGTGCTGAGTCCAATGCATGGCTTGCACCCGCGAACCATGAGATGATGACCCGAGCTAAAGTCAAACACTTAACTAGCAAAGCCACCCAGGCGCCCCTAGAAGTCATTCTTGAATGTGCGGTTAACAACCACTACTTGTAACAATCAAGCAGCTGTCTCTAACTCCTAACTGCTACTGCTGAACAGCCAGAGAGCAAAAGGGCATGAACTAGACCAGCAAGGCTACCTGAAAAGGAATAGTTTTACTAAGGGCCAAAGCTTGCTTCTACACATTCTGCAAAATCTATATAAAAACTTTCAATCGAGCTGTTAGACAAGGATAAAATTCCTCTTAAAATTCTAGGTCAAGGGGCTTGCTTCCGCAGCACATGTACTAAAATTCTGGGTCCAGAAAAATATCTCACTCTCCTTCTAGACAAACTTGTGTTTCTTTTCTTTTTTACCCAAAAAGAACTACACAACTAATTGTGTTTTGTCTTCTGCTTGGGAGATAGAAAAATGCCTTAATAGATTACCATATGAGTTCCTCAATGTCTCTTTTTTTTTTTGAGAGAGAGGGCACAAGTGACTGAAGGGCAGAGAGAAATAGAGAGAATCCTAGGAGGGGCAGAGAGAGAAAGAGGGAGAGAGGTGGAGACAGAGAAGCAGCGCTCAAGTTTCACCGGATGTGGGACTCAAAGTTAGGAACAATGAGATCATGACCTGAGCCACTCTTTTTTTTTTTTTTTTAAATTTTAAATCTTTATTTATTTTAGAGACAGAGACAGAGACAGAGCAGGAGCAGGGGAGGAACAGAGAGAGGAGACAGAATCTGAAGCAGGCTCCAGGCCCTGAGCGGTCAGCACAGAGCTTGACGCGGGGCTCAAACTCAGAAACTGGGAGATCCTGACCTGAGCTGAAGCTGGATACTCAACAGACTGAGCCACCCAGGCGTCCCATGACCTGAGCCATTCTTAACAAGTGAGCCACCCGGGTGCCCACTCAATGTCCCATTCTTTTTTTTTTTTTTTAAATTTTTTTTTTTTTAGCATTTATATATTCTGAGAGAGGGAGAGAGACAGAGAATGAGCAGGGGAGGGGCAGAGGGAGAGGGAGACACAGAATCTGAAGCAGGCTCCAGGCTCCGAGCTGTCAGCACAGAGCCCAACGCAGGGGCTCGAACTCAAGAACCGAGAGGTCATGACCTGAGCCGAAGTCGGAAGCTCAACCGACTGAGCCACGCAGACGCCCCCTCAATGTCCCATTCTTATATCATCCATCTTAGGTCAGTTTTCTAAACTTCTCCACAACAATCAACAAAGAAGAAAGAACAATATCTTGTCATATTTTATCTTGAAAAATCAGGACAAATCTGTAATCTACTTTATAATAGTTATATTAACTTAAAAGGTATTTGAAAAAAATTATCTGATAGTATAAAAAATTATCTGATAGCATTGTTTGACTTTTTCTTTTTACCAATACTGTTGAGTAAGCGGACATTCTAGGAAACTATGCCCTGTCTTGTGACTTCAAGTATCTCATGGCACCAAGCCAAATCGACCCAGAAGTCAGGTCTGTTAATGTTTTAAATTTATCTGAAAATTGTTCTGTTTTTATTGGAGGTGGCTACAATTCTATTCTTGAAGATATAAACAAATTTAAATTATGGTTCCTCTCACTAATAGTGATTACAAATTAAATCAAAGTCACACAATTGTGCATTTCCTTATACAAGTATAATGAAGTGATTTGCTTCACATTCAGAGTACTACTTGCAAATGCTACAAGTTAAACAGCCCACCAGCTAATGATTAAACATAGGGAAAAAAAGAAAGACACCCAGGGAATTATATAAAAACCGTGAAGACATTAAACCCATGCTTTATTTTAAATAAGAATTCAGTTATCACTGCAAGGAAAATCTGAAAAGTCTTATTTTAGACAGTTGTAGGTTTTTTGGGAGACAGACAGTGAGAGTGGAACACCCACAGGGGAGTGGCAGGGGGCGGGGGCGGGGCGGGGGTGGGGAGGGGTTAGAATCCCAAGCAGGTTCCATGCTGACAGTGGGGCTCAAACTCACTAACTGTGAGATCACGACCTGAGCTGAAATCAAGAGACAGACACTTAACCGACTAAGCCACCCAGGTGCCCCGGACAGTTGTTGTTTTGATGTGACAGGAAACAGTGCTGCTGTGAAATACAGCTTATACTCCAGAGAAACTGCATTTTATTATTTCTTTATAAAACTAGGTAAAGATATTAAGATTATCAGGTGAGCAATGTAACTGCGACTGTCACTCAATAAATGATCATTCCATTCCTGCTACGGGCAATATACTGTCCTAGGTTCTGCAGAGGTGTAAGAGGAAGAGCCACAGTCTGTGAACTTACTTGCCTATTTGTAATCAAAGATACGGAAATCAAACAGGGTACAAGGGGTATGAGAGACAGATACCAACAATATACGTTACAAAGCAGACTGTCATAACACCAGTAAAAACCTGAAAACATATATGGGAAGAGGAGAATTAATTCTGCCTGAGAGAAATCCAAGACAGGATTGACAAAGGCTGTATAAATCAAGTAACACTGTAATCAGGTACCTGGATAGAACTGCAACAGGCAGCTTGGACGCACAAGGACATGAGATGTCAGCAAAGGACAAAAGAGTTCATGGGGATATATAATTGACATGAGCAGAAGGATTGATGAGAGAAGCTAGAAAGGTAGTCTGAATGAGCCTTGAATGCCATACTAAGAAAAGCTTTATACTATGAGAAATTCAAAACCATTAAGGATGCAGGAACACACAGTTGACATACTTATGTTTTAGAAATAATGGCAGTGCTAGAATAATCAGATGAGAGGACTGAAATGCAGAGAAATCAGTTAAAATTTACTAAAAGTCCAAGAAAAAAGTGAAAAAAAATCTATTTACAGAATACTTAGAATTCAACCCTCTATTTATGAAAGAAAAACAAATTCACATATTCCAATTAAAACTATATTCATCCATAGAGAAAAAAGTCTGGAAGAATATACAACAAAAACATACACGGGGCTCCTAATGGTGATGGGATTATGGGTGGTACTTAATTTCTTCTTTAAATAGTTTGTTTTACAGTTGGTGTTATATGGAAGTGATGGACCACCAGGTTCTACTACACTGTATCTTAACGAACTTGAACTTAAATAAATAAATTAAAAAGTAAAAAATAAATAGATGTGTCTAGGTAGAAGTCACAATAAATACTGACTGTAAAAAAAATAAATTCATTTATATAAATTCATTTCAATAAATGACAGCATGTACTTAACATAAATAATAGTTTGCTTTATAAGGTGTTTTTTTTAATGTTTATTTTTGAGAAAGACAGAGACAAGCACATACAAGCAGGACAGGGGCAGAGAATCCAAACAAGGCTCCATAATGACAAGAAAGCCTAATGTGCAGCTCAGACTCATAAACCACAAGATATGACCTGGGCCAAAGTCAATGCTTAATTGACTGAGCTACCCAGGTGACCCAAGATTTTATTATTTTTTTAATGTTTCTTTATTATTGAGAGAGAGATAGAGTGTGAGTGTGACGGAGGAGCAGAGAGAAAGGGGGAGACACAGACTCCAAAGCAGGCTCCAGGCCGTCAGCACAGAGCCCAATGCAGGGCTCGAACCCACACACCGTGAGATCATGACCTGAACCAATGTCATGCCCTTAACCAACTGAGCCATCTAGGTTCCCCCCAAAGATTTTCTTAATAACACTTTCTGAGGTTCTGTTTTGTTTTTACAAAGGATATGCAGTATTTTTGTAAAGAAGGGAGGAGTAATACCAACAAAGCTGTTTCTATTTTAAATGACAATGAAAATATGAAAAGAGCAAAAAGGCTTTTTCAGTTTTTGTAGGAAAAAAAAGGTAACAATACACCCATTTTAAATCCATTCAAGTTTGAGATGCCAAAAGGAAATAGGAAATATACTCAGGTTTTAGCTATTTTTAGTTTTGTTGAAAGGGAGAAATGATGAATACATTACAACATAACACAGGAAAATTTCCTTTACTTTAGCTGCACCTAATATGGGACCCACCTGAAGAAAGTAATAAGATTTATTTTCATTCATTTTAGAGCCTGTGTACTTTTTTTTTTTTTTTTTTTTTTTGAGAGAGAAAGAGAGAGAAAGAGCGAAAGCAAGAGAGACAGAGAGCACACATGGGCTTGGGCGGGGGCAGGGGAAGATGGAGAGAGAAAATCACAAGCAGGCTCCACCCCCAGTACGGAGCCCAAAGCAAGACTCAATCCAAGAACCCTGAGATCATGACCTAAGCCAAAATCAAGAGTCAGACGCTCAGCCAACTGAGCCACCCAGGTAACCCAGAACCTGTGTACTTCTTATTCTTTTTTTTTTTCTTTAGTTTATTTTTATTTATTCTGAGAGAGAGAGAGAGAGAGAGAGAGAGAGAGAGCGAGCAGGAAAGGGGCAGAGAGAGGGAGATGGAATCCCGAGCAGGCTCTGCACTGTCAGCACAGAGCCTGATGTGGGGCTCCAACTCATGAACTGTGAGATCATAACCCGAGCCAAAGTTAGATGCCCAACCGACTGAGCCACACAGGCACCGCAGAACTTGTGTACTTCTAAAAGAGAGGGCAACTAATTAAAATTGTGTAAATTGAAATATATTTTGTTGTACTTACTTACAAAGCAGACCTTAACGAATTAGCTGTTTGGAATAGTCTGTACCAGTGTTTTTTCTGGCAAGTTAACCTTGTCCAGCCTCCCTCACTAACTTCATCCTAACCTAGAATAAGCAAACCAACGGTCATCTACCCCTATGGGTAGATAAAAGACTTAAAATAACGACAAACTGTAAAAATACCCTTCTGCATTTAGCCACAAGCAAATATTATGATGAGGATGATCTTGTGAAGCCCCATATTAGATTCACTTATAAGAAGAATTTACACTGAAAGAGCACAGTAAGCCTAGAAAAGACAGCACCGTAGACAACATACCCCATTAGAAGCTTTCTTTTTTGCTTTCCATTCATCCAGTTGTGCCTTTGTCTTTGCATCAACTTTAACAAGTAGTTTCTTCTCTCCAATCTGCAGGTCATGTAATAACCTGAGTGCACGGAGGGTAGATTCAGGTTCCTTATACTCACAGAAGCCAAAGGCTAAAAATGAATGTAAAGAATTAGTTAAATATCAATAGTTATGAAAACATACTATTTATGGAAAATTAAAATTATAGACCGAATGTTTTAATACCAGGATTATTCATGTTGTCACTCCTCTCTTCCCTTCAATTACCTTTGATGATTTTAACACCCTCAAATCGAAAGGAAAAAAAAGAGAAAAACAGGAGGAAAAATTTTAAGCAGGCAAACTGCTACTTATCACAAGTGCTGATAAAATATTTAGCAGAACCGGCAAATTTCATAATGGAGTCTTTTAATTATTTCCTGAATTCATTCCATCCAGACTTCCTAACAGCTAGTGACAATTCTATGACAAAAGGCTGCTTGAACCTGTTAAAGCACTTTTCAATTCTGAGTAATTAAACTACAAAAGTACTGAACTTTTTTTTTTTAATTTTTTTTTTAATATTTATTTATTTTTGAGAGACATAGAGGCACAGTGTGAACAGGGGAAGGGCAGAGAGAGGGAGACACAGAATCGGAAGCAGGCTCCAGGCTCTGAGCCGTCAGCACAGAGCCTGACGCAGGGCTCGAACTCACAGACCGCAAGATCATGACCCAAGCTGAAGTCGGCCACCCAACCGACTGAGCCACCCAGGCGCCCCTGAACATTTTTTTATCCTAGTTATGGGTCTAAATTTTCTGTGTCTGTTTCATTTTAATAACTAGTCTAAACATTATTACCATGACTTTATTTTTTTTCTAATTTTTTTAATGTTTATTTTTGAGAGAGAGAGATACAGAGACAGAACGTGAGTAAGGGAGGGGCAGAGAGGGAGTCACAGAACCCGAAGCAGGCTCCAGGCTCTGAGCTATCAGCACAGAGCCTGACAGGGGGCTTGAACTCATGAACCGTGAGATCATGACCTGAGCCGAAGTTGGATGCTTAACCGACTGAGCCACCAAGGCACCCCTATTACCATGACTTTAAATCAGAGATATTAAAACATAGATTTTAAAAGAATAATCTAAAAATTTTAAATAAAATTGAATAAACAAACCCAAATATGTATACAGTTAAGGACATAACCACACAGAGAGGAACTATTCTGAGTGATTTAAAATTTTTCCTTTTAATATTTATTTTTGAAAGAGAGACAGAGTGAGTAGGGGAGGGGCAGAGAGAGAGGAAGACACAGAATCCAAAGCAGGCTCCAGCCTCCGAGCTATCAGCACAGAGCCTGATCGGTTGCTCAAATTCACAACACTGAGCCGAAGTCGGACACTTACCCAACTGAGCCACCCAGGCGCCCCTATTCTGAGTGATTTTAAAACAGTAAATTTGACTCTAGATTTTTTAGTGTGATATATCATGAAGACAAAAGACCTCTCAATAAAAAAGAAAATTTCTATAACCATATTGCTGATGACAGTGTAGATGTTATTAGTCTTAAACTGTTGTATATGAAATGTAAAATGAACCAAGCCAGTAACTACTTAATAGTCTATCATCCCAATGTCCTTGAAATTCTGAATTCTTAGTATGGGGGAAAAAAATAGATACCATTTAGTCCTGAATGTGAATTAATGGGCACTGGAAAAATGTAAAAGTAAAGACTAAACAAGTCTTATAATGAATATACCTAATTCCCAGATTGTGATTTTTAAAGCAATTTACAACTACAAGAAACCAGAGTTCCTTAAAGAAATGGCTGATCCTAAGTCTGGGACAGAAAAACTACTAGATAAACTTAGATTCCAGATAACTAGGTAGCTATCAAAACCAGTTAAGCTTATAACAAAACCATTGGAAATCCAACTTGCAGAGGCAACTTATGACAATTTAAGTTTCACTAGCAATAATGACAATTAATTCTTATTAAGTATAACAAACTGAACATGCTTCTTTTTTTTTTTTTTTTAATTTTTTTATTTTGGGGGGGCCGCTAGGTGGCTCAGTCGGTTAAGCATCTCTTGGTTTCAGCTCAGGTCATGCATGATCTCATGGTTGGTGACTTCAAGCACTGCATCAGGCTTTGAACTGACAGTGCAGAACCTGCTTGAGATCCTCTCCCTCGCTCTCTCCCCCTCTGTCACTCATTCTCTCAAAATAAAATAAAAACTTGAAAAAAAGTATTAAAGAAATTATTTTTTAATGTTTATTTAAATTTGAGAGAGAGAGAGATAGAGAGACAGAGCGCATGCAGGTGAGAGGAAGAGAAAGAGACAAAATCTGAGGCAGGCTCCAGGCTCCAAGCTATCAGCACAGAGCCCAACGGGGGGCTCAAACTCACAAGCTGTGAGATCATGACAGATCATGAAGTTGGACAGTCAAGTGGGACGCTTAACTGACTGAGCAACCGAGGCGCCCCAAGATTTATTTTTCAATGAAGGAATGATAGAAGTCTTCAAACTAGACAAGTGCATTTTGCAACCCTCCAATGAATGAATCAATCCAGGAATAGAAAATCAAGAGCTGCACCAAAAACCACAAAAAAATTTTTAATTAAAAAAAAAAAAAAAAAAAACATAACCCAGTGTCTGATGATGAAAGAATGCCTTTAGAAAATTCTTACAAATAAAAGCATCAACAAAAATAACACACATGAACTCAAATCTGACTAAGTCTCAAGATACAACTACCAACCAAGTTTACATAAAATACAGAAGACAGAGAAGCACTGGCACGTTATTCTGCCTGGAGCTGCAATCAGCAAATCTAGATTAAAGGAACACTACTGCACAAACGACAATTTATTCCACAAATAACTGCAAAGGAAAATAGAAGAACTTAAAATATTTTTTAAAAGGCTTAAAAATATGTTGACCAACTGCAATGTGTTGACTATATATAGACTCTGAATCAAACAAAATATTTAAAAATTTTATATTTGTGACAACTGGACATATGAACATTGATTTACGATATGAAGAAAAATAGTCAATTTTTGAAAGTCTTATAATCGTATTTTCAGTATATTGTTTAAAAAGCCCTGATCTTTTAGAGAGACACACTAAAATAGACAAAATGAGTGCTTGGGAGTGCTTAAAAATAACATAAGGAGGGGGTGTGATGGGTACTTGGGGCTGCCTAAAAATAATATAAGGAGAGGGTACCTGGGTGGCTCAATGGTTAAGCATCTGATTCTTGATTTCAGCTCGGGTTGTGATCTCGTGGTTCTTGAGTTTGAGCCCTACATCAGAGTCTGCATTGTCAGCGCAAAACCTACTCGGATTGTGTCTCCCTCTCTCCCTCTCAAAAATCCATAAATATTTGTTAAAAAATTAAATAAATTAAAAAATAACATAAGGAGGAAATGGACAGGGTACAGGTTAAGCACAACTGACCATGAGTTGACAAAGCTAGGTGATGAGTATGTGGAAGTTCATCATACTACCCTAGTTTTTTTTTTTTTTTCATACTACCCTAGTTTTATATATGCATGACTTTTATTCTATAATAAAAAGTGTTTCAAGAATGTACATCAGGAGCGCATGGCTGGCTCAGTCAGTTAAGCATCTGACTTTGTCTCAGGTCACAATCTCACGGTCTGGGAGTTCTGGGTTCGTGTCAGGCTCTCTGCTGTCAGAATGTGGAGTCTGCTTCAGATCCTCTGCCCCTCTCTCTCTCTCTCTCTGCCCCTCCCCGGTCCCGTTCTCGCTTTTTCAAAAATAAATAAACATTAAAAAAAAAAAAAAAAAAGAATGTACATCACACAGGTGCTTTTATCAAGGAGAAAGAACTTGCTTCTAAGACGAACAGGTCATCTCACCATCTAGTCTCTTGCCTTCTTCCTAAGTCCTAATTGTTGAATGCTAATCATACACTCCCACTCTGAGAAAAAAAACAAACTTCTCAAAATAATATTGTAAAAAAACAATCTCAATATTTTTTCCTCTCCTACCTCTTTCCTGTTAATACATTTCCACTTTTTAATCTCAACTCTCAGGTAAATCTTCCCAACTGCCTTTAATCCTATTGCAGTAAAAAGACAAAGAGTGCTGACAGAATACTCCATGGTTAAGGGCAATGAGAGTAAAACATGCAAGAGAAATGATTTATGTATACAGCTTAAAATGATCTCAGTAAGAAAAATTACCTACCTTGAAGTTTTCCAGAAGCACCTTGTACTCTCTTCCAGCTCAAAACCAAGCCACATTTCTTCAAAACAAAAAACAAAAAATGATCATTAAGGTTTAATAAAATAATTTGTAGTAAAAATAAGAGCACAATCATATTTCCATCAAGAGAAAAATAAAAGCTAAAGGATAAACTCACAATCCCAAGTTCAAGAGTTGTATGCTCTACCCAGTGAGCCAGCCAGGGTAAAGGGCTTTTAGTAACATAGAGAAATACTTGATATAGGGTGCAAAAATAACATGGAACAAGAAATTGCAAATATAAAGTAAGACTTTAACTATGTAAGTAAAAAGACTTTCCATAAAACTATCAGAAATATGAGTGGGGCAGGTTACCTGAAGACTAGAACATTATTTTGTTTCCTTGCAAAGTTTTTAAATATTATTTCTAATTATTAAAGTAAAAACTAGAAGGTTAAAAAAAAGTTATTTGTGGAAAATGGTAACTGAAGACTGCCTGTCAAAGCCGAAAGAATGCACGGATTTTTCACATCTTCCTTCAGAGAAACCAATAAGATGATGAAGGAATATAAAAGATAAAAATCCAGGAGATCAAACATTGCAGGAGGAAACAGCAGCAGAATTCAACAAAATTTTAAAAAGACAAACGCAAGGGGCACCTGGTGGCTCAGTAGGTTAAACATCTGACTTCAGCTCAGGTCATGATCTCGCTATCTGTGAGTTCGATCCCCGCGTCAGGCTCTGTGCTGACAGCTCAGAGACTGGAGCGTGCTTCAGATTCCCTCTCTCTCTGCTCCTCCCCCACTCATGCTCTGTCTCTCAGTCTCTCAAAAATAAATAAACATTAAAAAAAATTTAAAAAGACAAAAGAAAAATGGAAGGATAGGAACTTATTCAGTATATCAAAGAAAGCAAGCCATAACTCCAAGTGTTTACAGATGAAGATACTACTAAGAGTAAGTTAATGGATCCTCTACAAAGCCAAGTGGACCTAGACTCGAGGTAAAAGGTAGGTACAGTGGAGAATGGAGTTGTAGGAAGCCAAATAAAACAGGTGCTTGGTTGCCTGACAATATGAATACAGAACAATCAAAGCCTCGGAGTTCTTTTCAAGCAGTTACTCTAATCTCCACCCGCAGAGAAGATAGCCTGTATCTTTACAAGCTATACTATCCCCATCATCAGGTAACACGGAAAGAAGTTATGAAGAAAGTGAACAGATGTGAAAGATGAGCAGGGGATACAGAATGGGTAACAAGGGCAGCCAGTCATATACTCACTAGGCATGAAATCAATCAACTTCTCGCTAGATTACCCTACAATGATGTTCGACATTTTACAAACCCAGCATATCCACATAAAAAGACTTTTAATCCCTAACTCTTAACTGTGAACAATCAAGGATCGCTAGACATTTGAGGCCTTAAAAGAAAAATGAGGGGTGCCCTGATGGCTCAGTCGGTAGAGCATGCAACTTGATCTCAGGGCTATGAGTTTGAGCCCCACATTGGGCATGGAGCCTACTTAAAACTTAAAGGGGAGCCCCAGTGGCTCAGTTAGTTAAGCATCTAACTTCGACTCAGATCATGATCTCACAGCTCATGAGTTCGAGCTCCAGATCAGGGTTAGCACAGAGCCTGCTTGGGATTCTCAATCTCTCAATCTCTCTCTCTCCCTCCCTCCCTCTCTCTCTTTAATAAACTTAAAAAATAAATAAATAAATAAATAATCCAGTGGAGAAATGGGCAGAAGACATGAATAGACACTTTTCCAAAGAAGACATCCAGATGGCCAATAGACACATGCAATAATGCTCAACCTCACTCATCATCAGGGAAATACGAGTCAAAACCACACTGAGATACTACTTCATGCCGGTCAGAGTGGCTAAAACGAAAAAATCAGGAAACTACAGATGCTGGCAAGGATGTGGAGAAGCAGGCACCCTCTTACACTGTTGATGGGAATGCAAACTGGTATAGCCGCTCTGGAAAACGGTGTGTAGGTTCCTCAAAAAAATGCAAATACAACTACCTTATGACCCAGGAATAGCACTGCTAGGAATCTACCCAAGAGACACAGGAGTGCGGATGCATAGGGACATGTGTACCCCAATGTTCATAGCAGCACTTTTGACAATAGCCAAATCATGGAAAGAGACCAAATGCCCACCAACTGACGAATGGATAAAGCTGTGGTACATATATACAATGGAATACTACGTGGCAATGAGAAAGAATGAAATCTGGCCATGTGTAGCAACATGGATGGAACTGGAGGGTATTATGTTAGGTGAAATAAGTCAGTCAGAAAAAGACAGATACCATATGTTTCCACGCATAGGTGGATTTTGAGAGACTTAGCGAAAACCATGGGGGAGAGGAAGAGGGGAAAGGAAAAAAAGACACAGAGAGGGAGGGAGACAAAACATAAGAGACTCTCAAAGACTAAGAACAAACAGGGGCGGGGAGGGAGGGGGGAGAGGGGGTGATGGGCATTAAAGAGGGCACTTGCTGGGATGAACACTGGGTGTTATACGGAAACCAATTTGAAAAAAAATAATTAAAAAAAATAATTTAAAAAATGAATAAAAACAAAAAGATGTTTCAAATAGAACATATACATTATCTCCACACACCTGTACATAACTATTCACAGCACCTTTATTCACAATAACCAAAAAGTGGAAATAACCCGATTGCCCATCAATTGATGAATGGGCAAAGAAAATGACGTATATCTCTTAGATGAAATAGTTGGCCATAAAAAGGAATGAAATACTGATGTAAGCTACAATATAGATGAACTCTGAAAACATATTAAGTAAAAAAAAGACAAGACACGAAAAGCCACACATATTCTATAATTCTACGTCTATAAATGACCAGAATAGGCAAATCTACACAGACAGAAAGTAGGATAGTGGTTTCCATACACTGGGGAGAGGAAAGAATGGGAAGTGACTTATACAGAGTACAGGGTTTCTAGTTGGGGTGATGAAAATGTTTTAGAATTAAGTCAGTAGTGATATTTGTATGACTTTCTGAATATACGAAAAACAACTGAAGTATTATAAAAGGGTGAATTTTAAAGTGTAAGTATTATATCACAACAGAGATGTTTTTTAAAAAATGTCCTCCCAACATTCCGCTTTGGAAAAAAATTGGCATTATCTTATAAAACTAAAGATAAACATGCTCTAGGACTCGGAAATTTCACTTCTAAGAGATTACATGACAGAGATTTTTTCCTGTTCACTGAAGACGTGACATTACCAGTAATAATATAGCAAAACACAGTATTAAGAAATAGAAACAATCCATGAGTATCATTAGAAAATTTAACATTCATGATACATTACTACAATGCAATGGTACACGGCAATAAGTAAATAAACTAAAGCTATATACATATTATGTGCAGAAAAAAAACAAATAATATGGTACAAAATTAAAATTTGTGATTTATGAATTTTACTGAATATATAAACATATAATTAAAGAAATACACACATGAATGCTAAACACCAAATTTAGGATAGTGGTTTACCTCTGGTGATTACCTCTGTAGAAGAAAGAAGTGGGAACCGGGACCAACTATAATGATTTATTTCTTTGGAAAAAAATCTGGAGGCAGTTATCTGACGAAGCTAGGTCTTGTGGTGTTTATTTCCTAAACATTTTTTTATTCAAGGATCATACAATTTACAAAATAGAAACGGCAATAAAATCAAGAAGGAAAAGATTTTAAAATAATTTCTTTAAGAAAAAAGTGGAGATTATGGAGGGAGGGAGTACAGGCACTGTTTTTATTATAAAATCATTACTATTTCACTTAATGTGCATTTATCACCAGGATAAAATTTTTTTTAATGTTCATTTATTAATGAGAGGGGGAAAAGAGCATAAGCAGGGGAGGGGGAGAAAGAGAGGGCACACAGAATCTAAAGCAGGCTCCAGGCTCTGAGATGTCAGCACAGAGCCTGACATGGGGCTCCAACCCACTAACAAGCAAGATCATGACCTGAGCTGAAGTCAGAAGCTTAACCTACTGAGCCACCCAAGTGCTCCAGGATAAAAATTTTTAGACTAAGAAAACCAATGAGGCAACTGGATAGCTCAGTCCATTAAGCGTCCAACTTCAGGTCATGATTTCATAGTTAATAAGTTCGAACCCCACGTCAGGCTGTCAGTACAGAGCCCGCTTTGTATCTCTGTCATCCCATTCTCTCTCTGCCCCTCCCCTGTTCATGCTCTCTCTCTCGAAAATTAGTACAGATTTAAAAAAAGTTTTTTTAAACATCAATATCAGGGGCGCCTGGGTGGCTCAGTCAGTTAAGTGTCCGACTTTGGCTCAGGTCATGATCTCACATGACCTGACAGCTTGGAGCCTGGAGCTAGCTTCAGCTTTTGCATCTCCCTCTCTCGCTGCCTTTTCCTTATTTGTGCTCTCGCATTCTCTCCCTCAAAAATAAACGATTTTTAAATAATGTCAATGTCATGAAAAGCAAAAACAAAACAAGTGAACAAATGACAGGAAGCTATACTATATTAGAGAAGATGTCTAGGGGTGCCAGGGTGGCTAAGTTGGTTAAGCATCCAACTCTTGATTTTGGGCTCAGATGACGAGCCCCACATTGGGCTCTGCGCTGCCAGCAAGGTATAACAATTCAGTGCAATGCACAATCCTTGACAGAATCACAGATAAACAAAATACAGCAATTATAGAAACTGTTGGGAAAATTACATATAACCTTTAATTATATTCCGTTAACAAAACTCTATCAGGGGGAAAAAATACTCTATGAGCCTTAATTTTTTTTTTTTTTTTTTTTTGTGAGAACGCGTACGAGTGAGGAAGGGGCAGATAAAGAGGGAAAGAGAGAATTCCACAAGGGGCGGAGACAGGGAGAGTGGGAGTAGGAGGGCTCAAGCTCACCCCCAGGGGGGCTGGAGCTCACGAACCTTAAGATCAAGACCTGAGCGGAAGTCAGATGCTCACCCAACTGCGCCACTCGGGTGTCTCCAGCCTTAAATTTCTTAACCGTGATGATGGTTTTATGATCACATAGGGCAATGTCCTTGGTCTCAGAAGAAACAGGACGTATTTAGAGATGAAATATCATTTCACAACTTAATCTCCAATTATTCAGAAAAAATGTGTGTGGGGTGTGTGTTGTGTGTGTGCAGGTAGAAAATAAATGTGGCGAAATGTGTCAGTCAGGAGTCCACTACACTATTCACTCTACTGTTCTGCAGGATTGAAGTTTTTCAACATAAAAATGAGAAAAGGTTTATTGATTCCTTTTTGCATTTTCATAAATTTGAAATCCCTAATAATAATATTTTAAAATGAAAAATAGTTTAACACTTACAGCAAGGAGCTGTCTTATAAGCATGTCTGAGGCTTTCTCAGAAATGTTGCCGACAAAAACTGTAGTAGTGGGACCACAATTTTCATCGTTTTCTTTAGCCTTTAAGCCTGGATGATCCTTTCTTGCTCCCAAATGCTTTCCAACCATGGACACAGTGGGTACCAAAACCTAGAGTGAAAAAGAACAGTAAAATTGGACCTGGCGATTAAATTTCATATCATGTTTAAGTAACATTAGGCTAAACACAATTTTAAAGTAGTACATACATAGCAATTATTAAAGGTTCTACATACCTAATCTAAAGCTCCTATCATTTTTCATTAACACAAAATTATTCGTGACAAGTTCCATCATTAGATTACTCTTCTTTTAGAAACTTGTGAAAGCAAATAAAAATAACTTGGATGGAAATTTTCTGTATTTAAGATAGTAACTCTTAGTGTCCAACACATCGTAAGTCATTTAAAATTATCAAATATATCCAAGAGATTCTTCACAACTCTACTCTGTATGAATAATAAAGCAAATTTCAATCATCCCCGCTAATCCTCGCACAGAGTATTCAAATACTCTCACAAATATTCTCCAAATCTTAAATTTTATCTTTATCAGTTAGTTGCATTTTTTATTTTTCCTTCATAACTTTCAACTCCCCAGAGGAAGGAACGGTCTTACTCATTTTTACATCTAGAACTGAATTTAGCAAAACATCCACGGTAGGCACTGAATAAAGAGGGGTAAACTGAGGGAGCTGTTCCAAACCCCAAGTCCCACCTTTTCCTAGGCTGAAATGCAAGAGGGTAAGTACCTGTCAGGTGGAGGTTTTCCCAAAATAGCCAAACAACGGGAAGCCGATCCAAGAGAAGTTAGATACACACACTTCCGCCCCAGCTTGGTCTGCAGAACCCTATCTCCTTAGTGGTCTACCTCACAGCAGATTCCCATTTCCCCACAGAGTCACCATCTGCTTTTTAATATAGATAACACCTCCTCCTCCCTCCCATTTTGAAATCCACAGGTAGAGAAACAGTTGAAAATAATGAGATCTACCCTTCCTCACAGAATTCCAAATGAAGCCTCATATTTTACCACTTAACTCAAAGAAAAATTTTGACTAAGTAACAGTTAAGAGGTTTATTATTTATTCACGCGTAATAGTACATTTAGCATTCTTAACGAAGATGCTTAGAATGTACAAAAGCTTTGATGAATGTGAAGAATTAAGGCTTAAGAAGACTGAATAGTGAAACAGTTTAGCAGAGTAAATAAAGGGTTCAGTAAAACTTTACAAAGCTTAAAGAGATCATACCAGACAGCAGACAAAAAATAGTTTGAAAGGGGCTAAAAATTAGGTAGTTATGAGGAAGGAATGGAAATATATTCAACTCAAATTTCACTTCAGAATTTAAATTTCTGCTAAGAGCATTCCTTCAGTCTTTTTTCTTTCTTTTATGAGATTAGGCACGTTAGATCATTCTCCTTTCTCCCAGAACCAAGACAAAATGAGGGAATGATGAAATAACCAATGTCCTAAATCTGAAAGAACAAGTGTATGAAGAGTGTACAGAATATGAGGTAAATCATAAAACTATGGAACCTATTTTAGGGGCAACTGCATAACATGCATAGCTGAGTGAAAATGATACTCAAATACACGGATGCTCTCACTCCCTATCATTCTTTTAAACACTTAAAATACTTTATCAAATTGTTAAGCTTTAAAAGAAGTATTACTACTGTATCTAATTCCTCCTTAAAATTATACTTACAGTTGGAGCAGGAGCCATAATGCTCATTGGTACAGGAATCATTGGGGTCCCTAAGAAAAAAAGCATAATAAATCAAGAATACAAGTATATAAGACTATATTCTATATCAACTACGTGCCATACCAATAGGTAAAAACGCAGGACTAATGGCAATGAGATATTGATGACTACCTTATTCTCAAAGACAGCGGGGTATCAGACCGGTCTGTATAAACTTACATAACACAATGATTCTAAAAGCAAAAAGGCTACCACCACAATACGCTTTCATCTCAGAAGTTTAAAAAACTAGAGAGTTGCTGATTCATGTTCATCTGATTCAGTACATCCTGAAAGCTAGTAACTTACACAAATACAGGTTCGCTTATGTGTAAACAATAGTATTAATGAATCCTTTAAAAGGTGAAAAAAAATGTATCAAATGAAAAACTAATCTGGAAACCTAGACAGAATCTTGTTATTGCTGGTTCTTAATAAAAACAAAATTCAGGGGCACCTGGGTGGCTCAGTCAGTTGAGTGTCTGACTTGATTTCACCTCATGATCCCAGGGCTGTGGGATCGAGCCCCGAGTCAGGCTCCACACGGATTCTGAAGCCTGCTTTAAGATTCTCTCTCTCTACAAAACGGAAGAACATAAGGGAAAGGAAACAAAAAAAATATAAAAACAGTGAGGGGGACAAAACAAAGAGGGGGTTGCTGGAGGGGTTGTGGGACGGGGTATGGTCTAAATGGATAAGATGCATTAAGGATTCTTGATTTTGGCTCAGGTCATAATCCCAGGCTCATGGGATCAAGCCCTATGTGCTGAGCATGGAGCCTGCTTAAGATTCTCTCCCTCCCTCCCTTCCCTACTCGTGTGTGTGCCCATGCTCTTGCACTCTTTCTCAAAAAAAAAAAAAAAAAGAAAAGAAAAACAACATAAGCAGGGAAAGAGTATACATAACCAAACACATCAGGATATGCATAGTGTATCTCTGAAAAGTACACACTAAGAACTAGTAAGAATGACTATATTTGGGAAAGGAAATTCTCAAGAACTATGGGGAAAAAACTTCCTTTTTCGATATGCATACAGTACTTTGTAGAGAAAAATTATGGTTATTTTTCAAATTCATTTTCAAATTTAATATAGAATGTGACCATCACACTTAAGAATTCAATTAATTGCATTAATAACCAAAATGAGAAAATTATTCATGAACATGGGTATTGTGGTCTTGAATTATTATACTAATTTAGCATACTACTTTATTTTTTTTAATTTAACGTTTTTATTTATTTATTTTTAATTTTTATTAACGTTTATTTACTCTTGAGAGACATAGAGATAGAGAGTGAGCAGGGGAAGGACAGAGAGAGAGGGAGACACAGAATCCGAAGCAGGCTCCAGGCTCTGAGCTGTCAGCACAGAGCCCGACGCGGGGCTCGAACCTACAGACTGCGAGATCATGACCTGAGCCGAAGTTGGCCACCCAACCAACTGAGCCACCCAGGCGCCCCATTAACGTTTTTATTTATTTTTGAGAGACAGAGCGTGAGCAGGGAAAGGGCAGAGAGAGAAGCAGACACAGAATCCGAAGCAGGCTCCCTGAGTCACTAGCACAGGGCCCGATGTGGGGCTCGAACTCACAGAAAATAAGATCGTACCTGTGTCGAAGTCGGCCGCTCAACCGACTGAGCCACCCAGGCGCCCCCATACTACTTTATTTACCTTTAAAAGTACTGATGCTTTACAAAGAACGCACAATGAGTTGCAACTACAGTCTGATTTATTATCCAAGTATATTTTCCTGAACAGAAATGATACTGTATGCTGTTATAAATAGAATCAGAATTAATAGTGTTACCATTCTGAATAAATGCCCACATTAGTATGGCAATAACCCAACAGGCAAGAAGAAAAACTGACAATCTGGTTTTAGGATCAGCTAACCCACTTTTTTTTAATGTTCATTTATTTATTTTAGAGAGAGAAAGACAGAGAGAGAGAGAGAGAGAGAGAGAGAGAGAGAATCCCAAGCAGAGTCCACACTGTCAGCAAAGACCCGTACGAGTGGCTTGAATCCGCGAACCGTGCAACCACAACCTGAGCCAAAATCAAGAACTGGACACTTAACCCAGGTGACATCTACTGACCCATCTTAAAAGTATGCAGAGAGTAGTCTTAAGAGAAACAGGATTCATTTATCTTCTATTTCCGTTTAATAATTTGGTATAATGTTCATCAGAGAAGGTTAAATTTAATATTTGCTGTTTAAAAAAAAAATCAAAGGAATTTAAACTTTTTTTAAGTTTTATTTATTTTGAAAGAGACTGCACGCACTCACATGCTTGCACAAGCAAGGAGAGGCAGAAAGAGAGGGGAGAGAGAGAATCTCAAGCAGACTCTGCGCTGTCAGTGAAGAGACCGATGCAGGACTCAAACCCATGAACCATTAGATCATGACATGAACCAAGGTCAAGAGTCAGATGCTCAACCAACTGAGTCACCCAGGTGCCCCATCAAAGGAATTTAAAATCTTGTCTATGAAATTAATCTACTAGTAGGGAAATAAAGGCACTGATTTTTCACTGTCTTCTTTCCTGATTCTGAATAAGTGAATAAGCTTCATTCCCAATCCCTCAAATTTCCTCACAAAGAAAATAAAAAGGTAAAATATTCTTCCCTATAAAGCTGTAACACAATGGTTTTGGTTTTAAAAAAGTATCATGGAATAGACCTCATGACTTAGTTGCTTAAGTGTCTGAGTTTGGCTCGGGCCATGACCTAAGGGTTCGTAGATTCGAGTCCCACATCATGTTCTATACAGACAGTTTCGAGACTGGAGCTTGCTTCAGACTGTGTCTCCCTCTCTCTTTGCCTCTCACCTGCTCACGCTCTCTCTCTCAAAAACAAGTAAACATTTAAAAAATAAAAAAAAATTTTAAAGTATCATTGGGACACCTGGGTGGCTCAGTTGGTTAAGCATCCATCCAACTCTTGATTTCAGCTTAGGTCATGATCTCACACAGTTCGTGAGTTCAAGGCCCATGTCGGACTCTGTGCTGTCTGTACAGAGCCCTGCTTGTGATTCCCTCTCTGCTCCTCCCCTGCTCGGGCTCTCTAAATAAATAAATAAACAAACAAACCTTTTTTAAAAAATATCATGGTTATCGGTAAGGGCTATAAAAAAAAATAGATCTTCTTATGAGACTACAGATTTCTGAACAAAAATCAGGATATATAAATCCCCCCAAAAAACTGAAGCCCAAATCAACGTGGTTAAGGACACTGTCCTTATGTTATTAATCTGTCAAATGGTTGACAACTACCTTTATTCTGTTTTCTATTAACATTATTCTCTCAATCCCCCTTTTCAGCAGAAACTCCTTTTTATAGTACATTACACAACAGCTAAATTACTGACTAAAATTCAGTAACTGCTTACATGAAATAATAAACTGGCAGTATTATTTTTAAATATTTCAAACTACACTCCTGGCAGCAGGTGTTAACAAATACTACCTACCTAATATGGCTACCTAGAAGGACAGCTTAAAACAAGCTGCTAGAAGCGTGTCTTAAAATGTACAAATATTGCATTCTACTTCATGATATAAATGCTAAGTATTTGTTTTTTTTAATTTTTAAACTTTGTTTTAAGCTCATTTATTTTGAGAGAGAGAGAGCAAGCGAGCACAAGCCGGGGAGGGGCAGAGAAAGAAGGGGAGGGGTGGGGGGAGAATCCCAAGCAGACTCTGCAGAGCCCAACTCAGGAACCATGAGATCATGACCTGGGTCAAAATCAAGAGTCAGGACACTTAACCTAGACTGAGCCATCCAGGCGCCTCTACTTTCTCTTTTATTCATTCATTTATTTTTTTAATGTTTATTTATTTTTGAGAGACATAGAGACAGAGTGTGAGCAGGGAAAGGGCAGAGAGGGAGGGAGGTACAGAATCTGAAGCAGGCTCCAGGCTCTGATGAGCCATCAGCACAGAGCCTGACGCGGGGCTCGAGCTCACAGACCGTGAGATCATGACCTGAGCTGAAGTCGGCCGCTTAACCGACTGAGCCACCCAGGCGCCCCTTCTCTTTTAAAAGTACGATTTACCTCCAAATTCCTGAAGTGTTAAAATGATATCCAAGAAACACTGCCATGTCTATCTTGTGGCTTTTCATACCTACTCCAACACTGATCTATATACTTGACCTAGGAGTTGGAGGCCCTCAAAGCTGAGCCTGTAGAATGTGTTGTGAATTAACAACCCATCTTATGAGCCAACTTCAATATACTGTTGATTTCAACAGTCAAGCTCTTTAGTAAAACACTGTAATTTCAAATACATAATCCAATAGTTAAAAACAGGTCTCTGATATAAAGCTTCCCTCCAACAAGACACCTGGGTGGCTCAATGGTTAAGCATCTGACTCTTGATTTCAGCTCAGGCCACTATCTCACAGTTCATGAGTTTGGGCCCCACATCGGGCTCTGTGCTGACGGTGCAGAGCCTGCTTGAAACTCTCTCTCTCTCATCTGCCCCTCCCTTGCACGTGCTCATGCTCGCTCTTGCATACTCTCTCTCTCGAAATAAATAAAGTGTAAAAAAAATTTTTTTTAGTTTAAAAAAAGAAAAAAGAGTCTTCCTCAATACTTCTGGATAATTTAAAAGATCATTTGCTGACTTCAGCCTGCATTACACAGAGACTATGTCAAAAAAAATAAAAATTCTTTTAACATACAAATTAAGGACAGTTCCTAAGATACTGTCTTTTGTTGTATAAAAAGGAATTCAGCCCTGCTTAAAATATCTGAACTACTACCCATAACCAAAGGAAAACTCTTGCTCTCTAGGCCAAGCAATGTTAACATGTACCTCAAGATAATGGTTCTCAAATGTGGGTTCTCTTAGCTATGCTTAAAAGATGCCTACGAATCCCCTGTGAACTTGTTAAAAATAAAGATTCCTGGGTCCCAGTATCTGAGGACCTGCCACAGTGGGTTGGAGTGGGGCCTGAAGTTTTTTGGCGTTTTTTGGGGTTTTTTTGTTTTTTTACCTCAGAGTTTGGAGAGAGGAAGCTTTTATATGGTAATCTGAAAACCTCTCCAAGGTAGATTTTCAAGCATAAAAAAATGGGCCGAACAGTATATAGGATGCTACTCTACATTTGCACTAAAAGAAAAAAACAAAAACCCAATGGATAAAAGAGTATATACTTGCAGTGGCATGTAATATGCACTAAAAAAGCACGTGAAGGATAAAGAAACGAACGCCTCTGTTTAAAACAGTTTCCCTCTTTTGGTAAAAGAATAGTAACAAGTTATGTGAGAATGTGAGGAAAATTGCTCACTGTATACCTTTTCGATGACTGAATCACATGAATGTAATTACCTATTTTTTTTAAATAAAAGTGTTTTTCTTTTTTTTTTCAATCTCCCCAGATGAGTCTGATACTCGGCCAGATAGGAAAAGCACTGCCACAGGAAAATGACACACCCCGTTTACAGAAGGATGCTAACAGACATCTTTACTACTAACACAGTCACATACATATCATTTCCCAAAAGTTAACAGTGACAGTGTAATGACAAAACTGCAGATTAAAACAACAGTATCCACAAACTTACCTGGAGGTACAGGTGGAGGAAATCCAGGAAACTGTGGGGGTGGGATCCCTGGTGGGAGTGCTGGGATTCCCATGGGAGGGCGATTCAAATGAGGGGGGAAAGACATTCTTACTGCAGCGGTCTAAAGAAAAAAATCATGACAAACCATTTTATTTGAAATCTTTGCAATTTGATATACCTGGTTTGTTGGCCTTCATTTTTAGAGTATCTGCAAAATTCTAAAGTTTTCTTACCCAAAGGAGTTGGCAAAGACCCTCTTTTCTCTGTCTGTCCATTGAGAATTTTTAAAACTTAGATCTTTTCTAAAATAAGTTCCCAAAATGTACACGATCTAAATTCAGGATAGACTCCTACAATCTTGTGGGAATACATATAAAGGAAGAAAAAAATTTTGAGGTTCAGTTAATATCCAAAAATTAGATACCAAACATCAACGAATCTTTTTAAACCAAACTGAGAATCCAGGAAGATTATCTACAGTTTTTTTTTTAAGTGTTCTGACGCAGTCAGTTTTTACACACATCAGCACCCTGAAAACTAAATGTACAAAGTTACACATATTTTGATTCAATGTTGGCCAGTTCCTCAAGGGCAAATGAATGTCTCAGTAAACTATAAACCTGAGAGGGAAGAAATCTCCTGACATCGGATCACATGGTAACCATTCAGATATAAAGAGAACATACAATTTGTGACAATGAGAAAGATGTCATAATTTTTGATAAAAGCAAAACTCTTGAATGAAATTCTTGAATGAAATTCAATGAATGAATGAAATTCAAGAAACAGATGTTAGCATTTGATTTAATGTAAAAATACACGGAACTATTCCATCCAATTTGTGATATTACTTAAAAGAAACTTAATTTTGTGTTTTAGTCAAATGAATGTAAATATTTATGACTCCCTTACCAGCAAATTTCATATTTTCATCAACATACTTGAGTGTCCAGAACTATTATAAAAAGTAGAAAAACAATGTGAGGATGTCCTAGAAGATTCCATGTACCAATTTTAAAAAGCACCCAAAATCAGTGATCTCATTATTAGTGATGGCACTAAATAGTAGCAATTTGATGAACAGGATATTTGTTGGACACTAGGAAAAATTCCCCCTACACTCTACGAGTGAATGAGTCTAGAGTTGTTTGAAGCTTTTAAAGAACATCTGTGCTATTTCTGTGTGTGTGTGTGTGTGTGTGCGTGTGTGTTTCATACACTGATTTACTCACCCTTTAGAAGAGAGAAGATAAAAAGTGCATGTCTTCCACTTCCTCGCCCCCTAATCCCAACAGATTGGTATATATCGTTGTATTCTTCTAAATATCTTTCTATACACAAACTAATATATAATTATTTGTGTTTTTCTGCAAACAGTATAATCATACTATATTGTTACTTGCATTTCTTCCTCGTTATCATTAATATCTCTTCATATCAGTTTATAAAGTTCTATCCCAACCTTTAAATTCAATAAACAACTATAATACAGGTATATAATTATTTGATCAATAAGGATGATTGACTCCACATTTTGCTTCTTACAAATAATACTGAGCATTCTTAGACATACTGGACATACAATTCTATGCACCTCTGCAAGTAATTTTATAATACAGCTTAGTATTGTGTGTATCTATACTTCACCTCCAAAACTAGTGTATGAATTTATGTTCCCACCACAAATATATATGGGTATATAGGTCCTTTCCTCAGATCCTCAACATCACTGGAGTAAATCAGTGTTTAAATTGTAACAGTCTCATAGGTAAAAAATACTCATTTCGGTATGCATTTCCTTAATCGCTAATGAGGTTGAGTATCTTTTTACCTGTTTATTAGACTTTTCTTTAAAACAGTCTTAGACAAGCATGTCCTTCAGGCTCACAGCCTCACATGTCCACAGGCTCACTGTTCTTCCTCAGTGTTGACTTAATAAGTTACAATAAGTTAGGATAACATGGGATTATTTAGGATAATTCTATAAAATCTAAACTTCAATTTCAGAACACACAGTACACTTAAAATATTTAGAAAGCTTTACAGGTAAAATAAATTCCTAGAATTTCACACACTTAAAAAATAAGGTATTGGAAAATGCTTTAAAATCTTAAGTTTTATCAGCATAAATTAAAAAGGAAAATACAACTAATTTAAGATTATAAATGTGTTGAATTTTTAAATAATCTTTTTGTTAATACTTTGTGCCCAAAAATAAAAACAAGCATTCTATAGGATGGGGAAGAAGTGTATCTCCTTTCCAAAAAGGGCTACTGTCCTACTTACAGAAGCTCTTCTATTATCATTACAATACTCTATATCAGCACTTTCTTAGGAGGGCAGTTGGTATTAATACCTGTTGAATAAATAAATCAATGAATGAATCAGTGAACGAATTTATTAACAAGATCCCATGTGCCAAGTTCTAGGCTAGCAATGACCCAGTGTCTGGCCTCACAATGTTTACAAAGACTGGAGCATGAACTCCTAGAACCATTCATTGCCAAGTATTAAGCTATAACCATTATTTTTTAAAAACCATATACGTTCTTGATGTTTCAATTATTTTTCATGGCTTTTAAATGTATAATTCATTCTGTAAGAATAACCAGATTATATGTTTTATGCTAACATATCCATTTCATTCACTTCTAACTATTCTGTGTTGTACATCCCTTTCATTTAGAACTATTCAAAACTTCTTTTTTCATAGAGAAACTTCAAAGGTAAAGAAAGGATCTTAATAAGATAATGGTCCCTCCTATGGTCGGAAAACAATTCTGGTGATCACTGATAAATACTAATGTTCACTTTAAGCATCCTAAAGTGAGAGTATCAACCACTTTTTTCAACACAAACATTTGTTTTGACATGTGTGAAAATGACTAAGAATAAACTTTTATAACCATAAGCAACACTGTCAGTTTTTACCTACAGTTGATAAATTGCGATATTCTCATGATAAATTAGACGGAGATTCAAAGTCAGTAGGTACATTGTAGAATAAAGCAGGGAAGAGAACTTGGGAGTGCTTCACTTTAAATATGGTGGTCAGCCTCACAAAGACAGGCAAACTGAACAAAGACTCCAAAGAGACTAAGGCAGGAAGCCTCGTATATGGAGGCAATAACCTTCCAAGCAAAGAAGACAGCAAATCTAGGAGCCTGAAGTGATCATGTAGTGTTTGTGGGAAGAACAGCAAAACCAACAGGTGGTGGAGCAGAGAACTTGAGGAAAGTCGAAGATAAATGCCAAGTATTACTTGGGGGAGTAGGTTCAGAGAATGTAGCACTTAGTAGGACATTGCAAAGGTTTTGATTTTTACTCTGAATGAGATAGAAAACATTTGAAAGGCTTTTGACCTGACTTACATTTTAATAGCATCACCGGTCACTATGTTAATAAAACTGGAGAACAAGGGGAGAAGCAAAGGACTACTCTAATAATGCAGACAAGAGCGGGTGGCCTGGAATAGGTGGTAGTGGTGAAAGCGTTAGATGCTGGATGTACATATTTCAAGGGTAGCCAATTGCTGAGGGATCACATGTGGAGTTTAAGAAAAAGTGAGCTGCAAAGGTTATTTTCTTAGCACTGAAATGATTAAAGTAACATTTACAAAATACTTGTATTTTTCACTTTCACTCTGGAGAGTTCACTTTTAGAAGGCTCAAAGCATTTTTCTTAAATATTTTATTTTTATGCTATCTCTACACCCAACGTGGGGCTCACACTCACAACCTCAAGATTAAGAGCTGCATTCTCTTCCCACTGAGCCAGCCAAGCGCCCCTAAAAGGCTCAAAAAGCATTTTTACCGGCAGAGTGTGAAACCTTAAGACCCAAAGAAACAAAATGAGCACCTATGATGCAAGTGCTCCCTATCTTTAGTGCCTATCTTTAGTGTGGCAGTGGTCATACAGGTTTATTACACATTTGTCAAAATTTATAGAAGTTAAAATGGGTGCATTTTTACTGTATGCAAATTTTATCTCAATAAATCTAGGTTCCTCTGTCAAAAAAAAAAAAACTTTAAATAACATTTATCCGTACCACTCAACATATGCATGCATTCTGCTTTTCTCTTTTCCACTTTTTCCTCTTTCCACTTTTTTTTCCTCCGTATGCTTTTAAATCACTCTTTTTCTCACACCATTTACTGCTTATGACCATTCCTCCATTGCGGATCTATCCCAATAGAAAAAATATTTCACCTGGAATAGATTTACTGGCTAACCCCATATGGACACCGCATGCCAAATTTCTGAATGGTAAGAGGCAAAGGAACCAACAGATTCTCCTTAACAAACACTTATACAACTCATTCATTCAACAAATATCTAGCTCCACTTGTGTGTCAGATTCTTTTCTAAACATTATTTGCATATAGTTACACCGCCAGTCCAGTGGCTCTGCACTGAATATAAATGATCAATACTGTGACATATATTGTTCCCTACTCTGCTTATAGCCTACAGGGTACAATGGACTGACATACCTGTCCCTGCCTACAGAAAGCAAGCCCCTCAAAACCCCATTTCTCAAACTGAATTTCTACAGAAGTGGAGTCTTCAGGAACTATTCCTAGGAAAAAGTATTCTATGTCCAAAGAAGAATGGGAAATGCTTGATTAACTAAACATTTCTTTTCAGGAAAGCTTTTCAGAGGTATGAAAATACTCAAGTGTTCAAAAAGGGACGTGACCTTTCTCTGAGCTTTCCACTTTGCTGCTTTACCATTTTCAATGATTAAAAAGCAAAGCCATCTACAGAGAAAAATTAGTGGTAGTCTGGACTGGGGTGGGAACAGGGAATGACTTGCAAACAGGAAAGAGGGATCCTTTTTGAGGTAACAGTCACACAACTCTCAACATTTACTAAAAATCATCAAATTGCACATTACAACAAGTGTATTTTATGTGTCAATTACACCTTGGTAAAGTTGATTAAAAAAAAGGCAATACCAATTCAGGACAAGTTCAGGCTAAATTCATTTAAGACATGTAGATTAGGTAATATTGTATCAATATTAATTTCCTGATTTTGTTCACTGTACTGTTATTAAATAGGAAAATATCCTTACTCTAAGAAATATACACTTAGATATTTAAGGGCTAAGGGACACCTCATCTGTGGCTTACTAGCAAAACATTTCAGAAGAAAACTATGAAGAAGAAGAGGAGAAGATAAAGTAAATTTGTGAAATGTTATCTTGGGGAATCTAGGGGAAAAGTTATTTGAGAATTCTTTCTACTATTCTTGCAACTTTTTTAAAGTTTGAAATTGTGTCCACTAAGAATCAGTAATTCTGTTGGTGTAAATATTGCGTTCTTTTCATTTCCTGAAGTTTCAAAATTTTTTAAAAAGGCAGGAGAAAAGCTATTCAACTTTAAGTGGTAATCGATCAAAATCCTTTTAGGAATGGCAGCAATAGTTGTCAGAAAAGACTATTAACAGATTAAACGAAATACACAGAATGTTTTTGTCAAGACAATAAAAGATTCAATGACTACTTCTGCTTCCAAAGTTACAAAATAGTCAATACGATTTTTCTTTAAATCATATGTAAATGAAAAAACTACATAACTAATCAGTGACCTAAGAAGTTACTTGAAAATCCCAAACTTCTATAAATAATTACCAATATTAAAATGAACTCATTTTATTTTAAAAACAGATTTAAAGCCTTAACACAGTAGAATAAAAAGATACCGAACCACAAAATAAAAACACTTAGCCCAAACTATTATTAATATATAGTGCCCATATGCAACACTGAGACAATGAAAACCTTTTCTTCCTAGAAATGGTTTGGAATCAAAGATACATACATACATACGTAAAGGAAAAACCATATTTGGGGGACCAGAAATGGGAATTAGGTAACCCCAAGAATTATTGAATAAAAGTATTAACTACCATTTTTATTTACTTCTGTTTACAAAAGCCTTCAACATACATTATCTCACTGAATCCCCCAAATTACCTGGTGTAGATATATTACTCTCCTTTTACAGATGAAGAGGCTAACTTGTCCAAGGGAACACAGTAAGTGAGTGGGGACTCCAAGGTCCCTACTATCCTGAAATTACCAATCCAAAGGTTGTTTTCCCAGTATCACAATGCCTCTTTCCAGTAATAACATACCAAGAAGAAACTTTTTATTAAGGGTTAACTTTGATTTTATTTATAAAGGTCTATTCAGAGTACATTGGAAGAAATGTTAAGAGTCAGGATCAGGCTCTTGTAATTCACCGAAAATTCTTAAATAACAGATGGTATCAGTTAATGTGGACTAAACACTATCTTACTTACACATCGCACTAAGGATTTTACATACATACATTTTTCTCAATTAATCCCCAATCACAATAACCTATGAAGGGGATACTATTAAAATCCTCAATTAACAGATGGAAGAAAACCAAAGCTTCAAGAAAGTTAGGTTAATTAGAATAGTATAGGATCTGCTTGAATCATGAGGACCAACTGATGCCTTTCAAGGCCCCTGAATGTTTTTGGAAATCTTTTAAAAATCAAAGTTCCCAAGACCATATAAAAATTGTTTATACTCCGCTGCCAACTACCTAATTCACAGTACTTCATACTAGCAGTCTGGTACAAGAGAAGTCCAATCTCTTCCCTCCTTTTGGTCTGCTCCTCTCTGACCAGGATCAAAATGGCTTTTCCGTGGCAATATAAATATCCACATTACATAACTTCAATATAATCTTCATACTCCTAGATCTACTTCGAAAAACGTATTTAAAAAGTACTGAAGACCAAAGAAGAGTAAGAAAGAAGTAACACATTTTAATGTGGAGCTTGGTCATCGCCTAGAATGAATGGGGATATAGTTTACTGCAACCTCCAGAGGAGGAAGGGGGCAGGACCACAAACTCATCACAACCTTAGACACGCAAACGTGGGGGGGGCGGGGGAAGGGTGCCAAAAAAGGTGGACATTGGCTGAATTCGGGATGGGGGTGGGGGAGTCCACTCGGTGGCGGGCTCTGGATGACCAAAGAGGAAGGGAAAGAAATTCGTTGGTGGCCAGCACCTCGCTAAAGAGGGTGGCAGTTCTCTGGCTTGTGGGCAGAGCCTGGGGCAGGAGTGTCCTAGGCCCGGAAAATCTACGGTAGGGTTCTGCAGGCAAGGGTAGAAAGGGGCCTCAGGGAAGGCCTCCCCAGGGGCAGAACGATCGTTTTGTGGCAAACGTAGAGCCCAGAAGCGGCCCAGGCGATCCATTCTGTGACGGACCGTGGAAGGCAAAGAGAAAGTGGGCGACAAAGCAAGGAGGAAAGCTCGGGCAGTAGGTCCGGCCTCCACGGGCTCCTGCTGGGCCCACTGGTTTTCGAGGCCTTCAAGAAGTGGGAGAAACCCAAGCCTCGTGCCCGCCCCCTCCCCCACCCCAACCCCCCTTTACCCCCAATCCCACCCCGGCCCTTTCGCAGCCTCCCTGGCTTCGCCTCCTCCCGGTCTCCCGGTCTCCCGGTTCCCACACGCGTTCAGAGGCGTGAACTCACCCGCCGCTGAGAAAATGGTACGGTCTTCGCGGCCTTCCGGGATCCAGGTTACGAGTGGGCTCCACCGGTTCGAGGTTTCTGCGCACCGCTCGCCGGGAGGCTGGTTCCGAAGCGCCTACTCGCACAGGCCGCAAACACGGCCGCGCTGCGCGGGGAGCTTCTGGAGGTCTTCCTCTTGCCCGGCATGCACTGCGGCCAGGCCGAGTGAAGAGGAGAATCATAGAGAAGAACCTGTATAGATAGTCTTCCCCTTGGCTCTGAATCACCACGCAGCGGCCAATAACCATAGAGAAGGAGCTCCTGGTGGGGACTAGAAAGGCTCGAACTGTAAATTACGACCCACCCTGCCATTTTTGATTGGAGCTGATTGAATCTTATGACTACGAGACGCCATCTTGAGGTCAAGGTTCTGCTGCGCGGGGCGCAAGGGCTGTTAGAAAATTTCTCTCTTTTTGTAGTTTGTGTTTCCGGGCTTACAGGCGTGTTCTGTAGCTCGTTGAGGTTGGATGGACTGCTAACGGGGCTTCACCTAGCACGTTAGTGGGAACTCTCAGGTGCTAACTTTCCCCTGGAAAACAGCTATTCTTGATACCACGACATAACTGGCAGAGGGCGTGGTGTTTTTTTTAAGTGCACGCGCACACCCCTTGTGGTCACTAGTAGGACCAAAGAGGTGGCTAAAGATACTTGAAATACCTAAACTAGACTGTAAGGACTTTTAACACAACTTTCATTCTGTGTAAAGGTGCTGAAAAGAACTTCACTTATTAGGTTAATGGAAATGAAACTAAATTAATAATAATTTAGTGAAATAAGTGAAACTAGTCATGAATGATTCGTCAGTTTATCCCCTTTATGGTCAATATTTTTTTACAGGCCTTTGTTTCCCAATCTTGCTTCTCAGAAGGCTTGTCATTTATTGGACATAAAGTTATTGGCTCCCTGAGTGTTTGAAGGTAAATGCAAGTGAGATTTTATCCTTGTTTGGGAAGAGTTACAAACACATCTGATAACAAACTGACCACTGTGTATAAAACTGAAACATACACACTCCCTTTCTTTATCTGCTTTTCCTATTGGATTTTACTCTACAGCATTTATCACCACTTACTAACTTTATATTTTTCTTATTTACTTTATGGCTTGTCTTCCCCTAGGCCACTATAATGTAAACTTAAGGAGTGCAGGGATTGTCTGATTTGTTCACTGCTGTATCCCAGGGCCTCACACAAGGTCTGTCATATAGCAAGTGTTCAATAAATATTTGTTGAATGAAAGAAAGGATTATACATTAGGAAAGAAAAAAAGATTATACGTGGGTACCAACAGAACATAAAATTACATGGGAGCCTAATGGGAAAGGCTGTAACATTACTACCGTTTGTAAAACCTACATCCATCTGTATTTCCACTCACTAGATTTTCTTACCATTAAGCAGGGTTAAATAATATCTATTCCTCAGGGGCACCTGTAGCAGACATTTGTTGCTTACATTGACCTGGCATCCATTCCCCTGCCTTTGGTAATGGCACTCCAAATTTCTTAAAAGAAACCATCCTTACACTACTCTAGACCTTTGTAGTTTGGATGGAAAGTCCCAACCTTAGAGCACAGGGATAAAATTATAAGCCAATCAGAGCCTGGTAATTGAGTATTTGAGCTGTACCAGGCACTATTTTAAGCATCTTGCAAATATCAGCAACTTTAAACCTCACACCAACCCACTGAAGTAGAAACCATTGTGGTACAGATGAAGAAACCAAGGCTTGGAGAGGTTAAAAAAGTTGTCCAAAGTTATAAGGACAGTAAGTGATGGAGGTGCATGGATGACTTAGTTGGTTAAGCATCTGACTCTTTATCTCATCTCAGGTCTTGATCTCAGGGTCACGAGTTCAAGCCCTGAGTTGGGCTCCGTGCTTGGCATGAAGCCTACTTTCAAAAGAAAACAAAACAGTAACATTAAGTGATGGAGCTGATCTGGTTCCGGAGTCCATGGTCTCAACCATCCCATTATGCTGCTTCCTCTAGCAGGAAGAATGCTAAAAGGAGCTGGGGGAGGGGACTCTATCTTTTTTACTTAACGTAAATCTGGGAGGATTTAACCTTAGAACTAGTGGGGATAAAAATGAAACGATCACAGAAGAAAGCAAAGTTAAGAGAAGGTGAGAGATTTTTGACAATATCATTTAAGAACAGAGATTCTTGAAACCATTATGCTTCTAGGCTTCTCAATGTGTCAGCCAATAGATTTCTTTTCCAAAATCAATTTGAATGGAGTTTTCTTTATTTTTTTTTCACTTCAAAACTTTTTTTTATAATTTTAATGTTTGTTTATTTTATGTGAGAGAGAGAGAGAGAGAGACACGGAGCATGGTGGGGGAGGAGGAGCAGAGGAGGGGGGGAGCAGAGAGAGAGGGAGACACAGAACCCAAAGCAGGCTCCAGGCTCTGAGCTGTCAGCACAGAGCCCGAAGCAAGGCTAGCGAGATCACGACCTGAACTGAAGTCCAATGCTCAACCTCGACTGACTGAACCACCCAGACGCCCCGTGAATGGAGTTTTCTATCCCTTCGACAGAAAGCTCCCTGAACAGTACATTTGTATGTCACTTGTAGAGAACAGGTCAGACCATTCACCTGCAATAACAGGCATCCCCGTCTAAAGAGTTTTTCCTCATAGGCCCTCACTGAGGAAAGTGACCGGAGATGATTAATTTGGATATTGGTGACCACATTTTGTGCATTGTGATCCTATTCCTATAGTCATATCTGGTCAGCGACATAGCATGTGACCTGTGAGAAAAATCATTGTTTAGTTGGCCTACACAGATCCTCTCAGGAATTTAAACCAGAGAAGCAGCAGAGTCAATTAACTGACAGCAAAAGGGAAATGCAGATGATAACATAGGTGGAATCATGAAAAACAGAAGGTCACTAGAATAGGCATCTTTGTGCCCTAGATTGGGAGGAGGAAATCATTGGAATTCTTGTCAAGCACCTGAGCTGTCATCAGAACTGCTGGATTTAGGGGCGCCTGGGTGGCTCAGTTGGTTAAGCAGCCAACTTCGGCTCAGGTCATAATCTCACGGTCTGTGAGTTTGAGCCCCACGTTGGGCTCTGTGCTGATGGCTCAGAGCCTGGAGCCTGCTTCAGATTCTGTATCTCCCTCTCTCTCTGCCCTTTCCCTGCTCATACTCTGTCTCTATGCCTCTCAAAAATAAATAAACGTTAAAAAAAAAAAAACTGCTGGATTTAAGGCAACATCCTGATGAATATCTAGTCTCCCAGAAGCCCAGCCATGCAGCTTCAGCCCCTGTGTCATCGTCCCAGGACATACACCACTGTGTGATAGTCCGTTTCTTGCATATTAGACACAGAGTTCTTTCAAGGAAGGGAGCATGGGTTTATTCACCTTTAAATGGGCAAACTAGACACATAATATTCACAAAATTACTGTTTGTTTTTGTAATCACAGCATATCATTAAAATGTAGCAAAATGGGGGCACCTGGGGTTCTGAGTCGGTTAAATGTCCGACTTCAGCTTAAGTCATGATTTCACAGTTCGTGGGTTGGTGCCCTGCGTTGGGCTCTGTGCTGACAGCTCAGAGCCCGGAGCCTGCTTCGGAGTCTGTGTCTCCCTCTCTCTCTCTGCCCCTCCCGCACTTGTGCTCTGCCTCAAACTAAATAAGCTTAACTGACTGAGCCACCCAAGTGCCCCAGGAAAGGTGATTCTCCATGGACTACATTTCGAGCTGTAAAGAAGAGATACTCATGTATCCTTGAAAAATGGAAGGCTTGTTAAAATGTTATGATAGCAATATGCAAAGTATCGATAGTAGCAGTTCCTCTAGCCAGCAGAGCAGAAGTCAGGAAAGTCTTCCAAGAGGAAGTATTATCCTGAGCTATGTTTTAACCGGTCCTGTAAAGGGAACACAAATGTTGAATAAAATATGACAAATTCTCCCCTTCATTAGTAATCACAGAAATGCCAATACCATAGTGAGATAATCATTTTTTTTTAGAGAGAGAGAGAGAGAATCATTTTAAAGCCCTTTTGTTTGTAAAATTTAAGACGTATGATAATACAAGGTTGTAGAATAACAGGAAAATTTAGGCGTTTCGGGTAGAGGTGTATACTGGGGCAACGACCTTGGCATAATCTAGAAAAAGAAAGCATGTGTTTTCCCTATGACCCAGCAGTCCGCCCCTACTGTCCTATAGAGAAACCTTTGCCTACATGCACCAGGACACGTATTCAAGAATGTTTATAACACTATTGTTAATAAAAGGAAAAAAAATACTGGAAATTACTCGAACCTCTAACAAAAGAATAAACATTTTCAATAAGTCACATAATGAGCATTATACAAAAACAGAATGAATAAACTACAGTTACACACATGAGATCTTGAATGAAGAGAGTCAGAAGTCTATATCGTATGATACCGTTATCAATAAAGATTAAAAATCGGCCTATGTAATAATCTACTGTTTAAAGAAACAAATACATCTGGCAAAACTGTATTTTTTAAAATAAAAACCAAAGGAATAATTAATCAAAAATTCAGGGTAGTGTTTACCCCCTAGAGTTATTATTTCCCTCTTGGAGGAAGGAAAGGTGATGAGAAAAAAGGAAAATATATGTAGCATCAATGGCTTTGGTAATGTTCTGGTTCGTAGACCCAGTGGTGGGTTCACTGGTTTTCATTTTATTATGCTTCATAATTTACATATGAATTACATATATTTTCAATACAGTAAATATTACATAATTTTAAATTAAAAATAAATTATGCAATGGCATCTGTATATCCTTATAGGAACATTTTATTTTGCTTTTTAGAATTTTACTTAAATGGAATCATAGAATTATTCAATTTTCATTCAAGAGTAAGGCTAGGATTTTTTGTTATGTTAAATCAGTATGTAGAGATATACCTAATTTTGGCGTGCCTAGATCGCTTAGTCAGTTAAGCATTCAACTTCGGCTCAGGTCATGATCTCAGTTTGTGAGTTCAAGCCCCACATCGGTCTCACTGACAGACTGCTGTCCTCTGAGCCTGCTTCAGATCCTCTGTCCTCCTCTCTCTGCCCCTCTTGGTTCTCTCTCTCTCTCAAATAAATAAACTTTTTAAAAAGTGAGGTAGCTCTGTCTTTAAAATTAGGTAGATTTTTAAATGTTTTTCTTTTTATTTTTGAGAGAGAGAGAGAGAGAGAGGGCAAGTGGAGGAGGGACAGAGAGAGAGGGAGACACGGAATCTGAAGGAGGCTGCAGGCTCTGAGCTGTCAGTGCAGAGCCTTACCTGGGGCTGAGCCCATGAACTGTGAGATCATGACCTGAGCCGAAGTTGGACACTTAACCAACTGAGCAGCCCAGGTAACCCTACCTCATTTTTTTTTTAAGTTTATTTTTTTCAGGGGTGCCTGGCTGTCTCAGTCAGTGGAGTATGCAACTTCTGACCTCGGGATCATGAGTTCAAGCCCCATGTTGGGCATGGAGCCTACGTAAAAAAAAAAAAAAAGTTTGGGGCACCTGGGTGGCTCAGTTGGTTAAGCATCAGACTCTTGACTTTGGCTTAGATCATGATCTCACAGTCATGGGTTTGAGTCCTGAGTCAGGCACCATGCTAGCAGGGTGGAGCCTGCTTGGCATTCTCTCTCCCCCTTTCTCTCTCTGCTCCTCCCCTGTTCATGCTCTCTCTCTGTCTCTCAAAAATTAATAAACTTAGGGGCACCTGGGTGGCTCAGTCGGTTGAGCATCCGACTTTGGCTCAGGTCATGATCTCACGGCTCATGAGTTCAAGCCCCGTGTCAGGCTCTATGCTGACAGCTCAGAGCCTGGAGCCTGCTTTGGATTCTGTGTCCTCCTCTCTCTCTGCCCCTCCCCTGCTCGTTCTCTCTCTCTCTCTCTCTCTCTCTCAAAAATAAATAAACATTAAAAAAAATTTTTAATTAATAAACTTTAAAAAAAGTTTATGTTTTTCAGCAATCTCTATACCTAACATGTGGCTTGAATTTAGGATCAAGAGTCCCATGCTCTTCCAACTGAGCCAACCAGGTGCCCCTGAGTATTTTTTAAATTGCTCTATCAGGGATGCCTGGGTGACTCAGTTAGGCCTCTGACTCTTGACCTCGCCTCCTGTTCCTCGGATGGAGCCCTCAGTTTCTGTACTGACAGTGCAGAGCCTGTTTGGGATTCACTCTCACTCCCTCTCTGCCCCTCTCCTGCTCATAGGCTCTCACTCTTACTCTCTTTCTCTCTCAAAATAAGTAAATAAGCACTTTTTAATTGCTACACTGTATTCCATAACATGGTTGTGTCACAATGTATGGACTAGAAAGTTTTCAGAAGCAAATAACAGACTATCCAACTCAAACTGGCTTACACAATAAGGAAATGTTTTGGCTCATCAGGCAGGAAGACTAGCCAGGCTTCCTCCCTTCAGGGTTGAGTGATCCAGAGGCTCAGTAATTTTATCAAGAACCAGGTTCTTTCTGCCTTGCTTTTTTCCTATCTCTTCGCTCTACTCTGCAATGTGGGCCTTCTTTGTGTTTTGTTTTGTTTTTTAAGTTTTAATTTTTATTATTTTTTTAGTAATCTCACACCCAGTATAGGGTTCAAACCCATGACCCCAAGATCAAGAATTGCATGCTCTTCCAACTGAGCCAACCGGGTGCCCCAATGTGGGCCTCGTTCTATGGACAACGTGGGACACCCATTCTATGGATGGCTATATCGAGCCCACATGCTTTTTGATTCGGGAAAGAGACCAAGTGGATTTCAGAAGCTCTTCCAGAAGATCAAGGAAGAACTTTCCAGAAGCTCCAGGAACCTGAATCGAACCACATTCTACATTGAGTTTCTTGCTCCTGCCTGGAACAATCATTGGCAAGATAGATGCAATTACCCTTGGAAAGTCAGGCCTACCCCTTGAGCTAAGAGTCAAGTCAGCTTCCTCTGAAACTCAAGGTCTATGCTGGGGAAAAGTAGATATTTAAACAAAATTAGAATTCTGTTATAAAAGGAAGAGGGAAATAGATACTGAGAAGGCAATCATCATCCACTATATAATTTGTTTAATAATTCCCTTATTGATGGATATTTGTTTCTGTTTTGTACACATTTAAACAGTTTTGCAATTACCATCTTTATACATGTTTCCTTCAAAATGCATGAAATACGGGGGTGCCTGGGTGGCTCAGTCGATTAAGTGTCTGACTTAGGCTCAGGTCATGATCTCACAGTTTGTGGGTTCGAGCCCCGTGTGGACTCTGTGCTGTCAGCCTGGAGTCTGCTCTCGATTCTGTGTCTCCCTCTCTTTCTGCCCTCCCCTGCTCTCCTCTTTCTCTCTTTCTCTCTCAAAAATTAAAAAAAACAAAAAAAGTTTTTTAATTAAAAAAAAAAAGAGAAAGAGACACTTAACCGACTGAGCCACGCAGGCATCCCTAAAGGTATCTTTTTCAACAACTGTCATCTGAACCTGGTCTCCACCAATCCAATACAACCACGTCCACTTTTTGCGAAGTCCAATGGGTATTTCTTAGCCTTTATCTTATTTTACTCTTCTAGCACGTAAGACTGCTGTCCGCTGCACTTGGACGAATCTTCTTTCCTTGCTTGGCTTCTGTGTCCCACACTCTTCCTCCTACTGCTCCACTTCCTCCTGCTCATTCTCCTTAGGAGGGTCTTCGTATAGCTCACGTCTTAAACTGCTGCTCTTCAGCAAGCTTCCTCTCCCGACTTTAATGATTGCACAGCTAACTCATCTGCTCTTACAGCTTCAACAACCGTCTATTCCCAAGTCTATATCTGTAGCCCAGATCACTTCAGTTCCTTCCTCTTATTGGCCCACTCCTAACTAAGTTCCTCTACTGGGATATTCGTTGGGCGCTTCAAACCCAACATGGGCAAAACTACACTTATTGTCTCCCTTGTTTTTATTTGTTTCAGTAAAAGTCTCATAAAAGTCACCATTTTAAACATTTTTAAAGTGTGCAGTTTGGTGGCTTTTAGTACATTCACAACGTTGTGCAGCTATCATCACTATCCACGACGTTTTCATCACCTTAAACAGAAATTTCATACACACTGGGTAGTCACTGCTTATGACCTGCTCCCCACATCTCCTGGCAACCACTAATTAGCTTCCTGTCTCTATGGATTTGCCTATTCCGGGCACTTCCCATAAATGGAATCACAGAACATGTGGCCATTTGTGTCTGGCTTCTTTCGCTTAGCATGCCTTCGAGGTTCATCTGTCTTAGACCACGTGACGGCACTTCATTCCTTTTTAGGCTAAATAATATGCTGTTGTATGAATATGCTACATTGTATTTAACCATTCATCAGCGGATGGACCCATGGGTTGTTTCCACCATGCATCATGGTACTATGTGCATTTATGTACAAGTTTTTGCTTGAACATGTTTTCAGTTCTCTTGGCTATGTCACTAGAAGTAGAATTGTGGGATCATATGGTAGTTCTATGTTTAACTTAAATTTTTAAGGAAATGCCAAACTGGTTTTCATAGCAGCTGCACCACTTTACATTCCCACCAGTGAGGCCTGAGGATTCTGTTTGTCTACACCATTGCCAACACTTGTTATTCTTTGGGGTTTTTTCCTAATTATACCTTTCCCGCTTGATGTGAAGCGATATCATTAGGGTTTCAATTAGCATTTCTCTAATGACTAATGATGTGGAACACCTTATCACATGTTTATTGGCCATTTGTATATCTTCTTTGGAGAAATATCCACTTAAATCATTTTCCGATTTAAAAAAATTTTTTTTATGTTTTATTTTTAATTTTGAGAGAGAGAGAGACAAATTGCAGTGGGGGCAGAGAGAGAGGGAGACACAGAATCTGAAACAGGTTCCAGGTTCCGAGCTGTCAGCACAAAGCCCCATGCAGGACTCAAACTCGTAAATCGCAAGATTATGACCTGAGCCAAAGTCTGATGCTCAACCGACTGAGCCACCCAGGTGCTCCCTTTTTCCCATTTTTAAAAAATGTTTATTTGTTTATTTATTTAGAGATAGAAATAGAAAACAAGCAGGGGAGGGGCAGCGAAGGGGAGACAGAGAATCCCAAATAAGTTCCACACTGTCAGCGTGGACCCCAACGCTGGGCTCGAACCTGCAAACCGTGAGACCAAGACCTGAGCCAAAATCAAGAGTTAGACACTTAATCAACTGAGCCACCCAGGCACCCCTCCTTTCCCCATTTTTAATTGGGTTATTTGACTTTTTATTATTGTGCTTTAAGAATTATTTTATATTCTGAATAATACAGCCTGATCAGATATATGGTTTGCAAATATTTTTTCCCATTCTGTGAGGTGGTTTTCCCCTCTCTTTATAGTGTCTTTTGATTCAAAGAAGTTTTTCTTATTCCGTTTTTTAAAAGATTTTATTAATTTTTTTTAATGTTTATTTTTTGAAAGGGAGAGAGAGAGAGATGGAGAGTGAGCTGACAAGGGGCAGAGAGATAGGGGAGACAGAGAATCCAAAGCGGGCACTGCACTGTCAGTGCAAAGTCCGACGTGGGGCTCAAACCCACGAACCATGAGATATGACCTCAGCTGAAGCCAGACACTCAACCACTCAATCGACTGAGCCACCCAGGAACTCCAAAAGATGTTATTTTTTAAAGCAATCTCTGTACCCAGCATGGGGCTCGAACCTACAAACCCAAGATCAAGAGTGGCAGTCTCTACCAACTGAGCCAGCTAGGCGCCCCATAATTCATACAAGTTTTTAATTTTGATGAAGTCCAGTCTACCTATTTTTTCTTTGCTTATGCTTTTGGTGTCATATTTAAGAAACTATTGCCTAATCTAAATCGTCTTAGTCTGTCCAGGGCACAAATATATCCATAGGCTGGGTAGTTTACACACACCTGTTATTTATTCCTCACAGTTCTGAAAGCTAAAAGTCCAAGATCAGGGAGCCGGCACGGTCAGGTGAGGCCCCTCTTCCTGGTTACAGACGTACTGTATCCTCATACAGCAGAAAGAGCTATGGGATGTATTTTATAAGAGACTAATCCCACTCACTAGTGCCCCATCCTACATGACCTAATCACCCCTCAAAGGCCCCACCTACTAATATCATCAACTTCAAGGGTTAGAATTTCAACATATGAATTTTGGAGGGACACAAATATTCAAACCTTAGCACAGGGTCATGAAGATTTATACCTATACTTTTTCTAAAAATGTTATACTTTCAACTTGTTTAGATCTTGGATTAATTTGAGTTGACTTTGTATTGTTGTGATATAGGGGTCCAAATTCAATCTTTTGTGTGTGGATATCCAGTTATCTCTGCACTAGTTGTTGAAAAGACTATTCTTTCCTTCATTGGCCAGTCTTGGAACTCTTGTCAAAAATCAGCTGACCAGAGGCACCTGGGTGGCTTAGTTGGTTAAGCATCAGACTCTTGATTTCAGCTCAGGTCTTAATCTCCCGGTTCGTGGGTTCAATTCTCTTGGGATTCTTCGGATTCTCTCTCTGCCCTTCCCCACTCATTCTCTCTCCCTCCCTCTCTCTCTCTCTCTCACTCTCTCTCTCAAAAATAAATAAATATACGTTAAAAAATATCAACTGACCATAAATGGATGGATTAATTATGGACTCTCAATACTGTGCTGTTCCATTGATCTCTATTTCTTTTTTTTTAAGATTTCATTTTATTTTTTTAAGAGAGGGATTTAAGATTTGTTTTATTTATTTATTTATTTTTAATTTTTTCTGAGAGGGACAGCATGCACATATGCATGCAGAGATGGGAAGGGCAGAAGGAGAGGGAGAGAGAGAATCCCAGGCAGGCTCCACACCCAGCACAGAGCCCAACTCAGAGCTTGAACTCGTGAACCATGAGATCGTGACCTGAGCTAAAATCAAAAGTCAGACACTCAACCAACTGAGTCACCCAGGTGCACCCATTTGTCTTTATATATATATATATATTTTTTTTAACTTTTCTTTTTAAAGTTTATTTATTTTGAGAAAGAGTGTGAGAGAGACAGCAAGAGAAAGCATGAGCAGGGGAGGGGGGAGAGAGAGAGAGAGAGAGAGAGAGAGTCAGTCTCAAGCAGGCTCCACACTGTCAGTGAGGAGCCCTATGTGGGGTTGGGGCTTGATCCCATGAACCATGAGATCATGACCTGAGCCAAAATCAAGAGTCAGATGCTCAACTAACTGAGCCACCCAGGTGTCCTGGTCTTTAAAATTTTCTTTTAATAATGCTTTGCACTTTTTAGCATACAAGTCCTGCATCTCCTTGGTTAACTTTGTTTCTAAGTAGTTTTATTCTTTTTGATACTGTTATAAATGAAATTTTTTTCTCCTGAAACCATAAAACTCCTAGAAGAAAATATAGGTGGTAAGCTTGAGGTCAGATCGGTCTTAGTGACAGTTTTTGGGGGTTTGACACAAGAAGCAAAGTTTACAAAAGCAAAAATAAACTAGCGGGACTCCACCAAACTAGAAAGTTTCTGCAAAGCAAAAGAAACCATCCACCAAATGAAAGGGCAACCTGATAAATGGTAGAAAATATTTGAAAATCATATATTTGATAAGGGTTTAATTCCAGAATATGTAAAGAACTCGTACAACTCAATGGCAAAATATAATATTATTTTCATACAGCTGGCCAAGAGGTACATCAAAAGGTGGTCACCAATACTAATAATTGGGGACATGCAAATCAAAACTTCGAAGAGATGTCATCTCACACCTGTCGGAATGGCTATTATTAAAAAAGACGAGATGTAACAAGTGGTGGTGAGGATGTGGAAAAAAGGGAGCCCTTGGGCACTGTTGGTTGGGAACGTAGATGGGTACAACGACCATGGAAAACAGTATGGAGGTTCCCCCAAAGTTAAAAATAAAACCACCATGTGATCCAGCAATTCCGTTTCTGGGTATTTAGCTGAAGAAAATGAAACAAACAAACAAACAAACAAACAAAACCAACTTGAGGGGTGCCTGGGTGGCTCAGTTGGGTTAAGTGTCCAACTTTTCATTTCTGCTCAGGTCATGATCTCATGATTAGTGGGTTCGAGCCCAACTGTCAGCCTCTATGCTGACAGTGAGGAGCCTGCTTGAGATTCTCTCTCTCCCTCTCTCTCTCTCTCTCTCTCTCTCTCTCTCGCTGCCCCCCTACTCTCTCTTTCTCAAAAAGAAATAAGCTTAAAGAAACTTTTATTAAAGGAAAAAAACTAACTCGAAAAGATAAATTCATCCCATGTTCATTGCAGCATTATTTACTACAGCCAATACATGGAAACAACGTAAATGCTCATTAATAGTTGAATGGATAAAGTAAGTGTGATATATATACTCAACGGAGCATTTTTCACTCATAAAACAGAATGAAATCTTGCCATTTGTAACAATGGCATTGAGGGCATTATGTTAAGTGAAATAAAAATACAGTATGATTGCACTTTTATATAGAATCTAAGAAAAACAAAGAAACGAACAAAACTGATAGATACAGAGAGAAGATTGGTGGTTGCCTGAGGGAAGGGCAGTGTGTGTAAAATGGTTGAGGGAAGTCAAAAGGTACAAACTTCCAATTACAGGGGCCTCTGGGTGGCTCAGTTGGTCAAGCCTCTGACTCTTAGCCTTAGCTCAGGTCTCGATCTCAGGATGTGAGTATGGGAGCTCCACATCAGGCCTCCATGTGAAGCCTAATTAAAAAAACCAAAAAACAAAAAACTCCACAAACTTCCAGCTATAAAATAATAAGTCAGGTGGATGTGATGTACTACATAATACAGGGGTGCCTGGTGGCTCAGTCGATTAAACATGTGAGTCTTGGTTTTGGCTTAGGTCATGATCTCACGGTTTTTGACTTTAAGCCCCATATCTAGCTTAGTGCTGAAAGTGTGGAACCTGCTTGGAATTCTCTCTCTCTTTCCCTCCCCTGCTCATGCTCTCTCTGTCTCTCAAAATAAATAAATAAACTTAAAAAAAATACTGTATTCCATATTTGAAAGTCACTAAGAGTGAATCTTTAAATTTCTCTTCACAAGAAAAAGAAGTTTTGTAACTTCAGATTGTGATGGATGTTAATTAGACTTAACGTGGCGCTCATTTCACAATGTATACAAACACCCAGCATAAACATAATGTTATGTGCCGATTATACCTCAATAAAATAAAATAAGTTGGAAAGTGTTCCTTCCCTTTATGTTTTCTGGAAGAATTTGTGTAGAACTGTATTGTTTCTTCCATAAATGTTTTGTTTTATTTTGTCTTGAGAAAGAGAAAGAGAAAGAGTGCACAAGTGGGGTAGAGGAGCAGAGAGAAAGAGAGAATTCTAAGCAGGCTCCATGCTCAGTGCAGTTCCCAACGAAGCTTGATACCATGACCCTGGGATAATGACCCCAGCTGGAAATTAAGAACTGGAAGCTCAACCCACTGAGCCATCTAGGTGCCTCCTTAAGTGTTTAATAGAATTCACCAGTAGGGGCGCCTGGGTGGCTCAGTCGGTTGATTGTCCGACTTCGGCTCAAGTCATGATCTCACTCATGGGTTCGGGCCCCACGTCGGGCTCTGTGCTGACAGCTCAGAGGCTGGAGCCTGCTTCGGATTCTGTGTCTCCCTCTCTCTCTGCCCTTTCCCTGCTCATGCTCTGTCTCTCTCTCTCAAAATAAATGCCAAAAAAAAAAAAAAATTAAAAAAAAAAAAGAATTCACCAGTAAAGTCATCTAGGATTGGGGGTGGGGGGGTGCCTTGGGTAGCTCAATTTGCTAAGTGTCTGACTTCGGCTCAGGTCATGATCTCATGGTTGTGAGTTCGAGCCAGGCATCCGGCTCTGTGCAGACAGCTCGGAGCCTGGAGCCTGCTTCAGATTCCGTGTCTCCCTCTCTCTCTATCCCTCACCCATTTGAGTTCCGGCTCCCTCTAAAAAATAGATAAACATAAAGAAAAATTTTTAAAAGTCATCTGGGATTGGAATTGTCTTTCTGGGAAAGTTATAAACTGAAATTCCGCTTAATGGATCTATATAGATCTTCTGAGTTCTCTTTAAAATTCTCTTTTCCTTTGTATTTCCTCCTGTAAATTCTAGTTCCTCTCACCTCTCCATCCTCTGAACTCTGTCTCTTTAACTAAGTGAAACTGCTCCGATCAGCTTGGGTTCCCCCTCCCTGCACTGCACCTGGAAACTCTCTCCAGGCTGTAGCACTGCAGCCATTGGCAATTGTATGGCTCACCTTACTTGTTGTTTTTTTGCAGAGATTAATGTCTTTTGTCTCAAAACCATTATTTCATATATCTTGTCTAGTTTCCTAGCTGCTTAATGTGGGAGGGCAAATCTGGTTCCCATTATTCCACCATGGCCAAAAGCAGAAGTCCACTGACTTTAAAAAAAATTTTTTTTAATGTTTCTTTATTTTTGAGACAGAGAAAGAGCATGAGCAGGGGAGGGGCAGAGAGAGAGGGAGACACAGAATCCCAAGCAGGCTCCAGACTCTGAGCTGTCAGCACAGAGCCCGACACCGGGCTTGAACCCACGAACTGCAAGATCATGACCTGAGCCGAAGTTGGATGTTTAACGGACCGAGCCACCCAGGCGCCCCTCAATGCGTAACTAATCTTAAAAAGTCAGTGGAGGGCACCTGGATGGCTCAGCCAGTTAAGCATCCAACTTCGGCTCAGGTCATGATCTTGCAGTTCATGGGTTCAAGCTCGGTGTCGGTCTCTGTGCTGACAGCTCAGACTCTGGAGCCCCTTCGGATTCTGTGTCTCCCTCTCTCTCTGCCCCCGCCCCAGCTCATGCTCTGTCTCTCTCTGTCTTTCAATAATAAATAAAAACGTTAAAAAAAAAGATTACGTATTTTCTCCCCAGTTCTGCCTCATTTTTTTAATGATTTCTTGCTAGTTTTATCAAACGATCAATATTTTTCTCTATATAATCAGTATATTTGATAATCATAATAGCTGAGAATCTCAGAGGTAAAAATACCTCGCTTTTTGCAGATTCTTATTCATGGCGCTTATTTTTGAGTTCATATTTAGCCTAAGTTTATCTGCGTCAAAACCAAAACCTCCTTGGGCTGAAGATTCTTCCAGAGCAGGTTTTCATTTATATTTGCTGTGTGCCACAGTGCACTAGCAGCTTGGGATCATTCCGTTCAAACTCAGACCCTCATGAGGTCAAACTATGTTCTGTAAGGGCTCTCTTTTATTGCCCAAGACTTAGTCTCCTATTCTCCTACATAATTATTAATTATCATGACTCTGGGTTAGGCCCCTGAGGCTTCCCCACAAACTTACCACTTTGGGATTTTATACTTTCCTTTAAAAAAAATTTTTTTTTAACACTTGGAGATTCCTTTTATTTTCTTGCCAGTTCAGTAATGTATTTATTTTTTTTTAATTTATTTTAATTTTTTAGAGAGATAGAGACCACGAGCAGAGGAAAGGGGCAAGGCGGGGGGGGAGAGAGGAGAGAATATCGAAGCAGGCTTCATACTCAGTACAAAACCCAGTGCAGGGCTTGATCTCATGACCCTGGGATCATGACCTGAGTGGAAATCAAGAGTCACTCAACTGACTGAGCCGCCCAGGCGCCCCAGTAATGCATGCGAATGTGTATTTGTGTAGTTTATCCAACATCTGAATACTCTTCTACATAAGCATTTTTAGAATATCAAGTCAGACATACTCTTAAAAATAGAAGTCTGTGCTGACAGCTCGGAGCCTGGAGCCTGTTTCGGATTCTGTCTCCCTCTCCCTGGACCTCCCCTGCTCACGCTATGTCTCTCTGTCTCTCAAAAATAAATAAACATTAGAAAAAAAACAAACAGAAGTCTCATTCTGAATTCCAACCTGTTCCTTTTATTTATTTATTTTTTGCCATTACCAAGACTTATGGTCCTTGGTCAGCCTACTGGTTGAACGAATGTCTCATCGACACTTCTACAATGGGTACATCTCCAAACATAGGAAAGAGATTACATTTAGGGCACACTCTCGGCACCAATGTCCAGTCTGTTCAATGTTTTTGGACGTCAATTCCAAATTCCCCAGGCAAAGGGTCTGATTGGCACAGCTAAGGAGTAGCCTGATAGAACACAAATGTAATTGCTCAGGGCCCATGTCTGTGAGTCAATGTGGCAGTTCTCAGAGAAAGAGGAAGTAATTATTCACTGAGAAGATACTTTAGAAGGTATCTATTTTGAGTTCTCTACCTGCGAAAGAGTTTCAATAAAGTTAATCATTCTGCAGGTCCAAATGACATAATCATTTCAGCCTTAGTAGTAAAAACAACTGGCAATGTTTGAATACTGCCTGAATTCCTGTGTTGAAAACAACTTTGGGCCATATTTTTGGTTTACTTCCTCACCTTACGGTATGGTTACCATGGGCCTTTTCACAAAGAAAAAGTTTTTGTTTGATGAGGTCTTTCTCTTTTGTATCAGTTTTCTTTTTCATGATTCGTGTTTTTGGTATCACACCTAAGAACTCTTCACTCAGCCTAGGTCCTGGATCTTCTCATGTTTTCTTCTAAAAGTAGTTTGCGGGGCGCCTGGGTGGCTCAGTCGGTTGAGTGGCCGACTTCGGCTCAGGTCATGATCTCACGGTCTGTGAGTTCGAGCCCCACGTCGGGCTCTGTGCTGACGGCTCATCAGAGCCTGGAGCCTGCTTCAGATTCTGTGTCTCCCTCTCTCTCTGCCCTTCCCCTGCTCACGCTCTGTTTCTATGTCTCTCAAAATAAATAAACGTTAAAAAAAATTTTAAAGTAGTTTGCCTCTTACCTTTATATCTGTGATCAAATAAAATAAAATAAAAATTAAATAAATAAATCTGTGATCAGTTTTGAATTAATTTTTTAAAGGTTTATTTTTAAATAATCTCTACACCCAACGTGGGGCTCGAATTTACAACCTCGAGATCAAGAGTTGCATTAAAAACAAAACAAAACAAAAAGAGTCGCATACTCTTCCAACTAAGCCAGCCAGGCTCACCCAGTTTTGAATTAATTTTTGTGTGATTATATATGAGGTTCAAGTTGAAGTTAATTCTTTGCCTACTTCTTGTCCAATTATTTCCAGCACCATCCTTCCTCTGGTATCCTTCCTGTGTTGAATTGCTTTTGCACCTTTGTCAAAAATCGGTTGAGTGCATGTCCAAAGCTGAGAACTGGAGAGGGAAATGAGGTCCCGAACGTGTTATTTGATTCCTAGATTAGGCTTTCGCTGAAAGTGTAGTTGCCCAGATTGTTGAGTATGTGAGTCAGTACTTTTCTTGTATTGATTAAGGCAGCTCGATTTGTGACCTGTCTTATCTAATGGAAGAAAGATGCCGACTCTATGTTGGCAAGGCTTAAATATAACCTGATGAAATATATTATCGTATATAAGAAAAAACAGAAGTGGAGCAAGCTTAGTCATTTAGGTAAAGCAAGGAGCTCTTGGCAAAATCCAGGATTGCCACTAATTTGTTATTTTATGGTCCAACATCTAACCTCCCTTTGTATTTGGGGATAATCCTTCCCTTGTCATGCCTCCCATTCTGGAATTCAGTAGAAAAGATTCTCCCTCTTTCCACTTTTCTTATATCCGAGCCACAGGCATGTGACCTATGTCAGACATTAGATTCTACTGCCCAGGTTTTAAATCTTGAGAGAGATTCTGCATAAAAATGCAGAAAAGGTTAGAAATTATTCACAGCAGCACTGCTGTATTAGTTTTCTGTTGCTGCTATAACAAATTACCACACATTTAATGGCTTAAAACAACATAGGCTTATTATCTTATCTTATACTTTTTTAACGGTGTTTTATTTATTTATTTAAAAAAATTTTTTTTAACGTTTATTTATTTTTGAGAGACATAGAGACAGAGTGTGAACAGTGGAAGGGCAGAGAGAGAGGGAGATACAGAATCTGAAGCAGGCTCCATGCACTGAGAAGTCAGCACAGAGCCCGACTCAGGGCTTGATACAGGGCTCGATGCAGGGCTCGAACTCACAGACCATGAGATCATGCCCTGAGCTGAAGTTGGCCGCTTAACCGACTGAGCCACCCAGGCGCCCCTTGAGGTGTTTTAAAGCAAGGGGACAGGACCCGTGGACAGGAAGAGCTGCCCCTATCATTTTATTGTTTATCAGAAGTTGGATATAAGTTTACTGGAGTAAAATGAAGCTGTTGGCAAGACTGTGTTCCTTCCTGAGTCTGCAGGGACTAATCTGTTTCCTTGAGCTTTCCAGCCTCTAGCCACTGTCGTCCTCCCCACCCCCACAGGATTCCCTGGCTCTTGGTTCCCTTTCTCCATCTTCAAAGCCAGCAACTCTGATTGTTTCTGTCATCACGTCTGTCTAGGACTACAGCTGGGAAAGGTTGTCTGCTCTGTCATTAGATCAGGCCCACCTGCATAACCCAAGATACTCTTCCCATATCAAGATCCTTAACTTTAGTCACATGCGCAGGGTCCGTTTCGCCATATAATGTAACATATCTACAAGAACTGAGGATTATGATGTGGACATCTTTAACATTATTCTGCTTATCACCGTTGCTGTCATTGAGTGCGCAGGGGAGGCAGTACCATAGAGAGTGAGATGGAAGAGGTAATCAGTGGAGACAGCGCTAATGACGGCATCATTCCCTGGCCTCCGACGGTGAGAACTTGGTTGTAATTCCTGCTAACTGCTTCCCTTCTTCCTGACCAGTTTTCGATCCTGATATTCCAAGCTTTTCTACAAGTCTAAGATACCTAATAGCTGCTTGATCAATTAACTTTCTTCTTTTTTTTTTAGTCTGAAAAAGTAAAGTTTAATTTTTTTTAATGTTTATTTATTTTTGTGAGAAATAGAGAGAGACAGAGTACAAGCAGAGGAGGGTCAGAGAGAGAGGGAGAAACAGAATCCAAAGCTGTCTCCAGGCTCTGAGCTGTCAGCACAGAGCCCGACGTGGGGCTTGAACCCATGAACTGCGGGATCATGACCTGAACCGAAGTCAATCACTTAACCGACTGAGCCACCCAGGCGCCCCAGTAAAGTTTAATTTATTTTTTTTTAATTTTTTTTAACATTTTTATTTTATTTTTGAGAGGCATAGAGACAGAGCGTGAGCAAGGGAAGGGCAGAGAGAGAGGGAGATACAGAATCTGAAGCAGGCTCTAGGCTCTGAGCCGTCAACACAGAGCCTGACACGGGGCTTGAACTCACAGACTGCGAGATCATGACCTGAGCCGAAGTCGATCACGTAACCGACTGAGCCACCCAGGCACCCCAGTAATGTTTAATTTAAAAAGCATATACACACAAAACAACTTCTGATCCATTTTAAGCTCTCCCATTGGGTCGTTCACAGGCAAATATTCCATGGAGTCCAGACCACCTAAAGATGCACCCACAGTGGGCAGACAGACAGCCCTTCCTGAATGGGTGGTCAACAGTAACTGCTCCTTAGGCTTGAATGAACGAATGTCCAAGCCCTGAGTGACTAAGCAGCAAGGTTGGCTTCCTGGTGCTTCAGAAGGCCAGTTTCTTCATCAGCAGATAAACTCTGGAATCCACTTCAAATCCATGCAGGTTGTTGGCATCACCTTGCAGCCTCATGAGCAGGCCCCCACAGGACACGTAGGCAGAGAGACGTGTTGCTGCTTCAGTAGAAGTTTCATCTCCCTCAATCCTGTATACTTTCCCATACATTACATACTCAAATTGGTCAACCCTGGAAGGCCTGTCATCTGTGGGGTTGTATTCACCATCATCCAGGGTACCATCTTCATACAAGGTACTGGCTATGACCAACCGGAACTTGTCAGCCAAGTCTACAGGGTGAATCTGAATGTTTACATCCAAGATTAGGTCCATCTTGAAAGACTCACTCTCACGATGTAGTCAAGACACTTGGTCAAACTTCTTGCCCTCCGGGTCAATGTCTTTCACATCAAAAATATCCTCAAACAGGATGCCCACCATGGTGTACTAGCCATGAGAGTAGCAGAGTGGCTGAGACCACTGTCACGACTAAGGGAACACGCTTCCCCTCGCATGGAGTAAGAGAGGGGAAAAGATAGTCCCTACAGAGTGGCAGCAAGGGACTAGAATCAGTTAACTTTCTTCTTAAATACAGAGCGACTTCTGAGTTCTGTCTTGGTGGGTAGCCACATAATGTCAAAGAGAAAGGTAAATTTAGAATTTAGCCTCTGGTTCCCCGGGCCAGACTGTCTCTAATAGGAGGCCTGTACATGTTAGTCTTTTGTCATAAATATTCAATTAATCCGGCTACTTTTGTTCTGATTCCATACTCACCAAGTACCTTTTCAGCAGGCTTCTCCACGGACTATTGTCATGGGAACTCTTATCATAGGAACAAATGTGCTGAGGTAGGTTTGAGCATTCCAGTCTGAGTAACAGTAATATCTCATTGTAAACTCAGGAGTTTACAGGATTGGCATTCTCAATCTGGTAAGATTGTTTAGTATGTATCTACCCCAGAGAGAGAGAGAGAGATTCACTCTTGGTGGGTGATAAAATAAAAATTCTGTACATATAAGCCTGAAGGTTGGATTTTGGGCTCTGGCAAATTTACCAAGGAAATGAATGTCCTCTCTTTTTTTAAAAAAAAATTTTTTTAAATGTTTATTTATTCTTGAGAGAGACAGAGAGTGAGCAGCAGAGGGGCAGAGCGAGAGAGGGAGACACAGAATCTGAAGCAGGCCCCAGGCTCCGAGCTGTCAGCACAGAGCCCGACGCGGGGCTCGAACTCACAAACCATGAGATCATGACCTGAGCCGAGGTCGGATGCTTAACCGACTGAGCTACCCAGGTGCCCCTGAATGTCCTCTCTTAACACTATCTGGGAAATCGACTTTTCTTAATCTACATTGAATACCTTGATGTAGCCACTTAGAAATGTGCATTTTAGTTTATTTTTTTAAAAGTTTATTGATTTTGAGAGAGAGAAGAGAGAGAGAGAGAGAGAGAGAGAGAGAGAGAGAGAGAATGCACAGGAGAGGCAGAGAGAGAGAGGGAAAGAGAGAATCCCAAGCAGGATCTGAGCTACTGCACAGACCCTGATGCGGGGCTCGAACGCAAAACTGTGAGATTATGACCTGAGCCAAAACCAAGAGTCAGACACTTAATCTACTGAATCACCCAGGCACTCCAGAAATGTATATTTTAATAGCTAAAGATCAAGTGTGTGTATGTCTGTTTGTTTATACTATAAGGGGGAAGTTTAAGGGCACAAGCCTGGAAACCTGTCTTCTACTTATTTTGTATTTCCTGTTGTGGTTTAATATTATTAAGATTTTTAAAAAATGTAATCTCTATCCCCAATATGAGGCTCGAACTCATAACCCCAAGACAAGAGTCACATGCTCTACTAACTGAGCCAGCAACTAGGTGCCCCTTGTTGAGATCTTTAAAATATTATTATTATTTTTTTAATGTTTGTTTTAGTTTTGAGAGAAAGCATGAGCAGGGGAGGGGCAGAGGAGCCAAAACGGGGACTCTGTGTTGACAGCAATGAGCCTGACATAGGGCTCTGAACCATGAGATCATAGCTTCAGCTAAGTTGGATGCTTAACTAACTGAACCACTGGGGCGCCCCTAAAATGTTATGTTGAATGACTTCGGGAAGTGAACCTGTTAAGTCCAAGGGCTTGGTTTGCTTACCTTGTAGAATTTACTTTTATGTTACCTTTGACTTTCCTTTTTTCCTAATTAAAATTTAAAAATTTTATCTTTTGTGGAGAGAGAAAGATATACAGATGGAAGAATGCAAAAGACATGGGGCACCTGGGTGGCTTAGTCGGTTAAGCATCGACTTCAGCTTGGGTCATGATCTCATGGTTTGTGACTTCGAGCCCCACGTGGAGCTCACTGCTGTCTGCACAGAACCCACTTCAGATCCTCTGTCTCCCTCTCTCTCTGCCTCTCCCCACCCCTCTCTTCTCTCAAAAATAAATAAACATTAAAAAAAAAAAAAAAGAATGCAAAAGGCCGGTTATCTAAAGCAAGTTTATCAGGTGAAGATTGGCGGAGCCACCATCCAGGTTAAGAGCTGAACACTGTCGACACCCAGAATCCCTTATGCCCTGATCATATCAGTTCCCTCTCTGAGCTAACCACTAGCTTGATTGTTCCTTTTTTGTAATACGGCTCAGAATATGGCTAACAGTTCACCTCGGTGAAAGCAACAGAAAATGTTGGTAAAATATTGAAGAGTAAACAAGAAGATATGTAATTATCAGACTAAAATCTAGGTGAAGGCAGGATCTAGCAAGTAAGTAGAGCAATGATGTCACTTTTACCCTGGGGCATGTTCCTTGATTGGCACTTAGGCTTGGTTTTTCTAGGCCTTTGGGACAGACGACAAAGCCCAGGGCCTGGTGGGAGTGGGAAGTCTAAAGCTGGGGCCTCAAAGGGCTACAGTTTCAGTGTAAGGGTACATTGTAAATAAATAGACCCCACTCACCAGACTGGAAAGAACGTTTCCTTGGAAGGAGGGATTGAGGGGGGTTGTAGAGGGGGTCCTGGACCCCTCAGAGAGCCCTCCCAGGGATCTGCAATCTAATACACATCTCCTGGTGGTTTAAAAAAAATCCCAAACAGTGACTCCTGGGTGGCTCAGTTGGTTAAGCATCTGACTCCTGATCTCAGATCAGGTCACGATCTCACGGTTTGTGAGTTCGAGCCCCGCGTCGGGCTCTGTGCCGACAGCTCAGAGCCTGGAGCCTGCTTCGGATTCTGTGTCTCCCTCTCTCTGCCCCTTCCCCCCTCCGGCTCTGTGTCTCTCTCTCTCTGTCTCAAAAATAAATAAACATTTAAAAAAAATTAAAAAGAAAATAAAATCTAAAAAAAAAGTACAAATGTGTTTTTGTTTTTTTTAACTGTTAATTGAGAGACAGTGGGGCAGGAAGGAGTAGAGAGAGAGGAAGACAGAGGATCTGAAGCAGGTTCTGTGCCGATAGCAGAAAGTCTGATGCGGGGCTCAAACTCACAAACCGCGAAATCGTGACCTGAGCCGAAGTTGGACATTTGACGGACTGAGCCACCCAGGCAACACCAAGTATGTTTAAATAAAGTCTTCCTTTTTACCTGATCTTAGTTATACTCTTTGGAGGCACCCATTTTCCACAGATTCAGGGGTGGTTATTACAACTTAAAAAAATAAACTTTAGGGGCACCTGGTGGCTCAGTCGGTTAAGTGGCCGACTCTCGATTTTGGCTAGAGCCCCACATCACAGAGTCTGCTTCAGATCCTCTGTCTCCCTCTCTCTGCGCCACCTCCCCATCATGCTCATGCCCTCTCTCTCTCTCTCTCTCTCAAAAATAAATAAATTATAAATAAATAAATAAACTTTAAAATAGGTATCCTTGGCTTCAAAAGGGATTAAGTACCACTTCGTTCACATGATAAATTCTCATTTTATTATTAATATTTGTTATTATTATTTCAATATTTACTTCTGGGAGAGCATAAGTGGGTGAGGGACCGAGAGAGGGGGACATAGGATCAGAAGCGGGCTCTGTGCTGCTGACAGGCTGACAGCAGCACACCTGATGTGCGGCTGGAACCCACGAACAGTGAGATCATGACCTGAGTTGAAGCCAGAAGCTAAACTGATTGAGCCACCCAGGTGCCCCATCTTCATTTATAATTAGGAGTATAAAACAAAATGTTATGCTTACAAAAAATTACAGTGTCAGTCTTAGTAACAAAACCCTCTAGGGAATTTTTAAGAGCCTAACTCAAGACTTATTCTCTTAACTTACTAAAATCCTTCTTTTCCTCTTCCCACTATGAAACTTTGAAGTTTTAAAGTGCTACAGACAGCTTAGTTCTTAATATCCTGGTTTGTGATAAGACATAGGAAAAAAAATCCCGTCATGTTGTGCAGTTAGTCTAACTGTTGGCTCTCTGCCCAATCTTGAAAACATGACTTTCAGCACTATAGCCCTCATATGTGGCTCATTCATTATTATGCAGATTTGCTTTTACTATTGGTCTAATTATGTCCCTTAAACCTAAGAGAAGGTGTCTAAGTCAGGAGATGGATTCTTGTCCCAGTTTTGTCAGTAATTTGCTGTGTAACTTGGCAAGTCATTTAATCACAGTTTTCTCGACTGGGTTAACAATTATCAAGAAGAATCACAGAATGTTAGAATTGGCAGAGCCTTCAGAATTGATCCAGTGCAATTTCTTCATTTCAGAGAGAGGTGGAGTGACTTACCCAGGAGCTTTCTAGAAGAGCACTCATTCTTCTGCGTCTCAGACCAGTGCTCATTTAATTACATTAGGCTTTCCTTCGGTGTTGTTCCAAGAAACGAACAGAAAAAAAAAAGAAACAAACAAACCCAAAAGCGAAAGCACTAAACAAATACATGGGTTTCTATAAAAGCCTGATAACAATGTTAACCATTAGCCTGCACCGTAGAGGCAAGCTTGTCTGAAAACGTACCCCCTCTAGCTTAAAGATGATTTAAAATTCAGAAGTTCTAAAACTATGTAAGAAAACGTCAAAAAAGTAAAACGTAAGGAAAAGAAATGATATTTGGTTTGAAGAATACCCATAAAGGGAAAACAAAACTCCAAGAGTACTTATATTCTTTTATCAGTTCTTTCTGGTCTTCTCCAAATTTGTGCAAGGTGAAATTAGGAAAAAGGAGGCTGCTTGTTTTTACGTATTTTTGAAGGAATGGTGTGCAACACAGGTTACTTGAAATCGAATTATTTGCCTCAACTACACAACACATTACATCAGTCGTCTAATTTAGCGCCGTTCCCTCTCCGGCCACTACCCAAAACAACGCGCTGAAACCTTCGAACACCGCAGGCAATGCAAAAACTCCAAGTCCCGAAATGCTCGACACCCTGTCTTCACCGCCTCCTCACAAGAATAGTCTGTTTGGTATTGGGAGTTGTAGTCATTCAGCGCCATCCCTTCCGGGAAGCGGGGGGAGGATACACGTCCGCGGAACTACATTTCCCAGGAAGCTGTGCGCGCCCTTCTCCGCCCTCGCGGGTGTCAGACTCCACCCCTCCCGTTCGTCCCTCCCTGGGCTGCACTGCTCACGCCTTCCTGTTAGCCGGAGCTGGGAGAAGTTCACTCCGATCAGCTGATCCCAACTGACAACAGGAGAGGAGGAAGCCCGGGAGGCAGCAAAGGAGGAGGGGGGCGGAGATGGAGATGAGGATGGATCCACCGGTGCCCTGAGGAACAGCCCCCGCCCCCGCCGACGCACCGCGGTCCCCCGACGCCGTCTCGCCGCGGCCGAGCTGCTCCGTGGTGGGATCCCCGGGCTGCCGCGGCGGGGAGGGAAGGGCACGGCCCTGCGCCGGGCGAAGATAGTCCTGGAGCTCCGGCTGCCCCCGGGAGGGGGGGGAGGGGGGCGGGTGCGGCTGGAGTGGGGGTGGGGTGGTATAAACAATAGATTCGGTTCTGGCCTCTGCGAGCTTGGAGGGGGGATTTGGGGAGACCTTCTTTGTTTAGACTCTGCTTCTGCCCCTCGGGTTGTGGTGGTGTTGCCCGGGAGGAAGGAAGGGTGAGGAATCCCCGGCTCGAGAGGTGTCGAGGAGGGGGCTCGAGTGGACAGATTGCTTGGCCGGCTGGTCCGGCGGTGAGGTGTTCTTTCGAAGGTTGATTTTATATTTCTTTAAATTTCTCTGACAGATTTTTATTTTTGTTTTCGTTGTGGGAGCTGGTTGGCCATTCCTGAGGTTAGGGTGTAAATAAGGTCTTCTAGTCACTCTCTTCTCCTTCCTTGTTTATCTAAAAATAAGATTGATAGATTAGTAGAGGGTGGAGAGAGAATTTGTAAGGAGGGCTTTATGTTTCGTTGGCGCATCAGAATGGAGGTCAAGGCTAAAGGGGGGTTTAGAACGTAATTGTAGAAGTGACAAAAGCCTTTTCCCTGCCCCAGTTGTCCTTTCTTTTTCTTTTTTCTTTTCGAAGTTATTTTTAAGTTAGTTTTTGAGTGACAAAGAGAAAAATTATTTGTTTTAACTCCCTGCAGGCCTGGCTTTGCAGTGGGCCATCAAGGAGGAATTGTCTCCTGTTGCTCCCTTTTTTTTGCAGTTAGAGGAGGGACAAAAGGAAGTACAATAATTGTGTTTTATTGTTTTTAAATATGACATGGTGACTTTTGTTTCCAGGCTTACAGCCCTTAATGGACATCTGTCTAGAGTTGAAACGACCTAACTAGATCTGCCAAAGACTTTGATGGAGCCAGAGTCTTTATTATCATTTCTTTAGCTTTTCACAGGCCTCTTTACTCCCCTCACAACTGTGTGCTGCAGGTTGGGGGACTGCAGAGGGTGGTCCCTCCAAGGACTTTTTGCTTAATGATTTTGATCCTGAATTTAATAACTGGACGAACAGAGAATTTCAGTCTGTGAATTAAAGTGGCAAAGTCTCTAAATTGCTTTGGGCCTAGGGATAGTGGTTGTTTTCCAAAGAGGGGGCCTTCCCTGTGATTTCGAGATGAAATTCCTAGGATCAGAATGAGCCCATGTAAGTTTTACAGGCAAGAATGAGATTTCTCTCCGGAGTTTTGGCCTCTTGTTTAATCACATTTTTTTTTTTTTTTTAAGATGCACTTCTGTTTTTAGATTAGTGAAATCTTTTTCCTTCCTCTATTCTAGGTATCCCCTGAAATATTGACTTGAGGTTGGATTATATCGCAAAGCTTCTGACCACTCTCTGTCACTACCAAAACCTTGTGGCCCAACCGATGCGCCCACCTCAGCGAACCCATCGGATCTCTCTCAGATAGCCGTAAGAGAGCCTTCCGGGTTCACTTGACCGCAACTTTGCTTGCACTTTACGGAGGATAAAACTATCAAACCAAATCAGCCTTGCTGCTGATACAGGAATCGTGGAGGCGGAAAATTAAAAACTCGAACGTTTGCGAGCGTGTGAAGCCTTCCGATAGGACCCCGAAGATTTGTTTTTGTGTTCCGTTTTGGTTTTAGGGTGTGCAGAACCCTGTGAAAGTTCTGTGCAGGCTTCAGACCCAAAGCCTTGGGCTTCACTCCCGGGGAAAGCCCGGTGACCGTGACGTTGTGGGCGATTTCCTTACCGAACCGAGTATGAGTGCCCAGACTTGCCCAGCAGAGAAGGGCCTGAACCCGGGGCTGGTGTGCCAGGAAAGTTATGCCTGCAGCGGGGCTGACGAGGCGGTCTTTGAGTGTGACGAGTGCTGTAGTCTGCAGTGTCTCCGCTGCGAGGAGGAGCTCCATCGGCAGGAGCGCCTGCGAAACCACGAGCGGATCCGACTCAAACCCGGCCACGTCCCTTACTGCGACCCCTGCAAGGGCCCCAATGGGCATTCACCAGGCGTGAGGCAGAGGGCAGCCGTGAGGTGCCAGACCTGTAAGATCAACTTGTGCCTGGAGTGCCAGAAGCGGACTCATTCCGGGGGTAACAAGAGGAAACACCCCGTTACTGTGTACCATGTCGCTAAGGTCCAGGGCTTCCCGGAGGAGGAAGAGCCGGATGAGGAGACCAGGAGGAAGAAGATGACCGAGAAGGTTGTGAGTTTCCTCCTAGTAGATGAAAATGAAGAAATTCAGGTAAGCCTGTGGGTGGAGCCCCGGGGATTCATGTGGGGCAGATCCGTTGTTGGAAGGCGGCTCTCAGTAGGGAAGTCCCAGAAGAGCTCACCTTTTAATCATTAAAGGGGGAGACCCCTGAAAGCTTAAAATGGCATGGCGTCCGATTTAGTTCCTTAAGGGTTGCGTGACCTTGGGGCTGAATTACTTGATCTCCGAGCCTTAGTTTTCTCATCTATAAATTGGACACGGTGCCTGCTTCTTTGGGTTGGTGTGAGGATGAAATGGCACCATGTGTGTTAAGCCCATTGCATACATAATACGTGCTCAGAATATGGTAGCTGTTATTACTGGTATTAGGGTGATTATGGGGAAGACCTTACTTAGATCAGCTTTCTGAATGAGAGCACTTGGCAAGTTGTGGATAGCTGTGAATGATGAGGGGCTGTGCGTGCAGGGCAGGCGACACAGCGGGTCCCCTGGGAGTGCGAGGCGGTAAGTCATAAACTTGCTATCTCAATATAGAGAGGCGGGTCTTCAAAAAGTGGCCTCTGATAAGGATGGTATTCTGCCCAGATGGTCTCTTCATGGATCATGGCTGATCGGGAAGAAGCCAGTGAGGGCCCTTGCCATTACAGAGGGACTGGAGCATATTCGATACGATGCCACGTGGGGGTGGGGAAATGGTGGCGTGTCACAGTTAGGGGAGACTCGGGAAGGGGCGGTGGAATGTTTATACTTTCCAGTGGAGGCAGCGCGATGTCTGTACTTTTGAGTGAAGCCTGCTTGAATTCCATCCGAGCTTTACCACTCAGTGGCTGTGTAACCATGGAGAGTTATTTCAGCTTCGTGCCTCAGTTTCCCTTGGACCTCACAGTAGCAGTTGAGCAGATTCAAAGAGATTAAAGAAGGGCCCTCATCGCAGGCCTGGCACATGGTGGCCAGGACCAGTGTGTTGTTTTTGTCAGCGTCATGGGGTGTTTGTGGTACACCGACTCCATACTCAGAGCAGCGATGACTCCTCAAGTCTCCAGGTTGGAGGAGAACCTACGTGGGTTGCTGTTTGACCACTTTGCAGTCACCCACTGGACATTTGTCTGCTGTCTTTTTCCTCCTTGGTAAGATTGTGGAAATGCATGACATCATGGTTCCATTGTCAGCTAAATACTTTGCTAACACAGACTTCTTTATTGGCTGACAGGAACTAATGGAGTTATGGAAGAGTGACCCAGATCCCATTCCGCCTCCCTCGTTAGCAATAATGTCTTCATTATGGTTATGCTCTAATTGGGTGACAGTGTGGACTAAATATTTTATAAATGGAACACTTGGACTTGGATGATTCTTGTTGGTTTTGCCACCAGTTCAGCCTTTGGAAGGTCATACTTTGGACTGCCTTGCTTTTATAAGATGAGAGGAGAATGGGATGAACGAGTAACCATCACGATTATTGTGTTGGCACCAAAAAGAATATTTTTTGAGAGGAGGAGGATGTGTATTTTTGTTCTTTTTGTGGCTTTGATACATGTTCTTTAGTAGAGAATTAGAGAATTAGGAAAACGTAATGAAGAAGACAAATCCAAATACCCAGAGATATCTGTCCATCTTTTTTCTTGCAGTGTGTAATAATGTAATTGTGATTTTGTAAAGATTCTCCTGCTTTCCCTTCCTTCTTAAACACTGACCACTTCCCAAGAAGTAACGGTTTCTTAAGCACAAGCAGCACTGGTTGGAACTAATAGATTAGACATAGAATTTATTCTTTTTAGGTGGTGATTTGTTCTCTGAGTCACAAGTGGAAAATTACTTTGAGAGAATGTGCGGTTCTGTTTTCTTAGGTGAATGTCCAAAACAATTAGATGATTGTCTAATACAAATCTAGATTATAAATTCAGCCAGAATGGGAACTCTTGGAGGGCAGGACCGTGTCCTATGTCCTGTATCCTGTACAACGGTAGGCACATTGTCAGTGCATAGATACTTGCTGGTAGGTTGGTGATGTCACGTGTCAACTTCAGTTTCTAAAAAATGTGTATCTTGCACATACCTAATTAAAACCTAAAATGACATAAAAGAGTGTATGATGGCAAGAGTTTTCCCCTTTGATTCCATCCCCTAAGTCTCTTTTCTTGGAACAACCACCATGAACGGTGAACTACATGCCCTCTTAGAAGTTTTTGAGATGTACTTATGAATATATGTATGTATCTTTTTTATTTTTAAGCAGAAATGGAAGCTGATATACCTAATATTCTGTCCTTTACCTTTTTACTTTAATTAGAAGATACATCTTGTAGATATATCAGTACATCTTATAAGTACATTGAAGTCTACCTTTTTATTTAAAGTCTGCCTACTATGTTGCTGAGTGGATTTGCTATAATTTTAGCCTGTTCGTGGATATTTGAGTAATTACAAACAAGGATATGTTGAAGATCGCTGTGAATCTTTTTTTTTTAATGTTTATTTTTGAGAGAGAGAGAGAGAGACAGACAGAGCACGAGCGGGGGAGGGGCAGAGACAGAGGTGGGACGCAGAATCTGAAACAGGTTCTAGGCTCTGAGCTGTCAGCTCAGAGCCCGAGGCGGGACTCACACTTGGGAACAGTGAGATCAAGACCTGAGCCGAAGTTGGAGGCTTAACCGACTGAGCCACCCAGGTGCCCCCGTGAATCCTTTTAGAAATGGCATCTCTTTGTCAAATGATGTGTGCCTTTTAAATTTAGATAGGTATCACCAAATTTCCTAACCTCATTTTCTTAGCCTCTGAGGTACTTCAGTGAGTCCCCTGGGTTCTGATCTTGACTCCTAAGAGCTAAAACATGAAGAGCTCTTCCTACAGCTGTTAGGAACTGTTCTTCGCACTTCACACGCATGAGCTCGTTTAATCCTGTTTATCGCTCTGTATTAGTCTTACTGCTGCTGTAGCAAATTTCCACACATTTAGTGGCTTAAAACACAAATTGTTTTCTTACAGTTTCGGAAGTCCAAAATGGGTCCGTATAGCTGTGTTTCTTGTGGGACTCTAGGGGAGTATTTTCTGGTCTTTTCTAGCTTCAGGAGTCTTCCTGTATTCTTTGGCTTGTGGCCCCATCATCTGGCTTCAAAGGCAGCAATGTACCATCTTCCCATCCCTCTCTCTGTCTCTCTGCTGCTTCTGCTGTTATACCTCCTTCTGGGTCTGTGGCCCTCTTGCCTCCCTCCTGCAAAGACACTTCGATTATGTTGGACCCATTTGGATAATCCAGCATCGTTTCTTCCTCTCAAGGTTTTTAATTCAGTCACATCTGTAAAGTTCCTTTCGGCACATAAATTGACATATTGACAGGTTTCAGGGATTAGGATGTGGGTATCTTTGAGTAGGGGCTGCAGTTTCAGCCTGCCACACCCTACGAAGCAAGTCTAGTCAGTTTGGGCTGCTATACGTGATAAAGTACCGTATGCCATTATGTTATATACCATTGGGTAGCATATAGACAACAGAAGCTTATTTCTTGCAGCTCTGGAGGCTGGGAAGATCAAGGTGCTGGCAGCAGATTTGGTGTCTGGGGATGACTGGCTTCCTGATTCATAGACAGCCATCGTATCTTCTCTCTGTGTCCTCAGATGGTAGAAGGGAGTTCTAGAATCTCTTTAATAAGGGCGCTAGTCTTACTCATGACCCGGTCACCTCCCAAAGGCCCCACCTCCTGATACCATCACATTTAGGGGTTTGATTTCAACATGAACTCTTGGGGGACACAAACATTTCATCCGTAGCATTGGGTTTTATAGGTGAGGACCCTGAAGCACAGAGAGATGAAATAACTTGCCAGGCTCTAGTTACAGTGAGTGTCTGAGGATTTGAACATAAGCATCTGTCTCTAAAATCCTTGGTCTAACTCTGACACTCCTGTTGTCTCTGACCAAGTCAGTTAACCTTTCTGATGAAGCTTTCGATGGCCAGTAGCATCGGCTCACCAATTCCTTAGGGCTGCTGTGAGGAGCAAATAAATTAAAGTTTGATATAAATGTGAGACAGTGTTATTGAAGAACTGTTTACTCACAGTAGTAAAGATTCTATGAGTTAGGCCCCGTCTTTGTTTTTCATTTTATGTTTCTGGCATTTGTGGGTTTTGGCCATTTTCAGTTTAGCACATAGGAATTATTTTAGAAGCTTGTAGGCTGTAACTTATGTGTGGTTTTCTCAAATTCTATGGCCTAGAGTCCCCTAAGGTTCGTTGCTTGTGGTTTGAGTATTATTCAGTTCCTTTTGGAAAACCTGAAAGTTCCTTTTAGAAACAAAAAAGTTCTTTGTAGGAATGAGAATTTTATCATAACCTTGTCATTTGGGTGTGTACTGTAGTGGTAAATTTGAGGAGGGACTGACTTTTGGTTTCAGAAGCAAGAATTCATTTTTGGCTTTCAAGCAGACACATTTAGTCTGTTAGCCAAAAGCATTCATTAATTCATTGCATTTGCTGAGGGTGTATCACGTGCTAGAACCTTTCTAGGTTCCAGGGAAGCATGGCTAATAAGATTTGGTCCATGCCGTCAGAGACTTCCCATTTAAGTGGGAAAAGCAGAGTTCACACGTGGAAAACAAGTAATAAGATGGCTCAGGTGTGTTATTAATATTATTATCTTTAAGATTTTTTATTTATTGGGGTGCCTGGATAGCTCAGTCGGGTAAGTGTCCAACTCTTGATTTTGGCTCAGGTCGTTAACTTACGGTTTGTGAGGTTGAGCCCCATGTCAAGCTCTGCGCTGACAGCACAGGGGCCTGCTTGGCACTCTCTCTCTGTCTCCACCCACCTCTACCCCTCCTCTGCTCACACTGTCTCTCTCTCTCTCTCTCTCTGTCAAAACAGATAAATAAACTTAAAAAAATACATAAAATTTATTTATTTTGAGAGAGGCAGAGATAGTACGAGTGGGGGGAGGGGCAGCGAGATGGGGGACAGAATCCCAAGTAGGCTCCGTGCTGCCACAGTAGAGCCTGACGCAGGACCCGAACTTAGAAAACCATGAGATCATGCATGACCCGCTCGGAGACCAAGAATCCAATGCTTAACTGACTGAACCACCCAGGCGCCCCTCAGATGTAGCATTATTAAGCCAGAGTGACTTGGGAGCTACTTGTGCAGGATGGTCAGGGAAGCTTTTATTGTAGAGGTTACTTTTAAGCAAAAACCTGATGGATACTACTACCTGGGGAAATAGCTCACTGGACAGAGGGCAATGGGAACAAAAAGAAGGTGTATGTCATGTTTGTGGTACAGGAAGAATGTCCCTGTGGCTTGAGGGAGCTGGCAGAGGACGTAAGGGAACAGGTTCCACGTGATGTGGGGCCTTGCAGGCCATAGAAAAAAGTGTGGTGGTGACGTGTGATGGGAAACACCAGACTGCTGTCTGGTAGAAAGTCACATGATCTGATAGGGGTTTTCAAGAAATGGCTCCAGTGTGAAGACTAGATTGTAATGACTGTAGGGGGGCACGAGGAAAAGCAGGGAGACCACTTCGGAGGCCACTGCAGAAGATGAGGTGAGAGGTGGCTTCGATTTGGCGTCACCATTGACATTGGGGAGATGGAGAGGCAGGATGAGAGCTTCTGGGTTGGTCCTTGGGGAAGGCCGTATGCATGGAGAGGGCTCGGAAGCTTCTCGTGTTTTCCCCATACCTTTCCCTATGCGTCTCTCCATCGGCTGTTGATTTGTATCCTTTATCGTATCCAATACTTTAAACTGGTAAGTATTAAAAAAAGACAGTGATGGATTTGGGACTAAGTTTGGGTATAAAACGGGAATACTCTTACAGAGTGGAGGGTGAGGAATGAGGGAACTTCTCCCTCAGGGGGGACGCGTGGGCATTTGGTTTGTGCAGATCGTACCCGTACCTGCTTAGTACTCTGGATTTTATGGATTTGGTAAAACGAAAAGTCTTTAAGAACCCAGTTCGTACAATGAAGGGTTAAATTAGTCTCAGTTGGTATAATTTAACACAGTGGTTCTCAACCAGAAGTGATTTTGCTCTCCCCGTGGTCATTTGGCAATGTCGAGAGACGTCCTCAGTTGTCACGGCTGGGGCATGTGCCACTGGCTATGGGTAGAGGCCAGGGTGTTGGTAAATATCTTACAACACCTAGGGCAGCCCCCCGCCCCCCAACAGTGATCTGGTACAAAATGTCAGTTGTGGTGTGATTGAGAAACTGATCTAAAGGATGCAGGTTTGGTCTCATAGGGGATCTGCGTTCTGGTGACGTGGAAAACGTATCGGGGACCACAGTTTAACATATACGCTAGTTTTTCCTCCCTCTCTTGGTTCCGTTTGCTCCCCGGAAGTAATCTAGCTGAAATCAGTATTCTCTTTTGGCAGACTTGCAACCTCTCTAGTGAAATGGTTAGACTTTCTTCTGTGTTGTAGTCATTGATTTTTCTAGGCCTCAGTGGAACTGTGCTAGGAAAACCAGCGGATTTCCAGGTCCATTATTTAGAGTCCATAATAAGTAAATGATCCACACTGACAAGTCATCCCCAGGCTCTTGAACTTAGAGACGACACCCTTAGCAAACAACTCAAAGGTTAGAAGAATAAAGTTCTTAGTGGAGGAAGAGAATGGTGTTTTCTTATCTGTTGTGTCTTGTGAGGGATTACCACCCCATTCTCTTCTTTGTCCCTTGTCTACAAACTTCCTGTGACTGTCTTCTTTCCAAGAAAGTAGAGCCACAAACTGACACGAGATTTCACCTGTCTTCCCTTCATGCTGACTGACCCCTGAGTGGGACATTAGGAGAGCCAAGGAGCTTTTCATGCCAAAGACTCTTCAAGCGAAATCCCCTCATGCTGAGCATGCAGGGTGATAAGGAAGCCCAGGGACCCAGGAACTGTCAGTGAGAAGCTAAGAAAGTGTCCCCTGGGGCAGGTCTTCCCTGACTCAGAGACGTGTAGTCTGGGCCCCCTCTGAAATGGGAGGCCGTGGTGAGCCTTCATTCCTTCCTCAGCACAGTGGGAGACTTCCTCTCTCCAAGACCGTTCCTTTAAGAAGACCCATCACGCTGTTTGGCGGCTTCACTTGTTTACAATCCCAGAATAGTGTGGCTCAAAATACTGGGACTTGGCTTTTTTTTTTTTTTTTTTAATTGGCTAAAAGAGACCTTATTCTTGTGAGATTCTGGAATGGAAAATAGCAGAGGGTGTTTTCATGCTGTATGGGAATCCTTGACCATAAGCTGGCTGTGCTGGTCTGCCCCATTTTTGTGCTCCTTCTGTTTTAGACTTAATCTGCCAGTGACCCCTGTGGCCCTGTCTTCTGTTTCCTGGTCTAGGGTACGTTGCCGGGGCTTGGTCTTTCAGATAGGCTGGCCGAAACTCTCGAGGGCCGAATTCTGGCCAACAGGTCATGAGCCAGGGGAATTGATCTAATTTGTGCACTTCCCCATTTTTGCTCTGCAGGTGGCCAAACCACTACAATGTAAGGACTAATTTTGATGCTGTGGCCGGTTCGCCCTTTGGCAAGTCCTGGTCAGGTCTCGAATATATGTGCTACAATATTAATTCTTGGGTGCCATGTAAGAAAACACAACAAAACATAGATCTGCTTAGGACCTGACTGTCAAAATCATAAGCAGTAATTGAGTAGCAAAGGGTCCCTCCCCCGTCACTGCTCTTTACTCTTAAAATTTTTTTAACGTTTATTTATTTTTGAGACATAGAGACAGAGCATGAGCAGGAGAAGGGCAGAGAGAGAGGGAGACACAGAATCCGAAGCAGGCTCCAGGCTCTGAGCTGTCAGCACAGAGCCCGACGCGGGGCTCGAACTCACAGACCATGAGATCACGACCTGAGCCGAAGTCGGCCGCTTAACCGACTGAGCCACCCAGGTGCCCCATGCTCTTTACTCTTAGAAACCCAGGTAAAAGCCCCCTTTGCTTGGTAATGGTAGTAGAAGGAAGGCATTGTATGGAATCACTGGGAAATGCAGGGCTGAGGATGACTCGGACAAACAAGGGGAAAGGGTTCCTATGATGTGCCTTCTATTTCTGCCCAGCATCTTTTGAGCTTTCTCAGTCTTGGACTCATTCAGTTATAACAGGGTTCCCAGAATTTCACTTGGGAGGTGGCTTTTGTGTAGTACAGGGCTTTTTACAATTTCACCCGTAGAAGCCATCAAAACCACTGTGAATCAGCTTTTCAGGGAACCTGTCTTTAACTATTTCGAGTTACCTCCAGTTTGTGTGATTCTGTTTTTTCTGGTCTATTACTTCCTTGAAGTGATTGATTTTTCTGGAATTAGGCAAACATTTGGCCTTTTGAGCCAAGGTTAACATAACAGGCAGATTTCATATTAAGTTGAGCTTGTATGTTTTTCCTGTGGATGCATCTCCTGGCGGTAGCATCCTTGAGTTTATCCTGGAGATTGTGTAGCAAGGAAGTGCTTCAGACAGCTGGTTGAACTTTCCTGGGGTGGGGGATGGTCGAGCCTGCTTTGGGACTGTTTCTGAGGTTAGAATTGCTAAATGTATTGATGAAGAAGGGAAAGAAAACAAGGATATAGAAAGTTCCAGGCAAGAAGAATTGGAAGGGTCAATGGGAAGGGATACAGAGGGACTTTTGGAGGCAGGAAAGCATGGATGTTTCCTGGGAGGCTGTTTTGTTCATTTTCCCATTTTTCCAATGGCTTCTGGCCAGCAATTAAGAGGGTTTCTTTGACTGGTTTTTGTGGTCACCTTGGTAGTAGCTGGGATTCTTGGGCGGAGAAGTAGGTATGCAAAAGCACCTGACCTCTGGCTTGACTTCACTGGAAGATGATTCTATTTTCTGGTAGCTTCTGGAATTTTTCTTTTTCCTTCCTGATTTCCTTCTATTTGAGACTGTGAATTATTACTGTTTTCCCCAGAGAATTTGACTCTAGATGTTAGAATGCTTGAAAAAAACACAGAGCCTGGTTCCTGCATATAGTTGCAGACATCCTAAGTTCAAGTTAAGAGACAACATAGTCTTGAGCAATTCAGCAGTCATAGAGTATTCTAGAAATTCCTCCGCTTTCTAGCCCAATTCTTTCTGCCTGGTGAATGTCAGTCCAAATGGCTAAACTGTTTTCTGTAATCTCTCATAGCCTTTTCTTTCAAAGGGCTAAATTCAGTCTATCTGTCTCACTCAGCAGCAGTCATAAACATTTATTGAGTGTCAATTATGTGCCTTATTAGTTTGAGTAATCTCTATGAAAAATGTTTTAAAATGAAAATTCAGAGGTTGAGTGAGGCTGGGCGGGGGTGGGGGGTTGCAGATGACGGAAGTCTTCATCCCCTGGAGAGCTTAGCTCTCTTTGGTGCTGGTCTGTGATCGGAGGCCATGCGGGGATCCCATGATTCTTTTTGTACCCTCTCTGGTCCTGTCTGGTGACCATGTGGTCATAGGTCACAGGATGCACTATTGTTTTTTCCCCATGTCTCTCTCAGTCCGTCAGTTCTGTTTAGATCTGGACTATGACTGTTGGACAGATGGACAGGCAGACAGCCTGCTTGCTGGTTTTTCTTTTTCACTCTTCTCTGTCTTCTCTCTCTCTTTTCCTGTTTCCTCCCTCTCTCTTTTTCTCCCTTCCCTCCCTTCCCCCATTTGTTTTTCCTCTCTCCCCTTCCCTCATCTTTCTCTCCCTCTCTCCTCTCCTTCCTCCTCCCTACCTCCCCCTATCCCCCACCAGCTTTCATGAATTAAGAAGTTCTATCTGCCCCTGCCAGGGGGAGAAAAGTTTCTTTCTAGAACTAAATAGAAATGATTTTAGGCTTATGTACTGTTTTGGATGGTTCGTGACATTTCTCTTTCGTTACCACAGAAAATTGCGTTCATTACATTGTTTTTAAAAGAATTGACCTAAAAAGGTTTCGGCCTCACAGTGCAGCTTCTTCGAGCACCCTGTTTCAAGGAGCAATCCCTGCCCCGGCCTTGTATTGCTAATCTTCTCTCCTGATTTCTTTTCATACCACTTACTGCCATTTGACATAGTGTATACTTTAAAAAATCAGCCCTATTGTGATATAATTTATGCATGATGTGATATACACATTTTAAGTGTACAGTTTTATGAATTTTGACAAATGCATGTGGACGTGTATAACCGCCACCACCACCACAATCAAGATGGAGAACATTTCCAGCCCCCACAGCGGTTCCCCAGCAGTCCCTGACCCGTTCTCTATCACTATGGATTTGCTTTTCCTAGAGTTTCTTATAAGTAGAATTGAGCAGGACTGTTTTGTGTTTGGCCCGTTCACGCACCGTAACGTTTTGGAGGGAGGGCCGTTCATGTTGCCTGTCTCAGTTCACTTCTTTTTATTGCCGAGCAGTGTTCCATCGCGTGCATCCACCGCAGTTCGTTCATCTAATGACTTGGTTTTTGGTGTGTGCGCTATGGATCTGAATTGTTTGAAAATGGTCTTCTCCCAATTAGAGTGTAAGCTCCAGGAGGGCACGTATTCGTTTATTTTTATTGAGACGTAATTCACATCACAATGAAGTTAACCATAACGAAGTGAACAGTTTTGTGCATCCACTTTTTTTTTCATGTTTATTTTTTTTTTTTTGAGAGAGAGAGTGTGAGTGGGGAAGGGAGAGAGAGAAAAAAATCTGGGAGACACAGAATCCAAAGCAGGCTCCAGGCTCTGAGCTGTCAGCACAGAGCCCGATGAGGGGCTCAAACCCACGAATTGGGAGATCGTGACTTGAGCTGAAGTCAGACGCTCAACCGACTGAGCCACGCAAGCGCCCCTACTCTGTCTAGTTCTAAAAAATTTTCATCATCTGGATGAAAACCCTGTACCTGTTAAGCAGTCTGTAGCAGAGGGCAGTAATTTTTTTTTGTTTTTAATGCAACTTTTATTATTTTCTAATTATAGAAACAACAGATTCTGCATGTTAAAATACTGAAAATACAGAACTACAGAAAAGTATAGAATTTTATCTTAATTTTGCAGTAAAAGAAGTCTACTAGTATCTCAGTTCTTTTTAATGGTGGATTTACTTTTTTGAAAACAATTTTTTTGAGGTATGATTCACACACTCTACAATTCACCCGTTTAAAGTATACAGTTCAGGGACAACTGGGTGGATCGGTTGGTTAAGTATCTAACTTCATCAGGTCAGGATCTCACGGTTCATGAGTTTGGGCCCTGCATCTATCTGTGTGCTGACAGTGCAGAGCCTGCTTGGGATTCTCTCTCTGCCCCTCCCCAGCCCCCCAGCCTCCCAGCCTGTGTGTGCATTCCCTCTCTCTCTCTCTCAAAAAAAAAAAAAGTATACAGTCCATCGGCTTTTAGTACATTCATGGATATGTGCAACGATCACCACAGTCACCATTGTAACATTAAAAAACAAAACCATTTTCATCGGCCAGTGATTTTTGCCTCTTCTGTTCGTCAGCTTCTAAAACAGTGGTAGGTACATAGTAGGTACTCCGTATTTGTTGAATGAATGAAATGCATTGATGAGAATAAATCAATTTAATCATTAATTCAGTGAACATTTAATGAGTGCCTACTGTGTGCTGACAACAGAGGATAATAGCCCGTGGCACTCAGATACGGAGCTTGCCCTTGGGGCGAGGACAGTGCCGTGGTCACAGAGGACACGTACACGGGCTGCTGTCCGGGTGGCATAGAGAGGATATTACGGAAATTCAGAGGAGGGGGATACTGCTGGACGGGTTACTAGTGTTGACTTTAAGTAGTTACATGCGATGTTGTTACTTCACCGGGGCTTCCCTGCATAGAACGCAGGCCCTGTCAGTCTCCACCTCTGACACCGAAGATCGCCTTGTACGGCAGTGTCATCTATTAAGATTTTTGACATGAGGGATGAGAAGAGCACTTTTAGGGAGTCTGTGGATAGTAATAATTCTTGGAACCATGTCACATCATTCTTTTGAAAACTTGATGCCTTCTTACATAATGTATGTATTCAACCTCATAACAGCTTTTTTTTTTTTTTAATTGAAAAGATACATCTTTTTGAGGGAGGGAACAGTAAGTATTGAGTAAGCATCTTCCAGTACCTCTAATTCTTTAATGAGCTGTGTATGGGAAACCTTCCCTTGGAAGGGTTTTTACTTGGGATAATGGAATGAAACTCTGTGGTGGTGGTGATGACTGTGGCCTAGACGCAAACCAGTATAAATACAGCAATAATGGCAGCCAACTCTTCTAGCATTTGCTGCATGATTCTACTGTGCAGAGTGCTCGGTGTGCCATTATCTCATTTAATCCTCCCAGCGATATTTGAAGTAGACTGTGTTGTTAGCCCCATTTTACAAGTAAGAAAACTGAGGCCCAGGGAAGTTAAATAAATTCTTTAAGGTTATTCTAAAATCAGCAAGTGGAGGGGCACCTGGGTGGCTCAGTCACTTAAGCATCCAACTCAGGCTCAGGTCATGATTTCATGGTTTGAGAGTTTGAGCCCCACGTCAGGCTCTGTGCTGATGGCTTGGAGCCTGCTTCAGATTCTCTGTCTCTGTCTCTCTCTGCCCCTTCCCTGCTTGCTTACTCTTTCTCTCTCTCTCTCAAAAATAAATACATAAAACATTAAAAAATTTAAAAAATGTTCAGTTAAAAAAAAAATCACCAAGTGGTATAGAAGCAGGTTGGTTGTATCCTTAATGGTAAAACTATACCCAGAGAGAATATGGCATTTAAATATTCATTCACTTATTTAACAAATATATATTGGTTCCCTATTATGTGTTAGACCCTGGGCTAGGGCTACAGTGGTGAACAACACAGAACAGACCCTGGCCAGCAATGGTACCTTATAGTTGGGAAGCTCAGAACCAGGAGGAATGGAAAATGTTAAAAGAGATGGCGGGTGGGGAATGGAGGCTTTGAGCAAGGGAAGGGTTGAGCGAAATTGCCCGTGGTCGAATCCAAGTAGAGGTGGACCGGTACCTAGCTGTCTTGTCTTCTTTCTGGCCTGGGGCTTTTGTTGCTAAGTCCCAGGCCTTTATCAGAGCTTACGTCTGTTTTATAGCTGGCCAAATACGGGTATGCTGAGCCACTTAAGAGGGGGGCCGTGTCTGCCATCTGGAAGCTCCTTGGAAGAGCCTCTTAGGGTGATGTGGGTCTTGAGGATGACTTGGTATTTCCAGTCTGTCCTCAGAATTCAGCTTTGCTTTGGAAAGCTTTTTGCTCAGGTATAAAAGGATAGCTGAACAGGGTGAGTTGGGTTGAGGTCAAAGAAACCGATCATGGAGCTAAAAATGACTCTCTTTAAAGAATTCATTTTATGGATCCTCTCTGCATACAAACATTCTCTTTCTTGCTGGAGGGGAGCTGCAGGCAGAGTCTGGGAGGCTGTGTGTCAGAAGCACTTCTGGTAGTTCTAAGACAAGGGGGGAGAATTCCTGACCTCTCAAGTAATGGAACGCTTTGGGGACAGTGGAGTGGAAGAAAGTGATCTTTGCCCTTACCAAATGTGCTCAGTGTGTTTGTGAAGCCAGTCTCATGACTACAGTGGTCTTAAGAAAACATCTGATTGAGAAACAATTGAGTTTTTTATGAACTCTATGGACACATACATAGATAAACACAAAGTTACACATTCCTTTTAGAATAGAATCAAAGGAAATTTTCTAGACTAGCTGGGTTGGAGAAACAGGTGTACTGGAACTTTCTGGCATAGGAGTTTGTTACTGGAATGGAACATCCTTATTTGGATTGTGAAAATAGATTGTCTGCTGCTCTGTTTGACATTGTTTAAGTAAAATCTTATGTGAAAATTAGATCATTGACTTAAATCACTACCTGGAGGCTTTTTTCAACACGATGAAAGCGGCTCTGGATTTTTCTAGGAAGAGTTCCCTCACCTTTCACCTCTCGTTTACCTTCCAGGAGAAGGAAAGTGTTACCCAAGTTGTATACCTGGGCTGGTCTGGTGTTATCAGGTTAGTGCCAGACACTAGGTGAAGCTCGATAATGTACGTTGTTCTCGTTTATTGAAACAAGGTCTAGTTTCCTTTTGGGATAGTGGTCCCAGTTCTGGTAAGAGTGACAGTCTGGTTTGGGTTCTTTGGGTTCTGTCTCTTCCTCTGAACCCAGCTAAAATGGAATGAAAAAGTAAGATAAATCAGAGACCAACACGTAGAAGTAATTAGTAGGAAGTTCCCTTTGGCAGAACTATTGACCAAGGCTAGTTTTAGAGTCTCAGTGGGGAGGCATCAAATCATCTTGGTTGGTTCAGGGGTGGGATCTGTTATAGGCATTGGGTTATAAGCATTGTTGGTGGGAGCAACCAGCCTTCTCTTAGCTCTTTTTATGGCTTTGGGGGAAGGAGCTGGGTTTTGCTCTCAGCCACAGGGGACACCTTTATAAAAATTTAAAGGACTGTATGATTTTAGTTGGCACAGATTAGATCATTTTTGTCTCTAAAGGCCAGAACTGAAAAGACCTTAGTGCTTAGCTACTTTCCTCTAGAGTGTTTTCTGATGCCTTTGGGATTTCACTCTATGGTCTCCGTGGCTCTGTCGAACTTTCCTCCTTCCAAGGCTCTTTCAGTTCCTTCTCCATCTCTTGCTTTTCCCTTTGCAGGGAACAAAGCTGTTTTCCCTCAGAACAAAGCTTATGTGGTTTTTCTTTCTGGAATGATTCTCTAAGGGCTAAGCAGGAATTTCTCGACGGAGGTTGTCATCATTCTCACTGCCCGCTTGGGACAGAGGGTGACTGCTGGACACTTTTCACTGTCATAAACTGCTCTAAAATTCTAAACTGGAACAGTGGAGACCACTGAGTTACTGTTATGTTTCATTTTAGAAACTCCGGAACCCTAATCAGAGTGAAAAGCTTTGTGGGTGAGAGAGAGGTATACTCTTTGGTTTCTTAAGAACTGATGATGTTAGGTGATCACTTTACTAAGAGTCAGCTACAGAGCCAGTATTAATAATATGTTGTTTTGATGAGAGGGAGAGGAAAGGAGTTATCAGAGGCACCCAGGAAGCTCGCTCGCTTGCTTGCTTTCTTTCAAGATTTTGTTTATTAAAGAATTTTTTTTAATGTTTATTATTTATTTTTGAAAGAGAGAACATGAGTGGGGGGAGGGGCAGAGGGAAAGGGAAACACAGAATCCTAAGCAGGTTCCAGGCTCTGAGCTGTCAGCGCAGAGTCCAACCCGCAGCTTGAACCCACGAACCGGGAGATCATGACCTGAGCCGAAGTCAGAAGCTTAACCAACTGAGCCACCCAGGCGCCCCCGTTTATTTATTTTTAAAGTAATCTCTTCACCCAGTGTGGGGCTTGACCTACAACCATGAGATTGAGAGTTTCATTCTCTACTGACTGGGCCAGGCAGGGGCCCAGAGATCTTTCAGTTTTAGGTAGAATCCGTTTAGATCTCACCATGTTGCTGATTTAGTCTCTGAATGAACAACTTCTGGGCAACAAGCTAGTGCAAGCCCAGTTGCTACTGCCGTGCCCCTGGATGTTTTCACAATGAGCTGGTCTTGAAATAATCATGGGTCATACTTATCGAGCGCTTACCGCGTGCCAGGCAACGTGCTGTGCCCTTCACCTGCTGAATCTCCCTCAGCCCTCTTAGTATCCCTGGCGGGTAGAGAGTGTTAGTATCTCATTTCCCTGAGGCCTTAGTAGCGAAGTAACTTTTCCAAGGCCACTCAGCGGCAGAGCCAGGAGTGGAATCTGGGTGTTTCTGTCCCAGAAACTGTCTGGGTGTTTCTGTCCCAGAGCTGGGGGCCCGGGGGTGGGGAGCAGAAGGCAGAAGTCGGGGAGGGGAGGCTTTGGTGTAGTGCTCCTGCTGTTGTGTAAGGGCCCAGGAGCATCTCAGACACGTGGAGCTGGGTGGGGTGGCCGGCTTTGGCTTGGCTTGGAGTCAGGCAGCTGATTTCGCTGCAGGAGTGGAGCAGAGTGGGGCCATTGATTGCAAACTGGCAGAACGAGTAGAGTGAGCACCTTATTCCCTTCTGGCCCCTTCCTTCCCTCATCAAAGGGAATCTTCTTATCTTTTCTTTACCCTCCCCGCCCCCCCCCCCCCCCCCCCCCCACTGAAAATCAGTCTTGCTACTGCCTAGGCTGTTCTCTCCTCTCTAGCTCAGGGGAAACTGGGCACAGGTTAGGATGATTTGAGTAGTAGAACAGGGAGCGAAATAATGTGGAAGGCAGAAGAAGGAAAAATGAAATATGGTTTCCGTTTACCAGGCTTTTTCTCAATTTACCTGTTTATTTGATTAGCAACCACTACCCAGTCAGGGAGGGCAAAGATGGCTATATCCTCACTTTACATGTGAAAAAAAAAATAGTGCATGTTAAATGATTATCCAAGGCGCATCAGTAGAAAAACCAGCCTAGGGCTTTGAGCTCCTCCACCTAGAATTCTTTGACTGAACTCAGGTGCATATGCCCAGCCCAGGAACGTGTATGTTTAACATACCCAAGGACACGGGGGGCCAAAACCATACCCCCCTCATGCTGGCAGGGAGTGTTTTATTTTCATCCCAAATGAGTTGTTTGTTTATATATTACGTACATTGCTTGGTGGATACTAACGTAGATCCTGAGACATTTCGCTGTGTACCTAAAGGCTCCCACATGTCCCCTCTGCAGGTGCCCACCCTCACACATCGAAGAGAACAGTCGCTCTGTGGGCCGACGGAGTCGTGGCCGAGTGGGCTTCCGGGGGAGGCAATCCCTAGCCCTAGTCTTCTTCCCCAGGACTGTCTGGAAGGTGCTGGCTCTCGAAGCCGGCCACTCCGACCTTACCTGACTCCTTGCCAGTAGAGCCTTATGGAGCTTTTGTTGTCTCTCTCTCTTGTGGCCGACCTAGCAGTTTGGCACCAGTGAGTGACCTCAGTCACAAATGGGCTGTTCCATGTAACTTTTTGTTCCTCTCAGTTGTCGGGAAGGTCAGTGAGCCCATCACCAGGTGTATCGAATGCTGCCTGTGTTTAAGTCCTGTGGAGGATACATGGTGAAGAAAAGCGACTAAAGTCCCTAGCAACATGCATGACATTCATTCATTCATTTATTCATTCAGCAGCTAGATACTGAACGTCTCCTATGTTCCAGGTTGTGTCCCAAATGCTAGGATGAAAACACAGGATAGATCCGGTACTGCCCTCAGATCTAGCGAGGGGCACTGTCATTGCAGGAGGCATTCAGTAAAGTATTAGCATTGTCATTAACATTAAAACTGTTAATAGTGTAACAGTAGTGATGTTATTTATAGGATCACGAGTGGTTTACTGTGTTGAATAGGTTATGGGAAGTGAGGGCTCGTGTTATCACACCCATGGTCTGTCTGCATTTCTCTAATTGCCCTTTATCAAATCGGCAGACTCTTCAGAATCCGAAGGTGTGTTTTCTCTTATGGCTAAAGGATACTAGGTGTAAAGGGTCATCACTCCTTGCTGGAGCAGAACATGGCTTATTAAATTAGGAGCTTTGGCACTGCGATTCTGTGTTCTGAGAGTAGGAACCCTGAGCGTCTTTCTGGGGGTCGTCTGGATCTCACTGGCACTGGAACTCTTCTCTCCTACCTTGACTGTAAAAAAAAATTTTTTTTTTTAATGTTTATTTATTTTTGGAGAGGGAGACAGAGTGTGAGCAGGGGAGGGCCAGAGAGAGAGAGGGAGACCGAATCCGAAGCAGGCTCCAGGTTCTGAGCTGTCCACACAGAGCCTGATGCTGGGCTTGAATTCACGAGCTGTGAGATCATGACGTGAGCTGAAGTTGGATGCCCAACCGACTGAGCCACCCAGGCGCCCCTCATGTCTTGACTTTTTTAAAGAATTACAATGTTCTTTAAACTGTAAACAGAGGAATGATGGGATGGGTGAATTTTAACTAACACATAAAAAAAAAAACAGCTTTGTTGAGATGCAGTTCATATGACTGTATATTTTACCCTTTTAAAGTGTATATAATTCAGTGTTTTTAGTATAGTTGTAAAGTTGTGCAACCCTTAACACTAATTCCAGAACTTTTTTTTTTTTTAATTCGTTTTTGAGAGAGAGACAAAGCGTTAGCAATGGAGGGGCAGAGAGAGAGGGAGACACAGAATCTGAAGCAGGCTCCAGGCTCTGAGCTGTCAGCACAGAGCCCGACGCGGGGCTCGAACTCACAAACCCGTGAGATCATGACCTGAGCTGAAGTTGGATGCTTAACCGATTGAGCCACCCAGGCGCCCCTAATTCCAGAACATCTTGATCAACCCAAATAGAAACCCTGTGCCCATTAGCTGTCATTCCCTAGTCCCTTCTTACCCCAGCCATTGGCAACCACTAATACACTTTCTGTCGTTATGAATCTGCCCGGCATGGATATTTCATATGAATGGAATCATAGAATATGTAGTATTTTTGTGTCTGGCTTCTTTCACTTAGCATGATGTTTTCAAGGCTCATCCATGTTGTAGCATGCATCAATACTTCATTCCTTTTTTATGGTTGAGTAGTAATACTCCATTTTACGGATACACCACGTTTTGTTTATCCATTCATTAGTTGATGAACCTGAGGGTTGTTTCCACCTTTTGGCTAGTAGGAATCTTGTCGCCATGAACATTCAGTGTTGAAGTTTTGTGTGGATGGACTTAGTTTCAGTTCTCTTGGATACATACCTGGGAATTACTGGCATATATGGTAACTCTGAGTTTGACTTTTTGAGAAACTACCATACTGTCTTCCAGAGCGGCCGTGCCAGTTTGCATTCTTGTCAGCAGTGCGTGTGTGAGCAGTGCAGTTCCTCCACATCCCCACCAGCACTGTCATTATCTTTTTTTTAAAGTACTCTCTATCCCCACCATGGGGCTTGAGCTCACCATCCTAAGACTGAGTCTCATGCTCATTGACTGAGCCAGCCAGGCACCCCTAATAAATACGCGAAGATTTGTGTTGGTTGTTATATTTATTTATTGTTTTCGAGAGAGAAAGCGCGAGTGGGGGAGGAGCAGAGAGGGAAGGAGAGTTGAGAGCCCCACGCGGGGCTCCATCTCACGAACTGGGAGATCATGATCTGAGCCGAAACCAAGAGTTGGTCACCTAACTGACTGAGCCACCCAGGCACTCCAGGAGTTCTTTAAATATTCTGGACCACTCATCCTTTATTAGAGAAATGATTTGCAAATTTTTCCCCCCATTCTTTGGGCTTGATGGTATCCTTTGTGGAATATAGGTTTTAAATGTCATATCTAACAAACCATTGCCCAATCCAGGGTCACAAAGATTTGCTCCTATGTTGTTGTCTTAAGAATTTTGTAATTGTAGCTTTTTCATGAGCACTAAATTGCACTGCCTGAGGCTTTGAAAGTTCTAGCTGTTTTCTGGGGGTTAGGCTGGGTGGGAGGCTGTCATCCTGGGGCTTGTTTTCCTTGCCACCTGGACAGTTCATTCAAGGACCTTGACCTTCAGAAGCTGTTGTTGTTCTTGCAGGTTTTCTAACTAGTACGCATTTTATATTCCATTTGTTTTTGAAGGTAACGAATGAAGAAGACTTTATTAGGAAATTGGACTGCAAACCTGATCAGCATCTGAAGGTGGTTTCCATTTTTGGAAATACTGGTGATGGAAAGTCTCATACTCTCAACCATACTTTCTTTTATGGTCGTGAAGTCTTCAAAACGTCCCCTGCCCAGGAGTCCTGCACTGTGGGAGTGTGGGCAGCCTATGACCCAGTCCACAAAGTAGCGGTGATCGACACGGAAGGGCTCTTGGGGGCTACGGTGAATCTCAGCCAGAGGACACGACTGCTGCTCAAGGTCCTGGCCATCTCAGACCTCGTCATCTATCGAACTCATGCAGACCGGCTGCATAATGACCTCTTCAAGTTCCTTGGGGATGCCTCCGAAGCTTATCTGAAACACTTCACCAAGGAGCTCAAGGCTACCACTGCCCGCTGTGGCCTGGATGTCCCCTTGTCCACCCTGGGCCCTGCTGTTATCATTTTCCATGAGACTGTGCACACTCAGCTGCTGGGCTCTGGTGAGTAGACACGGAACTGTGTCACACATGGACCTTTCTGGGTACATGGAGGCAGCCGCTGGGCTGCAGTAGCAACTCGGTGGTGGTGGATTGCCCAGCAAAATTCTGCCTGGGCAAGACACGAAGGAGTGTTTGAAGAAGGATGGAGTGAGCAACCATGTCACAGTCTGCTTATGGCCAGGATGAGGACTGAGGGTTACAGAGGTCCTTGGTGATCTGGATAAGACCTGTTTCCCAGGATGGCGGGCATGAGAGCCTGATCAGGGTCGGATCAGGAGAGAAGAGGAGGAGAAGAATTAAGGTTGTGCGTATATCCCACTCTTTTGAAGAGTTCTGTTACAAAGGGAAGCAGATAAATGAAATGATAGCTGGAGGCTGACGTGGGATTTCAGGAGATTGTCCCTTTTTTAAATTGAAGCTGTGAGGTATCTCAGAGATCTGTGTACTGGTGGGAATGCCTCACTAGGAAGGGGATAATGCAGATGGAAGAGAGCAGGGCAGCTGGAGTGAGGCCCACGTGGGTGGGTTGGCCTTAGAAGCATGGACATTCCCCCTGTAAGCACAGGAGAGAAGGCTGAGTGTGTGGACACGGTTCTGCAGGTAATTGGTAGACATGGCGTGTGCGTGGGAGTCATCTTATTGTTTCTATCTCCTTAGAGAAGTAGGAAGCAAAATCATGACCTGAGGGAGGATGAGGGAGCAGGTGGGGACAGTGGTGTCAGCCCCTCACACAGTCCTGCCAGTTCCCTGTTCCTTCGGTCGTCAGTTTCTTAAGTGCACAGTGCCACTTGCTGAGCGCAGAGCTGAAAAGGCCGCTCTCTGCCCTCGAGTAGCTCACAGCTCGGTTGGGGAGGCCGCATGTGGTCTGTTCTGTAGTGGATGTAGGTCCCGGAGCTGTGGGAATACAGAAGAGGACTCTTTTTTTTTCTTTTCAAATATTTACTTTTGAGAGAGTGAGCGTGTGAATGGTGGAGGGGCAGAGAGAGAGGGAGACACAGAATCTGAAGCAGGCTCCAGCTCTGTCGGCACAGAGCCCGACGCGGGGGCTCGAACCCGAGAGTCATGAGATCATGACCTGAGCCGAAGTCGGTTGCTTAAGCGACTGAGCCACCCAGGTGTCCCTAGAAGAGGGACTTTTTATACCTAGGAGAGAGGAGGTGATGCTTGAACTCCAGACAGGTGGCTTGATAGGGCAGTGGGGGAAGGATGCTCTGGTGAGCCCAAACCCCTGGTGGTTTGAAGGAGCAGATCGTGTCCAGGAAACTGCAGGTGGTTCCGTGATAGCTTCCCAAGTTCCGGTCTAGCCCCAGTGCATCCTCCCCACAGCATCCGGAGTGATCTTTTCAAAAGCTTTATTTATAATTTAGATGGTGTCATACTCCTGCTTATAAGCTGTCACTGGCTTTCCCTACAAACTAGTTCCCGTGCCCTTACTCTAAGTCCTGTCTGCGTCTCTGAGCTCCTTCTCTGGTTATCTCCTTCATCCCCTCCCGCAGCCCACTGCCCTGCGCCCACTGTGTGCTTGTGTGCCCACCCGACATATGTGTATGCTTCCTTTAGTAGCCATGTTAGCCTTTTTTGTGTTGCCACCTTTGCACATGCGACTCTGTCTGCCTGGAACACTGTTCCATCAGCAGGCCATACTTCAGATTCCACCCAGCTCTCAGCGGCTTGGAGCCCTGGCTCACTGTCCCCGGTAAAGCGGTCCTTCTTCCTGCACCCTAGTGGTTACACTCTGTCCGTTTGCATTTGAAATCATCCTGTGTGCTTGCTTGCTTGTTTGTTTTTGTTTTTTCCCATTAGAGTGGAAACTCCATGAAGGCAGGAACCTTGCCTGTCTTGTTCACTGCTCTATCTAAAGAGCCTGGGTGAGTGCTTGACACACGGTTGCTTCCCATCAGATGTTTGTTGGATGAGTAAGTGAAGAGGCTTGTTGTATCTGAAGCACAGATTGTACAGGAGGAAATGGTGGAGCTGCGCGGGGGTCAGGTCACAGAGGCCTGGGCTCAGTTCTCAGGTATGACAGGAGCCCCTGGAGGATTGTAACCAGGGAGTTATATGGTCAGATCTATATTTTCATTAAAAAAATTTTTTTTTAATGTTTATTTAATTTTGAGAGACAGAGTGTGAGTGGGGGAGGGGCAGCGAGAGAGGGAGACACAGAATTTGAAGCAGGCTCCAGGCTCCGAGCTGTCAGCGTAGAGCTCGACATGGGGCTCCAGCCCACCAACCGCGAGATCGTGACCTGAGCCGAAGTCAGACACTCAGCCGATGGAGCCACCCAGGTGCCCGGGCCTATATTTTCAAAAGATCCCATGGCTACCCACTGCAGGATGAACTAAAGAGGCCTGCCTGGAGGCAGGGAGACCAGCTGGGACGGTACCGGATGAGAAGTGACGGGGGCCGAGCCAGGGCAGTGGCATGCACAGGAGGGCAGTGGACTGACTGGGGCCAAATGAAGGGCCTGGGTCTAGCAGGAAGATGAGAAAACTGAATGTTCCGGCACAGTCTTGTTAGCAAGTGACTCTGAGGTAAGGAAAGAAGACTGGAAATGCTGACTTTCAGATGCCTCCCATGATCTGCATTTTTATGCCACTTTGGATTTTTACAGCTTTGGTAAGGGGAAGATTTACTTTCTAGCTCAGGATTTTGAAATAACCAGTCTTTTATGAATACTTTTTTTTTTTTTTTTTGCTTTGTACCATCTACTATGCTAGGTAGTTTTTATTTTCTTACTTTTATTTTTTTAAATTTTATTTATTGGAGAGAGAGTGAGAACAAGAACAGGGGAGGGGCAGAGAGAGAGAGAGTGAGAGAGAGAGAGAGAATCCCAAGCAGGCTTTGTGTCGTCACCGCAGAGTTGAACGCAGGGCTCAATCCCACGACATTGGGATCCTGACGTGTGCTGAAATCAAGAGTCGGATGCTCAACTGACTGAGCCACCCAGGTGCCCCTAGCTATTTATTTTAAATGTTCATTAGTAGGTGACTGGTTAAATATGCCCATAGAATGGAAGACCATGTAGCTATTAAAAAGAATAAGGAACTTCTCAGAACGTATCATGAAATGGACAGAACTTAACAGTATGTCATTAAGTGATACAAGCACGTTGCGTGTATGTGTTGGTCAGTGTGTAGGAAACAAAAGTCCGAAAGGGTAAACACTGAACTGTAGCCACCTCTGGGTAGTTAGGGGGGGTGCAGAGGAAATCTATTTCTTTCCTTCTCTGCTTTGAGATGTTTGGATTTTTTTTTACAACGAGCAGATTAAAAAAAAAAAAAAGACTTTCCCTTGAAGTATAATATACGTACAGAAAAGTCACATCGTGTCGGAGGTGTATAACATGATGAATTTCACGGCCTGGATGTACCTGTGAAACCAGTACCAGGTCGTGGAGTGCCAGCACCCACTTCTGGGGAAGTCCTGCACATGCTCCCTCCTGGGCAAGGCTAACCGGACTTCTAACAGCGTAGATTAGTTCTGCCCGTAGGTGTGCTTTATCTATAGAGTCGGACTACGTACTACTTTCATAGTGAAAGACAAATTTTCTTTTTAAAAGAAAGGTCATTGTTCATGTGCCTGTTTCCTTGTCCAGATCACCCCTCAGAGGTGCCTGAAAAACTCATCCAGGACCGGTTCCGGAAGCTGGGCCGCTTCCCCGAAGCCTTCAGTTCCATTCACTACAAGGGAACGAGGACTTACAACCCTCCCACGGACTTCTCTGGGCTTCGGCGTGCTCTGGAGCAGCAGCTCGAGAACAACACTACCCGTTCTCCCCGGCACCCGGGGGTCATCTTCAAAGCCCTGAAGGTCAGTTGGCTCCTGCCTCAAGTGCTTCTCGTTGGGGTACCAGTGGGCGGCGAGCACACTCTGCACCCCTGTTGTTGGTGCTGGGGGTTAGAAACAGGGCCTGGAAAGACAGGTTGTAAGGAAGGGAAGTGCATGAGTGGAGTTCACAAGTGTTGAGTGAGCTCGTCTTGCCGGGAGCGTGAGTACAGAGGAATCTGGGGTGGTCATTAAAAAGTGACGGGTCCCCCTGTCACAGAAAAACTGGCTTTCAGAAGATAGGAACAAGTAATCATTTCTGCCTGGTGTGGCCCAGCGCTGGTGAGTTGACCTTGTACTGAGGCTCAGGCTCAGTGATCTGAACAGGACTCACTTTTTTTTTTTAAACCTATATTAAGAAGGCAACTTTTTGTTATCACCCTAAATGGAAAATCACAAGTAGAAGGTTCACAAGATACAAGTCACAAGTAGAAGTTTCCCAAGACAAAAAAATGAACACAGACACACTATAACAGTAATTGCTGTTTATTGTTGATCAACATTCAGAGGACCGTATAGGAATTAGTTCATGTAATCCTTACACCAGCAGGGCGCTTGGCTGGTAGAGGGCGTGACTCTTGATCTGGGGGTTGTGGGTTCGAGGCCCATGTTAGGTGTAGAGATTACTTAAAAATAAAATCTTGGGGCACCTGGATGCCTCGGTTGAGTGTCCAATTCTTGGTTTAGGCTAAGGTCAGGATCTCACGGTTTTGGGGGTTTGAGTCCCACATGGGGCTCTGCACCGGCAGCTTGGAACTTGCTTGGGATTCTCTCTGTCCCTCCCACTCGTGCTGTTTCTGTCTCTCTCAAATAAATAAGTTAAATACATAAAATCTTTATAAAGAAAAAAATCTTGGGGTGCCTGGGTGGCTCAGTCGGTTAAGCATCCAACTTTGGCTCAGGTCATGGTTTCACAGTTCATGGGTTCGAGCCCCATGTCGGGCTCTGTGTAGACAGCTCAGAGCCTGGAGCCTGCTTTGGATTCTGTCTTTCCCTTTCTCTCTCCCTCCCCCGCTCATGCTCTGTCTGTCTCTGTCTCTGTCTCTCTCTTGAAAATAAACATTAAAAGAAAAAAATCTTACAGCACCTCCTCATTTTACAGATGAGGAAACTGAGGCACAGAGAGGTGAAGTAGTCGGTTATATAGTTACTAAATGGCAGCAGGTATACACTCCTGCTCCATGTAACCAGAAAGATTCTCCTGCCCCTCAACAAATTTAGCAACATATTATTTCCTCTCTAGAGACTGTTTTTCATGAATGGAGACTGGGGCTTGTTTTTTCTTTATTTAAAAGCAGTATTAGCAAGTGTTTAGGAGATGATAAAAATAATGCTATTACCTAAGTGAGACTTTAATAGAATTTTGAGATTTTGAAAATGAATTTATTTATATATTTTTAAAGTTTATTCATTTTACTTTTATATACATGTAGAGAGAGAGAGCACAAGGTGGGAAGGAGGAGAGAGAGAGGAGGGGGAGAGAGAGAATTTCAATGTGGGGTTTGATCTAACAAACCGTGAGATCAGGACCTGAGGTGAAATCAGGAGTCGGACACTTAACCAACTGAGCCACCCAGGTGCCCCACAATTTCTCTATTAAAAATAATACCACGACTACATATCGTAAAAGCTCTTTCTATATTGGGCATTATTTTTCTGGGTTGTATTCCTTTGAAGTAGATTGTGTCAAAAGCGTGTATGTGTGTGTATGTCTCCGCATCTGTTGCATTTCTGTCATTTCACATGGTTGGATATGGGATCCTATTTAAGTATTTTTACTTATTTATTGTCTTTTTTTTCTGTTTTGCTTGTTTTTAGTACTACAGGGATTTTACTTCAAACAGTCTCTTACTTATTTCACTGTTCTCGATAATTCATCACGGGGCTCCCTGTGCATGCCGGTTCCGTTCTGCAGTGTGCTCTCCGCCGTGTTACCGTGCCTGCAGGCTGAGGACGGAGGAGCAGGATGGGGGCAGGGCCTTTGGGGCAGTGCTGCGGGTGTGGGACCTGGAGAGAGGCGGGGGGGGGGGGGGGGTGGACAAGATTGGTGCTGGGGATGCGAGGGCGTCCCGGGGACTAGGGGATAGAGACTGGGCCGGGAGGGATAGGAAGGAAGGGATGGGAGAAAGGGGTTTGGCATAAGATGAGGCAGGCTCTGGTGCACGCTGGAACACATTTTGGGCATATATGGATTTGCCCAATCCATTGAGTTGTTTTTTTAAAAAAAATTTTTTAAGTTTATTTGTCTTGAGAGGGTGTAAGTAGGAGACAGGCAGAGAGAGAGGACGAAGGAGAATCCTAAGCAGAGCCGGGTGTGGGGGCTTGAACCCATAATCTGTGAGATCATGACCTGAGCTGAAGTCGGATGGTTAACTGACTGAGCCACCCAAGCACTCCGGAGTCTCCATGAGTTTTTAAAAGGTTTGTATTGGGGGACCTCTGGGTGGCTCGGTTGGTTGGGCGTCTGACTTCAGCTCAGGTCATGATCTCACAGGTCATGGGTTTGAGCCCCGCATCAGGCTCTGTGCTGACAGCTCAGAGCCTGGAGCCTGCTTCGGATTCTGTGTCTCCCTTTTTCTCTGCCCCTCTCCTGCTCACACTCTGTCTGTCTCTGTCTCTCAAAAATAAATACACTTAAGGGGCGCCTGGGTGGCTCAGTCTGTTGAGCGTCCGACTTCAGCTCAGGTCATGATCTCACGGTCTGTGAGTTCGAGTCCCGCGTCGGGCTCTGTGCTGATGGCTCAGAGTCTGGAGTCTGCTTCACATTCTGTGTCTCCCTCTCTCTGCCCCTCCCCTGCTCCCTCTGTCTCTCTCTGTCTCAAAAATAAATAAACCTTAAAAAAAATTAAAAAAAAAATAAGTACACTTAAAATAAATAAATAAATAAAAAATAAAAGGTTTGTATTGGGGCACAGTGTAGACAATTAGCGACTATGGGTAAGTTATATATGAGAGTTTCTTGTACTATTCTTTAAACTTTTCTACAAGTTTGAAATTACCTTTGGGAGGTGATTGGGTCATGAGGACTGAGCTCTTGGGAATGAGATCGATTTCTTAGAATGAAGCCCCAGAGAGCTCCCTCGCCCCTTCCATCAAGTGAGGACACGGTACAGAGGCACCATCTGTAAACCAGGAAGCAGGTTCCCACCAGAATCTGACCTTGCTGGTATCCAGATCTTGAGCTTCCAGACTCCAGATGTGTGAGGAGTACATTTCCGTTGTTTAGAAGCTTTCTAGTCTGTGGTATTTGGGTTTAGCAGTCTGAACGGACTAAAGACAGTGGTTAAAAGCTTGGGTTCTGGAGTCAGACTTGTTGAAAATCTAGTTCTCCCACTTCCCATCTGCTTGGTCTTGGGAACTTTGTTTGTTGGTTCATTCATTCATTCAAAAAATAAGAGTGCATCTATGTGCCAGGTAGAGTTTGAGGGGCTGGAAATATGGTGGAGGATAAACTAGACCGTAACCTCTGTCTTTAGAGTACTTCTTCAGGCCTTTCTCCTCATCTATAAAACAGGGATAACAAAAACATGTTCCTGGGCGCCTGGGTGGCTCAGTCGGTTGAGCGTCTGACTCTCGATTTCAGCTCAGGTCATGAGCTCATGGTTTGTGGGATGGAGCCCTTCTTGAGATTCTCTCTTTCTCTCCCTCTGTCTCTACCACACTCGTGCTCGCACACGCTCTCAAAATAAATAAGATTAAAACTTAAACATAAAAGGGCACGGGGGGGCACCTGGGTGGCTCAGTGAAGTGTCCGACTTTCGATTTTGGCTCAGGTCATGATCTCATGGTTCATGGGTTCGAGCCCCACGTCGGGCTCTGTTCTGACAGTATGGAGCCTGTTGGGAATTCGCTCTCTCTCTGCCCCTCCGCTGCTCTTGCCCTGTCTCTCTCTCAAAATAAATAAATAAAACTTAAATAAGTAAAAAAAAGAATGTTCCTGCTGAAATCGAGCTGAGGATTGAATGAGAGCAACACACTTGAAGAAACCAAGCACTTGGTGTGTAGTAAACGCTCATAAGTGTTCAGTGGTGTGGTGACTCTAAGGAGAAAACTATGAAAAATTATTGTATTTGAACAATTTGTGAAATACGTACTTCCAATTAGATATGAGGTTAGAGTACACTTAAATGTACTGGCCGATGTCCTCTAAGAGGCTCAAAGGTGGTCACGGTGGAAGATTCCACTCAGGCATTGTACACTGCCTTAAAAGAGGCAGATCCATACCCTGTGAGATGAAGAGCTGTAAATCTGATCAGTATACGTTAAAAAAATTTTTTTAATGCTTATTTATTTTTGAGAGAGAGAGAGAGCAAGCAGGGGAGGGGTAGAGAAGAGAGGGGAAGACACAGAATCCAAAGCAGGCTCCAGGCTCTGAGCTGTCCGCACAGAGCCCAACGCGGGACTTGAACTCATGAACTGTGAGATCATGACCTGAGCCGAAGTTGGACGCTTAAGTGACTGAGCCGCCCAGGCGCCCCGATCAGTACACATTTTAATGAAAAGGCCAATGGCTGGGTTTTAGAGTTCCTTCGGTTTTCTCTAAGCTAACCCAGCTTAATGTTTAAATTAGACTGTCAGGACACTGAGTGCTGTAAGCAGTAATTAGCGCTCAGGGATTTTTACCCTCAGGAGATTTGGATGTCCTACTCCAGGCCAGTTTGTTAGGCAATTTTGAGAAAAACAGTTACACTGTATGCGTAGGAGTTAATATGGTTCATGAAGTTTTTTCTGTAAATACACTGAGCCTGGTCAGCCGGAGTTGTGATGATTCTTGGTAACTGGGGTCCACGGAGTTTCACTTGGACCCTGTATTCTTTCTTCTCTGCGGTGGAGACTCAAGGCATGCTGCTTCTCTTCATGGGCAGAAGTTATCTCTTTAAGCATGCTTTTTTGGCTCTCCCCAGGGAATTGTGGGGTTCTTGCAACTTACTGAAATCCTGGAAAAATTTGTTTTTGTCTTTTTTGGTTGTTGCTTTTTTAATTTCTTCTTCAAGTCAGAAGTTGTTACTTCTCTGATGATCATTCTGATAGAAAGCTACTTCTGAGGTTTGCATTAGGCAAATTGACCCAGTAGAGTTTTATTGCTGTTAAAATTCACTAACTGAAATCTTCATAGTTCCCAGCAGTATATAATAGAATGGCTGTCCTTTCTTCTCCATTTATTTTTGTTTATTTGTTTATTTTGAGAGAGACAGAGCAAGTGGGGGAGGGGAAGAGAGAGAGGGAGAGTGAGAGAATCCCAGTGCGGGGCCCGAACTCATGAACCGTGAGATCATAACCTGAGCTGAAACCAAGAGTTGGATGCTTAACCAACTGAGCCACCCAGGCGCCTCTCCGTTTATGTTTTATTTGGCATTGTGTTGTTGTATTTATTTTTACAAGGAGCTTTGAATTCTTTTTGGCACAGATGAGTGGGGGTGAGCATAAACAGATAAATTATCAATGCCAAAATAATTTGTTTGGGTTCCTGCTTCTCGCAGTTTTTTCTTTCTCTCTCTGTTATTCTTAGCCTTGTTCCTTTCCTCACCAACTCAGTAGGAACACTTCACGAAGGGGTATGTTCTAATATGACAAATGTCATTTTTTCCCTATATAATTTGCTCTTTACTGTAAATAAGATATACAGGAATATTGTCAGGAAAAGGTATATAAACTTTTAGGAACATGGAGAGACAAATCACAAACGAGGGGATCCAAACCGCGATGCGCAAATACAGAAATCTCCACTCTCTAGGAATCAGAGAAACTCAAATGAACACCACAGCAGTAGGAGGGCAAACGCTGAAAAATCTGGCAAGAAAATGTCCGAAAGGTTGTGAGCAGCGCAGACTCTTACTGACTTCTGGTGGGAGGAGCCCGGGTGGCTCCATCGGTTGAGCATCCAACTCTTAATGTCCAGTCCGCTCAGGTCACGAGCCTGGGGTGGTGGGATCCAGCTTTGTGTTGGGCTTTGTGCTGAGCATGGAGCCTGTTTAAGATTCTTTCTCTCTCTCTTCCTCTGCCCCGCCTCACACTCACTCTGTCAACAAACAAACAAAACAGACGAAAACAAAACCTGCCAGTTGAAGTTGAAATTAGTTCACCCATGGTGCCTGGCTGACTCAGTTGGTAGAGTGTGCGACTCTTGATCTTGGGGTCATGAGTTTGAGCCCCACTGAGCATAGAGATTACTTTAAAAAAATTAATTAAAAATAAATAAAATTAGTATAAGCGCGTTGAAGTGCAATTCAGAAATATGTAGCGTAGGTGAAGATATGAGTAATATATATTCTAGCTGTATCATCCCTAGGGATTTGCCTTAAACGTTTCCACAGGAACACAGGGAGACCTTTAAGAGAATGTGAATAGCACATTCTTTGTAATGGCAAAATAATACAAACTAAGTATGAAGAAGTAGATGAATAGTGGTGCTATGTGATTCTTTGCTACTTATTTATTATTTACTATTTATTTTAATTGTATTGAGAGAGGGAGAGAGAATCTTAAGCAGGCTGCATGCTTAGCGTGCTTGGGGTTCAATCTCATGACCCTGGGATCACGACCTGAGCCAAAATCAAGAGTCAGATACTCAAGCGACTGAGCCACCCTGGTGCCCCTCTTTGCTATTTATTTATTTGTTTATTTTAAAATTTATTTTGAAAAAGAGAGAGTGTGCAAGCAGTGGGGGAGGGGAGCAGGCAAAGAGAGAGGAAGAGAGAGAGAACCCCAAGCAGGCTCCATGCTGTCAGCGCAGAGCCAGACATGGGCTCAGTCTCATGACCCTGGGATCATGACCTGAGCCAAGATAAGAGTCGGACACTCAATCAACTGAGCCACCCAGACGCTCCTCTTTGCTACTTATTTTATTTTTATTTACTTATTTTTTTTTTTTTTTTTTTTTTAAATTTTTTAACGTTTATTTATTTTTGAGAGACATAGAATGAGCAGGGGAAGGGCAGAGAGAGAGGGAGACACAGAATCTGAAGCAGGCTCCAGGCTCCGAGCCATCAGCACAGAGCCCGACGCGGGATCGAACTCACAGACCGTGAGATTATGACCTGAGCTGAAGTCGGCCGCTTAACCAACTGAGCCACCCAGGCGCCCCTATTTACTTATTTTTGAGAGAGGGCACAAGTGAGGGACAGAGAAAGAGTGAGAGAGAATTCCACAAGAGGCAGTCCCACAGGGGCAGAAAGAAAGAGATAGAGAGAGAGAAGCATGCCTCACCCAGAGCAGGGCTCTGTGATTTACCTGAAGTGGGGCTCGAACTCAGGAACCGTGAGATTATGACCTGAGCTGAGGTCCGCTGCTTAACGACTGAGCCACCCAGGCGCACCCGCTACTTATTTTAAACAGAAAATTGGGGTCATAGTGTATGTAGTGCAGTTATGTACTTTGCTTTGTTCATGGAACATTGAAGCCTAGCATTTCCCCCATGCCGTTAAATGTTTTATGAAAATAGGTCTTAAAAGAAAAAAAAGCTATATGCTTTTCATTTATACGGAGGATGGATCGCCTTTTACATTTAGTTAATTTTGCTCTTATTTTAGTAGTGGTTTTCATCTTTTCCTTCTTCTATTTTCCATATACTTAAAGGTATTGTGCCTATTTCCTTAGGGTAAATGACAACCCCTCCTACTGTTACCGACTGATGTCACCGATCGCTTACTGTGTGCCATGTAGTGTGCTCTGCACTGCACGTGTAATAGGTTCACTTCGTCCTGGTATCCGCTCTATGACGTAAACACGCGGACGCACAAATATAATTAATTTGCTTGAGACGACTCAGTGGCGGTGGTGAATTTGAACCAGCTACTGTGGCTCCCAGGTCTGTGCTCTGAACCCACTGGAATATAGTCCTTCTCAATAGTTACTCCACGTCTAAGAAGGTCAGAGAGTGTGGTCATCTTTAAAGGTTCCCGAAGCACATTGCCAGTTGCCTTTAGAAAGGATAGTCCCATAAATTGAATTTGACTGGTTATTTTCGTGTTTAAAAGGTCATTTTTTTAATTAAAAAAGCAATGTGTGTTCATGATAGACAATTCAAATAGTACAGAAATGTGTGAGGTATGAGTTAAGGTCCTTCCCCACCCTCGTCATGACCATATGACATATGCTTCTAGAAATTTTCAGTGCTCCACAAGTATGTGTATATAATGCATTTATTTTTCTCCCTTAAAGGGATCATAATGATTCCTATCATTCTCCAGCTTGCTTTTTTTCCCACTGAATCTTGAATTACCTTTCTATAGTAGTACATACATACCTCGTTATGTTTATTTCTGAGCGACAGAGAGAGTGCGAGGAGGGAAGGAGGGGAGAGAGAGAATCCCAAGCAGGTTCCATTCTCGGCTTGGAGCCCGACAACGGGCTGGATCCCATGACCGCAAGATCATGACCTGAGCCGAAATCAAGAGTCAGCCACTCAACGGACTGAGCCACCCAGGCGCCCCTAAAACACACCTCTTTCTTAATGCAATTAGTAGACTTTAAGAACGTTATCAGCTGTATAACTGTGAGCTTCCACCTGGCCGAGTGGTGCTGTTGGACTCACAGGGAGCCTGGGTGCTCCTTTCCGTGCTCGTTATTGAACGGGAAATGCGCTGAACGAGAAGGACGGGAGAGTTTGCAGAATTTGTGAGAGAGAGAGGTCTGCAGTCGCCCTCTGCTCTAGTGCCCGCCCCACCGTTTCCCGATTCATCATGCTGACCTGGTCCTTGTTCCTGCCAATCAGCTGCGGTGGGGTCCGGGCTCCAGTCCCTCTATTCTTCGGGGTTATTTCCGACTTCTTGACCACTCACTGCTTTGCTCAGGTTCCTTGGTAGCAGCAGCTCACGCTCCAACCAGCAGAGCGTGCCCTCACTGAGCAGGCAGATCTGTTTAAAGAGCTGTTCAGGTTTCTGTTGAATAAGGGAATGAAACACTGAATTAATTTAGCTGTACTTACAGTTCTCAGTATGTGAGAGAACCATTTTAAACTTGAATTTGTATAGAAGACCTTCTTTAGCCTCTGATCTTTAATTGTAGAAACTCTGACGTTCCCGTTCTATTGCATCGGGAGGCATCTGTTTATAAAGTTATTACACTTGGGAGTTGGGTGGCATTGGATTACATAAGAGCCTCCATTTTGAATCAGAAAATCCAGTGCTAGCCCTTGATGACTGGGACTAACCTTACAGGTTCAGGAGAAAGGGCCGCACTGTTGCCAAGGCAACGAAAGTTCAAGATCATCTGGTCTCCAGGCAACCTTTTCTAGAGTTGTCTCAAATGCTCCCCCTAGCTTTCTCAGGAGAGGTCCTTCCGTGCCTTTCTCTAACAGCTTGGGGACCTCAGGAGGAGGAGAGCCCAAGAAAACCTGGAAAGATGTGAGGTTTGGAATTTTTGAAAGACCAAATATATGGATTAGATGGCAGTGTCCACGCTGGGAAGAAAGGAGGATAGTTTCTCCTTACCCTTGTATCTAAAACACACTAACATCGGATTTGTTTGTAACACTTCTGTTATGTCCCCATCCTGTTGATTGATGTCAGTCCTCCTGAAGCTTGTTAAGCTCCGATTCATTACTACCAGCCCTTCAGTGACTTGGGAGGGAAGTGAGAGCGTCCGAAGTGATGAGGCTGGTTAACCAAGGAATTCTTCTCCTTCTGATGTCATAAGAGGTTATGGCTGCCTTGGCCAGCATAAGCCAGCAGTGACTTTGCCCAGGGCAGGCGGCCGTGGAGGTTCTGTGGGCGCGTGTGCCATGGAATCAGGCTGCAGATTGTTTCACGCCCAGCCTTTAGATACTTGCTGCCATTTTTCTGGAACTTTCAGAGAAGTGGGCCAGACCACTTGGGTTCGGAAGAGAAAGAACCTGGTGCTGCCACTCTTCCTGGGCTGCAATTTTATATTTGCTGGGAAGTGGCACCCCCTCCCCCCCCCCGAATTCGGCCCAGCTGGTGAACTCGGGCTAAGATTGAGATTTTTCCTAAGGGATACTAGTACTTAAGTTATCCTTTCAGTTACCTGTTTAATAGAGAAAACTCTGGGGTAACGATATTCTTTTTTTGGTTTTCCCTATATCTCTTTAGTAGCTTCTGTGTTCCTTAGTTATTTCTTTTTCTTCCTCCCTGTGTTACCCCCATAGATACACGTCTTTTTGCAGCTAAATATTCACCCACTGAGTTCACGCTCCACGTTGGCCGTAGAGCCTACTAAAGACATAAAAAAAATAGGGGAACCTGGGTCGCTTAGTTGGTTCGTGTCCAACTCTTGCTTTTGGCTCAGGTCAGGATCTCAACGGTTTGTGAGATTGAGCCTCTTGTTGGGTTCTGCGCTGACCTCGGAGCCTCCTTGGGATTCTCCCTCTCCCTCTCCACCCCTCCCACATGTGTGTGCATTCTCTCTCTGTCTCTCAAAATAAACTTAAAAAAAAAAATAGGGACTCCTGGGTGGCTCAGTTGGTTGAATGTCTGACTTAGGCCCAGGTCATGATCTCCCAGTTCATGGGTTTGGGCCCTGTGTTGGGCTTTCTGCCGTCAGTGCAGAGCCTGCTTCAGACACTCAGTCTCCCTCTCTCTCTGCCCCTCTCTAGCTTGAAATCGATCAGTCAATCAATCAATCAGTCAATAAAGGGGCACCTGTCTGGCTCAGTCAGTGGAGCCTGTGACTCTTGATCTCAGGGTTGTGAGTTCAATCTCCACTTTCAGCATAGAGCTCACTCACTAACTAAATGAATAAAATTCACCAACAAACGCAAGCAGCTGTGAAGACCAGTGAACTGTCTTGGAAAGGAGGGAGGTTCTTATATCCCCTGCGTGTTACCTGGAGTAGGTAGGAAGGTATCCAAGGAAAAAAGTAAGGAAATTGTTAGCTAGGAAACAATGCAAATGATGTTGATAATGGCAGTGAATGTTTTCTGTGCTCTTAATTTATGCCAGGTGGTCTTCATGTGTAATTTCATTCGATCTTCACAGTGTAATCGTGAAGACTCCTATATAGTAAGGTACTACCAGTATCCCCATTTTAAAGATAAGGAAGTAGAGGCACAGAGGTTGCAGACCCGCCGACTACAAGCTGAAATGTCTTTGTGGGGTGGGTGGAGGAGGGTCTCATGTTTTGCTTACCCAGATTGTCTGTTCAGTATCATACTATGCCCAGTTTGCGCAATCTATATCTATCAAACTTCCTCTCCAAATCTTTTAGTAAGTTGATGCATTAGGAAGATAATGCTCTATTTTCCCACCAGCCAGCCCCAGACAGCTATGCACATATACCTGTTGGAGAAATACAGCTTTTTTTTTTGTTGTTGTTGTTAAAACATTTATTTATTTTTGAGAGACATAGAGACAGAGCACAAGCAGGGGAAGGGCAGAGAGAGAGGGAGACACAGAATCCGAAGCAGGCTCCAGGCTCTGATGAGCCATCAGCACAGAGCCCGATGCGGGGCTCGAACTCACAGACGTGAGATCATGACCTGAGCTGAAGTCGGCCACTCAACCAACTGAGCCACCCAGGTGCCCCCTGTTGGAGAAATACAGCTTTAAGAGCTGTCGGTAATTTGGCAAATCAGGGAGCAGCTGGCCTTAAATTTGAGCGGCGCTGTGGGCATGAGATGAAGCCTGGCAGGGAGGGTGGGGTGGAGGTTGGTGTGTGCCTGGGGGTTGCAATACCTCATTCCAGAGGTCCTGGTTGAGTACTTGTCACGACCTTCGCTAGGAGTCAGTGGAGGCTACAAAGGTAGGAAACTACTTTCACAGCATGTATAATCTCATCGGGGGGGTTATATCCATACAGCTGGGCCATGACTTTGCCTCACTGCCTAACCACTCGATGCTTATGTCGGGTATCGAATACAGCAGATGTTTGGAGAAGGCAGAGTGTGGTATGTCTAGAGTGGTTGGGAAGGCTTCGGGAAAGAGGCGAGCCCAAAATCCTGGAAAGATGGGTCATTTAAAAATGGAACATAATAGGGCAGTGTGGGCTAGTGAGTGATTCTGCTTTTGATTCTCGTTTATTCTCATTAACATTCCTATGTATATTTATTTGTATTCTCTATCTCGAAAGCTTAGTGTTTTCCCTAAGTTACTCCTCACAAGATACCCCCGAGAGGACAGGACTTCCGTGTATTATTTGCCAGACCTTTTCTGTTGGTTCTAAGTCAAGGATTGCCACTTGCTGGGCCATTGCTGGCAGATGGTGTTTTAAGGATCCGGGCCTCATCCTCTCAGAGGCCGAATATGAATGCGCTTAGGTGGGCCGTGCACCCTTACTTTGACACCTTCCTTGCCATTACTGTCTCACACCTGGCCTGGCTCGGGACTGCTATGACTGCCTTTGTAAACACTTGAATTTGGAATGCAGGATACTAAGACCTCACTGAGAAAAGGAACTTGAAAAAGTAAGTTCTCATTTAAGTGAAATTCCTTTCAGAGCCTTAGTTTAAAATCAGTCTGCTCTTTTCCCAAATCTCAAATTTTCTTTTGCCTTTTTACTAAGGGAATATAACTTGTCTTTCCGTTTGGGTCCACTTTTCCTTCTCTTCGCCCTGAATAGTGCATGGCTGCCTCACCACGGGAGATTGAAACTTAGAAGCCTGGAATCGCATGCGTATAATGATTTTTAAAGTTTGGGCACCTGGGTGGCTCAGTCAATTAAGCGTCCGACTTCGGCTCAGGTCATGATCTCATGGTTCGTGGGTTTGAGCCCTGGGTTGGGCTCTGTGCTGACAGCTCAGCCTTGAGTCCACTTGGAGTCTCTGTCTCTGCCCCTCCCCTGCTTATGGTCTCTCTCAAAAATAAACTTTAAAAAATGATTTTTAAAGCCTGAAAAGCCCACTTGTATTTAATTTATGTAATTTCCCCCCGTTGCATATGAGTGAGGGCCTGGCAGGAAGAAATTAACCTGAAAAACACTTTCAGTATAAAGTAGTGTGTGAAAACAGAGGACTAAAAATGAAAGCCACCTTTCAACATCAAATTTTCAATTTGCTTTTGCAAGTACTTTATCTTTCTTGGCATTTATTTTGGCCATTTGCTGTCTTTTAGGTTACTGTAGTTGATAAAAGTCTGCCAAGCACTGTATTATTCTTCCTTGTTTTTTGGCTGATGACTTTTTCCCCCCGATACTGAGATAGTCCTGTGGTCGAGCGGAAAGAGCGCTTGTGGTTAGAGCTGGGGTAGACGCCCAGGGAACTCCCAGCTCACCACTCAGCTCTGCCTCTCTCGGACTTAAAGGCGAGCCCTCTTCCCAGGTCTCCGTTCCCTGGTTTCTGCTTCAAAAGATGAAATGGGCATTAGTCCGTGTCTGTGGTGGTTTTGAAGGAAAGGCTGAGTGTGTGAGGTGTTTATAACCTCCCAGGTAGTCAGGAGACCATAGTAACTCTGCTGGCTTCCTTCTGACCTCTTGGGAAATGAGCTGGTTCTTCCCGAGGTTTCCTGGGGTGAGGATTGGGGCTGGGTTGGGCCAAGAAGGTCGAGGGTGAGGAGCAGAAGTCATTGGGTTGCCTCTCCTGACCATGGAGCCTGGGAGAAATAAGCCAGCAATGAGGGGAACTTAGAAAGGCACGTAGGTGAAGGGCCAAAGCAGGGGGCTCTCCGCCAAGTGCCTTCACGTGTCGCCTTCCCTCCTCGGCAGGCACTGAGTGACCGCTTCAGCGGTGAGATCCCCGATGACCAGATGGCGCACAGCTCCTTTTTTCCAGATGAATACTTCACCTGCTCCTCCTCGTGCCTCAGCTGTGGGTAAGTGAGACTAGGCATCTTGGGAAAAGAGACTCCGAATTCAGGCTTCAGCGTGCATGCAGATCACCTAGGGTCCGGTTAAATCACAGACTCTGGATTAAGGATGGGCCCGGGTCTGAGAAGGCACATTTCCAACAAGTTTCCAGGTGACCCTGGCAGTCGGGGGACCACACTTTGAGGTTGTAAGATACATGGTTATGAAGAATCCTCTGAAGATTCCCACCTGGTTTAGATGGGACGTGGGCTGGCTTCTGGTTTGAGCAGTTTTTACTACAGAAAACTTTAGTTGCTTTGTTTTTCTGTGTTTCTCCTACCAAGGCTTTTACCGTGATCATTAAATTTACGTCACTGATACTTGGTAGCCTAGTGTGTACAAAGCTCTGTGGTAGGTATCCATCCTGGGTGATTCCTTTCACTGTGAGGGCAAACTCCGGGCACATTAGAATTATCCAGGGATCTTGCAAAATTACCAAGGCCAGGGCCCCCTTCCGAGGATTCTCACTTAACAGATCGGAGATGGGGTCTTCACACTGGTGCATTTACAAAGGGCCCTCAGAGGATTCTATGTTGAGTTGAGAATGTTGAGTTAGGACAGTGCTTCTCAAACTTTATAATCTGTGTCTTTATCACCTCGGGAGTTTGTTAAAAATGCAGATTCTGGGGGCACATGGGTGTCTTAGTCGGTTAAGTGTCCAACTTCAGCTCAGGTCATGATCTCATGGTTCATGGGTTCGAGCCTCACATCGGGCTCTGTGCTGACAGCTCAGAGCCTGGAGCCTGCTTCAGATTCGGTGCCTCCCTCTCTCTCTGTTCCTCTCCCGCTTGCATTCTGTCTCTGTCTCTCAAAAACGAATAAATGTGGAAAAAAAATTTAAAAAATTCAGATTCTGAACCAGAAGGTCTGCTTTTAAGATTGTGCATTTCTAACAAGCTCCCGGGTGGTGCCTGTGCTGGTCTGTTGACCTTACTTTGTTACCGGGGCTTTCAGCAGTGATTCTCACATTTAGCGTGCATCAGAAAAACTGGAAGAACCTGGTAAAAGAGATAGTTGGGCCTTGCCTCCCCAGTTCTGATTCAGTTGGTCTGATGTAGGGCCTGGGAGTTTGCATTTCTGATGAGTTCCAGGTAATGCTGATGTTGCTGATTGAGGCCACACTTGGAGGATCACTGGGTTACTTTGAGCTGTTGATGGCTATTAAATCACAGTCTGGTGACCTGTCCGATGGCGCTCAGGGGATTTCAGTGCATGAAGTCTCTCGGTCTTGTAGACACTTGCCACCCCACCACTCTCTTCACCGTCGAATGGTCTTTGCTCACATCGGGAAGTCTGGCCCACGTCCTCCAGATTTATCCGTTTTAGAAGAGGAGGCCTGAGCCTTTTATTGTGAATTTTTTTATTTTATTTTTTTTGCATCAAGCCCTGTAGGCTATCTGCTGGTCACTGAACTACCACCACCTTGGCTCTGAATATGTAACAAGGATTTGGCCCTTAGATGACACAGTCTGGGCTCAGAGAATGAAGGATTGTTTTGGTGAGGAAAGAGGGATGGTAGTTGCCAGCATGATTTACCTTCCTTTTTGTTTACCCCATCGCCCAGCATGAGGAGCTGAGGTTCTGTGCGGTCATCACTTTTCCATTCTAACAGCCTCACCAGGGTTTCCAGAACTTTCCCTTCTATCATAGTGAAACTCTAAAGTCCTGATCTCTGTTTTTGCCTTGTCAGGATGGCAGAGCTCACTGTTCATTTGGAAGGTTTTCTTGTTCAGCTTAAGCCTCCTCTTAATGTAGTGCCAAGTTTTGGAGGTTGGTTTTTGTTTTACATCTTGGCAGCCCGTTCTGGTTAAACTTCCCATTTCGTGCTTTTGGATTTGGGGGTTTACCGAGAGCCATTCAGCAATCCCCCCAACCCGTCAAGGTAGTGTCTTCAGGCTCCTCCGTTCCCACTGTGGGACCAGGTGGTTTTTCCAGAAAGAGATTCTTCCTTCTTTTCTCCTTTCCCCTCACACAAGGGCAATAGTGCCCTTGAGTGCTGTTGATTCAAGTACAGGAGAGGCGTGTGGATTTCTGAGACACACACTGTGCTGTGTGTGCTCAGGATTCAAGGCCCAGTTTGTAACCGAGGTCTGGTTTCGGCCCTACGTCTGGCTCGGGGTCAGACTCTCTGCGTAAGTGGCAGGGGCGTCTTTAGCCACCTCACTGTCAGCTTTTGGGCTTCACTCAGGGCTGGATGTAAGAACAGCATGAACCACGGGAAAGAAGGAGTCCCTCACGAAGCCAAGAGCCGCTGCAGTTACTCGCACCAGTATGACAACCGAGTTTATACCTGCAAGGTGAGTGCTCTGAGCTTCTCCCCGCTCCGGTGGTTGGCTTGCGGATCCGGCTGGGCTTTTGAGGAGTGGCTTGGGGCCACCCTTTGCACCCCAAAGAATTTGATATTCAAACCGAATATCTCTGGAACCTTTTCCCAGCTCTAACCAAAAGAACTCCTATGCCTTCATTGTTGAGGCCCCTTGGTTTACTTATTTATTGGCTTCCCAGCAGATTTTCCCTTTTTCTGTTGGGCTTCTAAGCCAGGGTCCTGTCCATCGACCGTTCGTTCTTCCCAGGGCAGGAGTGCCCTGCAGGAGCCCAGTTGAATGGACTGTCTGTGATGCGTATAAACTACAGCTCAGTTTTGGGGCCTGGGGTTCAGTTCCTGATTGTTCAGGGCACTGGCTTTTTTAGAGCAATGCTCTTCCTCTGATGAGCTGAACTCCGGGTCTGTAACCCCTCAGCTGGTCTGGTTTGTTGGGAGGGGGCTGGACAGGGACATAAAGAGGCCAGGGGGGCTGGTGTGCAGAGAAGCAGCTGGCAGAGTGCTCCATGTTTCAGGCCTGCTATGAGAGAGGCAAGGAGGTCAGCGTAGTGCCCAAGACATCCGCTTCCACTGACTCCCCCTGGATGGGTCTCGCAAAATATGCCTGGTCTGGGTGAGTTTAAACGACGATGACCTGTAGATGAGGGTTGTTGGTGTATTCGCCTGCCAGGTACCCGGCTGGGTGACCGTATCCGTTTGCTCTCCTTATAGGTATGTGATCGAGTGTCCTAACTGCGGCGTGGTCTACCGTAGCCGGCAGTACTGGTTTGGGAACCAAGATCCTGTGGATACGGTGGTTCGGACAGAGATTGTGCATGTGTGGCCTGGGGTAAGAGCTGTTCTGTTTTTCTTCTTGTTTCGTTCAGTTATTCACATGTGTGGAAGAGTGGAGCTTGGTTAGAATTCAGGTTAACCATGAGTTTTAGTATATTGCTGGTTTAGGAAGGCCGGCTCTGGAGAGCCTTTCTTGTTCTAGACTGTTAATTTTTTTCGTCTCCTCTTTGGATATATATTAGAAGCACAACTTTAAATAAACTAAATGTTGGCCTGTTGTTCTACTGCCTTAGCAAATCAACTACTTTTCACATTCTCCTTTCCAAAGGCATGTTCGTATAGATGCAAGAGTAATTCACTGCCATTTACCTGCTTTTTTCCCATCCCACCATTTATTTTTATTTTTTAAGCAGGCTCCACACCCAACGTGGGGCTTGAACTCCCAACCTTGAGATCAAGAGTCGCAGGTGCCACTGACTGAACCAGCCAGGTGCCCCTCATTCCACCATTTTATTTCCACATTGCTTCCACTTTCCATGATTTTCCTTTGTAGTCAACTGTGTGACATTCTGTCTTCTGCTTTAATTTGATTCCCGTCCCCTTTTTTGTTTTAATGTTTAAATTAAAATTTTTATTTTGATAGTGCATGCGTGAGCAGGGGAAGGGCAGGGGGTGGGGCAGAGGAGAGAGAATCCCAAGCTGATCGTGTGGAGCCCAGTGCGGGGCTCAGTCTCATGAACCAGGAGATCATGGCCTGTGCTGAAACTGAGTTAGATGCTTAACCGACTAAGCCACCCAGGTGCCCATCCCCATCTCCCCCCCCCCCTTTTTTTTGAATATTCATGCTGTTTATAATTTTTTTATCAAAATGCTATAGGCTTTCTTAGCCTTTGTTCTGGGAAGTTTTCTTCCAGTATATTCTAAGAAGTGGGATTACTATAGACCCTGTATTTTAAATATATATATATATATATATATATTTTGAATTTTTTAATTTATATCTAAGTTAGCATATAGTGCAACAATGATTTCAGGAGTAGATTCCGTAATGCCCCTTACCCATTTAGCCCATCCCCTCTCCCACAACCCCTGCAGCAACCTCTGTCTGTTCTCCATATTTGAGTCTCTTATGTTATTAGACCCTTTTTTTAAACATTTTTTTAATCTTTATTTTTGAGAGAGAGAGTGAGCATGTGAGAGCGAGAGAGGAACAGAGAAAGAGGGAGACACAGAATCCAAAGCAGGTTCCAGGCTCTGAGCTGTCAGCACAGAGCCCGATGTGGGGCTCGAACTCCCAGACTGCGAGATCATGACCTGAACCGAAGTCAGACGCTCAACCGATTGAGCCACCCAGGTGCCCCTAGACCCTGTTTTTTAATTTGACTTTTGAATTCAGTTTTGAGGTAGCAGTGTCATGATTTCATTCCGCATCAAACCACAATTCATACTTTGAATTACCAGTAAATCATTACACACCCAAAACCTTTTCTCTTTGTAGAAGAGAAGTTCTCTAAGGAAGTGTGCTTACTTGCTGGTGTCTCCCTTGCTGGGTGACCCCTAAGGCTACCGGTCAGCCTAACAGGCCTCCCGCAGCCATCTCGAGCTTTCCTGGGTCCTACAGCTCCTAAGACTGAAGATTTCCTTAGTGTTTTGTTCCTCCTCTCTCCAGTTTCCAGCCCCACTAAAATTTATGTTCCTGTGGTATGATCTCATTCCTGGAACCCACCCTCTTGGCATGATGGGCCAGGCCATCCTGTCCCAAGGACTTAATGTGGTCTTGAACTAGTATAATTTTCTCACTGTACCTTTTTTTTTTTTTTTTTTTTTTTTTTAGCGTTTTTATTTTATTTTTGAGAGACATAGAGACAGAGCATGAGCAAGGCAAGGGCAGGGAGAGAGGGAGACACAGAATTGGAAGCAGGCTCCAGGCTCTGAGCCATCAGCACAGAGCCCGACACGGGGCTTGAACTCCTAGACCGTGAGAGCATGACCTGAGCCGAAGTCGGACGCTTAACCGACTGAGCCACCCAGTGTCCCTCACTGTACCTTTTATGACTAATGTCTTTTGGTTTTGGATCTGTGTTCTTTCTTGTGAAAGCCATTGTCTCCATTGTAAATAGTTCTATTCCAAGAAAGTGGTAATATCATAGTTCACCTTTTGGCCACATTCCTTATGGTCCTTGGGTTTTAGGGGATACAGGCCCCTCCCCTTCTGTTTTTGAACATAGGTTGGTTGAGTAGTGTGTGCCTAGAATTGAACTGGACACAACCTCTCTTTTTCGTTTTTGTATTTTTATTATTTTCAGAGGGTTCAGTCTAATAGTCAAATATGTAAACAGATAACTGTCTTTAGATATGGAAATAGGATTCTTAGAAGAAACAGAGAGGAAGGGCTAAACCCAGCCTGGGGTGGGGGGCTTCCTGGAGGAGGTACCATCTTTACTCGAGTATCTCCTGGACTGCACGTGTTGTTTGGCAGGGAAGGCCTGAATTGAACAGCTGTGCACATCTTTGGGCCTCCTGGAAGGGAGTCAGTTAGTAATGACTGGCTGGCTGTGATACTGCCTAGAAGCCGGAGGGACCCCTGGTCTCCTCTTCTCTGCTAGGGAGCTCCGCGGTTCTGAGTTGACCGTGACGAGTGTGCTACTCACCTGAGACCCCTCTCCTTTCTTTCTTTTACTCTTTTCGGAGCATGACGAGAACCTGCATTTTCGTTTCAGACCGATGGATTTCTGAAGGACAACAACAATGCCGCCCAGCGCCTCTTGGATGGGATGAACTTCATGGCTCAGTCGGTGTCCGAGCTGAGCCTGGGGCCCACCAAGGCTGTGACTTCCTGGCTGACAGACCAGATCGCCCCTGCGTACTGGAGGCCCAACTCCCAGATCCTGGTATGGGGTGGCAGGATGCCCCTGTAGCCCTTCCGCGGCCTGCTGCCGGTGCCGTTTTGCCCCGTTCTAAGCTTGTTCTGTGAGGGAGGTGTGGAATTTCTTTTTCAGTCAAATTAGCTCCCAGAGTATTAGAAAAAGTAGGGTGCATTGAGGCAGCCAATGGTTCCCCTGGCCCATTGATCTCCCTTTGTGTTACTCTGCGGTTATTTTCTTTCCGGTGGGTTTTAGTTTCTTTGCCTGCAAGGGGTAGTTATTATTGGTTAAATAGATGTCTGAAGCCCTAGATAACAGAACCTGGAGGAAAAGGGGGCATTTAGAGGCCGTTTGGCTTGGTTCATAAATCTCTACCCACGTCAGGGGAGTCCCCAGCTTTGGCCCCAACACTTTGTGACAGGAAGCTCACTCTCCACCAACTTCCCAAAGGCTCTTTTGAGAAGCTGTGGGGAAAAAATGAATTCTCATTGGTCTTCTGGCTAGAATCCGCATAGTTTTTTTCTGAGAACGCTGTGACTCCACCAAATAGATAGGAGATGCCTTTCGAGGCATTTCTTGGAAGAAAATGATAGTCACAGCTGTGCTTCAGTGGGTACATTCCTTGTGACTGGAGGTCTTAGGTTCTCTCCATTACAGCTGTTGGGTTTCTGCCGTTGCAAGTGTCCTGTGGTCCTCCCCCTGGGTCTCACTGACTTCTCTCTCAGTTGAGCAGAAACCAATAATACCTGCCTCTCTGTTTGTTTTGGGCTTGGAACAGAGCTGCAACAAATGCGCTACGTCCTTTAAAGATAACGACACCAAGCATCACTGCCGGGCCTGTGGGGAGGGCTTCTGTGACAGCTGTTCATCCAAGACCCGGCCAGTGCCCGAGCGGGGCTGGGGCCCTGCGCCTGTGCGGGTGTGTGACAACTGCTTCGAAGCCAGGAATGTCCAATTAGGTAACCTGGGGCCCAGGGGCCGCAAGGGTGGAGGGGTCTTCTCTCTGGCACCGGGTACTGGGAAGTGGACCCCCACATGCCTAACCCTATTCCTTTTTTTTTTTTTTTTTTTAAATGTTTATTTTTGAGAGAGAGAAGATGGGGAGGGGCAGAGAGAGAGAGGGAGACACAGAATCTGAAGCAGGCTCCATATTGACAGCAGAGAGCCTGATGCAGGGCTCAGACTCATGAACCAAGAGATCATGACTTGAGCTAAAGCTGATGCTTAACCAACTGAGCGACCCAGGCGCCCTGTAATCCTGTTCCTAACCCAGTTCTTCTAAGGGCAGCTGCTCCCTGGTCCTGGCTGGTAGCCTCTGAGTCTTTGTTAGAGTCCTAGGGGTGCTGGTCCTGGGTTGGGGGGTTTAACCCTGTCCTACGTTTATCAGACACGGCTTAGGCTGGGGTCTTCGTCCGGGAGAAGGCTCTTGGTCATGCTTCTAGAACCTTTCTGGCTCCCTTAAAGGAAGGTTCTAAAACGGTTCCAGGGTGAGGTAAAGGACTAACAGGTCACTTGGTCTCAGGGTGTGTCCTGACCCGCAGCCCGGACTCTCGTAGTCTTGGCGGGGCAGCACAGCGTTTGCCCCGAGTTTTCCATTTGGGAAATGACTAAGAGGTGAAGGCTTTTCCTTCCTCATTGTCCACAGATGTTACCGAGGCACAGGCTGAGGATGAAGGCGGGACGCTGATTGCCCGGAAGGTGGGCGAGGCCGTGCAGAGCACTTTGGGAGCGGTGGTGACCGCCATCGACATACCACTAGGTGGGTGCAGTGTGTGTGGGACGAGGGCTTTCACAGGGCCCTGGGCTGGCGTTCTGTCAGAGGCTCGCTGGCCTAGAGTTGGGCAGCAAGGTGTTGACTGAAAATTTACATTTTCTTGCTTCTGCTGCGTACCTTCATGTCTGTTCCTGGAGGCCGTCTCTTTATACCATCCGTTGCTGTGTAGCAAACTACCTCCACGTGAAGGCTTAAAACCACCACCGTTTTATCGGGTCTCATAACTCTGAGTCAGGAATGGTTTTTATTCTGGTCAGGTGACCCCGCCTGGAGTTTCCATCTGCTGCTCCAGTATGGCAGCCTGGCCCGTCTTGAGGGGCTAGGCCAACCTCACTTACGCGCTGGGTACTTCGGCAGGGATGCCTGGGAGGTGGGCTTGGTAGAACCCGTCTCCGTGTATTCTCCGGGCCTCTTTTCAGGCTTTCTCCGGTGGGAGGTAGACTTTTTACACGGGGGCTCAGGACTCCTGTTCCAGGAGGAAGGAACTAGAAGCCACCAATGTTTTAAGGTCTGGGCCTGGAAACTGGTACTCCTACTGTAGTCTCCCGTAGTCACAAAGCCTGCCTGGAGTTGAGGGGGGCGGCAGGAGTGTCAGAGAATTTGTGGCTGTCTTTACCACACCAGCCAATTCATTTAGGATTGAAGATCTTTATTCACCTCCTTTTGTGAGGGGTACTTGTAACTACGTTGGCGAGAGGAAGGGGAAGGGAAACGCACCGGTGTGTGGAAGGCTTAGGCAGGGTTGGCTGGGCCTGGGGTGTTTCTGCCCGTTTCAAGGGAGCAAAAAGACTCCTCCTGGGTTGGGTGGTGGTGAAAATCGCTTGGATCTGATTTACCACCGCTGGGGCTTGAGGTGAGTAGATGATGAACTTTTGACTCAAGGGTGTAGGAATAGGTTTGTCCAGGCTTGAAGCTCAGGCTGCATCCGCTCTCAGGGGTACCTGGGAGAGGCAGGGCTGCCCTCAGCGCAGACAGCCCGCCGCCTGCTGACCACAGGGCTCACCTGCTGAGCGCTCGCTGGCTGGTGGTCCCAGGCCGGTGCGTTAGACACGTTCTTTCTTGTAATCCCCACAACGGCTCTCGAAGGTGGCTTGTCGAAGGTGAGGACGCCGGGGCCCTGAGCAGTTAGGTAACCTCTCCTAATCCTGCAGCTGCCAGTGAACACGTGCTCAGTGGAGCCGGGGTGGGAATGAAGGGATGTCCCGACTTCCAGAGCCTGGGCTGCTTTATCACTCCAGTGGTTCTCCCCGCAGCTGCACCTCAGGGTCGCCCGGGGGCCGTGCAAGCCTCCGTGCCTAGGCCCCAGCTCCAGAGACGCGGAGCCGCGTGGTACGGGGTGAGGGCCGCCGCCGGGGACCGTGTGCGCAGTGGGACTGTCCGAGGGTGCTTCTTGCCCGGTGGGACTCGGCGTGCCGGTTCCGTCGGTCCCACTCACCGTTGCTCGCTCCTGCCGCAGGTCTGGTGAAGGACGCGGCCAGGCCGGCGTACTGGGTGCCCGACCACGAGATCCTGCACTGCCACAGCTGCCGGAAGGAGTTCAGCATCAAGCTTTCCAAGCACCACTGCCGGGCCTGCGGACAGGGCTTCTGTGACGAGTGCTCCCATGACCGCCGGGCTGTCCCCTCTCGAGGCTGGGACCATCCCGTCCGAGTCTGCTTTAACTGCAATAAAAAGCCCGGTGACCTTTAACCCCAGCTCCCTCTCCGAGTCCTTCACAATTCCTTAGGTTCTCAGGGTTAGAAACAGAAGTCTCATTGAGGTAGGCTCTCCTCCCGGGCACCTGTTACGGTGTGTCCTCTACTCATCCCGGGGCCACGCTCCTGAGGTGGGGGGAGGGGGGAGCCTGGCCAGGGCCAAAAGTATGACCCCCTCAGGGCAGGGGACCGAGCAGCTCAGAGTGAAGGGGAATGAACCCGAATCCGTTGCATTTATTGCAGTTAAAAATAAGAAACCTACAACCACGTGCGTTCTATCCCCATGAAAGGGAGGTGGAGCGTCTTCACGCTGCTGCTGGCTGCGAAGACTTAGCACAGCCTGTCCCCGGCACAGGGATGAGGTGGCGGTGGCCCCAGGTCTCCCCCCCCACCCCCCACCCCCCCCCCGCGCTCCAGAACAGAGCCAGCTTCAGAGCCACTGTGTTACTAGTCCCCTTTTGCTTCTTCTCTGTGAGCCTTTGAAGTGTCTCCTTTCCTTGCCTTTTCCCAGGTACCTCTTGCTTGGAATAGCCTGAAAGGAACCCACCGGGGCCCTCTGGAATCGGATCCCCAGTCCTGGCCTAGGCCTGTTTCAGTTCGAGACTACCCAGCTTAGCGTGCAGGTCACCAGAGTGGGTGGAAGGTGAGGGGTAGGGTCCTCAGCCCTGAGAACCGGGGAGAGCGCCGAAGGGAACGGGCCTTCCCCAGCAGTGTTTCCTGCTTCTCGACGCTCCTGTGTCCGGCTGGCTTTTCCAGAGGCCGCGGCCTGCTCCTCCACAGAGCACCTGCTTCCTTCCCCCCCACCCTGCGAGCCCACCATCTGCTTCTGAGTGTTGCACTAGGATTTTTATTGCTTATTTTGAAGTGTCTTAATTCTTTGTTCCCTGATACATGACCCCTCTAGCTACTGGGAGGGGTGATCATGAGAAATCTTCCAGGGAAACTGCACCCAATGGACTGTTAGTTGTTTTAAATATATATAAATATTTCAACGGATAATAAAGGAAAAAGTCCTCTCTGGTTCTTGCAAGAGAAGTCAGACTTTTGTTTCTCGTCAAGAGCTCGGGACATCCATCTCTCTCGTGACTGGAAAGAGACTGTTGTGCTGAAATCCTGTCATCATGGCGGATTTTCTTCAGTGGCCAAAATCGAAGAATTAAATGCGGCATAGTTCTTGACTGAACTGGTGGGTGGGCCGAACTTCAGAGAGGTACGTGGCAGTCATTCCTGGCATGTCAGTGTGACGTGAGCCCTGGAATGTGTTGGTCCTTCTCAGACCTGCCCCCTTCCTGCCTCCTGTGGCCCGGTGACTCAGGCCTGCTCTAGTACTGTGTATTATCAACTTCGCCGTTATAAAGGAATCTTCCTGCCGAATGCAGACTGTGCTCTTTCCTTTAACTTCAGTAAATCTTGCCTCTTCCTAGTCGATAGGAAAGTAGCTGGTGGCTTTCAGAGCAGAAGCCCGTGAGAGGCATGTTTCTAGAGTAGTAATATTTGGCCAGCAATACCTCAGCCTGTTACTTTAAGAACTTAAAGGCAGAGCCAGATACCACAAACCATGGTAGGGGTTTTCGTGTCATGATGATGGCTGTTTTCCGCCAGGTTTTAGACAGATGGCCTCCTCCTCTAGCTGTTGGCTAACTGGGAACGTTGTGGCCATTGCTTTAGAGGATGATAACTGACGCTCACAGAACTTTCTGGTGGCGAGGGACCCACACGCGCTCACTGGCCATGCTGTTGTCCTCTACCTGGGCTGTCCATCAGAGCTTGGGAGAGTGTGGTCAGCTGGCCCTGAGTAGGCAGCCCGCGTCACTCAGTGGCAGCTGCTCGATGACTTGTGTTCTCAGAGTTTCACTCGTAGCTGTGGGGCCGCAGCCCACGGGGAGGCCGCTCATAGGCTAGGTGCTGCTGTCAGCCTGGGGAAGCCCTGGGAAAAATGTTTTCTACCTTTTCATCCGTCACTCCCCTCTTCATTCCCCTACCTAGCCTTCTCTGTTCAACTCCCATGTCCATCCTCAACGGTCTCCCCCTTCTTGTGGGCATCACGTCTGGTCTCCCCAGCACCCAGATGAAGAAACAGAGCAGACCCGCCCCTGTGAGAGCCCACTATCTTGGCATCTGATAGCACAAATTAGTTCTCCTCTTCTAGGGGTTGGCTGCATAAAGACTTCTAATAAATTTCTGGTTTGGGTACCTGGCTGGCTCGGTTGGAAGAACATGCGACCCTTGATCTCAGGGTTGTGAGTTTGAGCCCCACGTTGGGCATAGAGATAACTTAGAAAAAACAAATTTCTGGTTTGAAGGACTTGCTCCGAGGTGGAGGAGATGGTGGGGAAGCGGTCTCCGAGAGCCGTGACGAAAGGCTTCAGCCGTGGCCGAGAACCAAGCGGTCCCCAAAGCAGCGGTCATCCCTTGGGTTTCACTCTCCTGGTCTGACTTCTGATTATACAGGTGCCAGTTCTATGCCAGGGACTCCACGAGGAGCTGTAGATGGTTGATCTCACAACCACACTGGAAGGCAGGGGCTAGTGTTTGTGTTGCTTCTGAAGTTACTGGCTCAGGGAGGCTCAGAAGCCCAGGGCCGCCTGGCTAAGGAGACTTGAAGCTGGGGTTTGAGTCCAGGCAGGCCTAGTAACCGCCGTGCCAAGTCCGGACTCCTCCTGCACCCCTTGCTGCTGACATTGCAGTGTAGAGTGTCTCTTCAATTTCCTTCCTCCTTGAGTTGTGAATTCTTTTGCATTTCCAGATAAGACACTGACCTTAAGAAAATTAAAAGAGAAAGAAATGTACCTGCCACTATTTTATCAGGGCTTAACTTTGCATTTAATCATTTCCATTGGCCCTCAGAAGTTCTCATGGTAAAGGAGAGCCTTACTTCCCTTTCATTAAAAATCACAGAGAAACTGGTTTAGAGATTAAGCATATTGATCTAGCCAGTACCAACGGAGCTATCCCAGTTGTTGAAAAATAGTAAATTTTTTAAACCATATTTGCATTTTCAATTTCAGAACCATCATCAATTTGGGGGGGTGGTGGTGCAGAAAATTGAACCCATGAAGGCAGCCCATAACTCTCATCACTGATAGACTAAGTTTTAGAATTTGAGTTCTACCTTCCGTTAAATTACACCTAGTGCAACTTGTTTTCTTTTTTGTACCGGGGAAGGTCCGTTACGAAAACTGAAGCACGAGATGGTATGGGGGCATAGGGGGTTAGGGAAGGTGTAATTTAGGGAGATGCTCACATGACCAGCGCCATCTTTGAAACCGCCATTTGTAGACAACAGCATGTCTCTCCGGGTCGGGTGGACTTTGGTGGGCTCTGCCAGTCTAGAATATTAATGCTGAGTGACCTCACCCCTGCCAGTGTTTCAGCTGCCACTGTATCCTGATCATACCAAATCCTCAACTGCAGCCTGAATCGCCCTCCAGGCTGTGGCTCCGTCCTTAAACAACTCCCTTCCGTTTCCCAGACACTATGTCACGTCAGTTCTGGCTGCCCTGGGCTATTGGCAGCATTTGTACCTGGGTGCCTTTGCTCAGATTTGGGCTAGAGCTGCTTCTATTCAAATGAAGCCAAGAGTGCAAGCAGGTGGATGGGGGGAACAAGCCAGGAGGACCGGCCCACCAGTCCAGAGGTCACTTGTAAGGGACAGAGACGGCTCGTCTTGAGGAAGTGGACAGAAGGACCTTAAACTCCCAGGGGAAAAGTAAAAATCCCATTCCTTTAAGCACAAGGGGCCTAATAGATTGTCAGACTTGAGCCAAGACCCTGCTGGCTCTGTCGTTTATTAGAAGACCTAGAGCAAGTCTTCTTGTTTTTTTTTTCAGTATATTGTAGCGACCAGTCACCTCCTTCACAGGGTTGTTAAGAATTAAAAGGCATTTCTGCATAACAATGCCTGGTTGTGGCAAGTGCTGAGAAATTTAAGCTTTCTGGAGGTTTCTGAGACTTAACAGTGGGACCTTTCGGATGGAAAGTGGGGGGGGGGAAGGAGGGGGGGGAGTATGGCTTGCTTGGAGGCCCAGGTGAGGGTGGATCTTGAAACATTTGTGTTCTGAGGCCAGGTGGGAGACAGAGACGCGCAAAGAGGTAAGGCACACACGATCCAGTCTCAAGAGGGCCACACATCTTGTGAGGCACAAGAAGCCTCTGAACGCAGGGACTCAGGAAGGTCACTCCCGCAGCTGTGGCCATGCAGGGGCAGCCTGGAGAGGCAGACACGGCACCACAGATCAAAGGAAGGGGAGATGGAATTTAGCCTGCTGTTGTTTTCAGATGCGTATTGTGGAAGATTTAGACCAGGACAGATCTAGGGCTGACTGTCCAGTGTGGCTAACTTGGCCTCAAAGGACACTTTTGGGGACCCTGAAGGAGGACACCAAGCAGGCTGTCTGTGCCGTCCAGACCGTGTGGGGCCAGCTGAATTCTAAGGTGGCTGGATAGCAAAGTGGGGTGTGAAGCAGGTGTTAACCTCATGGCATTAAATTTTTTTTTTTTTTTTATTTTGGAGAGCACCTTAAGGAGGCTCTGCGTAGAACAGAGTCCGGCATGAGGCTGTCCCACCACCCTGGGATCATGACCTGAGCCTAAATCAAGAGGACACTCAAACGACTAGAACCACCTAGGCGCCCCTCGTGGGCACTGTTCGTCATCTCTGTTTGCAGTGCTACAAGCAAGCAAACACCAGGCCACTTAGGTAGGAGTTGGTCATAGCTCAGTGCTGCCGCCCCCCTCGCCTGCTCATTCTCTACTTTCAGGTGTCACCTGGGAACAGGGCAAAATGACCCAATAGACCTGCAAGTGAAAAATGCTTCGCCGAGACTGTGGACATACTCCTCCCCGGGACACTATGTTAACAAGCAGAGCAAAATACTTAACTTCTCAGCTAAGTTTGACCACTTTTCATACAACCTAGACCAAATGTATTAGCAGTGACTGCTAACCAGAGATCAAGAACCAGTTTGCTGAGTTGAAATTAGAGGTTTTAGAGAACCACCCCCTCCCTTTTTAAAAAGCCTAAGAGAAATCTAAAACGATTCTTTGACAACTGTATTTGCCTGACAAGAAAAGCTTTGGCTATGAAACAGGTGTTTAGAAGGTAGATGGGGATAGGGCCATACATGTCAGAACTCACCTGGTATGCTCTTGAGTGGTCCTGTTGCCCCCACTGTTTGGGGAGAGAGCAAAGTTGGATTGAATAGCCACCCATGGACTCTCAGCTCCACAGAAACAATAGAGAACTGGGGGGAAAACTGCATTCGATGAGCGGAACATAAAACTTTGAACTTGAGGGAACAAAAGTATGAGTGGATGTTAGGTTCATGGCTCAGCATTTGTACTTACTTGTGCTCTCAGGCAGGGGCACGCCACCAGAGTTACTCCAAAAGACCCCACAGTGACCATGGCCACCTGGACCCTTCAACTGTATATGGGTTTCCTGGGACCTAAGTGCAGATCAATGTGCCAGGGTCGAAGAGATACAGGGACAAAACCTAAGTGACTAACCACTGAAGAATGTTGGTAGTTAGCAAGCTCATCATAGATGAGGACCAGGACAGTTTTATTTACTGGGTGACTGAGTATGAGTGATGAGCACTGCATGCTTCCACGCGCACCAGGCCACTTCCCGACTTCCGGGCAGCACTATCCGTGACACAGAAGGACTGCCAGTGACTAGAGGAGCATGGCAGCACAGAACATGGTCTCAAGTCTTCTGGATCCAAGTTCCGGTTCCTGCTGTACAGGTCTGTGCACGCAGGCAAGTCAGTGGCTCTGCGCCCAGGCGTCTTCCCCTGTAATAGGATGCTAATAATTTTTATTACTACTGCTGTGCCTCCTTTGTGCCTTGTTGTAAGGATCAAATAAGATGGTGGAAATCTTGGTAAAATATGAGGTGCTAAAAATATGTTTTTAAATAACATGGAGGTAGCTCCTCTCTCAGATGACCAACCGATACTTCCATCTTTTTGGGGGGCAGATTTGGTTTTCTGTACATTAAATTGCACTGGGGTTCTGGCAGGAAACAGATATAATGAACACTCAAGAGAATAACTGAAGAGACAAGTAGAAGCTGGCGGGACCCACAGACAGCTATGTTCCAACAGGGGCTGGGGCCTTGGGTGGAGGAACACAGCCAGGCGCCCCACAGCCCAGCAGGAGGGGAGCTAGGGAGCTCACTGTTGTAGTCCATAGGGGTCAGACTCTTGAGGCACGCAGAGAGCAGGCAGAAAAGGGCACGGTGGTCCTGGAGGGGCAAATGAAAGCTCTCTAGCAAAGCCATTAAAGCTGGTCTGTCTCTACCCATTTTTACTCCTCATCCAGGATTTGAGCAGCTGGCTCGTTGCTGTAGTGGCCAAGCATCATGATCTTCTAAACCACTGACAGAAGCAACACACCACGCATCATTCTTTCTAGTTTATTGTTCAGTAGAAAGACAGGCTCTTGAAAACTCTGTATAAACATCTCACAAAACTGCTTCTCCTGGATTACAAAAATGAAAGCCAATTTTCTTTGAGATGGGGCCCTTAAAACTGACATTTAAATCACCACAACAGGAAGAGGAGCTGTTGTACCTAACATTCTGGAAGGTGCCTCAACAAAGGCATGTTAGGGCCTGTTTAAAACCTCTAGCATCTAGGAAGATCCATTTTTCCTCCCAGTGCCTATGAAGGGTAATAAAAGGGGAATCCAAGATCTGCTACTGATGTTGAACTAGTCTGAGAAGGCTTTTTAATGACCACCCCCCCCAATCCAGCCTTCAGTCTTTCTCTAGAGACTCAGAGAAAGGACTCCCCGCTTCCCTTTCTCCCCAGCTTTCTCCAGTCCAGTTGCACACCTTTCTGGGACCCATTAATCTCCTAATCTCATTAGGTTTCTTGAAAGGGCTTTTGGTGAAAGAAAACTTTAGTTACTGCCAATCTTCAGCCCTTAGCGAAGTTTTTTGTTTAAAAGGGAGGGAGGGTGAGTGTGGCACAGACTATTCCAAGGAATTCAATTCAACAAGAAACAAGTACCTTTTATGAAAAGGACTTTCGAGTTCTCTGAGCTCACAATTGAAATAGCTTTACTGAAGTGTCTCCACTTAAAACATAGCACCTTCTTCCCAGCAGCTGGATGGATGGAATCTGTGTACGCATAGCGTCCGTTTAAAATGCCCTCACTGGAAACGGGAACTGTGGCAGAGGCGTGGCTGCTCCTCACTCCCTTAAGTCAGATCCACGTCCCGCCAGGTTGCGCCCTGTGGGATTAGTTGTAGGAGAAACAGTAGAGGTCCTGCTGGACGGCCATCAGCAGCCCTGGGGCTCCCCGGAAGCCCCCGAGCCGAGAAGAGAAGGCCACGCTGGGGATGTCAGACTTGGAGGTGGGGTGTGGGGAAGGTATGGTTCGTAGCAGGCAGCCATCATGGAAGCTCCAGATTCTCGTGTAGCAGTCCTGGCCCACTAAGAAAGAGGGAGGGCACACAGCAGGTTAGTGGGAGAACCCGTGTACATGTGGACGTGGCTTCTCACAATTCCTAAGGCTAACAGGACTCCATGGGAGCCAAAATACAGACAGAAAGGATTTCTGCTAAGATGTGCTTCTTGAAAATCAAAGTTCCAGGTCTCCCTGTGCTCTAGAAGCACAACCAGTTGCAGGCATTCAGAGCGACAATACGCACTGGCTGTGTGACACCTCGGATGGCGCCCCAGCATCTCGGCTAACAGGCAGGGGCTCTGCTTCTCTTGTCAAGGGCTGACCCCTCTGGTCTGGATGACATGCAACTGATTTCCTTTGTGAGGCAGCAACCAGGAAGATCTCTTCAGTTCAATACATCCTGGGGACAAACCAGGTGACAACTCTCCCCAGAGCTTTTTCTGGTTTAAAAAATTTTTTTAAACATTTAAAATTTTAACTTTTAATGTTTAAGGTTTAAACATTAAAACTTTTTTAAAGTTTATTTTGTGAGAGACGGTGTGAGTAGGGGAGGGGTAGAGAGAGAGGGACAGAGAATCCCAAATGGGCTTCTCACTGGCAGCGTGGACGTGGGGCTCAAACTCATGAAACTGCTAGCTCATGACCTGAGCTGAAACCAAGAGTCGGACGCTCCACCAACTGAGCCACCCAGGTGCCCCGCCCGGTTTCTGGTTTAATGGCTCAGTTCATCAGACCACGTAAGTCTTTAAGGCTCAGAGCTGTGAGGGATGTGGCACCCAGCAACCACCGGCTGTGGCAGGCCAGACACGCGATCAACGCTACTGGAGATCCTTCGGAGGAAAGGAGGGCAGACCTCAGGGTTTCCCGGATCTCACATCCGTGCTTCTGGCCAGCCGAGACCATGTGCCCCCTCGGCTGTGGATGGCTTCGGGCTGCGCGGTTCACCAGTGACAGCAGCTAGCCCACCACCCAGGACTGCCTCTCAGCAGCGCTTCTCTCTTTTCTATTATCCAGAACCCAGAAGCTCTTCTTAGATGAAAACTTCTGGGACTAGGCTCAACCAGGAAGCTAACTGCTGCCGGTGAGGAGTAAATACGCCTGAGAAAGTCCTGACCACGTGATGCTCCTTGGGCAGGGGAACAAGTACACTCTGTAGGCATACTTGCAGATGTGAGGGCTGGTCAAGACCAAGACCATATTCCTTACGTCAGGGCCTTTACTACTTGTCGAACCACTGAACTTTCATGCTACGAGGATATGCTGTAGCCCAGAAACCGCAAAACCTGTCGTCATCAACCTGTAGCTCCTTTCAAAGGAGTTCAGCAGCTAGATATCTCTGCTCCTATCCTGCAGACCATGGGTCCCCACGGATTGTGTCAAGGGGACTAGGAACCAGTTCTGTTACAATGACCTTAATTTCTTTTCTCAGCATCCTCTGCTAGAAAGTGAGCTCAAAGAACAGGGAGCCCAAGCTTTTCAACAGGACGCTGACCAGGTGAACACCCAGGCTCCCAAGCTGCTATATTTTAATGCAGCTAACCTGCCTTTCCTGAGGCGTTCTCCCACGAATGCGGGGACAAAGCGCTGTCCGATTGGTGGATGTTTAACTGCTGCTTACTAATGTCCTACTCTGCATCCCATGTGGCCCCTCTGACCCCAGGAGTCCACAGTCCCATGTATTAAGTTCTGATTTGGAGTAACTTCCCCCTCTGCCATTTTATTTGACAGGACAGAGTATCTCCCCTGCCCTAGGTACCTGCTACCACGATTCCTTCTTCCTCGTGCACGTGCAGGGGCAGGTAGGCGTACTCGTTCACATGACCCTCATACTGCCTTATACACTTAGTGGTCCTCAGGTCCCATAGCTTAATCTGCAGAGAGCACAAGGGGCCGTCAGAGAGTCTGGTAGGCACACTAGTAAACCTCGGAGCGGAAGCCAGGGAGGGCAAGGTGGTGTCCAAATACCTCTTCGGGTTAGGAAAAGCTACATTTCAAAAGCACAAAACCAGTTTCAGGTCTGTCCAGGTCAGGTTGAGCTCCCGGCTCTGCACAGCCCACAACTCGCCTGGTCTCCAGCTGCCTTGCCCTTGCTACGGTCTTGCAGGAGGGTCTCTTCTGAAGAGCCCTCATCTGACAGAACTCTGGGCCAGTGGTTTCAGTGGCTGAGACGGTCAGTGCTACCCTACCGTTCCCGCCATGTCAGATGCCATCAGGTTTTGCTCTTCTTGGAGGATCTGCACGGAGGTCACTGCTGAGTCGTGGAACAGGCGGGTGGCCTTCCAGCCCTTGCCCTGATTTCGACAACGAAGATCAATGGCAAAGATCTCCCCAGAGCGACAGCCATTAAACAGCAAAGGAGCCTATGGAAAGAGGGACTGGTTGGTACCTCCTCCACTAGGGCTGGGAGGGGTGCGCCTTCCAGAACAGAACGCCTGCCTCGCACCCCTCTCCCAGCCTCTGGGTCAGAGGTGTGGGTTGATGGCTTGGTGGGGATTTGAGCCTCAGTGAAGCTGGAAGGGTTCCTTAGGAAAGGGTAGGAGAACTGGACCCCACGTGTCTCCCCGCTGGCTGCACTGGACCCTGAGGCCTCATTCTGCGAAGCCCACATCATGGCGCCTTATCTCCACCAAGGAAGGTCCTTTGTGAGAAGTGGGGGTGAGGAGTATGGAGGAGAGGAGAGGAGAGATCCAGGGAAGTCGTGGAGTCCCCAACAGGGCACATGGCTGAAGAAACACGAACAACACTTCTGTGCTTACTGCAGGCGGCAGGTCGGCAGCTTGCACACTCCTCCACGCGTTTAAAGAAAGATGGCATTTTTAATGGGGGAAGTCTCTGAAATGTAGGAATGACTAAAATTTTGTTAAATTTCTAAAACATGTAATTTGAAAGCGACGTATGAGGTTATTTAGTGTTATGAATTGGGACTTAATTCATACCTCAAATAAATTACTTGTCCTGATGGCTAACCCAAGTACTTAAGAGGTGCTAACAGTTCATTTAAATGGGAAGTTGTTTAAAGCCAGTTTAGGCAGCTTCCTGCCCGTGGGTCCTGTCCCCGTGCTTTAATAAAAATCATCTTTTTGTACTTAAAAAAAAAAACAAAACACCAAAACCAAAAGCCAGTTTAGCCAGCCCTTTCTGAATCAGCCAACTTTCCTCCAGTGCAGATATAATCACCAAGTAAACCGTTAATCCTTCCTGATGTCCTCTTTTTTCTCCCGAAAAAGAGGGACAACCAGATACCACACAGAGGAATCCAATTTCAGTCTAGCAAAATTTCCACTCTTGGGAAACTTTATACTCCCCGTTTCCCAATCCAACCAACCATGAGAGCAAACTGCTGGGCCAAGACATCACTGCTGGTCCCAAATGACTGTCTGTGTCCTGTCACCACGTTGGTCACTAGGACTCGCCGAGACAAGCCTGAGAGAGACAGGGATAGGGCAGAGAGACAAGATCACTCACAGTCTGGACAGGGGGTCTGAAGTCTGTGAAATCCTTTACGCTGGGAACCCGCGGAGGCAGCCACGGCTCACCTGTACTGAAGCAGTTGTTTGTCTGGATGTTCAGGGACCACGCGCAGGACCAGGCCCCAGGGATCCGGAAACTGCACAGCATGCCGGGCCGGTCTCCTGTTGACGGGAACAGTGCATGTAAACATGTAACAGTGCATGTGGCTGCCCTTGAAGGCTGGAGAGATCTCCCGTCTATGCTGCCAGGCCAGTGACCATTAGATCTGGGAAACCTCCAGGAATGGCTGCTGAGAGGGATCTATACCTTGGCCTCATCCTGGGTTTTGTGGTAGCAAAAAAGAGACCCCACTGGGGTACCTGGCTCAAAAGCGGTCATTCTGAGAATAAGCACATGAATCTTTCCTGACTCCCCAGGAGCGGCGTTAGAACTACTGACTGCCGTCAGAGCAGCAGTGCGGTGTTTTTACGAGAGTTTCAATCTCACATCACGCTATTAGATGTGTGATCTCAAGGAAAACATTTTTAAAATAAGCTTTTTAATTGATAACAAAATTGACAACAAATCCTAAGTATATAGTTTGATGAGTGATCACAAAGTAAGTACAGCTATATCACCATCTAGGTTAAAAAGCAGAACATTCCAGTACCCTGATAACCCTCCCAATTACAACCTCCCCACTCTTCCCTAAAGAGAACCACCGTCCTGACTCATGACACCACAGATGAGTTTTGTAAGGCAAATTCTGAACCTCTCTTTGCCTCGCTTTCCTCATCTGTAAAGCTGGGCATCGCACGCGCTCCCGCCACGTAGCTGGCTGTGTGATGAAACGGCAGGCGGCAGGCTAAGTGTGCGTTACCTCATCCCCTCCACGTAACCCGCTGGGGTAGGTGTCATCTTCCCAGAAGTTACACATCTGTTCAAGTTGGTAAGGGGCAGAGCCGGGACCCCGGTGTGCCCAGCCCTGAGGTCTTGGAGTTCTAACTGATCCTAGTTCTCTCAAAGACTGAAAACTTACTATCCAGATGCTGCCAGGAAGAAGTCCATCTGCCTTTGGGCACACAGAAGGCAAGCATCCCCAGCAGCACCTGCCAAGCTTTTCTGCATGCTCTGTGCAGGCAGCCCAAATACATATTCTGATCTCTTGCACTCATTACGTACACTTCTAACTGTGCTGGCTGAAGTGACTCCACCAGAGGGGTGTGAAAAGGTGCACATGCTTCTAGTACAAATCCTGGATCCGGTTTACAGAACCCTCCTACTGGTGCTTCTGTAGGCTGTCCCCACCCGGCCCGAGGTCCCCAGTCCCCCTGTCCAAGCCTTCACCATGGAGTCTACACCGTTGTTGTGACCGCAGCTTCTGGGAGGCAGGGACCGAGACCTCCTTCAGAGCACCTCCTTATCCAAAAGGCCCCGGTACCTGGGTGGCTACTGACAAACAGCGACGCGGGGAGCAGGGTGGCACAGCCTGGAGTCTCTGCAATTCCCATGAGGCACAGCCTGGAAAGCTGTTAAGGACAGTCAGGTACAAGGCTCTCCTCTGGGAAGAGAATGGGCATTAGTACCCTTCAAGAAACTGTGACACCGTGAGCCAGATTTAACATACTTACGTTATCTAGATTTAGTTTCAGATTTTATTTTAAACTTTTTAAATGTTTAGTTTTGAGAGAGTGCGCGTATGCTAGCGAGCGTACGCAAGCAGGGGAGTGGCAGAGAGAGGGAGAGAGAGTCTGAAGCAGCCTCCAGGCTTGAGCTGTCAGCACAGAGCCCAACACGGGGCTCAAACTCAAACTGTGAGATTGTGACCTGAGCTGAAGTTGGACACCTAACCAACTGAGCCATCCAGGCACCCCCAGTTTCAGATGTTTTAAAAGAAAAAAATGTCACAAAGTCTCTGACTCCTCCCCAGTCCAATGCTTCCCTCTCTCCTACCCAGAATCACATTCTAAAATTGGTCTGAGGTCTGGGCCATGCTCTATTTCCTCAGAGTATCTTCTACAACTTTCCATCTCCACTGTCTTCTAGATTCATCTGTATTGAAGCTTGTAGCTCCTGTTCCTTCACTTTCACTGTGGGTGAATATACAATTTATCTGTCTCGTCTCCTGCTGATGGGCACTTAAGGGGTTCTGGGATTTTTTTTTTTTTTTTTTTTTTTTTTGCTCTGTCGCTGGAACGAGCATCCCTCTGGTGTTCCTGTGTCCTATTTCATGTGTGGGAGGCTGCTTTAGGGCAGTGTTTCCTTGAGCCCACGCTAGGAGTTTCATTTTATGCTACCACACACTGCATTCACACAAATAACTGAAACGGAAGTTTTAGAAAATATTTACCCTCACTAAATATGGAACTGATTATTTTCTAGTCTGTTTCATTAAAAAAAAATGCTGCTCACAAACAGATTTAATGGCCCACTGACAGAGGTCATGACTTGCAGTCTGCAAACAGGCTCTAGTGTCTAAAGCTAGTGTGGAAATGTGGGGTCATGAGGGGTGTCAACTTAAAGGGGTCTTACCAATTTACTTACACCAGTAGTTTCCCCCATCTGCCGAGCTGGGCACGGCTAAACTTTTAAAACTTGTGCTCATCTGGACGGGTGTAAAAAGTGACATCTCATTTTAACTTGAGTTTCCTGGGCCACAACTGGATGTGCCGATCCATCGGGTGACAGCCATTTGGGTTTCCTTTTGTTTGAACCGCCTCCGCATGTCTGCCGGGCCGTCTGTCTTCGACTGCTCTGGCTCCTCTCCCTTCACAGGCGGACTTCTCTCAGCAGGAGTCTGTGCTTCCCCGCCTCCTTGTCCCCTCCTGTCACTCTTCAGCTCACCGAAACCCAGGTCTGACACTCCTCTTCCACTGAGGGTTTCTCCCCAAGGTCTCCAATGGACTGTTTCTCACTTGGATCAACACTTTCCTGTCCTGCCTGTGGCCACGTGACACTTCCCAACGACACGCTCCTTCGCGGACTCCACAACCGCCCTCTCGGAGTCCCCTCCTGGGACCTTCTCCTCCCATCTCCATTCCCCAGCCTAGATCCTGAGCCTCTTGGGCTCGTGCCTCTCCTCCACTCCTGCTCATCCGTCACACCCTCTCCCTGCCCTCGGTCTTGCAGCAGCCCTCTGCCTGAGGTCTCACCATTGCCAGCTCTTGTCCACACTGCTTTGTAAGAAATGCCTCCATGACCACAATCTTCCAAAACATTCCAGCACTCAGGGCCCCACCTTGCCAGAGACATCAGATATCAGACCACTTAATGCTGCCCAATGTGCCAAACTCTCTCCTGCCTCTTCCTTCTGCTGCAAGCTCCATCCCCTCCTTTCCACGTGGGATCCCCTCCAGGAAGGCCACCCCAGTCCCTTCATCCCGGCCGCATCCAGTTGCCCCACGGCCATCACTGTACACTAGCACCTTGCGCAGGGATTGCATATAAACTCAACAGAGTTTGGGGAATGAACGCATACCTCAGTGAAAAATGTTAAGTATCTGCAAAGCTACCAAGCAACATTCCTGACCGTCTGAATGTGTGACGTGTGCACATCACACTGCCTTGGGTGGTAAGCCCCATGTTAAATATAGCAGTAGAGAGACTGCTGAAGCTGTGGTAACACTGGAGCTGGGCAACCCAATTCCTTCCTAAAGGAACCTCTTTTGCTTCTGGGATTGGAGGGTGAGGATGCGGAGAGGAACTAAGACCCAGGTTACCCTTAAACCCTGTAGGATACTAACGGGGTCAGTATTAGATTTAACCCTTCAATAGGCTACAGGTTATTGAGAAGCTCAGTAAGTACAACTTCAATTTAACCTCCCACCATTCTTTGGGGAAAAAATGCAGAGGACAGGTCTAAACAAGGTGCCATTTTTGTAAAGGGAGAAAGTTCCATGATCTTCAGCAGAAGCAGCAAGTGCACAGAAGCCTGAAGATTACCTGAAATGACCATCAGAAGGCAAGTAGCTGATGAAGTTACCACAGACCATATCTTTAAACCCAATTATACGGATTTTATCCTCTACTTAGCATAAGGAAAGAAAATGGGAAAATGTCATCCTGTTTTAAGATCAGAAATGAGAGCAAGGTTCTTGTTTTCTCTCCTTTAACACTTGGTCTCTTCTCTCTTCTTGTAAGATCACAGTAACAGGTGGCCTTATCCTCCCACGGGATCCCACCAAATGAAAGCCACATAAAATTTCAATTTACAGAACACACACAATTTTGTGTTTGTCTTGTATAAAATTTATAACCAGAATCTCTCATGTTTTTAAAAGAGTGTTTTAAAATAAAATGGGGGCGCCTGGGTGGCTCAGATGGTTAAGTGTCCGACTTCAGCTCAGGTCATGATCTCACAGTCTGTGAGTTCGAGCCCCGCGTCGGGCTCTATGCTGACAGCTCAGAGCCTGGAGCCTGCTTCAGATTCTGTGTCTCCCTCTCTCTCTGCCCCTCCCCTGCTCATGCTCTGTCTCTCTCTCTCTCCCCAAAATAAATAAACATTAAAAAAAAATAAAAAAAATGTTTTAAAAATAGAGTGCCATGGGGTGCCTGGGTGGTTCAGTCAGTTAAGCATCTGGCTCCTGACTTCAGTTCAGATCATGATCTCACAGTTTGTGAGTCTGAGCCCTGTGTCTGGCTCTACACTAACAGCATAGAGCCTGCTTGGTATTCTTTCTCTCTCTCTCTCTGCCCCTTCCCCACTCATGCTCTCTCAAAATAAACAAAACATTAAAAGAGAAAAAGAGAGAGAGAGAAAGAGTGCCGCAGAACAAATTAAAAACCCCCGACAGGTTTCAATTTTTTGCAACCATTATTTGTTGAGGACCCATGACATGGCAAGCACTGTGCTAAGTGCATTCATAGATGGTAACTATATTAGCCTTGTGACAACTCATGAAGTAGGTGTTAGGTACAGTGAGTGGTCAGTTTCAAGAACTCACCTATTATGAAATGAACCAAGGACAAGACTTACGAACGTGTGGCTTTGGCTCAAACAATATTACGCATCGAGAGCCCTCGAGGACTTCAGGAGAGGTCCGGCTAGCCTGAAACTACCTCCTGTGCTCTGAGTAGAAGAACCGGATTGCTCCGAGAAGCACAGACCACAAGGAAGACTGCTCTAAGGAAGGCCGTCTCTGGCAGGGACCCCAGGCACAGAGCCCACACACGTGTCCAATGCCAAAGGAATCCCTTTTGCTGATGTCTGCCCTCAGTCTTCCCCCGCAAGGGGTCCACTGTAGCTCTTCCTCCTTCACCTTGGAAGGATGTGGGGTTCCTGCCTAAGGCTTTGCTGTTCTTTTATGCATCTTAAGAGTATCTGGTACACAGTGACATCGATGTCATCTTGGGACCTCGACTACTCTGTGCTCCGTGGGACTCTTTATTCTCTACCTAGATGCAATGCTCCTTCCTAACGGCTGAGGAGTGCACACAAAATGGTGCAGACGTCTGGCCACTAAGATGCCACCTCACAAACCCCACACTCAGCTCTTCATCAGGGCCCGGCCTGCCCACCAAACTTCTTCATCCACCAAAAGATACAGAATGTGGGAATCCAAGTGATTCAGCGAGGCCCAGCATACAGAGTTCACCTGGTGAGGAAACACACAGCAAGACAGAAAGACTGGTTTGACTGGCAGCTCATGGAGAGAAACAGACAAATGCCTGCCTCTGGAACAACTAGTGGGGATACAGACAGGGGGCTTCTTTCTTCAGGTCTCACTCCTTTTAAAGGGGCTTGGAACGAGCGTCAGAACAGGGAATTTTCCCGCTCCACCATGTAGGGCCTGAGAGGAAGAGGGAGGAAGTAACCCCCAGGCTTTGGTCCTTTGTCATCAGCATGGACCTCACAGTGAGACATCTTAGTAACTGTCTGGTTTGGGGATGGATTCTCTGCAATAGCGGGGAACAAAACCCAACTCTGAAAGGCATACTGTATTTCACTTCATTCAGAAACCATTTTCACCCCGTATCCATCTTGTGGCTCAGGTCCCAAATGAATAGAATGTCACACAGCTTTTTACACGTGCAGCCATCACCCCAGTGCAATTTAAAGGTTGCTCCCTAGACAGCAAGCTGTGCTGTATTATATTTATGTAACCTCTCATCTTTATGTATACTATATTTATGTAACCTCTGAGTAGGCTGTAGTCTGGCTGAGTGACTGACGCACTGGAGGACTCTCCACACAGGCTGCCACAGCCCACTGTCCAGGAAATCGGTGCCTGGCATGGGTTCCTTTGAGTCAACTCGATCCACTGGAGGGAAGGTCTGTACAACCTTCTCAAGCCTAAAGAAGTTTCAGCCTTCTTCCAACTATTGATACTTATTTCTCTTCTAAGATAAGAAAATCCTGAGGCCCTTCTCTTCCCTTCTAGGCTTTCAAAATCTAAAACTCCATTTTCTCTTGGTAAAATGAGGTACCCAAGTTCTCTCCTCTACTCTGAATTGGGCCAACTACTGCAGGGCCTCTGCGTCCTCAGCAAAGGGGGTCACAAGGCTAACGGGAAAGGCAATGTACCTTCCGGTTGGTGAAGTAGAGGTTTTCGTGCATATGCACCTTGAGCGAGGGGGTCTTCAGACCACGCAGGCTGATGATGCCATACTTGGAGCCTCCGACTTTGACATCGTTCACTGTGAAGAGCCGGTCACTGTTGGTATCAGCCTGGAGGGGAAAAGAGATTGTCGGTGACCTCCCAGGCTGAGCCAGGTGAGCCACCTGCTCTCCGTCTCAGATCTCATGCTCTGTGCATTTTCACCTGGTGAGTGCTCCCACCCACGAGGGAGATGGAGGTAACCTGACTTGCCCCTAATCAGTCCGCCTGTCACTGGGCAAAGCTCACAGGTATGTGATCTCACAGTTCAGGAGCAGGGATGAAGGCAGTGAGGGGGCACTGTCAAGAGGCATGAGGGCTGCACAGTGACTCCACTCAGAATTGTGTTTGGCAGAGTCCCTATATCTACCGGATGAGCCACACGGTGACATGCAGCCATCATGAGAGCCATACGACAATGTGGGAAATGCTAGTTGTGAAGGGGTAAAAGGAGAGCACAAAATTGGATTCTCAATACATGGGCACTTTTCCCCCCAACCAGGTACAAAAAAATAAAAAAATAAAGCCTGCTGCACTGAAGAAAAAAATTACAATAGGAAATATTGCAGGGGCTCAGGTCATGATCCCACAGTTTGTGAGTTTAAACCCCAAACTGGGCTCTGTGCTGACGGCTCGGAGCCTGGAGTCTGCTTCAGATTCTGTGTCTTCCTCTCTCTCTGCCTCTCTCCAACTTGCACTCCGTCTCTCTCCCTTTCTCTCTCTCTCTCTCTCAAAAATAAACATTAAAAAAATTAAAGGGGCCAGGCCTGGGTGGCTGAGTCGGTTAAGCGTTCGACTTCAGCTCAATTCGTGATCTCACGGTTTGTGGGTTTGAGCCCCGTGTTGGCTCTGAACTGTCAGCACAGAGCCCTGGAGACTGCTTCAGATTCGGTGTTTCCCTCTCTCTTTGCCACTCCCCTGTTTGCACTGTCTCTCTCAAAATTAAGTAAACGTTAAATTTTTAAAAATGTAGTTAATAATTATTTCAAAGCAAACCCTTACATATTCATGTGTTTTATATATACTTATAAATACAACGCACACACATACATGGGTTTGGACGCTGGTAAAACTGTATTCACTTTGCAAATTTACTTGGAAAGCAGTTTCCTGAAGAGTCATGACAGTGACTGGAATCAGCTCTGAAAAGCTGATCTCTGGGGTGGCAAAGCTCCCTTCCCAATGCTCTGGTCACAGAGCCAGCCGTGTCTAACCCTGGGTGACTGGGAAGATCTGGGCGCTAGTGCCAGCCTTGTGGGAGATGAAGTAGGAGGACCAGCGGCTCAGGTCATACTAAGCTGCACGTGTGGCCCCACCCAGTTTTACAGAAGAACCCCGGGGAAGGAGCTCCTAAGGGGAAGGCACTGCAAGGAAGTTTTCCAGTGATTCGGGCCAAACTGTGCCCTCGAACGCATGGGAGAGTAAAGTCAGGAGAGAACACGAGTCCTGGAATACCCTCACAGAAGGGCTCTCTTGTTGAGGTCTCCTGGGGCAAGACCTCAAGGGCCGGCACTGTGGCTTCAGATTCCAGTCCTTTCGGCAGATGACCAGGCTGAGGTTCTCCATTTCGTGTCCTTCTCGAATTTTCCTCAGCTTTCCCCTGGCCTCCAGGAAGGACAGGGCTTACAGGGCAGGCCATGATCTCCTGTGGCCTCAAGCTTCTAGTCTCACTCAGCGGTGTGGCTCCTTTCGTTTGCAGTAGACTCTCGGTCCTCTGCCAACACTTCCCTGAACCCTGGGTTCAAGCAGTCTCTGGCCTTAACCTTGGCTTCCAGCCCAGGTCTAATCTAAAGCAGAGAAGATGCTCTGCTCACTGTAAAGGACATGATACAGGTGTGCTGGACGTGCACGCCCAGAAGCACAGACCTACAGGCTTCCGCCACGGAGATCAGAGCCAGCAAACAAGGGAGTAACACACAGTTGCTACTAAAGGACGCTGGTGCTTCAGGTGTGAGACTGCCATGAGACAATGCCCAGTATAGAAAGGATTAGAAGCCCCTGGTCCACAGTGTACCTTTTCAATTTGTACACAACACACCAAAGAGAAAATTACTTTGTGACAGTTCTCAGTGTGTGGTGGCCCCAGGCTCTCAGATTAAATGACAAGAGCGGTAGTGGGGATGAGGATGGTCAGCACAGCCTGCCCTGCCCTGCCCTGCCCTGCCAGCTCAGCCCCTGCCAGCAGGTAGCCAGTAGGCATTGGTCAGAACCGTAAAACCAAGAGGACGCCACCTGCTTTCATGGCACTGGCTTCCACACGCTAGCCCCGATGAAAGCCAATGTTAAGCCATGCAGTGTCAGGGGATAGCAGCTACACCTCTGGCACCCGCAGGGCGCTCCCTCCCACTCACCAGTATGAGGTTAAATCGGTCGCTTGCCAAAGCGGAGGGATCCGAGCTCTGAATCTGGACCTTTTTCCTCTGCATGCAGCTCACTCGCAGCTCATGAGCTAAACTGCAGAGGGAAAGAGGGACGGGGAGGGCATGGATGCCGTAACGAGACACCCGTGAAGCAGACTCGGAGCCTCTGCCCTGGCCCACACCCTGGAGACCGCCTCCCCTACCCAGCCACCTCTCCTCCGAAGTAATTCTGAGCAATGGAGTTGAGCAGGGTCCCAAATAACCTCAACTGCAGAACTCTTAGGAAAATTAAGGCCAAGAAATGGGTGGCCCATTCGTAGGGTCAAAGAAAGCTGAACTAGACCAATTTTCTTTGGATCATCTAGTACAACTCCTTCTTAAGACAAAAAGAATGTGCCTGAAAAATAAAGAAAAAGCACGCTGAAGAGCACCCAGCTAGTAAGAACCAGGAAGGGAGTCCTTCTCTCTCTACATCATGGCCATGACCCCACTAACAACAACGCTTGTTTTAGGGTGAATGGAGATATTTCTAACTAGACCTTTAACTCCTTCCCCTGTCAGGAGGGAAATTTGGAGAGGTGTGCCCTACCTGCCCTGGCAGATACCCCCTGCATGGCTGGCCTTCCCTGAAGGGGGTCGTGTTCCACGATAAGTGCTGTAAGCCACCCAAACTCATGTTGTTTCTTCACAGCCTAAGTTCTGTGCCCAACAGGGAGGCAGCAGAATGTAGGGGTTAGGAGCTCAGATGTTGGGAGTGAGACAGTCACACCCTTCCTAGCTTTATCTTGTGCCAGTCACTCAACTCTGAGCCTCAGTCTCTTCTGGAAACTGGGGGAAACATCAACATAGCTCATCACAGCGTTTTAGTTAGAATTATATCAGACATCACAAGTATATAAAGTTTAGTACACATACATCTGTTTAATGCTCTATTTTGGGTGACAACTCACTGGACGGGGAAGAAGGAGCAGAAATCTCATTGGAATGAAGCTATAGGACTTCCAATGACACTAAAAATGATTTCAAGTAACGCAGAGGAAACATCTTCAGAAATTTCTGCTCAGTTTCTCTGCCTAGATCCCTTCTCTCTCTTTGGTTTCCTACATGAGCCACTTACTTCCCAATGCTTCTCTCAGGGCTGATTTTAGGAGCAGAAGGCAGGCTGTGAGCTGAGCCCCCCTGTCCCAACTGTGAACACTCCTCACAGAGTGGTTATGTACTCTATACTGACTGGCTTCTTCGTCCATGGAAATAAGAAATAGGGAAAGAACATTCATGAAGAAAACCTAACAATGAGGCATTGTCTTACCGGCAATAACTGGTAGCATTGAGAAAACCCAGCTTGCTTTTTTGTAGCAATGAAGATGCATTAAAGCCCATCCTGGCTATTTTCTAAATTAAAAAAAGAGAAGATTCAATGAAGTTTTACGTTATGGGATAATGGAGAATGGTTTCAGTTCCATAGGATGTAATGAAAAAGCGAGTGTACTTGGTTGGCAGAAACCACATGCATGCAGATCTGACGGTCTCCTCTTGGCAAGAGGAAAAGCCCATCACAGGAAAGCATGTGTGAGCTAGAACACTGGTTCGGTGCCCAGGTCCAAACTCCCCATCAATTTATGCCTGGGGAGATGAAGCCGCCCCATGGGTGAGCACAAGAATGGCACTGGTCACTCAGGTCTGCTTTCCCTTCGACTACTAGTGATCCCGGGGCCCCCACAAACCACTGAAATGTCCCGGCATGTAATCCCCAGAAGGGATGCATGAATCCTCACATCCAAACCACATCCCTTGGTTTTCTACTTAAAATATACAGTTACTGAAACCATATCATGCCACTTCCCAAGATTCCTCTGGGGAAGGACAAGATGTGAGAATCACGGATGAAACTCTGCAGATAAGAAAAGGGGAGGTGGGAGAAGATTTCTTACCTTCTTGCTCGCTTCATCAGATTCCTATGGGGGAAGCTCGATGCCACATTCCCTCAAGTGCACCATGCTAAGTGTTACAGAGGCATCTACTTGGCACCTCCTATCAGCCATGGATGGATTCGGGTACGAGTGGAGGGGACAGCGTGGCCACCAGGAGTGTGGAACCCACCTTTTTCTGCTTGTCTTCCTCCAGCAGCTGTAGCCTTTTGCTTTCCATCTCTTTGTGGCGGATGCTCTCCTTTGTGAGGGGATTGCAGTTGTTATGTCCAGGGAGCAAGCGGAAGTAGCGTTTCTTCTCAGGGTCAAAGTAATACCCTGGCAGATCTTTAGTCAAAAGAAATGAAATCCACTTCAACTTAAAACACTGCACTGACCCACCTATGAAGGAATCCAGTGACCAGTGCACGCCACCCCTCATAGATGCCTGTCTTTTCTTTGGGGCAGGACGTGGGCTAATATGGTCAGTCCCCATCCTATGCCTAGTTCGGTCCTGCATGGAGAAGCCATTTGCCTCAGGATCCCCATTTCTGACACAGCCAGGATGTTTAGTGTTCCAACTTGCTCCAGAATTTCCTCCAAGCCAGGAATGGGTGTTGATGCACATGGGAGTTTACCCACACGCAAGTGAAGACCCACATGGCTAAGAAGGGCAGCCAGAACAGACATAAACAGAGGATGAGGCGGGACGAGGTTTCATCTTTCCTACAGGCAGGGACACAGGAGGTCTGCCATCCAGCAGCCTGCCTCACCTGGCACGGAAGAACTTCCAGCTGTGCCGGAGGAAGTCGATGGGGCCTCGTCATCGTCGACATGGCCAGAATCCTGTGGGCTTAGCTGCGCCACTGCGTTCCACCTGTTGACACACAGTCACAGTAACTTGCAGTGAAGAGCTGGAGTCCCATTCATTCTCTGTGGGATCCTGCTGGGGTCAGTCAAGGCAGTTCCACGGCCTTCACCCCAACCCTCTGATCCTTCTGATTGCTTGGGGAGCTCTGACCTCTCTCTTTTCCTCGAAGGCAGTGTTACCTACTACAAATATACAAAAGTCGGGGCAAGGTTTCGGTTCCTCATCCTTAACAGGAGGTGGGTCACAGTAATTCCCTTTAATTGTCTCCTCACGTGAGCATTTTGTGAGGTCCTTTCTAATTTTCCAAATGAAAAGGGGAATAGAAATCTTTGCCAATGAGAATGTTACCAGCTGGGCTCGTTTCTCAGCTCAACAGCAGTTACAAGGCCAGGTGCGTTTCATTCTTTAGTGGATGCAGCAGTACAAAGGTTTCCATCTTACCTGGCTGCACAACCCTACAGATGGAGACACTGGGGTTCAGGGCACAGAGACGATTTGCTCAGTTAATAGCAGGATAGAGCAATGGTTTACACACTTGATTCGCAAAGCTACAAGTAGCTTCTGTGGCAATCAATTACAAGCTGAGGGATAGATATAATGATACAGCAAAACACCTAACTTTAGAATCCTGACAAAATCCACTTTAAAATCAAGAACTTTCTCCCTATCCCTCAAAGGAAGACAAACTGATTTACTACGTTGAAGGAATGAAAGAATTTTCTCTTCTGTCTCTAAATTCTAACAATGCCATTTCAGAGAAATCATTCACTCTCCCTTTTTATGGCCTGGAGCTTTCTGAGGCAGCTCATCTGTGATCAGCAGCAAGAGGAGGAAGGACTAAGTGTCATGACAAATGTCTACGTTTCTAGTCCAAAGAATGCTGCTTCATTCTGTCTACACAGAGCCCAAAAGGTGGCTGCCCAGCATGTTTCCACACTAGTCTGCCAAAGCAGAACAGCGGTCTTTTTGCACAGATCACATTTTGCTGCACGTTGTACTCTTGTGAGGAGGCCGGGGGCCCAAAAAATATCCATGGCTTTCCTTACAAAACATACAAACACTGGGCAGTGTCCTGATCTATCTACAGTAAGGGTCAAGTCTGGGACTCTGGCTCAGAGTCACCGGTTTTATCCTGCACCTAAGGAGGCCCACCACGTATGAACAGCCTGCTCAGGGGCAGGAAGCCCATCAGAGCTTATATAGCAGTACTGCAAACCCTGTCGGTGTTAGCTGTCTTGTACAAGGGAGACTCAGAGTGAAGTAACTTGCCCAAATTCACACATGAAAATGCAGAGTGTCAAACCTACCCCTCCTGATTCCAAAGCCCTTGTTCTTTCCATAACACTCTGATGGTTTTTATTACTGTTTAGGTTAATCTGTTCTAGAGAAGCATCTTGGATTCTGGCATCTTCTGACCCTGTAGCTAGACACCTGCCCACATGAGAAGGAGGTGTGAAGTGCGGCGGGATTTTGAAATTGGCGTGCAGGGCTCCTCTGGTGAGGAGGGGGCTGTGGAAAGACTTCTGCATGAAAGAAACACAGTCCCGTCCCAGAACAAGATGCCCACCCACACCAGGATAAGGCACTCCCCACAGCTCAGGCCAACAGGACTTCTGGCCGTAAGAAAAATAAGGTGATAATGGAACATGTTTTATACTGGGGACAACTGAGTGTAGACTAAGTTTTACTTTCTAATCTGGGAGGCGGGTACATGATGTTCACTGTATTATCCTTTACACCTTTTTGTGTTTCTGAAATACAATATTATATATTTAGCCTTCCTATGGACTTAGCTTTCTGGAAACCTAATTTCATTAAGCCTATTTTCATTGGCTAGAAAAAAAGGGAAAGAGAGAGAAAAAGCCTGCAAAACAGAAAAACGGCTCTCCAGTTCTGTTAAGGTCTACTTCTAAGCCACTGGCTAATGCTCTGGACAGGTCATGGTCACTCTGAGAAAAGAGAAGAGTGTGGTCACATCTCCTCACTACTCAACCGGTGGTGGGCAGGCTGACCTGCAGCAGCGGCACCCCTGGGAACGGGGGCCCCAGCTCGGCCCCTGCATTTTGATGAGAACCCTGGTGACTCCTGTGCACAGGACATGGCTGCACGGTGCTGGGATGGCACTGGGCAGCAGCACTTGCCTCTCGTCAGAATCGTGTTGTCTGAACCAAGGGTTCTGCTGGTGGCTCCTCCTCACACGTCTTCTATTCTGCCCGTGGTTTTTATGCATTTCCGCTCCTAAAAGAGAAAAAAAGGTTTACCTACAAATATGTGTCTGTATGTACTTTTCTGTTTGTTTTTAAATAAAAAAATTTTTTAATGTTTATTTTTGAGAGAGAGACAAGTGTGCGAGCAGGGGAGGGGCGGAGAGAGAGGGAGACAGAATCTGAAGCAGGCTCCAGGCTCCGAGCTGTCAGCACAGAGCCTGATGTGGGGCTTGAAGTCATGAACTGTTGGATCATGACCTGAGCCACAGTCGGATGCTTAACCGATTGAGCCACCAGGTGGCTCTGCTTTTTTTTTAAATGTTTATTTTTAAGAGAGAGAGTGTACGTGAGCAAGCAGACCAGGGGCAGAGAGAGAGAGAAAGAGAATCCCAAGCAGGGTCTGCACTGTCAGTGCATGAACCATGAGATCATGACCTGAGCTGGTATCAAGAGTTGATGTTTACCTGACTAACCACCCAGGCGCCTATTAGCTTCTTGATAGTTCCTTCATGGTCGGAGCTAGGCAAAAAGATGGCCCAGGATGGGTTCTCATCAGAGCCAACACGCCAAGCCTCACCTATAAAGGCTGCCTCCAGGTGAAGATACCAATAAAATCCCACTTTCGAAGCCACTTCTCTGGCTGCAGTTCTCTTACCTCACAGTTGACACCTGGCCTGCCAATCTGCCGACCTCTGGTTCCCTGGCTCACTGCGTGAGGTGATGACAGATTCTCACAATGACTTTAGATGGCAGTTGAGGCGGGCATGGAAACTCTTAGGTTATTCTTCTTTCTTTTCTTTACCAGCTAACACCAGAGCATGTAATTTTTCTTTCAATCCACACGCATCCCTATTCATAGAGAATAGTTGACAGTGAACACTTTCTCCTACACAATTCCAGCACTGAGCAGGGAAAACTGTGAAATAACTAAATGAGGGCTAGTGTGTGGGACTTCTCAACATGCTGTATAAAGGTTTTAGCTTCCTGAAGTATGCTAGCAGCTAAAGGGACAGGTGCGCACATACATTTTTCAAAATAAAGAATGAGAGAAAAACACTTCTTAATCACACATATTGCCATAATGTTTCAAGTGACTTTTCCAAGTCTTGTACAGCCTGAAACTAGCACTTGAATCACAAACTTCAATGTTGGGAATCACAGTAAGAGGTCTTAAAAAGACCGAACTGTGGTACATGGACCAACTGCTCCGAGTTCCATGCTTTTCCAACCCCTAGTGATTCCCCTCACCTCCAACCCATGGGAAACAGTGATGACATCTTACTGAATACACTTTATTTAATACTGAATATATTTTAAAACCACATTCAAAAGCCATAACAAAATTAGAAAAACATTTCGAGGGCTGAACGCAACCACAGAATAGGCTAAAAATCTATTTGCCTCTATTTCCCAGCTTCTGAGTGGGGAATGCTTGTTAGCATCAGAGCATCAAAAGTCTGGACTCCTGGTCCAGTACTTACCCAAACATTTTGCGAATTCTGTAACAAAGTCCTCAGTTTGCTTGCTTCAGACACAGTCTGCCTTCCCCGCCGGGTCATCCCATAACCCGGATTACTTTCATCAGACGCTCTCCAGTCCTGTGTCAGAATTAACAGAGCACTACTGAAGCAAAGTCTGTAGCCGTGCTGATGTGGAGCCATCATAAATGTTTTATTTTCATCTCTGCTGGGGCAGTATGAGTTAACCGACTCTAATTATTCCCTTTGGAGTCACTCCTGACGACGCAGGATGTTACCACTGTCCTCACACTCTTCCCACTTTCTTCCAGTCTTTACTTGCTAGCATAACTCCCTGCCACACAGAGAAGAGACATGGTGCCAGGTATGAGAATCCCAACTTCTCTCCCTTCCCTTCCCCAAATCTCTGCCTTTCGTATTCTAATGGCTTTCTCTCTAGTCCTGGAGAAATAGGTGTCCCTGTGCCTCCTCCTGGCAAACCCTGCCCTACCTGGCTGTTGTTCATATTCCTTCTCGGACTCTGCAGACACCTGTTCCCACACATGCTCAATTTCCCCTGTCCTTCTCTCAGCTTATGAACATTTGTATGTGCTCCATCTCGGACCCAAAGGGAACAGGAATATTCTGAGCACGTAGTCCACGTGCACACATCCCACCTGTTTCCCAGTCACTCCTCAGCCCATGCGGTCGGGCTGCCTCCCTTGCCCTTCTGCTGAAATGAGGTCCTACCTGCCAAAGCTAGTGGTCTCTTTTTAGACCATTCCTACCCCCCATGTGATGCCACGAAGCTTTACTCTTTCTTTGGCTTCTGGAATATCTTTCTCTTGGTTTTCCTCTTGTCAAATTCAGTCTTTTCTGGTTTCTCCCTGTTTGTTTTCTACTGTTCTGTCCTAGATCCTCTTCTTTTCATACTTACCATCTCACCTGCCAACAGATTCATGTCTAAGCCCTAGCGTCCCTCCCGAGCATCCACTCCTTCCACTGCCACCTCCTCCTTCCACAGCGACGGTGACTCTGATCTCTCCCTAGTCCCCCCCCCTCGGCTTTTATCTAACCGTATTTTCCTTCTCTGTAAATAATACCACTACTGCTGCCCTCACCTCTGTTCAACAGTGTAACAACTTTATTCATCTTCCTAAGTAACCCGTTTTTGTTTTCATGGCTCCTGGACACCACATGCATGGGTCTCCCTAAGGATCAATTTTCTTAATCTTTATTTAAGAATCAAGTAGTATTTACTAACTAGTTAAGTTACAAGCTAAGAGACATTGTGCAGAGGAAGGGAAATAGGTAGGACTAGTGTTAAGAAAACTGAGAAGAGGGGCATCTGGGTGGCTCAGTCAGTTAAGCATTCGACTTTGGCTCAGGTCATGATCTCGAAGTCTGTGAGTTTGAGCCCCGCGTCGGGCTCTGTGCTGACAGCTCAGAGCCTGGAGCCTGCTTCGGATTCTGTGTTTCCCTCTCTCTCTGCCATTCCCCTGCTCGTGCGCTCTCGCTCTCTCTCTCTCAAAAATAAACATTAAAATATAAAAAAAATGAAAAAAGAAAGAAAACTGAGAAGGCATATTGACATAAAAAGATAAAAATTTCTGCAGATTGCGCCTTCTATACATATGACCCTGATTTGCAGCAATTCTGAAATAATCCAGGGCTCCAGCGAAGAGGTAGGAGCATGGCACACCTGCACCATTATGCTCAAAAGAAGGGCACAAAATGAGCAGGACACAGTAAATAATGAAATAACTAGTGATCATTGATTTTGGATATTCTAAACCACAACCTCACACAAGAACAGGTTCAGTTACTGCAATAGAATGAGAGACTGACAACATCAATCAATTTAATACACAACACCAAGCCAAAGTCATTTTTTTTTCAAGTTTATTTATTTATTTTGAGAGAGAGAGGGGAAGAGTGAGAATCCCAAGCAGGCTCTGCACTGTCGGCATGGAGCCCGATGCGGAGCTCCCCACAAACTGTGAGATCATGACCTGAGCCGAAATCAAGAGCTGGATGCTTAACTGACTGAGCCACCCAGATGCCCCGAGCCAAAGTTATTTTAAAAAGTCCCAACAAACAGAAGTTGACAGAACACAGAAAGGATTAGAGTAGGATGAAATGGGATCTTTTTGTACTTTTAAGAAGCCTGTTTCAGGGGTGGGGAGAGCGTCTTCCCGAATGCAGATGTAGTTCACTCTCAGTATCCACTTTGCGCATTATGCTTGTCCTTATCACTCTGTACTGAACTTTGTACTCCCATCTCCTATTAGACATGATGTGAATTCTCTAAGCAAAGATCCTGCCTTGTTCCTTCCTCTGTTCCTAGCACCCATGACCTCATTGGTTTTCAGTAAATTTTCAATGAACTAAACAAAAAACAAAACAACCTTGCAGCTACTTTAAAAATTCCAGGTAGCCCCTTTTTGCTCTAGGCATTTTCATTTGCTATTCAACACTGATTTACAGAGAGCCCACTGAGCCCTGGGAAGCAGGCAGAGATAAATAAACTGTGGTTTCCATTCTCAAGATACTAGTTGATCACTAGGGACGCGTATGTATGAACCAGTTCCTGCAGTGCCTCATAAGTGAAGAGTGAGGTCTCTCCAGGTGTAGCAAAAAAGGAGAGTCATTGCTCTGAGTGGAAGGGGAGAGGGGAGAGACAGCCTGAGTTGCAGTTGGGAGTGTCAGACAAGGGGGTGAATCGAGGGGCCTGCAGCAAACAGTTTGGTATGGCCAGAGCCTAAAATACAAGAGGTTGAGGGATGAGGCTGGAAAGGCAGGCAGGGCCAGCCCATGAGGGCTCTATGATTAGACATCCATGTTGGAAAGGCGGCAGAGAGAATAAGCTGGAAGTTAAGGACTGCTGCAGCAAACCAGAAGGGATGAACCCTTCCAACTGAGTGGAAGTGACACTCAGGACAGAGGATCTTGAATTTAGAGACTCAGGTGAATTTCATGGGAGAGGTGGAGACTGAGGAGTGAGGAATCAATAAGTGACTAACTGGTAGGGTTCTGACCTGGGAGACCAAGAATAAAGGAAGAAGAGCAGTTTGGGGGAGAGAAGACAATGAGTCTTGTTTTGAACACACCAATTTCAAGATGGCTATAGAACACCAGGCAGGCAGCTGTAAAAAGGGTCTGGGAATCCACAGAGGAAACAAGGCTAAAGATACAGATTTGAGAGTCATCAACACATGATGACACAGACTGAGACAAATATAGATGCAAAGCCAAATATATAGTGAGGATTTTAACTCAAAATTAGAGTTAAATTTTTAACTCAAAATTAGAGTAATAGGAAATTCACACCTATAAGTTTTTAGATCGGTATTTCTTAACTGAGGACAATTTTACTTAAAAGGGGACTTTTGGCAATGCCTGGGGACATTTTTGTTTGTCACAACTTGGGGGGGAGGGGCAGTGACGGAGGTGGCGGACATTGCCAGTTAGGCAGAGAGAGAAGGAGAGATAAAATCCCAAGCAGACTCTATGCTGTCAGCACAGAACCCCATGTGGAGCTGGAACCCACTGTGAGAGCATGACCTGAGCCGAAATCGAGAGTCGGATGCCTATACAACTGAGCCACCCAGGAGCGCTGAGAAACTATTCTTGATAGAAGTGCTCACTAACAATTTGCTAGATGAAAATGCTGAATCCCAGCTTCTTTGCAGCTGCTCTGCCAGACAGGTATTAAGTAAGATGTGCTGTGGAAGGCTGGGCTTGGCTTTGCCTTTCAGAGAATCTTGTAAGTACTTGAAGAAGAAAAATATTTTTTTAATATTAAGATTTTTTTTAACGTTTATTTAGTTTTGAGAGAGAGAGAGAGCGAGAGCACAGGGGAGGAGCAGAGACAGAGGGAAACAGAATCTGAAGCAGGCTGCAAGCTCTGCACTGACGCAGAGACCCTGACGTGGGGCTCGAACCTACAGACTGTGAGATCATGACCTGAGCTGAAGTGAGATGCTTAACCGACTGAGCCACCCAGGCACCCCCTTTTAAAATTTTGTGTTATTTAGAGAGAAAGACAAGAGTCCAAGCAGGGGGAGAGAGATAGAGAGGGAGACACAGAATCCGAAGCGGGCTCCAGGCTCCGAGCTGTCAGCACAAAGCCCGATGTGGGGCTTGAACTCATGAACCGTGAGATCATGGCCTGAGCCGAAGCTGGACACTTAACCAATTGAGCCACCCAGGTGCCCCAAGAAAAATAATTTCTAAGAGACCATTAGTCTGGAAAGACAATGTTAATCTCAGATAAACATGACTTAATTTTGGAAAGTGATTGGGCAATACTTATTAAAATTATTATATGAATATACCTTATGACACAGACACACAAATCCTCATCAAAATGCTAGGAAATCAAATCCAGAAGTATATAAAAAGGATTACATGTGATCAGCAAGAAGGATTTATCCCAGGAATATAAGTTTGATTCAACATAGGAAAATCAATCGATGTAATACAGCATATTAATAGAATAAGTGGAGGGGAAAACTCCATGTTGATTATCTCAATAGATGCAGAATGCCCCTCATGATTAAAAACTAGGAATAGAAAAGTTATAACTTCCTCTACTTGATAAAGGGCATCCGCAAAATACACAAAGCTGGGGTGCCTCGCTGGCTCAATCAGTAGGGGCATAAGACTCTTGATCTCAGGGTTGTGAATTCAACCCCCATGTTGGCTGTGGAGCCCACTTAAAACAAACACCTAAAGCTAACATCATACTTCATGGTGAAAAAGTGCAAGTTTTCCCCCAAGATAAGGAACAAGACAAGGATGTCCATTCTCACCATTTCTATCCAACATTGTACTGGAAGTTCTAGCCAGAGGCAATCTGGCAAGAGAAAGAAAGAAGAGGCATCCAAACAGGAAAAGAAGTAAAACTATTTCTATTTGTAGATGACACGATCTTATATAGAAAAAATCCTAAAGCGTCCACAAAAAAAGTCTTAGAGGTGAAAAATTAGTTAAACAAGTTTGAAGGATACAAGATATTAAAAAAAATGAGTGGTAATCCTATACTAGCAATGAACAATCTGAAAATGAAATTAAAGAAAACAAGTCCATTTATAGTAACATCAAAAAGAATACTTAGAAATACATATGATAATGTTAAGTGTATAACTTTTACATTGGAACTATAAAACACTCTGAAAGAAATTAAAGAGAACCTAAATAAATGGAAAAACATCCATGGCATGAATTGGAAGACCCTGAGATTAATAAGAGTCGCATGCTCAACCGACTGAGCCAGCCAGGCACCCCTGCAACTGATTTTTGAGAAAGGTGCCAAGACTATTCAGTGGGGGAAAGAATAATCTTTTCAACTGCTAGGACAACTGGATATTCACCTGCAAAAGAATGAATTTGGATCTCTACTTCACATCATACATAAAAATTAACTCTAATGGATCCAATATTTAAAACTATAAAACTCTTTGAAGAAAATAAAGGTATAAATCATCATGATCACAGAATAATGTTAATTTCTTAGAAACAACACCTGAAGCATAGGAAGAAAACAACTGGACTTCATCAAACACAAAAACTTTAGTGCAAAGGGCACTATTAAGTGAAAAGACAAAAAAAAAAGTAAAAAAAAGACAACACACAAAATGGAAGAAAATTATTTTTAAATTATATATTTGATAAGGATCTAGTATCCAGAATATGTAAACAACTCTATAGGAAAAATAACCCAATGAAATGCCGAGCAAAAAAATTAAAGACATACAAATGGCCACTTAGAACATCAAAAGATGTTCAACATCATTCATCATTAAGTAGATGCAAATCAAAACCACAATGAGATATATAGCACTTTATGCCTACCAGGATGGCTACAATAAAAAAAAAACAACAAGTAACAACAAGTGTCGGTGAGGATGTGGAGAAACCTCAAACATTGCTGGTGGAGAGCAAAATGCTGCAGCCACTTTGGAAAAAAAGTTTGGCAGTTTGTCAAAAGGCTCATCCGTTACCACATGATCTAGGAAAACCCAGCAGAAACAAAAACATGGCTACACAAAAATTTGGATGGTAACATTCACAGCAGCATTATTTGTAATTGTCCCAAAGTGGAAACAACTCAAATTTCACTCAACTGATGAACGGATAAACAAAATATGCCACATCCGCAGGACAGAGTTCAACCATGGAAAGAGTGAGGTATGGATGCCTGCTGCAATGTGGATGAACCTTGAAAACATTATGCTAAGTAAAAGAAACCAGACAGAAAAGGCCACAAGTTGTATGAATCGATGTACAGGAAATCTTCAGAACAGGCAAATCCAAACATAAAGAGAAAGGGAGGAGAGAGGGGGAGGAAGAGGTGGTTTCTAGAGGGCAGGGAGTAGGGGAAGAGAAGGCAGAGAAAGGGGAATGACTAAGTGGTACAAAGATTTCCTCCCCCACAAGGTTCTTTTTAAAAGGAGCTTCTTGGGGAGTCTATTTTTCTGTTATGAGTAACTGCTTTTCTCAGTCATCCTACATTAGTTGATAAAGGCTCTGATTACATTGTTTTATATTCACACCCTTTATCTAGGTAGTAGCTTAGTAAAATTTTGTATAGGATTTTAAATGATGGGTGCCTTGGTGGCTCAGTTGGTTAAAGTGAATTTTTAAAAATTTTTTTTAACATTTTTAATTTATTTTTGAGAGACATAGAGACAGAATGTGAGCAGGGGAAGAGCAGAGAAAGAGAGGGAGACACAGAATTGGAAGCAGGCTCCAAGCTCTGAGCCATCAGCACAGAGCCCGACGTGGGACTCGAACTCACAGACCGTGAGATCATGACCTGAGCTGAAGTCGGCCGCTTAACCGAATGAGCCACCCAGGCGCCCCAAGTGACTGACTCTTAATTTTGGCTCAGGTCATGACCTCATGGTCATGGGATTGAGCCCCAAGTTGGGCTCTGCACTGGTAGTGCAGAGCATGCTTGGGATTCTTTCTCCCCCACCCACCCCTCTTCCGAGCACTCTCTCTCAAAAAAAAAAAAAAAAAAAAAAAAAAAAGAATTTTAAATGATTTATGATGTTCCATGTGTACCTGTTTATGTTTTCGTAGGCAACATTTGACCAAATTACTAGCTTTGGTACCAAGAGCTATGGTATCATACATAAGACTTCAGTATGACAGCAGTTTTGTTTGTTTTAAAAACCAGAATCAGGTTGAATGTGACTTTTATTTAAACTAAAATTTACGCCTGTGCATTTGTAAAACACTGATGCTCTAATGTCATATTTCCTTGATTCTGTTTGATTACACACTTATTGAAAGGTAAATATACAGACTAAATGATGAGACGTCATGTTTCAGTAAAAGTTAAAAAAAGAAGAAAACTTGGTCTCTTTTTACTTAACGTTTCATGAGATAGAATTTTTTAATCCGAACAACCAGATAGGATCCTTTTCTGGAGTTGACCTAAAAGAAGCTAATCGGAATTGGTAGACCTTTTGGTTTCTGTTATCTACTATGATAGCAATCCTGACTAGAACAGTGCAATAAAATGAAACACTTTGAAATCCATAATCTTAAAAAAAAAAAAAAAAAAAAAGGGGCGCCTGGGTGGCTCAGTCGGTTGGGCGGCCGACTTCAGCTCAGGTCATGATCTCGCAGTCTGTGAGTTCGAGCCCCGCGTCGGGCTCTGTGCTGACGGCTCAGAGCCTGGAGCCTGCTTCCGATTCTGTGTCTCCCTCTCTCTCTCTGCCCTTCCCCTGTTCACGCTGTGCCTCTATGTCTCTCAAAAATAAATAAACATTAAAAAAAAATAAATAAAAAAAAAAAAGGAGGGGAATGATACAAAAAACCCCCCACATATCATAAAGTAAAAGGTTAAAATGACTGGGGGTGTGTAATATTTTTTAAAACCTCCATTTTAGGTCAGCACAAACTTACTTTAATTTTCCCCCCTATTTTCAGTAGCATTTCATTCTGAGGTTTAACCCGGCAGGCTGGTATAGTTTTACAATTCAGTACAGCAGACCCCCAGGCCCACGGTTTCACTTTCCCCGGTTTCGATTATCCTCCATCAGATCCATAGCGAAGGCCCTTCCTCCGGATGTATCCTCAGAAGATCAATAACAGCCTATTGTGTCAGAACACCTACGTGTCATCTCATCTCACAGGCATTTTACCATCACGTCATCACAAAAAGGGTGAATACAGTAAAATAAGAAAATTTGAGACAAACCATGTTCACATAACTTTTAACACAGTACGCTGTTGTAAATATTCTACCTTATCATTAGTTGTTGTTCATCCCTTACTGTGCCTAATTTATGAACTGAACTTTATCACAGGTGTGTATACATAGGAAAAATGGAGTATATACAGGTTTTGGTACTATCCACGGTTTCAGGCCTCCACTGGGGGTGTTGAAATGGGTCCCCCCAGATAAGGGATACTACTGCAATCCTGGATTTGGAGTCATTTTCAGATAAAAATGGAAAAAGGTATAAGAAAATTAATTTTCTTCTGTAACATTTCAAACCATCTGCTTGTTAATCCTTTCTTAGTCAATAGGTGGATACCCGTCCTCTTCCAAATACACACTTAGCTGACAACGATCTCTGAAAAGAAACTCTTAATCTGCTGTCAGCGAGCACTCTTGCTTTTAACTACAGACCCCAACAGTTAAAACCAGAAACAGACAGGACCACCTAACTCACGCGCCAAAATTTACTGTTTTTATTTCTTTAAAAATAATATTTTTTAAACATTTATTTATTTTTTGAGAGATAAAGACAGAGCATGAGCAGGGGAAGGGCAGAGAGGGAGGGAGACACAGAATCCGAAGCAGGCTCCAGGCTCTGAGCTGTCAGCACAGAGCCAGACGCAGGGCTCAAACTCACAGACCGCGAGATCATGACCTGAGCTGAAGTCGGCTGCTTAACCAACTGAGCCACCCAGGCGCCCCATGTTTTTATTTCTTACCATACTTTCTTGAGGCACTGATGAAGGTATTTTGCAATGACCAGAACATTGCAACCACCAGGGCAGAAAAGTCCTGATAGCAACAGAACGCATAGAAGACCACATCCCAAACATCCTTCCCCAGCCCATGACCACTTGCTACACACATACTGACCCCCCATCTGCTCTTTTGCACATACCCTTCTGAACCTCTTCCTGTAAAACTACAGATGTCCATACTGCAGGCTGGGAAGTCAGTTAAGGCTGGAGTCTGCCACCTTCTCTGGCTTTCTCCCTTTCTCTTTTCCAAACCCTTGTCTCTTATGACTGGCTTCTCTTGCCACGAGTTTACCCCAGTTTGTTCTGCAACGACGTTGGTAAATCTAGCCAGGTGTGCTTTTGCTCTGCCCAGCTTCCTTGGGATTCCCAGGGACGGAGCAGCTGGCCTCACAGTGAACCAAAGCTCCCCTGTTGGTTTCCTGAGGTATTGGCCGAGCTAGATCGTTAGGTTACATTCTCGCATTACATAAACGAGGTGGATAATCTGGTGGATACCTAGAACTTCTGAAAAACCTACAAATCCTCTTTGCTGTGAAACAGAATTCAACAGTGATAAAACGGAAATACAGTCTTGGTATCCTTTCAGAACTGCCAATAGCTTTCTCCAGACGAAAGCTCTTTGGACGGCATCCACTCTAGCTGTCTGTAATTGGGTTCTGCCTGTGAAACAACATGTCCGTCACATAGGTTTGCGGACTTGTCCTTTCTAATTCCGCTTAGCTTCTCCATTCCTTGCTGTTACGGTTGCTGTGAAGTCATCTCGTTTCATTTTTACCTTGGCTGCATGAGCTTTCAAAGGTTCACCTCCTTTGGCTCCAAGTCTGAATCTCCACTTGTGGCTAATCCAGAAGTTCGGCAAGTTCCTGAGTTTTCTGGGCCCTGCTTCAAAGCTAGGGTCTCTGTAGAGGCCTCGTGGCAGGATCTCACCCGGAGGTCGGCTCTGCCGCACAGTCGCGCAGTTCTCGCCAAAGGAGTGGCCAAGACGCCCTTGGTTGGAATATCGCAGTTTTCCCGATAACTGGCACTCCCCTCCCCCGAGAGGCCTCCAGCGCAACCCTATACCACAAGGGATCATGGGGCTCTGCCCTGGGCCTCTACTCTTCCTGCATGTTGGGAGCCCGCATGATTCTCCTTGCTCCAGCCCAAGGGCTAAAATTCAGCATGGGGTACAGGCTTCATCTCCCCGACCCGAGGCCCTGGGTTGGGAGGCCCTGGCAGCTGGGCCTCAACATTCGGCCTGGAGCCCAACAAGGTCCCTTCGAAGCGCCTGGGCCCTACCGGGACCGCAAGGGTTCTTTCTGGGGGATGAAAATATTCTGGAAAAAGATGGTGGGGATAGCCGCACGACCTTCTAAATATACTACAAAACCCACCCAACTGTACCCTTTAAAATGGCGGATTTTACGGTATGTGCGTTATATCTCAAAAACAAAGATTTACTACAGTCACTGTCTTTAAAAGTGAGAAACATCCTAAAAATCTAACAGGGTAATAATTTAAGACTATAGAGACTACTGGATTGTAATGTGGAAAATCCTAACGCTTAATGGTTTGTAAAGCTGAATACAAAATGGTCTCTGCTAGAAGCTTGCCAAACCCACCTTGAGTCGGCTTTTTAACTATTTTACAAATGAGGAAACTGAGGCTTCGGCTAAGTACCCCAGCGGGGCGTACTGAGTGGTGGAAAAGGAATTCCACCGCTGCTGGTCAGGGCCCTGGGCTTGGCCACCCCTGGAACACCACTTCAAGTCTAATTTCCATTGTTATTTAAAACCAGACTTTGGGGTTTTGCAATTTTGTTTCCTCTAGGAAACTGTCCCGGTTTTCTTTCCAGCTTGCCGAGTCACAAGACAAGGTGTGTAAACTACCCCATGCCCACCAGGGGGAAGAGGGTATCGCGGTTTCTGAGGTCGACGTGGGCGGGGTTTCCAGGACTCTTGAGAACAGGAAAAGGTGGCTCTCCCGCTAACACACAAGTCGGTGAGGAGGTTAAGCTCGGAAAGCTTGAGTTCGACCCGGGGTTCCACCATTCACTAGTTCAGTAGTCACCCTGGGCGAGCGAAACCTCACTAGGCCTCTTTCTGCGTCTGACATAGGTAAGTCCTGCCCACCTCACAGGGTTGGTGGGGGGGGGGGGATAAGTGCTTGGAAAGCAGTTGACACATTGCCTAGCACTTCGTAAGCACTCAGCGTGCGTTAGCTTTTAATATAACCTCAACTTTCAGGGAGCCCGCCACCAAGGGTCCGCGGTCCAGCCTAGTGGCAGGTACCGGGCGCCACCTTCAGCAACAGGGCTTTAAATAACGCTCCTTCGGGTCCGACACAGAGCGACGACACTCGGGCCTCCCCCCGCCCACCGTGGTATTCAAGGCCCAAGAACAAGACGAGCCCAGCTGTGCCCGCCCACGAAGCCAGCACACGGTAGCTCGCGGGCCCAGCCCCCTACCCACCCACCCACGCCTCAGTCAGGCCGGCGTTCCACGTGCTCGACTGCTCCCCGCCCCTTTCTCCGGCCTTCCCCCGAGGCCCATCCCACCCCGAGCTCTGTGAGGGGAGCGGCAGCGGCCCCCGGACCGACGCCAAAGGTCACGCTCGTCAGCAGACACTTACTTCTTAGAGCGTCCTTTCTGACTCTCTCAGGCCCAGGACCAGCACGAGTACGGGCTAAGCGTGGAAGGACCCGGAAAGACCCAGGTGTAGCGTCCGCCAGTGAGTTGCGTCCGTTTTTAGTGTTGTCGCAGCGGATAGGACTAGGCGGCCGCCCCTTCCTTTTTATTGGACGTGGCTTCTGACTGTCTACGCCAATAGGGTGGATCTTGGAGGGGGCGGAGATTGGAGGTTCGGCTCCGCCCAGGCCTGGCGAAGAAGCCGCGTGTCAGCCGGCGAGTCTGGGGCGGGGTCGGACGCGCTTGGGGGCGGGGCCGGGTAGGAGGGTGAATTTTGACCCCGGAAGATCCGAGGCGTCATCCTCGGAATTGGTGGGTACCTAACCCAGGCACGGGTATCTTGTCTTACCGAAGCCTAGGGATCCAGCTCGTAGAAGTCTTCCCGCCGCTCGGGGCTACTGTCTTCAAAGCCGAGACTTGGGGAGGAGGAAAGATTTTGCTTTGGGAAGGGGAAAGGAGTCTCTGAGATGAAGGAGAAAAAGGAACAGGTTGTGACTTCTTGGGCAGTGACCTCAGGTGGCTGAGGCTGCTGTTCCTAGGTCTGTATGGCTCCAAGGTGCGGAGGAGCGTGGCCTGAACTGCCAGTAGGAGGCTCGCTTCTAGGTCTAGTTCTGTTTTCCTGTTTTGCTGTGTGACCTAGGACGAGTCTTTCACTTTTTTGTGTCTTCATGAAACAGTGAGGTTGATCTGCTGCTCTGATGTTCTCTCCAGTGCAAAGTTTGTTCATACAAATAATATTTCTAGAATGTTCTGTGTGTGCTGTTCCAGTTCCAGATATCAGCTGACAGCTATCAGAACTTCCAGAAGCCTGTGATGGGCACTTGGCCAGAAGTGACGGTTCTGTGAGAAGATCTGCGTTCAGATAGGCCAGGCTTGAAAAAAGAAAAAATTAAATAGATCAGGCTTGGTCGTTTTCCCTAGCAGGCCTGGCACACCATGTGCCTTTTTAACCCTGTGAGTGGCCGGACCAATTAAGAAATGGGTTGTGTGGTTTATCAGTTGTATCTCTATTTGAAAGCATTTCAATCCAAAATAAAGAAGGTAGAATTTCTGCTCTCAAGGAGTTTACAAACAAATGCAGGGTGTGGAGCAGGGGGGAGGTGGTGAGGGGAATGAGAAGTGAGTACAGTCACAATAAAGGACAGCTTTGTGAAGCTTGAGTGGCCTACAAGAGAAGGCAGAGAGAGAAATTCTAAGCTGAACAAACAACCTGACTTGAATTCTGTTCAAGGAGTATGAAGTATTCGTTTTGGCTGGACGGGAGGGGAGTGAGGGAAGCAAAACCGGCAGGATAGGTCGGGTCAAATGTCAGGGAACGGACCAGGCAGAGCAGACCTCCGAAGGTTTGAAGGTTTGAGTTTGAGAATCGGGCAGTGCAGGACCGACAACGGGCTTAGGAGAGACCAGGGCAGCACAGCAGAAGAGATTGGAGAGGAAAGATTGTGGACGTCGCTGGTAGGCAGGCTCCTGAGGAGCTTTTTTGCAGCAACAGTAACTAAAAATTAGTCAGGGCTGAGCCAGAGTGGTGGCAGCTGGGATGGAAAGGAGGGTAGATGGGAGACACATTTCCCAGGAGGGAGAATCTGCCAGGCTTGATGAATTCTGTGGGAGGAGTCAAATGGGATTCCAAGCTGGAAGAGCTAGGGCTGCTGGAGGGAGTCTGGAAGGAGCTGACTTTGGAGCCGCTGAGTGAATGGCAACCAGCCAGCCAGAGGGCTGGTTGTGCTTTGGGGATCTGCACCAGGCACTCAACAGATAAAAGATCAAAGAACATTTGCAAAGCAAGGCACAAAGGGAGCTTGGTCTTGGGCAAAGTCATTTGGCTGTCCATGAACCTCAGGTGCCTCACAGATAAAGCGATGGTGATCCCTACTGAAGACTGTTGTTGAGGAGTAGCTGTGGCCACTGCTTGGTCGACACGCCCATGGATTGAGCGCCCTCTGTTCTGAGGAAGGCTGGTGTCTGGATGTTGCATGTTACCACCAAAAGTAAAAGCCCCCCCTCCCCCTCCTTTTTTTTTTTTTCATTTCAAGGCAAGTACAAGTTTTTCTCTGAAATGGCATTGAAAATGAATAACATTTGGGGCACCTGGGTGGCTCAGTCGGTTAAGCATCCAACTTTGGCTCAGGTCATGATCTCATGGTTCAAGCTCCACGCGGGGCTCTGTGCTGACAGCTCAGAATCCGGAGCCTGCTTCAGATTCTGTCTGTCTGTCTGTCTGTCTCTCTCTCTCTCTCTCTGCCCCTCCCCCACTCATTCTCTGTCTCTCAAAAATAAATAAATGTTAAAAAAAAGAATAACATTAACTTTGACTACAGTAAAAGAAAAAACATACTTATATACTCCTTGTCATGTGCTGCCTATTTTCTTAGCCCTTTTCATATATTCATTCTTTTAATTACAACAACCCTGTGGGGTAGGTATGATTAATAACACTACTTTACCGATCAGTTGAATCAGAGAGAGGTTAAGTAACTTGCTCGAGGTCACACTGAGTGGCAGAGCCAGGATTTAAACTCAGGCAGTCTGGATCCAGAGTTAGTGCTCTCAAGACCGAAACTATTGAAAGTTAAGACACTCCAGTTTGGTATAAAACACCTATAACTTCTATAACAGAAAAGTGACTTTCTTAATATATAAAGTACTACGAATAAACTCAATAGAAAAATGAACAGTGGGACACCTGGGTGGCTCAGTTGGTTAAGTGTCCAACTCTTGATTTCGGCTTAGGTCGTGATCTCACGGTTTTGAAATAGAGCCCCCAGTTGGCTCTGCAGTGGAGCCGGCTTAATATTTCTCTCTCTCTCTCTCTCTCTCTCTCTCTCTTTGCCCCTCCCCTGATTGCTCTTGCTCTCTCCCTCCCCCCAAATAAATAAATAAATGAACAGTGGCCATTTACGTGTACTGTACAGACAAGGAAGAAAACATGAAAGGATCCTCAGTGTCGCTCAATATAAGGAAAATGTAGTTTAAAATTCCTCTGACATATCCATTTTCATAACCAGATTGGCAAAATCCAGAAGTTTGTTAATGCTCAGTGAGGCTCTCCTACAACCTCTAAGGGAGACAGTTTGGCAACATATCAATATTATCAAAATACCTTTGACCCAGCAATTGCACTGCTGAGAATTGATCCAAAAAATATACTTGCTTATGTGCAAAATGACTTAGGTACGTGGAACATTATACAATAGTGAAAGTTTGGAAGCCATCTTAAGGTCTTTACTAGCAGACTAGTTAAATAAATGATGGTACATTCATAGTGGAATACTATGCACACACACACACAAAAAAGAATGAAGAGGCTCTTTTATATACTGATATAAAATTACCCCCAGGGTAGGGGCGCCTGAGTGGCTCAGTCAGTTAAATGTCTGACTCTTGATTTCTGGTCAAGTCATGATTCTCACAGTTCATGGTACTGTGGGGTGGCATTTGAGGAAGGCACTTGCTGGGATGAGCACTGTGCTGTATGTAGGTGATGAATCATGGGAATCTACTCCCGAAGCCAAGAGCACACTGTATACACTGTATGTTAGCTAACTGAACAACAAATTATTTAAAAATAATAAAAATAAAACCTTCAAAAAAATAAAGGGGGTGGTCTGCATACTGTCGTGACTCTACCCTGCCCCCCCACCCTGGCATCCAGTTTATCCAGATAAGTCCATTTTGGGCTTCTTTCGCATACAAACTGTATTTCCTTCACGAGGCTTCATCCTCGGCTGTGCATTTCTCTATTCTCCGCCCTCTAGGAAGGGATCTTAGTCATTAGGGGTCGAAGGAGCCCTTTTTTTGTAAACAGAGGCCACTGCTAACTTACTTTTTCCACTTTCTTTTATTACCCTGGCTACTTGGGGCTGAGAATTGTGCTTCCATTTAAAGGATTCTTCTAATAGTTTCTAAAACTCGTCTCCCGCTCTGCTAAGCATTTGCAAGCCTGGGGTCTTCCCAGGTGGCCTGGGTTGGAGAATGAGAAGGGACCTGCAGGAAGAGTACACCGTGCCATACCCTCTATCAGCATCACTCATTTCCTTGGCAAGCTGGAAGGATATTAAAAGGATGCACTTTTGTTTCCCATGACTGGCTTTATCAGTGACAACAGCTTTATGGACATAAGAAAGTATAGATTGAGAGAAGGGAAAAAAGATCCTGCAGAATAAGAGCGGGGGGGAAAAAAATCAAGGCATGTAATCGTTCCAAATCTTACTGCATCCCTGGTTTCTTCTGCATTTGAATTTGTGTTTAACACTGATGGAGGGATTGCCTCTAGGGGACACGAGGAAGGGAGTGGGGAAGAACTGAGCCTTAGAGGCGACAGAAAGACTTGAAGGAGAACCAGCTTCATCAAGAAACCTGTGCATTCATGTGCCTGAAGAGGCTTATAAAAAATCAGATAGCCATGTTGTTCCTCACGTCAGGAGAGGACATGAGGGACTGGATTAAGCTTGTCTTTGTTTTCTGGGATCGAATATGTAGAAAATAAGAGAACCCAAGTAAAGTAAGGTAAAATAAAGTAAGGGACCTTTTCCGCCCCCATTTCTCAGATGAATCCACCCCGAAAGCCTCTTGTTTTCACAAAATTAAGTTCTTCTTTGTTCTGTCCCGTATTTGACTACCTAGACCCCGCCTTTCCAGATTAGAAAAGTATTACACTATGGATAAGCGTGGCAACGTATTTGAAGGTGTCTTGTGTATTGGAAGGAAGCTGCTTTATGAATGCTGCCTGTTATTGTTAGCCATCGCTTGAAATACAGCCTAGAGGTTAAGACTGTGCTGTGGAACCAGTTGGCCTGAGTCCAAATTCCTGTTCTATTACAATTTAGCTGTGGGACCCTGGGCATGTCGGTTGGCCTCTCTGCGCCTCAGTTTCTTCGACTGAAAAATGAAGATATCGAGGATATCTACTTCACTGTGAGGATTAAGTGCACTTGGATCATACAAAGCACTTGGAACAGTGCCTGACCCACAATGAGCACTTGAGAACTCAGTGAAACTGAATGCAAACTCTACCCCCACCCCCAAACCAAAATACCCTTCTCCTACACAGTGGGAATCCCAGCAGCTTAGCTGGATCTCCTTGAGAAAAAGCCGGGAAGGCAAAGGAGAAATTGCCTAAGGCGGTTGTCCAGGGAGTCTGAGGCGTGGGTGTGATTTCCTCCCACCCCCCCCAACCCCCCCAGATGAGGCTCCTTCCTACAAGACTCAGTGTCAGCCACGGAGGGCTTCTGCTGCAACAGCTTCAACCACTTCATCTTGCAAAATAAGCTTCTCTTTCTATAAATGGATTCTTCTCACCTCGCCTCTGTGGGCATTGTCTAATGGTGGGGTTGGCTCATTTTCTGGAACCAAATAAACATTTGTTCCCTCTAGCCCCACGGTGATAGCGCCACTATTAATGAGCTTGCAGTGTTGCCCATTGCTTCAGGAGCCATTAGGGAAGCCCTAATAGAGTTCCGTTTATTGCCAGGGGAAGTGCGCGCAGCAGAGAAAGCGCAGCTGGGGCTTCCAGCCCCCAGCAGGTCGTGCGGCACAGGCAGCCAGAGCAATCACTCTTAGACTTGTGAAGTCAGGGCATAAATTCCAAGAGGAATAAAAATGAGTGAGATAAGGGAATGGGGGTCTATGATTTAGAGTCATTTTTCAGGTTTCCGAAATTTTGAGCAAGTTAAGGTAATACGGTAGCACAAATGAAAGTGCATTGCCTAAAGGGGTAGCAATCTGAGTGATGCCCTATTAAGGAACATGCTCTGAGTTGGTTTTCTTGTCAGAGACTGCACTCTCCGGCGCTCAATAAATATGCATTGTAGGTGCTGCGGATTGGCCGACCCGTCGGAGAGATCTTCAGAACGAGTAGGGCCCATCACAGTGCAATCTACACAGAATATATGCCGTGACAAAAATCCATTGGTTCCTGCACTAAACCAGCCTCTACAAACACAGAGATGGCGCTCGGCTAGTTCGTTGGCAGAGAATACTGGGTTTATGTGAGCAAGAGATTGCTACAGAAATAGGCACTTCTCAGAATTCACTGAAGGCAGGCTGCACCATCCAGCACGAAGCGTTTGTAGGCGCTAGTTTTCATGGGGATGTGTTTGGCTGCCTGGACTGAGATTTGCAGATGAATGAAAGTCCTAGACACGCTTCTTTGTGCAAAGCCCCAGAATCCCAATCAGGCTAGCACCCGCCAAAGTAGAATTTAGTGGAAGGATGCTGGGGGTATGTCATGGTTTCTGTGAGGAGCAGGCACTGGAATCAGAAACTGGATGTCAGGAACCCAGGTGACTTTCTACCTCTTGAGAGCTACGTCACCTCTCGGCTCTGCTACCCTCGGCAGTCTGACTGTTCTTGACACAGATCTCTGCAGCCTCATGCCCATTCTCGTGAGCTATAAAATAAAATATAAAAGGTCTAATAATGTTTTAGGAATGGGTAGATATAACAACAGAAGAATAGAAGGAAGAGAGGCCTCTGAAAAAAAAAAAAAAAGCAGACCCCAGAGTTTAAGGAAAGTGAAGAAAGATTCAGATTTCCTCAACGTCCGTTAGCATCACCAGCATCACCAGCACCTAAGAGAGAGGATGCATCCGGGTCCCCTGATTATAATAACACCACAGCGGAGGGAACCAGGACTGTCAGACCCCCCTGAGGGAGGTACCAGGTAGGAACCTGGGTAGAGTCAGGAGAGGGAACAGACGGAAGAGAGGCTTTAAATCATATAGATATCAAGCCAGGTCTCTGTGCTTGAGGCCTTTTTGATTTCTGCAGGTTTGTCCTGCTGACTCAGGTCTAGGCAATATGTGTAATAAATTGGACACATCCTTGCAGCCTCATCCGGCCTCATCCGTTCTTCTAGTTGACATTGATGCCCAGAGGAAGCTGGCCTGGAAAAGGTAGAAATATCTCATAAGAATAAAGGTGAGGCTTAGTCCAAAAGTCGGTGGATAAGGCTAAGCAAGGTAAACGTCCACGTGATGAGGACATCAGTGAAGGGCCCATCGTGGGGCTCGAACCCGTGAACTGTGATATCATGTCCTGAGCCAAAACCAAGAGTTGGCTGCTTAAGCAACTGAGCCACCCAGGCACCCCTGTTTACAATTATTTCTAACTTACAAAATATCTAGACAAAAAAAAAATGGGGATAAAATTAAAACAAATCTCTCTCTCTCTCTTTTTTTTTTTTTGATAAACAAAAACTAAGTTTATTATCCATGGACTGATTAAAGGAAATTCTAAAGCACATTTTATTTTTTCAGGCAAAATGAAAATGATCTCATGTGAAAGATTTGAAATGAAGGAATAAAGAAAGGGGCAAATAAATGGGTAATCTAGAAGAACATGAACCGTAGAGTTTTAATATATATTTTTTTTATTTAGTTTTGAGACAGAGTGTGCGGGCACGCGCATGTGCAAGGAAGGGGCAGGGAGAGAGAGGGAGATAGAGGAGGACAAGCAGAGAGCCGGATGTGGGGCTCAAACCCAGGAACTGTGAGATCATGACCTGAGCCAAAGTTGGACACTTAGCTGACCGAGTCACCCAGGCACCCCGAGTTTTAAAATAAAATACAGGTCAGGATGGCTGGGTGGCTCAGTCGGTAAACCATGTTACTCTTGATCTTGGGGTTGTGAGTTCAAGCCCTACGTTGGGTGTGGTGATTACTTAAAAAAAAAAAGTCAATAATAACATATAAGTTGGGAGAAATATGAATTTTCTGGGGAAAATATAGATATACTGATTATATTAGATTTTGATAAGTCAAAGACGCATATTGTAATTTTTAATGTGCAGCATGCTAAAAGTATAGAAAAATAATATATAACCTTAACAAGTGTAAGAAAATTACATGATAAAAAATGTCAGTCAGTCCAGAAGATAGCAAAAAGGAGAGAAAAAGGAATATAAAACATATGGAATATATAATTTCACTCATATGTGGAATATGAGAAGCAAAACAAACGAACAAAGAAAAAAAAGACTAACCAAAAAGTCTTAACTATAGAGAACAAACTAATGGTTACCAGAGGGCACGTGGGTAGAGGATGAGTGAAATTGGTGATGGGGATTCAGAGTACTCTTATCGTGGGGCTCCTGAGTGGCTCAGTCAGTTAAGTGTCTAATTTTGGCTCGGGTCATGGTCTTGTGGTTCTTGAGTTCAAGCCCTGCATCGGGCTCTGTGCTGACAGCTCAGAGCCTGGGACCTGCTTCAGATTCTGTGTCTCCCTCTCTCTCTGCCCTTCCCTGCTTGCACTCTCTCTTTCCCTCTCTCTCTCTCTCTCTCTCTCTCTCAAAAATAAATAAAAATTTAAAAAAAAGTGCTTTTATGATGAGCACTGACTAATGTATAGAATTGTCGAATCATTATATTATACACTTGAAATTAATATACCCTATATCTTAATTATACTGTAGTTAAATAAAAAAGAAGAAAGTGCATAATAATGTAATAGATGTTAATCTAAATATATCAGAATTTACATTAACTGTAAATGGACTAAGTGCTTCAGTTAAAAAACAATGATTAGTGGATTGGGTAAAAAATAAAACAAAACCGGGGCTTCTGGGTGGCTCTGTCGGTGGGGCATCCAACTTCAACTCAGGTCATGATCTCGTGGTTTGTGGGTTCAAGCCCCGCATCGGGCTGTGTTGACAGCTCAGAGCTCAAAGCCTGCTTTGATTCTGTGTCTCCCTCTTTCTCTGCCCCTCCCCTGCTCCTGCTCTCTCTCTCAAGAATAAATATACATTTAAAAAAATAAAAAAAAAACCAAAACCTAACTATCTGCTACTTATAAGAGACACATCTAAAACATAAGGATACAAAAGGTTCGAGAGTCAAAGGAGAGTAAAACCCCACCACATGTGAACTAGAAGACGGGGTTGTGCGGCTGTGTTTGTATTGAACAAAATTGATTTTAAGACAAAAACCATAACTAGGAATAAAATAGTCACTTTGTAATGATTACCAGAGTGATGTGGTTCAATTTTCCAGAGTAACGTGATGAATCTACCTTTGAATCACCTGATAATTAAGGCTTAGAATGTATAAAACAAAAATTGAGAGAACTACAGAGAGAAATGGGCAAAACCTTAATAATTGGCTACTTTGTTTTTAAAAAATGTGTATTTTGAGAAAGACAGAGAGACAGAGAGAGGGAGTGCATGGGAGGGGCAGAGAGGGAGAGAGAATCCCAAGCAGGCTCTGTGCTGTCGCACAGAGCCCCACATGGGGCTCGATCCCATAAACTTCAAGACCATGATGTAAGCTGATATCAAGAGTTGTCGCTTAACTGCCTGAGCCACCCAGGCGCCCCAATAATTGACTGTTTTAACATATGGCTCTCAATAACTGATAGGATAAGTAGACAAACATTGGAAGATTTGAACATGATGAGCAAATATAATTTGATGGGCATATTAGTTAGTAAACCACTGCATCTGATGACTGCAGAATACATATTCTTTTCAAGACCAAATACTATTTATAAAACTTGGGTATATATTTGATTATAAAGCAATTCTTGACAAACTTCAAATGATTGGAATAATAGAGTATGTGTTTTGTGACCACAAGGCAATTACACCAGAAATCAATAACAAAGAGATAACTAGAAAATAAATCTCCTTGCATGTGTAATTGCATTAGTTACCTTTAGTTAGGTTATCCTGTAAATAAACAACCTCAGACTCTCCTCGGGCTACCACACATTTATTTCTCATTCATGTTAATATTGTCCCTGTTGCAGCTCTGCTTCAAGCCTTAGGCTAGCTTCAGATCTCTTTTCGGTATCTTTTTATTCTAGTAACAGGAAGGAGCAACCTCCACGTGCCACTGGGCTTTCTTGTGGCTGAAGTCACTGAAGTGCAAAAGGCCTGGCCAAGTCACACAGTCAGTCTTTGCTATAGTGTAGCATACAAATCTCCCTGGACTTACGGTGGGGTTATGTCCCAACAAACCCATCGTAAGTTGAAAACACTGTTTAGTCGAAAACACATTTAATACATCTAACCTACTGAACATCAGAACTCAGCCTAGCCTACCTTAAATGTGCTCAGAACACTTACATTAGCATACAGTTGGGCAAAATCACCCAACACAAAGCCAACTTTATAATAAAGTGTTGAATATCTCATGTGATTTAGCGAGTGTTGTACTGAAAGTAACACACAGAATGGTCGTATGGGTGCAGAATGGTTGTCAACATATCAATTGTTTAGCCTCATGATCATGGTTTCCTGGAAGCTGAGTCTGGCTGCATTGCCCAGCACCATCAGAGAGAGATTCCTGCACATATTGCTAACCTGGGAAAAGATAAAAATTCAAAATTTGAAGTACAGTTTCTAGAATGCATATGACTTTTGCACTACTGTAAAGTAAAAAAATTGTAAGTCTAACCATTGTAAGTCAGGAACCGTCTGTACCTCTGCTCAGTAGTCCATTGGCCCAAGAAAGACACGTGGTCAAATCTATTTCAGTGGGCAAGAATTATCCTACTACAGGTTAGGAGAGAGTAAATAATTGAGAAAAATAATATATCTACAACTTAAGTAAAAAATACATTTTTAAGTATGGGTTTAGGAAGAAATTACAGTCAGATTAAACAATTGAATTAATAATTTAAAAAACCCAACACATTAAAATCCCAGGATGCAGCTAAAGCAGCTTTTAGAGGAAAATTTATACTTAAGCGCGTATGTTAAAAATGAAGAAAGATGGAAAATTTGTGGGATAAGCATTCATCTCAAGAAGTGAGAAAAAGAGCCACCCTACAGTGGTTGTGTCTTAGGAGGGCGCTGCTGAGTGGGAGGAGGACAAAAGCACAAAGAATTACTTTCCACTGTATTTTTAAAAAAAATCTTTTAAGTTTCATATCATATGCGCTTATTTATCTTTAGGAAAATACAGTATTGAATATGGCTTATAATGATGCATCCAGTTCTTGTATACATTTAGTTTGACCAGCTTGGAAGGAAAAAAGAAAAGAAAGAGCAAAAATAGACTAGTTTAGAAATGAGAGGGGAGACACGATCCTAGTACAAAACAGAAAAAGATGAAAGGAATTTTGATAGACTGCAACACACAACTCTATGGCAGCAAATTGGAAGTCCCAGAGAAAACGGGTGATATCTTATCAAAATAGGAACTATCAAGTTTGACCCAAGAAGAAATGAAAAAGCAGAGTAGATGACTTACCATAGAAGAAATCAGAAAGATGATTCAAAACCTACCATTAAAGAAGAGGACCAGGTAGATCCAAAGCTGAATTTTATCTCACCTTTAGAGAATGGATGATTCTGAAGTTATTTAATATATTCCGAGCTGCAGGAAAAAAAAGCAAAACCCTCCAAGTTGTTTTACAATGCCAGCATCATTTTCCACCCCAAACCTGATAAAGGTAGTACCAAAGACCAGTCTCACTAATGAATGTGTATTTGCAGAAACTCTAAATAAGATGTCAGCAAATAGAATCTAGGGAAAAGAGCCTAGCTTCTCAGACACACGCTCACGTACATAAACAAACAAAACAACAACAACAAAACCATGAAAGTACCCACCCCCTACTGATATACAAGGACCAGGAAGGCTTTCTTCAGGTGATTCTATATCAGGACTTTTCAATAAAAGTCATGATTTAGGTAATAGGAAAAACTATGTGATCATATAATAGATGCTAAAAATGCATTTGATAAAATTCATTCCTAATAAAAACTGTAAGAAAATAGTAACGGAATGAAACAAATATGTCAAAAGCTATGTACCAAAAACTAAAAGCAAATCATGTCCTTCATGGTGAAATGTGAAAATATTTCCATTAAAAATCACCATTATAATTTGACCGGCAAATTGGATAACAACGAAAAACTATCTTTTTTTCCTGATATGTTTACATACCTAGAAAAACTGACAGGCTCTAGTTAAAAAAAAAGGGTACAAGAATTAATAACATAATTTTGGTAATGGGGATGGAATTTAAATAAGTATAAAGATCAGGGCGCCTGGCTGGCTCAGTTGGTAGAGCAAGTGACTCTTGATCTCAAGGTTATGAGTTAGAGCTCTATGTTGTGTGTAGAGATTACTTACAAATAAAATCTTAAAAAAAAAAATGTGGGAATGGGAAAATGTATTGCAAATACAACAATAAAAATAATGAAATACTTAGATATAAATTTAACAAGACACAGGACTTATATAAAGAAAACTGCAAAATATTATGATTAAAAACACAAACGAAGATCTGAGTAAATGCAAAGGCCTTTCATGTTCTTGGATATGGAGATATTTAAAATTTGGTTCTCCACAGAATAATATATACATTTAACGCAGTTCCACTTAGGATGCTCCTAAGTTTTTTCTGAATTAGATAAAATAATCTTCAACTTTGTACAAAGAGTAACCGGGAAAAAAGAATATCAGCTGTCAGAACATTGGCATTGGTATGGGTCTAGGAATCAGAGCAGTGGAAGAAAATTGAGATTCCAGAACTGGAACACATGAGAGATTAATACATAATAAAGGAGGTATTTGAATTCAGTAGACAGACGATGAAATAGTTTTTTTTTTTTTTTAAGTAGGCTCCATGTCCAGCATGGAGCCCAGTGCTGGCCTTGAACTCGTGACCTCTGAGATGGCTGAGGCCTGAGCTGAGATCAAGAGTTGGGTGCTTGACAGACTGAGCCACCCAGGTACCCCAGAGTTGAAGTACTTTTTATTTTTTTATGTTTATTTATTTATTTTAAGTTTATTTATTTATTTTGAGAAAGGGAGATCGAGAGTGTGAGTGGGGTGGGGGACAGAGAGAGAGGGAGAGAATCCCAAGCTATCAGTGTGGGGCCTGATGTGGGGCTGGGGTCCATGAACTGTGAGATCATGACCCGAGCCTAAATCAAGAGTCGGATGTTTCACCGACTGAGCCACTCAGGTGCCTCGGATGGAATACTTTTTAAATGATACGGGTTTGGGGTGTCTGGCTGGCTCAGTCTGTGGAGCATGTGACTCTTGATCTCCCAGCCTGTGTTCAAGTCCCACATTGGGTGTACAGCTTACTTAAAAAAAAAAAAATCGAAAAATAAATAAAATGATTTGGGCTCAACTGGTTATTCTGCTGGAAGAAAATAAATTTGGATCCCTATCTTACTCGATATGCATAAATCAATTCCAGATGGAAAAAAGATAAATGTAAAAAATAAAATAAATATTTTACAAGATAGTTTAGGAGACTACATTTGTTTTCTAAGGATTGAAAAGATCTTTTAAAATAATTTTTTAATGTTGTTTATTTTTGAGAGAGAGAGAGAGAGAGAGAGAGACAAAGCATGAGTGGGGGAAGGGCAGAGAGAGGGATACATAGAATCTGAGGCAGGCTCCAAGCTCTGAGCTCTCAGCACAGAGCCGATGTGGGGCTCGAACCCACGAACTAGGAGATCATAACATGAGCCAAAGTTGGATGCTGAACCGACTGAGCCACCCAGGTGCCCCGAAGAGGTCTTTTTAAATAAGACTGGAAGCCCAGAAGTTATAGAATTAAAGGTAAATATATTTGATTAGAAGATGAAAAAAATCAGGGTATCTGGGTGGCTCAGTCGTTAAGTCTCTGACTTTAGCTCAGGTCATGATATCACAGTTTGTGAGTTCGAGCCCCGCATCGGGCTCATTGCTGTGAGTGCAGAGCCCGCTTTGGATCTTCTGTATCCGTTTCTCTCTTCCCTACCCCATGTATGCTCTCTCTCTCTCAGAAATAAGTAAACATTAAAAAAATTAAAAAGAAATAAAAAATTGAAAAAAATTTCATTGCCTAAAGTACACAAACAAAGTTAAGGGGCAAATTATAGCTACCATCTGTATAACGGAGACGGTAGTCAAAGAATTAATTTCTATAAAATTAATCTTACAAATTTCAGTTCTTGTAAGTCTACGAGAAAAATATTAAATAATGCCATAGAAAAATGGGCAACTGATTATAAAGAGAAAATTCACAGACGAGCAAGTCCAAATACCCTGCCATACAAAAAGATCCTTCGATTTTTGAGGTCAGGGCAGGGCCATTGGCAGCACCTTCCTATAAACTAGAAAAGGTCCTTCCTCTGCACTGAACACAGCCAGGACGCCTGGTTTTGCAAGCCATTTGTGGGCTGGATTTCAGCGCCAACGAACTATGCACATATTGCACAATGCTTGTAGTAGTCCAGATTCAGAGAAATGCAATTCATGACGAAATACTGCTTTGTATCCATCAAACTGGCAAAAACTTAAAACGAGCTATAATACCTGTTGCCAACAGGGATGTGGGGGCAAGTGTGCTCTCACATACCGGAGTTGTAAAGCGTTCCAGCCTTTTTGGAAGGCAATCTGGCATTATCTATTAAAATTAAGAATACATATTCCCCTCGACCCTAGAATCCTACTCCTAGGAATCTGTTCCATAAAAATAAAAGTGCTAATTTGTAAGGACATGTGTGCAAGAATGTTTACTACAGGACTGTTTGTAGCTGCCAAGAACTGGAAACATGGTGAATGGCCATTAATCAGGGAATGGCTGAAAAATTAAAATATATTACTCCATAGAATATTACATGGCTGTTAAATGAAATGAATTATAGCCTTACCAGATGTCTGAGGGAGATTTCCATGAGATATCGGTGAGTCAGAAAAGCAAGACACAAAATGAGTGTAATATGATTCCGTTTAGGTAAAAAGCAGAACAAAGAGCCTTCCTGTATATGTGGGTGTGTACGAATATGTGTATGTATATGTGTATGATAACAAAGGGAAATCTACATGGACACACTCTAGTTGATGCTAGGGGGAGAGGGGAAAAGAAGAGGAGAGTTGCCCACGATAAAAACAACAAGCGTGATATAATCGCATTCACGTAAGATTGTGGAAGCGTCTGTGCATAGGTGTGTGTGACTATGTGTGTACATAAATGCGTCGAAGAATGCACCCTTCATTGTTACTGGTTAGGATGGTGAGGCTTCAGGGGACTTCCATTTTCACGATTGTTTCTTTGTGTATTGTTCTGATTCTTTAAAATGGACATGCATTATTTTTACATCCGGGAGGAAGACGAACTTATTTTCATTTTGAAAATGAAATAACAGCAAAAACCAAATAAACCCCAAACTCCAAATACTAATATGCCTCCGTGATACACACATTCTTATTTATAGTTGGCTCGAGGGGACTCAACTTGAAAAAGCGATGCAAAAGAGTGAGCAAAGTGGACTGTCTGTTGCTCTGAAGTATTACTCTCATCACAAATTATGGGGCAGTGGGGAAAACGCTTAAAGTCACACATATTTGTTACGGCACATCTTTTTGATGGTTTCACTGTGTCGGCAGAATTATTTGCTGCCTTTTGTAAACTTTTAAAAACTTTTCGTAGAAGTTCGATATTTTGGTGTTTGGTTTCTCTGTAATTTATAGGAGGACGTGGAGTGGACGGGAGGGCCCCAGGAGGGGAAGGAGCAGCTTAAGGAAAAGGTGGGCAGTCCCTTCCAGCAGCTGGGGGCACCAGCTCAGCGCCTGTTGCCTGCTGCCTTGAAGGGGTGTGGTTTTAGCCCTTTGAGAAGGTTTCCTCCTTACTTTTCAGATGGCTAATGAAAATAGCATTGTGTGATGTTATAAACCCAGCTTTTGGGGGTGAAATTCATTTTTGCATTTTGGACTTGAGAGTTATTTGCACTGGAGTTTGGAGAATAGGAAACGCGTTGATCTAGTTTTAAGTCGAGCCTGCGAGATAGTACGGGTTCACTTTTACCCAATTGTTCCCGTACGAGCCGAAAAATCAAGGGCAATCTTTCCTGAAGACTGGGCATCCTGAGAGCACTTTTAAATGGGCTAAGATGGGGGCACCTGGGTGGCTCAGTCGGTTAAGCGGCCGACTTCAGCTCAGGTCATGATCTCACGGTCTGTGAGTTCGAGTCCCGCGTCGGGCTCTGTGCTGATGGCTCAGAGTCTGGAGCCTGCTTCAGATTCTGCGTCTGCCTCTCTTTCTCTGCCCTTCCCCTGCTTATGCTCTGTCTCTCAAAAATAAATAAACGTCAAATAAATAAATAAATAAATAAATAAATAAATAAATAAATGGGCTAAGATGGAGAAAGTGCTTTAAAACAGTGCCTGCTCTTGGGAAGTAAGCGTTGCTTTTGTTACTGTTATCACTATTCCTGTCATTAATCTTTTCTCATTGGTTGGGCTCTACTGCTTATGTAGGAGGCACTTATTTTGTTTTGGGAATGTCTTGTAATATAAGGCGCTGATGTGGTTTAAGATTCTGACATGCTGTCCGAATTACTTTGTGTATGATACTTCACCCAACACTGAACTTGAGGGCGCTGTGTTCTCTTCGATGGCAGAATTCAATCAACAGTCACTTGTAGTCATTCATCTCATAATGACACTTAGCGATTTAATAGGATATTAACCATACTTTTGATTTTTGGAAACAAATGTGTTTTTCAGCAAAACCAGCGTTGCTCATTCTCAGTTTGGGATAGGACACAGAGAAAGTAGAGCTTTTATTGGGATATCCAACAGTCTTCGCTAAGGACGTCTTTCCCTAATAATTAAAAAAAGAACCTTTTAAAACATCATGTGATGAGGACGAGTTAAGGGAGTTTTCCTTTTGGGGTTGGTGTTTCGTTTCATCTTGTTTGAATGTCCCACCACCTGTATGACCTCTATCGTTCTGAGAGCAGCGTCTTCGAAGGCCATGTTCTTTCTGTCTCCTTCACCCTCCCCGAGTTCTGGGTAAGCTAGTTTGACCCCCCCACTGGGAGAGCACTCCTGGCGTGGGAAGGTCAGGAGCCCTGAAAAGAAGGTTGGAGAAGAGAAGGCCTCATTCCTCCGCATTAGCCGCGAGCCAGAAAAGGAAACCCCCTGCAGGGCTCCTACATTTGAAAAGCACCCTGGTGCCTGATGACAATTGTGTGAGTGCGGAGCGGATGCTGGAGGACTCTGGCCCTCCCTGACCTCGTTCCTTGTAGTCTTTACTTAAAATAGTAACGAGTTAAATGTGGTGGCCAGTGGTAGCCTGAATTTTTACTCCCAGTGCTCACCTGTCTGCCTCACTTTTGGAAATGTCGAGTAAGTGCCAGCCTGTTTGGCACCCTCTCCTAAGGGATTTTACCTGGGGAACAGGTATTTATCCCCCCTCTCCAGTAACACCATGTGCCCTTGAGACATTTAAGGCATCTGGTCTCCCTTTAGCCTCTTGGTCCTGGAAAGAATGTTGGGAATGATCCTTTACGTTTTCATAGCCTGTGCTCTGGGCGCCTCCCACCAGAGCATCGGAGGCATAAATCTGTCTTTGACTTCTACGCCAAATATTCATCGGAAGCATCAGTGGTCGGTAGGTATGGCTTTTGGGGGTTTTCCAAAAGGCAGGCAGGCTTGGTCTGTAAAACAGCATCTCAGGCAGTTCTGTGTGGATGTTCCATTTCAAGTAATTGACCATTCAGGGGACATAAATGCAGGCTGTGGATACAATATGTAGGTATAATAGGCTGCCATTCGCCTAGGAAGAAACAGAAGGTGTTGCAGATTTTGTAAGCGAAGAAAATAGCACGGTGCCATAGCATACATTTGCATCGAAGTTGTACAGGGCATGTCTTTCCAAGTAGGGAGAATGCGAGTCCCAGGAACATTGCTGGCTTTCCCAGAAATCCGGGCACTTTGATCAAAGTAGATCGTTGCATGCTAGGGCCTTTTTTTTTTTTTTTTTAAACCTCTCTTAACACTTGCGGTCCTTCTTGGCAAAACTGGCACAGCTAGGGAAATAGTTGCTGCATATTATGTCGAATATACTGAATAAAACCACTGTTTACAAATATAACAAATATATCCAATTGTTATTGGATAACAGTAACAAAAGAAACTGGACTGGCACGCGATTTGAGGTACGTCCGTGTGGTTAATTTTTTCTTCCCCTCTCAGCGCAATAACAGATCCGATGCCAAAACAGCTTTGGCTATAGAACTGAGCCTGTTTTTTCCACCTGACTCAGCATGGGTGATAAATAAATCAAATACGTTTTACTGCTCTAACAGTATGTGGGATCATGGGTAATCTTTTCTCAGAGGCAAACCGTGTTCCCCACTCTGCAGATGGACTCGCCAGAGCTTAGAGAGGACAAGATGACTTGTTTTTATGACACACACATTTTGGGTGGCCCAGTGGAGCAGTTTCCTTAATTTCAAGCAGGCAACCCAGCCGTACTTCTTACTCAACTGTATCACCCAGGAAGTATCCTAAAATCAAACAGTCAAGTTTTCCATTGCTGCATCCGTTTGACAGGTGGTGTATTCATTGCATGTCGGTGCCCTGATGTGGCATTAATCCAGGACTCTTTGCCATGGCCCTAATGCCATTCCCTCATTCAGCAAATATCTTGTGAATACTACAATGTTCCAGAACATCACGGAAAAAGGACTCCATTGTGTCATACTGATGTGTTTTCAATTTCTTTTTGCTTTGCCTTCGAGGTATCCATGTGAACATTGCTGTGTTTGGCAGTTACTTCCAGAGCTGGAACCTTGCAGGGTTTCCTTATTTTATGGCTTTCGAAGGGCGCCTTCTCCACTGGCTGACACTAGAGGGCGGCCTATTGCCAGTAACAAATTTGGACACTTAGAGTTTTGTGCACTCTTTCAAGACTTTGCTTTTACTCTTTTCAGTAAAGAAGAGTTGCACGACGCCATTCTCCTCCTAATGGGATGTCGAATGAGGAGAGATTCTAACATGGACTAGACGTTCCTTTTCTTAAAATCCGGACTTTGGGAATATATATCCCTGTTAACAGGGAGTAGCTTGTTAGTAACGGCACACCCTGAATATGACATCTAATCACATCCTATTGCTGTCTACCGTACCGCACGTCTAGTTCCACGATATTCCAAAAGGAAATTCTCGAAAGGACGGACTCCTGTATAAACTCAGAGAATTTACCGACAGGCCAATTCGGCTCTCATTTTGCTCTTTCGTCCAGTGGTTCTTTCATCCCCTTGGGTTTAGGCAAGTCTGGCCTCCCATTTTGCCCCAGGATTTTCTGGCTTCAGCTGATTTAGCGGATCACATTCTCTGAATCCCGGACTCCCCCTAACTCTTCCGCTCCAGATCTGTTCTTTCCTTTTTCGTACCTCTTAAACACCAACCAGTACTCAGTCTTCCATCCTCTATCTCGGGAGACAGGAGGAGTATTTCTCAAGTGCTCACTATGTGTCCGTTGCTTTTCCTTTATGTCACTTACACTATCACACCTATTCCTCACAACAACCCTTAGAAGCTGCTTTCAATCTCCCCATTTTGTAGGTAAATAAACTGAGGATCGAGATTAAGTCAGGGGTGGTGTACCTTGTAAATAGTCAAGCCAGGATCCAGTTCCGAGGTTTTCTCATTTGCTTTGTTCTGCATTGCCCCCCCTTACTCAGACCTTCATCCCCTTTAGTATTCTCGTCAGTGTTTCCACTTGTACCGTGCCTTGTCACGCTCCTTGGTTTTACCGTGGGAAAGTTTAACCAAAATTCACAATGCGTGATAAAAACTAACTAAAGACAATGTAAAAATGAAAACGGACCTCAATTTGGATGAAATTGCCTCTCCTACCCCCATTATATTGCAGAATTAAAAAGAAGCCAAACTTGAGATAAGATAAGAACTTGCTTTTAGGTAAAGCAGGTTCTCAGTTCAGCCCTTTTATTATGAGAGTTCACCTTAGGAATCACCCCAGAGTGGCGAGTACGCAAGATTTAAACGCTTAGATTTGACTTTATCAGAAGACTTCCTAGAAACCCAAAGGCTTTCAGAATCTCTGTCAGTGAGCTCATTTGTTTGGTCATAGTTATAGCTTTCATATTTTGAGTTTTTCGGGGCAAGGAATTTGTGTTACTTGGTATGAAACAAGAGGCTAACATGAATATAGAATCACCAAGTTGAAAATTGAATTCCCTCCAGTAGCCTAAGTTTTCAACATGTCTCCTACAGTTCTCAAGGAGAGAATGACCACAGAAATGTCTGGATTAGCAAGTGTTTGGCATTTATAATGAGTGGAGATTTTTAAAAAGCAGCTTTATTGAGATATAATTTACATAGCATACAATTCACCCATTCAAAGCGTATGACTAAGTTTTAGTATATTCGCAGCTTACATGCAGTCTTCCCCACAGTCAACTTTGGAATATTTTCATCACCTCCAGGAGAAATCCTGGATCCTTTAGCTGTCACCTCCTTTCCCCCTATACCTACCCTCACCTCCAGCCCTAAGTATCCACTAATCTACTTTCCATCTCTACGGATTCCTTATTCTGGATTTTTATAGGAATAGAATAATATAGTATGGGGCCTTTTGTGTCTGGCTTTTTTTTGCTTAGCATGGTGTTTTTGAGATTCATCCATGCCGTGACACATATCCATCCTTCATTCTTTTTTATGGCTGAATAGTATTCTCTGGTATGCATGTACTACATTTGTCCATTTGTCTATTCATCTGTTGATGGACACTTAAGTGTTTCCACCTTTTGGCTATTAGGAATAAGGCCACTGTGAACATTTATGTACACATTTCTGTGTGGACATATGTTTTTACTTCTCTTAGATATATACCTGGGAGAGGATCGCTGGGTCATATGGTAACTTACGGTTCATTGTTTGCAGAACTGCCAGATTCTTTTCCAAAGCAGTTGGACATTTTTTTACAATCCCACCGGTACTGGGTGAAGGTTCCGATTTCTCTACATCCTCATCAACACTTCTTATCATTTGACTTTTTGATTCTAGTCATCCTGGTGAGTGTGAAGTAAAGTTTTTTTTTTTTTTTAATAGGATGGGATTTATATCAGTATGTAGTTATTTGTGTTTTTATTTATTCTTTCAGCTACTAATTATTAACCATGTGCTAGGCCCTGGGCCAGGCTGAGGAGATGTAAAGGTCCCACACCTGTTCTCCACATCTCGTGGGACAGGGAGATGGAAAATGAGAGACACTGAAATATAAGTATTTCTCCCACTCTTATCTGTTTCACTCATCGTCTCAGCCACCTCCCCTTTGGCAGCCACCAGTCTATTCTCCATATGTGTTAGTCTATCTCTGTTTGTTCATTTGTTTTGTTTTGTAGATTCCACATATGAGTGAAATCATATAGTATTTGTCTTTCTCTGTCTGGCTTATTTCACTTAGCATAATACCCTCCAGGTCCATCCATGTTGTTGCAAATGGCAGGATCTCGTTCTTTTTTATAGCTCGGTAATATTCACTGTGTGTGTGTTCATGTGCATGTGTGTGCGTGCATGTGCGTGCGTGCGTGTGCATGTGCGTGTGTGTGTGTGCGTGCGTGCGTGTGTGTGTACTGCATCTTCCTTATCCATTCATCTATTGATGGACACTTGGGCTGCTTCCGTATCTTGGCTATTGTAAACAATGCTGCACTAAAAATAGGGGTGCATGTATCTTTTCAAATAAATGTTTTTATTTTCTTTGGGTTAATACCAGTAATGGAATTACTAGATCATACGGTATTACTATTTTTAATTTTTTGAGGAACCAAGTATTTCAATATAGCTATGGATAAAACTCCGCGAAGCCAAAAGTAGTAAGTGACTAATTTCAGGTCCATTTAATCTGCGTAGGTTTACATTCAAGCTGTGATATAGATAAGGTTAAAATATTTAATATCGGCTTCATGAAAGCCATTCTAGAAACATGATAGCTTTCAGAGTCCTCGTTATTGAACCCACTCATGTCTAGAAAATAGCCCTCGTTCTCGGAATTGGCACTGAGTTCCAACTATTACAATATGGCAATGCTACAAATTTTTGCCTGTTGAACAGGGATAAAATAAGTTGATTGGTGAGAACAGAGGACGAGAACATATGGTGACTTTGGGAATCCAGGTACCAAAATAAATTTCATTTCTTGCCTAGACCTTAATAATCCCATTTCATTGGATTCATGTCTTACTTCTTTTACTAGAACCAACTGTATCCATTTGGTCTCCTCTCCCAGAAGTCGGCCTCATTCGTTTCCTTGCTCAGTTCCTCTATCACTATTTTCTTCGAGGTCCTAGACCCCCCCTGAGCTGTGCCTCTGTCCCAGAATCCAAAGGGACACTGGAGAAGTTGTCATCAGGGTGCCTGCCCCTGTCAGCTTAGGTGTATTTAAATTGCACGGGGCCCCTTTGTGGACTACAGGAACGTTTTCTCACCACCTCCCTTTGCCCTCTTCAGTAGAATAAACATGGAGTTGTCCGTTTGCAGCCAGGCAGACCAGAGTTCACCGCCTAGAATTGTCAGAGAATAGAAACCACCTGCTGCATGCAACTCAGCAGGACTCGGTCCCCCTCTTCGCCAGAACGTGGGACGTTTTAGGTCCCGTGGCTTCCATCCATGTGTCCTGTTTGTGGACACCTATTTTTATATGGTGGTGTAAATATCTGCAAAACAACCAGACTTAACGCGTTCTCTTGCCCTTGGCTTTCAGACTTCTCCTGGATGCGCCCTGCCTAATGACAGAGTAGAAGCCTGAGGTCACATAAATGGTGTGAGTGAGAGAGACAGGTGCCTCGGAAGTGTCACCATACTTAAAGAAATACCCTACAGACAGGCCTCTTTGGGGGCTCTCGGGGCAGCCACTTTTGCAGATGAAAAGAAGTTTCTTTTCCCAGGATATGCCTAAGGGCGTTAATTTATTTCTTTACATGTGGACTCAGTCTTAAGAAAAATTGGTTCATGTATGTCTTGGTCCAAACGTGGTTCTAGTTCCTCCCCATGGTGGTAATGGTAGAAGGTTTTTTCCCCCTTTGCTCCATCCTGTCCCTTTCTGCAGGAGGACCTCGCCAGTTGCTTTGGTTTAGGATGCAGGAGCTGCCAGACAATGAAGCAGCTACGAAGGCAGCCCCAACCTTCCTGTGTGGTTGGTGCCAGAATTTCAGCTCTGGTGTCCATGTAGATGGGTAATGGGGGGACTTGGGATTGGCAGGTAGAGGAGGGTACAAGAGAGAGGAGTTCGCGATCTTAGGAAAATAGACACAACAAATAACCAGTGGCTCTTCCAGAAAGAAGAACTGAGGCCCGCTTACAATTGTCTAGCATTAGTGAGGGAGAAAAGGGAGCTGGGCCAGTCCTCAGAGTAGACTGTGATTACTCTGTATGATCTGAGTGGAGAAAGCTCCTGTATAAAAATATCTCATTTCTGTCTTTCCTGGTGCCTGAGATTCTAATCAAACCATTACTTCCGTGTGCCTGTGTGTGTGTGTGTGTGTGTGTGTGTGTGTGTGTATACCATGTGTCTCATGAAGTCTTGATCCCCTCCTTGTGAAGGTTTCGGGGCGTCCTAGAGTCCCCTATTAAGATCCAACTACCTGGGAGAGAGAGTCCTTTAAGCCGATTCAGAGCACACCCTGAAAGAAAGGGTGGGGATTAGCAGGAAGGGATTTGGAAGAGGCCCTTGATACAAGGTGGAATCCATGCAGCTCAAGGAAGAGCCAGAGGAGGTGGGGCTTAAGAGAATCCCAGCCCAGGTCACTGTTCTGCCAGGGGAAGAGATTTATATCAATTTCAGGGGGTGTTTAGGGGATGCGGGACTGAAGTATTCTAGTAAGGCAAGCCCCTCTCCCACAATGGAACGTCTCAATGCTTCATTGGCCTCCAGCCTTAGGCGTTGGCTTTGACTTCATGTTTCTCCAGGCAACTGGAGCTGGCTGATGTCCTTTCCCAGAAGCCAGAAACCTGGCATTTTCCAGGGCCCTCCACTTCCCCTAAGCCCACAGTATGCCTGCCACCAAGTCCTGCGCGTTCTACTTCCTTAGAAATCGCCGATCCTGCCCCTCCTCTTGACCTCGATGCCACAGCTGCTTAACAGGTTCCCACGCCTCCAGCTCAGCTTCCCTCCAATTTATGGTCACACTGCTGATGAAAAGCGCTTTCTAAAAAGACGGCCTCTTCATTTTCACCTCTAGCTTAAAAATCTTTCAGTGTTGCCTGATCGCCTTCCAGATCAGACTCTGCGCCTCTTAGCGTTGGCACCCACTCCGCGTCTCTCCAGCTTTTTCTGTCTCACTCATACCCCTGCAACTACCTTCCTACCAAAGGGATCCCCTGAAATCACGATGCTCTCTCTCACTTCCCCGAGGGCTTTCATACACGCTGCCACTTCTGTGGGGACGTCTTTCCTCCTACAGGGCATTCGGGACTCAGCTCAGGCATCACGTCTATGAAGGCAACCCCGACCTTCCTGTCTGGTTGGCGTGCCTCATCCAATCCCACAGTGCCTCGTTCCTCTGCTTCGTGGCTCCGCTTTCTCCCTTCCTCACCTTTGAAGGGCACTGTCTTCCATCTCTCTGCATCCCAAGGCCCAGCATAAAAGAGGCAGGGTGGCACAGGGTAGGGAACCTACAAATATTTCCTGTGTGAATCAGTTGTTCTTAGGGTATGGTTTGGGTCTGAAACCCTTTCATTCCTTGGCTCATTTCTGAAGTCTACCCAACCAAGGCCTAAATTAAATGTGACCAGCTCCATGAAGTGTTGCCCTCCCTGCAACGTTGGAGGTATACTCTCCCTCCACTAAGGTTCTTTGACGTATATCACTTCTTCCCTGTTTTAGACCAATTTGTGAAAATCTCGATACCACAAAACCTTGAAAACCCAAAGAAGTGAATACGCCCAATAAACACCCAAGGATACATCCCTTGGGATTATGGGCACCATGCCAGGAAAAGGAGAGCCTGGTTGGGCAGGCTGCTTTTCCCTTTTAAGTCACATCAAGTAATTACTCTGCTTGCTTGTAGGGTTGGGCCTACTATCTTTATTCTAACTCCAGATGGATGGGAATTGCTTTTTGCGGGTTTTTTCCCTGTCTGGTTTATTTTTATTTCGCCACCTGTGCCTAGCACAATGCCTCCCTCAAAGAGAGCCTCCGATGGATGAGTGAATGAATGAACTGAATTAATGGGAAGCAGCAAGCATTGGTTTCTAATTTGGCTTTACCCTGAAATAAGAGCTTTCAGAGGCCTGGCCCGAGGAGCATCTCACGCACCCAGAACTTGACTTTTGTTCTTCCGTGCTTCGAGATATTGCGAAGGGCGTAAGACAGTCCCACCCACATTCCCAAGAGGAGAGAAAACCAGATGATAGTTTTGACACCCACCCTTTCAGCTTAGCGTCTAGAACATACCAGAGCTGGCTCTGGATCTCAGGGAACCAGCATGGCCCATTGGCTGCCAAGGCCATGACTGAGTGTTCTGCAGATGAATAGAGGGATTGATGGTGAGCTTGTTCTTATTTTTTAAACACTCACAGAACTTCAAACTCCACAGCTCTCAGAGACTGCTAGGTCCTGGATTTATTTTGGATGGCTTTTGTGGCACACTTTCTCTTTCAAATGAACCCTTTGGCCGTTGGTGACTTCTGCATCTCCTTCCCTTCTCTCTCTTATTTTGATGTGCCTTAAAAAAAGTCAACTGTGAAGGCCAAACCTTGCTACAGAGATGCCATTCTTCCCTGCTTCTGCATGGGCATCTCCTCACAGCTTTGACTCGTCTGCTGACACAGCCCTCAAACTTTTTAAGAGAAAATGGATTTGGGTGCCCCTTGTGGTTTGGGTCCTCGGGTCCTTGGCCACACCCTGAATGTTCCTTTGGATGGTGGCACTGAACACACACTTCAGCTGGGCCAGGGAGTTTTTTTGCTAACTGATGTTGAGGCTGAATTTGAGAAGGCTCCACAAGGTGGATTCATATGATTGAGAAAGGCTTCCCTCCACTTTCCCTGGTCACACACCCTGTCTAAAGCAACGCGATACAACAGAAATACAACACCAGCCACATGAGTAATTTTAAATTTCCAAGTAGTCACATTTAAAAAGTCAAAAGAAACAGGTGAGATTAGCTTTAATAACATTTTTTTACTTAACCTAGTAAATCCAAAATATTTTCATTTTAATGTATAATCAATATGAAATTCATTAATGAGCTATTTTACATTCTTTTTTTTTTTTTTGGTACAATTTAATCTGGTGTCTACTTAACAATTACCGCCCATCTCCATTTGGACTAGCCACATTTCAAGTGCTTTGTAGCTACATGTGACTCATGGCTCCCAGGTTGGACAGCATAGCTCTCGATTCTCCAGGTGAGATAGAGATTCGTTATTCCAGGCCCACTCTGACCTCCAAATTAAGCCACCCAACCAGCTAAATCAAGATGAAAGAGGTGGGCAACTATGCTAAAAAAAAAAAAAGTTAAAAATAACAAAAGAATTCAAAAGGGATGGGGGGAAGATGGAGTATATTTAAATCTGTATCTATAGGTAATATCTATATCTATATTTCTATAGAATATCTATAGAGCTTTAAAGATGGAATTTTTAAAGTGTCTTGATATCACAATCAGCAAGAAGACTTTTTGGGGGCTTCAGTAGCTATATGACTCCTAACTGAAGTAGTGCTATGATTTTGTTATGAAAGTTGTTCTTTGCTCATTTTTCTTGGATTAGTGAATTTAAAAAACTCAACTTGATAGACAATTTTACCTTTCATTGTGTCTTCTTATTCTGATTTCCCTACATTCCTTATGCCATCGGGAAATAATTAAATATCTCTAAAAAAATAATAATCAGTATGAATTGAGAGCTTGCTATGTGCCAGGCACTTGACATAGGTCCTGAAAAAGAGCCGTATGAAGTAGATACCATTATCGGGGCCATTTTTCAGATGAGGAAACTGAAACATTCGATTTGCTAAGTGAACTTGCCCAAGCTGCAAGTGGATTCCAAGGCCCACGCTTCTTTGCAAAATTAATGTAAAACTTAAGATTCTCCAAAAGTGTTCAAGATTCCAGTCTCCTTTAAACATGTCTACCTTAAGCCTCCTTGCTTTCAAGCATTCTGCCTTTTTTGTGGGAGAGAATCAGTACATTTTAAAACCTATTTGGAAATTCTGGCCTCCCTGGAGAGGGATCAGGCCATTTCTAAAGCAACAGAACTCTCTTTACTGTAGAAAATAATCTCGATCTATAATATAAAAACCAGAGTTAAAAGAATAACTTTATATGTCTTAGAATTATAAAAGGTGAATTCACAACAATTCTGTTTATTCAAAAGTCACTCCATTGATAGACTTAAAAAGTTATTCCATTAGATTATAAAAAGCAAGGCTATCCTACTTTAAAAATATCCTGTTTCAGGGCACCTGGTTGGCTCAGTTGGTTGAACATCGGCTTTGGCTTAGGTCATGATCTCATGGTTGGTTTGGTTGGTTCGTGGGTTCAAGCCTCATGTCAAGGTCTGTGCTGACAGCTCAGAGCCTGGAGCCTGCTTCGGATTCTGGGTCTCCCTCTCTCTCTGCTCCTCCCCTGCTCATGCTTTGTCTCTATCTCTCTCAAAAATATATAAACATTAAAAACAAAATTTTAAAAATCCTGTCTTTAATTCATTATTTTTGCAATTCAGTCTTTATAAAATGCAACTTAAGTGTTTAAGTTCTGAATTAAAATTTCTCAAAGTGAAGACAGATCTGACCTGCCATTTTCAAGTGTGCCAGGTAGTTAGGAATTACATTGGTTTCTGCATCTGGGCCTTAACACAATAAATGATTATCCATGGTGAGAGAATCAATTTGTAATATACATTTGTTTTCCCTCTGTTATTAAATCATAAGCCTCACTCAGGGCAGGTTCTACATTTCCTGCTTCCTTTATCAAGCTGCATATGTTAAAATAGCTGTTGTCGTCCAGTCTGAATTGCTGTGGTTTTGATATCTCAAAGAGGTTGGTGGGAGTTCTGGCTGATATTTCAAACCCATCATAGTTTTTGGGGCGGGCTGAATACAGTGCTTGCTATTTAAGGTTGTCAAACCCCATTCCAGGCCAACAACTAGCTTTTGAATGGTTCCCTTGGCAAATCAGTAAGAAAGGGATTTTTCAAACTTTAATTTTAGAAAAACGGATAACCTTTTTTCAAATGGTAAGATGCTATGCAAAGGAGTTACAAAGCAATCTATACGACTTGACTATGCTGTTAACTAGGCAGAAAAAAGGAGTTAAAAATTTCAAGTCATTTTAAAAAATTTTTTTATGTTTATTTTTGAGACAGAAACAGAGCATGAGTGGGGGAGGGGCAGACAGAGCAAGGGAGACACGAAATCCGGAGCAGGCCCCAGGCTCCGCCGAGCTGCCAGCAGAGAGCCTGATGGGGGGCTCGAACCCATGAACCGTGTTATCGATCGTGACTGGAGCCCAAGTTGGACGCTTAACCAACTAAGCCACCCAGGTGCCCCCCAAAATTTCAAGTCTTACAAACATACCCATTCAGCCCTGTTCTGTTTTTCTGTAACTCTAATACTGTATGGAATTGAACTCTGAAAGTTCTGGAACTTATTCGTTTGTTTGTTTATTTTTTAATTCATTGCCACTGAGAAAGGAAGTGAGAGGGCACAGCCCTGAAGAACTGGCAATTTGGCATCTTCTCTCCCCCTTTCACCCCTCCTCCGCTATTTTAGCTATTTGACCTGATTAAACAACTTTGGGATGTTAGCCAGATTTCTGTATGCTAACGAGGCCCCTATTCATGATTTAGTGGGTTTTCATCCACCGGGAGCTTCCCGGATGCCCAGTGGAAGCCTGGCTTCACAGAAGTCTCCCAGTTTTGTCGGGGTTTCGTCAGTGAGAAGTTCGCACTGACTTGGGCAGACACGACTCTGAACGCCTCGGGTCATACCGGATTATTCATTAGCATTTTTTTCCCACCTTATATCTAAGTAGTGAAAAGTGACGCCAGAATCGCGTGTGCTACTCCCCGAAAGAGACTCTGGCAACACCTTCTGTCTACTTACTCTCTTTCCTAGTAGCAGGAAACGTTTCAAAAGTTTCCTTAAACCTCCTCTATCCCTAAGCCTAAAGGTCAGAGCGCCAGGTCCCACTTGGCTCCCCAGCCGGCCGGAATCTGATCGTTTCAGAAGTTTCTGGTGTTTGTAGATTAGAAGAGGTGGTAGTGGGGAACCGCGCAGAGTGACCACCCCGCATTACGTAACGGAAGCCCTGGCTGTAGGAGGGAGCGAGCCTGACATTGAGACATTCCAGGGGGAGGGGAGTTGCTGTCCTGGAGTCGCCAGGAACGGCGGCAGCAGTTCCAAGAAACCAAGAGAGAAAGGTGGCCGAGATAAAGAAAACACTACGGGAATGAGAATGTTAACAAGACTTAGGACCCAGAGCACTAGCAAACGGCTGGGCACGTGTAGTAATTTGTTAGACGAAACGGCAGCCTTCCAACTTTTGCAGGGGAACAAGGGGATTTGCCCTTTGGGGGATTAAAAACGTAACAGTAAAGCCAAAAGCTAATGAATGGGGTTCAGTGGTTTGTTGGCAATACTTAAATATTTCTGTCCAGGAGCGCAAACTCTCTGCAGTTATTTAGAAAGTAGGGACTCAAACCAAACTAGAATACCCTCCCGTGCTTCTCCACTTTCCCAAATCCAAAAAGGAGCTGCTCGCGCGGTACTGCCCCTTTAAGACCTGCTTGCTCTCGGGCTCTACAAAAGGGAGTGACCTCTGGGCTTTGACAGCTCCCCTAATAACTACCATCGTGCAGGCCCCGCCCACATGGCGACCAGCAGCGCCAATTGGCCAGCGGGCCGGTATCCCGTGCTCTGATTGGCTCGCCGCTTCCCCTGAGCGAACCTTTAGAACTCTGAGACAGACAATATTCTGTTACATTGTAGCAAAATGGCGACTGTCATTCACAACCCCCTGAAAGCGTAAGTAAGACTAAAAAATGTACATATTCCGCCTGGTTTCAATATGAAAAAAAAGGCGCCTTCCGCGTGCCGAGCGCTGCCAATGCACTGCGCTTGCAACCGCCTGCAGCCGCGGCGGGGCTTCTCTTTTCTTTCAGCTCTTACTTCTTCATCTTCTTTTTTTTCCCCCCAACGCGCAGAAATGTCAAGAGATGCAATTAACAAGAAGAAAATTGTTACATTTGTGTTCTGCTTAATTGGAGGACGCACCGAGAGGGGTTAGCGGCAGAGGAGCCAGGCGCTCGAGTGCTGTACAGGGGGGTCGTGGGCAGCTCGGGGACAGCACGGTCCCCCGAGTGCCCGGCCTCGCGGGGCGGCGAGCGCGGCGCGGGGGGCGGCCGAGCTGGGGGCGAGTGCCGGGCAGGGGCCGCCTGGGTGCACTTGGTTGAGCCCCGCGCCTCCTGAGTCCGCAGCCCCTGCCCGGCTGCTGGGTCCGCCGGGGCGAGCGGACCGTGGCAGCTCCGGAGTTTGCAGGGCGCTCTACGCCTTCCGATCGCTTGCGGGGAGTTTGTGCAAACCTTCCGGAGTTGGGAGGACCGCAGGGGGAGCAGTGGGTCCCGGGAGCCCTGGGGCCCAGGTGGTTGCCTGGGGCTTTCCTGCCGGGGCAGCCCCCGGAGCGTGACGGCGCTCGGGCGGTCCACCGGTGTGTCTGTGTGTGTTTGTGGGCTAACTGGCTGTAGTAAATTAAGGACTCGGGTGAACTTGGGGTTGATTTGGAGGCAGCGAAGCTGCAGGTCTTATGAATGGTGTTCTCGCCTCCTCTGGGTGAAAAGCCGAGGCGGGCAGAGAGGCAGCTTGGGGCTCCCCGCCTGAGCCGGCAGCTTCTGCTCGCGGCCAGAGCGAGGGGCAGGTGCCTCTGGCCGCCGCCGGGAGACTTTGAGCGGACGCCCAGATCCCGGACGCAGGGGGGCGGGCTGGGCGAGGACATGCGGGGACCGGTCCCTGGGTCCGACAGCCAATTCCTGCCTGCCTTTCTCCCCCCTCCTTTTCATCCTGGCTTCCTTCCTTCCTTCCTTCCAGTCGGTGGAACTGTTAAGCCGCCAAGTCCGGTCGCGATCGCGGAGCCGGGGGAGGCTTCGGAAAACTAGCGTCGCTCTAAGAGGGGTGCTCTTGGTGACGATGTTGGCAGAGGAGGTCTCCCTCTCGATCGCGGCGCGACGTGGGTCGGGGTCCGCGCCCGTGGGACCCGGACTTCCCAGCCGGGCTGGTAGCCGCGGGCGGAGGCGGGGGGGGAGACGCGAGTGGGGGGCGTTTCCTGTCGAATTCTCCTGGGTATGTGTGGCTGGTGCCAGTCCAGGTTCTTTCAACTCCGCGCACCGCGTTGGCACCCCAGGCTCCTCCCGGAGTTGAAAAGCAGATTCGCACAGTGGGGAGGGGGCGCGTAGGGGGGGTTCCTAACGCGAAGGAACGCGCGAGGAGAATCGGAAGTGTTTGCACCAGCTCATCTCCCATCAGTGATACAGAAAAAGGTAGTAACGTCCCCAGCATCGGAGTTTTAAATATACGTGTCTATATTCAAGCTGCAGTGAGGAGGACACTGGAAGCCGATGTCGATCAGAGAGCAGCTCCCGGCTTCAGTGCTCGCTCGCAAGCTCGGATGCACTGCGCTTGAACGCCACAGCGTTTCAGACGCCCAAGAAAGAAAATGTTTTATGGCAGAATAAATGGGCGTAACTTCGCCGCATCCTCGCTCCCGGGGGCTCGTGCGGCCACACCGCTGACGCTGGGAGTTTCTACCGAACCCACAGCTGATTTGCAGTTTCCCCATTTCCAGCCGGCATCACATAGGCGGGCTGATGCCACCTGGTAAACTCGAGTTGGAGAAATCTATTTCACATGTGCGCCTGGTTTATTTCCTACCGGGAAAGCGGTACCGTCGTCACCCTGGAGCCCGCTCACGCGCGAGCAGGCGCAGTCTCTCCGCGCTCCAGGGCTTCCCTGCGCGCTCCAGTTTTTGTTTGTTTGTTTGTTTGTTTGAACTGCAGAAGGGGGCCCGTTTGGCGAGGGTGTCTGGAGGGTGGGGTGGGGTTCGAGGTGGAGGAACGGACAGAGAAGCGGTCTGAATTAGTTCTGAATTATTATACTTGTACTTTGCATAGAGACAGTTGCAATGAGATGTTTTGTAATTTTGTGTTAGCACGCACGCGCTAGCGTACACACAACACCCCTGCCTGCTTTTTCTAGGTGGGAGTCGAGTGGTCATGTTTAATTAGCTCCTCCTTTTTGTATCTTGACCCCTTTCCTTGGAGGTATGGAGGTGTAAACAATACCCCCCATCCCCCGCCCCCAGCCGAGCCTTCTGCACTCCGGACGGTTTTTAAACTCCTCCGGCAGGAGCACACACCTTGTTAGTGGGAGACCTACACCCATCTGCCTTTATTTTTTAAAACAACTTGTTTAATAAAACATCTTTGGTATTTCGTTTGTTTTTAAAAGTTGCTGATCGGGAAACAATACACACGTAAATAAATTATGCATGGGATAAATTAGAACAAAGCGCAGAAACACATCCAGCTAAAGGGATGGTTGGTGGTGTTGGGAGGAGGGGAGCAGGGAGAACGGTTTGGAAAGCTAGGTTTTTATCCTCTTGTGTCCCTCCTGACAATGAAACGGAGCTGAACGACGACATTAGCATTTTCTCTGTGTGCGTCCCAGTCTCGCTCTCCCTTCCCTAAAAAAAAAAAAAAAAAGCCAACAACACCGACGCCCCCTACAGAAACCGGTCACACAAAGGTTTCCTCTAGGATTGGGGAATAAAGTGGGGGTAGGTTAATGTCTGGGGAGAAACAAGCTCAGGTTTCATGCAACACCTCTGTAGGGTTCTGCCTATCCTGAGTATGGACCATTTTTCATTATACTGGCTTTTTCCATGTGGGACATTCAATTATTCAATAGCTCCGGTAACTGGATGGCACAATTTGAATCTCATTGCTTTGGGGGCTTCCTTCGGGTCCCTAGCTCCTGGAGTCACGTCTCCTCTCTTAGCACTTTGGCTTTTTTCCTGCCTCTTTGATCTCCCCTCCACTCCCTTTCTTATTCCTCCTCCTTGTACCCTTCACCCCCTTCCTCTCTGAAGCTGACAGCCTGGCTTCTCTCTGTTGGCGCCTTTAACATCTTATTACTGCCCCACAGGGTGTTAGAGGCAGAAACAGGAGCCGCCTGGACTGATCAGATCACAAAGAGGACACGGCAGGTGGCCCCACAACCAAGCGGTCACGTCTGGACAAATAGAATTTAAAAGCATTGATAGACTCGTATGATGTGTAAATGGGTAGTACACATTATTTAATTTAGCAGCTACATTGTCTGAGCCTAGATGTGGGTTGCGAGTCACCCTCGTTTCTCACATGTACAAGCAAGAGAAGGGCCATGTAGTGAAGTAAACCCATGCAGGTAACGTAACTGTGGATTTGGTCAAGGTCTGTGTGTAAGTCAGTCACATAACATATTCTGGTTGATTTCTGCGTGTCTGGGAAACGATGCTTTTCATAGAAGTTCTAATCTTACTTGATAGTCTAGTTCAGGTAAGCCTTCCTGCCCCAAATCTGCTATCAACACTTTAAACAACTTACTCTTTTATTAAGTTATCAAAACCCTGGTTTGTATGCACTTAACTGGGAATGTCTGCCACCTTCTGCCAGACTTGATTATGCACACATGTATCTATTATTATAACTGCCTGCCTGGGAAAGAATAACTGTTATTATTATTTAATTATTCTGTATAAACCAAGAGGGCTTTTCCTCAAGTAACTATTTGTTTAAAAAGAATGAGACCAGTAAACTGTTTTGTCGTGCTTATAACTGTGAACATATAGATAGATAATTGTATTGAAATTTTCTTTTGTAAGGAGTTCCCCTTGCTTGGAGGTACGCGTTTACATCTCTGTTTTGTTATTAAGGACACAATTCTGGGAGAAGCAAATACACACTTACTCAGCCAAGGTCAAACAGCAGGTCATGTGTGTAGATGGACTTCAAATCCTCATCTCTGTATACAGCCTGATCGGGATGCGCTGTATTCTAATCTAAAGTGGTTTCAGTGCCTGTGAAAGTTGTGTAATTGTGGCCACTTACAAGCCAGACCTCACTCTTGCTGTGGCACTCAGTTTAGATATGAGGGGAGAGAGGGTGGGGGGGGGGCGTTGCATTCCTGGTTCTAATCTCCTTTTAGCTCTTTCTGCTGGAGTGGGGCAACGGGGTGGGTAGGTACTAAGTAGGGAATATGGAGGTTGGGACTTTGTGAACTCGTAGCCTTTTATGGACATTATTTTAGCCCCTTACGAAAAGGGCTCAGATATTTTAAGCCAACAGATGCCTTAGAACCACCTTCTCCATCTGCTTCTGGTTGCCCCTCAAAACAAAGCAAAACGAAAAAAGCCCTGAATTCTCCAAACTTTATTAGCAATTTTTCATCAAGAGCAATGTCTGGTTTTGATGAGATACCCATAAAGGATATTAATTTCTGCCAGAACCCAGGTAGAGGCATTGTCACCGGGTAAACCTTTGAAAATAGTCTGGCTTGCAGACCACCTTGGGGACATCCAGAGATGGCTGGGAGATTGGGAGCTGCTGAGATCCTTAGGCGGGCTGGGATTCAGGGGCCACTTAATTGGAGACTTCTCTGCTTCCTCTGTCTTTTTGCGATCATGCAGGTAGCTGGAATTTGGATGCATCTGAGAAGAGCCCATAATGTCTAAAGCTGTTTCGGAGCCATCTGCTCAGATCAATGCAAAACATAAAATGCTACGGTCAGCAGGCTTTGTTTTGCACCGAAACCAGAAAGGAAACTGAGGCCAACGTTTCTGTTTTCAAAGAGCAGCCATGCTGATTTGTCGTGGTAGTGGGGGCCGGGTCATAAAAAGGTACCAGAATCCAGGTCTGCTTATTGTCCCAACCTCTGCAAAGTAACTTCTGTGGTTTTTGAGTGTTCCGAAAGTCAGTAGAAGACAGAAATGTAGCCAAATGTGGCAAGCCTCTGGCAAAGAAATGCCACAACCGCCGACATAGGTTTTGTGAAGCCAGGGTTTTTCCAGCTGGGGCCTATGAGAGCATGACCCTAGCTTTAGATAGTCTTTAAATATGCAGGTATGTAACAAGGGAAGATAAAGTGACTTGGGGGTGGGGTGGGGTGGGGTGGGGTCGGTGGCGGGAAGGGAGTAGGTGATTGGATAAAACTGCTATGTGGTCTGGAACTCTGAAAAGATTATTGTTTAACAGTGAGAGAGGCTGATATGATGACCTGTTGCCAGTTCCAGAGTTTTCTTTAGCTGTGTGAGTGACTGGGGAGAGATGAGGTGTTGTGGTGTTTTTGTAATTTGTTTTTCTTATTGGTCCGGTTACTAGTGTTTCACAGTCTGTCAAACCATATGGATGAATGGAGCTAGCATCGTAAAACTGTCACCCAAGGAAGGTTTTTGAAGCCTGTGATTTGCATCAGAGTTTTAAAAGCAGTGGTTAGAAGGTGTTGGGTAGGGGTGGGTGAGAAAAGGGGAGCAGTCTGTGTCGGGAAATTTCTTACGTTGTGTTTGTGAATAGTTGTAGTGGGGGGGGCAGGGGAAGAGGGAAGCCTGGAGAGGGCTGAGAGGGGCTATGTTTGGAAGCAGGGAGGGGCGAGGGGATTAGACTCAGAGTGCCTAATAATGGGGTTCAAATAGCCCACAGCGAGTCCTCCCTCCCCGCCCCTGCCTTGGTTATGAGCCTGAGAAACAATGATGACACATGCCTAATCCCCCTTTTGCACCCTCTCCTCCCCTCTCTGAATCCAGAGACTGTGGTCATCTCAGGTTGCTGTGAAATCAGCACGTTTCTGTTGTTATTCACTTTGAAAACCTGCCGTTTGTATTAATTGCAACTGAAAGCTTCACCAGAAGAGGTTTTGCAGTTCCCAGACTTCCACCTGTTCTCAGTGTGGCCCCGGTCGCAAACTCTGTCCCTTTTCCGCATTCGTTTCTTACCACTGGCTAGTCTTTGTAGCTATGAGGACTTCGGGATGACGGAGGAGAAAAAGCTCCGAGAGAAGAATCCAGAGTCTGGAGCTCCGCTCTCAGTTTTACCACCAACTTGCTACTCGATCTTGGACACGGAGCAGGAGCCTCTCTGAACTGCAAATCCCTTGTCTTTAAGATGAGGGCAATGCACCTTGATTGCCCAGATTCCTTTCAGGTCAAAAACTTGGTGGCTCTCACTACGGTCCATTAGGATAGGGAGAACAGTGAGGGGCCAGAGTTCCAATTCTTCCTTGTTTTAAAAGTGTGTTTCTAAAGGGGATCTGTTAAGACCGCGAGACTCTTCATTAGTTTCATCTTCTTGGGTCCAGTCCTGCCACAGGGAGCTACCGCTTGGGGTTCTAACCTGGATGGCACTCCTCTCCCTTTTCAGGGCCTAAAGCTGAGGACCAGGTGGTAGACTTTTCTTCTGATTCTTCCTTCCTCAGCACCCCAACCAGAGGATGGAGAGAAAGAAGTGGGAAGACTAATTGGCTTATTTTGCTCTTCATTAAGCACTCGGATCAAGTTTTTGGTTGTGGAAAAGACTGGAATTGCTGAGAACATCTGTCTTTTTCTCCCCTTTCTTTCCTTTAAATGTGTGGAGGGAGAGGGGGAAACCAAACAAAAGATTTTTCTCCTCTGGATTTCTTTTATCCACAATCTCTCTGAACCTGTCCTTTCTTCCCCTATGGCACCCATCCCTATTAACATGGAAATAAAGTGCTTACTTCACTTCCATTTGGGTAGCCGCAGATACCCATCTGTTCAGAGAACTGGAGTAAGTGGACCTGTACTGATGTCTCACTGAGCTTCCTCTAGTACCCTGGATTCCTGCTGAGGGAATGGAGGTGATTAGCAGATTTATAGAGGCCCGCCATACCCAGGTGGGTATTAGCAGCATCTAAATTAGATTTCCCTGCCTCTCCTTCAGCGACATACCTCCCGAATATCCCAGATTCCTCTGAGGGTGTTATTATCAGGCTTTCCTTTGATTGGAAGTTCCCTTGGCAATTATTTTCTACAAACCTAAAGGAGGAAGAGGGGGTTGCAAAACCCATCAGAGAATTCATAGAAGCTGAAATTGTGGTTCTTAGGCAAAATGAAAGAAAAACCAAAATGGTCACCCTGACCCCCAGGAGACAGAGGCAGCCCCTTAATTTTTTTCTAATTGTGGCAAAATATACTTAACATGTATATTTAACACTTGTAACCTGTAAATGTGCCATTCTAGCCATTTTAAAGTGTACAGTTCAGTGGCATTAAGTAAATTCATAATGTGGTACAACCGTTGATACTAATCATCTCCAGAATTTCTCATCATCCCAAGCAGAAACTGTGTAACTACCAAACAATAACTCCCATCTCCTCCACACCTCCTCTCCCCCCTCCCCGTCCAGTCCCTGGTAACAACCATTCTGCTTTCTGTCTCTATGAATTTCCTTATTCTAAGCACCTCATGTAAGTGGGATCATACAATATTTGTCCTTTTGAGACTGGTTTATTTCACTTAATGTCTTCAAGGTTCATCTATGTTGTAGCATGTGCTAGAACATAGTGAGATGGATGGATGAATGCTAGTCCATTGCATGTACATACCACATTTGTTGATCTACTCATCCAATGAGGGCACTTAGGTTATTTCCATCTTTAGCTGTTATAAGTAATGCTGATATGAAGATGGATGTATAGGTGGCTGTTTGAGTCCCTGCATTCAATTCTCTTGAGTATATGCCGAGGCCCCTTCATTTTTAGACTCTTGAAAATTCAAGGACTACATTTCTAAATAGTAAAACCCTACCTTATAAACTTAGGGGAAAATGCTCATAGTATCATGAAATTCAACCTCCTTATCCCCCCTTCCCCTGTAAGAATAGCATTATTTTGGGGGGGGGGTTGTTTAAATCCTCTGAGAACCCAAAGACTCACTTCTTTCATCCCCAGCCACAAGGATTGCCCTCCTCTGGTCTCCACCACCCCTTGAGGGCATGTGGGGTGTCAGGCAGGGTTTGGGTTTGTGGGGGCGGAGAGCTACAGCAGTAGTAGTTCCCTGGTGAGTCTTGGACTGAACGTTTGGTTTGTTTCGTGGGCGGGGCGGGGGTTCATTTGGCAAGGGGGGGGTGAGGGGATACCTGGGAGGATGGGACAGCTTAAAAGGCAAGAGTTAGTAAACCAGACCTGTCATTTCCTTCCTACCTTGTCTCCTTTCTCCTCCTTCCCCTGCACCCGGCTCTGCTTAGCCCCCAAGGTGCCCGAAGGAAATAATGGATGTGAAAACATTTCCAAAGGTGTAAAGTACAAATGGGAAGTGTTACCGGGAGAACACAGTTTCCATTAGCTGACTGAGGCCTTCCCAGAGTCACCAATACCTCATATATTAAACATTATTTTAATATATTAAAACTAAAATAAATGAAATGAGTATGGCATTACACATCAAGCCTAATCATTGTTTCTCAGGAAATGCAAAGCCTCACTCATCCAGCTGTGTGTAAATAGCCCTAGGATCTCACTGGGATTTTTCCCATTGTCTGGGTTTGAAATAGGTGAGAATATGAGCTCAGGGGAAACCCTCATTTCATTTCCCATTGTCAGCCCCGAACTGAGTCCACCTGCAAAATCAGAGGAAACAGAAGCTCAGAGGGCGGAGGAAGTGCTTGCCTGGAACTTCGGTCATCTTGCAGCTTCCGACTCCCCCTTCCATTAAGACGACTCTGGGAAGAGGGAGCAGTGGCGGTGGGGCTGGAGCTTCCGTCTGCTGGTCAGCGAGGAGGGTGGGCTGTTGACACAGGAGATCAGCTGCCCGAATTGATTCTTTGTACAAAAGTAGACTATGGAGCGCATCATGGGGGGGGGGGGAGTCAAAACTCAAGAGACTTCCATCTTGATTGCCAGCCTTCGGATGCGAGCTGCCGCAACACTACAACATTCCTTTACTTTACAACAGCAGATGAAGTGAAAAACGTCATCTGGACTTCCATTATCCTCAAATAACAACTCTTGACGTGTCTTTGTTTGCTGCCCGTTGAGCTCAGGGAGAACGGTCTCACCCTCTTTGGGGCCTTCTTCATCCCGTGCTGGCCAGCACTGATTGCCAGGCGGCCCCTCAGAGCTAAGTAGCAGACAGCTTCCCTCCCTGCATCTAGGAGCCTTCAGTCCAAGGAAGGCCTCCAGTCTGCCTGTTTCTCCTTCTAGGCCTCGCTTCTTTGGCAGGACAAAGTAAGTGCCTGTGGGCCAGGAGGCTGACTGCTCCCCAAGGCTTCTCCTAGGGAAACCAGTGTCCACTGGGGGGCGGGGCGGGAGGCACTGTGGTGGCGGGATGGGGGAGGGCAGGGTGGATGGGGTAGTGGGAGTGGAGAGAATATATTCTCTCCTGCTAATTATTTTCCCTGAGGACTTAGCCAATGCAGAACCATCTATTATCGTGGGAGCGCTCTATGGTGGTTCTGCCTGTGATGAATGCTAAGTGGAAACAAGCAAGAAAAATTAACAGGCGGCTGCTTCTGTCCACCTAATTAAAATGCATATCCAAATGCATAATTCCTTATGTTTCCCCATGCACACACTCCCCTTCCAATCCCGATTCTATGGAGGAGAAAAAACACTCTCCCCCAATCATTTCTCTTGATTATATTTCCACCAAGGAAGAGCTGGAGGGTTCCCTTCGAACAGAGAAGGGCAGTGCTTATAACGCTTTGAAAACTGCTGGTTTTTTTACTTACATTGAGTCCGAACATTCCGAGCCGTTATTGGTTTAAAGCGAAGAACAAAAACTTTGCCGGACTGCAGAAAAAAGGGGGAAGGAAGGAAGTAGAGAAAGAAAGGGAGGAGAAGAGAAAGCAAGCAAGAAAAAAGAAAGTTCTCACCATTTTTTGCTGACATTCTAGTTTTGTGCTAAGAGTCTGGGTTTTTTTGTTTTTGTTTTTTCCCTTTCTTCTCCTTCTCCTTCTCGTTCGGTACTGAAAGTCAGCAAGATCTTTTCTCTCTCTCTCTCTCTCTCTATTCCTTTCCCTGACTTTGCACTACCTCCCTCAGCCCTCCTAAACAAACATCACCCAGGGTTTTTGTAGAGAGACATGAGAAGATGCATTTACCTGTGCGCGTCAGGTAGAGAGCAAAAAGCAAAAGCCTCTGCATTTGGGGCAGGATCAGACAGAGATGCTGACCTCACAGTGCCAAGTAGGTTTTGAATCAAACAAACAATACCTCTCCATCCATAGCTTCCTGGCTCTTGCTCACTGATCATTCCCCCCGCCCCCCCACTCCCCCTTCGAAGAACAACTTTATGCAGTGGCCACAAAATATTTACTAGACAGGAAACTTAAGTCGCCGTGTTTAATTTGACGTCACTGCCATTTCTGCAGCAGCCCCCCCTCCCGGGTCGCCCCCCACCCCCCCCAAGCCCCTTGACTGCCCTCCACAGCAGCCCCAGCTGTTGATTTATCAGGGCCGGCTGGCTCAGCAGTGCATGGAGATTGCTTTTAATTAACTCTCTTCATTTTTCCCAATCTTCAGGGAGCAGCAGCCCTTTAATGATTTTAATATTTTATCTGGATTTATATCCGCTTTATTTGTTGTTGTTTGACTTCCGCATTTGTTCTTCCCGAATCTCTTCCAGACTGATATATTTGTTTGCCCCTTCCCACAGCCCCCAAGAACATTCTGGAGAAGAGACGATGACGGGTTCCGAAGAAGGCCCGTTTTCCTGAGCTTTCTCCCACCTGCGCGGGGGAGAGGTACGGGCGTTGGCCTGTGTGATGGTTTGGGTTAGAACCTTTGTCTCAGGAATCCCAGGCTCACCTGAACCAGCTGCAGGGATTTCTGAGCTTCCCATTAAAAAGAAACAAACCTGAATTTGAGAAAGTAAGATCTGTTTGGCTCTTCCGTGCTTGCTACCTCTGTAAGGGAGGGAGCTGCCTTGGAGGGTTGGATACAAACCACTTCCTGGGTCCCCCAGGAGCTGTAGTTGGAGGTCTGGCGATGACTTTAGCAGCGCTGGTGCCACTTTCTGTGTCTTTAGATATGGCTGGGAAGAGTAAGATGGGTCTGGTCTGAAAGGATGGTCAGAGGCACCAATCGCCTTCTCTACTCAAGCCTCTTTCTCCTTCACCCCTCTGTTCCGTGTTCCTGTGCCCGCTTCCCAAGGCGGGAAAACACACCACCGTTTGTACACCTTCCCAGCTCTGCCTTCTAGCCTCCTTTTGCCTGCAAGGTCCACACCTTCCCCCAGCAGTCCCAGAGAGACCTGGAGGACAGGCTCGCGTGAGGGCCCTTTTTCAGAACCAGCTTTTCCGCCAAATGCCTGTTTGGCATCTCGGTTTGGTGATGTGTCTTCGGGGTCACCTGTTGCTAGGCAACCACCAACTAAAGTTCGAGCCTGATCTGGGGATTGCAGTGAATTGCCCTAGGTGACTTGTATTCACATTTAGGGACCTGGCTTTTGTAATCCTGGCTTCAGGAATAGGCGGTCGAGAAGACATATTTCCACATGGCTTTACAGAAAGAGGTAATGGTTTTTAAAATCTAACCAGTGCCTGGCACACAGTCAGTACACAGAGATTCGTTTTGGTGATGAAAGTCGTGATTTCTTCCTATCTCCTTGCCCTCATCCTTTTAGCTGTGCTAGTTCTGAAAACCTACGACGTCAGATACTAATCTATATGCGGGATGCAGAGACAGAAAACAATGGCTTCTACACTGAGGTGTGGTGTTCAGGCTACTCAGTGTCCTTCTTCACCTTTCCTTGGCGACTATAGACCCTTTGGAGAATCCTGTGAAAGTTGTGGATTGTCTTCCCAGAAAAAAAGGCATATAGACGTGGACATCGGCATACGGGGTTCACGGAGCACAAGGAGCCCATTGGTGGATGCTCCAGACGCCCACGGGCTCCAGGGTAGGGACCTCAGAACGTGGGGCATGGGTGAACTTGCGGTCCTGAAGCGAGTTCCGTGTCCCACTCAGAGAGACGGTGCCCCTCAGGCTCCCCTCTAGTCTCTCCGACCTGCTGCGGCTCCTCCAGCCCCACCCTGGCCCACGTGCACTCCATGAACACCTGCCTGCTCAACCCCCAGGTACTTCGAAGCCCCCCCCCCCTTGCTCCAGTGAAATCCTTGCGGACCCTCAGGTAGAATTGGGGCGCACCTGCCTCAGCCCCATCGTCCCAAGCACACTCTTCTTTCATGACCACGGACATTCTTAACTCGGGTTAGTTGGCATAAGGCCCTGGAAGACTGCATGGGTGGTTGCCTGTGCCTCTCCCATCCCAGGATCTAGCGTAGCAGGCATTTAATAAACATGTGGGGAATAACCAGGTAAATGAAGCCTGCAGGCAGACACAGCGCTCTTCCTTCCTGTTTTGCTTCCGGCCCTTCGGACTTGACATGTTTCTCATTCGCTCCCTTGACTGCAGGCCTGTGGAAAAGGCAGCAGAATTCCTTTCCCCAAAGTCTTCAGTTTCAGGAGTTGGGAAACAGGCACCGGCTTGGCCGTGCTCGAGTGTGGCTTGTACGGCTATGACAAATGTCAGTGTCATTTATTCTAGCCTCTTGTTTCTTTACCACTTCATTGGATCTCAGACCCTCTTTGGTCTGGGGAAGTAAAGACAAGTCAGTCTTTTTACTTTGCTCTCTCTCTTTCAGGGACTAAGTAACCCAGGGCTGGTGAATAGCCACTGTTAAATCAGCCACGTTTTCCTTGAGTGTCTACTGTGTGGTCAGCTATGTATGGGATTCCGTTAGCCTTATTTATACCTGAGGACTTTTATGAGTTTTTATAAGCTAGAGGAGACCAGCAGGCAAGAGTACTATAATGGTTTAACCCAACGCCAGGACCTGTCTGTCCTGTCGAGTTCTGGAGACAACTATGGCCCAGTCCCTGTTTTCAGATACATATCCTTTGAGACAATGCCTTTTGTGTACTTTCATAGTACCCATGCCCACAGAGATACAACTTTCCCTATGACTCATTGTCCCAACTATGTTCAATGCAGATAAATTTGCTTGACAGTGAAACAAAGAAAATGATGTCCCGGGGATCATGTGGGACCCTTCATTTCTCATATTGAGAGAGAGAAAAAAATATCACTGTAACTTTTGTGTATCCTCTTACTGCTTTCCCGTGCTCCAGATCATTCAGTGCTGGGGCTATTTGGAAGAAAGTGCCGCCCAAGAGAGGCCTGGTTCTGGGTCAGGAGTAAGGCCAAGACCAGAGGTGGTGACGGGCTACTCGAGTCACGTTTTAGTTCAGTTTCTGATCCGTTAGACAGCCTTTAATGCAGAGAGCAGGAGGAAATGCTGACGGTGCACGAAGTATAGGTTGTAGGAGCAGAGTTGTACAAAAGTATTCGTCAACTCGGAAAGGTCGTACTGCGCTAGCACTTACTCTCAAAGTACCTGTCCCTCGGTCCCAGTGTGCGGCCCTACCGTGCAGAGGGCGCACACGGGGCCGACAGGTTGCGGGCGCTCATTTCCTTTCTGGGCAGCCATCCCAGTATAGCAGATACTTATACATATTCTGTCCTCGTTTTATCTAATTACACGCATCTCTGGGGGATGGGAAACAGGTTTGGATCCTTCAATTTTAGGTCAGTTATGCACGGGGTAGCTGAGATGAACGCTAATCTATAGGGTCCCGTGAAATTCGGGAAGTTCCCATAGTTCCCGGGTCCAAAGCACACCAGGGGGCATTGTTTGCCATCCCAGGGGCTGGGAGATCCCAGGCAGCATCAGAGGAGGGATGGAGCCTGATTGGTTCATGAGGCTGAACCTTCTGAGACCTAGCTAGCTCTTGCTACCCTTTGAGCAGTAGGATTCTCGCTTTCTTATTCGATGACCTGCCACACGGAGAGGACCCAATAGTGTGGGACCCTCCTCTGGCAATCATTGCCACCCAGTACCCAATACTGCCTGGAATGGGCTCGGTTTCCTGAGAAATATAGAACAAAAGGCACTCTGATTGTTGGAGCAATCTTTATTATTGCCCAGTGTCACCTGGAGTGCCTGTCTCCTTTTCAGCCCAGATGAACTGGTCTGGACAATATAAAAGCTCTGAAATGTCCCCACCTTTTTCCAAGACCCAGATCGGGCAGCCTTGGGCCGCTTCCTGGCATCTCTCCTTCAGGCTGTATTGTAGCTTTTGAAATCCCCAGGAAAGAAAAGCCCACTGGTTACCCTTTTATTTTCCTTTTGCTTTCTACTTCTTATTTCATTTCTTGACTCAGACCTAAGCCTCTCCAGTATTCTCTGAGCCCCGAAGAGAGGAATAATCCACTCCAGGCCTCCTATCAAGGTTGGCATCTCCAGCCTAGGTTTCCTTTTGACCTCTTGTCTCCCTCGTCCTTGCCCCGTCGACATCTTTCCCCTCTCCTCCTGCATCGCACCTTGATCAAAAAGCACCGAAGAGGCATAAAAAGGAGGGAAGAGTATTTGCTTTGTCCCCAGGAGGGCACACTCAGCCTCCTGAATGTGGGAGCGGGGAGGGGGAAGGAGGAAAAGGTCAAAGCTTGCACACGGCAAACCGGGTGAGAAGAAACACGGGGCGTGAGGTTACACTGCTCTAAATGAGCGGTCCAGCCGCTGACGGGTCTGTGAACTCAGAAAAGAGAAAGGGTGTCGTGTGGTTGGGGTGTCAGAGAAGGTTTCAGGGAGGAGGTGGCTTTGAGCTGAGTTTGGAAGGACGGTGGATCTGGTCAGGCTCAGAGGAGCAGTGGAGGGTGAGGCTGGGGAGAGGCGGGCATGCAAGGGAAATGAACAGAGATTCAGGAAGTGTTGGAGTAGTTCCTTAGAGAATCCCCTTCCTCTCTCCGGGAAGAAGGGCCAGGTGGGAAGAACTGTGCTGGACGGTAGCAGGTGGGTCCGTTTGGCTGGTGGGAGTGGGAAGGTGGTCCCTGAACAGAAGGTACAAAGGGGTTGTCCTCCTGTGTCCCCCCGCAGGAAGCAGTGCCCACCTCCAGAGCCTCCCTCACTAGGGTTGAACTGAATCCTCCTTCTTGGTTTCCTTGGTAATATGTCTGAGTCTGGTACCTCCCGGAGGGGTGGAGTGCGGAGGACGCACTGGGGGGCCTGCGCTGGTGTGAGCCCCCCATCTCATCAGGCGCAGGACTGGCCCTGGCCCGCTCATGGGCAGATTTGCTTAGGAGGGCAGGATTGCAGGGGGAAGCCTGCCCAAGTGCTAGATCTAAAAGTCTTTCCCCCTTTCTATCCTTCAGTCTCCACGCCCTTTCTTTCAGAACAACAGCAATAACCCATAAATGGTATAAATAAAATATACAAATCCAGGCAAGGGAGGAAAACATAAATGCTGACCCTCGTAGCTCAGTCAAAGGCTCGTGCCTCCAGGATCAGGTTCATGGTTCAGACCCGGGGGAGGCAGGCTGCAGGTCTCGAAGGCGGTGTTTCCTTCCTGGAGGCCCGAGGTGGTTTATTCTGCAGATAGTGCTTCCCCGTGGCCACCCAGGCACGCGGGCACCCCTGGGACCCATTCAAGCGTCCGCCCACATGTTGCCTACCCTCCCCTGCAGGAAGGCCCGGGCCCAGGGAGCCAGCTTTCAGGGGGAACCTGGGTGTCTCGCGCCTCCTCAAGCTTCCTTGGCACCTTGGGCTCTGACAGCTCACACACTGTGTCCCAGGGGGAAGCAGTGTGGCAAGCTGGGGCTATGTGGCCTGTATCTTAAATGCAGGCTCCGGAGCTAGAGAGTCGGGGTTCAAATCCAAGGCCCCTGACCACAGGCAGGATTCCTAACCCCTCTGTGCCTCAGTTTCCTCATCTGTAAAAGTAGGAAGGACAGTTTCTGTCTTCAGAGGGTTGTTCGAAGAATTGAATAAGTTAATATATGTCAAGTACTTAGAAGTACATATTATCCTCTAACTGGATGTTCACAGGGACCCTGTTTTTCTTTAAAAACAATTTTTAAAAAAATGTTCATTTATTTTTGAGACAGAGCGTGACCAGAGAGAGGGAGATACAGAATCCGAAGCAGGCTCCAGGCTCTGAGCTGTCAGTACAGAGCCCGATGCGGGGCTCGAACCCACGAACTGTGAGATCATGACCTGAGCTGAAGTCAGGCACTTAACCAACTGAGCCAGGCAGGCGCCTCTGCAGGGACCCTGTTTTTCTATCCGTAAAATGGAAAGATGTATGAGCTGATCCCCCCCGCCGCCCCGCCACTGACATCTTAAGGAAAATGAGATAATAAGTAAGAGAGCCTCTGATTTCCTTAGAAGAAAGAAGCTCTAGAACTGTATGGCATTATGATTATTATTATTATTTTTTTTTATGTTTATTTATTTTTGAGAGACAGAGACAGCGTGAGCAGGGGAAGGGCAGAGAGAGGGAGACACAGAATCGGAAGCAGGCTCCAGGCTCCGAGCTGTCAGCACAGAGCCCGACACGGGGCTCGAACTCGCAGACTGAGATCATGACCTGAGCCGAAGTCGGCCGCTTAACCGACTGAGCCACCCAGGCGCCCCTATTTTTTACTCTTAGAAGAAGTGTGCTAGGAGACTTGGAGCCAGGTTAATCTACGGGATGTTTGGCTCAGGAGTTCAGATTACTGCATGCTACTTACTCGGCGCTGCTATTGGGCCCTTCTGAGAAAGAACAAGAATTTCACAGATGCAGGACACAGGGGCGAACTGACTCCGGTGTAACTGAACACCTGGCTCGCATGTCCAGCCTCTGCTGCCTCCTCCAAGGGGGAGGAAGGTGCTTCCTTCCCAGGTGTGCTCTGCCCTTTCCACAGCGGGAAGAGGGCTGGAAAGTCCTTCAGACCAAAGCGGGTGGCTGTCGAGAGTTGGTCTGTGCACTCTGGCCGGGGCGGGCACCTTTCTCTCTCTTCTGTGGCCCTCCCGTCCTGGTGGGCGTGCACACGCGTGTTCCTAGCACACGCTGTCAGTAGGCAGCACCCTGTACTCGACGAGCTGGCATTCCACACTCCGGAGCTTCCAAACACCAGCGCCCTATGTTGTTTTTAACTGTCGGAAGTTTTTTTGCCACGTGGTGTAATTGATGGGACTCACTAGCCTAGTCAGAGAACCTGAACTTCAGCAACTTTTGCATCCCTTGAATGGGCGGGTCTGATGACCCAGCAGAAAACCACCCTGTTTTCAGAATTGACTGTTCTAGATCTCCCCGCCTGCCCTACCCCCCACTCCTCTCTGGGGAGAAGAAGCGTGCACAAAGATAACCTGAGCTCCCATTTCTGTGGCTCCAGATAGGAGGGAGGAAGATCGTTTCTGTCTGTGACCTTCTCCTCCCTGCTCTCTCTGAGTCCTGCTACTGAGGGACAAAGGTACATTTCCAGAGAGATGACAGGAAGGGCACTGAGAAGGTTGGTCCTCAGTCGTTTCTGGCCTCCTTTCCAGCTCCCCCATTCCCTGAGGGGTAAGTCACATTCTCATCATCCTCTGGGGACAGTCCTAGACAGATGCCTTTTCTTTCTTTCTTTCTTTTTTTTTTTTTTCTTTTCTTTTTCTTTTTTTTTTTTTTACGAGCACCTGAGATCTTGTGGTGTCCGGTGACCACTGTTCTTGCGATAATGGAGCAGATTCTCAGTCACCCACGTCCAGGAGAAAGTGCACCATTTCACTCCAGCCTGCCATTTACGTCATGAATTCTCCAGCTTTGTGTCTCTCTTTTTGTTTTTAATGTTTATTTATTTTGGGAGAGAGAATCCCAGTCAGGCTCTGTGCTGTCTGCGCAGAGCCAGATGCAAGGGTTGATCTCATGAACCGTGAGATCATGACCTGAGCCAAAATCAAGAGTTGGTTGCTTAACCAGCTGAGCCGCCCAGGCAGCCCTCCAGCTTATGCCTGTTTCTCTGTGTTATTTGCAAGTCTCTCCAGACCACGGTGCACTTGCATTTATCTTATAGTAGTAGAACAAGTTTAATGTACACTTATTATGGTCCTGGATATACAACGACAAGCACAACTGATATAGACCCTATCTTTATAAAGCTTATAGTCCAGTTGGGGAGACGGGCACTAATCGTATACATATATAAATAAAATTTGGATCTGTGTTATGTTGGAAAGGCCAGGAGGATGTAAGAGAGTATAGAAGAGAACACTGCTCTGGTCTCGTGTATTGAGGCAAGTGTTGAAGAGGCAACATTTTATCCCAGGCAGAGAAATAGCACGTGCAAAGGTCCTGTGGCACATTAGAGAAGCGGATAGGGAAGGCTGTTGTGGCTGGAGAGCCAGAGGAGAGAAAATAGGGCTCATGATATGGTAAGAGGTCAGGAGGGGCCAGAACACACGGGCCTCGATGGGGATTTTAGGGATGTGTACTTTTCCCTACGAGCAGTGAGCAGTTATAGAAATTTTAAGTTAGGAAGTCGCTTGATTCAGTTCATGTTCTAAAAATCCCCCCTTGGAAATATAGGGAGATTTAGCAATATACCTTGGAAAGGATGGGACAGGTGAGGAGACTTTTCTGGGCAGAATTCAGAAAAGAAGAATAAGACGCGAGCATGCACCTGAAGGACAGGGCGTGAGCTGGGAAAGGCTGTGGCAAAGGAGCTTCCCCTTTAACCGCCCTCTCCCTTCCTGTCATTCCCAGTCCCATTCGGCAGTCCGAAGTAACTGACAGCCCATCCCCTACCCTGGAGGTTTTTGATTTTCTGGAGAGATTGATTTTCTTCCCAAGGAGCATCTGGAGCAGCTTGCTTCCCTCTGTTGTCCCCGCCGCTTATTCCGGACTGCTCCTTTGGGCCTCTCAAGGTGTCGACTGCCCGCACGAGGCGCACCCGTGTGACTGGAACCTCGATGGCGAGGCTGCGCCCTCTGGCTCTTATGCCTCCTAAAGCTTGCGAACCACCGTCCTCGTCCTCGTAGCCTGCACCTGCAACAACAGATATAATGGTGCCGTAACTGCGTGCGGGGGTTACCTGGGGACCAAGTGCGTGGGAGGCACAGACGGCCTTCTTTAGGCCTGGAAACGATGCACTCGCGCAGACAAGGACCTGGCGGCCGTGGTTTCCTCGCTGGTGCAGTTACGAAGCGACGGAGCTGGGGCGAGGAGGAGGCTCAGCCCCCCCCCCCCCCGTGGCTGCCCCCAAACATCGCACTGCGCCTTTCTTTCTTGACGCCTCTGTTTTGTTTGTTTTTTGAGAGACAGAGAGAGTGGGTGTAAGGGAGCGAGGGGCAGAGAGAGAGAGAGAGAGAGAGAGAGAGAGAGAGAATTCCTGGAGGGAAAGAGAGAGATGAGGGAGAGAGAGAAAAGGGGGTTGACTCGAAGTGGGGCTTGAGCTCACCTGATCTGGGGCTTGAACTCACAGACCGTGAGATCATGACCTGAGCTGAAGTCAGATGCTTAGCAACTGAGCCACCCAGGCCCTCCTGCCTCTGTTCAGTAGTGTGCAAGGTGAGGTGAATGCTTATGCTTTCCCGATGTAGTTCCTTTAAAAAACAGATTCAGCACCTTTTGCGGGGGTAGTTCTTGAGACCCATCCAGAAGTGAGTATCTAGTTAGTGTATGAGAGGGTAGAATTAGGTGGGTTTATCATTATTTTAGTTGTTTTGTAAGGAAGATAGCAAACCTATATGAAAGTAAACAGAATAGTATAAAGAACCATCATAAATCCATCACCCAAGTTCAACAGTCATAACGGGGGTGGGGGGTAGGGGGGTGGGAATCTTTTCAGTGGTTCAGACTTTGCCCTGTGATTTTCTCATTTTTATGTCCATTGAATGAAATGCCTGAGGGGTGCCTAGGTGACTCAGTCAGTTGAGTGTCAACTTCAGCTCAGGTGATGATCTCACAGTTCATGAGTTTGAGCCCCATGTCAGGCTGTGTGCTGACAGCTCAGAGCCTGGAGCCTGCTTCGGATTCTGTGTCTCCCTCTCTCTCTGCCTCTCCCCTGCTCTGCTCTGCCTCACTCTCTCTCAAAAAATAAATAAACATTGAAGGAAATGCCTGATAAGAGAACGGGCAGAAGGATCAGACAAGTTTTAAAGTACCCCTACCAGGGAGTACTGGAGGGGGGGGGAAGCTCTTTTGATTCAATGTGTCCCTTAACCGTACATACAGCTCAGAGGCAAGGCTGGGGCGTGGAACTGCAGATCTAAGAAGTAACTCAGAGATCACTGGTGGTCTCCCTCACTGGCGAGACACGGTGGCAGAGGCCTGGCAAGGTCTGGAACAGTGGTTAGGCCTCACACAGCTAGGAAAGGCCCAGTTCTGTGGAAACCCAGGCCTTCCCGCCCCGCCTCCCTTATGCACCACAGAGGGTCTCAGTATTTTTTTTCTCATTTATTTTTTTTATTTTTAATTTTTTAAAATGTAGATATATTTAGCCTATAGCATTATATTAATTTCAGGTGTATAACATAGTGATTCGATATTTATATGTATTGCAAAATGATCACCATAATAATAAATCTAACACCACACCTACTTAAAATTTTTTTTCTTGTGATGAGAACTTTTAAAATCTACTCTCTCAGTAACTTGCAAATATACCATTATTAGCTATAGTCACCATGCTATACCTTCTGCACCAGGACTTACATATAACTAGGCGTTTGTACCGTTTGGACCCCTTCACCTATTACCCTCCGCTACCCACTGCCTCTGGCAACCACCCGTCTGTTCTCTCCTTTCGCACGTGAGTGAGATCATACGGTATTTGTCTTTCTCTGACTTACTTCACTTAGCATAATGCCCTTGAGGTCCATCCAGGTTGTAAATGGCAGGATTTCCTTCTTTTTTATGGATGAATAATACTCCTTTGTGCGTGTGTACACAGACCACATTTTTGTTATCCATTCATCCATTGATAAACACTTATGCTGTTTCCATGTCTTGGCTATTGTAAATAATGCTGCAGTGAACGGGAGGGTGCGGTTAGTGTTTTCATTTGCTTTGCATAAATAGCCGGAAGTGGGAATGCTGGATCCTAGAGTAGTTCTATTAAAAAAATAAAAAAATAAATAAAAATATATATATACACACACACACACTTATATGTATATATATATATTTAAGTTTATTTATTTTGAGAGAGAGAGAGGAAGAGAGAATGAGTGGAGGAGGGACAGAATGAGAGAGAGAGAGAGGAAGAGAGAGAATCCCAAGCAGGCTTCACGCGGCCCAGGGCCCAAGGCAGGGCTCAGTCCCACAGACTGTGAGATCACTACCAGACCCAAGAGTCCCAAGAGTCGGACACGTAACCAACTGAGCCACCCAGGCGCCCCCTAAGGTAGTTCTATTTTTAATTTTCCGAGAAAGCTCCACTCTGTTTTCCACAGTGGCTGCACCAATTTCCATTCCCACACACAGTGCCCGAGGGTTCCTTTCTCTCCACCTCCTCGCCAACACCTGTTTTGCTACCGGCCATTCTGACAGGCCCGAAGTGGTAGCTCACTGTACTCTAGTGTTCGTTTTTGTGTTTGCTCTGATGTTTCCCAGTGCGGAGCCACGGGAGACAGAACCCCTGTGAGAAGCTGTCCAGAGTCCTGATGGTTGGAATGCCAGTATTTGGCCACCTCAAATTTTTGCTTCCTTCTTGTGAAAAAGACCCTTAGCGTAGCCTGGTGTTCTCTGGGTCTGGCTAGGAAAGAATATACCTATAAAACGAGTCCTGGAGGAAGTGAGGGAGACTGCGTGTGCATTCTCCCTTAGCTCTGCCTTTCCTAAAAGGCCAGAGGCTCTAAGGCAAAGTATGACAAGATAGTGGGAGCCATAGGGAAGGAAAGAAGAAGAGAAGGAAGAAATCAATTTCACCGGGCAGCTTCACGGAGGAGGCGAGGCTGAAGAAGGCCTTGATGGGTAGGTGGAAGTTCGGGAGCTGAGGAAAGAGCAGCCTTCCCTTTAAGAGGGGAATCAATCTCTTCGCATGGCACGTCAACCAGGAATTATTTAGCACCTCCTGAAGCGGAAGCCTCTGTGCTTCACGCTGAGGTGGATACTAAAAAGCAGAGGATACAATTTCTGTTCTCCAGGAACTTCCTGTCTAGCTGAGGGACAAGACGTATGTTGAATATTAACATAAGTTGAAGACTCGAAGACTCTAAGAGGCAAGTTGACTTCTAAGCCAAGCCTGAAGAAGAGTGCACCGGAAACCAAGAGACGAGTCCCAAAGGAGAACACGGTGACAATGTTAATGACCGTGGACCCGGTTCTTTGTGTATGTGGCCATGAGCTGGCTGCTACAATAACCGTGTCATTACACAGCAGCCTTTTAAAGTAATAATTATACTAGCTCCAGCTACCATCTCTTGAACACCTACACTCTGCTCAGCAATCTTGTGCTGTGTGGTTCACACACATTAATACATTTAATCCTCCCAGGAAGCAGATAATGTTAACTATTTGATAGCGAAGAAAGCTCTAAAGACTTTAAGCAACTTGCCTAAGTCTCCAAGGCACAGACCCGGGTCTGTCCACGCAAACCAGGTAGGGTTCAAAAAGGCACAACATGCATGGCGGCCAGGCGGGGTGGCTGGGAGGGAGAAGGCTGGACAGGCAACGAAGCACCCGGTGTAAACATCAGTGTGAAAGCGTGGGCGCTGATCCCGTAGGTGCCGGGGAGTTATTTAAGATACGGCAGGATGGACGTTGAGGGTGATGAATTTGCAGGATGGCTTGAGTTGGAGGGGCTGTGGCAGGAACACAGACCGAAGCGACTAGGGTCTATGGGGGGGAGGGTGTGGTGGCGGTGGGCCTGTGCCTGGTCAAAGCAAGTAATGAAAACCCTCACAGCCCATCAGACTTAATTAAAATCAAATAAACTCTCCAGCAGTCCCATCTCGCACCAAGTAGGGATAGAGATTCCAGATCACTCCTAGGGCCTTAATGCTGGTTTCAGTATAGCTGCAGGGGCACAAAGCCTGGTCGATATATAATATTTGCAAAATACGTGTGTGTTCTGCATCCATAGGCTCCCTTACACGTTTACGGTCTCGGCCCTCAGCGAGGTCCTCGGTGCCCCGTCGTAACCTCTTTTCTGAGCCTTTTCCATTTCTCCTCTTCAGCCCTCATTCAGGGTTTTCCATTTACCTGAAAACCCACTCCGCCCTCTCGCTCTGAACAGAGGATTTCACCACCGACTTGGTTAAGAAAATTGAGGCCGTGAAGCCAGGAATTTCCTTGTGACTCCTGCCCTCTGCCTCCTTGTGGCAAAACCACTTCTTCAGAGGGGCCTCCCCTGAGCACCACACCTAATGCTCCCTGCCGTAGTCGCCCTGGTGTATTACTCTGGTATATGTTTTCACAGTGCATGTAACCATCAGAAATTATCTTTACGTATTTGTTTGTCCACCTGTCTTTAGTCTGCCTTTCCCCGTGGATGTAAGTTCTGTGAGAGCACAGGCCTTGCCTGTAATACCCACGGTACCTAGTATATTGTAAGTGCCCGGGACATGGAAGGTGCTTAAAATAGAAAGAATGAGTAGATTCCCATGGCTTCAGCCGGTGCTCACAATTCGATCTTCTTTCCTCCTGACCATCCTGTCGCCTACTCCATATCTCCTGGGTGTTTCCCTTCAAACGTATATCCTAAATGAATTCTTCTTACTCTAAAGCTGCCTATTCTCCTCGGGGTTCACGATTATTTGAGTAAAAATCTCAGGGTCATCTTTGGCTCCTGTCTCTCTACACCCCTACATACACTTAATCCCTGAGTCCTGTTGACTTGACCTTGGCAGTGTCTCTGGACTTTTGTCTCCTCCTCCATTTACCTAGGTAACATTAGTGCTCACAGGGACACTGGCGGGAGCTTCTAATTGACTTCCCAGCTGCAGTCTCTCCCTGTGTCAGGCTATCGCTACCCACAGGCTCTGCATAGTTCAGTTCCTTTATACCACCAGTGACTCCTTAATGATTATAGAATTCATCCATGTACCCATCCATCCATCGATCCACCTCCATCCATCCATCCATCCATCCATCCATCCATCCATCCATCCATTCACCCACCCATCCACCCATCCACCCTCCCATCCATCTATCCATCCATCCATCCATCCATCCATCCATCCATCCATCCATCCATCTGTTCATCCACCCATCCACCCATTCATCTGTCCATCCACCGTCCATCCATCCATCCATCAGCTATTTACTGAATACCAACCCCGTGCAGCCCTGTGAGAGGTGCTGGGATAGAGAATGGAGAAGATAATGTTTGCTTTCATATAAGTTTTCAGTCTTATAGGTGGGGACAGATATAAATAGTCAAAAATCATTCAAGTGTTACAGGTGCTTTTTATTCATTCATCAAATATTTATTGAGCTCCCTCTATGTGCCACACAGTGTAGGTGTTGGGGACACAGCAGTCAATAAAACCAAGTCCTCACCCTTGTGGGACTCACATTCTAGTGGACAAATGCATAGGTATAAATGCTATGGTGAGACTAAAGTGAGGTAAGGGGTATACATGTGTGGGTTTGCCCCTTGCACGCTGTTCAGAGATGACTTCAGTCAGGTGATGATTGAACAGAAACCTGCAGGACTGAAGGGAGTGGCACTTGGAGGTGTCTGGGGGAAAAGAAAAGCATTCTAAGCGGTGGGAACAGCCTAAGACCCTGTGCCGATGCGCTGGGCTGGGGGTACACCTCGAGGAGTGTGTACACAAAGGAGGGAACAAGTCCATTCTGCCTGGAGCGACTGGGGACACTCCTCAGAGGAGGCTGCCAAACTACCTAGCCTGACGTTCACAATTCAGCTCATTCCATTGATTCGTGGACTCAGCTTGAATCATGCCAGACCACGAACTTCCCACCTCCAGGCCTTTGCTTCTCTGCCATTCTCTGCCAGGACTTCCCCTCTGACCCCCACACCTCTGCCTGATGCCCCTCTCCAGTTTCCACTCACCCTCCAAGGTCTGGGCCTCCTTCAGGCAGAACCACTGCCTGTGGCTTCCATGCTAGCAGAGCCCGTAGCTCTTCTGGCACTTCTGGTGAGCTGTGGCTTCCTCATGAGAAGGAACTCTCCTTCAGCACTCTGCAGTGTGTGAGGCACACAGTAGGTGGTTTAATGCATATCCAAATTTCATTGGAGAACAACTCATTTTATTACCAGACCACTCTACATAGACCTGTAGACAGACATCCATGAACTTTTTCCACATCTCAGCTGCTTCCCCCCCACCCCCGCAGTTCCTAATGAAAGCAACAGGGTCATGAAATTAATTTGTCACTCTGGTGCCAGCTTCACTCAGCTGACTCATGGCCGGGGATGGGATTTTTAAACATGTGTTTTTCATCTATGTGCTAATTTCTCTTTTCCTTCTCGGTCATTTCTCTTACCCTCAAATTCGTGGGCGGTAACTGCCTTCGGGTCTGGTGGCACCTGAACTTCCCCCGGACCCTCTGAACAGAGATGCTTTCCAGCTTTGGGCTGAGAAGGGGGCAAGCGGGCTCTGATTTGGGAAGGGCAAGAGGGAATAAAGATGAAATGACGTTTCCTTCCCTCTCGAAATGCATTAGAGCGTATCTGTTTGAGAGAGGCCTGAAGTATATCTGTATTTTGCTCTGAATGGAATCCTGTGTCTTTCAGAGGATTCTGTGATCTGCCCTCCATGATGGAGAGATAAGAATATTTCCATGTATCCTGAGATTAATTTGTTAATGCAACTATTTATTGAGCACCTAGTACTATTCTGGGTGATGGACATGAAGCAGTGAGCAAAATGGGTGAAATCCTTGCCTTCCTGGAGCTCACATCCTGGAGAGTAAATGGGATACAGATGATGGCCCAAGTACGCAAATAAATGAGGTGGCGCCTGGGTGGCTCAAGTTGGTTAAGTGTCTGACTTTTGATTTCAGCTCAGGTCATGATCTCATGGTTTATGAGTTCGAGCCCCACATCAGGCTCTGCCCTGACAGTGTAGAGCCTACTAGAGATTCTCTCTCTCTTTCTCTCCCTGCCTCTCCCCACTCTTTCTCTCAAAAATAAACAAATAAACATTAAAAAAATGAGACGGCGGTAAATGAAGGCGACTGAAACAAGGAGTTGGGACCAGGGGTGGGGGGGGGCAGTTTAAGTAAGGTGGCCGCTGAAAAGTGGTACCGCTGAAAAGTGTCATTTGAGGGTCATCTGGGAGAAGCTGATTCAAGGCAGAGGGAATAGCAGGTGCCAAGGTCCTGAGGTAGAATCATGGCTGATGTTTTGAAGGGCAGCAAGAAGGCCAGTGTGGCTGGAGCAGGGCAAGCGAGAGGGAGAAGAGCACGAGGACTTTGGCTTCTCTTTGGTATTGGGAACCCACTGGAGGATGTTTATAGTGTCACCCTGGCTACTGAGTTGAGAGTAAATAGAGAAAATGGGGGGCCAAACGGGACCGGTGAGGAGGCAGTGGGTGGGAGCAGGGTGGTAATTGCAAAAGTTGTGAGAAGTGGCTGGATTTTGCATACATTTCATAGAGAAGATGATGGCATTTGCAAAGAAATTGGAAGTAGGGTCTGACAACAAGAGGGCTCATGGGTGACTCCGAGGTTTCCGGCCCGAGCACGAGCACACATAGAAGAAGGGGGTTGTTAAGATGGTGAGAACACAGGGGCGGATGTGCATGGGCTCAGCTCTGCCCTCGTTGGCTGGAGATGCTAATTCGACATCCAGGTGGAAATGTCCAGTAGGCCGGAGGGTTGTGGGCCTGCCCCTGTTGGACCTCCAACTGGGGAGGAGATCAGGAAACTATCCAGTGAGTCTTGCTGGGACCTGGGTCACAAACTGGTTGATCCAAAGGCACAGAGAACTATCTCTGGGCTGTGCCATTGAATTAAAAAAAAAATCGCTTTAAAAAGCACGTTTGGATTCAATTCAAGAAATATTTGCTAGTAGCGACTATACGCCAGGCAGTATGTAGGTGCTTGAGGCTATAAGAGTAGCACTGAGATGGTTTTTGCCCCTTGGAGCTTAGAGTCAACGGAGAGAAGTGTAAAGCACGCGTTTTCATTAGAACAATGGCACATCCACAACTAATATGAGAATAGATCCTATATCTTGATGAATAAAATTAAAACATTTACTCAGGACACTATTTCCATGGTCATGATAAAGCAAGAAGATTTGAAAATGCGATTTTCCAAATGGAAACTCGTTTCTTGCTTAGAAATTTGCTTTGGAAGTCCTCGTGACCAAGTGCAGGTATAAGTGACCGCTGAACAAGGCTAAACGTTTTCCCATGACCAAGCACTTGCCTAGGAGGCCCGTGGTTATAGGGATTATATAAGTCGTCCTCGGTAGGGAAGTTTTGTTTTCAAAAACTGCTACAATCATGCATGCTATTCACGTTTTACTTAGTTTATAACCTCAAAAGCGGATGAGAAACTTTTGTCAAAGTGGCAGCAAAGGTTACAAAAATTCCAATACGAATACGACACCCGGTGGGCCTGGAACGTTGTGGCCTGGGTGCGCTGTTGTCTGTCATCATTTACTTCCCTGGTGGTCTTTACCATTTTGGTCTTTGTGTCCCACGAACTGGGAAATTGGACTGGGGCAGGAAGCTGGGGGGGTTTTCTCGCTCTTGGCATCAGATCATGTCTTTCCTTATTTTGGACAAGATCCCAGGTGATTCAGGGATGTCTTGGAAAATGTACCCCTGAGCCTAAGTGTTGGAGGGTTGGAAAGAAGACATCTATAGTGGCTCTTTGTCTAGCGTGAAAAGTTTGCGAAGGTGTCACTTTTGTCTTGTTTACCACCGATTCCCCAGCACCTGACTCCATGCCTGGCACAAAGTAGGTGACTGAAAAGTATTTGTTGAATGAATACATGAAAGGCGCCTCCCACCCCACCGGTCAAGCTGTTCTGTCTCCAGAGCAAACAGAGTCCGATGGTAGCTGACTTTGAACAGCGGCGTGTGGGAGTATTGCTCAGGCCCATACCCTCTGTACCCTGGGCAAGGGTAAGGTCGGATAGAATGGCCTGGGCATCGAATATACCAACAGACTTGATGGGTGATTCTAGAAGGTTTGGGGGGATGGTGTGGGGGTGCAAGGAGGCCACAGAGGACAAACAAAGTTAGACTATGAGAGTCAAAGGAAGAGTTAGCCAAAGATGGGGAAATGCTCAGGCAAAAATGTTCCCAGCTGGGGGCTTACCTTAGCTTTTGGGAAATATCCCTACCCTCCCACACCAGGGTTATTTTGAAATAAATCCCAGACATCATTTATTTTCTCTGTAAAAATTTCAGTATGTATCTATAAAAATAAAGATTCTTTTAGAAAATATGGTCACAGCCTCATCCAAGTTAATAATTTCTTTTTTTAAATTTTTATTTATTTTTGAGAGAGAGAGAGAGAGCCCAAGCAGGCGAGGGGCAGAGAGAGAGGGAGACATGGAATCTGAAGCAGGCTCCAAGCTCTGAACTGTCAGCACAGAGCTCAGCGCGGGCCTTGAACCCAGGAACTGCAAAATCATGACCTGAATCAAAGTTGGACGCTTGACTGACTGAGCCATCCAGGCGCCTCCCCTCAATAATTTCTTAATATTATAAAATATCCAGTTAGTGATGAAATATATTTCTTTATTATATATACACACAGACACACAGAAACACATACTTATATATTATTGTTCGTTTTAGCAGTATCTAAAAAATGACTTCATTGGTTTTATGGAAATGTATTATTTGTTACTAAAAATTCAAGCAACACAAAAAAATAGCAAGAGGAGAACAAAAATGGAGGTCATTTCAGATACCTCTCCGTGCATATGTTCAGGCAGAACAAATAGAAGTTGGGTATAAATGCTGTCTGAAATACTTTTTTATATTAAAAGAATTGCTAAGTGTTATTTTAGAGCTGAAGGGGCACCTAAGGCTTTCGCATAAGGCAGGGCTGGACTGCAGACCCCTGGAGGGCAGGGCCATGCCTCAGCTGTGTTTATACACCTGCCTCCCCATCTTCGTGCCTGGCACCCAGCTGGTGCCTAACTATGGTTTGAATGGAAGGGGTCCTTAAGAAATCACTCAGCCGTCTGGTGGAAGAGGACGGCCCGCGAGTCGAAATCACTTGCCGAGATCCGACAGCTCTTGAGGGCACACGTGGGGCTGGGAATCCTGTTTCTTTGCTCTTTCTCCGGCCTGGGATTGAGCTGTGGAGCAAAGCGGTGCAGCGCCCCAGCCTGGAGTCAGACGCCCCTGGGCTTGATTCTGCTCTGGATCTTTCCCCATGACTTAGGAGCGGTGCGACCGACGTCCCTTCCCAGCACAGCTTACCTACCTCAGACGGCTGTTACGAAGAGTCAATGAGATAATGCTTAAAAAGCTTATGGCATAGTTCCTAGCGTGTACCAGGTGCCGAATAAACGTTAACTGTGCTTGTTATCATTATTTGTGGTAACGGCAGCAGCAGTCCTAATAGTATCATTCTTTTCTTCTTCTCCTGGAAACGTCAACTGGAACTCAAAGAAGGCCCAACCCGCCCCCTCTTCCTCCCCCCTCCGCTCAGGTTCAGATGGAACCCAGTTTATAACTTTGACTTTTGCCTCATTCCTGCCATGGGGAAGGAAAGATTATTACGTGTGGGAATCCTGTTCCTGTATTGCGTCAGTTTCTGGTTGGCAGATTATGTTTCGTGGTCAAGGTTCACGTGTCTTCTGCCTATACGTAGTTCAGCGGTGCTGCCTTAACAAGAGCTTTGCAAATAATTATTCTGAGCTCTTCAAATAGAAACCCCGGGCAAAGGGCTGGGTGCAAGACGCCTGGCCTTCGGTTTGCTGACTTAGCAGCTCTTCCGGGGCCCTCCTCCAGGCCCCGGGTCTGTCAGGTCACTAATGGAATCTGCTGGAAGCAAATTAACTCATGAAAAAAGGGCTAACAAATCACTCCAGCTGTTGGTGTCTGCCCCAGGATGGCTGGCACTTTCCTGTCCACTCGTGAGTCTTCACCCCACAGTCCATACCTCTCTTGGGGAGCCCCACTTTCTCTTACATGGCTAGCGAGGAGCATAAAGGCTGTTCTGGAATCCTAGCCCCCCCCCCACCCCCCAGCAGAGCTATGGTCTGTGCATGTGAGAGGGCCATCTGTGCAGCCCGACATGCCCTCCTGTGTGGGAAGCTTGTGAGCTGGCTGCATGTATTATTCACACTTCTGGGTTCGGGTTGGCTTAACCATTTGCTCCGAGTCGAGGCTGGGAAAAGGGGGGCAGGTAGGGGAGAACACAGCTATGCTCTTAAGCCTAGTCTGTTCTTCCCTGGTCAAATGTGTGCTCTTTCAAAAACACTGTCTCCTGTGGGGTGGTATCCATGCTCCACAGGGGTCTCCCCTTGCATTTCTCAAATGCAGCTTCCCTCCCCAGCCCGCTGCAGAGCTTGGGGGCCCTCACAAAGCAGGCTGAAGAAAGTGCCAGGCTGCCACCGTGACCCTTCTTCTTCCTCTCTTTCCTCACCCCTCTTGGCTCCCCCAAAGTTGCCTCATGGATCCCTGAGTAAATTGAAAAGTGTGTATGTGTGTGTGTGTGTGTGTGTGTGTGTGTCCGTCCGTCCGTCCGTCCGTCTGTCGTCTGTCCGTCCTGCTGGCTGCAACAGGAGTGATAAGAGAAGAGGGAAAGATGCTCTCCTTCTGCCTCAGAGAGGGGGCGTCCGGGGAGAGGGTTTTGTGGAGCTGGAGAACCACCAGGAGCGTCCTGTGACAGCTGCAGGAGAGAATTTGAGTAATGGACCCGGGGTGTGGTGGTAACTGAGGATGTATCTGGATGGAAGGAGCCACAGACAACCTCTCCCTACGACACAGGGGGAGAGAGTTAAGAGGAGTCATGCCATGCCTGAGGCCGTCACGTTGAGATGAGCTACGTGAAGCCCCAAAGAATGGGCCAGGCCGTAGAAGACCCTCATTACTCTCTTGTTCCGTCTTTCCTTCCAATTCACCCAGCTCTTTAGTAGCTGTGGGTGATCTAGATTCTAGAAGTTTCCTGACATTCCCTGCCTAAGAATAGAAATTACCCCTGAGTGCAGCTGATTTGAGGCTCCAGCAAATAGTTCATGCCTTAAGCCATTAAAAGCCCCTGAGGTATGAACCCCCGCCCCCCTAACGGCACCCAGGGGTTCACTTCTTGGTCTTGGTGCTACCTTTTCTCATTGCCTAGGGACCCAGGGGTGTGGGTGTTTGCTTCGGACCACACTTACACATGGGTTATATAGAGTCCATTGCCTCCCCTGCCCCTCACCGTGCCTTGGCCAGCAGTGTCTTAGTTAAAAGGCTCCCTGCGAACTAAGCTGTGGAGAAGCAGGGTGAGCCTGAGGAGAAGGTTCGTGGCTGATACGGTGGAGGCCTGAGTTTCGTGTCTCCCAGGTGGCCAAGTCTCGTAGGCACAACCTAGAGAGGTCTTCACAGGTCGACATCACTGGAACGCGTTTCGGTGTGTTGAACAGGGCAATGCTTCTTCTATAAACCACACCGCCCTGGTCAGGTCACCAGTCTGTGCCTCAGTTACTTTTTCTATAAAATGGGGCTAGTAATAGTAATAACAATGATCCATTATCTCACCAGGGGTAATGGTCAGATGGCCCATGTGAAATCTCTTTAGAAAGAAGGCAAAGGGTGGCAAAGTTTCTACTTCCCTCATTTGTGTTATTAGTATTATTATTATTTGGTCATGGCAAATAAACCATTTGAAATTTATCTCAATCATCTCAGGTAAAAAGGTAGAGAAGTAAGTATATATCATCTTTGCTCAATAAATCAGAGCGATTGTCACTGGGGAGTCAGTGCTGGAGCTGGCAGAAGCTGGGCCCTGGGCCTCCCTGTTTGGTCTGCTCCCCCTCCTGCCTGTTACTTTTTCATATTCCATATCAAAGTCTCCATCGCTCTTTCAAGTCCTGCATAGCCTGGGCTCTGATCATCCGGGGACTGCGCAATTCTTACTAATATTAAAGGGGAGGGTTTTCTTAGCCTGCCTCCCTTCGTTTCTACTATGTCAGTGTCAGAATGGAGAGGGCAAAAGCGGAATTGGAAGGACATCTGGTCTGTTGCAAATTTGGGTTCCCTCTGGTGACTTTAAGGACTGAGAGGAGTGAAGTGTGACTGGTAACCGATTAGCTGCAGAACTTCTGTGACTGTGAGCTTTGATTTCAGGGTCAGGCAGGAATGGACAATTAGATCCCGCTGCCTGGCTCCGCCAAATACCCGGAGTCTAAAAGACCCAGAACGTGCATTTTCCCGCATTTCGGATCCCCGATCACTGATTTGCTGAGAGCCACTGTATCTAATTTTATTCATGCAAAAAGCAGCTGTCAGTGAAAGTCCTGTAAATGAATTGGATTTTCCTATTGGCCTCATCACTCCAACACTGTTTTTTTTTTTTTTTTTTCCCCCACTTCTTTGCTAATTACTTTGCAACTGGTAAGGGCTCTTTGAGGTGAGTTCTCTTATTTCTCAAGCTTCCAACTGAAATATTCTCTGAATAAACACTTAAACGATGGAAGAGGTTGGTGTCGCTTTGAAAGTCCATTCTTTAAGAGAGGAAGAAGATGATCTTAATAATTGGAGGGATTCCAGCCGATTGGCTGGTTCTATGAATTTGTATGTTCTGGCCAGTGATAGGGACGGGGCAGTGGGAACAGGAGCCGGGTCCCACTAGTACAGGAAGGCACCCTTCCAGCTGCATTGCTTAGGCTGCTCTTAAGCCAGTCAGGTCAAGAAGCCCGAATCATTTTCCTGGTCTTGAAGTTCTGTTTCTGACTTAGTTTTGCCTGATGCAGCTTCAGACTCCTGCGAAGTGGGTTTCAAGGAATTGTCCTTTCTTAGCTTGGTGCATTCTGGACGAAATGACCTGAGTGTTGACAATATAACGATAAAAGTTTGTAATTTGGAAACATCTTGCTGTTTCCAAAACCTACTGACTCACATTACATAGGCATCGGGACAAAATGCCACCCTTGGGGGAAAAATAAAGGATCTGAAGATAACTTTTTCATTTTATAATCTTAAACATTTAAAAAATAACATGCTGATTGTAATAATGCATAGAAGTGCATAGAAGTACAAGATAACAAAGAACAGAAAAAATAAAAAGACTTCTTCCCCAATTGCCCATTTTGCTCCCTACTGTTAAGGCCTTTTGTTTGTTTGTTTGTTTTTTGTTTTTTTTGTTGTTGTTTTTTGGTTTATCCTTCTAGAGATATTCTCTTTCTTTCTTTCTCTCTCTTCTTTCTTTCTTTCTTTCTTTCTAATTTTATTTAAATCCAAGTTAGTTAACATATAGTGTAATATGGTTCCAGGAGTAGAATTTAGTGATTCATCACTTCCAGACGTTTTTCTGTGGCTCCGAAGGCATACATATATATGCAAGCCTATGCTAGAGTAGCGTTTAGGTAGTTGAATTAAGGAAGAAAAATTTAGTTGTAGGGTACTTTCCTTTATTTCTTTTACTAAATGGTAAATTGAGAAAAAACTCATTCAGACCCATTAGGAAAATCCTTCCTACGAACATTTAAATATCTCTAATCAGCCTATAATTTGCACATGGCCTGGGCTTTCTTAGTCAGCCAAACAGCATGTAGTGTGTGGCAAAGAAGTTAATCTAAGTTTTTAACAAAGTGCAGGCTGACCATAGAAATCCGCGTGTAAGGTAGTAACACTGCCTTGTGTGTGGAGAAGACACTTTTTTAATGACATTTGGCCGGTGGCATACAATTTCTCCAGGAATCTCAGAGCAAAATACTAAAGGTCGAATAAATGTGTAACCCGAGAATGTGTGACGTTTATTGCCAGACGCAGCGACAGGCGGTGATCCTTCAGAGTGTGAGGTGAGGAAGCTCTGGATGGTTCTCCTAAGGTGGAGAGACCAGCCAGCCAGGGCATCCTCTGTGTTCACACACACTCCCCTCCCCCTTTCAAGAAGGGGGTGGGGTGGGGTCACCAAAACAGGCCCAGGATGGCAGATTGGATCTAGATTTCAGTTTTTCCTCCTCCCACAGACTTCGTGGTCGTGAGGCTGAAGGAGGTCCCAGAGTTTGAACTCTCTTCTCTGGTTCCTGGCCTGGGGCACACCTAGGACTCTGGCTGCGTTTCACTTTGCAGCCTGTTCTGGGATGGAGCGGCGGGAGCCTTGAGGGGCAGCCTCCAAAGCAGCAGCTTCTCTGTCGCCTCCTTTGCCCCACTTCTGTGGGTCCATTCTTCTCCCGCAACTTGACTCTCTCTGGAGAACCAGAACTGGGGCTCGCAGCCCAGTGCTCTGTTTTCTCCTCAGCCCTCCCTTCACCTACCTGCCGCACCTCTTCGCTTCCACGTCCTCAAAGGGGATAATGTTCCCCTTGAAAGCGTCTTTTGAGGATTAATTGATGTTTGCTCTATGCTTTGAAGAGAGGATCCTATCAAGGCTCTGCTGTCCTCAGAGCTGGTCCCAGTTCCAGCTGGTGCCGGGCCTGGCCAATCGGGACGCAGCACGAGCGGGCCTCTCATTGGCTGCCTTTCTGGGGCATGTACCCTTGGCCTGCTCATCACCCACGGTAGAAGGGCGACTGCCCACGTAGGAGGCACGGACCCTCAGGTGGACATTTCGTAGGTTGCTCATTGTTTACTTGGAGAACGAGTATTTGCATCCAAGTGATCATCCCTTGGGAAGTTAGTTTGTGGCTGGCTGTGACCCTTTTCTCGTTTGGAAATCGTTCTTTTCTCTGTCTCTCTTTTTGAAAGCTTTGTAAGTGGAAGAGTGTTAGAATCTGCCACCTCTCAAAGAAGTCCCTGGGCCAGCCATTTGTATGGTAATTGTGGGGGATTTGGGGAGGAAAAGGATGTTACCTGCTTCACCATAAGCACTTTCATATCCGTGAATTCTTTGTTAGAGGTGTTTGATCAAAGAAATGGAAGCTGCAACCTCCTGGCTGGAAAGATCTAGATAATGCAGTGCGAGTTAAGAACCTGAGGGTTCTAGGGACAAGATGGCTGAGAAAAAGGAAAAAGGAAGGTTTGTTTTAAGCACAGAACAAACAGGAAGTCAAAACAATGTAAGCCAAAGACGTCTTTGTGGTCTTGTCCTCAGGGAAGACGAGGCTGGAGGGCAAAGCCAGTCGAGCACACTCGGACCTTCCTCTGTGTTCTCCGATGGGCGTCAGGACGTGGGGGGGGGGGGTACCGAGGACCTGCTGCTGACGGTTCCAATGGGGCATTTCAAGGGGAGCCTTCATTTCCTGTCGTGCAGTAGCACCTGATCCCCATAAAGTGTCTCAAGCTCTTGGGGGCTTGTTTTAAGCACTGGTCTTATTAATAGAAACCACTGCTTGCCTGTTCTAACTGATATTTCTGGCTTCTTGCAAAATCGAAGATTTGGTCCCCCTGACCCTTCACCCCATCAAGACAAGCACCACCACTGCTGTCCCTTTTGATGGGGCCAGTGGCACAGAACAGACGCTGTCTGGTCCCCCGACGGGGGCACGTGCTGACTTCTGACCTGTCTGGGAAATTAGCGAAGGGATGGAGTCTTAGTCGAGAAGCATACATTGAGCACAGACATGTACACACCTATGCACACACCCATCACCAGGATTCAGGCCCAGAAGGGATTACTTAAAGAAAGGTCACCTCTTGGCAGGTACAGGGCGTGTAATGCGCATGACAGATTTAAGAGAAGTTAGTCTTAGGGTGAGAGGAGAAGAATCAGATGATCATGGCGCACGGTGCAAGAGATGCCTGTGTGTGTTGGAAAAAGAAAGTGCTGGGGCGCCTGGGCGGCTCAGTCAGTTAAGTATCTGACTCTCGGTTTTGGCTCAGGTCATGATCTCACAGTTTGTGAGATCGAGCCCTGCATTGGTCTCTGTGCTGACAACATGGAGCCTGGTTGACATTCTCTCTCTCTCTTTCTCTCTCCCCCCCTCCCCTGCTTGTGTGCTCTCTCTCTTTCAAAATAAATAAAAATTAAAAAAAAAAAATTTAGAAAAAAATGGGGCACCTGGGCGGCTCAGTCAGTTAAGTGTCTGACTTCAGCTCAGGTCATGATGATCACATGGTTCGTGAGTTCCAGTCCCACGTCGGGCTCTGTGCTGACAGCTCAGAGCCTGGAGCCTGCTTCAGATTCTGTGTCTCCCTCTCTCTCTACCCCTCCGCTGCTCATACTCTGTCTTTCTCCCTCTCAAAAATAAACAAACATCGAAAAAATAAAAAAAATTAGAAAGTGCCTTTCTCTGGCACACCTGTGTGTTTGGAGGAGCAGAGTGGAAGAATGTGGTGACTAGGCAAAAGCAGGGACAAGGGGCCTATATTCAAACCTCTGCGATGCTGTGGACAGGGCCTGGGGCACCCAGGGGCTTGTTCAGTATTGTCTAATGAGAGCCGGCCATAGATTTGTGCATGAACTCAACTTTGAGACCTGGAAGAATAATTTCTCTTCTCCCTTTCTCAGTGTGCTCACCAGCAAAATGGAGACACTACAACAGGCCCTGCAAAATCAAGTGCCTACAGGGGCCAGGCCTGCTGTGTGAGTGAGTGAAGGGATGTCTGGATGGGAAAAGTAGAATAAGGAGCGAAGAAGATGGTGGTAAGCTAGAAGTTCACGCCCATCCCGCGGGATGTCCACATTCAACTCCAGCCCTTTGTCACCTGGGAAGGTGAATCCAGTGTCGCCAAGACTCGTCACTTTTTAAGAGAGCCTCTAAATCTGATTTTGTATGTGAACTCCAACAACTTTTGATGTAATGAATTCAATCTTCAAGAAACAGAGTGCAGCCAAACAAAACATACTTGGGGGCCCTATTTGGCCTGTAGGCCCTTGGTTTGCAACCTCTGGGTTCAAGCCTGCTTGGTGTCTCCCTACTTGGCTACTGACTCTACTTCACTGAGCTCATGGTGTGAGGAGGCAGGAACTGTTGTAGATGAAGAATGGCAGTGAGGACAAAGTTGGGGTGGAGGTTAGAAGCGAAGCTTGGGCCACACCGTTGCCAGGCTGGGCCGGCAGATCTGCACCTGCTGGCTTCAGTGAGGACTGTTGCAAGGCCAGGCGAGATTTGTGCATGGAGGCAGGCGGGAGGGCAAATCCAGGTGAGGCGGCTGAGGGAAAGGGCATAGGCTGTGGGTGACAGTAGTACGGGCAGCAGGGTCAAGGGGCAGCAAGGACAGCCCAGGAGAGAGCAATAAGGAGCTCGGTGGACCTTGGGGCTGAGACTGTTTGCTCTCAGACCTGGGCTGGCCTGGGGCCGGGAGCGGGGGGTGTGCAGCCCCTCACCAGCCATGCCCAGGATAAAAGTCTCATAGCCTCACTGGAGGCTCTGTGCATTGCGCGTCTATTCAGAAAAGCACGATACTCGGTCCAGCCTTCCAAACTTGTAGACAAGTTGGGAACATAAGCCCTTCATACATAGAGAGGCAGAGTAGCATGATGGGTGAGAAGAGACTAAGTTTAGGTCTCGTACAACTTGGGTTTGAAGCTGACCTTTGTCATTTATTAGCCGCGTGACCTGGGCAAGTTAGTGAACTTCTTTTTGAAGTTTGCTCATTTGGGAACAACAGTAGTTCCTCCCTTGTAGAGTCGTCATGAGGACTGAATGCAAACAAATGCCTTAATGTGTGTGAAGTGCTTCGTATGGGACCTGGCACAAAGTAAGTGCTCAGACTGAGCTCATGATGATTATGAGACAAGCAGTCACCTCAGCTAACTTGTGGTTCAGCACAAAACCCTTCGTCTCAGCAGAGAGTAGACAACAGATGCAGTAAAAGTTTGCTCCTCCCCTACTGCAAATGTTTCCCTAAACACAGACTCTCTGGCCTGAGCTCCTATTTGCCAGAAAAACAGGAGACATTGTACCCACCTGGGTAAGGGTCATCCGCAGAGCTTAGCTAAGTCTGTTTGGCCCCAGTACCACCTGGTTTACATAATGGTGTTTTCATTCATGTAACAAATATTTGCTGAGTAACAACTACGTTCTAAGCTCTAAGAAAGAGTTTTGGGTATGCCGAATAGAATAAGGTAAGAGTTGGGCCTTAAGGTACTGAATCTAACATAGAGGGTATGCTGCTATAACCCAGATCTCCAAAGAGAATGGCTAAATAAGACAGAGGTTTATTTCTGTCTTATGTAAGCCCTAGAGCGAGCACACCAAGCTGGGAAAGTAGGTCCATGCACTCATTCACGACCCGGACGGTTCTTTACTATTTTGCATCTCTAAGTCTGTGTTTCAGGATGTGAGTAATAGGAGGTGTTGAAATTCAAGGCAAGCTGTTTGTAATTAAGGAGCTTCTGCTCTTTCCGCTCCGTTGGTTGGAGCTTGGTCATATGACTGCATCTAGCTGCAAGGGATGCTGGGAAATGTAGTCTGGAGCCGATGGCCATGTGCTTAGGCAAAACTTGGGACTGGAAGTTATTATAAGAAGGCAGAAGGGAAGGGAGGGAGGCTACTGGAGGGAAGTTAGCAGTTTATGACTCAGGGAGATAGGGAGGCAAATGAACGCTCATAACAGTTAAGTGAGTGCTCCTCTCAATAGCACTAGCTGTAATCCTCGAGTCGAGAACTATGTTGTGGCTCTCATTGGAGTTTGGGATTTGAAATCACACTTCCGATTTCAAATCCCAGTTCTATCAGTTACCACAGCATTGTGCAGCGTTGGTGGTATATAGTGGTGAGCATTGCTGCCTTCCATGTATCCCAGGGTTGGTATAAGAATGAAATAAGTCAACCCATGTGACACTTTTAGGGTATAGTCTGAGCCAGAGTCCATGCTTGGGAAGCGTAAGCTGTTACTGCGGGGAGTGAGGATGTGTCAAGAAGGTCAGTGACTCAAGGATAGCTCGTGGACTGGCTACCTCTCGCAGGTTTGTAGCTCCCCATAGGCCTTGTCTCTCTAGATGCAACGTTGGGCCTTGGCCCTTCTCATCACCAAGATTGTTAATGAAGACAACAAACAAGGCTATCTGAAGGGGCTGGTGTTTTGAAAAAAATAGAACCAGTGTGTGTTTGCCTGGACTGGACCTAGGGGGTGACTTTCGATAGGATATTTCAAGGTCAGCTTTCTACAGCTTGAGTAAGAGTCAGTGAATTTAGTACGTGGTCTGCAGATCTCTGTGGGAAGAGTAAGAGCCTTTCTTGTTCGTTGTATCTCCAAGTAAAGAGCTGTAGAAATTATTTGCAAACTCTATTTAGATAAACCAACAGTGAGCAGTGAGGCTTCTCAGGGACTGGGGAGTCCTTTGCCCTTGCGGAAGACCCTGGAGGCCTGTGTAGGCCCCTTAGCAAGAGGAGAAAAGTGGAAAAGCCACCCCCTGCTCGATACTGTGCTGGCAGGAGGTGGGGTGTCCTCTTACCGGGAGCTGGTGTTCTATGATATGCAGAGGGTATCGTTTTCCGTCTTCTGCTGGTGTCTTGTGCAAAGAGAACCTTCCTAGCCTCAGAACAAGAGACGTAACTTGCCTTGGCAACTCACACGGTGGGTAGATTTTAGCAGAAAAATAAACAGATATTTTGCACTATCTCATTTTTGGAGGTCCGAGAAGTTTCACACCCTTTTTATCCCCAGCTTTTGGAATCAGACCACAACACTACTCTGGAAGAAGGTAGCATTGGATGCTGTCTCACAATGGGCACCATTTTTGACTCCCTAAAAGCATCTAATTGACTCCCAGGAAATGGGATGGAGGTAGAGAAGGGAGTACGTGTCGGAAGATTCCTAGGTGCTTAGGACCCCACCTGTGCTTGTGGAGAAGCTGGCAGAGGTGGACCAGCACTGTGAGTGGAGCGTCTGAGGGCCTGGGTGGGAGCTAGCCTCATGGGTAAGGAGGCAGGGGGTCGTATTCCTCCTGCCTGCCTCTCACAACCTTAGCTGACTTCTTGGTCTTGACTTCTTGGTGTCACGAAGATCCTACGGCCGGATAGCCTGGCCACGTCCTGGGGCTTTCACCCACATGTTCTCCAGCTCTGTGAACCTCGTGTCTTCTCTCTCATCGGTTCCCAACTAGGCCTTCACTCTTCTGACCCTGGGATCAATCTTTGATTCTCCTTCCCTTAAGGAAAGCTTATCAATAGGGTGGGGACGATAGTGAGAGCTGACTAAACCAGGGTCTCTGGTTCTGGAGGCCTCAGCTGAAGCTGTGACGTCATCTCTGTGCGAGATCATATGTGTAGTCACCAGGATGGACATCCCAAGGGGTCACATGTCTGTGCCTAGACCATACGGTCCATGGCATCCAGGCACTACGAATTCATATTAAGAATAGTAAATCTTGTAATTCTTTTGATCATAATAATTTTACATTGTATTTGGGTTCGTGTACGCGTGTGTGAAAAGCGTGAATTTGTGAAGTGTGAGCATTTAAAATGTGCCACACGTGTTGTAATCCTGCTTTGAAGTTCTTCATTTAAAAAAAAATTTTTTTTTTAACATTTATTTATTTTTGAGACATAGAGACAGAGCGTGAGCAGGAGAAGGGCAGAGAGAGAGGGAGACACAGAATCCGAAGCAGGCTCCAGGCTCTGAGCTGTCAGCACAGAGCCCAACGCGGGGCTCCAACTCAGACCACGAGATCATGACCTGAGCCGAAGTCGCCGCTTAACCGACTGAGCCACCTAGGCGCCCCTGAAGTTCTTCATTTTTTAATCACCTGGGTACCTGGGAGCCTCCTCGGAGAGGCCCCATACGTATGCCTGCTAGATCCCGGGTGAGCAACCCTTTACACAAGAGGGCAATTCAGGAAAAATAAACAAATGTATTTACAGGTCGTCTTTGCCCCTTAATCAAAATGAAGAGGGCTTTATTGAGTCTCATGACTCAGGGGTGGGTGGGGCATCAAGGAATGTTGATTCTTACAACTTACTCTACTGGGTAGAATAGTATCAGTGAGAAAAGGGACACTACTTTTTGAGTCCTTGAAAACTTAATATCCAGGCGTTTGGAGACAGTTTTCCAACCTTTCATTGTGAAATTAAATGGCTGGATGCTTATATGATCCTTGTCTCTGCATGGACTAACCCCATAACCCTCGGACTAGTGTTTTCTGTATCTCAGTAGCTCAGCATAGTGCCTAGTGCACTGTAGGGGCTTCATAAGAGATCATTAGGAAGCAATAGGGTATAATGGTTAAGAACACAGACTTTAGATAGACTGCCTACTTCTGTCACTTACTTTTGGTAAGTTTGTTAACCTCTCTGGGCCTCAGTCTCGGTCTATAAATTGGGAATTACATCAACCCCTACCTCTTAGATGGGGACTGAATGAGTTAACACGCGTGAGCACTTACAGCAATGCCTAGCATATATAAACCTGCATACGTGTTAGCCGTTGTTACTGATATCGTCACTGAGCTGAGAAGAAACCCAAGTTTGCCTGTGGTGCTAGAGCTTTATAGAGACTCTCTTTCCATCTCTAGCTTCCGCTTCGTTCCCATTGATGGGATTTTCACCCTAATCTCTGTGAAAATAGATTTGATTTCCATATAAAATAACTAGGCCTTTTCCCTCATTCCAAACTTTTTTTTTTTAAAGGACAGAAAAGCAAAAAACAAACACCCCGAATGTTTTTGAAGCAAATGTGGGTCCATCTGTAACAGCGCTTTGGATTAATAACCTGAGTGGAGGCAGCACGTCTAGATTTGGTGAAACTGCTCTTTTCCAAAGAAAGCGCCAGGTTCTCTGTTCCACTTTCAGCTCCCCTCGCCAGCAGGCCCGTCCTGCACACATCCAGGCACCCGTCTGGTCTTCGTATTGATAGGAGAGCTCCGGGAACGATACACGCCAGATACGATCTGGCTCCAGGAGCCTCGTCTGCCTGGTTAATTTCTTTGTAATCACCCTTCTTTTTGCTCATTGGCTTATTTTTTTAAGTCATCAGCACCCAGATTAAGAAACAACAGAACAAAAGCCCAGCTGTGTCCCTTCCAGTTGCTACCTCACCCCTTACCCAACTGCACCAAGGGTGACTCTCCTGGCTCTGACCCCATCAAATGGAATCTTCTAGTATGTCCACTCCTGTGTCTGGATTTCCCCCCTCAACACTGTGAGATTCATCCATAGTGTTGACTGTAGTAGTAGGCTGTTTGTTCTTAGTGGTGTGTAGTATTCCATCATGTGAGTCGACCATTTCTCTGCCTGTTTTACTCTTTTTTTTTTTAACATTTTTTTTATTTTTGAGAGACAGTATGAGTGAGGGAGGGGCAGAGAGAGAGGGAGACACGCAATCTGAAGCAGGCTCCTGGCTCTGAGCTGTCAGCCCAGAGCCTGATGCAGGGCTTGAACCCACAGATCACAAGACCATGACCTGAGCCGAAGTCGGACGCTTAGCCGACTGAGCCACCCAGGCGCCCCATGCCTGTTCTACTCTTGATGGACACGTGGAAGTTTCTGGCTGGAGACTTCTATGAATCTCACTGTGAGGAACATGCTGGCACGTGTCTTTGGGGGGCCTGGAGTGCACCTACCTGCCGGCGGGATAGCTAGGTCACGAGGCAGGTGTGTATTCAGTAAATGCAGCCAGACGCTTTTCTGGAGAAGGGGTGCCAGTCATCTGTGTGATTTTGATGAAGAAAATGATTCCATATTCAGATTTGATTTGGGTTTTAAAGCAAAATAACCCTGCACTGCTTGTTCCTGTTTCTCCCCTCTCATGCACGTGAACTGTGTGGTCACCGGGCAAATTCACCCGAGTTGCTGGAACTGCCTTTTTTTTTGCGGGGGGGAGGGGGGGAGGGGGCTCTTGAAATGGAACTGCTACCTGAAATAGAAGGTTTTGGATTCCTCCTCCACCTCCCCAAAATGTCTGCTTTATTTTCAAGAACGAGAAATGCTAATCACCCTATCTCTTGCCAAAAAAAGGCATCTCTCAACCCTCCCAATATTCCTCGCAACCTTTATTGAATGAGACGTAGAGTTTAGGGAAGTTTTGAGTGAAAATCAAACATCAGGGAGATTACTGATTTCCCCAAATTTACTTGCTGGTTGTTCCTCCCATAACTTCAGTTACAGTTGCCCTTGTTTAGAATTCGACATAGCTGGACAAACGGAGAGTCACAAGTCCCTCAGTCTGGCTCTGACTTTTGTTTGGAAACAACCGTGGTGCAAGGTGCTTCAGCAATGCAGAGACGGAGGAAGGCCTTTCCCATCCAGGCCCAGAGACCTTATAAATAGGGACCTCTGAGTCTTAGAGGGAAGTTAATCGAATCTGTTCGTTTTGGCTTGCCCTCCCTTCTGTGACCCCCGAACGACAAGCTAGAAACAACATCCCATGGAATAACAGCGAATAACATGACTTCACACACTGCTTCCTCATAAAAGCCACTCACGAAAGCACTCTCAGGTCTTGCAGCACCAGGCTGGTATTATTCGATTTTACAGAGGGGAAAATTAAGACCTGCAGAGGTGACGTGACACTGTAGAATCCTGGAAGAACTGGTGGCTGGAGGCCAGGTCCTTGCCTGGGATTTGCCCTTCTAGAAGCAGGCGGTCTTTTCGAAGAGGAGTTTTAAGGACGAGCGGCTCTATCGGGAGCTCATCATGAGGTCCTTTTGATGGGTGACTTTCACATCCTGGAGCTTGGTATTTTGTCTGGTTAGAAAGTGGTCTTCGTGGAGCGCCTGGGCGGCTTTGTCGGTTAAACGTCTGACTTTGGTCTTTGCATGTTCTCACGGTTTGCGAGTTTGAGCCCCGCATCGGGCTCTGTGCTGACAGCTCAGAGCCTGCAGCCTGCTTTGGATTCTGTGACTCCCTCTCTCTCTCTGCCCTTTTCCCCACTCACACTCTGTCTCTGTCTCTCTTTCTCAAAAATAAACATGAAAAAAAAAAAAAAAAGAAAGTGGTCTTCAGTAAGGCCATATGTACAAGGAATTCGTTGCTGGTTTGTTAGTAGCGACCAAGAATTGAAACTCAGTGTGTACCTGTGTCAGTAGGGAAATGGCCCAGTAGCTATGGTACCCTCACACCTTGGATAGTTACAGAACCATTAAAAGATTTTTAGCAAAGTATGGCAGAATAAATGAAAGAGAGAAGAATGTATATGATATATGATTTTATTTTTTTAAACAAACAATAACCAACCCCCTCAACCCACTATTAGTGTGTGAGTGTGTGTGTGTCTGAAATTACATGAATCTGGGGAAGAATGTAGAAGGACACAATTAAAATGTTAACATGAGGTACCTGAGGAAAGCAGGGCTGAGGATGGGGGTGCCTCTTATCACATGTAAATAACATGGATAAAATGCCATCTGAATACATCATATATATGCATACAAACGCATCAAAAGTACATGTGTAAATTTGAAAGTCAAACAAAAGGGTTGTTCTAGTGAGAACAGGGCTGTGACCCCTATATGGGTCAGTTAGCTTGGCCAGGGCAGGAGCTCAGCTCTGTGGCTGAAGGGTCAGTTGTGTCGAAAGTGAAGGACATTGGTCGGAAGAGAATCCAGGAAGATGTGTGGGTGTCAGAGCACAGACACACTGCTGCCTTCGGTAAACCAATAATCCTAGCTGCCATCTTGATGTGCTTCGAATGTGCTGGCATTTTCATCCTTTTTTGAAGGTAGATATTTTCATCCCCATTTCAAGATGAGGAAAGCTGAGGGGCAAGCAACTGAAGGCCACAGAGTGAGTGGAGTGTCGCTGAGGGTTAAGCCCAGGTCTGATTCCAGAACTTCTGCTTTTCAGAGTCCCTCACAGCCTGGGGTTTAGTGGGGTGATCAGGCTGGCCTGCTTTGATCCACACTGAGATTCCTGTGAGGTCCTCTCTGACAGGTGTGGGTCCTAAAACGTAGCTTTTGCTGTTGAAACCAACCAAGCCGCGGTCTAGTGCGTGTTTCCTGTGTGTCCGCGTTGGCCTGGTTTTGGATGGCAAAGCTTCTTTCTTACCTGGGTGAGGGAGAGCAGCCCGTTCGGGCCCCTGTTCCCGAGGGAGCAGGGCTGCGTGGAAAAGTAGGGCATGTGGACACCTCCCTCAGGCCAGCTGAAAGGCAGACTGGCTTGTTACAAAGGAGGATAGTTTTACCACATCTGACATCTGGCCCCTGATCAGCCTCAGCGGCCAGTTTGGGCTTTCATGGGATCTCTCTCCCTTCTCTGTTTGCCATCCCCCCCCCGCCCCTCCCGGCTCCCAGACCCACTAAACACAAAAGAACTAACAGTGGTGGCTGGTTTGGTGTCCTGGTAGTGTGACTTCCACCCAAAGCGCCGAGGGCTTGTGCTGTTACCAAGGGCGCCCCAAAGTGAGTATTTAAGATAAATACTCTGCCAAGTGATGTCACCTGTGACCCCCTTCTGTGTTGGTTTCCTCATTCACAAAATGGGGATTGGATTTTTTCTCTTGCTTATGATTAAAAGAATAGATGATGTAGCATATATTTGGTTAAACCATCAGAAGCGCGTTGCGTATTTAGAAAGGCAACACCAGTTCTGTGTGTTAGGTTTCGGCTGCAGACCACGGCGCTGCTGATACCAACAGTCATCGCCATTTTTATGGAACAAGTCTGGATATTTCTAGAGCGGCAGGACTGCTCTTTTCTACAGGGTGCTGTGTCTTCACAGTGACGTCTATGACTTCCAGGAGCAGGGGCATTACATAAAGGTGAACTTGGCTGCAGAGGGTGAGCCGGCTGCAGGGAAGGCCTTCCCTGGGACCTCCTGCCCGCTGTCTGAGGCAGATGGCGGTCGTTCCCCTGGTGAGGCTGCAGCAGCTGGAACTGGAGTCACCGCCCGCTGCCTTCCTTCACTGCCCGCGGAAGCCCCGCAGGGCCTGGGAGGGGAAGACGGAATGAGGAGAAAGCATGCCGCAGGCCGTTGCCTTCACCTGAGGATTTGGGGCAAGGCCCGCCCATGCCTGCACCTTCACTCCCTGCTCACAGGTTGGAGACTGAGCTTCATGGCCAAGGACAAATGATCTGGTCTTTCAGAGCCCCGGTTTCTCTTTTTAGTGGAGCAAAATCCTTTTGCATGAGCCCGTGTAGATGTCGTGATTGTGAACAGTGATCTTGCTACTAGTTCCTTAAAGACTGGGACTAGGACCCCAGGACCCAGCACAGAGCCTGGTGCATAGTAGGAACCCAGACAAACTCGTTGACCCAGAGCCCCTAGAGATGTATGGCTGAACGGTACGAGAAGTAACCATTTAGGAAATAATTTTCTCCCTTCCTTTGCCTTCCTCTGTGCATGATAAAGTGTGGGATTTGTGTACCTTTTCCTCTATCCTTATTCTTCTTTGCATTTATTTTACTTAAAAAGTGATTTCCTTCTGACTAATTAAATAAAGCTGGTAGGACCTAACCATACATCCCTCTTCCGTTGGTGGTTTTGAGTGGAGAAGGTAAAATACGGTGTCCTGCTTCGTTCTGCTTATATAGAGGGATCCTGGGTCGCCGGAAGCTGCTCCTAACTCTCTTTTTCCCATCAGGACTATGTGGAGTCACCTGACAGTCACCCCGACAGAGTGGTTTCCCTGGGTCTAGATGGGATGAGGGCTGAGTTGGGCTTCCAGTGGACTCCCGGGCACTGGGTGGTAGGGTATCCTTTGGAGAAAAGAGGAAAAAAAAATCCACGTAAATGGAATGATCAAGGAATGACATCACAGTAGGCATAGCAACGGCAGGCTAGTCATAATCTCCACACAAGGTGGTCAGAACCCCAAGGGAAAGCCTAGTTTCGTTGTGTTCCTTTTCCCATTGGAGAAGGCAGGAGCAAGGAGGCATGGAGGAGGGGTTGCCTATCCAATGGCTAGAGCAGGCCAGAGGTCTTGCTGTTCACTCCAGATCTGCCTCCTCGCTCTGACAGTCTCTCTGGGGTAGTGATGTGCCACCTCGAAGCATTCTGTTACTTTATGATCTAGGGTGGTCCTCAGACTTCGGCTGGGGAAGGGGAACAAAAAGAGAGGGATGGGCATCAATGGAGAGAGTAGAGAGATGACATCACCCTCAGGAGCTTTTCATGGAGCCCTGGAGCTCCATCCTCAGGTTCTCCTGCCTGCAGGCCTGGAGCTACGCTGATAAATGCACACACGGTCCACCTCCTGTCCCTTACTTGCTGCTTTGGGCCTTGACTTCTGCCGCAGGTGGTGTTGAGTTTATATCACCACATAAATTGTGATAATTTCCAAGTCACTTGTGTCCAAAGCCCAAAGTGATTCAGAGTAACTTCCCAAGGTACCGTGTGGATAAAGCAGCGGCCTATATAGTGAGTGCTGACACCCTGGGACAGCTTGGAACGTTGTCTCGGGAAGTCACCTTGAACATAGTACAAGGGTTGTAGGTGTTAAAGAGTGGAATAAGGGGCATGAACTGGGAGACTGCTATTCTGGGGCTTTGGGGTACTCTGGGTCCAGAAATCATCTCTCTTTTCCTGTCATTGTGGGGTAACTATAACAGGTCATGCCTGGTTGTGGTTTCTCTGTAGGTCAAATCATGGTTGCCTAGTTGTCTCCGTCACCCTGGCATTTAGAAATCTTAAAAGTGGGTGAGGCAGTCCGAACAAGGCGTGGATAGCTATCATAAGGCTGAATGCACCATCTCTGCTCTTCAGCAGAGCCTCTCGCCCCCAACCTATGGACATTATATATATATATATATATATATATACCATATATACAACCGTCACTACTACCTCATTCCAGAACATTCTCATCACCCCAGAAAGAGATTTTGTACTTATTGTATATGTATATAATTATATATATAATTTATATATATAATTTATAAATATATAATACATATTATATAATTGTATATATTATAATTATATTATAAATTATAAATTATATTATAAATTAAATATTTAAATTGGACATTTAAAGATATTTAAGAGTCTCTTGGGAAGCATGCCCTTTGGCTTCTTTGGTTAGAATATCTGGAATTTTCTTTATGTAGAGTATCTGGACAAGCTGGAGAAATTGCTTACCCAGCTGTTCTTGGCTATGAGTAATTTTGTAAAGTGAACATATTTAATTTTTTTAATTAAGATTCACATAACATGAAGTTCACCATTTTAACTGTGTACAATTCATTCATTTTTAGTTTTAGAGCATATGAGTCAATAGTTTTAGTAAATCTACAATGTGGTACAATCATCCCTACTACCTCATTCCAGAACATTTTCATCATCCCAGAAGAGATTGTGTACTCATTAAGTAGTCACTCCTCATTCCTTTCCCCCCTCTCCCCAGCCCCTGGCATCCACAAGTCTTCCATTAGTCTCTGGATTTCCCTATTTCGATTATGTCTTATAAATGGAATTAGACAATATATGTGGATTTTTGTGTCCGGATTCTTCAACTTACCATGTTTTCAGTGTCCAACCATATTGTAGCATAGAGCAATACTGCATTTTTTTAAAATGGCAGAATACTGCTCCATTATGTGGTATACTACATTTTATTTATCTGTTCATCAGTTCAGAGACATTTGGGTTATTTCTACTTTTTTGCTATTACGAGTAATGCTAACACGAACATTCAAATACAAGTCTTTGTGTGGACATGTTTTCAGTTTTTTTGACCATATACCCAGCATTGAAATCGCTGGGTCATATGACAACTGTTATGTTTAATTTTTTGAGGAACTGCCACTGTTTTCCACAGTGGCTGCACCATTTTACATTCTCACCAGCAACATGTGAGGGTCTGGTTTCTCCACTTCCTTGCTGACACTTGTGATTATCTGTCTTTCTGATTTTAGCCATCCTAGCGGGTGTGAAGTGGTGTCTCATGGTGGTTTCAGATTTGCATTTCTCTAATGGTTAATAATGCTGGGCATGTTTTCATGTGTTTTTCGACCACTTGTGCGTTTTGTTTGGAGAAATGTCTATTCAAATCCTTTACCCGTGTTTTAATTGGGTTGCTTGTCTTTCTGTTTTAAGGGGAGAGTTTGTTTTACTACAGTATTGTTACTTCCTCTACGCTAGCATGGTGTGACCAGCCTGTGGAGATGGAGGGGTAGAGTGGATCACTTAAAAGCGGGCTGAGGTCTCTGCCTCTTAGGCCACTCCTCAGTGTCCTTGGGGAGGTCTCCTCTTCCTTGTCTGCCCTTAACAGCTTTCTCCCCCAGAGTTTCTGTTCTTGAACCAATTTTTATTTGCTTTCAATTCCTTCCCAGTTGACCACATCCACACCCATGGCACCCAGCACCATATATTTATGCCGATTACTCCCAGATGTGTATATCCAGCTTGGACTTCTCTCCGGAGCTCCATACCTGCTTATCCAGGCGGACCTTCAGCATCTCCAAAACCTACTATGTTCCTCTTCTCCTGGGTTCCCCGTCTGGGTGACTAGCGGCATCATTTACCAGGTCAGAGAAGCTGGAGGTCATCCGGACTGCTTCTTCTCTCGCTAGGGCACAGCTGCCCTCTTCCTGTCAAGTCCTGTGCATTGGCTCTCTTTAGTAGCTCTCTCTAACTTGTGCTCAGTTCTTCATTCCACACTGACTGTCTTAGTTCAGGTCTTTGTCATTCCAACTAGGCTCCCTACTTTTGAGTTACTTCCATCCTCTACCAGAATGATCCAGTTATATTCCTCCCATCTTAAAGTGGTTTCTTATTGCCTGAAAGATAAACTTCCTACTCTTTTGTTGGGTGTACAGGCCCTCTTGGATCTGATCTGTACTTGCCTTTCCAACTTTATATTCCCCAGCTCGTTCTCCCCTCCGCTCTTATTTTAGCCATAAGGAATTCTTTCAGGTTTCTTAAATGGGCCGTGTTACCTCAAATCTCCAAGCTTTGATTGTCATGCTACTGGCATGAAATTTTTTTTAATGTTTATTTGTTTATTTTTGAGAGAGAGAGAGTGCGAGTGAGCATGAGCAGAAGCGGGAGGGGCAGCGAGAGAGAGGAGAGAGAGAATCCCAAGCAGACTCTGTGATACTGGTCAGTCAGGAGCCCGACAAGGGGCTCAATCTCACAAACTGTGAGATCATGACCTGAAAAGAAATCAGGAGTCGGATGCTTACACCACTGAGCCACCCAGGCGTCCCACTGGCATGAATTTTATCTATGTGGACAAGGATAGGTTTTCAGGGCTACATTATGGATCCAATATGGCCCCAGTAAAATACTACTGTAGATAGAGAACATGGTTGACTGTGACTTGGATGTGGATTTTGATTCATTAATTTATTTATATGAAAGGATTTTCAAACTGAATGGAAATTAAACTGCATTATATTGTATTTGTGAACCACTGTATTGCAAAAGTGATGGACTTTTTGGGAAAGAGTCTGACATTCGTCCCATCCATAGCCTGTTGTTACTTTAGTTACTTTCTGAATCAAGAACACCAGGATACATGATGTGACAAGTATATGTGTATTTTGGGAACTAATGGGACAAAATATTTGAAATCAGATTGGATTCCAAGATTGCCATAGCTACTGGCTACCATGAACACCAACCTTACATATTTGTTTGGAGCCCTGCACCTCTAACCTCTGCAATGTCTTTTTTTTTTTTTTCCTTTTTTCTTTTTCCTGAGGATGTTAGTCCTTAGATAAAGAGACTGAGTGAAACTGAAGGAATGATTCCTAGCCCTTTCCGAAGTTTTAAAAACAATTTAATTTAGTTTAGATTATTATTTCGTGCTTTCTCACCCTCCCTCAGATTTTTACTTAGAACAATTTCAAGTCTTCCGAAACGTTGCAAGAACGGTACAATGAACGCCCCTGTACTCTTTGCTCAGATTCACCTTTTGCACGTTTCCCCCAAATGGTCTTTACCGTCCTCTTTGTATTTTGGTTATAGTATCAGATGGTCTGAAGAAGACCAATGATGCTTGATGGGGTAGAGGAGTTAGTTGTTGGATCTTCCCGAGGAACTAATTAATTCTCTCTCAGTTTCCAAATGGATGGAGAAGCCAGAGATCGATGGCCCCTTCTGAGAACTTGTTAATCCTCTCCTCATCTGAAGCTGCAAATGTGATCATTTATATTTTCAGGAAGAGTGAGATCCGGTTCATAATACACCATCCTCTTCTGGGGAAGTTTCTGAGCTTCTGGCCAAGCTCAGTGCCAGAACTAAAGCCTTGGCCTCTTGGCTCAGCGCTGCCACTGAGTGGGGTACCCGCGGATGGTCCTGAGCAAGTTCCTTTCTCACTGTGAGCCTCAGTTTCCCCATCCATGGAATGAGAGCTCGGATTACCTGCTTTTTAAGTTCCCACCCTGCCCCATGCTCATGTCCTATGCCCCTGTGATGGCCAGAAAAATTCGGTCCTTCGGGAAATTGCCAAAGATACTTACTGTGCTTATGAGATGAACGCCAGAATTTATTGCTGGCTGGGCTTCGGCCAGGATCATGTCAGGTTTATAACGAGGGGTGTTTCTCCCCTTGTAAGAGCCACCAGTGCTCTCTCTGCCTGCTGAGGTGGGAGGTGGGCTTGGTGGGGATGTAGGAAGCAGCAGGAACTCTGACCCCTTTGTTGGAGCCTCTCCACCTCCTTTCCTTTGAGGTCGTCTGTGTGTTTAATTTGTCGTTTGCCTTGCTTCCCACGCCCCTTTTATAGCTACTTTTGTTCAAGGATATTGCCATCTCCTTTTTCTGTCCTTGGCCTACCTCCAGGTTAAACAGCTAGGGAGGATAGCAGCCACCTGAAGATGTGACGACATACATGGGCGGTGTTAGTGGTGGGCCTTGACAAGGCTGTGCTCTCATTGGTGGGGTAAGAGTCGTCCCAAGTGCAGGTAGTGGGTGGTGGGTCGATACCACTCTCACTAGAGGATTCCACAAAGTCCCCCAACCCCCCTCCCCCCCACCTCCCATAGAGCCCCAGGCAGAGGTCCTGGACTGGCCAGACTTTCTTTTTTTTTTTTTTTTAATTTAAAATAGTTTATTTTCAAATTGGTTTACATAAAACACCCAGTGTTCATCCCAACATGTGCCCTTTTTTAATGCCCATCACCCCCTCTCCCCCCTCCATCTCCCTCACCCTCAGTTTGTTCTTAGTCTTTGAGAGTCTCTTATGTTTTATCTCCCTCCCTCTCTGTGTCTTTTTTTTCTTTCCCCTCTTCCCCTCCCCCTGGTTTTTGCTTAGTCTCACCAAGTCCACCTATTCGTGGAAACATATGGTATCTGTCTTTTTCTGACTGACTTATTTCACTTAACATAATACCCTCCAGTTCCATCCATGTTGCTACGCATGGCCAGATTTCATTTTTTCTCATTGCCACATAGTAGTCCATTGTATATATGTACCACATCTTCTTTATCCACTCGTCAGTTGATGGGCACTTAGTTTCTTTCCATGTTTTGGCTATTGTCGAAAGTGCTGCTATGAACATTGGGGTACACGTGCTCCTATGCATCAGCAATCCTGTGTCTCTTGGGTAGATTCCTAGCAGTGCTATTGCTGGATCATAGGGTAGCTCTATTTTCATTTTTTTGAGGAACCTCCACACCGTTTTCCAGAGTGGCTGCACCAGTTTGCATTCCCACCAACAGTGTAGGAGGGTGCCTACTTCTCCACATCCTCGCCAGCATCTATAGTTTCCTGATTTGTTTATTTTAGCCACTCTGACTGGTGTGAGGTGGTATCGCAGTGTGGTTTTGATTTGTATTTCCCTGATGATGAGTGACATTGAACATCGTTTCAAGTGTGGCCAGACTTTCTTTTTATGTATTTAATCCCCATGGGTAGGATTTGGGAATGTTCTGGTAAAGGAGAAAAGGACTTAGATGTGACAGGGTTGAAGACAGGAGCTGGTGGGAGCAGGGTGATTGAGGGTTCATTTATTCATTCAGTAAATGTTTATTGAAGACCCACTATGTTATGTGTGGGTCTCTTTACCCAGAAAGTCTTAAATCTGGGTAACCATTGTTAATATGCTTAGAAGTGTTAGAAATAATACTATTAATGGTCACCCTTCCTCTCCTGACAATCATGTGGCTGGCATGTTGCTAAGTGGGTTGCATCTATTGCATTCAATCCTGTCAACCATTCTGACAAGGTAGATGCTGCAGGAGAGGAAAGGGAGCTTTAGAGCAATCACTTGGTCAAGGTCAGGTGACAACGGGAAGGAGGAATATTTGGGATTTGAGTTCAAATGTGATTTCAAGTCCCACCCTCTTAGCCTCTGTGCCTTTGGTTTATGGACTGATGCCCATCTGTGCTAAAGTTTTCACTGGTCTAAAGGATAAGGGCGATAGAACTACATTTTTAGTAAGGCTTTATTTCATTCAGTGGTTCTCAACTGAGATGATTTTGCCCCCAGGAGATGTTTGGCAATGCCTGGAGACATCTTTGGTTGTCACAGCTTGGGAGGGGCTACTGATATGTAATGAGTAGCAGCCAGAGATGCTGCTGAATGCCCCACAGTGCACAGGACAGCTCCTCCACCCCCGCATTCTTCTCCCTTCATCCCCATAGCAAAGACTTATTGGCCATTGGCCTAAAGTGTCAATAGTGCTGCGGTTGAGGAACTCTGATTTAATTTGAAGGATTATCCTTAACCTTATATTATTCTGACTTTTTGGATATGCATGAAATGTTTTTTAAGAAACAAGGTAGTAGATGGCAGCTAATAGATGGCAGTTGGGTTTTAGATTGTCCTTATTTGGCAAAATAAAAGAATTGGCAAGACTGTGTTGATCCTTGTAATTTTTGTTGTCGTAACAAATTTCCTGGCCTGTGAAATCCAAACATCTAGGAATTATTCGATCTAGGAATTATGTTTTAAAAATACTGTTGTTAAGAATTGATGAAGGAAAGGGTCTTGTGTCACAAGTAAGACAATGCCTACGGTGCCTTTGGGCTCCCAGGGTTGGATTTAATAACAAACATTCATTGACCACTTAGTGCCTCGTATGTGCCAGGCCCCATGAGAGGCCAAAAGACAGTTTGCCCTGCTGAGTTTACAGTCTTCCTAGGACAAAAAGTGTACGTGCATGAAACGAGTAGGGAACAAAGAGCAAGGCCGGCAAATGATGGCCAAGTTTAGTCCCAGGTTGATGCTAACATGGCAAACCAAGAGGTTTCAACTGGAAAGAATTTTAGGTTTCTGGCTTCAGTCTACTATCCAGTAATTTATGTGACCTTAGGCAAGGCACTGAATTTCTCTGCCTCTTGCTTTCTTATTGGTTTCCTGTCTTGGATGAAGGCCCCTCAAGCCTGAAGGTTGACACCTCCTTTCCTTCCTACCTCCAATGGGGAACCCGGTCCTACTGATTCTATTTTGGAGCTGTCTCTAGAGTCTGCCCAGGCTCTTCCTATTCCAGTGCATTCTCCACCCAGCAGCTGGAATAATCTTGCTAAAACATAAATCCAATCATGTCACCTGGCTCTGCTTAAAACCCTCAGTGGTTTCCTCATTGCCCATGGGATAAAGTCCAAACTCCTTGGCAGGACTTTCTTGGCTCTATGGTCTGGGCCGAGCCAACCTCTTCAGTCTCCTTTCTCATCCTTTGCCCTTCACCGCCGCTCACCCCATAGTCTGGACACACCAGACAGCTCATTCTTCTCTGAGCACAAATTGCTGACCCGTCTCCCTGGAATCTCTTTTCCCCTCTTTTACACCTGGCAAAAATCACAGTAGTCTTTTTTTTTTTTAAGTTTATTTATTTATTTTGAGAGAGAGAGAGAGAGGGAGGGAGGGAGAGAGTATGAACAGGGGAGGGGCAGAGAGAGGAGAGAAAGAGAATCCCAAGTAGGCTCTGCATTGTCAGCATGGAGCCCCATGTAGGCCTTGATCTCATGAACCATGAGATCATGACCCAGAGCTGAAATCAAGAGTGGAATGCTTAACCGACTCAGCCACCCAGGTGCCTCTTACAGGAGTCTTTTAAGGTTTGTCTCCATCATTTCCTCTGGAAGCTGCTCCAGATCCTAGAGGCGGCATGCATTTCGCTGTCTCTCTCCCGCACTGTGTGACTGTGTGACCCTTTTGAAGGCAAGGCTTGCGTTTGTCTTGTTCTGGCTAGAAAACTTCATAACCAGCATGGTCATGGCACATGGTAGGTGGTCAACCATTCTTTGCATTTCTTTCTTTTTTTAATTTATTTTTATTTTTTAAATGTTTATTGATTTTTGAGAGGGGGGTGTTGGGGAAGGGCAGAGAGAGAGGGAGACACAGAATCTGAAGCAGGCTCCAGGCTCTGAGCTGTCTGCGCAGAGCCCGATGCAGGGCTCAAACTCACCAGTCGTGAGATCATGACCTGAGCCGAAGTCGGACACTTAACTGCCTGAGCCACCCAGATGCCCCTCAACCATTCTTGAGCAGGAAACAAATGGATCAAGGAGGAACATTTAAAGTGGAGATGATAGTGTTTTACCTTTGTTTACCAACCAAGGTTGCTAGTGGCATGAACGTAAAATAATATTTATTGAAGAGCTGAAAAATGAGAGCTACACACATGCAAAACATGTATTTGTCACTGTTTTCAAAAGGAGAGAACGTTAACTTTTGAACCAGCAGATGAAAAAGCCTTAGAATTTCCTCCATTATATTACCGTTAGCATGCATGCACGTGTGGTTATGCACATATACGCGGTATTGGTAAAAGGCACAGGGTTGGCAGGTATTGGGAATTGGTATATCAAATAGAAAACTCCAGATGGCCAGAATTTTGTGCAGTTCAGCAAAAATGTGCCTTGTTGGTACAGGAGCATACGTGCCTTGAATCGTGACTCAGTGGCCTGGACATGCCTGGGGACCTCTAGTGACAACTGGTCCTTTGCTTTCCCAGAACTAGGGCTGAGCTTCGAGCAGGGGCAGGAGGGAGGGACTCGGTTGCCTTTTTCTTTTCTGTCCATTTTCTTCCTCCTCTTTCTGATCTCCCCATTGTTTTCAGTAATGTCTGCCCCAGTCACCCAGATTGAACGTGGTACATCGATGCCAGGAGCTAAGACGTGAGCGGAAAGGTCTGGACTCGTGTGACTCTTTGCACTTACTATCGTACTAACTTTTATTACCCATATCTGTGGATATACCTTATTCCCAGCACCCCTTCCCGGACTGTAATTCCATGGAGGGCAGGAATTTTAAATCTTTGGATACTTTCGCCCCTGTATAGGTGCCTCGCGCTGCAGTAGGAGTGTGTGAATGTTTGCTGAGCGAATGAATGAGCTCACCACGTAAGAACAGAGTTTACCTCTTGTGCCAATTCCTTAGTGCACCATGTCTCTTGTTTTTGTTTATTTGTTTTTTTATTTTCTGATTGGAGTCTTCTTCCTTTTACCCAGATCAGGATGAGGCGATTTTCTTTGACACTCGCTTTGAGAACCATCACCGTCACCCCCCCCGGGGTTGATTCTCTTTCACAAACCACCTGAGCTCTCCGAGGCTTTGTGTCTCAGGGCTGGCTCCCTCCATTTCCCAGACCCCGAAGGTGGCCCTGCCTCAGAGCAGGGGTATCTGGGAGTCGGCAGGGTGCAGGGAGGAAGCCTAAAGGATTAATTGGCTCAACTTTATTACAAAGGCCGGTCCTATTGTTTACAAGCCATTAAAAACTGTGATCATCTTCCCAGGCTGGGCAGACAGCAGCTAGCTGCTTTGATGCATGTCTTAGAGAGATAAGGAAAATTTATCCCTTGTTTTGACTTCAGGATTTCTTCTTGGTGTATTATTTGACTCACTGTTCAACTTTCTCTCCAAATGTCCCTGGTCTCAGACAACTTTTTCAAGTTGTTGGCAGGGAGGGTTCAGATTAGAATCCTATAATTTTGGAGTTGAAAGAGACCAGGATAAATGAGTATCCCTAACCCACCCCCTCCCTCTCCCCACACCCCTAGTCCTCTCCCCCTTCCCCCCTATAGCAGAGCAGTTTCTGGACACACCAGCTTCTCAAGTAATTTGCACCTCTTGGTCCCTGAGCAGGGCAAACTTTTCTCATGACCTTCAGTGAATCCTCCCCCTTCCACGATGGCATCTGCTCGGCGAGAGGACTTTCTAGAGCTCCCCCCAACCCCAAATTCCCAGCTCCTCCCACCGAGCGTCCCCAGAGTACTGCGTAAAGGGACAATTGGGTTAACTTAGCTGTGCCATCTCTGGTGATAGGTATATCTAGGATGGTCTGGGCAGAGCCCTTGAGGGCCCTCACCCACATCCTAGACAGTCTGTGTCCCCCAGGGACCTTCTCGAGCGCACGACTTTCCATCTGGACAGTTACAGGCATTGGGCTGCAGGCGCCCTGCTGTGGTCGGGTTTTTCCTTAGGGATCCTGTGGGATTTTCTATGTCCCGACCTGCACAGAAGCCTCCTCCTGAAGCCTAGATACTGAAACTTACTTTTTAGCTGCTTGATTAAAGAGTTCCAGTGTGCTCTGCACGAGAGAGTCGACAACCAGATACTGGGCACGCATACGTTTGTTGAACAAATGAATGAATGGATGTGGGGAGGAGAAATGCCAGCCACTGCCAGTCACTCTGTAGGGGTCTGTGTATTCAATAAGTGTTTATAGAGTGGCTGCTCTGGAGAAGTGGGTGCTAGGGGTCAAAAAGACGTGTAGGTCCCAGTTCTTGGCATTTGAGAGCGTACACCTAGAGGGGTGTGAGACTAATCATAAGACAAGGCAGGCAAGCAAACCTGGAAATGGAGGGATGAGCCCTTGTGGGAGGAACACAAAGGACAGTGGGTTACACTTGAACGAGGGGATCAGGAGAGCTGGGGGAGGAGATGGTTTTTAAGGATTTCAATGAACAGGGAAGAGAGAGGAAGACAGATTCAGATTGGGGAACAGCAAGGACAGAAGTTTCGAGACATGAAATTGTCCTCAGCTTGCCACAGACCAGTCCTGGCAGTCCCGATCCAAAGCCACAACTCTCGTCCGCCGGGGTGGCTCCAAATCCATCTTAGACAACACCAAATAATCCCAGGAATTTTTTCCAGGCGTCTGACCCTGGGGCAAGGCTCGGGGCAGACATTCCTTTCCTCCAGACTTTGCTGGGGCCCCGTGTTGCTGGATTTTGCTCTTTGGAGGGTGCATAGGACAACATTCAGAGATAGACTAGAGTTGGCAAGGTTGGAGAAGCATCAAGCCCCAGATCCCTCAGTTTCCATAAGACTTTTCTTTGTCCGTCCCCCAGCTGTCCTCGCTGCAGGGGCAAGAGCCACCCCTTCTGAGGTTTTGCTCATGCCCTTCCCTCTCCTCGGAGCCCTTCCTCCCATATCTGTTTGTCCAAGTGTGTCCACCCTTCCACAAAGGCCCAGCCTCCTCCTGGAAGGCAGCTGCACCTTTTCTGAGCTCCCAAAGCAAACCCCTGGGCTGAGGGCAGGGCCGGAGATTGGCCCCTCCCTGTCTCTCAAATGCAGGCAGTCCCAGAGATAAAGGAAATAAAGGAGCTTCCTACTCTCCCGGTTTTATTGCAAACAAATATCTAGGGTCAACGTGATTTTAACACATTAAAAACTCATACCCAAACCCCCAATTTTTCATGTTCTCAAGCTGCTTAGTTATGTTCCAGGGAGAGGGAGGCAGCCAAAAAGGAGAATTCTTAATCTTGGGGAGAGGGCCGAGTGCAGAAATGTCTTGGAAATGGAAGAGTCCCTTGGCTCCTTGCTCCGGCAGCACTACAGCCCATATATAACCGTGGGTGAGCTCCCCCTCTCCGTGCCGCTTATCTCTGCCTCACATTCACAGACTCACCAGCCTGGAGTCTCTCTGGATGTTGGCCAAGCCAGTTGGGAATGCATAATAGCTGAGATATGGGATGGGGCGAGCCCGCCATGTCCTTGCACGCTGCCGTGAAGGTCTTCCTTCTCCCCTTCTTTCCCCCCGTCTAGCCTCGTCTCTGTCATTGGGAGCTAATCTTTGAGGTCCCACTTCCCTAGTATTCGAAAGAAGGGAGATCCAGATTCCACATTTGCAGGTGGCTGTGCTAGCGACTAGGGACGCCCCTGGGGAATGGGAGTGAGGTTTGGGTGAGCAGATTTAGACCAGATGGAGTTTAGCTAGCTGCCATTTTGAAACCTCAGCTAAAGGGTCTTGTGAGCTTAAAACCTTCCCTATAAACCCTCCTTCCACCCCAACCCCCTGAGCTCATTTGGGTTTTATGACCAAGATTTTGTCCTTCTGTTTTGCTTTGGTAGAACTAGGGATGAGGACAAGGAAGGCCTCTGGAAAGGATTCTAGCCTGGTGGGAGCAAGGACTCCTGGGAACTTTGCTGAGGTCTTGGTGGGGATCCGGACCCTGCCCAGGTGGTGCAGGCTCCTCCCTGTTAGTGCTCCTGCTCTGGGAGAGCCTCTGTTTTGGGTGCACAGCTGGGTGCCCCTCGAATCCCTGAGTGAGTACAGTTGTGAAAGCTATAGCTTCCTTTTTGAAGATGTCTTGGGTACTAACAGAATGGATAGTTTCCACTCCATAGACAAACTAGAGTTACCAGGGGTTTTTCTGATATATTCTTTTCTTTCAGTGCCTTTAATTCATTCAACACTATGCTGGGCAAGTGTCTGTTTCCCCTAGGTGGACGATGCAGTATTGATACATGGGATTGTAATAAAGTCAGATGCCTCTGTTGTTTTACATTTATAAATTAAATCATGTGTGTGTGTGCGCGCACGTGTGTGTATGTGTGTGTGTGTGTATGTGTGTGTGCGTGTGTGTGTGCGCGCGCGCGTGCGTGTGCGTGTGTGTGTGTGTGTGTGTGGGAGAGAGAGAGAGAGAGAGAGTGAGAAGCATTTACTCCAGAGCTAAAGGACAGGAGTGCGGTTAGGTGATGCGTTGGTTATGGGAGAAGACGCTGGTGAGGTTTGTTTCTAGGATGGTTGGTTTGATCTTTGTGAACCTTACCATTTTTTGTTTGATTTCATGTTAATCTTCATCCCTGTATTAGTCTGCTCAGGTTGCTGTGATACAGGACCACAAACTGAGTGTCTTAAGCAACAGAAATTTATTGTCTCAGTATGAAGGCCAGAAGTCCAAGATCAAGGTGTTGGCAGGATTCATTCTTTCTGAGAGCCTCAAGGGAGAGGGCCCCTAGCTTCTGGTGGTTCGCTGGCAGTCTTCGGTGTCCCTTGGCTTTTAAAGCATCACCTCCATCTCTGCCTTCATCTTCACATGGTGTTCTCTCTGTGTGCATGCCTGTGTCCAAAATTCCTCTTTTTACAAGAGCGCTAAACACACTGGATTAGAGCCCATTCTAATCACCTCATCTTAACTAATTATATCTGCAGTGACCCTGTTTCCAACTAGGATCACATTGTGAGATATGAGATCCCGGGGGTTAGGGCTTCAACATATGCATTTTTGGGGAAACAATTCAACCCATAACATTCCCCTTCCTTCTTTTAAATAAAGTGTGTGTGTGTGTGTGTGTGTGTGTGTGTGTGTGTGTGTGTGTGTGTGTGTTTTAATGTTTATTTTTGAAGGAGAGAGAGAGACAGAGCCTGAGGTAGGGAGGGGCAGAGAGAGGGAGACACAGAATCCAAAGCAGGCTCCAGGCTCTGAGCTGTCAGCACAGAGCCTGACGTGGAGCTCAAACTCATGTCTGCGAGATTATGACCTGAGCTGAAGTTGGATGCTTAATCGACTGAGCCATCCAGTTCCCGCATCCTTAGACCCTAGTTCTCCAGTACAGAGCCAACCACAGTTATCATTTCGTTTTATCCCCTCTATCTTTCTGGAGATGTCTATGAGCATAAATTTATATCTATCCTCCCCCATGCCCTAGCATTTCAAACAGTTGTATTCCAAATGCCCTGTTCTGTAACTTGCTTTTTAAATTTAATGATACGTCTTGAGATTATTCCATACCAATATGCTGTATGTCTTATTTTTTTTTAATGTTTATTTATTTTTGAGACATAGAGACAGAGCGTGAGCAGGAGGAAGGCAGAGAGAGAGGGAGACACAGAATCCGAAGCAGGCTCCAGGCTCTGAGCCGTCAGCACAGAGCCTGACACGGGGCCCGAACTCACAGACCGCGAGATCATGACCCAAGCCAAAGTCAGCCGCTTAACCGACTGAGCCACCCAGGCGCCCCTGTCTTATTTTTTTTAACAGATGCCTAGTATTTCATTGTGTGGATTTACCATGATTTATTTAACTTTACCTCTTTTGATGGACATTTAGGTGATTTCTGACCTTTGCTGAAGGAAAAAATTTTTATATATGTTTCTCTAGCCATCAGTGTAAGTCATCATCTCACTCCTTAAAGTTCTTATATATAATAGAAATTGAGTACATTTTATACTTTATTTATTTATTTTGAGAGAGAGCGAGCATGAGTGGGAGAGGGGCAGAGAGAGGGAGAAAGAATCCCAAGCAGGCTTTGCACTGTCAGCATGGAGCCCGATGTGGGGCTCAAACTCATGAACCACAAGATCGTGACATCAGCCAAAATCAAGAGTCAGATGCTTACCAACTGAGCCACCCAGGCACCCCTAAATGGAGCACATTTAAGAAATATTTGTTAAGTTCCTATCATCAACAAATATTTGATATTTCATTATATTGATGTATCCATATTTACTCAGCCCAATGACTTGCTCTAAGTCATTAATGAAAATTCTTGCATGTATAGATCTCTAATTTTTAAAAAAATGTATTTATTTTGAGAGAGAGAAAGAGAGTACGGGCACATGCTCATGAATGGGGAGGGGTAGAGAGAGGGGGAGAGAGAATGCCAAGCAGGCTCCATGCTGTCAGTGCAGAGCCTGACATGGGGCTCGATTCCATGAACCTGTGAGATCATGACTGGAGTCAAAATCAAGAGCCTGATGCTTAACACCCTGAGACCCCCAAGTGCTTCTGTAGATCTCTTATTTTTATTGCTCACCTTTGATTATTCTTTAGGATAGGTTTCTGAAAGCGTGTCAGATAACCTGGAAATTGTTAAGGCTCTGGTTCTTTTATGCCAAATCGTGTTCCAGAAATGTACCAATTTACATTTTTGCCAGCAGAATGCCCATTTTGCCCTACCAGCATTATAACTAAAACAAACAAAAGACTGCTCATTTGGGATGTGGACTATGGCAGTTCATTGGTTTAATTTTTTATTTGCTTATTAGCTATTCTTATTTCTTCTTTTGTGGCTTGTTTGTGACCTTTGGCCTTTAAACAATTAACGTCTTAATGCTTTTTATATCAGTTTGTATGTTCTCTTCATATATTAAGGATATTGATTCGTCATATTTGTCATATATTTGGCAAACGTTCTCACTAGTTTGCAGTTTGACTTTTAAAAAGTTCTTTTTAAACCAACTTAGTTGTGGTGTAATTTACATACAATCAAGTGCGCCCCTTTTAAAGTATATAGGTAGGTAGGTCTAGGAGTTTTGACAAATGTATATACCCATGTAACTGCAACCACAATAGAATATTTCTATTATTCCCCAAAAGTTCCCTTGTGTCTCTCTGTAGCTCATCCTATTTTTGGTCCCAGGCAACCATTGATCTGGTTTTTGCCACTATAGATTAGTTTTGCTGGCTCTAAAATTTCACACACACACACACACACACACACACACACACACTCTGGGCTACTACGCGGCAATGAGAAAGAATGGAATCTGACCATGTGTAGCAACATGGATGGAACTGGAGGGTATTATGCTAAGTGAAATAGTCAGAGAAAGACAGATACCATATGTTTCCACGCAGAGGTGGATTTTGAGAGACTTAGCAGAAAACCATGGGGGAGGGGAAGAGGGGGAAAAAAAACCCCCACAGAGACGGAGGGAGACAAACATAAGAGACTCTTAAGTACTAAGAACAAACTGAGGGTTGAGGGGGATACGGGAGGGGGGAGAGAGGGTGACAGACACTGAGGAGGGCCCTTGTTGGGATGAGCACTGGGTGTTGTATGGAAACCAATTTGACAATAAATTGTTAAAAAAAATAAAATTTCATATAAATAGAATCGTATGATATGACGTTAAAAAGAAAAAGACATATCCATGGTCTTGTATACAGTGGTAGTTTGTTCTGTTTTATTGCTGAGAATATTGCATTATATGAATATACCACAATTTTTATCCATTTACCAATTGATGGAAAATTAGGTTGCTTCTAGTTTGGGGCTATAGTGAATGAAGCCGCTATGAGCATCTGTGTATAAGTCTCTTGTGGACCTGTTTTCCCCTCATTTCCCTTGGGTGGATGCTTAGAAATGAAACTGCTCAGTCACATGTCAAGTACATGTTTTTTTGTAAGCAATTGTGATACTCTTTCCGAAAACGGTTGTACCATTTTACTTTTCCATCGGCTTTGTATGAACAGTTTGGGTGCTATATGTCTTCACCAGCATTTGATATTATTAATCTTTTTAATTTTAGCTATTTTAGTGGGTGCGAATGCTATCTCATTGTAGTTTTAATTTAGATTTTCCTGGTGACACAACTGAGCATATTTTCATGTACTTATCGACTTCTGTGTTTGTGAAGAGTCTGTTCAGATCTTTGCCCGATCGGAAAAAGGGTTGTCTTCTTATTACTGAGTTGCTAAGGTTCTTTATATGTCCTGGATATAGGTGATTTGTCACATATATGTTGTGACATATGGTGTGAACACTTTCATCTGTGACTTGCCTATTCATTTTAACAGTGTTTTTGTTGTTTTTATTTTATTTAAAAGATTTTTTAACAACAGATTTTATTTATTTACTTTTTTAGAGAGGGAGTGTGTGCAAGCATGGGAGGGGCAGAGGGAAAAGGAGAGAGAATCTCAAGTGGGCTCCACGCTGAGCACGGGGCTCAATCCCACCATTGTAAGATTGTGACCTAAACTGAAATCAAGAATTGGAAGCTTAATTGACTGAGCCACCAAGGCACCCCTTGTTTTTGTTCTTAAATTGTGATGAAATATATATAAAAGTTGCTATTTTTTTTTTTGAGAGTGAGCGTGAGTGAAGGAGAGGGGCAAAGGGAGAGAGAGAGAGGGAGAGAATCCTAAGCAGTGTCCATGCTTAGCCTGTGAGAGAGAGAGAGAGAGAGATAGAGGGAGACAGGGGATCTGAAGTGGGCTCTGTGCTGCCAGCACAGAGCCTGTCGTGGGGCTTGAACCCACCAACTGGGAGATCATGACCTGAGCCGAAATCAAGAGTCAGACGCTCAACCGACTGAGCCACCCAGGCATCCCATCTGGAGATTTTGATTTTGGCCTTGCCTCACTTCCTGTGTGAATGTGACCAGCCTGTGCCCACCTCCAGTACCTCAACTTTCTTATCTGCCAAATGGGCCTGGTAATATCTGTACCCTTAACCTCGCACAATGGAGGCCAAATAAAATAATCTAAGTGAAAGAGTGTGGCAAATTTAAAGCAGGACGCAAACATCAATCTTATGAAGGTGATAATTTCATCAAACTGGGGTGGGAATCGGCTGGCCCAGGGCGGGGCAGTGGGGATGGTCATGCAAACTCCACAGGTTGAGCTACTGAAGAGAACAGAGGCTGTCGCTGGTGGAGTGGGGAGCGAGTGCAGGGCCTCTGAGCACATGGCAAAGACGCCCATCCAACCTCCGGGGCGGGAGGTCTTCAAGGTCAAAGTGGGAAAGTCCGAGGGCTCACGTGTATTGGGAAAGAGTCTGTTAGATTCGGAAGCCTTGGGTTTGAATGTGACTCTCACCACGTCCAAACCTGGGGTGAGACACTTAATCTCTTTGAATCTTGGTTTCCTTATCTTTGAAATGTCACATTATACACCCTGGAAATATGGAACTCCTTAGAAGTTCAGACTCGCTATGTCTCTGTGCCTTTGGTCAAACTCCTCCTTCAAGCAGGGCTGGCTTTGAGGAAGGGACAAGAGCCAAGGAATGCAGGTGGTCTCTGGAGGCTGAAACAGATAAGGAAACAGGTTTTCCCCTCAGAGCCTCCAGAAGGAACCAGTCCTGCTGATGACAGCTTGACTTTAGCCCCAGTGAAACTGATTTTGGACTTCTGGTCTCTAGAACCATAAGATACATTTGTGATGTCAGCCACGAAGTTTGTGTTAACTTGTCACAACAGCAATAGGAAACTAACACGCAATGCACTTAAGATTCACTCATGTTGTTGTACGTGTGGCTACACACATCACAACTTGCCTTATTCACTTCCCAGTTGGTGAACATTTGGGTTCTTTCCAAGTTTGGGCCCTTATGAGTAAAGGCGTTCTGAACATTCATGGATATAGGTCTTTGTGTGGACATATGTTTTCATTTCTCTTGGGCCAATGCCTAGGAGTAGGACTGCTAGGTCATAAATGTATGTTTCACTTTGTAAGAAACTGCCAAGCTGCTTTCCAAAGTGGGTGTACCGTTTAGCATTTCCAGCGGCAGTGCCTGAGAGTTCCCGTTTATTCTATATCCTTGCCAGTGCTTGGCATTGTCAATCTTTTTAATTTTAGTCATCATAATAGATGTTTAGCGGTATCTCATTGTGATTTTAATTGCATTTTCCTGATGACTAATGATGTCGAACCTTTTTTCACAGGCGTTTTGGCCCATCTGTATTACTTCTTTTGTGAAATGTCTGTTCAGTGCTTTTAGCCATGAAAAAAAATTGGGTCATTTGTCTTCTCATTATTGAGTTTTAAGAGTTCTTTATATATTTGGACTACATGTCCTTTATCAGATATATGTTTTGCAAATATTTTCCCCCTGGCTGTGACTTGTGTTTTTATTTTCATATTAGTGCCTTTGGAAGAGCAGATATGTTGAATTTTGATCAAGTCCGATATATCAATTTTTTGCTTTTATGGTTTGAGCTCTCTGTGGCCTAAGTAACCTTTGCTTTACCCAAGTTCATAAAGATTTTCTACCAATTGTTCTAAAAGTCTTATCGTTTTAGTTCTTACATTTAACCGTATGATCCGTTTTGAGTTACTTTTTTGATAGGGTGTGAGGGAAGGGTTAATGTTTTTAAAATTAAAAAAAAATTGATTTTTAATGTCTTTGACTGGTTTTGGTATCAGGGTAATGCCCGCCTCACGACCTGAATTAGCCTTGTGCTAGGGACTGCAGGGACTATAAAGGTAAGATCCAACCCCGGCTGGAATCACACACAAACCCAGTAGGATAAAGACAGAGTTTGACAAGCTCCAGAAGAGAAGTACGGATGGACGGCTGTTGGCGTTCAAAGAAAGAGGCACGGGAAGCCTTAGTACAGGTTTCCTGAGGGTGAGGACACTAAAGAAGGGCTTTAGTAGGGCTGCCACAAGTGCCCGACTCTGGGGGCACCATTCAGATGCTGGTCTGTTGAATGGGACTCCCTTCAGGGCACAGGGAATGGAGTGCGGGTGGCACCCACCTGGAATTGTACTACATAGCAACCCTGTTAAAATAAGCCTAGCAGCCGAGAGGCTGTCAGCCGGTGGAAGGTGGGGGAAGGTGGGAGAGGCAGGGAATGATGTTCTAGGTTGGGGGGGGGGTGTTTACTAAACTCATGACTTGTTTTATCTAAGCATGCCTTTGTCTCCCCAACTTTTTAAAAAATTATTTTTTGAATGTTTATTTATTTTTGAGACAGAGCATGAGCAGGGGAGGGGCAGAGAGAGAGGGAGACACAGAATCCGAAGCAGGCTCTAGGCTCTGAGTTGTCAGCGCAGAGCCTAATGTGGGGCTCGAACCCACAAAATATGAGATCATGACCTGAGCTGAAGTCGAACATGACCTGAGCCAAAGTCGGACACTTAACGGACTGAGCCAACCAGGCACCCCTGTCTCCTCAACTTTTAAACTCCCCCTAATCGGCATCCTCCTTCCATTGGATGTGATGCTGGAGGGTCCAGAGAGGAAGGTGGGAAGGAAGAGGGCCAGCCCTCAGGGGGCACCCCCCCCCCCCGCTTGGCATCCTGCATACATGACGTCATTAATCCTCCCACCAACTCTACACCCTTGGCTTCCCTCTTGCCACTTCTGCAGGTTGAAAAATGAGACTCATAAAGGTGAAATGCCTTGTCCGGGACCTCAGCTGCTTCCTCCTTCTGCTCCGAGAAAGCTTAATTTCTGAGGAAAGCGGCACCTAGAAAGGACTGGGTGCCAGGGTCGGGGTAAGGGGAGGCCAGGATGAGATATTTGTGAGGGGGTTAGTTCTGATTTAGTGAATGCGCTCTCAGCGACCTGGGCCGGCCTGTGGCTGACCGGCTGCGTGGTCAGGGTTCGCAAAGCTCCCAAAGATCCTTTTTGCTAGAAGGGCTTTAAAAGCTGCAAGCCCTCAGCAGTTTCTGTCGGCTGGGATGTTTTTTCCCCTCCAGACCGAATCCTGTCAGGGTTTACCGGCTTATATGTTCCCAGAACGACCCCATGTCTCCCTCACCTGAGCAGCGCTGCTTTGTCACCCACACCATTTCCTGTCACCAAATGGCTCCGGAAAGAATTCTTCCCCAGCCCCATCTTTTGGCCCCCAACCTCTCTGTCCACTCTCTCGAACCCCCCTGGTTTCTCCAGAAAGTGCGAAGTGGAGCCCATCCGGGATGAAGGAACACCAGGGCCTCATTTTGATCCCAGATGCGAGGAGTTTGTTCCCATCCCTGGTCTCCTATTTTGAACCATTTTTAAAGGAGCCCCTGAGGAACAAGGATACCGTGGAGGGGCTCGTGCCGCGTGTCTGGGAAATGGGAAGCACCGTGTAGGAAGGTTCTCGATGCCACCCCCCCCCAGCCTATCGATTCCAGTCCACTCCGAATGCCCTTGTCCTCAGACCCCTCTCGGGGAGTCTTGCCTTTGGCGTCTTGTACTTTGGTCCCTAGGGGCCCTGCCCCTGCCAACTCAGAGGCAAACAGAGATAGGGCCAGGCCCTGGCCGCCCAGTCTGGTGGACAGCATTATACACTGCTCCGCGTCAGCAGAAAATGTATCCACCATAACTTGCATTCTAGAAGGCCCTCTCCCCGCCGCCCGCGGGTTGCTGTCCCCGGCCTGGAAGGCCTCTGCGCCCGCCAGCCTTGCCCACCAGGCCAGCAGCGCTGCAGGAATCCAGGGTGGCTCTCGGGGACTTCACGGGTGCTATTCTAGGTTGCTTCTCCTTGCCTCCACCTCCTTTGGGGACTTCCTTGCCGAGGCTGACACCCACGAGCCTCTCCCAGCTACCAGAATACCAGCCCTGCCTCCTGGCCCTGCCAGAAAATGCTTAGCACATTAGCAGGTTTAGCGGCCACAGTTGTAGTCACTTAGGAGGCCGCAGAGGCACATGGATCTCATTCTGGGGCGCTTTCCAGCTGCTCGCTATTTTGACAACACTGGGTGGCACCGTTACCAGGAACCTGGCCTGCTTGCGAGAATGAAGCGTTTGGAGGCTGGGGGTGGAGGCGAGGAGAAGCCCGGGAGGGTGGGAGAGGCGGCAGCAGCGGCGAGTCAGGGGCCGGGAGAAACGAGGGTGGAGGGCACCGGTCTCTACTCTCCCCGGCCGGCCTCCCTTCTTGCCTTCTGGAGCACTCCTGGACCAGATCTTGGATACTCGCAGCCGATTTCCAGTTGTTTCAGTGCAGGGGGCTTTTGCTTGCGGAAGAGGCAGGAGGCGCCAAGACTGCCAGAGAGGCGGCGAGACGGGGAGCAGAAGCAAACCCAGCAAACATCTTCCCAGACTCGGAAGAGCTTGCCGCAGCTGCCTGCCTGTCACTTCGAGGCCCCCGGCTGAGGGCTCGGGGCTGAGCCGCAGCCTCTTCCGGAACTCGCCGTCCCCATCTGCAGAATGGGAAGCACGTGACCCACGCCCACCTCCAGCGGAGGGTAGCCTACGCACGTGGAAGTGTCTTGTAAAATGTAAAGTGACAAACATTTGCCTACCTGCGTGCTGGAGGACTATGCTTTGTTGATTTTCGAATTCTTCCATGGTGTGTGGTTTCTTGGATGGAGAAGTAAATACGGTGAGGCACCTGGGCGACTTAGTGCCTTAAGCCTCTCTGACTCTTGCTTTCCGCTCAGGTCATGGTCTCATGTTCATAAGATGGAGCCCCACCTCTGGCTCTGCACGGGGCCTGGAGCCTGCTTGGGATTCTCTCTCTCCTTCCTCCCCTCTCCCCTGCTAGTGTGCACTCTCTCTTGAAAAAAAAGTAAATATGGTGACTTTCTGGAAGTTTCTGATTTTCCTCAATGGTAATGACTGTGGTGAAAACAAGTAAGGCTGTGGGTATATTGGATTGTTGGGGCTGCTGTAGCAAAGTACGGACTGGGTGGTTTATTTGTATTTTTATTTAGTTTTTCTTTAAAAAACATTTTAGGTTTTTTTTTTTTTTTTTTTTTTGAGAGAGAGAAAGAGAGACAGAGCCCAAGCAGGGCAGGGGCAGAGAGAGAGGGAGACACAGAACCCAAAGCAAGATCCAGGCTCTGAGCCATCAGCACAGAGCCCGACAGGGAGGCCATGAGATCTTGACTTGAGCTGAAATCGGACACTCAGTGGACGGAGCCACCCAGGCGCCCCTCTGCCCTGAGGTCTTGCACGCCAGCAGGCGTGTTCGGAGCTGGCCACATCCAGACCGAGTGTGTTCCTGGACCACAGTGTTGGTGCTGGTCGTGGGGGGTGCAAGGAGACTTTGGTAGCCCTGCTTTCTGTATGAGAGGCTTCTCTGCCGTCCGGGGCATCCTTCACGTCCTCCCCGTGAGGTGCTCCAGTTTAGGAAGGGACCGATGTGGAAGAACCCATTTATAGAAGTCACCCCCTGGATAATAAGCAGGAAGCCACTGAATTCTTACCGTGCGGCGACTCGATGCTTGGTGCTTGATCTCCTGAACCAGGAGAGAGTGGGGTGGGGCCGGGAGTCTACATTCCAAAGGAGCACCCCGGTGACTCTTGCGCACACCCCGCCTCCCCACTGCTTCTTCCCTGGCGCCCGGGCAAGCTGAGAACCTGCCATTCTCCCAGATGGGTTTCTGGAATGGGGGGGAGCCCACCCTGATGAAGCCTCCCCCTGCCCTCCTCTTCCCCCCGGCGTAGAGTGGCCCCAAAAGCTCTGGTGGAGGCAGCACATGGGCTGCACGTGGGTTGGGAGAGGGTGGCTTGTGTGGACCGCATTGACCTGTGGCTTCTTACCCTTTCTGTGGTTCCCGTGCCCCTTCCCAGCCCTCCCCTGCTGCGCCTCTGCCCAAGGTCCTTGCAGGAGGAACCAGGACTGGTGTCATCAGGCAGCAGCCAGTGCTGGGCAGGACCGAGCCCTGTTCGGTGACGATGTTAGGCTTCCCCGTGACCGAAAGGGAGTCAGTCTTCTCAAGTGAGATCTTAGCGTGAGCCCCGCAGAATACGGGGCCTCCGTGTAGAACCACACATCCTTTCTCCGTCTTGTCTTCCTCTGCCTCCTCACTTTCTTCACTTTCCTCCCATTCCAGCAACTTAAAGTAAATGATCTAAAGGAAAAAGTTCTGTTGTCCAACTTGCTGGTCGGCAGCAATGAACCTGCTGTATGCCCACTGCCTAGAAGGGTGTCGGCAGGTAGTAGGTGCTCAGTGAACATTTCTAGACTGAATTAATATTAGCGCTGAAAGGCGCTGCTAAGTTAAGCTTGTCCAGAAGGACGAGCGGAGCAAACACAGGCTCAGAGAGGTGAGACCGCTTGCCTGAGTTTGCACAGCAAGTAGGTGGTGTGGCTGGGGTTAGAAGCTACGTTCCCAGGATTATTCCTGAACTCCCAGGAATATTAAAATCTAAGTCATGGCTTTTGAAATGTCCACTTTATAAGCCCAGAGACCCCTTGCTGGTTTCCTGGTGGGAGAAGGTGTTTGGACTCCTCTCTCTTTCTTGGTCCAAGATCTCAAGGATCTGGACAGAATAAACAAGCTGTCTCTCCCTGCCCCCCCCTGCACCCCCTTCTTAGAATAGACAGCATCCCCAAAAATGCTAGCTTTGATTTTTCAGACTGACAGTCTAAACACTACCTCATCCTAAAAGTAAATGGTGAACTATTTTCATACACTCTTAAAATTTTAATTTGGAAAAATCCTGTCCTTGGAATGCAAAATTCACCAGGCATTTTATATCCTGCAGGCGAGCTACTCACTAGACCCTTCTCGCCAGTCCCTCTTGTGAGCGCCCCTTGTGGAAAGGACCAGGAGATTTGACCAGCATTGTGACTTACGCTCCGAGTCAGAATGTCTTGTTGGTTGAAAAATGTTCACTCAGGGGTGCCTGGGTGGGTTAGTTGGTTAAGCGTCCAACTTCCGCTCAGGTTATGATCTCGCGGTTCGTGAGCTGGAGCCCTTTGTCGGGCTCTGTGCTGACAGCTCGGAGCCTGGAGCCTGCTTCAGATTCTGTGTCTCCCTCTCTCTCTGCCCCCCCCCCCCCCACGCGCTCTCTCTCTCTCTCTCTCTCTCTCACAAAAATAAACATTAAAAAAAATGTTTACTAAGTTCAGGGATCTTTTTCTCTCCCTCCTTCCCCCTTATCCCCCTTCACAAAGTGGGGCACTTCGATGCTATAGTGGCGGTATGTGTGTGTGTGTGTGTGTGTGTGTGTGCATGTGTATGAAAAATTAAAAGAATCAATGTGAGCATCGGTCAATCCTCATTTTCACTTCACTTGTGCACCCTCCAGTGTTGACCTCTACTCCATTTCTAATCTCCCTGCTATAAGACCCTTCATCCAACTTCGGTCCTCTCCATTCCTGGACTTTGCCCCATGCCTAACTCCCACTGCCTCCCTAACCCCATCTCTGAGCTTATCCTTCCCCATCCCTGAGGTTAGGGTTGGGTGACCTCATGACCGCAGGGAGGGAGAGAGAAAGATCTGTTTCTCACATGACCTCGTATTTAAAAAGATTTTTTTTCTTTAAGTTTATTTACTTATTTTTGAAAGAGAGAGTGAGTGGGGGAGGGGCAGAGAGAGAGAGAGAGAGAGAGAGAGAATCCCAAGCAGGCACTGCGCTGTCAGCATGGAACCTGTTGCGGGGCTTGAACTCACAAATCATGAGATCACGACTTGAACCGAAACCAAGAACCTGAAGCTTAACCAACTAAGCCACCCAGGTGCCCCCTGACCCCGTTTATTTTAAAAGCTGAAAGTTTCTTTATTTTAAATGTTTATTTATTTATTTTGGGGAGGCAGGCAGAGAGAGAGGGAGAGAGAATCCCAAGTAGGCTCCATGCCTTCCGTGCAGAGCCCTGCACCCTGCTGGATCTCACAGATCGTGAGGTCACAACCTGGGCTGAAATCGAGAATCAGATGCTTAACTGACTGAGTCACCCAGGTGCCCAGGTTTTGTGGTTTGTTGTCGAGGCGTTGTCAAAAGGCCTTTCTGTCAAAAGGGCGGTATCAGAGTGGTGCTGGAGTCAGTATCAGGTACCCTTTGCTGCCTGTGAATAACAATCGCATGATAAAGAAGGCTGTATCCACGCTCTGCTAACACATGAAGCACAGTACTAGGCACTTCCCCTAGTGCTTGTTTGTCACATCCTCACAACAGTCCTAGGAGACACGAACTTTAATCTTTATTTTCTTGATGGGAAAGCAGGGACAAATATCTTAAGGAGCTTGCCCGAGGGCATGCAGTAAGTAAGGCAGGCAATTACAGAATTACTAAGTGGCACAGGCTCATTAAATTTGTATCCTGAATAGGTGAGGTGTTTGCTTCAGGGTCCTGCCTGGACGTTTCAGTGCAGTGTCACGGTGGCCTCTGAAATGCCCAAGGTCAGAGAAATCTCACCGCCTTGACCCCGCAGGTAGGCAAGCCCTCCCATAGGCCTTGCCAGAAATAAACCTGAGCACGGTTTTCCAAAGGCGCATCCTGAGGAACAGCGTAGAGGTGAGATTTGATGCCGAATTTCTCCTGCTCTCGCTGCCTTTCAACAAATGTTTAAGCCTTCAGCAGTTATGGGGACAAAAAAGAGCCTCGTCTATTCCACGCACTCCCGGAGCTCCCAGCTTACAGGCAGATACAGTTAACTCTGTGATAAGGTGCGCAGCAAAGCACTGAGGGAGAAGGGGCAGTGAGCAGAGGACTCTGGGAAGGAATGACGTGCAAAATCATGTCACACTTCAGGAGTTGTTTGGTGGGACTTCCGTCGCTGGTTTTCCACACTTCCAGAATAGTGTCGGTTGCAAGAATATATAGGCTCTCTTCTTTCCCAGGGGAAAAGTTATTACAATGGAAGATGTTTTGCCAAAGTTTGTAGGACTGGCCTTTGTGGTTGCAAGAGGTAAGGAGCGTGGACACACGTTGAGTCCTTTAAAGCCCTTTGGCTGACGTAGGGCAAGCCATCAGTAGTAGGTGTGCAGACATGAGTGGAAGGTGAGGACCGGCTCCTGTCACCGCCCTGTCCCACCACCACCACCGGGCACGGGATGGAGGGGACGTTCGCTGAGGATCCAAACGAACGAGTGAAATCAAGGTTCTGCGAGTTTCAAAGAATACGTGGCTTATACCGTCAAATGGTGATCAAGCAGTGTGATGACCAAGAAGTGGCTTTTGGGTTTGGCAAGAAGAGGAAATGAGTCACTAAGAACCAGCGGCTTCTGAGGAAGGACGGTTAATGGCTTCTAAGTGGAAGAGACGGATGAGTAGATGACCTGTTTGAGGAGCTTTTCAGTAAATGTAAGGATGGAGGTTGGACCATTGCTTGGAGGGTCCTTTAAGACGATTAATGGCCGTCTCATGCCGTCCCTACGTCAGTGTGTGGAGAAGGTGAAAGAAAGGGAGGCCCGCGAGGGAAGGAGGGTTGGCTGGGTCCAGAAGAGGCGGAGCGTGTGGGGCTGTGGTTCCGGAGGAAGGCTCCCCTTGAAAGGGAAGAGAGGCCTTTGCTTAGAAGCTAGGGATGTGTTTGAAAAAGAAACCATCAATATTCCACACCCTTGCTTTTACCAGGACACACAAAGATGACCCTGTGTGCCCCTGGCCGGCAGCTTCTGCTCCTTCGCTCGGAGAGTTCTGGCATCTTCTGTTTCAGAAGCGGCAGGTCCTCTGCTTCCTCTGCGGTGGCCTGTGGAGATGGCCTTCGTCAGTGCGGCCCCACGTCAGGCTGGGGCTGCACTTGAATTTGGAAGCATGAGTGAGTGTGTGTGTGTGTGTGTGTGCGCGTGTGTGCGACTCCAGGGCTGGTAGGGGTTCTTAGGAAACTGAGGCTCCAAGGGGAAAGTGACTGTCTTTGTTACTTTTCCTCAGGTGCTGGCTTGCTGCCTCCTTGTACATGGCAGAGATAGAACACATGGTTATTGAATAAACCACAGAAGCATCTAGTTATGGCAGAGAGAGGGGAACTCAGATATTCTGATTGTATTTTTGGTCCCTGTCTTTTCCAGGACACCACCCAGGACTATGTGTGTTTTACACCTACGTCCCTGGACCCTAGTTTTGTTGGAGGAGCGAAAGGAAGCTCTGTTAATGAACCAGACTCACTGAGTGGGCTGAGACCCAGCTACCTCTGAAGGGGAGCCTGTGGGTCACACCCTATAGCCTTGACACCAGCTCCCGCCCTCCACTTCCTTTACTCTCTGCCTCCTTATTGGGAAAAAATAAAAAATAAAAAAGCCAACCTCCCAACCCCTGCCCCCAATACTCTACCAATTCCAGTGAAAGAAGGCCTTGTGCTTAAATAATCACGTGGAAAGAAAGAAAAAAAAAAATCCCACCCTCATATAAATGTGAAAGGGTACTGGCTCCGGGCAGCTTTCAGCCTTTATTTAAATTAGGGATTTTGCAGATTGTTGTTGTTTTGTTGTTGTTTTTGTGGGATGGTATCCAGTATCCCAATGTTCATGTAATGCCTTGACTTCACTATCGCTTCTCCTAGGATAATTATAGGTTGGCATAATGTGCCTATTGTTCCGTTCCACAAAGAAGCACTGTCATACAATGATGGGATGGGGGGAAGGGGGGGTGCGGCGTGGATCTGGAAGGAGGATCTTTGTGTTTGTGTGAGTGTGTGTGTCCTGGACAGCCATGCTGAATCTTCAAGTATTTCTCTTACTCCTTCTTTGGAGCCCCACCCACCTAGGCGCTTTTGCCCTGGTTTTTGGCCCCACGTGTTCCTGGTTTTGGCTTCTCTGCACACCTCCCTCCTGGGGTTATCACCCAGTGCTGGGCGCAGGCTGAGGACTTCAGCTGTGGATGCTGAGCTGAGGTGTTGAAGAAAGTGTTGGAAATTCTTTCAGGGAAGTTACTTGCCCGAATAGCACAGGTTCAAGGGCCCCTGGGGTTGCGGATGACCTCGGGGGTCATTCAGGACAGCCCTCTTCACGGGCCATGTTTGCGTTTCTCATTTGAGTTGTTCAGAACCCTTTGCGTTACAAACTCATGACACTTTTTGGGACATGTTGGATAATGTAGACAGTCATTCATGCACTGAACGAGTGCGCGCCACGAGACTGGGTCCCGGACTACGTGGTGGGTGTATGGTGACGAGAGAAAAAGGGCAGCAGCCCTGCCCTCAAGGTGCTTCCACTCCAGGTGCCCAGGGAGGCAGGTAAAAGAACCGCGGGTGTTGTTAAACCCTCTTGACCCTTGAGGAACCGAGAGCTGGAAGATATGCTAGGCTTATCCCGTATAGTCAGAATTTAGAACTAGAAGTTCATGGCTCATGTGGCAGCCTTTACCAGGTGACACCTTTTTTTTTCTTTTCTTTTTTTTTTAATGAGCTGTCTCAGACTGAGGTCTCCACTAGAGACTTTTCCAGCAGTACCTATTACATTTATCTCCTTCTCTCCCCGCCCCACCTCTCGCCAGACTTTTCTGCACCGGGGCTAGTAGCTCTGTGTAGAAATGTTTTTGACTCCAGCAATAGGCAGTTTTTTGACCAAGCACCGTTGGCATCCAAATGGAACTACCTATGTTACCATGAGCCTTGGAAGCCATGGCCTTCATAGCTCACCCTGAAAGAGGCAAAGGCAGACTTCTTTGAAGCTAGCGGACACAAGGGCCACTGGGTCGAGGTTCTGTGACCACAAGCTTAGAAGGAGAGAATTCTTCTATCCTTGGAAGGGACTGCCTTAGTTTTGCTGCCGGAAAGGCAGTTACACTAAAAATATATGTTTTTTTTTAAATGTTTATGTTTTTGAGAAAGACAGAGTGTGAGTGGAAGAGGGGCAGAGAGAGAGGGAGACACAGAATCTGAAGCAGACTCCAGGCTCTGAGCTGTCAGCACAGAGCCTGATGTAGGGCTTGAACTCACAAACTGAGATCATGACCTGAGTTGAAGTCAGGTGCTTAACTGACTGAGCCACTCAGGCGCCCCTAAAAATGTATGTTCTTGATCAAACACTCAGATTAACTGAGAATCCTTATTTTATCTGGTGACCTTACTGCATGGGGTGGGTGGAAAGGTGGGCAGCAGACAGGGACCTGCACCTCTATGAGGCTGATGATGCCAGGATGTGGATATGGGAGCCCTGAGGTCCTGAAGGATAATGTGACAGCTGCCTCTGACCAGTCTGTCAAACTGAGACTGGTCAAGAGATGAGAAATGGAAGATCCTGACCATTTGTGGTCTTTGGAGGAATCACCTCGGAGGAATAGCACTCACGTGAGCCAAGACAAAAGGAGGGTTTGTAACCTTCCTCCTCACCAGTGGTATCTGAAAATACATTCTGCAAAATAAACAAAGGCATCCCCTTTGTATATATTTTAAAAGAATCCAAATTCTTTCCTCCTGGTAAGTTAAAACAAACACTCACGGCAGAAAATACATGTATTCGGGGACAGTCAAAAATGCGGAGGCTGCTGGGTGGCGCAGTTGGTTAAGCGTCGGACTCCTGATTTCAGCTCAGGTCATGATCTCGCGGTTTCTTGAGATCAAGCCCCACATTGGGCTCCATGCTGACAGCGTGGAGCCTGCTTCTGATTCTCTCTCTCCGACCCTCCCCCACTCATGCCCTCTCTTTCTCTCTCTCTCAAAATGAATAAGCTTTAAAAAAAGTGTGTCTCAGTCTTGGGCTTCTAGGGGGCACCTGCCTTCACATGTGTGCTGCCAGGGCTCAGGGCTTTCCTTCCGCTCCAGGAGCTGATTCTGAGCTTGAATATCTACGTGCCTCTCCCAAAGCGTGGTGTCTGAGCACTGGGCAGCCCCTTGAAGATGAGCTAATCTGGTAACCAGGAGCTCACACAGCCTTTGAGCGGTGAGGGGTCTCACTTTTGCAGATGAGGAAACCGAAGCCCAGAAAACTCAGTGGTGGGCTTCAAGCCCAAAGCCGCAGAGCAGGACGAGAACCCGAGACTCTCGACTCCAGGTTGTATACAGTTTGCTATGACTGTACACTCATGGGTCTTGTTGCCTCTCTCGAATATAAGTGTGTTGAGGAGAGAGACCACGTGTCAGTCTTTGTGGTGTTCCAGGGGCTAATGACAGTCCTGGACACCCAGCTATTCCTGTCAGCAACAGGCGAGAGAACATTTGCTCACTCGTACTCACATTTGTTAGTGCCTTCTTTGTAAAAAAGAATTTTTTTTTTTAATGTTTATTTTCGAGAGAGAAAGAGACAGAATGTGAGCAGGGGAGAGGCAGAAAGAGAGAGAGGGAGACAGAGAATCCGAAGCAGGCTCCAGGCTCTGAGCTGTTGGCACAGAGCCCGACATGGGGCTTGAACTCACGAACCGCGAGATCATGACTTGAGCCAAAGTCGGAGGCTTAACTGACTGAGCCCCCCAGGCGCCCCTGTTGGTGCCTTCTTTGCTCCTCAGTGGGAGTCTGTTTTTCTGTGGCTCGTCCCACACTTGTGTTTCCTCAGCTCTGGGACTGAGTCACCTGGAAAGTGGATACCGGGCAGGGAGGGTGTCCATGAAAGATTATTCCTGTGGAGGCTAGTACTTCTTACCCCCTCAGCAGCTACCTTTCTTGTATGCCCTTGGAGTATTTATGCGTGCAGCTCTATTTTCTCCCACTGTTTTATGCATTCGTTTCCCGGCCATACGGATAGATGAGATGCAGAGCCCTACATCATGTGCTTGGGGTGACGTACCCAGCATGAACGGGCCTGGCCCAGGTGCCACTCAGCATGACTGCTGCTTTCCCAGTCTGACCCAGGAAAAGAGGGATTCTTACGCTCGGAACTTTGTGAGGACTTCACAAAGGCAATGAAAGGGGAATGCGGTTCCCAGTGGAGTGAACGCTGTGTAGTTTCCGAAGCAAGCAGTTGCCTGAACCGTGAGCACACACCACCACAAGGAATAGCTCACAGTACGGTTCTGTGGGAGTCACCGACTACCTCCCCGAAGTCGTGCCGATGCCTCTAGCCCGGTGGCCGAGGCTCTGAGCTTCACCGTCGCTGTCTTCCTCTTCTTTTCTCCATTCTTTGAGCCACCTGGTGTCCCTCCTTGGTCACCCTGGACCCCACATATCCTTGTTTCAAGGCAAGAGGCTCGTGTATATATCTGTGGACACTCCTGATGATTACCCCAAGTCCAGGCACAGAACACTGCCTGCCTTCTCTGCAGATCTTTCTGTTTCTGCGGTTGGTGTCCAGATCCAAGTAGGTGCTGGGGCCTGAGGGGAAGGCCTCTTCCTCAGGCCAAGTTTTCTTCTGAGGCAGCTGGCTGTGAATGCAGGAATGGTTTCTCCTTGTGCTGCACTGTCGGTGGGATTGTGGGAACCATCTTGGCTTGGGAAGGAGGAGAACCACTGTGGGGTGAGTGCTACCCAGAGAGTCATCGCCCTGATTCCCGAGACCAAAGCCACACAGAAGGAAGTCCGTGGCTATTTTCTTGCCCGTATTATCAAATGGCCCCCGACTGCATTTCATTGTTTGTGTTGTGTGTATCTGTATACAACAGGCGTGGCTTGCAAATACATAACCACTTGGTGCCCACCTGTCCACACATCCATCCACTGGTTTATCCATTGAATGGTCAAATGATCTGTCTATCCATCCATGCTTTCAGCCATCCATTTATTAGGGATGATAAATTTATGTGCTTAAAGGGATCAGGCAGGTAAAGTAAATGAGGAAAATGCACTTGATGAGAGACAGTATGGAATGGCGGGTCTATGGTAAGCCACAGGGTGCAGTTTGCTGGGCTGCCGTCTCCAACATTCCCAGACTGACCCCCACTCAGGTTGGATATGTGACCCCTGACGACCACAAACCCATCTTTATCTCAAAAGCATTTGGGTAGCATTTGAGAAGCCCAGAGGTGTGTGTGTGTGTGTGGGTGGGCGGGGGTGGGCAGCTCTTCTTCAGCCTCGTGTAGAATGTGTTGGTAAAACCAAGCTCTGGAATGTGCCTCAGTCAGGGCTTTTTCAGGCTGCAAATGGCAAGAAACCCAACTCACACACTGCCGGCGCCCAAGGAGGAATACATGGGCTCGCGTAGCTGAAAGTTCAGGAGTGCGTCTGCTTCACCTGGGACTGGGTCTAGGGGCTCAACGAGGTCATCTGAACTCCATCTCCCCCTTCCTGCTTCCCTTCACACGGGCCTCCTCTGCAGACAGACCTGCTGCCCGGGTGTCTCCCCGAAGCTTTCAGGTAAACATTTTTATCAGCTTTTCCACACCAAGAGAAAGAAAGCCCCGCTTTGCCACAGAAACTCTAGAATTGACCTGAATTTGCCTCAGTCGGGCCTGGGGAGGTGATTTCCTTTTGGGTCACAAGCCTGTCTCTAAAGTTGCAGGATGGAGTGAGACTGATTTTACTCAACTGGTGGTGGGGGAGAGGAAAATGGAGGTATTGTTACTGCAGGGAGGCGGGGTGGCAGCTCGGCAGGCAGACAAACCTATGACCTCCGCAGGGGGAGGGGCTGGTGGAAGGACTGGACTCTCACAATCACACTGGAAAGCAAGACCCAGGACCCTGAGCGTGACTGGGGCTGCCCCCCGCCCCCGCCTTTCTGTCCTACCTCCCAGTTTGAGTAGCACCCGCCCCTGACCTCTGAGCAGCCCCCACTGTGCACAGGAAGGGGAGAGCGCAGCGGTGGGTGGGCAGAGACAGCCTAGCGCTGCCTCCGACACGCTCCCGAGATGCTTGGGCGTGAAGAAGCCTGATGCTCAGTCCAGAACGGAGACTTTCGAAGTTTTCGTTGTTTAGGGAGAGGACAGTCACCCAAGAGGGTCCCGAAGTGCTCAGAGCCCTCCGTGAACTTCCCACCAGGCTCTGCCATGGCAGGAGGAGTTGGTGGGACAAAGGGTTCCCTCTCAGCTGTGCCGACTTGGGCTCGGAGCTCGGCTGCACGGATCCCATGACTTGGCCCGAGGCAGGAACGAGGCGACAGCAGAGCCTCACTTCCAGTGTGGAGCCTCTGCCTTCCCACCCTGGGCAGAAGCCCCCTGAAGGAGAGAAGCCCCCGGCTTTGTTCTCTGCAGCTGGCAGCCCCCTGGTGCGGCCTAGTGGGGACCCAGAGGTCTCCGTTGGAACTTTGGTCCCAGAGAGTAAATCAGCAGATCAGGTCTGACCTCAGTCACGTGTATTCCTTAGTGCCAGAAATACCAGCTCTCTGAGGATTGAGCAACAGTTTTTTCCTCACCGTCGAGGATGATTTTAACTGTTTCCTACCTTAGATTTTTGTTGTTGTTGTTGTTGTTGAAAATATCTACCAGAGAGCAGAATGTTCAAAGGAAGATAGAAAGAGGGCAAAGGAAGCTTGTAAAAGGATGTATTTAGAAAGCCACGAGAAACTATCAATAAGTATAGCTCGTTTCCCTATAAGGGAAAGTATAGGGAACTAGCATCCCTGATGGTGGAAAGCATCCAAGAGCCTTCATACTCTGTCTGATTTGCTAGAACGACCCAGTGAGGTTGAGAGGGAAGGGCCATTTTCTTTTCATATATGTCTCACGGGTGTAGACACAGTCAACGAGAGCAGTTTTACCGTCCCCTATCCATCTGCCACGCTTTGTCCTATTCCTACACGCCTTCCCTGTCGCCTCCCCCCCTCACCCTAGTGAGAACATCTGCTCTTTCTGCTTCCTCCCTTTCTCTAACTCTGCCTACCTTCCAGAGTCCACCTTTCAAAAACCTTCCAGAGTGATTCCAGACTCCATCGATCTCTCGATTCTTTTTTTAATCAGCAACAGTGCTTATAGATTGCATGTATTAGAGCGTCTTCGAGTTAGGGCTAAAGACGCAGAAAAGAGCCCTGCCCTCCAGAGGCCTACGTTCTAGGAAAATGGAAATGGTGAGACCTGTCTCACAGGGTTGTTGTGACGATTAAATGAATTAATCTACATGCAATGCTTAGCCCAGCGCCTGAGACACAGTCAGTGCTCCATAAATCCAACACGGTCAGGGTCGTGTGTGATATTAAATCCACGCAACTGTTCTGAGAGGCTGATTTTCCCGTGTCCTTTCGCAGATAAAGAAAGGGCTGTGCAGATAAGTTATGCAATTTTCCCACAGTCACACAGCTAATTAGCAGGAGATCCTGAGATTCAAATTCTAAAACTCTCTCTCTTCTTTTAACCTCACCTGAGATACTTGGGTGATAACAGCAAATGACGCACAATGTTGTCGTGAGATAAAATCCTTGTTCCTTTGGTGACTGCTTCAGGTGGCCTCATCGACGAAATGGGACGGTAGAAAGATTCATGCTGGGAATTGTTGGCTATAGCCCGTAGCCCAGAGTGACCACAATACAATTAACAGTAACATCATGGTTTGCAGGAGAAGCCACGTAGGGGAACGGAGCCTGGGTTGGTAGAAGATTGCTTGGGCCTCACACTTGTCTTCTTTCTGCAGAAAGTAAACTGAGATCCCTATCTCTGGACCACGTCTGGCCTAAGAAATTCTGATCATAAATCCAGATCTTTGGGTATCTCTGTGGGGGCCCCTCAGGCCTCGGCACAGAAAGGTCAGTCTGCACTGGGCCGAGGTTGGCCCCTCTGATTCCTGGGGGCTGACAGGGCTTTGCTGGTATTTGCTGACTGACAAGTCGTTCATGTCAAGCTGGTGTATTTAGTCACTGGGCCTGACAGAACCAAAGTAACGGCTAACAGAACTAGTGGGCAGCTGGTTGGTGGCCATATACTAAGCATTAATTTAGTGTGCCTGGCATGGAGTGAAGCATTCCAGGTGCATTTTTTTCTTTATTCCTCATGATACAAGGACACTGCAAAGTAGTATTTCAGTTGGAGAAATAGAAGTTCACACAGACATGTCTCTTAGGCACCATACACTTGGTACTTTAATTAGATTTTTGCTGCAAAGTAGGATGTTTTCGGTATTCTTGAGCTGAGGGCAGAACCTTATTTCCTACAATCCCTAGTCATTGCTGTAACAATTCTCGAGTGCATTTTTCAATAGAACCCACCTTTGGTAGACAGCATAGAAGACCTTCCAAGATGTCTGCATCCTAATCCCTGGAATCTGTAAAAACATTACCTTACAAGATAAAAGGGACTTCGCAGATATGATTAAATCAATGACTTTGAGATGGGAAATTATCCTGAGTATACGGCTGGGCCATGTATGCACAGGGGTCCTTATAAGAGGGAGGTGGGAAGGTCAGAGTCAGAGGCAGCCGTACAACAATGGACGCAGAAGTCCAAGTGATACAGAGGAGGTAAGGGACCACAAAGCAAGGAATGTACGCAGTCTCTAGGAGCTGGAAAAGACAAGGAAACACATTCTCCCCCAGAGCTTCTGGAAGGAAAGCATCCCTGCCAACACCTTGATTTTAGCCCTCTGCAACTCATTTCAGATTTCTGACCTCCAGAACCGCAAGACGGTAAGTTTGTGTTATTTTAAACCATCAGGTTTGTGGTAATTTGTTACAGCAGCAATACGAGACCAATACACCACCTTTCCACATGTCCTGTTGAATATTCTAAAGTTCCAGCTGACTAAGACTCCTCTCCCTTTGTGCCCCGGTGCCCTTTAAACAAAGGGGGTAGATGCCCTCCACCCACTACTGGACAGATCTGTGCTAGAGTTAGGTTTCTGCGCATGGGGGTGGTTTTGTACCGATTCACCCATACGCTCGTGATTACGCTTCTGACCACGGACCCTGCTGGCTAGACAGCTGACTGGTGTGGGGGCGGGGAGTGGCGATCTGAGCCGATGGCATTGAGCTGTTTTATTTCTTAATGCATTCTGCTCTGTCTCTGTGGACAGGGAAGCCAGTGGAACAGATGATACTATCTGAGAGTTAACTCATGAGCCGTGTTTTCCCACCACTGATGGTAGCAGTGAGTGGAAGGTGGGACCCCATGTCAGGGTAACAACAGCTACGGCTAACCAATCTCTCACAGTGAGGTTATACCATCGGTTCTCAGTGAGCCGAGGAGGAGGGTCCTGTAATAGTGCCCACTTTGCAGAGAGGTCTGCAGATCAGACAGCAAGTGAATGAGGAGCCAGGACTCAAACCCAGCGCCCTCGCGGCTCCCTTCAATGGCACGCTGGCTCTCTCAGGTGTGCTATGGCACAGACTGGGCGCTCCTGAACTGTTTGCTGGCTACATGAGTGAATGAGTGTCACTCAGGCCAGGAGCTCCTTCGTGAACCCCAACCAGAGGCAACAGGGTGGACCGAGGGGCTGCCAGAAAGCCCAGCCGGACAGCAAGGCATTGACTCCCACAGGTACAAAGGTCGCCTGGAACCGGCCATGTCGCTTAGTATCTCCCGTCTGGACTTGTGGGGAGGCCCAGCTAAATTCTTGTTGCATCTGTCGGTGTCTTCTATCCGGCGGAGCCCCGGGCGCCGAGCAGGAGGTGGGGATGGTGATCTCTGGAGATCTCCCTTGCCCCTGGGGCTCCCCACACCCTGCCTTCGGATGCTCCAAATGGCCCAGCTGGCGGTCCAGGGTGGACGATGGGTGCCGTCTTGCTAATTTCCTTTCTTCCCTCCCCGAACATGGACGAGAGAGATGGGGAGGAGGGGCGTGATGATAGACACACCCTTGGCGAAGCGGCAGGGGTCCCCTATGGCCTTTGCCTGTCTAGAAATTACCAGTGTCCCTAATATATGGCAGCTTGTGTGGAGGCTTCTTCCCTTCTGCTTTCTTTTATGTCTTGCTTTTGTGAGAGAGAGGAGAATTTACCACTGATGAGCCTCATGCTATGTAATGAATAGAAGGCAAGTGACCCCAGCTGTCTCCCCCTCCCACCATCCCCGGGAATGTCTTGTCAGCCTTCGAGGTCTCTGCCTGGCCCGTTCCTACGGGCTGCTGCAGCTTTGTTAAATTGCCCCACGGCTGCTGTCTGACACTTTCGGTTTCCTTCTCCTTCAGATCCCTCTCAAGTTATTACTTCATTTGTAGCAGTGGTCAGAGCAAGGAAATTCTATTGATTTTCCTTCTTTTGTTCTCAGTTTCTCCATATATTAATTGGGTCTAATCATGTTTGCCAACCTCCTCTCTTTAGGGGAGATTCAGGTTTTGGTGTTTCATGGGAGGGGTAGAGAGTGTTTTGGATTGGAGCGAGAGTGCTCCGACTCCAGGGCTGCACAGATTTGAGGATGGAACTCCGTTTTGTGGTTCAGCGGTATTTTGCTGTTGTCTTTGTTTTATTTTAAAGGACACTCTCTGTTCTGGATGTTTTCCAGGCCATGCAATGCTGTGAGAAGCCGTTCACCTAGAGATGTCACATGAGTGATTTAAGGTTTGAAGGGGGGGTGGGAGAAGAGGTTCAGGACAGATCTGGAGATTTGGGCCCCACCTCGTGCTGGGGCACTGGAAACGGCCTCTGCTAATTGGACCTTGTTCTGTCAGGACACGTCAGGCAGGGCCACGGCGACACCCGAGCTTCGTAGGGGGCGGGATGGTCTCCAGAAGCAGGTGTCATGGCTGCCGGGTCCCTGGGGGTGCTTTGTGACTCTGGGGAGCGAGAGCCGGCCAGCAGTCATGTGGGCGGAGGTCAGGAGGCTGTGCAGAGCCGGGTTCTCCGGGAGCCCAGGAGAGCCAGTACTGAAGTGAAGGCTGGTTGGGGCGGCGTGGTGCCAGAGCTGGTGTGTGTGTGTGTGTGTGTGTGTGTGTGTGTGTGTGTGTCCTCATGAGTGACCATGTTTGCCTTCAAGAATACTCCTCTAACACTAGAAATTTGTGTTTTTTTGTTCTCTTTTTTCCATTGCCTTCCAAAAGAGACAAAACAAACCCCCTCAGTCCTTGAGTCGTGTTAAGGGGAACATAAATTTTGGCTGTAGGGAGCACTTGAGGAAGCACCGCTCAGCTCCAGGTCCTGCAGCAGGAAGCCTTCCTCCCTTTTTGTCGCCGCCTGGTCCCTCTGCCCTGCCCTTCAGAGCTTCCTTGTGGCTGTCCTGGGCTGGGGCCTGCGGGCATGTTTTGTTGACATGCTGGTGTGGGCCCAAGGACAAGCGCACGGCTCCCTGCTGGCTGTGCAGGAAGGAGCAGTGGGGGCATGTTCCAGGCCCCTGGGCTGGGCAGTGGCTGCCGTGGCCAAGTGACGCCATGCCCCTTGGACAGAGTGACTGTAGGCGGCATGGAGCACTCCACACTCTTTTCCCTACCCCGCACCCCATCCAGCTGACCCTCTTCTGGTCACGGGTGGCCGGCGTCTCCGAGCTGCCTGCCTAGGTTTGAGCATGTGGCCCTCCTGCAGGAGGAAGGGACTGGCTGTCAGGCAGCGTGGACCTGGTGGGAAGAGAAGCCTGTGGATTTGGGCTGAGCTGTGCTCTGATCCCAGCTCTGCCCCTGGGTAGCTCTGTGGCTTTGGTTAAATTCCCCGTTTCTCTCTGAGCTTTAGTTTCCTCATCTGTTAATAGAAGCCGCCAAGGGTGGTTGAGTATGGGGCCTGCCACCGAGCAGTTGCTTGACAAATTGTACTCTGATTATCGAAGCCGTGATGTTGGCTTTGTTTGCACTAACAGCACATCGCCCATAAAGCCCTCCGACACCCTGCACGGGACAAGCCTGATCCTAGCAAAGGGGACCCCCCACTGGGCCCGATGACCTCTGTTGTCATTCTAGTCACGGGTGGACGACTTCTCATGTGCGTGTAGGGCTTCTCTGGTGCCCCCCTCTTTCCCCAGTGTTGCTTCAGTGGTTAGCAAAGGGGCTGGTGGAGCCCAGGCAAAGAGTGCCAGCTGCCAGGGCAAACCTTCAAGCCAGCAAGTCAACATTTATTTATAGGTCTTGGAGGGAGACAACAGTACAGGCAGTGGAGAAGGGCCTGGCAGAGGCAGCTGCAGGGGGCAGGGGGCAGGGCAGGGGGCAATGACAGTGGTGGGGGGGGGCAGAGGGGGCAGAGAGGCCAGGTGGCATTTGTGTGGTGGAGAGCCAGAGTTCCAGCAGAAAGCAGCAGATTCCAACAGAGTAAACTGAGGTGTGTTTAATAAGCTGGCTATTTATAGAAGTGTGGGCAGGGGAGTGTACGAGGTAAGATAGGGCAGTACCCTGGGGGCTAGGTCAAGGGGAGAGGGGAGCACTATGGAGAGGGCTGCCTGACAGGAGCTGTGACCTTCAGTAGACCCAGCAGGGAAGCGACTGGGGGAGTAAACGCCCCATCTTGCTCCCTTCCCTCCTCCTGACCTGCTGCCAGCGTTCTCCATTGACCCAGGCTGCGGAAGCAGAGGGAAGGTGGCAAGTGGCCGACCATGTGGGACGTGCTCCTGGGGACACAGAGCTGGGAGAAGAACGGTGGAGAGAGAGAGCCTGGAAGGGCCAGCGGAAGAGAATTGCCACAGAGAAGCGAGGGCTGGGGGAGAAGAAAGGCAGTGGGTATTTAGGGGTACATGGCTGAAGAGAGTTGGGTTACCCAGGGGACCCAGCCAGAAGCTCTGTGGCAGAATAAGATTAATATCACAGCCTCAGGGAAGCAGACAGAATGGGGACTGGTGTTACCCTACTTCTGTGTGGTCTTGGACCGGCTCTTTCACCTCTCTAGGCCTGTTTCCTCATCTGTGATGTGGGAATGATAAAGATACTATTTTCTACCGCGTAGTGGGGTAGAAATTAATACAAAATACCATTAAATACTAAAGTCCTCTGCAAGATGCCTGGGACACTGGAACTGGGTAAGCGGAGATAGGGCAGATAGAGGGCTCTGACAGTGTCCAGCTGAGCAGGCCACGAGTATTGTGTAAGGCCCAGTGGGGATATTATTTCTCCAACTACTGTACGCCAGGTACTCCTAGTCACTGGGAACGCAGAGGTGAACAAACTAGACCAGTCTCTCTCCCAGGGAGCTTCCGTACCTAGTGTGGGGAGACAGGTAGTAAGGGAGGATTAATAAAATGAGATTTGGTGGTCGGCAAAGTGCTAAGAAGACCACAAACCAGGGTGTGGGTGGGGGTAGGTAAAGAGAGAGCGAGTGCTGTACAGAAGGAGTTTGGGGAAAGCCTCAAGCAGGGTGGGGTACCCAGAGCCCACAGAGCGGAAGCAGTGCCCTGTAGAGATGAGGGGAACGTGCCTGGACAGGGCCCTGCAGGTGCCAAGGTCCTGAGGCTGGTGTTTCCAGGGCAGAGAGGTGGCTTGGGGAGTGGAGCCGCCAGCTGGTCCTCCAGTGGATGTGAGGACTAAGTGGAAAATTCTTAGGTGACCGGCACCTATCCACGCTCAAGGACCCTCAGCTGTTGGCTGGGATTATTACTACTTAACAAAAATTATTCTTTTAGGGGCGCCTGGGGGGCTCAGTCGGTTGAGCATCCGACTTCGGCTCAGGTCACGATCTTGCAGTTTGTGCATTCGAGCCCCGAGTTGGGCTCTGTGCTGACGGCTCAGAGCCTGGAGCCTGCTTCGGATTCTCTGTCTTCCTCTCTCTGCCCCTCGCCTGCTCACATTCTGTCTCTTTTTCTCTCTTGAAAGTAAATAAACATTAAAAAAAATTAAAAAGATTATTCTTGTAGAACAGCGCGGCGTTAATAAGCGGGTTGGTGCAGTGTAAGACGTTGCGGTGGGTCAGGTCACGGTTACTGCCGAGGTGGTGCAGAACGTGGTGTCGAGGACTCCAGGCTCTGAGACGGGAACGCCTGGTTCAAATCCTGACTTGGCTGCTCCCCACGTGGCTCTGGGCCTCTGACTGGAGCTGAGTGTCCTCATCTGTGTCACGGGGGAATAGTAATAGCGGCTCTCTCGTGGGGTTGCTGCAAAGACGAAATGCATTATCCTTTCTAATGCACTTAGAAGGGAGCCTGGCCCACAGCGAGGACTCGCTGGTGGTATTGTTGTTGCTGAGGCTCAGGGGTAAGCCCGGTGCCAGAGCCGTGAGCCAAGGGCTCTGTCTGCAAGGAGCTTACCGTTGAGTCTGAGACACATGTTCAAAGAGATCCCAGCCACCCATATGATGGTGGCCCAACTGTTACTGGCCCTCCTCAAGGGCCGGAGGAGGGAAGGAAGGCTCTGAGGAGGGTTGTGGAGACAAGAGAATAAAATTAATGCTAACCAGATCTGATAGCATCAGGTGAAGACGAAAACAATCACATCAATGCTTCTGCCCTTCCCATGGAGCCTTTTATAGCCGTGTGCACATCCCCAGGCCGGGCCCCCTTACCTCTCCTATCTGTCAGTAAGGGAGAGCCCTCCAAGTCCCTCTGTCAGCTCCTATGGGCCCTAAATCTGCTGGAAGTGGTTGACACTCTTCTACCCTCAACTTCCTCTAGGCCAGCGAGAGAAGGAGAGGTTAGAGGTCAGAGCACGGGAACTGGGGAGCCGGGAAGACGAGGTGGAGGTGGATGGCAGGGTGGATGGAATTAACCAGAACCCTGTGTGTCTGGCAACTGGCAGATTCTTGGGGTAAGATAAGTGGAACCCTCTGCAAGGTAATTATTAGAGAGCATAAATTCCCCAGATAACCTGTCCTCAGAAGAGATATTGATGGCTGTGGGGCATGTGCTGGAGGCTGCCCTCCCTCCACTGGTATTGACTCCTGTCCCCCACCTCTTCCTTCCCCCTCCTCTTCCTTCTTTGTTGCCTTTCCTCTAATCAGCTGCCCGTCCGGCCTTCCTCCCCTACAGGCCTCAGCCTACAGCTCAAGTTGGCTCTCTGGACCCTTCTTTCCCCTCGCCTCTTGGCTCTCTAAATGATGGAGGTCGCAGAGCATAGCACGCCCACCTGCACCCTTGCAGTCTGGCGGGATTGGTGGGAGAGGTGCAGAGGTGCAGCCCCTGTGGGGAAGAGTTTCGAAGAACAGAAGGAAGCCCCTAGCTTCCCCTGGGTCCAGGTCCCCAGAATGGGTGCTTACCGAGTGCTGTTGGGTCAGCGTCAGGCTCCGTGGAGGGCCAGGCCCGTACCGGGCCCCAGAGATGAAGAGGCAGGAGGTCAAGTGCTCAGCACAGCAGGCAGGTAGTAGGTACCTGTTGGCACGTCTCCCGCTCATAGCCTTTCCTGAAGCCCCCTCTTTGCCCCAAGCCTGCGGGCCTCCCAGGGAGCTCACACTTTGACTGACATTCTCTAAGTATTTGCCTCCATAAGAAGAGGCAGAAGGCCTGATGGGGTGCAGCTGGAGAAGGAGGGCAGGTCTCTCCTGTGTTTTCCTGAGCTACTCAGTTCTGGCCCCAGACCTGCGCCCCAACTCTTGACCCAACTGGATGTGGCTTCTTAGAAGCCCGTTTACTGCCTTCACTGACCATGTTTGGGGTGGAGGGGCCCTTACCTCTCTCTGACCCCCCACAGCTTATCGGTAGAGTGACCTTATCATGTATCAGCCGAGCAAGGGCACTTCTGAGAGGTGAAGCAGGAGTTATTAATAATGATGCCTGCACCTTGATGTGAACTGGGACTGTTCCCTGCAAAATGGGTACTATTTATCAAAGTTCTCTGCCTGAGATAATGCTGATAAATATAAGCTTCTCTAACTTCCATAATTCTGATGATGTTTTAATCCTGGTGATATTGGACCCTGGGTACCGCGTGGCTGACTTGCCTGTCCCTTTCATATGACTCTGTGCCTTTTACCATCATTTGGAATACGAAGATAAATCTCTCTGTTTGACAGATGGGAGCCTGGGGCCCAGAGGGGTGGAGAGACTTGCTGAAGATCCACAGTGACCAAGTTCCAGCTTCAACTTGGGGCAGAGGCCCTGCCTTGATTCCCACATGGGTCTATCAGGGGCCAAGCTCCATCTCTCCACTCCAAGGCACGGTAGCATGTCCTTACCCAAACAGCCAAGGGCTGCGATGCATCCGTGAGCCTTATGCTGCCTCTGATTACATTCTGGAGAGGAAAGAGGGATGAGGGAGGCAGGGAGGCACTGGGGGCAGAGGAAGCCTAAACAAGAATGTCTCCTGTGCCTCGTCGTTCCTAATAATGTTACTTGGAATGAGGAGCCAAGGAGGGTTTCTGCACCATCCTGTCAAGGAGCACCCCAGGGAGGGGACGATGCTCTCAATGTCCCTTTTTCACTCAACAGAAGATGATGAGGCCTCTGCCACCGTAGGAAGCATGTGTCGCCTGTTGGCCAACAGCGTTTTCTAATAAAAAAAAAAAAATGGGCTTTCGAGAGAGGCTAGAAAAAAAAATAGCAATTTCCAGCGATGAGTTTTGCATGCTGTAGTTAACAATAATTATTAAATAGGTAGGGTGAGCTAGTGCTTGTTTTCCTTATTATTACTGTATTTATGGGTTTTTATTAAGTCGTACCAAGCTGGGATAATTGGGAAACGCTCTACTTGAGCTGTGGGACTCTCAGCCTCCCGTTCTATTTTCTTTCCTTCCAAGGGCGGAGTCTTTTCATCATTTGAGACTTAGGTTGTAAACCAGGAGTTGGCAAACTTTTTCTCTGTAAAGGTCCAGAAGGCTTCGCAGGCCACGCAGTCGCTGTTGGAACCCCTCAGTGCTACCACTGCGGTGTGAAAGCAGCCCTGGACCACATGTGAATGAATGCGCATGACTGTCTTCCAATGAAGCTTTATTTATAGGAATTCGTGGGGGCTGCGTTTGGCCCAGGGGCTGTCATTTGCAAGCCCCTGCTGTAAACAGTGGAGAATTCCTGGAACTCGGAGCCTGAACAGTGAGGATCTAATCTCAGCCCTGCCCCGGTGTGACTGGAGGAAATTACTTCACCTCTCTGGTTATTGGTTTTCCTTGCAGTACAACAAACGCATCGCATTAGACAATCTTTAACACTCCGGGATTCTTATGGTAATCTGGCATTTTCCTTTTTGTCCCTTCAGTCAGTGTTCAGAGAGCCACAGGGCCTCTCAAAGCCCATTACCCCCTGTTCACCTTCGGGATGGATTTGGTTTCTAAACCGCAAAATAACGTTTTGTATTTCTCCGATGGTATCTTTTCAGGCAGCTCCCTAACCAACCTACTTCTTGAGTTACCAAGAGGTGGCTCTGTGACAGGCTCTGTGACTAACAGTGCCTCTGGGACTGTTTGGCAGTTTGGGAAACCGAGGCACGAAAAAAGAGAAATGGCTAAGACTGCCCAGCAAATTTGGTGATGCTCTTAGAGAAACCTGGTGCCTCCAAAACAAAACAAAACAAAACAAAACAAATGTTGTTCAGGTTATTCTAGTTCTGGAGGCTCAACTCTGGGTGAAGGGTCAGCAGTTGCCGTGAGAGACTGCTAGGGTCGTGGCCAAGAACAAGATTCTGGACTGAAATTGCCTGGGCTTATATCTTCACAGCACCACCGAACACCCTAGGCAAATCACTGACAACTCTCTGTGCCTCAGTTTCCTAATCTGTAGGATCGGGGGGAATAATAAGCCGGGGTTGTGTGAGGATGAAACGAGGTCGTCTGTCGGGTGCTTAGAACGGTACCTGGCCCACATAGTAAGTGCTCAATAAATGGCAGCCAGGCCACTGTTACTTTTGTTATCACCGTCTCGTCACCCTTCTATAAATATGTCAAGGATGTTTCTTCCTCATTTTGATGCCCGACTCATCTTCAACGTTTGATTGGAGGTGCACGCTGATCTGACCATCAAGTGACTCGTGGTGAGGTGGAAGGATTAGGGGAAGAAGACGGTGAAGGGGGAAGGTGCGGGGAGGGTCAGGAGGGTCAGATTTTAAATATAGTCATGTCCCCTTCTATTGTTGGGCTGGGAAGAAAAATACACTTCCCTTCAGCAGTACAGAGGTTCTGGTATCTTTTGTCCTTATCCCAGGATGTAGAGGTTATGCAGGCAGGTTTAGGTATTTCTAGGGTGACTTACCTTTTGGTTTTGGTCTTGTTAGTTTCCCAGACTGTTTCGATCTTTTCTACCAGAGAACTTAAATTTGGCGACATGACCAGCCTCTTGGTCAACCTGGCTTTGTTCCGTCCTCATTAAAAGGCTTGCAAGCATGTGGCTGAAAAAACAGCAGGCCCGAGGCAGTTTTCTCAGAGGGCCGCCAAGAGAAAATTGGGGTGACTCTCAACCTTGTGGCAGGTTAAATGAGACTCGGTGCTTCTTTGTTTGGCTTGATGTCCCTTAGAAGGGCGGGCTGGAGATCATTTGGGCTGCAGGGCGTTCGCTTCTGCCGGCTGATTTTAACCAACTCTGACAGGAGGGCAGAGGCCCCCAAGCGAGGTCAGGACCACAAATCCCATCCCAGCAGGTGCATGATGGGGAGACAGCGCCCTCCGGATGACCTTCAAGTTCCCATTGATTTCCCGTCAAGCAATGCTTCCCCACCCCCATCCTGCTCCTGCCCCAGCCATTGCCCATAGGCTCGGGGCTCCGGAAGAGGACATGGGTCAGTTCTCTGGGAGAGAACAGGCAGAGGAGGTTAATTTAGAGACAGGTTCTTTCAGGAAACTGGAGCGGGTACATCGGGGACCATCGTCTGGCACTGCTAGTTTACAGTGCCAGCATTACGCCTCGAATGTTCTTTTGGGGCATGGGAAAGAAGGACCGATGTCACAAAGGGCATCATTTATCCTCTCGGCCACATTTCTCACCTGATTTTACAGTGTGCAGGTGGCATCGTTGGGTCAGGAGCTAGATTCAAGCATGGACAGCAGAGTGGGCCCCTGAGCCGCTGATGAGTGTGTCGGGCGGGGAGATCAGAAGTGAGAAGGTGGCAGGTGGTGTCACTCTCATTCCCTGCGCTGGGGGCCTCCGCCTAGCACTGCCCTTCTTGTCCTCCGAAGGCCTGTCTTCCATTCCATTCAAGCTGTCTGTGGCAGGTAGCCTGGGACTTCCACTTATTTCGTTCAGTGTTATCGTTCAGAGCGATTTCCTATGTGCCGAATCCTGTGTAGGTTCAGAGAGTGGTAGACAAGAGAAGTAATGACCTGCTCTCATGGAGTTCATAAAGTAGAGACAACCAGCAGGCAAAGAGAAAACAGAAAATATTCGGTAGTGGTACGATGAAAAAAACCCAACCAAAATAGAATGGGACATAGCAAGGAGTAGGGCAGGAGGGGAGTAAGGCGGGCTACCTTAGGGTGGGTCAAAGAAGACTCTTCTGAGGAGAAGCCAGCCATGAGAAGATCTGGGGGAACCGTATACCAGAAAGAGGGAATAGCGTATGCAAAGGTCCTGAGGTGAGATGATTCTGGTATGTTAGAGGGACATGGAGAAGTGTAGTGAGGATGAAGTTGAGTAGGCAAGGAGGGCAGGAGACAAGGGGAAGTAGGAAAGGCGGGCATAGCCAGACAACCTGGGTGCCTGCCGCTATGGGAAAGAGTTTGGGTTTTATTTTGAGTGCGGTGAAAGCCATTGGAGGGGTTTAAGGAGGAGAATGTCAGGATCTGATTTCCATTTTGAAAAGATCACTTGTGCTGCTGCATCGGGAATTGACTTCAGAGGATGTGTTCCTTGTGGCTGTGTTTTAAATGCCAGGCCAATATTCTTTTTATCAGGGAGGGCAGTCTTGAGGCCCTTGTATTCTAGCAGTGAAGACAGGGTCTTGAGGATGTGTTTGTCCAAGAATGGTCTCTAATCAATGGTCTGCTTCTACTGGCAGGCACACCCAGGGGACAACATACTGCTGCCCAGCTCGTAGCTGGGGTTTCAGAGAGGACTCAGTCTATGAACCAGGGAAACTCAAAATCCTTTCATAGTCAATGAAGTTTCTGTGATGAGTGTGTTTTTCTTTCTAGGTGTGCTTCACCCTAAGATAAAGCAGTCTCCCCGCCCCCCCCCCAACCGACTTTTGAAAGTTGGTTGCATTCTACAGATACTTTAGCCTCCAGAGAAGAGATTTATTTTGTCATGTCTGGATGCTGTTTGAAAGGCAAACCTCAGATACAAGAAAAGCTAGTCTTCCTCCTCCCCGGAGCATCCCCCTTTCCTGACCCCCCCCCCTCCCCATACCTCCATTATTTACTGGAAGGAATCATCCTTTTTCCCTCCTGCCTCCAGTCTCTTGTCCTTGGTGGCCCCTTGACTCTGACCCTGAGTTGTGTATGTCATCAGAACACCCAGTGGCAGCTCGGAAATCATGGCCAGGTTCAATATAAATTCCGTCTTGCTTAGGCAGCTTTGCATAATAAGTCCCTGAAAAGTGTTCACCGGAGTAGATGCTGGAAAAGGGATTTATTGGGTCTAGCAGGCCTGAGCATCAGACTGCGTGGCATTTAAGCCTTGAGAGGAGTTTCGGGGTTCGAATTCTTCGTCCGACTTGGCTCTTGTGAGGCAATACCCTGGCCCCCAAGGTGCCTTCCCGGCGACGTGTTGAAGGTCAGAGTTACTGCTAGAGTGACCGCTCAGAGGACGTCGGTGTCTTCTCCACACCTTTGCCTTAAAGCAGGCCTCTCGGATGTTTTGTTAGGGATCAGGATTTCTGTGGGACTGGTCCGCTATAGGTTAGTCCTGCTGGGTTGATTCATGCCAGGTGCCAGAGAAAAAATGTCAGGAGGAGACCCAGCTGAGTTAAAGTCAGTTGACTGGGCTCTTCTGCTCTGCCATTAGAACGTGGCCGAAGAACATCCCAAGGCCCTCGTGTTCTTCCCCTTGCTTTGGGGGTTGGGGAGCCATCGTTCGGCCAGCGGGTCTCCTATTTCTCAGAATCACTGGGGGGCCTGTCAGAAATATAGATGTCTGGATCTGCCAGACGTGCCAGACGCCAGAATCGGGATTTCGCAGCCTCCCCCCTCCCCCACGGGTTCTGACACAAGCCAAAGTTTGAAAGCCACTCCCTCGATGATTCTTCGGGAGAGTGGGGTGATGGCATTCTTGATAAGCACCAAAGGCTCCTTTCCTGCATCAGCGGAGGAAGAGCTTGTCCTCTTGGGAGTGGTCCGATGACAGCCCAAGTGTTCAAGGAGCTTGTGAAGTTCAAAGACGGGGGATATTGGTTCTGCGTCTTGCAGAGTGGAGGTGAATATCGTAGATGGAGGAATGAAAATCTTGAGAGCCGAGGTGATACTTTTCGAGATGATTGGGAAAATTCAGTAAGATTCGAACCCGTAGGATGTCTGTTTTCAGTTGCCTAAGCCCAGGCTCTGGAGAAGCCAGATAACTTCTGGCTCACCTCATTTGCATATGGAGAAAGAGTGTCCCAAGCATCTCTCAGCGGTGAAGCTTCCATTAGAATGGCCTGACCTTTCAATCAAGGTTTATCACATGCTTCTACAGTCCCAGTACTGTGCTTGGTTGGGTATCATGGAAATACATAACTCTTAGTTCCCGTCTTCAAGAGTCTTATAAACTAGTTGGGTGGAGAGACTTAAGGAGGTTGGTAGAGACTGGCCAAACGTGGCTGAGAATCAGGGAGCCCTGAGAAGGCAGAGACCAAACACTATTGGCAGGGATAGCTGGGGAGGCTTCCAGGAAGAGGCAGGCCTTCAGCCAGCTGTTGAACAGATTCAGATTAGTCAGGCTTGGGGCAAGAGGCAAGAATTTTAGGTGGGAGGAAGGACCAGAGTAAAGTATTTTGTTGGGGTTCGGGGGTAGGGCTGTCTGATTCATATATACAGGAAGGTCAGATGAGGATTCATTCATTCATTCATTCATTTATCCATCCATCAATTATTCAACCCCACATGGCAAGCTCTGTGTTGGGCTTGGGGATAGGGCAGCAAATGAGCCAGGTGCTGTACTTGGGGGAGGCTTTGGACTGCTGGGATAATCATGCAACAGCTACTCAGCTCTCCTTGTTGCCTGAGGTCTTGGGACAGAGGTTTGGATTGGCCCTTACCAGCCTCAAAGACACTGCAGCAGTGAGTGTGGTGTGTGTGTCGTGTGGAGGGCACCAACCTGCTAAAGCAAATGGTGTGTCACCAAGTGGCAGAAAATGCTGCTCTTCGGGGGAAGGAGAAGGGAACCACCTTTGATGAAAGGCATTTCCCTCTGTGAGTCAGAGGTTTTTTTCTCATTGAATTTTCTCACAGACCTGAAGTAGGCGTTGGCGGTAAGTAGAGCCGAGACTTGGGGAGGGTAGTGACTTGGTCTGCGGTTGTAGCCAGCCAGCCAGCCATGGAGCTGGACTCAGATTTCCCTGATTCCGAGTCTCTGTTCTTTCTGTTCCACCCCAATCCCTCGGCTCTCCAAGGGCCCTGTCAGCCTCTAGAGAACTTTGGGCACCAGTGGGAGCCATCTTGGCTTCCATCCTGAGGGGTGAAAGACAAAAAACTGGGCTCCAGGGAGATTTGTTTTTGTCAGGATGGGTAGGGGAAGAGACGCAGTGATTATAGTCGGGGGCCTGCTGCTTCAATAACCTGGGAGCCAGGGGACGAGGACTCAATGGTTGCAGACATTCTCTCAGAATTTTCTGGAAGTTGTGAGTAGAAAGCCATGCAGTCTAAATCACCAAACTATAAGTGCAACAAACTCCGAAGATCACAGACTCTGAAGACCGTTCTAATATAAACACCTACCATAGGTATATGAGGCGCTGTCGAAAGCAATTCATCTATGTGCTGGGCACGTACTGGATGCTGGGGATAAGTTAGGAAAAAGGCCAGGCTTGCAGGGTTACTGGGTTACACTGCCCCAGGGGGTGCCGCTCACATTAAAGTTTCCATGAATGGTGCCCCTTGGGCAGGTGGCTGTGTGCAGTGGCCCTGCAGACAGTCTCTGCCCTCACAGACTTTATAGTCTTGTAAAGGAGACAAACATTAAGCATTTAATTGAATTGAAATTAACGTTATGAATAGTAGTATTATTGCCATCTCTGTTGGCAGAGGGCAGAATGAGGGAAGAAGAGGACTGGAATCTTGCTCTCACCCTTCTCTGTAGGCCTTTCCTCTTTTATTTTTTTTAACGTTTATTAATTTTGAGAGAGACAGAGCGCAGGTCGGGGAGGGGCAGAGAGAGAGAGAGGGAGACACAGAATCCTAAGGGGCCTCCAGGTTCCGAGTTGTCCGCACAGAACCCGCCGTGGGGCTCGAACTCAGGAACCGCAAGATCATGACCTGAGCCGAAGTCGGACGCTTAACTGAGCCACCCAGGCCTCCTAGGCCTTTCCTATTTTATTTTTATTTAAAAAAAATTTTTTTTAATGTTTTTATTTATTTTTGAGAGACATAGAGACAGAGTGTGAGCAGGGGAAGGGCAGAGAGAGAGAAGAAGACACAGAATCCGAAGCAGGCTCCAGGCTCTGAGCCATCAGCACAGAGCCCGACTCGGCTCACAGACCGTGAGATCATGAGCTGAGCCAAAGTCGGCCGCTTAACCAACTGAGCCACCCAGGCGCCTCTGGCCTTTCCTATTTTAAATATCAGTAACACTGCCTTAGCTTGGGCTGCGAGAGCAGGATACCATGGACTGCGTGGCTTAAACAACAGACATCTATTTCCCACACTTCTGGATGCCGGGAAGTCCAAGATCAGGGTGTCTTCTTGCTGTGTGCTCACATGGCAGAGAGAGAAAGAGAAGGAGAGAGGTCGTTCTCCTGTCTCTTCTCATATCGGGGCACTAATCCTGTCATGAGGGCTCCATCCTCACGAGCTAATTACCTCCCCTAGGCTCCATATCCAGATACTAGAACGTTGTGTGTGTGTGTGGAGGGGATGGTGTTAGGGCTTCAACACATGGATTTCAGGGGAAACAATTCAGTCCACAGTAAACACTAAACCTGGCTCTCTTTGAAGGGCAGCTTTAGGAAGAGTGTAACTGTGAGGAAAATGAAAAGGTTCCTCCTCCTGGCCAAATATTGCCCCCTGCTTGCTAGTTATTACAAAATGCGATGTAAATGGGAGATGGCTTTGCACGGTGCAGTGAAGAGTTAAATGTATTTAAATGCAAACAGGAGGAAGTTAGCATATTGGTGTCGATGAGTCTTAATGTGTATTTGTGGGTGGTGGTGGAAGTGTGGGCAGCTGGGTGAGACAGCAGGAAATCCAGGTGCCCACAGAGAAGAGGAGGGGCCGATGGAGGGGAGGAGGGGCCAGAAATCCCGCCACAGGCTAGGGCTTCTTCTTATCTCTGCTTATCTCTGTTTATGTGCACAAATAGCAATGATGGGCCAAGGTCCTGTTTTTACTGTCAAAGGGGACTGGTGGACGGCAGCAGGGATGGAAGGAAGGGGGGGACCCTCTGAGAAATGCATGAACTCGATGCCAGATGGGATGAAGGAAAGGCAAAGGCCAAGGACACCTTGCTAGGGAGAGACAAGAGCAGTGTTCCCTCACGGGCCGTCTCCCTGCACCGGTCCCAACCAGAAGGACGGCGACTCTGGGGAGGGAGCAGGCTTCTGGCAGGAGATGAGGAATTTGCTTTTGGACACGTGTTTGGGGTATGGCAGGACACCTGTTTGTGGGTCAGAACACAGGAGCAGAGGGACAGTGAAGAGGGAGGGGCCCCAGGTGTCTGGGTTGGAGGGTTGGATCTGAGAGTCAGCTCAGGACGGTGGACTAAGAGACGGAATCTAAGAGAACAGGCGGGGTCTTGAGAGAGAGACAGAGGTGGAGGCATGAGGAGGAAAAGGAGCAGAGGGTCTTGGAGGGGCTGTGATGGGCTCGGAAAATCACACTTGGAGCCTGGTTGACAGTTATTTTGGAGAAGTCCTATTTCGACCCCTCTGAATCCCGTTTGGTTCCCTGGAGTCCATTTTTTCCACAGATACGCTCAAAGAGGGTCACTGGAAAGCTCCGAGAGCTGCGGTTCCCTTACTCCAGATCTGACCGCTGAGGGAGCTCCCCCCTCTCCCCGTGGCCCCCAGAACTGGGCAGCCAGCGCTTCTTCAAGCCACAGGCCGTGGGGGGGGGCCTCCGCTCTGGCGGAGAGCCCAACAATTTGTTCCTCTTGCCTTTCCTGCTTCTGATTGTAGCCTTGGGTGGCCCGAAGTAGGCTGTTGATGAGAACATCACTCTATTCTGCCTTATGCCTCCTTCTTCCAGCCCGAGACATCTATCATCCCGTGGCAATCCAGCCCCCTCGGTTCGATGCCGACAGGTGATGGCTGAGGCTGGGCTGTGTCTAACCCAGCCTGGGGCACGCTGGTCACCACTCCTCAGAATGAGTCATTCCCTGCCAACCTTTCCCTGCTCCCTCTGCCCCTCGCAACTTGAATGCAAATGTCACCCCTAGGATCCTATCATCCTGGGATTTTTTTTTTTTTTTTAAAGAAATCCCATATTGAAAAGGACATTCGTCCTCTCTCCTGTTTAAATTGCTTTCCGCGGGTTAGGGAGACCTGGCCATCGATTTTCTTCTGGAGTGCAGAACGAGCTCTGTGAAGATTTTTGGCTAATTAACTTTTGGAGAGGCGCCGCTTGAATTTATCAAAAAGGTTGAAGTCGCTGTTCTCCTCCCACATCATGAAAAAGGCTTTAAACTTTTGTTTCCAAATCTCTGCCAACGCCTGGTCTGTTTAAAAGTGAGCTCCCTGGAGACCGTGGCGGAGAGGGTGTTAGATGTCACATTTTTGCAGGTTCAATCTGTAATACGGTTGTTCTAGTCCGAAGAAGGTTTTTTTTTTTTTTCTGTTTACATAACAGAGGTATCGTTCACATCAAGATTACATTTAAAAATACACATCCCTCCCCGCCCCCCAGCACGCCTGTTACTAATAGCATTGCATGTTACGGAAAGTGGAAAGTATTTAAGATGAAATTAATTTTCACCCAGCGCACCGCTTTGTTTGACTTTCTCGTTCCATTTGGTGTGGGGCACGGACTTGGCCAAACTCACTTTTCCTTCCAGCAACTTCACCCTCTTGTTCCTCTCTTTGGGATTGGAGCTGTTGGAAGCCAGTTACGAGCGCATCAGGAAAAGTCTAACTTGAGATCCCACTGTAGTTTCCTTTCATATTGGCTTCCAGAGTTTGTTTTGAAAATGGAAGCCTTCTTCTCGCCCACCGATGAGTTGTAGCGTGCCATTTTCTTGTTCTTAAGGCTTCACCTACAGCAGAATTTCTGGAGTTGGAATAGGTAACATCTATTTTGGCCATCTCTCAAAAGATGGCGGGAAACCGGATTACTGTTTCTCACATGGGATGCCTCTCTGTCAGCAATGTGGCATGGTCAGTCGCTGTTTCATGAAGGAGTGGGAGCGTCTAGGACACCCCGGACGGGCTGTGTGTCGCCTTACCTGGGCTGAGCTGCCTGTGAATGTTCTGGCGCTTAGCAGTGGAGGCATTGAAGCTGGTGGGACACAGATGTGAATGCTTTGCAGGAAATGGTTCTTTATTTTTGATCAATCTCATGATCCTTGTTACCATCTTTGATTACATCAGCTCATGTTCTGTTTTATAGCATTTTAATGGGCTTCCATCCCCCCAATTCATTTCCAGCTGTGTGGCTATTATAATTTGATTACAGTTTGGTTTTGCAACTGCTCGGATACTTTCTGAACACATTATGCTTTCCTTGTGAGACTGAAGATGTTCAGAGGGGGAAACGGAGCAAGGGACTTTTTTTTTTTTTAAGGAGATATGTCAATAAGTAATTTCCAAAAGATGCCTCAGAAGCTTCAATGGTTGTATCTAACCAGAATAAGAAATTTGCCTTAAACTCTTTGGTAGACTCTGACCCACTGACTTTTTAAAAAACACTACAGAAAAATCCCTCTAAAATTTTGCGTTCTTTAGCCCTCTCAATATTTTTGTTAAGAAATATATTATTCTTTACTTAGAGACTTTCTCACCCCGATTTTGGCCTCTTCAAATCCACTCAGAACCAAAACAAAGGGACATTCACAATGTTGCTTCAAAATGAGCTACTTGGTTCTCCGTCCTGGCCCTGCAATCCCTCTGACCCCTCCCCTTCCTGCCTTTCCCTCCCCTCCCCTTCCCACAAAGAAGTGCAAGTCTGCTTGGCACAGGTCATGTTATTACATTTGTATTTCCTTGAGCCATTTATTAACCTCCCACAAATGCCTGTCTTTGATTCGGTAGGTATTTGATCTCACTGATATTTTTCCCTTTACATTTGATCAGTTTTACCAATGTTATATTCTTGGTCTTTCAAAGGGTATTATCTTAAAATTAGTAGCATCACCACATGTCCAAGGATACTAAAGATTCAGGAACACGAAATTTGCTGGGCTTCGTTAGATCACCACTCCAGCAAACCAGGAAGGTCTTTCTGTTTGTGTTTTAGACCCCAGGGATCGAATTATCTTGACTTCAAAATGCAACTATTATTATAAATCCTTCCTTCGCTTTCAGTTAGGAAGTTATTTTTTCTTTCAGTGTGTGGTTTTAAAGGATTGGTGCATGCCCCTCTTCACCTCCTTTCTCCATAATAGCTGTACTTTTATGGGATATTGCCTCTGTCCTTCTAGCCTGTGTTTGTGTGGGGGTGTTTCTCTTCTATTGTAATGGAAATCTGTGCCTTCATGCTTTGGGGTTTGGGTTCATTCTAGAGTGCCTTTGCTGACAATTACTGAGAACAAAGTGTGGCTAATGGAGGATCTTAAGTAGAAGGCTCTAGAAGTCTGAGGTCCTGGTAGATCCCACGTAGAAGATTGTTCTAGAACCACCTCTAGAGGTGGGGCCTAGAGCATGAGTGGGACCTCATGCTTCCTGGAACGGGGACTTGTCATTTTTACTAGTGGTTTATCCAGGTGTTCTAAGCTCTTGGTTATAGGGGATTCTAAATTCCCTGGTGGATTTGGTATGGGAAATAGAACCTGGTTGAGACCTGACACCAAGTTGGATTCTATCCCTTGGTACTCACTGCCTCGGTCTTTAGATCTGCAAAATCTTCCCAGGGAGGTAGGTGGTAGAGGATAACCATCTCTTATCCTCTGGGTGTGTTTCTGTTTTCCCTGGCCTCATTCCTCCTCTCTCTCTCTCTTTCTCTCCCCCACTGATAGGCTCGGGGACCAGTTCTACAAGGAAGCCATTGAACACTGCCGGAGCTATAACTCGAGGCTGTGTGCAGAGCGCAGTGTGCGTCTGCCTTTCCTGGACTCGCAGACCGGGGTGGCCCAGAACAATTGCTACATCTGGATGGAGAAGAGACACCGTGGCCCAGGTGAGCCATGCCTCCTTGGCACGGGCGCACATTCTGGCTTCTAGTCTGGATGGAGGAAGACCAGATATTGTCTGGTAGTCTCCACAGTACGGCTGGGGAAGGGCAAGCTGTGCAGTGGGATGGGATACTCTCAAGATACTCAACTACTTTTATAGCTCTTGGCACATGTCCCAAGGATGATGGGGTGGGGGAGCAATGAAGCTATATTGGCCGGGGTGGGGAGGAGGGGGGCAGAGTGAAAGAACTCAGGATTTAGCCCAAAACAAGGGAAGGTCGAAGACATGGCCTTCATCTCATCCTTTGCCCTTTTTGTAGTTCAGTGGTAGTGGTAGTGGTTGTAGTTATAGTTGGAAATCTGTAGTCAGATCTGGGTTTGAGGCTTGAGTTTATCATCAAACCTCTCTCCCGTGGGTTCCTCACCTGCAAAATGGGAATAATAATAGTTTTCACTTTAGAATTTTGTCAGGATTCAATGGAAGTATTCATAAAAAGTGTACAAGTCAGCACATAGGAACTACATGCTCCCAAAATGCTCGCTATTATCTCATTATTATTATTATTATTATTATTATTATTATTATTATTATTATGACACTAGTCTTCTAGGCTCCAGAAAACCCAGTAAAGACCAATGGGTGGAGATTGGGGAGGCAACCAAAGGAATACAGTTTTCCGGCTCTCTATGGGTCTATTTTAAAAAGTTTTTATGATGAAGAATTTCAAACCCATACAAAAGTAGAGAGAATAGTAAAATGAATGGCTATGTATTTATCACCCAGTGTCGACAATGATCAACTCATGGGCAGTCTTGTTTCATTTATACTCACCTCCTTCTTTCCTCCTTGACCCTAGGTTATTTTGAAGCAAATCCAAGGTAACATATTATTTCATCTGTAAATTTTTCAGTAGGTATCTCTCAATGGTAAGGACATAAACAGACACACCCGCAATGGCTATCAAAGCTCAAAGGTAGTAGTAAGACTTTAACAGAATCAAATATCGGTTCAACATTTATTTCCCCCTAGTAGTTGAAATCAGAATCCAAATAGGAACCCTACATTTTAATTGGCCGATGTATTTCTTAAGTCTCTTTAAATCTGTAGGTCTCGCCATGTGTCTGCCCGTCTGTCTCTCCTTCTGTCCCCCTTACATGTTTATGGAAGGAACCGAGTTGTTTGCACTGTGGGGTTTCCAGAGTCTGGATTTTCTGATTGCATCCCCATGGTGTTATTCTTGGGATTTGGTTGTCAAGACTAGAGACCTGAGTAGATTCAAGTTCAGCTTCTTTGGGCAAGAACAACTTCTAAGTGCTGGTGTGTATTTCTATCAGGAGGCTTGTGTTATCTAGTCATCTCTCTTTTATTGATGTTAGCAGCCTTTGATGGTGGTTGCCTAAATCCTTTATTCTGTTAAGGGCTACAAAAAAGGTGACATTTAATTCAAGGCTGTTACTAATTTTTCATTTATTAGCTGTATAACCTCTATAAAGTGAAAGATCTCCTCATTAAAATTTGGTTATTCTGAAGTATAGTTCACATATGACAGGCAGGATAAATAATTTTGTCCCTTTATTTACCAGTTTATTTTATTTTTCATCATGACACGTAGACTCTTTAATCTCCATCCCCTATTTCACCCCTCTTCCCTCCACCCTACCTCCCCTTTGCTAACCATCAGTTTGTTCTCTGTAGTTGAGACTCTGTTTCTTGGTTTCTCTCTCTCTTTCTCTCTTTTTCTTTGTTCGTTTGCTTTGTTTCTTAAATTTCACATGTATGTGAGATCATATGGTATTTGTCTTTCTCTGACTGACTTATTTTGCTTAGCATTATACTCTCCACCTCTATCCATGTTGTTGCAAATGGAAAGGTTTCATTCTTCTTTATGGCTAAATAATACTCCCTTGTGTTTATATACCACAACTTCTGTACTCATTCATGCATCAATGGACACTTGGTCTGCTTCCATAATTTGGCTATTGTAAATAATGTATTCACCAGTTTTCAAAATAAAGAGTTGGTTCCCTAGCATTTACCAAAAGTGATTAATAAAGTTACTATTTTGTTGAGTACCGTCATGATTTCACAGATTTAAACACCACAGACACACTTTAATCCATTGTAGCTATTATTCTTATTGATGCCTAAATTGTCCCATCTTTGGCCCATATTGTTTTGGGCCAGTGCTGGGGTTTCGACCAGTGCTGGTGTTCTGAAAGAACTCCAGTAGTTTCTGATGGCTTCCTTGGTATCCTAATATTAAGACAAATGTTTTAGGCTTATTTTGTACACTTCCCGCCTAGACCTGGAATTAGCTATTTCTCTAAGAAATCTAGTTGCCTTTTTGTAGGAAATGTTATTTGAGGACCATAACCTGATAATGCTCATTGTTCCTGTGTTTGGTCGTTGTTTCTAGAACTTTTTAATGAGCAGATCTAAGAAATATGATTTCTTTTTTTTTTTTAAAGAGAAAACATATTATGAACTTATATTTTCCATTCAATTCAATTTTACACAATTTTTACTTAACTATCTTTTTTTTTTTTTGAACGTTTTTATTTATTTTTGAGAGACACAGAGACAGAGTGTGAACGGGGGAAGGGCAGAGAGAGAGGGAGACATAGATTCCGAAACAGGCTCCAGGCTCTGAGCCATCAGCACAGAGCCCGACGCGGGGCTTGAACTCACAGACCGTGAGATCATGACCTGAACCGAAGTCGGCCGCCCAACCGACTGAGCCGCCCAGGCGCCCCTACTTAACTATCTTAATTGTCTATCTCCTTGCTCCAACTCCAAAAAAAAAAAAAAAAATCCTGGCTCTTAGTGATGCTGACATAATTACTTATTTGCTTCCCCCATACTTCACATACACATGAGTATCCAATAAAATTGGACTTCCAACAATACAATTACTGAAAATGTTTTAAGGTTTTTCTTCTTCTTCTTTTTATTTTATTTTTTGCAATTCTTTTTGTCCTTAGGGCATTGCCCATTAAGGATGTAGAGTGAAATTACTGTGTTTTAAGGTCACTTGAAATAGTTCCTCTGAGGGGTTGTGCCACTAACCGAATACACAGTTGAATTTGTTTCATTTTGCTTTCACTTATTAGGTTTTTTTTTCAAATTTCATATAATTTCTTTGTCTTTTTAAAATTAGTTTTTATTTTGAAATAATTACAGATCCACAGGAAGTTGCAAACATAGTACAGAGGGATCCCCCAAATCTTCCACCCAGTTTCTCCCAATGGATACATCTTATGTAATCATAGCACAATCTGGAAACCAGAAAGTCGACATTGGTAAAATGTGTGTGTAGTTCTATGCCATTTAGATATCACATAAATCACATATAGATTTGTGGAACCATTGCTATAATCAAGATATAAAACTATTCCATCACCACAAAGATCTCTCTTATACTACTCCTTTATAATCATACTCACCAGCCCCTCTCATTATCTTAATACCTCTACTCTCCCCCATGTATAATGTAATGTCTTAAACATTTCCTCTGCACATATTAAAAAACAACATCAGATAGTTTTATAATTTTTGTTTCACTCCTGAAACCAGTATTATACTACAGGGTAACTACTAGAATTAAAAAAACAAAAAACAAAACTTGAAACAAAAAAATTTTTTTGCTTCAACTATCAAACCATTAACTTAGAAAACTTAAGTGTCTATTATATTTACTCATATTTTTACTCTTTCATTGTTCCTTTTTCCTTCCTGATGTTCTAAGATGCCTTCTTTTATCATTTCTTTCTGATTAAGTACTTCTTTAGCCATTCTTTTAAAGTAGGTCTCTGGTAACAACTTCTCATAAGTTTTTTTTATTCTGGGAATGTCTTGATTTTTTCCTTCATTCCTACAGGATATTTTTGCTGGATATAAAATTCTGCATTGATAGTCCTTTTATTTTAGCAATTGAAAAATGTTTTGCGTCTCTTTTTGGTGTGTGATGATGTTTGTGATGAAACATTTGCCGTCATTCTTTTCCTTTATAAGTGAGGTGTTGGGGCAACTGAGTGGTTCAGTTGGTTGAGTATCTGACTTCAGCTCAGGTCATGATCTCATGATCGTGAATTTGAGTCCTGCATCAGGCTTACTGCTATCAGCACAGAGCCTGCTTCAGGTCCTCTGTCTCAACCCTCCCACCCCCCCCCCGGCCCTCCCTTCTTTGCTCTGTCTCTCTCAAAACTAAATAAACATTCATAAGTGAGGTGCCATTTCTCTCTCACTACTTTCAAGACTTTGTCTTTAGTTTTCAAAAATCTGATTTTGATATGTTTTGGTATAGATTTGTTTGCGTTTACCCATTTTGGAATTCACTCAGCTTCTGGAATCTGTAGGTTTATATCTTTTGCCAAATTTAGGAAAATTTCAGCTATTATTTTTTTAAATACATTTTCAGGCCCACTCTCTTTCCTTTATCCTTCTGCGACTCTACTAACACAATTTTTAGATTTTTTGCTATAGCCCATAAGCCCTTCAGGCTCTGTTTTTTTGTGTTATTTTTGGTTTGTTTGTTTGTTTGTTTTTTCTCTCTCTTTTGGTCAGATTGGGTTATTTTTATTTTTCTCTCTTCTAGTTCACTACTTCTTTCTTTTTTCCTCTGCATTTATTGTGTTGTTTTATTGTGTTTTTCAGTTTTATCATTTACATTTGGTTCTTCTTTATATCTTCCATTTCCTTGCTGAGACTTTATATTTTTTCATTTTTTCAAGTATTCGTGATTGTTGAAACATGTTTATGATGCCTCCTTCAAAATCCTTCTCTAAATACCTAATACCTAAATATCTAATCTCTAAAATTCTAATACCTGTATTGATGTCTATTGTCTTTTTTTCTCATTCAAATTGAGATTTTTCTGGTTCTTCATATGAATGATTTTGATTGAATCCTGGTCATTTGGCCATGATGTTGTGAGACTCTATATGTTCTCTGGTAAAATGTTCAAATCTTTTATCCATTTAAAAATTGGGGTTTTTAAGAAATTGAAATTTATTTGACATACTTCATTGTGGAAATTTAAGGTGTACGACATGTTAAATTTGTACATTTATATATTGTAATATGATTGCCATCGTAGTGATAATTATCAACTCTTTCATATTATAGAATCCTTTTTTTAGTGGTTGGAATAATTGAGTTCTAGTCTCTTAGAAAGTTTGGTGATTATAATAAAGTATTGTCTGTGTTCACCACCATATGTATTAGATATCTGGGGGAATTGTTTTCATATTATTAAATTTTGATAGTCCTTTATATATTCTAGATTTAAGACCTTTATTTGATATATGCTTTGCAAATATTTCTCCCAGTTTTTGGCTTATATTTTCATTTTTTTTTAAGTTTATTTATTTTGAGAGAGAGTGAGAGAAAGCAAGAGTTGGGGAGGGGCAGAGAGAGAGACACAATACAAAGCAGGCTCAGTGCTGTCAGTGCAGAGCCCAACGAGGGGCTTGAACTCACAAACCATGAGATCATGACCTGAGCTGAAATCAAGAGTGATGCTTAGTCACCTGAGCCACTCTGGCGCCCCTATTTTCATTATCTTAATATCTTTCAAAGAGCAGGTATTTTAAATTTTGATTAAGTACAATTTATCAATTTGTTATTTAATGAATTGAAATTTTGTTGTTGTATGTAAGAAATTGTTGCTTAATCCAATGTCAAGCAATGTATTTTTTTTCCTAGAAGTTTAATAATTGCAGGTTTTATACCCAGGTCTATTATCCATTTTGAGTTAATTTTAAAATATGGTTTGAGGTACAGATTAAAGTTCATCTTTTTTGCATATAGATATCCAATTGTTCCAGCATAATTTGTTGAAAAGATTAGCCTTTCTCAACTGAATTGCTTTTATACCTTTGTCAAAAATTAAATGTTCATATGTATGTAGTTCTATTTCTGGATATTTAGTGTTGTTTCATTGCTTTGTCTGTCTTCACATTGATATCACACTGTCTTGATTATTGTATTTTTGCAATGCATTTTGAAATCAGGTAGTATTAGCCCTCTAAATTAGTTTTTCTTTTTCTAAGTTATTTTGGCTATTTTAGTCCTTTGCATTTCCGTATGCGTTTTAGTTTGTCCAGTTTTACAAAAACTCTGCTGGGATTTTGATTGGGATTATGTGGAACATACAGATCAATTCTGTGGCAAATTAACAGCTCTCAGTACTGAGTCTTCCAATCCCTGAATATAATATCTCTCCACTTGTTAGCTTCTTTAATTTTTCCCGTTAATGATTTTTAGGTTTTTTTAGTGTACAGATATTTCACATTTTTTCAGGTTTATCTCTAAGTACTTAATATTTTTGATCCTATTGTAAATGGAATTAAAAAAAATTTAGTTTCTGATTATTCTTTGTTAGTTTCCAGAAACACAGAAATATGTATGTTCATTCTGAATCCTGCAACTTTATTATACTCATTTATTCTAATAGCTTTCTGTAGATTCCACAGCACTTCAGCATTTTCTACAGAGTCTATTGTTGTTAGTGAAAAAGAAAACTTTTCTTTCCTTTTTTTTTCTTTTAAAGTTTATATTGTTTATTTTGAGACAGAGGAGAGAGAGAGAGTGAGAGAGGGTCAGAGAAAAATGAGAGAGAATCCCAAGCAAGCCATACGCTGTTAGTGCAGAGCCTAATGCAGAGCTCAACCTCACAAACAGTGAGATCATGACCACAATCAAGAGTTGGATGCTTAACCAAGTAAGCCACCCAGGTGTCTCAACTTTTCTTTTCCATGTGGATGACTTTTATTTGTTTTACTTGTCTGTTGCAGTGAGTAGAATGGCCAGTGTAATATTAAGAATAAGTGATTAGAGTGGACATCTATATGTTGTTCATGATTTTAAGGAAGAAAACATTCTTTTTTTTTTCATTATTAAATATGATGTTAGTGTGGGCATTTTGTAGTTGCTTTTTATTAGCAACTTATTTCTAGTTTGAGAATTTTAAATCAGGAACCGATGTTGGATTTTATTGACTGATTTTTCTGAGTCTATTGAGATAATCATGTGATTTTTCTTTTGTGGTTTGTTAACATGATGAGTTACATTGATTGATATTTGAATGTTAAGCTAACATTGCATTCCAAGGATAAGCCCCACTTTGTCATGATGTATTATCCTTTTTATATATCATCAGGCTCACTTTGCTGAAGTTTTATTAGAGGTTTTGCACCCACGTTTATGGGAGATATTTGTCTATAGTCTTCTTTACTTGTTGTATCTGTGTCTGGTTTGGTCTCAGGGTGAGGTTGGCCTCTTATAATGAGTTGGGAAGTATTCCTTCCTTTTCAGTTTTCTGGAAGAGTTTATGCAGAATTGGTATTTTTTCCTTAAATGTTTTGTAGCGTTTACCAGTGAATTTATCTGGGCCTGGCAATTTCTCTGTAGGAATGTTTTTAACTATAAATTTGATTACTTTAATAGATATTCAGGTTATTAATTTCATATTGAATGAGCCTTGGTAGTTTGTAACTTCAAGGAATTTGTCCATTTCATCTAAGTTGATTAAAATTGGTTGCACAAAGGTGTTTATAGCATTGGTGTATTATCGTTTTAATATGTGTAGAATCTTGTGACATATTCTCTTCTATTCCTTATATTGATAATTTGAATTTTCTTTTTCACCCAATCAGTCTAACTGGAAGTTTATCAATTTTTATTGATCTCAAAGAAATAGCTTGTGATATAATAGATTTTTTCCTTTTTTTTTTTCCTTTTTTCTATTTTATGGTTTCTGGTTTGATATTTATTTTTCCTTTCTTCTACTTACTTTGGATTTAATTTTCTCTTCTGTTTCTTCTATTGTTTCTTAAGGTAGAAATTGAGGTCAGTGATTTGAGACTTCTCTTCTTCTCTACTACGGGTGTTTTCTAACATAGTTTATTCCCAAATATAAGTACTGTCTTAGTAGCCTCATTTTACCAGTGTCGATATTATATTTTCATTGTCATTCAAATAAAAGTATTTTCTAATTTGTCTTTTGAGTTCTTCTTTTGGATTATATAGGAGTATGTTATTTCCAAACATTTGGGGGATTTTCCAGATATATGTCTGTTGCTTATTTCTAATTCTATATAGTCAGAGAATACTTTGTATGACTTGAATCCTTTAAAATTTACTGAGACTTGTATGGTTTAGAATATGGCCTGTCTTGGATAAATTCTTTCTTTGGTCTGGAAAAGAATGTGTATTTTCTTGTTGGAATGTTCTGGAAATATCAATTAAGTCAAGTTGGTTGATAGTATTGCTTAAATCTTCATCATTACCGATTTTTCCATTTATTTTTTCTACGAATTATCAAGAGAGAGTATTAAAATTTCTGACTATAATTGTGAATTTGTCTATTTATCTTTACAATTTTATTAGTTTTTGCTTCATATGTTTTGAAACTGTGTTACTAAGGGCATACACATTTAGGATGGTTATGTCCTCTGGGCAAATTGATCCATTATCATTATATAATGACCTTCTTTATCTCTACTAATATTCTTTACTATGAAATCTGCTTCCTGAGATATTAATGTAACCACTCTAGCTTTCTTTTGATTAATGTTATCATTGTGTATCTTTTTCCTTTCCTTTCCTTTCGGATATTTGGATTTTATGTTAAAAGCAGATATTTTTTGTAGGCACATTTAGTTGTGTCTTGCTTTTAAATGCAGTCCAAGAGTGTGTGTTTTTAAAATTGGGGTATTTAGACTATTTACATTTAATGTGATGATTATTATAATTAGGTTTAAATCCATCATTTTGCTATTTGTTTCCTATTTATCCATCTGTTTGTTCCCCTTTTGCCTCATTTTCTTCCTTTTTGGGGATTAAATTTTTTATGGTTCCATTTTATTTCCTTCGTTGGCTTAATAACTCTTTGTTTTGTTATTTTAGTGATTGCTTAATGTTTATAGTCTGCATCTTTAATTACAGTTTGCCTTCAGGTGATCTTTTACTATTTCATGAATAGTATAAAAACTCTACAACGGTAACCAGTAAACAGAATAATGTTATCCACAAAGACATCCAGACCTGGAACTGTAGAAATGCTACCTGATATGGCAAAAGGAATTTCACTGATGTAATTAAGTTAAGGACCTATAGATGGGGAGATTATTATTATCCAGATGGTCTCAATGTAATCATAAGGGTCTTTATAAAGGGAAGGCAGCAGGTCAGAGTCAGAGCAGGAGATGCAACAACAGATTCAGAGGTCAAAGTGATGCCATTAAGGAAGAAGCCATAAATAAGCCAAAGGATGTGGGACGCTTCTAAAAGCCAGAGAAGGCAAAAAAGGAGATTCTCCTCCAGAGTCTCCAAAAGGAATGAAACATTGCTGAAACCTTGGTTTTAGCTCAGTGAGTCTGATTTTAGACTCTGACCTCTAGAATTGTGAGGCAGCAGATTCATGTTGTGTTAAACCTCTGAGTTTGTGGCACTTCATTTTAGTAGCAGGAGGAAATGAACACAAATATACTTTCATCTTTCCTGTATTGACCTTTGTGCAATTGTCGTCATATATTTTATTTTTACACATGGTATGAACCTTTTACTACATTGTCGTTATCTTTGTTTAATCATCTTACAAAAAAATTTTTAATGTTCATTTATTTTTGAGAGAGGGAGAGAGTGCAAGCAGGGGAGGGGCAGAGAGAGATGGAGACATGGAATCCAAAGCAGGCTCCAGGCTCTGAGCTGCCAGCACAGAGCCTGACGTGGGACTTGAACCCACAGACTGCGAGATCATGACCTGAGTCGAAGTCAGACGCTTGACTTACTGAGCCAGCCAGGCACCCCTAGTTAATCATCTTTTAAAGAGTTTTAAAGAGTGAGAAAAAACATCTCACATAATTACTCATGTACTAAACCATTCTTGATGCTTTTCATTTCATTGTGTATATCCATATTTAGATCTGGTATCACTTTCCTTCTGCCTAAAGGACTTCTTTAGTATTTCTTGTAGTGCGGATCTGCTAATGATTAATTCTTTCAACTTCTGTATATCTTGAAATATCTTTAGTTTGCTTTAGTTTTGTGAGAGAGATTTTTGCAGAATATAGAATTTAGGTCGACAAGTTTTTTTCCCTTTGAGCCCTGTAATGATATTGAACCACCGTTTTTTTGCATGCATTGTTTCTGTTGAGAAATCACTCTTATCTGTGGTCCTCTCTATATAATATGGCTCCCTTCTCTAGCTGCTTTTAATATTTTATCACTTTTTTTCTTTTAGCTGAGTAGCTGCCAAGACTGTACCAAATTCTTAAAAATTTTGGCATTTAAATATTCACGAATATATTAAATAGCTATATAGAATATTACTCTTTTTAAAAAATTTTTTTTAATGCTTATTTATTTTTGAGAGACAGAGAGACAGAACGTGAGCAGGGGAAGGGCAGAGAGAGAGGGAGACACAGAATCGGAAGCAGGCTCCAGGCTCTGAGCCATCAGCACAGAGCCCGTTAGAGGGCTCAAACTCACAGACCGTGAGATCATGACCTGAGCTGAAGTTGGCCACTTAACCGACTGAGCCACCCAGGTGCCCCAGAATATTACTCTTTTTGAGCAATTTTGATTATGATGTGCTTTGATATAGTTTTCTTCATGTTTCTTGTGCTTCGTTTTATTGAATTTCTTGGATCTGTGTGTTTGTGGTTTTCATCAAATTTTGAAAATTTCTGGCCATTATTTCTACAAATATTTTTTCTTTTCTTCTCCTCTGTGGGGACTCCAATTACACATATATTAGGTTGTCGAAGTTGTCTCACAGCTCATTATGCTGTTCTTCTATTTTTTATTTTTTTTTTAATGTTTATTTACTTTTGACAGAGAGACAGAGTGTGAGCAGGGCAGGGGCAGAGAAAGAGGGAGACACAGAATTTGAAGCAGGCTCCAGGCCCTGAGCTGTCAGCACAGAGTCCGATGCGGGGCTTGAACTCACAAACTGTGAGATCATGACCTGAGCCGAAGTCGGTGCTTAACCGACTGAGCCACCTAGGCGCCCCTGTTCTTCTAAAAAAATTCTTTTTCCCAGAGGTTTCATTTGGGATAGTTTCTGTTGTTACATTTTCAAGTGCACTAATTTTTTCTTTTGCAGTGTCTAATCTGACATTAATCCCACTCAGTATTTTTTATCTCACACATTGTAGTTTTCATTCCTAGATGTCAAATTGGAATCTTTAAAAAAATCAATTTTTTATTAACTTTTGAAACTATGGAATACAATGATAACTTTTAATGTTCTTGCTGCTAATTCTAATGTCAGTATCAATTCTGGGTTGGTTTTAATTGATTGATTCCCCCACTCCTCTCATAATAGGTCATATTTTTCTCCCTCTTTATATATGCCTTATAATTTTGGATTGGATGTCAGACATCATGAATTTTACCTTGTAGGTATATATTATTTATTCTCATAACTATTCTAGAGCTTTATTTTGGGATGGTTAAGTTACTTGGAAATAAGTTTAATCTTCAGGTGATACTGGAGCAGTGCTTAGTCTAGGGCTAATAATTTCCTGTCAGAGAGGTAAGACGCTTTTCTATACTCTACCCAGTACTCCAAGAATCATGAGACTTCCCTAATGTACTGGTGGGAACAGACTGTTCCCAGCCCCTTTTCCCACTAGTCACTCTTATTTTTTTTTTTAATATTTTATTTATATTTGAGAGAGGGAGAGAAACAGAGCACAAGTGGGAGAGAAGCAGAGAGAGAGGGAGACATAGAATCCAAAGCAGGCTCCAAGCTCTGAGCTGTCAGCACAGAGCCCGACGCGGGCCTCGAACTCACACACCGCAAGATCACGACCTGAGCTGAAATTGGACGCTTAACCAACTGAGCCACCCAGGCGCCCCTAGTCACTCTTATTTCTATTCCTACTGGGTGGTTCTTTCCCCAACATTGAATAGTTTTTTCATAAGCATGCACTGATTAATACTGAATTGAAAACTCTAAGGGGATTTTCTGTGGACCTCTGAAGTTCTTTCTCTGTGTAATTCTCTTCCTTTACAATTCTGTTTCTAGAATCCTAGTCACCTCGGTCTCCTCAGACTCTCAGCTCTTTCTTTTCACTCAGAAAGTCTGTTGGTTTCCACCAAAGTTTCTCTCACCTGGACTGCAGTCTGGAAGCTCTCTTGAGGTAGTAAGCAGGGGCAGTCCTAGGGCTTATCTTGATCGTTTGCAGATGAGATCGGCTCCTTCAGGGTGATATGGTCCTAGACTTAACTCCTTCATTTCCAGCGCTTCAGTCATCACTGTCCTCCATTTCTTGACGTCCCGTGTCTTGAGAACTTTTATTTCATGTTTTCTCTCTCTTTTGGTTTCATATGAGAGAGTAAATATGATCCTTGATACTCCCATCTAGCCAGAAGCAGATGTTTGCCTTTTTTAATTTAACTGTATAAAATATTCACATGGTTCTAAAGTCATATCTATAAAACATGGTATAGTCAGAGAATCTCTTGTTCCGTCTCTGTCCTCTTCCCTTGTCCCTTTCCTGTTTTCATAGGCACCTTCCTCTTCTTCTCCTTGTTACTATTATTTTGTATTTGCACTCTCTATAAGTAATTTTCTACTAAGCTTTTGGGTTATATGTCCATTAAAAAAAACCCTATGTGAACACACAACATATATATTTATGTACATATGTACATGGGTGTATCCCCATTCGTTAGATAAATTATGGTATATGATACCCACTATCATACTTGCTTTTTTCACGTAACAGTACACTCCATTGCAGTGTGTACTTCCCTCTCTCTATGTGTCATCTGCTTCATAATTGTCCATTGGGTGCATATGTTATGGTTTATTCAACCAACTTCCTATAGAGGGACATTGGATTATTTCCAGTCTTTTTCTCTAGTATTAAAAATTCTACAATCAAGACATATTTTTGTTTTTTTTGCAAAGTTTTTTATTTTTTTTGCAAAATTTTTGCAAAATTTTGTATTTTTGTATTTTTGCAAATATATTAATCTGTGATACAGATCCCTAGAAGTGGAATTGTTGGGCCTAAGGGCAAATACGTATGCATTTTTGCTAGATCTGCCAAATTTCCCTTCTTAGGGTTGTACCATTTGCATTCTTACTAGTGGTGGATGAGATTGGTAGGCATATTTCTAACAACACCACATTTCAATAGCACCATAGACTGCTTCGTGGAAGGGTGAGGACTAGAATTATTGAAACAAAGGCCATGGTGTAGGCTCTCGTCAGGGATGTTGGAGACACAATTCTTGTATCAGGTAAGAGTCAGACCCAATAACATGTCAGCTCACCTTATAATGTGATTATTCTTGAAAAATTTTTTTCTGCTGAATTTGGGAAGTATGTAGTGGTTGTTTCTCTGATTCTCCATACATTTTATGTGCCTCTCAACAATGCTTTTATATTATTAGGATGCATTTCTCCGTGAACAATTTTAGTTGGTTATGTGGAAGGAAAGGAAAAATAAATTCCACAGAAATGGCTTGATGGGAGTGGGTGGGAGGGCTGGGGGATATTTTCCTGATAGTTTTAGTGTGGGGAGCTGCTTTTTCAAGGGAAGGACTTTGGATTTCAACTCTGCTATGTGTGGATCAGTAATGGGATGGCTTGGTGGGGAGTTAGGTTAGTGGAGAGGTTGTGACTGTGGGCTGTGGACTAGATTGCCCTTTGAATTGTGTGACCCTGTGCCACTGTTAGCCCTATTGTCTCTGTCCTTTAAATGTCTCATAGGGTAGTTCTCATGGTAAGATAACAGTGAGCGTGAGGTACGAGGCTAGGACAGAGTAAGAGCTCAGTAAATGTTAGCTATTGTTACTGTGTCAGCTTTTGAGTGTGATGGGACCAGTGAGGGGCTTGGGAACCCCTGAGCTGGAAGGGGCTGGCAGCATATTGGATTTGAGGCTTACCTTGCCAGTTTTGGCACATGGGACATTAGAATTGAATCGTAGAAGGAGAGGAAAGGAAAAGCTCATGCAGAAGAAGGAGGAGGGTTATGGGAGGGGCTGGTTGGTGAGCTGGATAGAGAGCCATGCTGAGTGCTGGGGTGTGGTGCCTAGAGCCCAGGACTCCAGGCACTGTGACCTGGAATGGTTCAAGGGACTTCACTGAACAAGTGGTCCACGAAGTCAGGACAACTTTTAAATAAGCCAAGAACCAGGAAATATTATGGGTCTAAGTGCTTCCAAAATACATCTTGTCCACTCCTCAAGCCCAACCTAGGGATTTATTACTCATCCCTCCAGCTCTGTAGAGTTGGTCCAGTTGGTGTTTTCAATCACAAACATTAATGGAACACCTATTATGTCCTGGGCCCTGGGAATATAAATATGAGTAAGAGTGGATCTAGTGCAAAGTTCCTTATGTAGGAGTTTTTGAAACTGCAATCGCCTTCATGTATTTCTGATATTCTGGTTTAGTAGGATTGGACTGGAGCCCAGGCACTAGCCCTTTCCAATAAATACTTACACAGTTCTGATGCCCAGTTTTGGCGAAGAACCCCTGGCCAATATCTGTTTATAAATATGGAGGCTGTTGGTGGCCCGTTGTGGAGGCACCTGTGGGAGCAACATGCAGAGGGGCTCTTTAATGGCAGTGATGGTCTGAAGAGCAGCCCGCTGTTCCATTCCTTTCCTGTCCAATAGGGGGTAGGCAAGGGGGAGATGATAAAGGGAAGAAGCGTTTGGATTCTTAATTTGGAGCCTTAAATCCTGTTACTCCAGTTCTGAGCGGGTGTGACCACTGCTTCTTTTCTCTAACTCCCATACCCTCTAGTTCCTTGGCCTCTCAGTTGGCTGTCCTTCAAACCCAAGCAGATGGATGGGATGGATGGTTTGGATACAGGTGAAGCCTGTCCACTGTGGGGACAGAGGGTGAACAAACTGGCATAAATATAGGAAGGTAGACTTTGATTCAAAATAAGGGCGAGGCGAAACTGTTTATCACAGTAAGAGCTGCTCGACCTCAGGAAGTCTGACTTGTGAGGTAGTGAGGTTTCCATTGCAGGGAGGGTTCAGTGGTGCTGCTGATTCCCCTCTCTTAGAGTGTTCAGGGAGAGCCCTTCTCTGGGTGAGCTTGAACTGCCACCGCTCAACTCTGGTTGGGGGAAGAAGAAATTACTCCAGTTCTTTTCTTCTTTTCAAACCCTGTTCCTATCCCTTGTCATCCTTATTTACTTTCTATCTCAATTCATCTTCTGAATTCTTTTAAAAACTTAAAAAAAATTTTATGTTTATTTTTGAGAGAGAGAGAGAGAGAGAGAGAGGGAGAGAGAGAGAGAGAGACTGAGCATGAGTGGGGTAGAGGCAGAGAGAGAGGAAGACATAGAATCTGAAGCAGGCTCCAGTCTCTGAGCTGTCAGCACAGAGACCGATGTGGGGCTTGAACCCATGACCCATGAGCCATGAGATCATGACCTGAGCTAAAGTTGGATGCTCAACCTACTGAGACACCCAGGTGCCCTTCTTTTAAAAATTAAAGAAAAAAAATTTATTTATTTATTTTGAAAGAGAGAGAAAGAGTGTGAGTGGAAGAGGGGCAGAGAGAGAGAGAGAGAGAGAGAGAGAGAGAGAGAAAGAGAGGGAGACAATCCCAAGAAGGCTCTGTAGTGCCAGTGCAGGTCCTGATGTGGGGCTCAATCCCACGTATCTTTGAGATCGCGACTTGAGCCAAAACCAAGAGTTAGATGCTCAACCAACTGGCCCCCCAGGTGCCCCCCCCCCATCTTCTGGGTTCTTAATAGCTCGTGCTGTGTCTGTCAGGGATAGTGACACTTAGGGTCCACCTGCTGACTTGATCGATGCTGGCAACAAGTGACTTGTCTGGAGTCTGCTGACCATACAGGCATCGAGCCCATGCTGCTGATTTTTTTCTATGGAGACAGTTCTCCCTCCAGCAAGTGTGTGAGTTCGGGTGTGTGTGTGTGTGTGTGTGAGAGAGAGAGAGAGAGAGAAAGAGAGAGAGAAATGCTTGTGCTTGTACATGAGTGTTGTAACTGGAGTTGCAGCTCAAAGTAAGAGAAAAGCAGTTTGCTCAGTGGGGTATTTGAATGGAGGGGTAGCTGTGGCCTTGGTTACCAGGGAAGACTAGTCTGCCCTCTTGTCTCCTGCCTCCTTTCCCCTCCTCCATATTCCCCCTAGCCCCAGGCTCACTCCTTCAGGTTAATTTCCCTGGCTGCAGCTGTGACTCCCTCCTCCTCCTCCCCTTTCCCTCCCCCCTCCATCTACCACACACACAGGCTTTGAGTTATGTGCCTCCTGTTCTAATGAGATAAACAACATAACTCTCACGGGGTTGTGCTCGTCCCTCTGTAAGTGGAACTCCAGGGCTGAATGCATTGGCCCTATAAAGGCACCCTGGTGCTTGTCAGCCTAGGGAGGAGGGCAAGGAAGGGGGCTGGAGCCTCGAGAGAGTTCTTGGGGCCATTTGCTTGTTGAGATGAGGTGGAGTCAAAGCAGACATCAAAGAGAGGCCTGTTTCTACCCTCATGGCTAAAGGAGCAGAGAGCAGCACGGGCATGCAGGGTGGGGGGCCTTGTCATGCCACATGGCCATAGAGTCCAGACTCATCTATGTTGGCTAACTCATGATAATTAATAACTGACATTTGCACAAGGCTTCATGATTATAAAGAGCTTGTTCTTGAATATAAACTAACGCCTACAATGGCCCCTGTGAAGTAGGTATTATTAACACTCTTGTCTAGTGGGTAAGGAGGCAGGGTCAGAAAGGTGTGGTGATACTTCCAAGGTTACAGGATTGGTGGTATGAGGACTGATGGTCTTCCTTGGACCGCAGGGCTTCTGTAATCCATCAGAGAAAGTTAAAAGAATGAAATAAAAATAGTCCCATCTTCTGGCCATTCGAACTACTTAATTCCAGGAGAGGAGTAGGTCTCACTGAGAGGCCCGAGGCTGCCTTGGTGCTGCTGACCGACACGTGCAGTGACCACAGTCTCAGGAAGGGCATAGGCCCTTGGGCAAGTGTTGACAGTTTTGACCTCTTGTTGTTTAGATCTTTTGAGAGTGCTGGCCTGGACCAGTCCCTTCTTACTCACCGCTCTTGGTCAGGTGGGAAATACTCTGAAGCAGCCTGTGGGGCAAGAAGGAGCCAAAGGCATAGAGACCGCCATCTTGGGGTGGATTCTGTGCTCACTTCTGAGCCTGCCTCTGGGGTCCCTCTTGGATGGTTTGAATGGAACCATGAATAGCAGGTCATTCACTTCCTGCATTTCTGAATCTGGTTCAGTTCTGGTTGAATTTATTTGATAAGTACTCCTTGATGTGCCTACCAGGCACCGTGCTGAGTACTGAGGATACCAGCGATGGGCACAGTTCCTATCATTCTGGATTTTATAAAACCAGTAGGGGAGACGTTCCAGTAAGCAGGCAATTGATGACAACACCTTGGGGAAACACTGGAAACCTTAAGATACTTTAGAGAAGGCCGTTTAACCAGTCTTGGTATGTCAGAGAGAATATCTAGGCAGTAACTAGATGATGCTTAGATATACAGAGGTCCTTGGTCAGACATTGGAACAATCAGTAAGGTTCTTGAAAAAATAGTTGGCCCAGTTCTCCCACCCACTTAAATTCAGATTGGGTAGGTCTGGCATGAATTTTTGGTCTTGTTATTGAGAAGTTCTTCAGGTAAGGGTACCTGGGTGGCTCAGTTGATTAAGCGTCCAACTCTTGGTTTTGGCTCAGGTCATGATCTCGCGGTTTCATGGGTGGATTTGGGCCCCATGTCGGGCTCTGTGTTGGCAGCATGGAGTCTGCTTGGGATCCTCTCTCTCCCTCTCTCTCTGCCCCTCCCTGATTCGCACTGTTTCTCTCTCAAAATAAATAAGTAAATTTAAAGAAAATTTTAAAAAAGTTCTCCATGTAATTTTTGCGTTCAGTCTGGATTAAAAATCACTAACCCAATGTTATATGTAAGTGATGAATCACTAAATTCTATTCCTCAAATCATTATTACACTTTATATTAACTAACTTGGATTTAAACAATAAATTTAAATTTAAACATACATTTAAAAAATATACTAATAATAGAATCTCAATACATTTAATTTGTGCTTAAACTTATATAGAGATAATACTGAACATAACTGAATAATTAGCTGCTATAATTATAATTGATTTTTATGTTCTTTATTTTTATTATTTTATTGAGGTATAATTGATAAATAAAATAGTAAGATATTTGAAGTATATATAAAAAAAAGAATCACTCACCCAAAACGAGTGGGGATTGGTGGGACCCATTTATGGGATGTGGAGTATGGGGTCAGCCCTTGTACTTGGCCTTAGTTGGGATCCTGGGGGAATATTAGCCTCAGAGGTGGCTCAAACTTTGGGAAGAGATTGATTCTTCAATGTAGTCATACAGGAATTCTTGGGTCAGAGATGACAGGGTCATGGAGTGAATCACGTCGGAAACATTGAACTAATCCCAGAGATGTCTTCCTTCAGAGAGAGATCAAAACTGGACCTTCCACGGGAGGGAGAGCAGTCTGACTTTGGTTCATTTACTCTTCTCCAAATCAACCACAAGTCTGAGCACGGGGAGCTCAGAGCTTCAGGACCCTCCCACCGTGCAGAAGCTACGAAGCTATCATCAAAATTAAGTATTGGGATGACTCTTGGACACCACAAGTCCTTGGCACATGACACCAGAGAATTTTCTGGAGCCTCCAGACTCTCTGACCCTTGATGCTTTCTGAGAACCAAAATGGGGCGACCTTCAGCTTCTTCACAGACTTGCAACCTGTGGGAGCAGCTGTGTAATTAGAAATGGAACTTAGCACATAAAGAGAATTTGAAAATTTTGGTTCCTTTAGTACTGGAATAGTTGCCTCTGCTTTGGAACCCAAACAAATAAACAGGTGGAGATGACTAGGAACAATGAGAAATGAATAAAGGGAGGTATACCAATGAAATTTTTGTAGATTTTCTCTACAAATGGTCTCCAAATGGCAGGCGGCAAATGGATATAGGGTCCTGATATTTTCTAAGCGCCGTGGTCCTAGGTCTAGGAAGTGACCTTCTCACGTGGGTCTGACAGTTGTCACAGGCCATATTTATCTACAGAAGACTGAGTTGTGACTAATTAAATGAAGCTGGAGTGTATTCCTTCATTCACTCATTCATGCATGCATTCATTCATTCATTCATTCAGCAAATGTTTCGTTTGATTCTTCTACGCGACAGGCACAGTTCTAGTTCTGGCGATTCTGAGGAGAATAAGATAAAGTCGCTGTCCTCACCAGAATTTTTACTCTAGCAGGAGTGGACTGCTTGGCTTGTTGGTTTCTTTTGGGAGTATTTCAGGCGGTTATTTTCAGTCTGCACATTGCCTAACTAGTATTAAGCCCTTCTCCCTCTCCCCTCAGCCTCCACCCTCTGTCCTGTTTTTTTTTTTTTTTTGGAATAGACCATTGTCTAGTGTGGAAAGTCTGCATTCCTCCAACGCCTTTGGCTGCCACGCCATGTGCGACAGGAGCCATAAGACTGTTGTCTAATAAGCAAGAAGGATCCTCAGGGGGTGGCTGGTATGACAGATGATGCTGGTGTGGAACTTTGGTGCCAGAGTCCAAATCTGAATGGAGACTCTTGAGAGACAGTATGGTTAGTATATAAGCCCAGCCACTGGACTCCTGTCCATTTCTTCCTGTAAGGCCCTGGCAAGTGGGCAGTGTTGTACATGTATCCTGGCTCTGCAGGAACGAGTCTGGAGCATGGTCACCAGAGTAGGCTTATATTCTGATGGGGGTTGCACAGGGCTCCCATTGACTTTAGTGAGCTACCAGCAGCCTGTAGGCTGTTGTACCAGAAAGTCTGTAGGTAGGAAATCTGGCTCTTTGATCCTGTTTCCTTGAAACGCTTCCCAATCCAGGCTCTCTGTTAGTAGGCAGACTGACTTCTGCTGCTTTGCCTTGAAGGGAACCTCCTTAACCTGGCCCTGGATGGAGGAGCAGTTGATGGGTAATAGCTGGGGGTCCACGGCCTTGGAAACACTGGAGTGCGGTTAAATCTGGAAAGGTCCCTCTGATCTCCCCAGCCCAGGAGATCTGAACTGTCTTAGTCATGGTGATGGCATGAGCTTACTGAAACACCATGGTGGAGTAGACAGAGCAAGGGTCCTGGGGTCAGATGACCTAGATACTGCCTGTGCTCTACCATCAACCAGCTGCGTGACCTGCACAAGTCACTCTACCTTTCTGGACTTCAGTTTCCTCTCACCGTGAGTTGAGAGGGTCAGACAGGGAGTTTTCCAAGGCCCCTTCCAGCCTGGAGCCCTTAACCTTTATGCTGTCTCTGTCTACAGGCCTCGCCCCGGGCCAGCTATACACATACCCTGCTCGCTGCTGGCGTAAGAAGAGACGATTGCACCCGCCTGAGGACCCAAAGCTTCGGCTGCTGGAAATAAAACCTGGTCAGTGCCCTCTGCAGCTTGGCTGGGCGCATGGTGGGAGAGGAGGGGGAGGGCCGGGCTGGCCCAGGACGAGGTTGCTTTGCTCCTTTGTCTATAGAGCTGAGTTGTGTGGGAGAGTCAACCTGCCCTTTGGGGCCCAAAGATGTGCCTCTCTCCGTTTCTCATGTGTAAACATGCATATGTGTTCACCTGAGCGCCTCTTCCCTGTGGTGTCTTGCGCCTTCCCTTTCTTCCTGTCCCCCTCTTGCCACCATGGAGTAAAGCAAGCAGGCGAGGGGGGAACAGACCCACGAGCTATGCCTTTCCAGAGCCGAAGGAGGTATAGTTCTTTTGGGTTGTGTGACAGCTTGCTGTGGCCCCAAGTAAAGAAACCTTGTTCTAGCTTCTGTGTTCTAAGGAGAGCATACTCCCTCCTCTCTCCCCCCAGCCCCGCCCCGCCCCGTGAATGAACTTTGGGAGCATCTTACCTGAAAAGGGCCACTTGCTAGAAATAGAACCCATCTTGGGCATGGAAATGGAAGAGTCTGAGTTCAAAATTTGCCTCTCAGTGATGCTGACTGCTTCGTGGCCATGCGGAAGGAATTGGTTAGTTTTCCTGACTACTGATCTTTATAATCTTTCTGACTAGATGACCATCTTCAAATTTTGTTTGTTTTTGGAGAGAGAGAGAGAGAGAGAGAGAGAGACAGAGTGTGAGTGGGGGAAGGGCAGAGAGAGAGGGAGACACAGAATCTGAAGTAGGTTCCAGGGTCTGAGCTGTCACAGAGCCCGACGGGGGGCTCGAACCCACAGACCGTGAGATCATGACCTGAGCTGACGTTGAATACTTAACTGACTGAGCCACCCCAGAGTCCCTAGATGGCCATCTTCAGACCTGTGTCCGGGTTGCAACAAGGCCCAGTGGTTCCCTGCATCTTCAGCTTTTTTTTTTTTTTTAATTTTTTAAAAAATGTTTATTTATTTTTGAGACAGAGAGAGACAGAGCATGAGTGAGGGAGGGGCAGAGAGAGAGGGAGACACAGAATGTGAAGCAGGCTCCAGACTCTGAGCTGTCAGCATAGAGCCCGACACGGGGCTCGAACTCACAGACCGCGAGATCATGACCTGAGCCGAAGTTGGACACTCAACCGACTGAGCCACCCAGGCGCCCCGCATCTTCAGCTTTAAAGAAACCTCTGGTTTGGGAGGTGCCAGGGCTGCAAAGTGGCTCAGGCTGGTGGGAACAGTGCCATTCAGTGAAACAAAGGCAGAGCTGACATTTCCCCACACCCAATAATACAGACCTGGCTGAGGCCGCTGCCGTAGGTTACTAGGCCGCCCAAGGTTACTTCACTCCTGCCTTTCCACACTGACGTCTGACGCTGCGTTTTCTCTGCAAAATCTCTACTTACAGTTGTTTGGGATGCTTTCATTCCTGATTCTATGGTTAAGCCTGTTTCGATGGTTTATTTTAACCCAGATTTCACTCGTGTAGAAGTTTTACTTGCTAGAGGTGGTGGGGGCTAGAGTTTTCCGTGAGCTCCATCCAGGCTCTCAGCGGCCCTGCGGAATTTAAAGGCCCTAGCCAACATTTCAGGGTGATGACTGGGGTCGTTCAGAATGTCCCGAGGTGCAGGTTGTAGGAGAGCCAAGTCTCCCCGAGCGGTATAGTCTAACAGAAAGATAATGCAAGCCGCGTGTGTTACTGTACACTTTCTAGTAGCCACATCGAACAAAGGAAAAAGAAACAGGTGAAGTTAATCTTAAGTGCAGATTGTATTTAACCCAAGATGGCCAGAATATTATCCTTCTGGCATGTAATCAATATAGAAATGATGAGTGAGATATTTTACATTTTTTTCTTGTATTGTTGTTTAACTCCAGCCTGTATCTTCCACGTTTAGTGCATCTTGTTGCAGACTAGCCACACTTCGAGTGCTTGGTTGCCACACGTGGCTGGCAGTGCCCTTATTGGTTGGAGTGGTCCTAGAACTTACACTCACAGTGTGGTCTTGATCGGCAGCGTGGCATCCCAGGGAGCTTGGTAGAGATGCCGAATCTTGGGCCTCACCGCAGACCTGCTGGTCAGAACCTGCATTTTACCACAACCCTAGGACTGCACCCCCACAAAGCACATTGACGTTTGGGAAACAGTGGTTTTAAAGTGTTTTAACATTTTTTTTTTAACTGAGAGACAGAGAGAGACAGAGTGTGAGCATGGGAGGAACAGAGAGGGGGGAGACATAGAATCTGAAGGAGGCTCCAGGCTCTGAGCTGTCAGCACAGAGCCCAACGTGGGGCTCGAACTCACAAACTGTGAGATCATGACCTGAGCCGAAGTCGGACGCTTAACCGACTGAGCCACCCTGGTGCCCCTAAGGTGCCAGACCACAGGTTGGTGTGGCACGACTCCACATCATCTGTGTTTCTTTAATTAAACCTAAACAGTTGCTGATATGAACAATTTATTTTGGAGGTGGGGACCTCTCCTTCTTTGTTCCAGAATCATTGATCCTGTTCTTCTGGAAGTGCCCATGGATGAGTGAGGAGGTAATCCCTGGCTTGGTCCTTGCCTGGACCGGTTGAATTCTGCCCCATTCAGAGCTTTGCAGTAGGTGCTGTAGGAAGAGTCCATGCTGGGTTGGCTGTGTGGGTTTTGAAGGGAGGGTATTATTTAGGTGTCTGTCACCAGCTGGATGTGTCTCCATGTTGGAGTACGTGGACCCTCTGGGTTCATTTCCCCATCTATACATAGGCACAGTGGTACTTGGGATTTCTAGCTAGGCTTTTTTTAAAAAATTTTTTTTAAATCTTTATTTATTTTTGAGACAGAGAGAGACAGAGTGTGAGCAGGGGAAGGGCAGAGAGAGAGGGAGACACAGAATCCGAAGCAGGCTTCAGGCTTCAGGCTCTGAGCTGTCAGCACAGAGCCCGACGCGGGGCTCGAACTCACAGACCGTGAGATCATGACCTGAGCCGAAGTCGGATGCTCAACCGACTGAGCCACCTAGGCGCCCCTCTAGTTAGACTTTGATACCATGAGGATCACCTAAGCCATCTGTAATAGTATTTGCCCTCTCTTACTCCTTTTTCCCCCTTTCTTACTCTTTTAATTGAAATTTAAAAAAAAATTGGAGGAACACGGTCATATGTTTCGGCATTCCAAAGATGAAAGGGATATATGGTATAGTGAAAAATAAGACCTAGTTAGTTACTCCAAAGAGGTAATCGGGTAATCAGTGGTACCAGTTTTTTGAGATTCTTTAAGAGATTTTCTGTGCACACACCAAGAATTACATCCAAATGACCTTTCCCTTGTCTTTTGACACAGCACAGGCACCTTGCATTTTGCCCATTCCATTTAAAATGCGCCTCAGGCATCGGCCGTATCGACATATAAGGAATTTCCTCGTTTCTTTTTTATAGTTACACAATATTCCATTGTATGAATATACCACAGCTGTTTTAACTGGCCGCTCTCAGTTTTTGTTCCTAATTTTTCCAATTTCATCGGAGATGTGATGAGCGTTTTCATATTCATACATGAATTCGTCTTAAATTTCCTAAGCGAGGCCATCTCCTACGTGAATTTGTCAGTTTAAAAGATTTTATCCTAAATACTTGGCACTAACTTTTAATGGTTAGTCTTTACCCTTAACATTTATATAGAAATTCTTTCTTAAGACCACTTTGTATTAGATGAATTGGATCGTCTTTTTGGAGCCAAAGATATTTCGTGCTATAAAATAACTCAGATATCATTAATTCCGGTTGCCTGTTTTGCGAGGTCCAGGCAGGTTAGATGACGTACTCAACCTCACACAGCACTTCCTATGGGAATAAACAGAATCCACATTGATTGATTTCTCTGTTCAGTGCTTTTTTCTGCTTCTTCATGCCCTCATAGGTACACTAACTTAAAAAAAATTCCCTTACAATCCCTTATTTTATGATTGTAAAACTAATACGTACAGGTTTAAAATGCATCCAAGAGATAGCTGGAATTCTCCTTTAGTTATAAATGTCAGATGCACAAATCAAACTCGCCTTAGGAAGAAAATAGGGAAGTTGGTTCATAGACCATTAAATCTCAGAGTTGGCCTGGTTTCAGGCATAGCTGTATCCAGGGGCTCAAACATTGAAGTGAGGGCTCTATGTCTCTTTCCACCTCTCACTCTCTTCTCCTTGTGGGGGAGGCAAGGTGGCCATCAGCAGCTCCAGGCTTAGCACTCATTCCACTCAGCAGAAAGCAGTCCCCTTCGAGAGCTGTGGCAGAGCAGTGGCGGGAAGGACTGATTAGCCCGCTGAGTTTACGCCGGCCCCACCAATCACTGCCACCCCGGGGATGGAGAACCCTGATTGAATCATCATCGTCATCATCATAACCAGTGTCTGAACAGCACACTGTAATTTACAAAGCCCTTTCCAAAGCATTTTCATTTATAGCATTTCCTTTGGTCCCTACCATAGCCCTGGGAGGTGGAGAAGGAAGGGAGGGATAAAAGTGGAATAAGCCTACTTTATATGTTAGGGAAATCAGGCTGTGGGCAGAGCCAAGGAAGGTTTATTGTGCTGCTCACATATCTGGGAACTGACAGTCTCGTTGTTGGTGAGACTGAGTAAGAAGTTATTTTATGAGTGTCTGGCCCTTTTGTCTACAGACATTTCCTTTGAGCACACGGGCCTCCCAGTGGCTGAATGTGGAGCAGCTGGCGTCACAGCTGGCTTTGGACTTGCCCCGTCCTTGGGCCTGTCACGACCTGTAGGGGGTGGGAAAAAGAAGAATCCTAGGGCCAAGTGCCCACCAGCGCATCATGTCTTCGTGTCTCCCTATGATCATTTGAAAGGTTTCCTTGGCCTCTGCCCTCATGCTTGGGGCAGAGGCTGAGGTGCCCGTTCCTGATCTCACGGGTGGGAAAGGCCCAGAGCCCGAGTGGGCCAGGGTCCTATAGGAGGACCCTCTCTGGAAAACGTGAGCATTAGCTTGTTGAGGATGGGCCCTCGGAGGCATAACCATGCCCCCATGTGCCAAAAGATCCTACGTAAGTTGGACTCACCCAAGGCAGTCTCGTTCTTCCATGCCAGCATCCAGGCACTGGGAAACAGTGCACAGCCAGACCTGGAGTAAGTAACTTTTCAAATGACCGCTCATTCTCAGATGAACTTGGTTCCCCTCTCTGGGGGATCAGATCTGCTCCTCAGCCTGCTAAAAGCAAAAACCCCAACGCCTTGGGCCGAAAGTTCGTCCTTCCCATATACGGTTCTGCGTCCGGACTTCTGGGGCCAGGCTTTCAGGCTGCACCAGCCCGACACCACGGGCTGTGAATGAAGGAGCCAGGAGTGTGCCTGAGAGTCGGCGATAAGGAGCCCAAGCCTCGGACCTCAAAGCGTCAGGGTCCATCTAGAGAATGCTAAGCAGTGTGTAGCATTCTCTTCCTAGAGGCAGCTCCCGTTTGAATTTGAATTTTTCACACGCGCCAAAGTGTCAGAAAAGGGCCTTCATCCAGAGCCTCAGCTGGCCTGGACGACACCTTTGTGCAGCAGTGGAAGGTGCCCCCTCTGGGCGGACATTTACAAAACGATGTCCCATTTGGTGGGTTAGTGGAGCTCAAGCTGGATCTCAGCCTCTCTCCGTCCCCTTGGCAGGTCCGCACCTTTCGGGGGCTCTACCTCCTCATTCATAAAATGCAGTTTCCAGCTGAGAGGACTCTTTCTCTTTTTGAGGGGGTATTATGTCTTCCCCAGCACAGGGTCAACATGGACAATATTTTTAAATGACTGTCTCTTATTTCTACTCCTTTCGATATGGGTTCAAAGAGAATGAGGTGTTTTGGCTGGTACTTTTGAGTGTGACTCAGGGGAGAGTCATGGTCAGAGTCCCCGGATCATTTGCTGCAGAATCCTAGAAGGTGAGGACAGTCAGGCGGGGTGAACGAAGGCCCGCCTTCCCAGGGACAGAGGAGAAGTTAAAAGAAACAGAGACAGAGAGAAGGGCTAGGGGTCGCCTCTCTTTTACACATGGCAGTGGAATTAGGTGAAACCTTTCTGAAGATCAATGCTTAGTACCTATCAGTGTTTAAAAAGCACATGCCCTTTGACCTAGAAATTCTACTGCTAGGAATTCATCCTATAAATAAATACATACTCCCAGTGTACAAGGTCATCCATCGTGGCATTGTTCATAACAACAACAACAACAACAAAGAATGGGAAAAACCAGAAAGTCCGCTGATAGTGGACTAGTTCAATATTAGTACATTCATAAAATGGAATACTATTTTGCCTTTAAAAGAAAGGAGTAGAAAAAAAAATGGAAGGATGTCTAAGATATACTGTTAAGTGGAAAAAGAAAAGCAAATTGCACAGCATTATGTATAATCCTTTTTGGGCAAACCTTGCTGAAAATCGATAATCAATTTGTCCAACCTGAGCTGAATCTCTTTAAATTTATGGAAACTAGAAGACTAAGTTTATGTTGAAAGAAAAGCAATGAATGAACCAATCAATCCTTGGCACCCCTCCACCACCCGGCCCCTGTAATGCCAGCCCCTCTTCTCTCTTCCCTCCCAGCCTCCCGCCGTGAGTCTCCTGAGGTCCCCTTGACAAGCTCCAGGAATGTAGTTATGTCTGTGACACTTGGAGGCTCCCTTGGGCTCCACCGTCACCACCCTCATTTCCTTGGGGGAGAGGGAGAGGAGTCCCCCCGATTTGTGAGAGACGGGGGCACTGACCCGGAGCAGAATTGTCTCAAGGCATAAGTTTCCTTCCACGTCAGGCCCCCCTGTGGATAATGAGGAGATGCCACAAGCAATTTATCATGCCAACCCTGAGCTAGTACCTCTTGTCTTCCTTTGTGTCCCTGCCTGAATCCTGCCAGCGGTGGGCAGCTTTCAGTAACAGAGGCCATCAGGTAAGAGTTGCCCTTGACCTCAGGTCTGCAGAGCCAAGAGCTCTGTCAGGAAACCAGGTCGGGGCAAGGAGAGAGGGCGTAGATTAAGGAATCTTGGGGGCCCCTGGAGAAGGTCTGAGGACAGGGCTATGGAACCATCTACCTGTGGTTCAGCCCCCCCAAAGCACTGAGCTCGTCTGGGCTGAGGACACATCTCAGGGCGGGGAGCGGGGAGGCGGTCGTGGCCACCGTCCAGTCACTGTTAGAGCTAAGTTACACACCTGCCGGAGCCCCCTCATCCCACTGCCCCCACCCATCTCCCGCACCGTGAATATGCTGTCCGGCCTGCGTTTCTTTACTGCTTGCTGAAAATACAAATGTGCCTGCGGGCGAGCAGGAGGGGGCCGGGAGCTGGGGAGAGCTCTTTGGGACTCGAAAACATTCTGTGTCCCTGGACCTGTGTGTTTCTCACACCTAACATCACCCCTCCAATCTGTCTTGAATAAATCTCTTGCAACCTCCTACTCGCCTGGGCGTCTGAAGGACAACACATACAACGTTATTTCTCTCCGCTGACTGACCATGGAGTTCAGTGTTCCCCGCGGCTTGCGCTTGGCTGCAGAGGCGAACGCAAGGTGTCAAGGCGCAGCCATCACAATTCGTGCAACGTGAGGACTGGGGCGGAGGCCTGGTGCCAGCGAGGGGCCTCCCCTGGCCCGTTTCCCCAAGAATGGAGCTCTGTCCTGGGGAAGGGGGAGCCGAGCTGGCGGGAGAGGAAGGTGGGTAGCAAATACCCACCGGAAGGCCCTGAAGCAGGGCAGATGTTGGGCAAAAGCCAGCTGATTAAAAAAGAGGCCTTTAACTTCATTGTGTGTGTGTGTGTGTGTGTGTGTGTGTGTGTGTGTGTGTGTGTTTGAATGAAGAAAAGAAAAGGGCTGGGAACAAACTTTTACTTGTGCCTCTCTGGATTAAATGCTTGGATGGTCTGCTTAGATCAATTTCGCATCTTCCAACCCCAGACCTCTGGGTCCCCCTGGTCTAGAGCGGATTTTACCTTTGTTTTGGAGGTCGGGGAACTGTGGCACTGAATCGGGAAGTTAATTTCCCAGGGGATACCAGCGGTGAAGCCAAGGGGAGAACCCCGAGGGGGAGGAGCCTGCCGGAACTGGTGCCATGTTGCTCCAGGACCCAACACACACGTTCCTGGTGGTGTCCTCAGACCCAGAGTGCTTTTATGCCAGATGTTGGTTCTGCTCCTGGAATGCACCTGAGGCCTTGTAAATCCCTTCTGCTCCAGGATACTTGGGGAGCAGCGTGTCTCTTTGCCACCTTTGCCAAATTCCAAGGGTGATGGGAGGGAAGGCAGCCAGGAATAATAGGGTTCTGGTTCTTTCTCTTATTTATTTATTTATTTATTTAATTTATTTATTTATTTGCCTTTGGCAGCCACTCAATGACTGGGGATGAATGACCGGGAGAGTCACCACCCACCACACGTTGTTGGGGGAACAGGAGCGGAAGGGCAGGAACCCTGAGGGGATGGTAGCCTTGGGTGCTTCAGAGAGGAGGGCGCTCTAGCAGACCAACAAGCAAGTCACAGAGATCCCCAGAAGAGTGCCCCACAAGGAGGGGCGGTCCAGGCTCGAGTCCCGCCTGCTTGGGCAGGGGCGGGGAGGCCTGCTTTCGCCCGCCTAGGGTGCTGCCCCTGCCACACTGAACCGCCAGAACTCTCCAGATGGGAGCAGGCTGCGGCCAACTTCCCCAGCTTTTGCAAATCCTGCATCTTAATTAGTTCCCTACTGCTTCTGTACATGGCCCACATTTTAATAGTCTCCAGGCTTCCTCCACCATTTGCTCTCTGATGTTCGGCGTGATTTCTCTTCTCCTCAAGACAGTCCCCCTGACTCCTCCCGCACCCTCCCGGCCTGGGAACAACTTAAGGAACGCCGATGTGCCAAGCATGCAGCCCGAGATTGATGAGCCTGTCAGCTGGCTCCCTCTGCCCCTCGCCCTCCCTCTTTCCCGGGTGCTCCTCACGGGGATGATCCAGGCAGGGGGTGGGCGAGATGGGAGGCGAAGGAAGGGACTCGTGGAGCCCCCAGCCAGGTGTGAGCCAGTGGACGCCGTGACCTTCTCCCGGCCTGCAGAGGAATCTGGCTGTGTCCTTCCAAAGGGGAAGGACGCTCCGGCTCCCACCCGCATCTGTCAGTGCTTATCTGGCTCCGCGCGGGGGGCTGCCTGAGCTTGGTACAGCTGGGAGAATGGATGCCTTCAAGTGCATCAGGGGGAAATGACCAGTCATTTATCTCCTTCCTGCGGTGTCAGAGCCCACAGCCATCCATCCTGGAGGCTCACAACAGCGGCTTCTTCAGCTCTTGTTGGCCTCGGGCGCAGGAGAGCCGGGGAGAGGCGGGTAGGCCGCGGCGGCCCCCCACTCTCCGCTGCGACTGTCCCTACTCCTGTTGCCTTCCTGCAGTCTGGGGGACCAAGCCTGGGCCGTCTCAGCACTGCTTGCATTCCACGGGGCTCCGGGAGCTGGCTCTGGCAGCTGGTGGCATCTGGGAGTGGGCCGGGTGGCATGCACGGCTGCTGTAGACTTTCCCTGGCCGCGTTTGCCAGCCGGCTTCGCAGAATCGCGTTCAGAGCACGCGTCATAGGACCGAGGAGCCGCCTTGTGACGCATCGCCCACTCACTGGCGTCTCCCCACTGGAAGGTACACGCTTTGAGGGCCCGACCCGCCTGTTTCTTCTTCATCGGCGTTCCCAGCGCCCAGCACCAGGCTTGGCACATGGGATGGGGAAGATTTATTAAAGGGCTAGAAGAAAGAAAGGAGCCCAGTGTTTGATCTCAACTCAGAGAACATGGTTTGTCCCTCAGCATCCCCATTTCACAGATGACGGACACTGAGCAGACAGAAGCCCGTGGCAGCTGATCGGGGCTTCCCGTCCAGTTCCCGGCCTGACCTGCGTGGCTTGTCCCCAGTTTTGCCATCTTGCCTCTCTTTGATTTTAGGTCGTAGGGGCCTTCACTGTGCCCCTACCGCTGTGCTCTGCGGGAGAAAAGACACCAAACAGAGATCCCAAGGCCTGGGTTCAAGTCCAGACCTCTTGACCTACTGGCTGCGTGATTTGGGGCAGTTACCTAACGACTCTGGCCTCGGTTCTTGGTCTGTGAAATGCAGACTGTGGCGGCTGTTCCGCTCACTTCACAGCACTGTTCTGAGAGAGAGGGCGGGCCTGGAGGACGTCCACCGTGATGCCACCTCCGTGCTGCACTGCTGGGTGGCCGAGGGGGTCTCAGCTAATGCTGTGTCTGTCTCTAGCCCGTTGGCAGGAGTCACTGCCCAGCTCAAAGGGTGTGTGCCGTCTGGCCTGGAATGGGACTGCTTTCTGCCTGCTTTTAAAAAGCCCTAAGTCCTTGCAAAAGTCGCCCCTTATGTCCCAGAACCCTGGCATCCATTGCCCAGGACACAGAGGTCAACTTGGAAGGCTTCCTCCCCACTTTTACTGACACCTGTCATCCCATGGTATGCTAGGCCAGGCCTGTCCGGCTGGCTCTTTTCTCCTGCCCGGGACCTAGGCAGGTCCACTTTCTTCTGGGAAGCCATTCCTCTGTGAATTTTCTCTGGTGTGGCACCATACTTGGGCCGCTCAGCACTGGCCACCGGGCCTCTGCACCTGACCTCTATCCTGATTCACTGTGTGGGGATGCTCCCTACTCCGGAGTCAGGGGACCGCTCCCAAAATGTCCTGCCCCCCCCGGATGTGTATAGAAACAAGGGTGTATGTGCCATGAAGACGGGGCTTGTCTGTGCCACACACAGCCTTCTCCTAAGCACCAGGCTCGTTGGCGAGGACCCACGCGTATTGTAGTGACTCCCAATTGGTCTCCCCACTCTGCCTTTCCTCCTTCAGTAATTTCCAGAGTGATCCTCTTAAAATCCAGGCATCATCATGTCTCTCTTTGCTCGAAACTGCCAGTGGCTTCCGATCACACTCAGAGTGGAAGCCAACCTCCTCTCAGTGGCCTGCACGGCCCTTCGAGGCCCCTGTAACTCCAGACTGGTCTCCTACTCTGTCCCCTGGCTCGCCGCCCTCCAGGCCCCTGGCCTCAGGGCCATTGCACTGATGGCTCCTGTGCCTGGAACATGCTTTCTTAGATATTGGTTTGCCCCCTTCCCCCTCCTTAGGTTTGTGTTTTCCCCTGCCACATTTCAGGGTGTCCTCGCCCTCTTATTCCTCGGATACCACAGTGTCCCCTCCTCTACTCTGTTTTTCTCCAAAGCACCGATCCTCATCTATTGTGCTATAGGCCTCACTCATTTATTTTAGGTATTGCACCCCCCACTAGAATATAGTTTTTATTAGGGCAGGACTTCCCTTCTCTTGTTCACAGCGGTGTCTTCAGCACTTAGAATAGAACCTGGTGCCCAGTAAGTGTTCAGGAATTGTGTGTCCAATGAATGAATAGGGCAGGGCATTTTCCATGTGGTCCCGCTGTGACTTCCAAATCTGCAGGACGGTGCCTGCCCTGGGACTGAAGCGAGGCTGGCATCTCGCCCTCGAGCTCTGTCTCATCCTCAGCCTCCTCTGTCCTCAGCACTGCTCCCGACCCAGCCTCTTGGTCGCTTTCTCCCTGGGCCCGTGCCCAGGCTGGGGGAAGTGCTGCCGCACTGGCCCTCAGTGGTCTGAGAGTGTCAGAGTGAGGGGTTTGGCGGCAGGTGCCACCACCTCGGAGGTGGAAGGAAGGCGCTCGCATTGGTTGAGCATCATGCCTCTCATGCAGATACTCTGTGTCCCTTGTCTCCTTTGTCCCCCCACAGCACCAGGAAGCAGGCTTTGGTCTCCTAGTTTTATAGATAAGGAGATCAAAGCCCAGTGCATGGTTTAGGGTCCTAGAGCTGAGTTTCCACTCCCCAGTGGCCTCTTGCACTCTCTAGTTGTCTGTATTCTCTTGAACTGTCTCAGCGCCCCATGTGCCTGCCACCGCCATCCTGCTGGGCTGCCTTGACCTGGTCTGCCAGCCAACCCAGTGGTGAGCTTCTGCTGGCAGTGTGGGTGTTCTTCTGTGTCTCAGGGGCGGGCGAACGCTCATCTGAGGTGCTCGCCCCTGGGTGGCGTGTACAAGGGCCCATCCTTGCATGTCGGCTTGGGGGCGAGTGGGTAGGCACACCAGAGTGTGGGGGCAGAGGCCATATGGGTAGACCATCAGCCCTCCTGTTGTATGGATATCCTGGGATTCTCAAACAGGTGGTAGTGAGGGCCCGCAGGGCACAGCCTGGGTGATGGGCCCTCACCGTGAACCTCATCTATTTTGAGCTTTATGAATCACAAAACAGGGAGTCAAATGCAGCCAAGAAGATGGCACCCCTGAGGAATGAGCAGATGGGTTCCCGGGCCTGCCACCATCTCGGGAAATCAGGGCTTCGGCGTGCCCCCCGCCTCAATCTCTTCCCCTGTGTGGTAAGAGATAACAATATCCATCCCCCATTCTTTCTCCCCCTGAGTCGGGGATTCTGATGGGGATGAATAAGGTAATGATTCTTAAGCTCTTTGCTTCTTGGTGTAAGTTGATGTATAAATCCAAGGGAATATGATGAGCTTAACTCCTTAAAATAATAAGCATTCGGAAGAGAAAACTGCCCATTTGTATTTTTAAAGAAAAACTAGAGGCAGGTAAAAAAAAAAAAATCTGAACACCCCTGATGTAGCCGAGGTTCATCTGCCATTGTCTGTGGGGGTTTCTCCCTCCCTTTTGCACCATTACTGTCTCCAGGCCCCTGCGTCAGAGAGAGCCCGTGATGGATGGACGGATGGATGTGCCTTGTCGGGGTGTTTCACCACGATTTCCCTCGGGGCAGTCTGTCTGTTGGCAGAGCACAGCCTCCCGGAAGATGGTATCTCTTGCAAACTCGACAGCTAACAGACAGCTCTTCTCTTTGTATATTTCCCCAAAGAAGAACTGTCTTAATCTGTTTTTTATACGGCATATTTTATTATAATCCATATACGACTTGCAGGTTCCCAGTCCTCCACCCTGAGCCAAAACACGCATGAGGAGTCAGAGATTCCGGGAGCCTGTGACATCCAGGCGTTTGCATTTTTAAATGGCCTGGGATTTAATTACTCACTGTGCTCCCAGGTTGCACTTTCGGGTTCATCTCGCCCGCATCCTATTAATGAGCTCAGTGGCTCCAACAACCCAGTGGAAGCTTTGCTCTTGGTGTGTTGGGTGGCAGGCTTGGGGCACCTGTGTCAAAAGCCTGTGGCTTTGATTTCCACCGAGAGGATGGCTGCCCTGTCCACAGCTCTGGATACAAGCCACTTCTCTGGCTTTTTTTTTTTGGCTTTTATTTGTGCATTTCTTTCTTTCTTTCTTTTTCTTTTCTTTTCTTTTTTTTTTTTTTAAAGACTTCCTATGCTTCAATCCTTGTTTGTCTAAGGGTTTTTTTTTTTTCTTATTTGGAAACCGATTTGCTTCGGTTTGCACAGAAGCTGTCTCTGGTGTGATGGATCGTGCTGGAAGTCACCCAAGGAGTATCTCTGTTCCCAATTAGAAGTGGAGGTAGCGCTGCTTACGGGGGCCCAGGGAGGCGGCTGGCTTGGGTGACAGCTGCTGCCGCTCTGGAGAGAGTAACGATCCGTGGGTTTATATCCTTGTGTATAAAATCAGGCTAATTTAAAGATGAATTATGTGTGGGTTCTGGACCATTTTCTTTAAGTGTTAAATGTTTGATGGCTCTTGCCAGGTTATGTGATCCCCAAATTTGTGCAAGGGTCAAAATGAGTACGCTTATCAAGAAGGACTAAATCCTATCTCTAGATGGAATGTATTAGAATAAAACAATCAATGAAATCCCTCAGGGCTCAATAGGGAGCATGTCTAGGATGTATGTTGTGCAAGAGCTTGGACCTGTCACCTTGTTTTTCCCCTTCAGTCTGGGACCTCCTGTGGTGAGGAGCCAGGGAATGTACCCTCTGCCGGTTTGTTGGGAGGGCACTGGTTGGCCTATCGTTCTGACCTTGCAAGCCTTACCCAGAGTGCTTTGAAACCAGGGTTTGCCAGTGGTCAGCTAGAACGCTGGCCCGGAATGGTGCCCAGCCAGGGTATGAAGAAGGCAGCGTTATGAACCATACTTAGTGTCCTTCCATTTTTTTTTTGGGGGGGGGGACAAAATCATAGCACATGTTCCTTGTAATACTATAAACCTGCACTAATATGGTAGCCACTCGCCACATGTGGCTACGAAACGCTCGAAATATGGCTAATCTGAATTGAGATGTGCTGTATAAGTGTCAAAGTAACACCAGGTTTTGAAGACTCCATGCAAATCAAAGAATGCAGAAGATTGAGTTAATTTTTTTATATTTGTTGCACGTTGAAATGATAGTGTTTTGGATATAGCGGGTTAGAGAAAATATATTAAAATTAGTTGCACCTGTTGCTCTTTCTAAAACGTGGCTGCTGGAAAGCTTAAACTTATAAAGTATCTTGCATTATGTTCCTGTTGGGCAGTGCTGCTGTACCGTTAAAATCAGGATTCTTCTAACTTTGATAATAGTAACTCGGAGCATTAAAAAAATTTTTTTAACATTTATTTATTTTTGAGAGACAGAGAGAGACAGGGCATGAGCGGGGTAGGGGCAGAGAGAGAGGGAGACACAGAATCTGAAGCAGGCTCCTGGCTCTGAGCTGGCAGCACAGAGGCCTGACACGGGGCTCGAACCCATGAACCATGAGATCATGACCTGAGCCAAAGTCGGATGCTCACCTGACTGAGCCACCCAGGCGCCCCTAACTTGGAGCATTTATAGGGCACGGGGACCATCCCAGGTTCTTTACATATACGATCTAATTTCGAGTGATAAGTTTTGAATAGACAAACCAAAATCAAAACAAAAATTGATAAGCCTCATTTTCCACTCTGTTTCCACAATGGTTTTTTTGTGGCTCTTTCAGAGTTTCTTCGGGCAGTGTGTTACATTGTTTAATTTTTATATCAACACTACGAAGTATCGTAATCATCCTTATTTAACACGTAAGGAAACAGAGACTTGGAGGTCTGAGTAACTAGCCCGTGGTCCCTCAGCTAATACAAGGCAAGGCAGGAGCTTGAGGAGTTTAGAGATGTTGGAAATGCACAAAGGTTTGGAAAAGGACTTTTCGAGAAAGAACCAAAAAGAGACAAGGTGACATCTATACAAACCAGAGAATATGTGAATGGATTCTGGAGACAGATTGGGGTCAAGGCTGGGCTTTGCCCCTTAATAACTATGTGACATTCAACAAGTTCTATACCTCCCTAAGCTGCAATGTCCTCGTCTGTGAAATGGGATAGTAGCTTGGGCGGTAGTGGGTGCTAAACAATACATAGCAATTACAGCTCTCACGTTTTGAATGTTTACTGTGTGCCGAGCACTCTACATGTTCACTGACGTATCAACGCCCATCGGGGCTCAGCCTGGGCCTGCAAAGTGCTAATTAGGTTACATGAAGTGGGGCTCTCATCACGATCTCAATGGTGTCTAGGAAAGATCCTTCGGCTGGATTTTTAATCTGCTGTGTGGCTTTCTGTGAAGTTACTTAACTTCTCTGAGCCTCAGGTCACTTGTTTGTAAAATGAGATGATTAAAGCAGATGATCTGTAGGCTTTTTTCAGCTCCTCTACGATGCTGTGCAGTTCTGAAAACAGGATTTATTTAGTGTTGAGGAGGCTAAGGGGGATACTAAAATATGAACTTCAAGTATATATATATATGATTATCATAAATTCGAAGGATGGTGACCAGCTGTTCTCTTTTCACTGAGGACAGGACGTGAGGCAACGTGCTTTCATTGTTTTGTATTAGACGTTTGGAAGCCTGTTTTTGACATGGGAGGAAGAGTAGGCTCTGGAATTGCATGCTCTGAGCCCATTAAGGCAGACGGCGGACTGTTTCTCTGACATTCAACTTCAACCTAACTTCATCGCATAGGCCTGCCCTGACCCCCCGATGGAAAGTAACCCCCCCACTGTATGTTTCCTTCACATTTCCCTCTGTTGTTTTCCCCTGTTGCACTTACGACCATTTGTAATTGCATATTTATTTTGCGTGCCGTGTTTAGTGTCTGTCTCCTTAGATTGTAAACCACCCAAAGGCCAGGGCTGCCTGTATTTGGTACACCTCCCGTGAGCCTAGTGGTAGCGCCGTGGTTCTTTGTAAATATTTGGTGAATGAGCAGGTGTATGGCTGAGTTTCAGAGGTGGTTGATTTGGTGGGAGTACTACTGCTTCCAAAGGTGGACCCTTTGCTCGCCTTCCTTGGTGAGAAAAATCCCAAAGATCTTGTCTCTCAAGGAACTTTAGATGCTGTTTCTCCTTCCCGCCATTTTCTTCTGGGGGCTGGTTTCTTCAGTTTTAATGGGATACTCTAGCGCCTCTTTCTCGTGGACCGGTCAGCCTGCATCTGGTTCTGAGGAGATGGAAGGGGCGGGTAGAGTTCCATGTGAGTCAGAATAAAGCCCAGCAGAGGAGGGCTTGATTGTGCCGTTATTTCCATTTTCTCCCTTGGAACCACGCTTCATCCTGAGGCACTGACCTTTAACCTCCTCTATCCTGGGAAACTGACCTTGGTGTGCTGCATCAGCGAGGCTCCCTTGCCCTCTGGCGTCTAGTTGAGGCTGGCCAATGGGAGGGCAGAGGAGGAAGACAAAGATGGAAAGAGAGAGGTTGGACTACACGTCCCTTTAACTTGGTTCTCTCACTCAGGAGCTCTGAGGCTGCAAATCACAGATCTCTCCAGATTCTTGCAAATGTTCTCCCTCTGTCCCTCCAGGAATAGCAGTGGTAATGGCTCCCGACTTGGTAACTCCCCTGGGATGCTTCACCTTTCCAGGTTGTTCCCTTGCTCCTGCCCACACCTCTGTAAAAAGTTCCTACACTAAACTCTCAATTCCCTCCCCCCCACCCCCACACAGGCCATTCATTCCCCGTGACTGTTTTCTCAGGCACCAACCCCTCATATTCCTGTATTCATCTTACCTGATAACAGGAAAGGAGCCAATCCTCTAACTGCCATGGGGACATGAGATACAGAATTAGAGGAGATTGGATGAATGTTTTGTAGCAAATTAAAATAGGATCACCTGTACCTGAGGTTTCTGTTTTTAATTTAACAGAAACAAAACTAAAAATCTTCCTTTAGGTTAGGTGTTTGGGGGACATCTTGAGAAAGAAATGCACCTTCTTTCTCTTGGTCTCTTCCACACATATAGCTGACTCTGGCTGCCGCTGCTCAGCTGGCCCCATGACCTCAGGCCCTAGGTAGCCGATCGAACGGTGACATCTTCAGAGAAAGTGTCCTGGGGTGAAGGCACTGCGGCCCCCAGCCATTAGTCTGGGGTCTGTCAGGTATCTGTGCTCCCTCTTCACTTCTCTTGGCTTTAGTGGTCTTTGTATCCCTCGATGAGAACAGCCTCTCTGAGGCTGAAACAGCTTCTTTTTTAAAATTAAAAGAAATATACTTTAAAATTTTCTTTTAGAGAGAGCACATGTGGGGGAGAGAAGCAGAGGATGAGATAGAGAGTCAGAGAGAGAGAGAGAAGGAGAAAGAATCTTAAGCTGACTCTATGCTCAGTCAGTGTGAAGCCTGACTCGGGGCACAATCCCATGACCCTGCGATCATGACCTGAGCCAAAATCAAGAGTCAGACACTCAACTGACTGAGCCGCCCAGGCACCCTGGAGTCACCTTTCATGGAGCAACCTGGACCTGGGCAGGCAGCGTGGCTGAGGGGAGGTCGTGGAGTTCCCAGACAAGACTTGGGATAGAGGGAGAGAATAATGACTCGAGGCTAATGTTGGTGTATTGCTGTAGAGCTTTCAAAGCACTTTAAGGTGAAGGCTCATATTTATGCCCCACACAATGGCCCTGTGGGGTACTGAGCAACTCACTCTGTCACTGTCCATCTGGTGCCATTTCTGTGCTGCCTCTGCTGTCTGTGAGGGTATGGGCAGGGTTGGGGTCTGTCTCTGGGTGCTGTGAACAGGAGATGGAAAAGCCGGACCCAACTCAGGTGTTCCTGTTCCACCCAGAGGAGCGAGCGTAGGCCATCTCTAGCCCTACCCAGAGCTTCTGGTTCCTGCGTGCCCTCAGGGCCACCCACTGTCCCTCCTGTCCCTCCTGTCCCTCCTGCTTCTCACGGCCTGACCCTGCTTCTCCGTCCTTACTTTTCAGAAGTGGAGCTGCCCCTGAAAAAGGATGGCTTCACCTCAGAAAGCACCACACTGGAAGCCTTGCTCCGCGGCGAGGGCGTTGAGAAGAAGGTAGATGCCAGAGAGGAGGAAAGCATCCAGGAAATACAGGTACGTCTGTGCCCGCTATGCGGGTGTGTCCGGAGCCCCACCGTTGTGCTTCCAGAACTCCAGCACTGGTCCTCCTCCCAAACTGCCCTGTGGCATTGCTGCTGGGAGACTCGCAGATTCTTTCTAATTTAACCTGTGCCCCGTCCCCCAGAAGAAGCCATTATTTCTCTCCCTTGGTGTCCCAATGTATCCATTCAAAATGTATTTTTTGCTTGCTATATGCCAGACGTCCTGCTGGGTCCTGGGGACACGATGGTGAACCAGACAGAGGGAGTCCTCACCTTTGGGGGGTGAACATAGTTCAGTCTTGAAACCTCGGGGGTCGTCTACACTGGCTTGTCCTGAGTGAGCCCCTGCCCGCTGCTGCCACTTCCTCACACCCTGACTTCAGCTCTAGTCCACAGCACCACCCTCTCCTCCTTCAGGACCAGTGTAGGGGTCACCTTTCAGGCGGGGCTGGTGGGTCCTGTCCCTGTTTGCTTAGCACCCTCTGTTCCCAGCACTACTGGGGCTCTTCCTACTCAAGATTTTAATGGTACACTCTGACTTTCTCATTTATCTGTCTTGAATCTCTGGCGTTGAATACAATGGTCGCCACAGAATATTGTGGTAATGTTAATTAATATAAATATTAAACAATAGTATTAATAATTAAATAGAATTCAATTATTAAAATCAATTTACATTTATATTAAATGTATGTTTTATTATACTTTATATTTTATGTGACACATATATCGTATTACATATTTATTAATTGTATATCTAATTTAATATTTAATATTTGCATATTAATTTATTGAAGTTATAATTAAAGCAATAACAGTTAAAGTTTTGGCTTGCTTCACAAGTACCACCAAGTCGGGGCGTTCCACTGAGTCAGGGACCATGCTGTTGTATTCACCGTTGTCCCCTTGGGGCCCTGCATGTGCCCAGCGGTCGACTCTCAATAAAGATGTAGAACGAAGCAGTGAATTGGCCTCCTTCTCTGCCATCCTGTGTTCAGATGAATGGCCAAGTCTTTTCCGTGTCACAACATGGCTTCTATTGGCTGCCTCCTCTCCTCCTGAGAGTTACAGCCCTAGTAAAAATCCTTAATAGCTGTAACCTCGATGCGTCTAATGCCCCTTGGAGTCGTCTGTCACACCCAACAGCCGGTTCACTGGGAATCCTGTGGGCTGTGCCCACAACCCAAATCCAGAGCACAGACTCTTCTTACCAGGTCCGCCTGCTACTGCCCCGGTCCCAGCCGCTGTCATTTCTGGTCTGAAGGGCTCCAGTTGCTTTCTGTTAAAAAAAATACACATATATTTTAAAGGTTTATTTATTTTTGAGAGAGAGACAAAGTGCAAGCAGGGGAGGGGCAGAGAGGGAAGGAGACACAGAATCTGAAGCGGGCTCCAGGCTCTGAGCTGTCAGCACAGAGCCCGACGCAGAACTCGAACTCGTGAACTGCGAGATCATGACCTGAACCCACGTTGGATGCTCAATGGACTGAGCCGCCCAGGTGGCTCTGCAGTCGCTTTCTAAGTGGTGCCCTTGCTAGTGGCTCAGAGGGAGCCCTTCAGGTCCTAAGCTGGGTCCTGTTATTCCTGGGCCCCAAGACTTGCACAGGCTCCTGTTGTCCCAGAAGAAAAGGTCAAGGCCCTCTTACCTCTCCGACTCAGTTCCTTTGCCTTTCCCTTGCTCATTCTGGCTGCAGGCACACTGACGTCTTTTTACTCCTTCTAGAACACACAGGCACTCCTTGCCTCGGGGTTTTGCTCGGCCTGTTTCCTCTGCCTGCAGAGTCCTCTCCCCAGACCTCAGCCGGGCCCTCACCCTCCCCTTCTTCACTTTGTGCCCCTGTCTCTTCTCTATGAAGTTTACGCTGATCACTGTGTGTGCGACCACATCCTGTGCCCTCCCTGCCCCCCAGCGCTCCCGATTCCCTTACTCTGCTTTCTTTTGCTTTCTCTTTTTTCTTCCCATAGCTTTGATCACTATCTACCATACTTTGTAATTTGCCGATTTGTTATGTTATTGTTTTTTTTTTCCGTTTTCTTCCATTAGAATGTAAATTCAAGGGTGGGATTCTTTGTCTCTCTTGTTCACTAATTTATCCGAAGCATGCAAACAGTGCCTAGAACATAGTAAGTGCCCAATAAATATCTCTCGAACGGATGTGCCAGCGAACAGATTCCTGGGAGTCACGCCGTCCTCAGTCCTTCCCCTCTCCGACATGTCCTACTTTGCTAGCCGATCTTTCATCTCGAAAGAAAGCTCAGCTTGTTTAAAAAACTTACCCGAAACACCCGTTTGCTACTAGGTCAATTCCGAACCGTGAGTGTGATCTTCTTGGGCCTCCTCTCTCTGCTCCTAACGTAGTTTTCAGGCTTACTTCCCCCCACTCCTGTGCTCCCCTGTTCTTCAGTCTTCTTCCCTCTGTGTCTGTGATCACGCTGTGTCCTTTATCTGGTGAATCTTTTTCTTCTCTTCTAGGTGTACAAATTCCCCCCATCAGTCAGGCTCAGCCCCAATCCCACCTCCCCCCATGAGGCCTTTCTCGGTCGCCCCACAGCCGGAGGGATCTCTTCTTGTCACTGGCATTTAGGGTGCCTAGTCCTTTCTTCTTTGTTTTTTCCCCCCATTCATGTATTCCCCTCTTTCTCCAAGGTTTTGGACTTTTTAACTTTGAAGTTAAGGTCTGTCTCATCTGTATCGTGCAGTTAGCATAATTTCACAGCCTCAGAGGATGGGACAGAGCCGTTCCCCAGAAGCCCTGACACCCTAGTGAGAGGTAGTGTCTTACCTTTTCAAGCTGGCTTGAGTTCTTCTCAGGCCACCTTGGGCCAGCCTAGGGGTCGTCTCTGTGGACTCATCATCATCACTAACATCCCCTACGTGAACGGAATGTCTGATATGTGCAGAGCATGGGGCGACCGTCTACTGTGCTAGAAGCCGAAACCAGGACCATGAGCCGAATGAGTTCCTGTTGGCTTTGGTTAGTAAAATGAAGTACATATGTAGTATATGGACTATATTTGTTCCATTTTTTTTTTTTTATCCATTCATTCAGCCAAAATGTATCGAGTGCCTCCTCTAAGCAGGCACGGTGCTAGGTTCTGGGGAGACAGAGAAGCCAAGAGAGACCAGTCCCATCTGTTCACATTTATATTCTAGTATGATACACAAACAGAAAATAAGTAAAGGAAATAATTACATTTCAGGATAAATGACCATGAAAAGAACCGAATCTGAAGATTCAGTATAAGAGGAGGGACAGATTCTAGGTAGTGTCCTGTGGGAGATAAGGGATTTAACCTCACTCATAAAGGATGGGGGGGAGCAAGTGAAGTGAGGCGGTGGGGAAGGGGCTTTCTGGGCAGAGGAACAGTGTGCGTGAAGGCCTTGAGATAAGTCCGAGCTGGTAGTTTTGAAAGAACAGACAGAAGATGCAGAATTCATAGAACTCAGTAACAAAAAGGACAAACCCCAAACAATTCAAATACAAAATGGTCAGAGGAGGGGCGCCTGGGTGGCCCGGTCAGTGAAGCGTCCGACTTCGGCTCAGGCCGTGATCTCATGGTTCGTGAGTTCCAGCCCTGCATCAGGCTCCGTGCTGACAGCTCAGGGATGGGGGCCTGCTTCGGATCCTGTGTCTCCCTCTCTCTCTGCCCCTCCCCCACTCACATTCTGTTTCTCTCTCAAAAATAAATAAAGATTAAAAAAAAAAAATGATCAGAGGACCTGAACAGACATTTTGCCAAGGAAGACAGACAGCTGGCCAACAGGCCCATGAAAAGATGCTCAACATCATTCATCGTCGAGGAAATGCAAATCAAACCACGATGAGATCACCCCACACCTGTCAGGATGGCTCTTATCAAACGACAAAAAATAACAAGCATTGGCAAGGATGTGGAGAAAAGGAAACCCTCATACACTCTTGGCGGGAATGTAAATTGATGCAGCAACAATGGAAGATGTATAGACGTTCTTCAAAAAATTAAAACGAGAGCTACCATATGATCTAGCAATTCCATTTCTATCTGTCTTCCTTCCTATCTGTCTGAAGGAAATGAAAACACTAGTTCAGAAACATACCAGCACCCCCGTGTTCACTGCAGCATTATTTACAATAGCTAAGCTATGAAACCAGTCTAAATGTCCACTGATGGATGAATGGATAAAGAAGATGTGGTATATATACACAACGGAATACCACTCAGCCATGAAAAGGAATGAAAGCTTACCATGCGCGACAACACGGATGGACTTTGAGGACCTGATGTGCAGTGAAATAAATCAGAGAAAGACAAATACCGCATAATTTCCCTTATATGTGGAACCTAGAAAAACGGAACAAACAAAACCAAACCCAGACTTACAGATACAGAGAACAGATTGGTGGTTGCCAGAGGGGGGGGGTCGGAAGGGTGTGAAGGGGGTAAAGAGAATTAAGAAGTACAAACTCCCAGTTATAAAATAAGTCATGGGGATGTATTGTACAGCATGGGGAATGTAGTTACTAGCATCGTATTAATTTTGTAGGGTGACAGATGGTAACTAGACTCACTGTGGTGACCATTTTGCAGTGTGCACAAATGTCAGATCACGGTGTTGTTCACCAGAAACTAACGTAATATTGTATGTCAGCTATACCTCAGTAAATAAAATGAAAAAGAAATAAGGGGGAAAAAAATTCGACAGAAGGCCCCTGTGGCTTAGAGGACCGCACCAGGGAGAGAAGGCCCTAGAATGGAGTAGGAGGGTCGGGCAGGGTCAGACCACTCTGGCTTCTCAGGACATGGAGGAGGCACCTGATTTCATGGGGGTGAGAGAGGAAGCCATTTTAACCTGGCCAGCGAATTTGTGTTTCTCGAAGATCCCTTGGGCTGCTGCATGGGAAGGAGACTGGACGCGGGGCCGGCGGGAGGAGGGACATCAGTGAGGAGGCTTTGCAGCGTTCCAGGCCGGAGATAATGGAGTCTTTTAAAGGCATTCCTTCTTCTTTTTTAAACACAACCACAAACCATTGTTATCATCACCGTAAAGACTGTTTAGAGTAACAGGGAGAAAAGTTATTTTAAAATGTGTTTATTTTCCAGATAATGTCCTTGGACAGGGAAGGCAAGTATGTTAGTGGGCTGTATCTCAGTTGGATCCCTGCCCTTGACTCCTCTGCACAGGACGCCCCTTCTGCTTCCTGAGCCCTGAATGCGAGCTTTGTTTGTTAGGGACTCCTGGCTCCTCCCTAGTTATGCAGACAGGCCTCTGGGGCTTCGGGGCCACCTCGCAGGAACTGCAAACACCCTGGGGCGGCTGCTGTCACATCTGAAGCCTGGGGCACAGACTAGGGGTTCTCAAGACGGCAGGGAGATCGATTGGGAAGAGGGAGGGAGAAGTCAGTTTACTTCCGGACATCGCGGCCGGGCGGCACTGCTGGAGGCCAGCTCAGCCGCCTTCAGCCAGTTTTTTACCTTCCAACCCTGAGTCCATGTTGCAGGTCATAAATACCTTCAGAATAAAAAATGAGAGTGGAGTCGGATTGTACAAGATGCCAGAGGCAGTGACCTTTAAATCCGAGGCGCCTGGGACTCACCATGATTAAGTGACTTCAAGACCCGGAAGTTGGCAGGACAGCTGTTTGAACGGCAACAACAGTCATAACAACAACACCTCAGATTGATACCGCATCTTTTCCCCGAAGTCTGCAGAGCATTTGACTTGTCCTTGTCTGGCTTGACTTTCACTTGTGTTCCCACCGCTGGTTCAGGGAACCGAGATGCAGAGAGCCTAGGAGGCTTGCTTGGGACCTGGGCCAATGTTTTCTAGCTACGGGCCAGAGGTCGTGCCTAGCAGACAGAGCTCTTTCTCTGTGAGATGGCTGCGGTTGGCCCGGAGAACCCCCACATCTTGTCAGCTGATGGCTTTTCGAGTAAGCCCAGGAGAGAAGCTGGAGAATTTACTAGACCTGTTTTGAGTTCTCTGTGAGGACTTGTAGTCAGCAGTGTCTGAACCCCTGTGGTTGGAAGAGACGGTGGGAGAAGGTACCTGGAAACTCACTACCGGGCTTCCTGTGTGGAGGACAGGCCAGACGCATGGTCCAGGAGGCCACCCGAACAGTGACAGTGATCACCACACGTCGGGGCAGTGTGTGCTGCTCGTAAACCTTTTCATAGCTCGCGTGGTTGTCGCGCCGTCACAAGCATGGGTGGATGCTGTTATCGTGTGTAAATATGGTGCCTGCCTTTTTTCTGGCTTCCTCTTACACCAGTGTCTCTCCGAGTCACTGAGCTCTACTCACACTTCCCTCTTTCTGCAACGCGGGCAAGCCGTACTCCTCTCCCTCCCTCGGGGAGTTTGCTCGTGATGTTCCCTTTGCCCAGAATACTTTTCCTCCTGCCCTGCCCTCCATCCCCATTCCCCAGGCTCTTCCTTTACATCTCAACCTCTCTTAGGTCACTTCCTCAGGCCAGCCTCCCCTGACCCTCAGATTAGGGAAGGTTCCCCCTAACAGCCTCTCCTGGCAGCTTGCACCTGCTCGTCGCTGCGTTTATGGCAGTAGTAACTACATGGTTGTGGTTTTTATTTAAATCTGTTTTCCCTTCACTATACCGTGGAGTCATTTTAGGGCCAGGACTGACGGTGGTCCTTTTGTGGCTTGTCTGGCATGTGGTACAGCCACGTGGTCAGCACTAGACAAATGTTCGTTGATTGAATGAATAAATGAATTCATGTTTTATAACTGAGGGAACTGAGGCATGAAGAGATGATGACTCGCCCAGAGTCGCACAGCGAGTCCACAGAGAAGCTCCTAGGGCCCCTGACGTGGGGTCCGGCGAGCTCCGGACCCCTTCTCCTTATCCCACTTTCAGTCTGGGACGCTGGACCCTCTGCCACAGTCTTTCATTTCTCCCTGAAATCTAGAAGTACACACCTCACCTGTCCTCCCCACTCCCAAAGGGAGTGAAGTGTTCAGGTCCCTACTGGAAGGGTCTACATAATATTCCTCGATCTTCAGGCACAGGACTGAGAAATGGACAGAAAACTCTAAGCTGATAAGCCTGACTTGGCTTTGGTCTTGGATTCACTGTGTGACCTTGGGCAATCAAAACTGTTTTCAGCCTCAGTTTATTCACCTGAAAAATGGAAATTGGATTCTCTGCAGCTCTGTGACTCAGAGGGCTATTGGAGAGTGGTAATTAAATTCATGATCTTTTAAGCTTCATTATAAGTCATGTGCTGTAATAAAAACCCATTTTTCTTAAAAAACAACAATGGATGATTAAGAACAACACATTAATGTCAAATTCTGGTCAGATGAACAGGAAGTTACTTGTTTTCATCAAACAGGGCAGGGTTCCAGAATGGCAGAGAGAGAAGGAACGTATTTTCATATTTAGGAACAAAAGGAAAATGACATTAAAAACGTTAAATTTTGCAAAACATCTGGGGTCCACATAGAAGAGTGCCCCTACCAGAATATTCTCTTTTTAGAAAATGTTTCTTGCCCAAAAAGAGTTGAAAAAAGTCAGTGTTCTGGGAGGATTGGGCTGGAAGGGGCCCAAGGGCTTGAGAGAGTTGTTACCGCCAAGAGCTCAGACTCCGGGCAGCATCTCGGAGGCTCTGCTTCCCAAGCAATGGCAGCGTCTTGCTTTGTTAAAACATAACAACAAAACAGAACCCCCCCCCTTTAAATCACCCCCCCGACGGCTTTCTCCTTTGCATTTTATTTCTCAACTCTTTTGTTTATTTTCTTGTCTTTTCAGAGGGTTTTGGAAAATGACGAAAATGTAGAAGAAGGAAATGAAGAAGAAGATTTAGAAGAGGATATTCCCAAGCGAAAGAATAGGACCAGAGGACGGGTAAGCTGGGACGCCATGATGGAGGAGGGCATAAGGGAGGCTGAGGGCGGAAGAACAACTGGTCCCCAGACCCAAAATCCCACTTCAAGGAGACAGAGCCCATATGCATGATCTCCCTTGACAAATACTCAGAGAGGAAACTTCCAGAAGAACTCTGATCCCAGACAATAGATTGTAAGAGTTTAGCCCTTACAGGAGGGAGAAGAAGTGGGAGGGGGATACCCTGAGGGGACAGTGAGGGTTCTGGGAGGGTTGGGATGGGATCTGGAGAAGGGTAGAGGATGAGGAAAATGTGACTGTTGGACCCATTACTTGGTCTTAAATGAAGACTGAGTTTTCCTGTCCCTGGGGCTCCACAGAATGACAGGGTCAGGACACCTGCTTTGGGATGTATTTCACTAGGTGGAGAGTAGGATCATGCTGGGAAAGTGTGATGGCCACAAATTGTTTCTAAGTGGGTGGGGCATTGGCTTTTGGTGGGGGCCTGGGATGTGGCAAGAGGAGACTAGAAGCCTGGGAAATGGCAGACAGGAAATCCACGGTGGAACGTATAAGCCTGTGGGAATGGTCCTTGAGGGAAGGGACCCAAGCCTGAGTGAACTTTCAGGCACGTAAGTTGCTCCTCCGGAGTCCTCGTATCCAAGGCCAAGAGGCTTTTGGTAGTCACTCACCCTCAGGGATTGCAAGGGCATCTGATAATAACCAAGTGGAGAGGGACCTCCAGGGGCAAGCTTGCGTTCCATTTAGAGAATTGGTCTTCGGTCTTCTGGCTCCTTCAGTCTCTGGGCAGGATCCTTACCCCTGCCGTGGATGAGAGGCTAGTCCTGGGGGCCCTGCGGCTTTTGGTCCTGTGATAATTATGGCAAGCTTCTCTATTCCCGTGCTTTTTGTGCTTTAGTATACATCAGAAGCACCCGGAGATCCTATTGCAATGCAGATTCCCAGGATCCACTCCAGGAAGTTCTCATTTAGGAGGTCTAGGGTAGGGCCTGGAAAGCTGTATTATAAGCAAGTTCCTGGGTGACTGGTGCCAGCAGTCCAGTTCTGCCCACACTGAGCTCAGATGCTCTGACTTGTTGAGGGGGCTGGAATTTCTCAGGCCGGGCAGGGCAGCCCTGTCATGCTGCACGCCTGCCAGCCAGCTTCAGGGATGATCTTGTTTTATTTGTTCTTTACTCCCACTTTTTGTTGGTTTATATATTTATTTAATTTGGGGGAGAATATCTGAAAGGAAGTCCTAGACATTTTATCGTTTAACCTGCACCTACCTCAATGTGTATCTCTAACAAATATCATTATTATACCCAGTACAAGTAACAACTGCTCTAATATCTACTATCTAGTCCCTGATGATCTCCTCAAAAATGCCTTTTACAGTTGGTTTGTTTGAAACTTAAGCGTCTTTTATTCTATAACATACCTCTTCCCTAGTTTGCTCCACCACACACATATAGATTTTTTCTTCTCCATGTCATTTATTTGACAAATTTGAGTGGTTCGTCTTGTAGAATTTCCCACATTCTAGATTTGGTGGACAGGTGGTGTTTAATGTATCCTCTTTATTTCCTGCAAACTGGCGGTTTGATTAGTGACTTGATTAGATTCAGGGTCTTTGTGTATCCGTGTAAATAGTTTTTTTGGTGGGGCAAGAATCTTTCCTGTACTTCTTACAGCATTACATGAGGAGGTACACGTTGTCCAGCTGTTCCGCTCTCAGGGGAAAACGGATCAGTGGATTTGGGTGTTGTCAGCCTGATCTCTCCTTAGAAGGTTCCCTATCACGTTTTCATCTGGTTGCTTCAGCAGCCATGGGCAAACTTGCCTAGACCCATGACTTCATTGGGGGCTACGAAATAGTGAATATTTAATTCCATCATTGGAGGCGGCTTTAGGATTTCTGGGTCTTTTGTGAACTCCAAGAGTCGTGTGCCTCCAGGCCTGCTTCTATCCCTTCCTTCACCCCAAACCAAAGTTCCTTGAGTAGATTGTGGAGAATGGTCCTCTTCACGTCTACTCTACTCCCAAGCTAAATCTTGATAATTGAACTCAAAAGTGCATGGGTATGAACTGGGTGTCTCCTCTGTTAAGAACACAGCCACTGTGTACCCACCGCGTGCTTTCTGGACACTGGGCCATGTGATGAGACTCTTTGCAATGAGAGCTACACATAGAAGGTGACCACTATGTACTTTGTGCAGCACTCTTGATTTCTATTCTGTTCCTTACGACAGCCACTGGCCACATGTGGCAACTGAGCACTTAAAATACTGCCGTTCCAGTTAAAATGTGCCGTAAATGTCAAATATGCACTAGATTTTGAAGATTTAGTAGAAAAGAAAGCAAAGTAGCTCATTGATATTTTTTGTACTAATATGATAACAGTTTAGATATCATGGATTAAATAAAATATGTTATTAGCATTAATCGCACCTGTTTCCCTTTTTATTCTTGTTGAAAAATGTGGTTGCTAGAAAATTTGAAATGACATGTGTGGCTCACATTGTATTTCTATTGGCCAGCACTTCTTTCATTCCCTTAAGTTGTATTATTACTCCCAGAGAGATTAAGTAACTTGCTCAAGGTCATCTGACCTAGTAAAGAAGAAGTCAGGGAGTGCCCGGGGGGCTCAGTCATTTGAGTGTCCAATTCTTGATTTCAGCTCAGGTCATGATCCCAGGGTTGTGGGATCAAGCCCTGCATTGGGCTTCTCACTGATCATGGAACCTGCTTGTGTTCTCTCCCTCTTTCTTTCCCTCTCTCTCTCTCTCTCTCTCCCTCTCCCTGTACTTCTCTCTGCCCCTCTCCCTGCCCCTCTCCCTTGCTTGCACACACTCTCTCTAAAATAAAAAAATAAATAAAAGAAAATGAATAATAAAAAAAAAGAAGTCAGGATTTGAACACAGGTCTGTGCTTTTGCCACCCAGTCATGCCTGGCCCAGTGCCCATCATGTGGCCAAAGACCCAGCATGTTGAATGAATGACCGAAGGATGGTAAGGAAAGAAAAGCTATATTTCAACTTTGTGGGAGTTGAGAGAAGGTTTGAACGCAGTAAGGGAGCTGGATGGAGCCTACATGAACTTCAGGCCTACCAAGGGGCCGCTGAATAGCTCTATGTTGCACAGAGCTGTGGACCTGTCATCCATGGTGGAAGCCATGGGATGACCCAGAAGGGTGTGGGTGAGCCTGCCTACGCTGAAATGAAGGTGTGAAGCTGCCTCACCCACAGCCTCAATTAAACTACCCTTTTAAGTGGCATATTTAAGCTGCTGCTGGTTTCTGGAGAGCATTTCTGTTGTCAGGACTGACAGGCAGCAAGGCCATACACATACTCAATGTGTGACTCCTGGACCACAGCCTCAGGACCACCTGGGAGCTTGTCAAATGTGCGGGACCCTGGACTCTACCCTAGATGGACCGAATTAGAGTCTGCACTTTGACAAGACCCCCAGGTGCCCTGTGCACTCACTGAGGAAGCCAGGGTAAGGTAGTGATTATAAGAACAGCCTCTGCTTTGTTTGAACCCAGAGTTCGAATCCCAGCTCCACCATTTATTCCTCGACTTTGGGTGAATTATGTAACCTCATCATCTTGACCAAATTATGTAAGTACTCTGGGCCTCAGTTTTTCATAATTAAAATGGGAGTAATACTACACAGCCAATTCTGAGTGCTTCATAAAGGCGAGACATTGTTAAGAGGGTGTAAAGGAAACGATTCTTGGAGTTTTGACAATGGCGATACCCTGAGGGGTGAGGGAAATTCAGGACCAACAATTCATGATTGTGTCTGTGGTAACTTTAGACCAAGAAATCCAAGCTTTTTAAAATTCATGAAATTGCTGGAAGGCATCCATATGAGCACTATCAATCAGTCAATCAATCAATCAATCAGTAACCACGTATTGAGGCACTGCGGTGCAGTCCTGTGTTTCTCAAACTGTAATGTGCATACGAAGCCCATGGTGATCTTATTAAAGCACAAGTTCTGAGGCAGTGGGTCTCAGGTGTGGGGGGAGGGCTGAGATTTTGAGATTTTGTCAGGTTAACAAGCTCCCAGGTGATGCCAGCACTGTTGGTCTGAGGGCCACACTTTAAACAGCCAGGATGTGGAGCTATGGTTCTCAGTTTTTTTTTGGGGGGGGGAGGAGTGTCTCAGGAGTTCTTTACTTAAAAATTACTGAGAGCCCCCCAAAGCTATTGTTCTGGTGGGTTATAACTCGTGATACTTACGATATTAGAAATTAATGCCAAAAAAAAAATGCTAACCTTTAGAATACACCAGCATATCACAGAGTGATGACATCAGCATGTCAGGTAGCTTCTGGAAAGCTCCACTGTGCACTTGCGAGAGAATTCAGAGTGTAAAGTTTCAAGTAACATTCTAGTACTCTTTGGCACTGTGACAAAAATAGTTTTGATAGCAGAAAGGGTCTCAAAGATTCCCAGGGAACGCTGGGCCATCACTTGAGAACAACTCTTATAGAGCAACTCGCTCTCGGAGCCTGTCCTAGTCGAGGGTCTTTTAATTGCAAGAAATTCAACAACTTCAGCAGAAATGTGGAGTATTTGAAAAGCAACTGGGTCATCGCCCCAAATATGAGTAATCTTTGAAGATGCAACCCTTAGGAAGGGCAAGAAAATGGCAGGCACTTAGGACTGGGAAAGAATAAGGAACTCAGGCAGCTTGTAGCCTCTACTTCTTTATTTTTCTATCAAGACTGTTTTCCTGCTTCTCTGCATGGCTTCCTAGCTCCTGAATACATGGGCTCCCAGTTCAAATGGCTCACTGGAGTCATTGTCCCAACTCCAAATCCTTTATAGGTAGAATCTGATTGGCCCAGGTTAGGTCATGTGACAACTGAGCCAGCCAGTCAACTGTGGCCAGTGGGGCTGGGCCACATGGTGCAATCATGGCTGTCACGGCTCTCCAGTCTGTGAATAGGAGGTGGAATGGTGAGAAGTGGAATGGGTGGACAATTCTCAGAGAGGAAGAGCTGGTTTCTTTTGGACAGTCAGCTTCAAAATTTTACAGAACAGAGTCTGGAAACCTAGGTCCTGCTCCTTCTACTGACTCTGTGACTGTGGACAAGTCACAAACCCTTTTAGAGACGGTTTCATCAAGTGCCAAATGGGACTAATATTACTCTCTGTAACTCCTGGTGTATTGTAGGAATGAACTGAACCAATACATGTGAAAGAGCTTTGAGTGCTGTGTGCCCGGCATAGATCTAAGTGTTGGGGACTCATAATAATGTGTGAAATGCCATCTTTGCTTTTAAGGACCTCGGGATTAAATTGAGGAGAAAATACTAATAGCCATGATACAATTAGAAAACAGCAGGCTTCTGCCTGTGCACTAACGAAATGCAATAAAAGTTCAGAGGAGAGAGAAGAGATCAGCTCAGGCAAGAAGGGGAAATAATTTATTGAGCACTTCCTGTGGACAGGGCTCTTTCCCCTGTGGTTTCACACACTCTTGGCGCAAACCCTCTCAGCAACTCTGCAAGAAAGGTGTTTCTGTGCCCATTTTACAGTTGAGAAAATTAAAATTTAGGGAAGGGACTTGTCTAAAGACACATGGCTGGTGGTTAAACCTATTATGCCTGTCTGACTTTAAAGCTGGTGCTCTTTTTCCTCCTCAATTTGGCAAGCGGAAAATTCTTGGAGGAGTGGATGTTAGTGGGGCTAAGGCATGGACCAGTGTGGGTGGCAGAGCAGAGGCTGGTCCTCGACGGGGATCAATAAAAACAAAGACACAGAGGTAGCAGGAGCATGAGATGAACCTGATGGATTTAGTACTAGGTTGCCGTCAGATACGTCAGTGGGTTTTAGATGGCAATGAATAAATGCATAAATGACAATGGGCTCTGTCATTTACTCCTTTTGTCTAACTGGTCTGGGAGTCATGTATTGGATTGGGAAGGGCAGCGCAGAGGTAGAACGCTAGCTGGTGGATTCTTCGAAGAGTTCGGGGTCAGTTGATGAGTTCCTGGATTCAAATGTGGAAGAGAAGGGAAGTGCAAAGCCTAAGATGGCCTCCGAGGGAAGAAACCGTAGCACTTGGGTAGAAAGAATAAAGGAGAAGAACCGAAGATGATTGACCCGCCGACTGACTGATTGATTCAGCAAAGGTTTATTAAGTGCGTCTTAAGCGGCTGGCCCTGTGCCAAGTTCTGAGTCTAGCAAGTAGACGTGTTTTCTACTCTCTTGTTGGGGAGACAGAAGCTCAACAAGTATGCAACGCAGTATAATATAATGTCAGGCAATGCTAAGCGCTGGGGCCAGACAAAGCAGGGCAGGGAAAAGAGAGCGATGGAGAGGGTGCGAGTGGATGTAGGCTGGTCAGGGAGGGCTTCTCTGAGGACGTGATGCCTGAGGGAGACCAGCAGGATTCTGAGTTCCCAAGTTTGAGCGCTTCCAGGAGATTCCAGGAGTAACGCTGCCACAGGAAGAGTTCTCTGCACGAGCCCATTTTGCAGCTGAGGAAACCAAGGTGCAGGGAGAGTGTGGACGTGACCTCGCTGGTCAGTCCTGCAGCGTGAAATCTGACGCTGGCTTTCAGCGGGGCCCTCCCCTCCGGCTGGCCGCTCCCCCAGGACTGTGTGCTCTCCTGCTGCGTCTCCTCCTCTTCTCCCAGGCGGTATTTTTAGTCTCTCAGAGCCCCTTCCCCGCGTCTGCTGCTGGCTTGTCATTCTGCTTCACTTGCTTTCACCTGCTCCAGGCGGCTGTGACAGGGCTGCGGGCTGCACACGTCAAGCTGTCCCTGGCTTCACCATAGGGGGTGTGTGTGTGGGGGGGTGGTGGTGAGGGCAGCTGAGGGTGACCAGCCGCTGTGTCGCTGTCCTGGGCAGGCAGGGAGGCCTGTCAGTGCCTGGGGGTGACCGCAGCACCTCACAGCTCCCTCTTCAGGGCAACTCTGAGTAACGAGGGCCAGGGGAGGGGGCCTCTGGCTGTCTCTGTGTGCAGGGATGGGAGGGGTTGGGGATGCAAAGAGGCAAAGCGGTGGGAGGGAGGGAAAGAGGGAGGTAGAATTTTGTAATTTGTTTTGGAGAGAGACAAGCCGAGGAGGTGGTGGAGGTGGTAGCTTGGCAGGTGGTGTTGACTGTGAAGTGTATGTGTTTTGTGAGTGTGTGAACGTCGCAGGCCTGGGGTATAGGCCTTTCTGCTGTGAAATCCCCAGTAAGTGAGAGTGTGTGTGCGTGTGTGTGTGTGTGTGTGTGTGTGTAAGCGTCACAGGCCTTTTGACCCTGAAGTCCTCAGGGCCACTTGTCCAGGCCCAGCCCAGGGGACTGCCCCATTTCCCCCGGCACCCCAGGTTGCTGCCATGTTTTATTTCTCGTCTGCTGAGTCCCCTTCTCTGTCCCCAAAGACCCCAGCAGGCCCTTTCCCTGGTTGGGAGTTTACTGCTACTCATTACCAGAGAATGACCTGGAGGAGGCCAGGGTGCTACACACGTGACCGTGTGGGACTTATAAAGGTTTAAAAATAAACCTTGCCGCGTTCTGTAGCCACCGTCCTGGGGCTGCAGAGCTGCCAGCACCTTCTCTGGCTGCTCTCCTCTATCTTTGGAGGTAAAGCTCATCCCACCCCCACCCCTGGGTATGCTGACTCTTTCTGGAGATGCATGCAGGGTGAGGGTATCAGGAAGCCTACCCCAGGAGACTGTGAGGTGTCAAGGTCTCTCTCACTGACTGGAGGCCTGAGGCAGACCACACAGGGAGGCCCCAGCCGAAGCTCCCACCCCCACAGAGTAGGCCGAGCAGGCGAGAGGGAGCTGCCCGCCATGCCCGGGCTCATGCCCTAGGCCCGGGTGCCAGGCCTGGCTGGCTCCTAAGAGACTTGAAGGGGACAGCGTGCCCCTGGGGTGATGACTGCAGTCACACTGCCTCTGCTCCCAGTCCACCATCATCTGGTCAGCTGAGGGGAGCAGGGTGGGCATCTCCATGTGGGGTCAACGAAGCCAGAAGGCTAAGCGGTCGGGGGAGGGGGTCCTCGTGGCAGCAGTAGAGTACGGGCAGGGGGTAGATGTAAGCTTTGCAGTCAGACTGTCGTGAGTTTCCCTCCTGGCTCCGCACTTAGTAGCTGAGTGACCCTGGGCAAGCTACTTAACGGGCTGTTTGTTGCCTCAGCCTCCTGATCTGTAAGATGGAGATGATAGTAGTACCTCTCTTGGAGTTGTGAACATTTAATGAGATGATACGTGTGAATAGCCGAGCGATCTGGGGCAAGTCACCTGACCTCTCTGGGCCTCAGTTTCCTGGCCTGTAAAATGGGGTTGGCATTGGTTCAAATGCTGTGAGGAAGATTGAATGAAGAGACGTAGGTGAGATGCTCAGGACCTCAGAGTGCGTACTCAGGGGCCGTCGTAACCATTGCAATAACAAGCCTCCCGGTACCCCCTTGTCTCCCCAGGCCCGCGGCTCTGCAGGTGGCAGGAGGAGGCACGACGCCGCCTCTCAGGAAGACCATGACAAACCTTACGTCTGTGACAGTAAGTATGGTGGATGCCGCCTTCCCGCCCCTGCCCCCGGCACCCCCTTCCCTGTGCTTCCTTGGCTGTCCACCCCCGGCCTCAGGCTCAATGGCTCCTCCTCTTGGGCCTGCACCCCAGCTTGCATGCCTGCCGCCTCAGCCAAGTCACCACCTCCCGCTGCTGCCGCTGCCGCCGCTGCCGCCCGCCTGCCCAGGTGTTTGCGCATGAGGGACAAGCAAGCCAGGGAGGCCTCCTGCCTTTGATGCCGGCCCCCTCTCTCTGGCAGTGCCTCCTTGGGAGCTTTCTTCTGGCTCTCTCTGGCTCTCTCTCAGTCTCCTGAAGATTCATCCTCTTTCTTTCTCTGTTTCAGAGACTTACAAACAAAAGCATAACTCAAAATCCTCCAACCAAGGTACTTGGCTCCTCTGGCTTTTCATGTTTTCCTTTAATTTCCTTCTCCCTCTCCTGTCCTAGGTAGGGCAAGTTATGAATCTTTCTCTGACGACGACTTAGCTTAGTAAATGGCCCTCGATCCATCTCCCGCCTTTCTTGCTTGCTTCAGAGGCATCTCTTGGACAAGGACCTGGGTTTAGGGGGTTCAGACAGAGCTGGGGAGGGGCTGAGGGAGAGCGGGAGCAGGGGCGGCGGGTGTACCTCCAGAAACCTTGAGCCTTTGGAGGGACGACCGTCGGCTCGAGAGCTGTTCTCTTTCTCACCCACCAGAGCGCTGGGTGGTGGGTTTAAAATCCTTGCCCTAGTTTTCTTCTCACTGGATGGGGTGCCATTGCTCCTTCCAGAACAAGAACAGCCCTTGAAACCACACTCCCTGACCATCTTCCCCTCCTGTCTTCTCCCCTCCGAGGACGCAGAGCGGTGCCACGGGAGAAGGGCCGCGAGGTGACTCAGGCAGGCCCCCGGCACGGTGGCTCTTCCCCTGCCATCCTGCAGTGTCCGCAGTCTCCGTGGAAGCAGAGGGAGCAGGGGGACGAGGGGCCTCGGGGAGCACCCCGGGGGTGGTGCCCTTTTCCTCCCTCTTCACTGGCCTCTTTTGATTTCAAAAAGTTGTTCTGTGCCCGGTGGGGTGACAGCTGGTTGGAGAACCTTTTGCTAGAAGAACTCAAACTCCATGACCCCCATTTGGCTGCTTAATACACCGTGCAGATGGCATTCCTGAGACAACTCCTGCAGGTAACGTCTCCCTCCCAAAGCGGTTTCTGGTCCAGGCTGAGGAGGGAGCAGGGCATGGGGTCTGACGTCTCATGGCGGTGTCAGGAGGTGTCTGCTCTCGGCTGGGTCTGGCCTCCCGGAAGGGGCTCCATTTTGTTCTGATGCATAAAAGCCCGAGCACAGGAGCCCTGTGGGACTGGGTTCTGGGCTGGGAAGGGTCCTTCTGACCCCCGCGGAGCAGGTTTTCCAGCTGTGTCTGGCTGGAGCAGCCCAGCGCTCAAGAATGCCAGCAGCTGCTTTGGGACTGCTCTTCCAAAGCTTTATTTTTGTTATGAGGTTTTCTGCTCCCGTAGATAGTGGGGTTACTTTTTGCTCCCTCTCTTCAGTTTTTCTTTGAATTCTCAGCCCATAGTCCCCTGGATTCACAGACACACCCCCACGTGCCCTTTCTCACCCACCTCTCAGTTCCTCTCTTCACCCTTTGCTGCCTGCGTCCTTACAAGTCACCTCCACGGAGCGCCCTTGTGGGTGTCCCTTTCATGCCTGGCTCCCTCCCCTTTTTCTGCATGAGGTGCTTGCATCATGCCCTCCTCTTCCCTCCCCCCGCCCAGCTCCTGTGGCTGTGATTAGGGACTCTCATGTCATTCGCTGTTTCCTGTTCCCATCTCCAGTCTCTTCCTCCTCCTGCTTACCCTGTGATGCTTGGGAGGCCTCAACGGAGGCCTGACGTTGGCTTTCTGGAAGTCTCAGCAGCTGATTCCCTGGCTCTGCCCACGCAGGCACTGCCTCCCTTTTCCGCCCTCAACGGACCAACGTCCACCATAGATTACCCTTCTCTCTTCTGGCTCTCGTAGGAAATTGTGTGGCAGCTTGGTGATTAATAGACTTTATTTTTATCTGGTGCCCTTCAGACAAGTGATCCTTTGGGATAGGAATGACCTTTAGAGAGGTCACGAGGCCCACCCTCCACCCCCGAACTGAGCAAGGAATGCTTTTAATAATCTCTAATGCATCCTAAGTAGAGAGGTGTCTGGTCACCTCCTTGAGTGTCCCCAGGGATGGTGTTACCATAAGCTACTCTTTCTTCCATGATTCCAACTGTGCTCCGAATGATTGTTTTTCCTTAATAGGAGCTAAGTTTTTGTTTTTGTTGTTTTTACTCCTAGAGGCTCCCTTATCTCTTGCGCATCTTTCCCCAACAAAGAGGCACCCTGAGCATTTTGTCTGTTCTGGAGGCTCTTTTAACATCCCCTGTCTTCTTGGTTTATCTGGGGTCACATCCCATAACCTCTGTGATGGCCTGCTCTAAATTCCGTTCCAGGTTTACACTTAAGCTCAGGGTTCCCACTGGAAGTAACACCAAGGCCAAGTGGCTCAGAGAGTAACAGAAACATTTCCTTGTTTATTTTACACATCGGCTCTTAATACAGTTCCCTTACTGTGTAGAGAACAGAGGTACTTGGCCACCCCAGTGCACTGCACATGACTTCCCATGCAGCGCCTGTCCTGACCCCCGTGCTAATGCCTCTCCAGGTGCGTGCTCTTTTCTACTTAATGCATCTGATTATTCCTTCTTCCATAAATCACTCTGCATTTAGCCCTATTGAGTCTCAATAAAGAGATACAATAATATGTGACTTCATTACACAAGATTTGATAAAGGCAAATTTAAAGACATTGCCCCGTGGTTGCATTCCATTCTCCACAGATTTGCCCTCCCTGCCATTTTTGTGTCGTCTGTGGGGATTTGCATGATCCGGCCTCCATCTTTTGAGTTATTTATGGAAATGTTAGGCCACCTTGTGCCCCACCACCTCTTTCTGGGTTTGTGTGGGGCAGTAGGAGCCATCTTTCAGATGTGGTTATATTTAACTCTGAATGGTTTATATTCCTAAATGTAGTTGTCCTATTATGTTCCTGGTCCAAGCATCCCTTTCACGATGGGTGGTCGAAATGTTATCTTAGCTGCTGGCTTCAGGTGATAGATAGTGTGCCTGTTGCCTTTCATTCAGCCATTGAATTTATTCCATCTCAGAAATACTGAATCATCTGAACCTAATTTATTTTTTACCCAATCCGTGGCATATGTGTACGTGAATACTTCATTTTCCAACAAGTAACCAATCCCTTTTAATTGTCCTGTAAGTTTACCAAGCTTAAGGATTATAGTTCTGTTTCTTCCATTTTAGTCTCTTGCCAAAGAAAAGTGTTCATTACTCACAAACAGAGCAACTGAATATGACTTTGTGGGGAAGGCCATCAGTGTTTATCAAAGCATGGACCTGGGACGTTTGCACAGAGAGAACCTAGACGCTTATTAGAATGTGATTCCCGGGCCTCATACCAGACATCCTCCATCAGAACCATGGGGAGCAGGCCCGGGAACCTGCATTTTTTGACAGCTTCTCAGGGGATACTTCTGAATATTGACTTTTGAGAGTGACTGGTCTACTTCATTCAAATTCAAAGGCTTCTGGTCCTGGACTGCTCAGCCCTTTTATTATTCCCTGCTTTTTGCATCTGGAAGTTCTATAATCTTCAGGAATTCTCCAGGCCAAGTGCCATAGGCTCGTTTCACTGTTTTAGTTGGTCTCTTTAGAATCTTTCCTTTCCTGTTTTTTTTTTTTTTTTCCAGCATTGATCTGAAACTCAGCAGTTCCATATAAAGCTCAGCAATCCAGCACTTGGCTTTAATTTACTTAATAGCTTTAAATCCTAACTGTATCATTAGCCCCCTTTTAGAGGTGGGATGATAACTGGAGACAGCCCTATCCTTGGGTCGGGCTACTGGGATGTTCTAAATGTTTGTCTCTTCTCTCCCCAACTGCTCCCTACCCTGAATTTTCTGTTAGCATCACTGGGGCTGACTCCAGAGGAGACCCACTTTCCCATCATCTTTGTTCAAGAAGCATCGTAGGAGAGACGATGGTGGTGACGGGATGATATTCAGGGGGAGAGAGGGAGATCATTTGTGTCTAAGCATCAGCCATTTAGGGAGGAGCAAAGTACCCATTTACCCCTTTGCTGGGCACAGTGGAAGCAAGTTGTGAAGTTTTTTTTTTTCCCTTCTCAGTTTTTAATTTTTTTTTAAATTAATTTTATTTTACTGCAGAAAGAATACCTAACATAACTTCTCCCCTCTTAATACCTTTTTAAGTGTACAATGTGTATTGCTGACTCTAGGTATAATGTCGTATGGCAGATCTGGAGGGCCTATTCATCATGCTTGACTGAGACTTCACGCCCATCAGTTAGCAATTCCCTAACTCCCCTTCTGCACCAGCCCCTGGCAACCCATTCCACTCTTTGATGCTATGAATCGGGACCATTTTGGATACCGCGCGGAAGTGGAATCAGGCAGTATTTGTCTTGCTGTGGCTGGCTTGTTTCACTAGCATAATGTCCTCAAACGCATCCATGTTATCGCATATCGAAGGATTCCTTCTTTTTTAAAGATGAATACCATTCCCTTGTGTGTATCCACCACATTTTCTTTATCGGTTCATCTGTTAATGGATTTAGGTTGTTTTCACATCTTGGCTGTTGTGAGTAGTGCTGTGTTGAACGTGGGGGTGCTAATATTTGAGATCCTGATTTCAATTCTTTTGGATAAATACCCAGAAGTGGGCTTGCTGGATCCTGGGATAATTCTAGTTTTAAATTTTATGAGGAACCTTGATGCTTATTTTCCAGAGCAGCTGCACCATTTTGCATTCCCACCGACAGTACACAAGGGTTCCAGTTTCTCCACGTCCTTGCCAACAGTTGCTTTTGTTCCCAGTTTTTCCGATCACGGTGTTAACTCCTGCCGATGGTGCTTACAGTGTGCAGTGCTAAGCACGTTACACATGTTGTCTCTCTAAATCCTCACAATAACCTTGAGAGGGAAGGACAGTTGACCTTGATTTACTATGAAGAAGCTGGGGCTCAGAGAGGTGAAGGGACTTGTCCAAGGTCGCACAGCTGGTTCATGCTGAAGCTGATTCGTGAATCCTGGCTTCTTCAGCTCCGGAGCTGACATACCCCAGAACACCCGCACACAAGGTGCTGGTGAAGTATGCTCTCCAGCCCTGGTGTTTGGCTGTCCTGAGAGTTGAGGAGGAAACATGTTTTAAAAGTGAATTAACGATCACACACATTACGAGGTAAAGTCATGTCCACTCTTAACAGATGGCTCGTAGGTGTCAGTCTGGCAAGCTGGAATCAGGTAGTCATGATAACTGAAGTGGAATGGGATAGATTATATACTTTTAAGCCTTTTGTATTTGAATCTATTAAATCCCCCCAAACTGGGGCATTAGGGTGGATTAGTGACAAAAAGCAAATAGACATGATCAGAGCCCTCGTGGGAGCTTGACTCACCTCTGAGTCACGTCGGGTATTCACACATCAGGAGTGGGTGCTCTCAACTCAGCCTCCATATCAGTAAAAACCTTGTTCTCCACCACCCTCACCCCACAGACGTGTATTTTTGATTGTGCGGCCCATGACCGAAAACATGACCACTCCACAGTGTTGCCTCCCTTCTAGAAAGTCAGTGGAGGTATAACTCTGTCCAACTGGGGCAGTGTCAGAATAGGGTTCAGGGTCCCTTCCTGCTCTTCCTGATGGCAGAATAGTGGAGGGAGAAGGGCATGGAGCTAAAAGCAAAGAGTCTGGGGATCTAGTCCTGGTTTCACCCTTCAGTGGCTAGGACGTCGCTCTCCTGATCCGTCAATGAGGGGGCTCTTTCTTGAGTCTCTAGACCTGCCCACACCATGGGCTCCTTTCTTCCTGGGCAGTGACCTCACAGGGAGGCTCTTTGCCCCGGAGACGATGTTGGACTGCCATGCACAGGCTGAGGGGGTGTGCGGGACGGGTGGACTGGTGGATGGCCAGACACGGCTGGCGCCCAAGGTAGTCCCAGAAAATCTGCTGGACCTCAGCCTTCTAAAATTACTCTGGATTCCTCCATACCTGAGTGTACAGCGAGAACCAGATGACTCTTGCAGTCTTATTAAAAAAAAAAAATTTTTTTTTTGAGGGCATTAAGGCCTTGCATTCTCTAAGGCTCATGTGCTTTTAGCGTGGAGCTGCAGTGGAAAAGCCAATAACGCGGCCTTCAGGCTGGCTGCCCTTGTCACTGAAGGGAAGCCGGGCTCATCACTCAGTTGTCTGCGCTATTATCTTGCAGGTCTTTGCATGGGGTGCGGCGGGGGAGGGTGGGAGAGGCTCCGTGCCCCAGAAACTCGATTTGTGCAGCAGGGCCTGTGGCCTGGGATTGATCCCTGGAGGCCGAGTGCATTCGTTATAGCAAAGCTGGGTCTGTTTAAATATTTAAATGCCATCGTGTCGCGGACACAGGTTGCAGGGTGTCCCAGCAGAGCCGGCCACAGGCAGGGCTGAAGAGAAGCTGCGGCTTCTCTCTGCCCCCTTCACACCTGCGTTTCTCTTCTTCCTTTGCTCCTGCTGCCTGCCCTCCCCTCCCTGGGCCGCACCCCTGCAGCTCTCAACCATTTGGTTTGCCTTTTTGGGGCTGTAACCCACCCCCCCTGGAATTATTTTCTCCTCTAGTCAAGGCTTGTTCTCAGCTTAGCTGTGGCTTAATGCAAACTTTGTGGCAAATAATTCCTCCCAAGATGTTGCTGGATGACCAAAAACAGGGTAGACATTAACATTTGTAGAAGCTGTTTTTTGTTTTTAATATTTCTTTTTCCTATGGAAATAGTATATACTCATTGCAGAAAAATCAGAAATTGCAGATAATCAGAAAGGAAAAATAAAAATCACCCATAATCTTACTCCTGAGAGGTAGCTTACCTTTTCGTGTACTATTTGAGGATTGTGTCTGTCTCTGCCTCTGTCCCTCTCCCTCCACACATACACACATGCACACACACAAATGTGCACACACACACTCATGCACACACACTAAGTGATACATACCATTTTAACCCATTCCCCCCACTCAACAATACGTGAAAAGCATCGTTCCAGGTGAATAAAGACATTTTTATGACATTTTAGGGCTATATGGTGTCCCATTATGTGGACGTGCCCCAGTTTGCTCAGTGTTGCACCTGTTGGACCTTTAGACGGTTTAAAGTTTGTTCATTATTGAAAACAATACTGCAGCGATATCTTTACCTATGCTTTCATTATTTCCTAGAAGTAGAATTGTGAGGTCAGAGGGCCTGGTGCACAGCCTTTGATTTCTCTTCAAGTCACGGTGGGGGGGGGTAAGGGAAGTAGACAGCAAGGTCAGTGCCGCCCAGGTTAGAGAGCGCTGGGTGAAGAGCGGCGTGCACTGACTTTGGAGTGAGAAAAAGCCGAGGTCAAGTTGTGGTTCTGCCGCTTGTTAGCTTGTCATCTGGGACTTTTTGGAAAAAATCATTTTGCTGCTGGGAGCCTCCGTGTCCTCAGCTGTGGGAGAGTGGGGATAATACTGGTTGGGAAAGGCATGCGTGATAATGTATATAAAAATGCACACGGTATGTGCTTAAGGAAGGTTTTTTCCTCCTTCACCTGTTCCTTATTTTGTCTATCTTCAATAGAGTTGGAAAGATAAGGGTGATATCCTAGAGATAACACCCAGCCAGGCAGATTTCATTGAGTAGGTAGAGACCACTGTCAGAATTCAGGGGAGGGAGTGGCCAGGGGGTGGGAGCTGGTGTGTGAGAGGGTGTCTCCCAAGGATGCCAAGCGGATCTGTGGTGAGTGTGAATTGACTGTTGTTCTCTAGTGATGGAGGGATGTGTGGGGGAGTTGGTAGGTGGGTGGGCGGAGGGAGGTAATAATAGTAAGAGCAGAAGTTTGTTGGCTTACATTATGGGCCTGGAATGTTCTATGGGTTTTATCTATATTAATTCTTTAACCCTCACAAAAGTGCCATGAAACAGATAGTATGATCATCTCCATCCTACAGATAAGGAAACTGGGGGAGAAGAGGGGTTAATTAAGTTTCCCGAGATCACACAGCAAATAAATGGCAGAGCCAGGATTTGATCCCAGTCAGCGATGCCTCCCTCCCTCCCCTGCAATGTCTCCCCACCTCCTGCATCACTCACTTGTTCTTGGAATCTGCCTTACTTCGTACATGCCTTTGTGTAGGCCACCCATCCCATTGGATGATAGCAGTCTCCCTGTCTGTCTGTTCTTCAGACTGGAAAGGGAGCCTTCAGAGGGCAGGGACTATGCTACATTCATCCTGCACCCCCAGCCCCAGCTCCCAAAATGTTGATGAATGTGGGATGCACGAAGCAGCACAGGAGGGAGACCAGCTTGGCCAGAGCAGAGCATTTGGGTGGGGAGATTGGGGGGCACAGAGTCTGACAAGGGTACAAAGGATGCCAGGCTGATTTGCTTAGAGGTTGGCCTGCATAGTCAGCAGTGAACGCGATGGTCCAGACACATCTCTGGAAAGGTTAATCTGTAGAAGTAGGTGTTGGGGAGAGAGAGCCTGAAGCCCGATGGCTGAGAAGAAGACAGGAGAAGACATGAAGTCTGGGTGATGATGACCACAGGAGCAAAGTAGACAGGGCAAACAAGAAGGACTTGATGGATGAAAACCCTGCGGAACCTGGCAGGGGACAGATAGGATGTAGGGCACGGGGGAGAGGGAGGCGGCAATGATGACTCTTGAAGTCTTGAGCTTGGCCATACAGACATGAGGGAGGCTTAACTGGAACATGCTAGAGGAGGAGGTAATTTTGGAGAGTGATGAAACTTTGACATAGGAGTTTGGGGAAATAGCAGGACATCCATACAGAAATGTTTAACACACGCTAATGGACATTTGTCTCCCCGAAAGAAGTGGGGCACTCACACCAATATTGTAGGCGTCAGTTCAGGGTCAGCGAGACATATTGGATGGATCGGGACTCAGAAATAAAACCTGCTCTGAATCGGAGGTGGCGTTTATGTCAGGTAGTCACCCAGAGATCTCGAAGGAGAGCACACTAGCCAGGTTCCCAGATGTTGGGGGGCTGCCACACTTTATGCTAATATGTCTGATTTCTTTAAACCTTTATTTTCTCCAGAAATGTCGACAACTATATTTATTCCTTAAATAATGTTTACCAGTATGATCAAAAGAAGAGTTCTCTTTTGCCCTTTAAGTACATTCAGGATATGTTAGTGTAGGACTCACTAGAATAAGAAATGAAGATACGGCCTCTACAAGGGGCACCGGAAGATGGTTCTCGAATCAGAAGTCCAGGACTTGAACCTGTGGCCTGGGGCAAATCCCAAAGCCTCTCCGAGCTTTACTTTCTTCTCCTGTCAAGTGAGGACAAGGAGATTCACCTTAGAGCGTTTCCGAGAGGGTTAAATGAGACTGCGTGTAAAAACAACTCGCTGTCTGGTTCGTAGCTGTGCTCGGTAGATACTTATCTTCCCTATGCCAAGCCAAGAAAGGGTACTTGTCCCCAGTTCTGGTCTGTGCACGGGTTGTCGGAGTTGGCAGGGACCAGAGAAGCCAGCGGGCATAGCTAACGTTGGATATTGGTTACGTGTCAGTCACTGTGCTAAGCACTTTATAGGGATGGGCGCATTCAGTTCTCAGAGCACCCACATGAGATATGAACTTTTATCATCCCCATTTTCCAGACAAGCAAACTGAGGTTCGGAGAGATTAAGTACCTTGCCCAAGGTCACACAGACAGTTAGCTGACCCAGGAAGGCAGACCCCACAGTTTACCCGAACTCCGTTACCCTGCTTCTCAGCAGGGCAGGAAAGAGTCCCACTAACACATTTAGTGCATTGAGTTTGGGAGTTTCTGCATTCTCTGCTGGGGGTCCGAAATCAGGTTATATAGTATTTAGAGATGAAAGGCTTGTTGCTTTATCTCCGTTCTTCCTGTTTTTTAAAACCCGGAGTCATATTCATATACAGAGAGTTCCTAAAATAAGCAGAATGCCCTCCCTCAGTGGAGACACAAAACTTGAGAATCCCTGGCATTTGGTAGATCCTGGCTCTGGGCTCCTTCCTAATACATGGGTCAGTGCCAGGCCCCAAGGAATGTGGCTTTGAAAAATCAGGATGTTACCTCCCACCCCTATTCCATCCCCCCCCCCCCCGCCCCGTGTTTCTATCCGGAAGAATTCAGTTTAAAATAAGCACCGAGTGTGGCCTCGAAGAAGAAGCCATAGGAAGGCAGCTGCTGACCTGGCTTGGTAGGGGAGGGAGAATGGTGGAGGCAGCCCTGGGCAGATCCTTAGGCTCCAAGCCTTTGCTGGTTTTAGATCAGAGTTGAGGGACTAATTGCTTCAGGAGGCCTTCAGGCCTCAGAGAGCCCAGAGAAGGCAGAATCATGAAGTGCTCAAACCAAAAGACTCCCAGATCATCTGATTCAACCGTCCTAATTTCCAGATGGGGAAACAAAGGCCCAGAAAAGTATCCAATTTGTCCAAGGGTGCACAGCTCGTTAGTAGGAGAGCCAGGGCCAGACCCCAGGCCTGCCGAGGACCACCCGCACTGCTGGCCTCCGGGCTTCCAGGCGGTGAGCTACGGCCCACCTGGACCTGCCCAAGAGGAGCTTCTTGGTGTCAATACGTCGCAAATAGTCTTACCATTTGAGCTCTGTGGAGTCATCACTAGCTCTTTGAGTAAGGCCTAGGCATTTAAAATAGTCGGAGGAGGGGCACCTGGGTAGCTCAGGTGTTTAAGTGTCCGACTTCGGCTCAAGTCATGATCTCATGGTTCATGGGTTGGAGCCCCGTGTCGGCCTCTGTGCTAACTGCTCAGAGCCCAGAGCCTGCTTTGGATTCTGTGTCTCCCTCTCACTCTCTGCACCTCCCCTGCTCATGCTATGTCTCTCTCTCTCTCTCTCAAAAATGAATAAATGTTTAAAAAAAAAACCCTCATGCAGTGTTAGAGTAAATTAAATGTGTACTTAAATAAAAATAAAATGGTCATAGGGCCATAGACTTGCATGAGTATGCAAGTCCGATGTGGTGGCTCTTTGAAGTATCCCTGAGCTTTGTCCCGAGCTGAGGCATGGCAGAGCTTTTCCCGCTTGGGGCTTCTCCCCACCCAGGGGATTGGTTGTAGGTGTTCCTCCGGCCCCCAGATGGTTCTGCAGGGAGAAGTCAGGAAGGTGCGGGGAGCCCCAAACATCGATGAACCAGTCTGGAAGGGTAGGATTCTCATCAATATGGCCTCCTTGTGTATCCGTCTGGGCCCAGTGGGACGTAGGATTCTACTCAGAAGGGCCGAATGGAAGAGAATTGGTTGGCGGAATGATTAAGGAGGTGTGGGTGGGACAGAAGTACTGACAAGGGAGAGGCGGAGCCCTTCTATCTGGGGTGCCAAGGAGCAGGGGGAGGACACATGACACCCAAGAGAGGGGGACGTACCTGCACCAGCACGCTGCCCAGGCAGGGACGGCCGGGCACCAACCCCCATCTTCCTCCTTCTCACCCTCCGTTCTGCTGTCAGTGCTGCCCGCTGACCAAACACCACTAGAAGCAGAGGGCAAGAGGTCGTAGAAGTCAGCCCCAGGCACTGGGAGGGGCGTCCAATGGAGAATAACCAGCGCACCTTTCAGTCCTATGCTTCGAAGTCAGGCAGACCTGAGTTCAGATCCTGGCTCTGCCCTTTAGGGAGTTGCTTCAATGCCCTCAGACTCAGTTTCCTCATCTGTAAAGTGAGGATGACAGTCCTTATCCCGTGAGCTGCCGTGAGATTTGGTGTAGGACGGCGTGGCGGCCTCGCGGTCTGTAAGCGTGAGGCTTTGGAGGCACGGGCAGGCGACAGGCACCGCGGGGCGATTTTATAGAGGAGGCAGTGGGGCTGCGGAGGGAGGGAAGTGGCGTCCTCGGGTTGTACGAAAGTGCCACTGGGCAGAGCTGGGAATGAGATGCGGCCCGGTGACTCCCAAGGCCCAGGCTTTGTCTCTTGGACGCTCATCCCGTAATTGCTTTCAGTCGCTGCTTTCAGTCTCTCGGAAACCACTGGCTCAGATACCCACTGCGTGCTCCAAGTTGGGCTGATGAAAATGTGCCAGAGTCATTAAGTTATCAGTGGGGAAGGCGGCTGCTTCTCCCCTGCAGGAAGGCTTCTGCTGTCTGCTGCAGCCGGCTTTGTTCACGCAAACTGCCCCTGATTCTCCCCCCTCCCCGCCTCCTCCTCTGCCTCCTTGCCCGGCTCGCTTGACTCTCCCAGATAAGGAGTGAGTGGGGTAGGGTTGGGGAGGAGGGGTGCTGTAAATATTCTGGGGCAACACTGAAGGTATTCGTAACTCCAGACGGGAGGTCCTACCTGGAGACTCCAGCTCTGGATTGGGAAGTGGGCATGCACTATTTCTGCAGCTCGACAGATGGATCCGCCCCAGGGGAAGGAGAGGGAGGAAGGCAAGCCGGACCTTGCCTTACTGTCACAGCCGGTCCTCTCCGCGAGCGCCGTGCCAGGAACACAAATCCAGGTGCATGCTTGCCAAGGTGAAGAGAAGGGCCTTAGGTTGTGCCCATGCAGGGTTGACTGGTCCCTGGGGTGAGGGCTTCAGAGGCGCATGATGCAAAGGAGCGGGCCTGGGGAAGGAGACTGGGGTGGGGGAGGGGGGGGCGCAGCCCTCTCTGAATGCTTCAGCAGTCCTGGGGCTCAGTCTGATTCTGCACGGCAGAGAATTCCAGAGTGAGATTGCTGAGGAGATAAAAGGAGAGCAGATGGTTCTAAGACTTTATTTTCAGAGGGTACTTTCCCCACCTTCTTTTTCTTGCAACGCCATCACCCCTGACATCAGAGGAGAAATGACTGGATACCCCCCCCCTCCCCTTTCGGGTTTCTTCCCTCAGCCCACCCGCTTTGATGGCTGTGGCGATAACCGCAGCCGACAATGGCTGACACTTGCTATGAGCCAGGCGCGGCTTTAAATGTATTCTTTCATGAGACCTCGCCCTGTGAGGCAGACGTGCTGTCAGGATCATCCCCGTTTTCCACAGGGGACGCTGAGGCAGAGGGGTTCAGCAGCTCCCCCAGGTCACACAGGCGGTCGGTAGCAGACGAGGCAGGGATTTGAATCCAGGCGGTTCAGATCCAGGCTGTCTGCTCACCCACCACAGAGAAACTGTCTCTCCGAAGGCAGGCCCGGCCCAGAAGTCGGGCCAGAGGAGTGGGTGGCACAGAAATGACCATGGTTGCGTGGTTAACTGCTCTGGCCAGACTTCCAGGGTTACCTCAGAGGGGCATCTTCCTGCCAGTGCAGGGCCGCTTGGGTCCTGGGTTCCATGTGACAGCTCCCGTTCTATCAGGGCTGTTGGGTTGGTTGTTTGGAGTAGTCTCCGATCTCTGGATGCCAGCCCTGGGTTTCTAGGACCAGGTACACAGCCAATGGGGCCCAGAGCAAAATGAAAACAAGGGGCCCTTTGTTCAGTGCGTATTCACAATTTCAAGATGGTGACAGCAAAGCACTAGCCCAAGTGCGGGGCCCTTCTGAGCATCGAGCCTGTCTGAACGCACAGGTCGCACGCCCATGAAGCTGGCCCGCTGGTGTTTGGAGCAGCAGGGAGATATAATAGAATAGGGCTGGGTTTTCCTTTTCTTCTAATCCAGTCAAAGTAGGATTTCCAAGGCATTTCTTTCCATCAAAACATAGCAGTTTGATCCAGATACAATTCTTCCAAAATAAATCTCAGAACTCTTTTGTCCCTAGGATCAAGTCACTCAGTGGCCTGGCACTTGGGTTAGAAGCTTCGTTTTGGGGTCAGGCATCTTGCCGTATTATCTCCAATCCCTCCTAAAGCCGCCTTTTAGACTCCCATCCCCACTGCCTCCTTCCATTTAGCCTGTGAGCCTGCTCCGGGGCCTGCCCTGTTAAAGAACGAGCCCCAGCCAGCCTCCCTGACCCCCAGGCCCATCCACCCCCCGGCCTCACCGGCGGAGCCACGCTGGAAGGAATAGTCTGTCAGCCCTGTTTCCAGGAGCATCCTAGGCCTCTGAAGTCTTGTCTTGTCCTCCCTGAGGCTGCAGGGGGCCTCCTGGCTGTCAAATCCAGTGGTCTCTTTTCAGTCCCCATCTTCCTTGACCCGTCTTAGGCACCTTCTTAGACTTTATCCTGGCTCTGCCTCTGTGCCCAAGGCCACTCATCTGTAAAATGGGGACCTGGGTTGCTGTGAGCAAATCTACTTGAAGCACTAGAGCCAGCCTGGCACATGGCACCCGTCAGCAGCTGTGAGCAGTGGCCGCGACTGGTGGTAGCAATGGTCCTGTCATCTGGAAACCCTCTTTAAAAAAAATTCTGGTATAACTGACATACAGCGTTTTATGAGTCTCGGTGTACAATATTGTGATTCAACAGTTCTACATATTACTCAGTGCTCGTCATGATAAGTGGAGTCTTGATGCCCCTCGCCTATTTTACCCATCCCCCCACCCACCTCCCCTCCGATAACCATCAGTTTGTTCTCTTATATTTGAGTCTATTTTTTAATGTTCTTTCTGTTTCATTCTTTAAATTCCACACACGAGTGAAATTATATGGTAGTTGTCTTTCTCTGACTGACATCTTATTTATTGTACCCTCTAAATTCATCCACGTTGTCGTACGTGACACGATTTCATTCTTTTTTATGGCTGAGTAATACTCCACTGCATCTGTATATGCCGCATCTTCTTTATCCATTTCTCTACTGACGGATACTTGGAAACCCTATCTCTTTGGCTTATGTTGCTCATTCCGGGGTGAATCTTTCTTAACTTAAAAAAAAGAAAAGTTTCTCCTTCTCCACTAGATTCTCAAGATGCTGGTGTTTTCGGAGTTCTTTCCTCCATCTACACCTTTCTTCTCTCTCTGCACGCTCTATCCTCCCTCCCTGTTTCCCTAACTTCCACTGCTGCCCTGCCACCTCCCGCACCCACATCTCTCTCCCCAGTTCAGAGTGTTCAGGGCAACCCTAGACTGACCTTATCCTCTTCCTTCTTTAAATCTCATTTTCTTCCTCATCCTTCCATCCAGTTGCACAGTAGGAACCTGGGTGTTTCTGTCGCTTCCCTAACTGGCATCCGGTGCCAGCCGTGAGTTGCCCCGTGCCGGCCACTGGGGAGGCAGCAGCGTGCAAACACGTAGGGCCTGCTGTGCTTGCTGCTGGTGGGAGACACTCATAGGGTCCATGATTCGTCCTAGGAAGGTAACAAACGGGGATCCCAATTTTGACTGGAAAGACTTCCCTGGGGAAGGACATTTCAACTGAGATCGGAAGAATGATGAAGTATTAATTAGGCAAATTGGGGCTGGGGAGCGTTGTAGGCAAAGTGAAGAGCTTGTACGAGGGCTTCATGGTGGAAAGAAAAATGTTTAAGCAGTGGGAAGGTGATGGGCGCAAGGGCAGAGAAGGTGGCGGAATGTGGTGTCCATGAGGCTGGGGAGCCAGACAGGGGCCTGATGGTGGTGGCCAGGAAGGCCGGGGGTGGGGGGAGGTTACTATCAGTCTTTCTAGGGTCCTCCTTGCTGCTTATACCCACCCTTTTTCACCAGATTTCTTCTCTTTAACCCCTCTCCCATCCTGAAATCCTCATTGTTCACACATAGAAAATTAAAATAGCCTCTTGCCACCTTTAGATCCATCTTCTGCACTGTGGTCTTAAGTGGGATTTCTACAATGTAAATCTGAGTAAGTCGGTCCTCAGGCTACAATCTTCCCCTGGCTTCCCATTTTCAGGACCTAAGTCCCACCCAGCTTTCTCGCTTGTTAGCTCCCTCATGCCACCCCTCTCCCCACCTTGCAGCTGGCAGTTCCCAAAGTTAGGCAGTCTGTGCTTTGGTGCCTGAGTGTCCTTGCCTCCTTTGTCTGTACGGTGATACCCCACTACCTTGCAGGCCACAGCTCACCTACCACCTCCGGGAAGCCATCCCTCCACACTCAGGCCGGAGTGCCAGCCCCGCCTCCTTCCTGGGCGCATGCGCACACTGCTGCATTTCTTCCACCCCCCTCTTCGCTTGTGGGTGTGTACATTTTCTCTGCCAGACTTTGAACTCCTGGAGGGAGGGCCCGTGGCTCCTTTATCTTTGTCCTTCTGACGCCACAGGGCTGGACACATATTAGATGCTAAACACATGAAGGAATAACATGGTATAAGCAGGTGGTGAACAATGGCGCTCCGTCAGGAGAGCCCTGTGTATAGGGATGATGGTTAACCTCCACGTACTGTCTGGTTCTGTTTCTTGTAATGACCAAGCACAAGTCTCACTGTCCCCGCCTGCCACTTCTATCCATCCCAAAGGGCAGGTGCACCAGAGTGGGCAGAGTCCAGCCCGAATATAGTCAATCTTCTAGAAGAGTGGTTCTTAGACTGTAGAGTGCACTAGAATCCCCTGGAGCGCCTGTTGAAGCAGAGATTTCTGGCCGCACCCCGAGTTTCTGATTCCTTAGGTCTGGGGTGGAGCCCGAGAATATGCATCTCTAACAACTTCCCAGGTGCTGCTGGGGGTGCTGGTCTGGGGACTACTCTTGGAGAATTTCTTTTCTAGCAAAAGGATTTACTCTAAAAATAATTACTCTCTATGGTGTTGGGAAAGGAGATACGGGAGGCTTTTTGCTCGGGTTTGGTTCGGCAGGTTTAAAGACCTATTAGTATGAGATTAGTGTGGATAGATGGATCAGAGTCTACATGCTTCCCTCCTCCCCCGTCTCCTGGCTTTCCCACAGAGCGTTTCTGTGTTCATTCATCAGCTATTCAATGAGTATGTTTTGAAGGTGTAGTACATGCATGACAACATATGAGACGGAGTTGTTATTAAGATGAAATTAGTATGGAACCGTCCTTCAGAGAAGTCCTCTGGTACAGACGTATCTATAATTCAAGGAGATCAAAGAAGAAATGCCTACTTAGATGGGTATTTCATTGCCCAATCAGTGGAATTGTCCCAGGCATCTGGTATTAGTGGGAATAAAACAATTTGATAGTGAGACCGCATGACTATTAAGATCTTAAAATTCTGGGGGCGCCTGAGTGGCTCAGTTGGTTAAGTGTCCGACTTCGGCTCAGGCCATGATCTCACAGTTCGTGGGTTCGAGCCCCATGTCAGGCTCTGTGCTGACAGCTCAGAGCCTGGAGCCTGCTTCAGATTCTGTGTCTCCCTTTCTCTGTCTGTCCCTCCCCTGCTCCTGCTCTGTTTCTCTCTCTCAAAAATAAACGTTAACAAAAATTAAAAAAAAAAAAAGATCCTGAAATTCTGTGATTAAGGAAGACAGTGATAATTGACACAACATGGCACAAATGCTGTGGACCTTGTAGTAGGGGGGTCCCCAGAGTCAGCTGAGGCCTCCTTGTGTAAATACTGATATTATGGTCCTTATTTTTAATAAACATTTATTCTTCACCAACAGTGTGCTTGGTTACTTAGTGGATTTACTCCCGATGACCCCATCATTTGCTGTTTATTGACCTCAGATCATTGACAAGGTTAAATAGAAAAAGCCACGAGCAGGCCCAGTGTGCACTTTGGGGGCCTCTTTAGGTCCCATTTCCCACATCCAATGGAATTGAGATGCATAGTGCCATTTTACTTGTTTATTTTTTGAAATATTTACGAGAGAGAGAGGGAGAGAGAGAGAGAGAGAGAGTATGTAACTAGCCAATTGTAGGACTTGAATTTATAGTCACTAGGTCACCAACTCGAGTTTCAGACTCTCACCTTTTTAAGAAAGTCCAACCAATTGCTGAATTCCATTGTATGAGGTTAAGGGTCAAAGTCCTTCTTTCAGGAGGGCCGAGCACTTAAAATGTGGCAGACCAAACTGAGCCCCTTGCCCTTCACTACCATTTATTGAGCATCTGTTATGTGCTGAGTACTGAGGGAGACACTTTACATACATTATTTATAATCCTTCAAGGTAAGTAGTACTATCGTCTTTTCAGATAAGAAAAAAGGCACAGAGAGATTATGTATCTTGCCCAGTTTCACACAGCAAAATGCCTCAATTCATTTTTGGATGTCAGCATAACCATAAAATTGAAACACGGTAAAAGATAGGTCACAAATTATAGATCTATCTCATCTGGGTATAGATAAAAAATGCAAGATTAGAAAATAGGAATGCTGCAGTCTATCAAATAGATAATACGCACTCACCAGATGGAGGCCATTCTAGGAGAATGGTCAATAATAGGAAACATGAGGAAATCGACATAATTCACCATATCAACAAGCTGAAGGAGAGCCACAGACTAGTAGATGCTGAAGGCGTGGCTGATCAGATTCTCTTATAATAAAACTCTAAAACAGGAATAAGAGGAACTACTTAAATTTGGTGAAGACTAAAGATTAGTGACATGTATCATTGTAAACAGCGAACCACTAAATCCAACTTCGTTAAAAGTGGGGGTGGTCTATTCTTAAGCTATTTAGCTGGACTTCTGCTTCTCAGGTACTGGGCAGCCAACCAATGGACGCGCCCCTTTCTTCTTCTGGTCCCCACGATACTGTGTTGCTTGGCCCCACATTGCTTGGTGCCTTTGTCTCAGACTGTCCATGTGAGATGTGATGCTTGTGAGGACACGTTCCTAAAGTTTGGGTCTTAGAGACTTCCTGGGGCATCAAGGGCACAAGCTCTCAGACGCCCCGTCTACCAGTGATGGCTTGGCCTCATGGTTTTCATGGCGGAAGTGGAATGTGTTTTTCTGGCACAAAATCACTGCATGATACATCAAAAATATTATCCATACAAAGCTTTTGCACTTCGTAGAGTTTACCACAGCGTAGTGGAAGGATCACTGCATGAGAATCCACGAGCCCTGGGTTCTAGTGGCTCTGCCACAACCAGTTGTGTGTTCTGAGGCAAATCATTTAGCCTTGCTGGGCCTCACTTGCCTCCTCTGCGCCATGCATGGGATGTTGGACTGGATGGACTACCAGTGCTCTTTGACCTCAGAGTTATAATTATCACCCTTAACACATGCCTGGCACTGTGATAAGTGTTCTGCATGGAGATTAACTCATCACAACAACTCTATGAGTTAAGTACTATTATTATTCCCATTTTGCCTTTGAAGAAACTGAGGCACAGAGAGGGTAAATGAGTTGAGCTCTTAAACAGATAGGAAATGATGGAGCTCTTACACAGTTCAACTTTCGTCTTTTACTTTTCTGATCTTTCCTTACCTGGGCCCATGTCATTATTGTGGTGTTGGTTGTATCCAGTGGAGCAAAAGGGCATTGAGGGTGGGAGACAGTTTTTAAGGAAAACCCAGCTCCGGGGTAGATGGATGGGAGTCACTGCCTGGGAGAATGATAGCAGCGGCTGCAGAGGTTGCTAATATTTGCCTTTTCCCCTCTTCTCCTCTTTTCCTGTCTAGTCTGCGGCAAGCGCTACAAGAACCGGCCGGGACTCAGCTACCACTACGCTCACACTCACCTGGCCAGTGAGGAGGGGGATGAGGCCCAAGACCAGGAGACCCGGTCCCCGCCTAACCACAGAAATGAGAACCACAGACGTGAGTTCCCAGTTGTTGGGTCGGGGCATTGATGAAGTGGGTGGACAGGGCTGTAGAGTGTTCTTTTCGCCTGGTATCTTTGGTGGTACCCATTGATTGGTTTCAATGTCCTGTGGTGACTTGGCTCTTTTAGCCCTGCCCCAGCTGCCCCATGGGTCATGTAAGCCCCAGGCTTAGAGTGAGCTGGGCCAGATGGCACACCCAGTTCTGCTCCCACAGGAAGGGGGGTGAGTGTTAAGGTACAAGGGAAACATCCTTACCTGGCCATTGTCAAATGCCAGACCTGTCCCTCTTTTCCCTCAGCTCCAGAAGTTTCATTCACAGGCACCACCCTGACTTGGGCATAGCCCTTGGGCATGTCAATTCAGATGGACATTCCAAATGTCTCCTTGGCCACCAAGAGATATGGAATAGTCTTGATTTATTGTCCTGGCTGTTACAAGGGTCACAATTTTGGTTCAGGGCTCTCCTGTCTTAGAAGAATAGTACCCTCGAGCCTGCGTTCTTTCTAGTTGAGCGCTCCATCGGGAAGCATAATCTGGGGGCACTGGTCAGAAACTCAAAATGGGGTGGCATGATGGAATCTTTAGGGCTTGCTTCGAGATGGGGGTCATTCTGAGATCGTTAGGTGAAGAACAATTGTGGACATGCCATGTACTTTTTAATTTTGTTCACAAGGTTTTGTGGTAGGTGTTCTTAAAATGAACAATTCAATGTAATTAAAGGGATCAGACCTTTAAAAATATCCAGACTCTAGGATCTGAGGGTGACTCCTGTGCATTTTAGTCAATCAGCTTAGGCAGCGGATGTCCATCGGCTGCCTTCACCCAACATTTGAAATAATTAACATACTTTGGCCAAGACCTTTCTTCGGCTTCATATTGGTTTTGCCTAACCCTCAATCTATCTCCCTTCTTCCTGTAACATGGCCTTCTGTATTCGTTTGCTCAGGCCGCCATAACAAAATACCACAGACTGGGTGGCTTAAGGAACAGAAATTAATTTTCTCACTCTTCTGGAGGCTGCAAGTCCCAGATCAATGTGTCATCAGGGCTGGTTCCCTCAGAGGCCTTCTCCTTGGCTTGCAAGTGTCTGCCCTCTCGCCCCCTCTTCACGTGGTGGTCCCTCTGTGTTCATGTACCCCTGCTATCTCTTTGTGTGCCCAAATTTCCTCTAGTACGGATACCAGGCAGATCGAATTAGGGCCTACCTTGACTTAATCACCTCTTTAAAGGCCCTCTTCTTGAATACAGTCACATTCTGAAGCATGGGTGTGTGTGTGTGAGGACTTCAACATAGATGCATTTGGGGGGACCCAGTTCCGCCCATACTCCTTCTTTAATTCTTACTCGTTTGCAGGGTTCAAGTCTTTCATGTATGTGACAGACCTTTGTTTTCTTACCTGCTGCTGTCATCTGGACGGAACCTGGAAAACACGGCAGGAGTGTCTGACAGAGCTTGCCCGTCTCCCCTCGCCAGCATTCTACTCAGAATGCTGAGCTCTCTCTCTCGCTGTCTCTCCTCCCTGGGGAGAGGTTCCCTGGGTCCAGTCACACTCGTCTTTCAGAAGGGAACATGTACAGGGCAGTCGGCACTTGCGTCTCCCCGTCTCTCTTATCCCTTCTCTGATCAAAGTGGCCCAGGCGTACCTATTGTCTCCTACCGCAAGGAGGCCGAGACTGAGCTCTTTCCATTTGAGTTGCTATCTGGAAAGTATTTAGTAGTCACGGTTGCTCTCTCTGAAGTATTTGTTAACTTGGTATTATTTCCCACTCCCCCCAGCGCTGGCTTATCTTCTTTACATCTCTCCTCAAATGTCAAGCCATTTTGTCCTTGTGTTGTGGGGCTTTACTCACGTAATAGGGTTTGGTAATGCTTCTCTTTTGTCTGTGTCTCTTTCGTGTGTGTGTGTGTGTGTGTGTGTGGTGATGGCAACAGCAGAGGAAGGTTCCTTGTGGTCCCCCAGGTATGCTGCAGGCCCTGCGTGCATCCAGGAAATCTCTTCCTTAGCCATCCCTGCCGTCTCCCCCTCCCCACCTGCTGGCTGTTGACTTCCAAGATGGGCACTACCATAGTTTCCTCTGTCCACCAGGAACTCCTCATGTACTCTGTGAGTCGTGTCTTCCGTCTCCTCATGTCCTCACTAAGAGGCCAGATGGCCTTGTTCAGTCAGGAAGCTGAGTCTTTCCTCCTCCTAGATGGAGACGTGTCCGCAATCTGGCTTCGTGTTCTCTCTGTGGGCTTGTCAGTGAGCCTCTTGGCTCCAACTCCCATCTACCCTTCTCAACACCCGCTGATGACAAACTGAGTCCTTCCAAAAGGGTCATCTGACTACCCAAGAGTTTTAGCTGTATAGAAAAGAGTAGCTATCCCTAGGCTCATCTGGGGCCTCCTTACATGAGGAAGGTTCCAGAACCTTCACAAACGCCTTTTTAACAACATCTCCTCACAATGCCTGTGAGAATTCTGTGATTAACTTCAGAATTTTGCTAGCGAGGAGGAGGAGGGGGTGGCAGGAAGGCCCTTAGTGTCCACAGAAGCCATCCCTTCGCTCTTCCCCAATTTCTCTGAAGAAATCTAAGAGACAGCAGCTCTTCCCAGGTTCTTTGCATCACGCGTGCCACCAGTCTGTTAGCTGCCCCGAATGTCTGCTCTGTTCCCTCCCACATTCCCCTGGCGAGCAGCCCCCCAACCACTTTCTCACGAGCACTAATTGCCAGCATCGTTAATACCCAGTCGTTAGCCGCTCCCACTGTTTGGGGTGGGGGTGGGCTCCCATCCATCCTGCCCCTGAACGCCACTGGGGCTGTGTGGCGAATTGAACGTGACAGCATCTGAGGTCTCGGCTTTGTGATCCTCCCTTGGCGAGGCTTTTGGAGTGGGGGAGGGAGGCAGGAGAGTTTAATCCAAGAGGCTAATCTGCAGATCCCCCAGGAAAAGTTCTGGATGCCAGCAAAGTGGGAATGCTGACTTTTCCCTCTTTAGCAGAGCCGCAGGGAGGCCCAGCTGCTTGTGAGCACACACAGGCCTATGGGGAAAACAGCCCTACAGACGCAGGAGTTTTCTGTGGCATGGGCATCTGCGTTTGTACCACCTGCAGCGGTAGAGACCTTTTGACTTTGGTCCACCTGCCATCCCTTGCCGCACCCCCTGACTGTGTCTCCAGCCAAGCCATTGCTCAGGCCCGCGCCTGCCGCTGTCGAAAGGGCAGAGCGGAGCGCTGGAGCCAGCACTGACCTCCTCTCGCCCCACGGCCCCCAGCCGCCCTGTGCTGCCAGCTCAGCAATTGACTGCCCCTGCCCTCCCGCCCCCCCCCCCCCCGCCCAGCCAATGTTCTCTCGCCTTTGTTCCTCTCCTAGCCACTCATTTTCTCCTGAGTATACACTTCTTATCTCTTCTCTAGGTTTGTCCCCTTTCCTTCATGCCCTTGCCTCTCTGCCTCAACTCTAGGCAGCCCAGAGATGCTGGGAGCTCCAACACTCACCTTGGCACCGAGTCTTTTCTGTTGGGGCCTTCCCCACCGAAGCGGCCCCCCCTTCCCCTCCCCGTGTGAGGCTGGATTCTTCTTTCTTCTCGCATTTCTCTGACCACCTCTGTCTGCTTTCTAGAAATGAAATCACTGTGTGTGTGTATGTGTGTGTGCACGCACGTGCGCACACACGCAGACAGCAGGTATTTGAGTACAAGGAGGAAGGGCTTGGGCAGGTTAGAACTCCGCGTGGTGGCACTCAGAAGCATTCTTTTGTGGGGGCGCCTGGGTGGCTTCGTCAGTTAAGTGTCTGACTCTTGATCTCAGCTCAGGTCATGATATCACGGTTTGCGAGTTCGAGCCCCACATTGGGCATGGAGCCTTCTTGGGATTCTCTTTCTCCTTCTCTCTCTGCCCGCCCCCTCCCCCCTCCGCACCCATGCTCTCTTTCTCTCAAAATAAATAAACTTAAAAAAAAAAAAGCAGCATTCTCTTTTGACTTCTGAAAAGCCACCTTGGTAAACAGTCCCAGTGGGGCCAGAGTAGCAGAGAGTACTGGATTAGAATTCAAAACTCTTTTGACCCATGCTCTCAATATGAAAACTCTTCTTGAATTTCCTTTTATCTTCTGTGCACAGTGAGAATCTCCTAAAGATGACGTTTTTAAGGTACTTTTCTGTGAGGTGGGGTGGATGTGGGCATTTAAGAGGTTCTGGATGGAACCAGCTGTATGGAAAAGCTGTATAACTAAATTCAGTTGAGTCTAATACATTCTTCTGTCCATCGATCCATCCATCTATCCATCTATTCATCTATTCATTGGTTTAGTATCCCTTGACTAAATACTGTCTTAATCCCTGGCCTTGAGAGCCCGCAGTCTTGCACAGGAGTGTGTAATGGAGTACATATGGAATCGTGAAGGGCAAGGGGTCAAGGGAACAGTACACTTTCTACCCCTTAGGGCAGTGGTGCTCTAGCCGTGGCCTCAGCATCACCTGGGAACTTGTTGGAAATGCAGATTCTTGACTCCAGGAGCCCTGAAATAGAGCCTCTGAGGTTGGGGATCATGATCTGTGTTTTAGAAAGCCCTCCAGGGCCTTCTGGTGCCCACGAAAGCTTGAGAACCACTGCATTAGGGGATTTGCAAAGGCTTCGCTGAGAAGGTGACATTCAAGTTAGCTCTGGAAGAATGAAGAGGAATTCCATTCCTGGGAGAGGGCTTCCCAGGTAGAGGCAGAGGCAGGGGGGTATGAAATAGCATGACGCCTCACACAAGAGGTAGTAGTCGGCTCTGAGAGTGGCATCAGAGGAATGGTGGGAAAGAGAGCGGGAGCCAGGGTTGGAAGTGACTTCTATGCCAGGCTGTGTAGCTGTCATCCCGTATGAAAAGGAGAGCCACAGTAGCAATTACTAGAAGGCAAGGACAAACGATTTATAAAAAAATTTTGTTTGGCATACTGTTAATCGTCACACGGAGCATCTCTTTTCCCTCATGGCATAAATGAGTATAAGCTGTTCTCTATGACATACTTGGAGCTCCTAAGAGGAAAGTGCTTTTTTAAAACATGGATCTATAAGATTTATTTCGAGCCTGTCTCTCAGGGCCGCGGAATGGAAGTTGGGTTGTCCTGGGTCCTGGGCGGTCTCGGCCTTCCGCATAGTGATGGCTGCCTGGTAGTAGCTAGGCTTTCGGTATCTGTCAAGAGCACAAAAAGCCCCACCCTCGTGCGCCTTTGGAGGGCATGTTGTACCGTGCAGAACTGGAAGGGGAGAGCTGAGTTGATTAAGGGTAATGTGGGCTGATTAGATAATCTGAAAATTAGTCTGATAATGTGCAAATTACCTAAAAGAAGCATATGATGTCATTGCTACACTGATGGGAAGGATCTAACAGATGTTAGTCTCCTGACATCTCCGTCCTCTAGCGTATGGCCCGAGGGCAACGAGCAGAGCTTCAAGAGAGAGAGAGCGAACATTACCTTTGACATGAGCTTAAGAATTTTGGATCACTCCGAAGGTGCCTGAAAACCATAAAGCACGCACGACCCACCATTTACCCAACCTCGATGCAGGAAATTCGGGCTTTGTTACAGGGGAGAGAGAGGAAAATCCAGAAACAGGGCTCTGTCTGGAAAAGGGAAGAGTGAATTTGGAAACCAACAAGAGGTGTTCTCTAGGTGGATTACTATTTAACTAAACAGTTCCTAGATCACGAGGTGAAAAGAAACCTGAGGGATCACTCTGGCCTTGAGGGTATACTTGGAGTTAATTTTTCAGACCCGCAGGCTGGGAGAATGGCAGTGGAATTGGCCGGGCTAGGGTGCGAGTCATGGCCCTGCCCCTCTGCCATCTTGTGTGTGCGTGAACGTGGGTCAGTTGCTCACACTTCCTTGCTGCTTTGTTGCCTCATCCGTGAGATGGAGAGAATAACCATACTGACCTCATGGGGTTGCGTGAGTCTTCAGTGAGATGATGTGGGTGTTTGGCACCGTGCCTGCACATTGCGAATGCTCATATCCCATCTCTGTGCCATTCGGACCCACAGAGCATGTCCGTGACCACAGATGGCTAATCTGAGTCAGGGCCTGTCTGTGGCTGCGCGATGCCAGGAAGCTAACTGCCCGCGGGGGTCTCACTGGCATTGGCGGAGCTCTCCGAGCCTGGCCTGGCCCTGGTGCACCCTTTGCTAAACCTTAGATGCAGGACACCTTCTGTACAGGCTAAACACGAGTATTTATTGAGCGCTTACTGTGCCTGTGCCCGCTTGTGGGGCCGTGTAGAATCGGGCCTCTACAGAAGCATAAACATGTGGTCTTAGCCCTAGCATGATTTCTGGTTTAGCCGGGGAAATAAGATGGATGCAGTAAACCCAGCGGGAGGAAGCTGTGAAGCAAAATCTGGCCGAGCGTGGCACTCTGTGTTCGCCCTTCCGTTTCCCCAGGATAGGGTCTCCACCCCCCACTTGCCTTTCTGTGAGCCTTTTTCTTTCTCTCACATTTTGGGCCTAATTACCTAGAACGTTCAGGATCGAAGAAGTCCCATGTCCTGAGTAATGACAATGACGATAATACTTGCCGACATTCCTTGAATGTGTCAGACGCTGCGCTAGGCGTGCCACGTTCGTCTCATTCATTCCTCACAGCAACCCTGGGAGGTAGCTGCTGTGTCCCCTAGAGGACACCACGGCACGCAGACTCCGCCTGATGTGCTCACGGACATGGAGCGTGAATGTGAATTCTCCGGTCGTGTGTCACTTCTTGGGAAAGTTTACTGATTTAGACCTTTGATTTTTTTTCCCCTCTGCCTTTATCAGAAGTGAAATTATTTTACATAGGAGAAGAAAAGAGGGGGACGAAACGACAGAATACCCAGTAGGTGCCAGGCCCTTCACACGCATCGCCTCGGGTAAAGTTCATAGTCCGTGAGGCACATGCTATCACTCCGATTTTGCACATGAGGAAACTGAGGCTCAGAAAGGGTGAGGAACTTGCCCCAAGTCACATGGTAAGCAGGATGGGAAGCCGAGATGTGAACGTGCTTGGGTTGGACACCTTTCAATGAAGTCAGGACATTGAAACCCCAGGTGACGGGTCCTAATCCCGAGGATGAGATCTTTGTCACGGGTCTAGCGATGTCCCTCAATTTTCACCTGCAGGCCAATTGTGAAGTGCATCCTATCCAACAGTGGCTTTTCAAAAGAAACAGATGTATTAGTGGGTACTCATCTTGGACTGCCGAAAAAAATACCGTAGGTGGCTTAAACGATAGGGATTTACTTCTCGTAGTCTCGGAGACAGGAAATCCAATAGAAAAGTGCTGGCAGTGGCCATGTTTGGTGAGGACTGTCCTCTTGGGTTGGAGACAGACATCTTCTGCGTCCTTGCATGGCTCTTCCCTGATACATGTCAGTAGAGGGAAGCAAGCTCTCTGGTATCTCTTCTTATAAGGCCACTAATCCTCCCAAGCTCATGACCTCATCTAAACCTAATCACCTCCCCAAGGCCCCACCTCCAAATACCATCATGTTGAGGGCTAGGGTTTCAACATAAGCATTTTGGGGGAGACACAGTTCAGTCCCTAGTAGCCACATTTAATCTTTAAAACTAACTTTAACTCTTTGCATTGTTATATGAACCCCCCATTACAAATTCTGCTTGAGATTTTAATTTGTAAATGAGTCTTACCCTAGAAAAAAAATCATACAGCACTCAGTTCGGTAATTTTCTCGCACCTTCCTCTCATTTGTGTCTCATGGTCTTTTCTAGCTCTTATATCTCTCTCTTTCTGACCTCGTTCTTTAAAAAAAACTAATGCCATGTCTAAGGTGGGAATCCTAGTGTTCATCCTTGGCTTTGTTTTCCTTCACACTTGTATCAACTTCCCCTCCAAAATGTACTCCACATCTGTCTTCCTTTCTTCATCTCCTGGCCTCCACCAGCTCCTGCTTGGGTCACCGCAGCTTCTTCGTTGGCCACTCAGCCTGTATTTTACCTCTTAGTGTCTATTCTCCGTGGACTGGCCAAAGTGATCTTTTAAAAATATTTTTTAAAATACTTATTTATTTTTAAGAGAGAGACAGAGTGCAAATGGTGGGGGGGGAGACACAAAATCCAAAGCGGGCTCCAGTTCTGAGCTGTCAGCACAAAGCCCGACACAAGGCTCGAACCCAGGAACTGCGAGATCATGACCTGAGCTGAAGTCGGATGCTTCACCGACTGAGCCACCCAGGCGCCCCAAAAGTGATCTTTTTAAAGTATGAGATGGATTATGCCATTTTCCACTCTCAAAACTTATATCACACTTGAATATGATCCGAATCTCACCTTGAGGGCCTGCATTTTGGCTTCTTACAGTGCAATCAGCAGCGTCAACAGCAGCTGGGACTCAGGTGACCAACTCATCCAGGTTTGCCCAGGACATTCCCACTTTTAGACTGAAAGTCTTGTGCCCTGGGAAGCCTCGGTGCCGGGCAAACCTAGATGGTAGGCTATCCTGTGGGGGAGCTTGTAAGAAATATGGCATCTCAGCCTCTGAGCCAGACCTACGAATCCTAACCTGAACTTTACTGAGACTCCCTAAGTGGTTTGTTTGCATGGCACTCAAATTTAAGAAGCCTTGTCCTCCAGGGCCTGCCAAGCACCCTGACTTGACTTTCCTCAGGGGTCTGGGTTTTGTGTCCCAGGTAGGTCGGTGCCAGGCAGGCCTGGGTGCAGAGCCAGCCGGGCCACTTGCTAACACATGACCTGAGACAGGCTACCTGGCTTCCTTGTGCCCCAAGTATCACTGTGTAACAGGAAGCCATTAATGCATCGGCCTCAGAGGGGTATGTGAAGACGAAATAAGACAATTCAGATAAAGCACAGCATTAACAGAAAATGCGTGTGACCCACGTGTGGTGATAGAGCAGCGGTTCTGAAGCTTGAGCACATCAGAATCTCCTGTTCCTTAAAACGGAGACCGCAGAATTTCAGCATCAGTGGGTCTGGCATAGGGGCCTACAATTTGCATTAAAAAAAATTTATTTGCATTAAAAAATTATTTTAATGTTTATTATTTTGAGAGAGAGAGAGAGAGAGAGCACCAGCAGGGGAGGGTCAGAGAGAGACCGACACAGAAGCTTCTATGTTCTCCTGACACAGAAGCTGAAGCAGGCTCCAGGCTCCAAGCCGTTAGCACAGAGCCCGACGCAGGGCTCGAACTCACAGCCTGTGAGATCTTGACCTGAGCCAAAGTCAGGTGCTTAACCCATTGAGCCACCCAGGGGCCCCAGAATTTGCAATTTTAACAAGTTCCCAGATGAACCACTGTCTGAGAGAAATCCACTTTTTGGAGACTGATGTTTAGTCCGTTTTACCGGATTCATTGAGATGACCAGCCGGGAACCAGGCTGCCTATTAAATCCGCGGGATAAACTTGGTTTTCACACTTTTCCTAAGGCTCCATCCTCCCTATGGCAAATGTGCCTGGGGCTCCCAGCACCTGCTTCCTGGCCTGCTTTCTGGTGTGTCCCCCTTCCGGGCCCTCATCCCTGGGCTGGGCTGCTCTTCGGCTCTGTGGTGTCTCGACTCTGTTGTAATCCTCAGGTCTTAACACTTGAGGCGCATCCTTTTCCTTTTCCTGAGTACCGCTTTTCAGTCTGAAGGACCTAGAAGATGCTGGTCCATCGTGGGCAGCTGGGGTTGACAGACCTGCCTCGCCTGGAGGTTGTGGGGAAGAGGGGTGGAGAGAGGCAAGGCTGAGCAAGAGAGGAAGGGGGCTTGCTGAATTCTAATATCACAATAATAATATCCTGACGACTTAAACGGACGAGGCTTATCCCGCTCGAAGGCACCGAGATGTCCTGCAGTTCTCTGAGGGGAATGACACCACTTCATTCAGAGCCCTGTTGACATAGTTACTCTCAGATTAAACGCGCTTCCCTTCAACCGACTCATTTGGTGGCAATAACAAGTTGCTACGCCAGGGCATGAACTGACCTGCGTGACCTTCCGCTGAAAAATTGAAATATCTCCTTGTGCTTTCCCTAATCAGCGCTGAGAAAAGGAACCAGCTTTGCTTGGTCTTTTCCTCGCTTCCCCGAAGCATCGGTGACAGACTCAAATTTGCCAGCCTGAGGCTGGAGCACAAAGGACGTGACTGATGGGTCATGTGACCCTGTGGGCCCCGGAATGGGCGATGTGGCATCCAAATTCCTGGCAAACTGCAACTCCAAGCAAATATGTGTGTCGGGATGGAGACATCGATGTGAGCAGACGTGCTTTCTGTTTTTACGGCACAGCGTGTAGGAGTCAATACCATCAAGGTGTCTGTCTAATGGTCTGCGTTTTCCACTCCGCAAAGATGGAGGAAAAGAAGGTAGACGCAAGGAAGGGTGAGGTGACTGAGACCACACTTCAAACTTTTATAAAGATTCTACAGCCATCCAGACACAGAGTAAGAGGGCCTGTTTTCTCTCTAGCTGCTGCAGGGCCCCTGCCGAGAGACCAAACAATGGAGTTCAAGGGGCTTTGGGACCAACGGAGTCTGGGAGTTCTTAAGTCCTTCCCTCCTTCCCGGTTTTCCAAGAAATGCTTTAAGGAAAGGGTTCCCGAGAGAGGGCAGGCCCATTGGCTTTCTCCGCCACAGCTTTGCCCTCCCTGATGGGCCCTCCTGTTACTTCTGCTGCTCCCTCTTTCTTCCCCGTTATGAACAGGACTGATGCTGGCGGTGCCTTCGAATGGTCACTCGGTCCTCGGGGACACTTGGCATCCACTCCACACTTAGTCTTTGACTTCCCTTTGCCTGAGCTTTTTCGGTCTCCAAAAAGCCTCTGTGAAGATCATCCATCCCTTTCGTTAAGTGTTTGTTGCTGGCGCTGGGTCAGTCACTGTGCTGGGTGCTGGGGATTCTGTGGTTAAAGACCCCACTCCCGCCCTCAGGGAGCTCAGAGAGACACGGCCACAGCAGAGCACATGATGAGACGCTGAGCTCCCGGGTTTGGAAAACCTCCCTTTCTGATCCTTCCTTCACTCTCTTATAATCATCAAATCCTGGGCCGAAAAGGGGCCTTACAATGCCATCTCGTATATCCTCTCACCTCTAGACAGGCGTGCACTCAACCCCCGGCCCAGGGAAAGCTTCCCTATGTCATTGCTTACGCGGCTTCGCTTCCAGCTTTCCTGTGGCACGCGCTGCCATTTCAGCTCGTTCTGCCTCGTGTCGTCCTGAACAACATGGACTGTGGCGACTGAGGCCCCTCCATAGACTTGAAGACTTACTGAATCAGCCCTTGGCCTTCGTTTCTCCCGGTGGACTGATCTCAGTGCCTGGAATCACTCTGCTTAGCAGCACTGCCTCCTTAATCCTTCCCGTACATTCACTTTGTCCTCACTGCTAGGTGGCATAATGGCCTGTGAGGGAGAGCGAGTTCTCTGCGGTTGAGGACTCTAGCGGCCTAACGGGGCATGTGGGGAGTGGACCCCGGTGTCCGTTTCCCTGCCGGGCTCCCCAGTCTGCTTGCCTTTCCACATTCGGGGAGGAAGGCATTTGTCTTCCTTCTGGAGCCCTGGGTTGGGGCCTGAGTTGCTGTTAGTCGCCAAGAAGAACCGGCCTGAATGGAATCCCAACATTTTTATTCCTTGGATCTGTAGGATTTATTTTTTCATCAGTTCTAGGGAAGCAGTGAAAAAAAGGTGTCAGGCCTTGGGGATAATTTATATGAGTAAACACGTAAGGAGTAGGGTGAGCAAGAGCATGAGAATTAAGGCCATTTATCCAGGCTTTGAGACTCTGTTTGCCCTCTGGTCCAGCCTTCCCCACAGTCTTTAGCTTGCTACTTTAACCCTCTCCTCGCTCTGCTCTGTGTGGGCCCACGCAGATCTCCCTGCAGCTGCCCCGGCCCTGTGCGCTCCCCGCCCCTCCCACGGCCCTCATTAAAGGCTGGGTACAAGGTAGCGGGATGTGGCGGTGGCCTCCAGCTGAGGCCTGCTCAGTGATTCTGAAGGGAAGGCACGTTGGCTTACACCCTCCCTCCTCTCCTTCCCTTCCTCCCCCAGCCCGGCTTGTCCCGTGTGTCCTGTGTGGCCAGCCTGGGGCTCTTTTCCGCTCTCCCTCTTTCCTCTCCCCTTTTCTTTACTCCGTCCTCTGAAGATGCGCTCTGCACAGCCAAGTGGCACCGGCTAGGATGCTTTACACTTGAGAGATGAAGTAATAACAGGTGGCAAGACCAGAGGCTGCCAGAGCCCAGGATTCCGGTTGCCATGGAAACAGGTCAGCCCTGTGGAGGGATGGGAACTGTCAGCCGTGGAGGGCGGTGGGGGAGCAAGTGAGAGGGGCAAGGCACAGCTCCTCCTGGAGGGCTCTTCTCGCTGCCCCTCAGGCTCCCCAAGGGCCGCACACCCAACTGGCAGGCCCCGGAAGAAACGGTCCCTGGGCTGTGGCTGGGTGGTGGGCACGGAGCATGGCCGAGTGCTTGTGCACACCACGCCCCTGGCAGGCGGGCTGAGCGTCTGCTCAGGATGTGAAGTCACGCTTTTGTGGATGTGCCACAGAGGAGCCTCAACTCCTGGCTTGCTTCCTATTTCCCTAGGACGTTTGGGACACAGCTTTGGTCTTGGCAGAACCAGCCGAGGGGATGTTGCTGGTGGCCAGACTGTCCCCGCCACTCTTTCTTTTCGTGAGGGGCAGGCATTTCACAGCAGAGATGGGACTGCAAGGGGCGAAGACAGCCCCGTCTGGGTGGGAGTTTTAGGGAAAATTTGGGGCCTTGTTTGCCATAGACACGTGGCCCGATTGGAGTAAAAAATTCCTGTAGTGTACACTGAGCCCTTTCCAGAATGACTGCTCACCCTTTACCGTGTGTGGCAAGGAGACTGTTTGGGGCTTGGCTTTTCCTTTCTTTTGGTTTGATTTGAGTGCTCCCTCCCATCCTCTGTTTATTTGTGTGTGTGTGTGTCTGTGTGTGTTTCTTTATGAACTTTGTTCTTGATTTCCATTTTTCCCTCCTTTGAGATTTTTAGAGTTATCTCCCCCAGGTAAACTCTTAAACTCTTAGGGCTCACTTTATTTTCTTGGCAGCTCCTTTATATCTCTTATATGATCTCAGCCCATGAACATTAATCAATGAAAAACCAAATCCATCTTTACAGACGTTGCCATCGAGATACTGCTCAGGTCTTTGCCCTCCTGTTGTCTTATTCTATAAAGTGGGACTCAATTTCCCATAGGCAGGAGCAGAGTCTCTATTTAAATCCCTCTCGCAAGGTCTGGGTGAGCTTCCTATTTATAGTAAAATCCTTTTTATAATGATCTCATACACGGTACCAGGAAATTGCTCGTAGCTGGGTCAGGCCATAGGCCAGTAGAGCTGTGGTGTGAGCTTTACTTGAAAAAATTCCTTCCAGAGTCTCTGGAATTCTCTGGAGAAGTGTTTTCACAGAGTATGTGACAATAAACAGGATCACCCAGCGTGGATTACTGGGGTGGGGACATCAGATTTAAGTTCAAAGGGAATTTCTGCTTTTATCAGGCCGATCGCAATAATTTTTATCCCTTTGGGCTTCCTAATTGACGTATGGGTGAATTAAGTTGACTCTAAAGAGATTTATGAAATATTTTAAATGCAAGGTATTGGCCAGGAAGTGTTTGCCTCTGGACTTTCCAGGAGGCAGAGAGTCTCTGGGGACATAGACAGCCCAGGGGTGGATCTCCCCTCTTGCACTTTGGAACAGGCCTGAAGCCAGCCCCTTAATCTCTCTGAGTTTCAGTTACCTCATCTGTCAGATAATCCCCTCTTCACAAAGTCTTTGTGAGAATCAATGAAATAATGTATGTAAAGCATCCAGTGTAAGATCTGTCACAGTTTAGTAGTGTAGTAAATGTCTGCTTATTTTTCTTTTCAAGAAGCCGTTGAACAAGAGGGAGGCTGAGTGGGTAGCAGCCCAGTGTCCCCTTCTCAAGAGACCATGAATCGTAGTCTTCTTCTTTCTTGTAGGTTTATGTATAGGGTGCTGTTTCTCCTACCATAGTAGGGCTACAGTGTTATTCTTCCAGCAACCCAGGGCCCTCAGCCACCCCCTCTTGTTTACTCTGGGAGCTAGACGTGACGCCAGGCTAGATGATTGACTGATCCACCTGGACATGGACCAGCACTTCTCTCTGAGGATTTGGGGAATAAACCATGTAGGGAATGATATTCAGAGTGACAGATAACTCTGCCACAGGGAAAGCAAACGCAGTGCTCTGTCCCCACTAGGAAGATGTCCCAGGGGGGTCACCGGGCTGTCTACTCACATCTCTGCCATCCTTTTCTAAGCCATTCATCCTACACATTGTGATTAACCATTTCCTGCATGCAGGGCATGTAGGCGCTCTGGTGATGAGTTAGACGTGGTGCCCGACCTGAAGGAGTAGATCATTGAGTACAGGTCGGTGAGGCCGGTGTACACATGTATAAACAAGAGAAGGGTCATAAAAGTGATACGAACAGAGTGCCCTCCCCAAGGCCTGACTGGTCCTTTTGGCTGGGGAGTTGGCAGAACTCTATGGGAAGACTCACTCCGAAACCAATGCTAAATACCAAAAAGTGTAAGAGGACCAGATGCAAAAGCTATTGGTTAGTCTGTCCCACACCATTGTACCAAGATGAAAGGAAGCTCTGAGCTCACTATTATGAGAAGAGAGTAGGATTTTGCCGAAAATGAAGCATAACTATTCACTGTCACTGTCGATACTGGGTCATTGCTAGACTAAAATGGTACCCTCTCCTCCCCCGCCAGCCCTGACACGTCACAGCCACACACAGCAGGGCCTACAACTGGGGTCTTAGCACTTTCTTCACTCTCTTGGACAGGCACTCTGTAGGGCCAGCAACCAGCACAAATATACATGGGGATCCTGCTCTGACCCAGTCTTCTCAGAAACTTCTCTTCATAAGATAAATTAAATGCTGTTCCTTTGGTCTTTTTGCACAGGACCAATTTCTCTATCACTATCTGCTTTGCTCTACTGGATCATTTCCGAATTTTTAATTCTTGCAGTATTGGAGTTCCTGATTCAATAAGGGCATCCTAGCGATGGTTTGTTGGTGGTGAAGTTGGTAAAGAATTGCCTGTGAGTTCTTATAGTCTATATTCTACTTCATTCTCATAAATCTCAAGGCATACAGTGTGTTGGAGAAAACCAGATTCTCTGGTTGCTTTAAGATTTTGTGAAAGGAGAGAAAATCTGACATAATAGAAAGTCCCCAGGAGCACAGGAGAGACAGATGGTGAGGCTGTGGCTCCTGAGACTTGTAGTGGGATGATCCACGTGGAATTCCTTGATCGCTTTTCATGCGGGAAGCCACCTGAGTTATGATTGGCATGGCCACATTCTCTTCCTAGGTCACATCATGGAAGTTAGCTTTGGTTTACACTCAGCCCCTTAATTTCATATACCCCACTTCTTCCTGTTCACCTTTGGATTGATTTCTAGGATAGTCTATAATGAGACAACCTTGAGTTTATTTGCTTCGCAGACATGCTCGGATTTTCTTAAGGGAGTTCCAAAAACGGTGAAGATGGCAAATAAGAGAAAGAAGAAAGGAGCTTCTCTCTGGATTTGGGCAATGAAAATTTTAGATAGAGTAAAATTTTCGCGGGTATACTGATTTTTGGAGATTACTTGCAAAACCGTTCTGTGCGACATGTCATGTCTTTAGACACAGTGCTTGATGAAGCCACTCAACAGGCCACGGGGGGTGGCCAGCTCCTCTGTCTGCCCCCAACAACCAACACTTTTTTTGCAGAGAATTGGCTGCCTCCCTGAAGATGAAAATCAATGACTTAGAAACTGATTAAACAATCCAAATAGCAACTGATAAATGGATTAACTCTCTATAATGTAATTCTGCAAGCTTTTGTCTTCTGCCTTCCCCAGGTAAGTTTTTCTATTCCTGGAGGCAAAGCAGAGGCATGGAGGAAGCGAAGGCCAGAGGGAATCATATTAAAGTGGGTGAATCCGTTTATCACTTACTGTCTGGATGGTATTTCTGCTCACATATCTGCTTCCTTTTACAGATTTGTACCCTACGGGACCCTGATTAATGTTAGCCAGTAAATAATGAAAGATAGCAACAGACATTGGGTATAGCGAGGAAGAAGATACCCCTGTGGTTTAGGCTGATCCCATAAACAGACAGACATTTCTTCTTAGTTGCAAACAGGGAGTGTTAATGTGACAAAAAAAATCTCCACAATAGGGATCGAAAAACAGGAGAATGAAGGCATTTTTCCCCATGCAAAGAAGCCTGTCCATGCCTTTTCAGCCAGCCCCTAGGGACAGAGAATGATTTCAGTGCTTGAGAATACGTGCTGTTCTCGCAAGCTTTGTTTTTAAGATCATGTCCCAAGATTTTTCTTTGCCTTTGGATAAGGGCCTTCAGCAGGGGTGTCTTATGAAAGTCTTAAGCCTCAAGGCATGCTCACTAACTCGCCATTCAACCTATCTTTGGCATGAGGCTAGGCTAAGTGTCCAGTTCTGATTCTAGGTACTTGAAGTCTGCTGATGAGCTGGTCCTGAGCTTACTCCACACCAACAAGTCCGGACTCGAGGGAGATGAGGTCGAATAAGAGTGGACACTTGTGTACATGCCAAGATGTTCATCAGAGTGCCCAGAAGCATCTTCAGTGTCCTTCCTGAAAGGAGAGTCCCTTTCTGGAAATGACTACCATCAATGCTTCTTTGTTTTTTCTTTTCGGGGACAGAAGGAGTATCTCCTAAATAAGAACATCTTTCCCAAGGGCAAGGCCTAGCCATCGACCATTCTCTCCCTCTCATCTCACCGATGGTTGCCCCTGTTGTTTGAGCCTAAGCCCTGAGGGCTGATTGTTTAGGGATGAGAGCCGTTTTCTTGACCAGTAGGCCTTCTGGATTCTTTGCTCATCAAGGGAAGGCAATCAGAGGAGCAAGGGTAGTTTCTGTGAAAACACAGAGATGGGTTTTGCAAATATTGCAAAAATCAAACTAAACTCTGGATGACTTGCAAGGTATTAGAACCGTTGAACTGAGGAGGATCAAAAAGAAAACTCTGGGGCGCCTGGGTGGCTCAGTCAGTTAAGTGTCCAACTTTGGCTCAGGTCACGATCTTGCGGTCTGTGAGTTTGAGCCCTGTGTCGGGCTCTGTACTGGAGCCTGGAGCCTGCTTCAGATTTTGTGCCTCCCCCTCTCTGCCCCTCCCCTGCTCATGCTTTGTCTCTCTCTCAAAAAAAAAAAAAAAAAGATTAAAAAGATTAAAAAAAAAGAAAGAAAACTTAGCCCAATTTAACAGCTTGGTTGTAACAAAGCTTCACATTCTAGACTTGATATTCTTTCCGGAACAGATTCTGTCACACCATGGGAGAAGAGGGGCCAGTAGAAACTCATGGCAGTCAAAAATTGGATTTTTTTTTTTTTTTTAATGTTTCTATAGCCCAGAAAGGACCGGATGGGACAGTCATTCCCAACAACTACTGTGACTTCTGCTTGGGGGGCTCTAACATGAACAAGAAGAGCGGGCGGCCTGAGGAGCTGGTGTCCTGTGCAGACTGCGGACGCTCTGGTGAGTGTGGCCCCTTCTCGCCTCTGTGCCCATAGACCAGGAGCTCTTCCACTCGCGTCCTCTGCCGTCTTGTGTAGGGACTGAAGGCTCGCGTGGAGAAGTGACGGTGGTGATTTTGAGTGGAGAGAAGTTTTCAGGTCGTTTGCATATTTTTCTTCTTTGAGTTTTAAGAACCAAAATTATGCCCTGAGATGTAGGAAAAAGGGAAAGGAGTTTTTGGCTTGTGTCTGGCCTTTCCATGAGGTGGATATTTCTTTGTGTGTGTTGTGGACAGCAGTGAGGTAGTGTCCGGGGAACACCCGGAGGCATGGGCAACATGCTTCCTTGTGTTGGATGATGTGCACAAGACGAAAAGATGTGTTTGTTCTATGGAAGTGCCTGGGGCAAACTGGAAGAGTGCGGAAACATGAATATAGGGAGAGCAGCCACACCTTGAATTGCAAAAGTCTGAGAGCCCCGGGCTCATGGTCAGCTGCGTAAATACCACCTCCATTGGCCACTCATCCCATTTTCTCATATCAAATAGACCAAAGAGACCCTGATAGATCAAGGGGGCAAAAGGGCAGGTATTCGTAGGGCTATTCTGGAATTGACTTGGCATGTTTTGAAATTTTCATCTTTAACCTCTCCGTAGACTAAAATGACCCAAAATGACAGTGGTCTTCTTCTTTCATTCTTAAAATGAGTTCAGGTCTTCAAGTTTTGTTTAAGTTGTTTTGTTTTTCAATTCGAACCAAACCATTATTTTTGGCTGGTCGTGATTGGTTGCTGCTACCTATTTTTCATATTGTTTTATGTCACAGCTGAGCCAAAGCACAAGGCAGGGGGAAGAAAAGATCTCAGATTCACCTTTAGTCCAATCCAGTGCTGACTAGGTGAAATACAGTTCAGTTGGGTGCTTGGTGCTAGCAGTGAGAAGTCATTGCTCCTTTCCGTATCTCTCCCCGGTGTCTTTTCTACTCCGAGACCCAAGGGAAGGAATGAGGTGACCACACCTGGGTTTACTGTAACAACTCAGTGCTTCCCTTGCTTGCTTGCAATTCTTAACTTTAGTCCTTTTATATTTGGTTTTGGGGTTGTTTAGGGAACCTGACTGACTTAAGTAGCGAATCAATAATTGAAAAAGGACTCTGGTTTCCAGTGCACACACCCTCAACATTGAACTCTTAAGGACCTGCCAGGGTGGCCCGTCTATGTTCGTTTGTTTTCCAATCCTGATACCTAACGTTGAACTTTTTACGCTACCGTTGCTAGCTTAGAAGAGAGGGCTCCTGTGACCTTGGGCTCTGGGTTTTAAATACTTAAAAGAAATGGAATAGTTTTAGAAATACTTAAAGAAAACGAAACAAGTGAAATTTAACGTTTTTTAAAAGCAACGATCAGACAGAATCTCTATCGCCAGAAGCAAAGTCACCTGGCGGAGCGATAGGTAGAATGTGACAGACTGTTAGAAGTTTGGGGTGCGTTAGGGAGGGCAGCTTCAGAATTCTTACTGCAAACTGCTGTAATTTTCCCCTTTCCTTTCCTCCAAAAGAGGGGGTACTTGAATCTGATCCGTGGGGGACCAAAAGTGGGCAGCTGGTACTGTCTATCCGAAGCCTGTCTCCTCATAGCCTTTATTCAGCTTTTTCTTCCCGGGATCTGTCTGCTCTGTGACTCAGGGGGCATTTGATACCAGCCTATGTGTTCTCATTGCATTTGCCAATTTTGGCGGATGATTTAGTCAAGGTCTGACTCTGATGTTCCTGAAATAGTCAATACCTTGGGAGTACACAGGTGGCGTTAGCCCATGAGATATGCTTGTTAAGGCAGGTGGGCGAATACTTCTCTAGAGCCTCCTTGGAGTCCTTCCAAGGAGGAATGTGAAGCTCAGAAAAAGTGTCTTTCGCTTCCCATCTACCCCACTACCTCTGTCTCCTGGGGAGAAAGTAAGATTCCTGAAATTGACGCCATCAGTGAAACATTGTGACCTCATTCCGGGGGCAGTCCTGGGGCCCATTTACAATGTGAGTAAGTTTAAACCTGAGTTTTATAGATTTCAGGATACTGTGTTTTATTGGGCTTTATAAACCCTTATTTCCTGCTTTTTTAGTGCTCTGAGGCAGATTTGACAACTCTGGACTTTCTGGAGTAACTAAGACCTGGGCACGTTTAGTGGATGGAGTGTGTGTGTGTACCCGCACGTGTGCAGGCATGTGCACACAGGTGTATAGGTGCACGCTCACAAATGCAGGTGCAGATCACAGAAATCTCCTCCAGTCGTTAAAGAAAATGAGAGACTCTTTTATTACCTGCCACTTATCAGACTTTCCAACTTCTTCGTGCTTTCAGTGCCAATGAACCACGTGGTGTAAGGGCAGAATTGAAAGGGTGCTGAAACAATGGGATTAGAAGCGGGTAAAAATAAAAATAAAACGGACGGAGGCTTAACCACCTCGAATGGGTTATCTGACAGTAATACCTTTGTAAAGCTGACTGTCAAAGTGAAGGACACGCAGTGTTCACAGAGAAACACCAACCGAAAACACCAAAGAAATACCAACCGGGCTTAAAAACCACCAAGGAAACTCATTGTCTGGGGCGGGGTTGAGCGAGCGTGCATGCGTTTGTGTGCATACGGAAGCGGAGAAAAGAAAGACCACGGTTGAATCTGTCGCTGTCAGAGCTGTGGACGTATATATTCTGGTAGAGATGATGCCTTTCTGGGGAGGGAGGAAGCCTTGTCCCTGGAAACGTTGGCTTTGTCCCCCGACCCCAGATCCCTGTCACCAGGTGATGCACCCGGCTAATCCCTTCTGGTGTGAAATGGTTTATGATCTTGCTATTAAGAGTAACGTTGTAAGAATGTAATAAGAGTATTAATAATGCTGTCTGTTGCTTAACCCATGTGCTGATATATTCATCATACATGTCAGCTCATTTGGGAGGAGAAGGCAGGAAGGAGGAGGCAGCGGCCGCAGCACGCACCACGGAGGACTTATTCGGTTCCACATCAGAAAGTGACACGTCAACTTTCCACGGCTTTGACGAGGACGATTTGGAAGAGCCTCGCTCCTGCCGAGGACGCCGCAGTGGCCGGGGTTCGCCCACAACAGATAAAAAGGGCAGTTGCTAAACCCACGGAACAAACAGACTCTCTGGGCGAATAGCCGCCACCCTCTGACTTTGGTCGTTGTTCTGGGTCTGATATATATATTTTTTAAAATGAAAGTCAACTTTAGGCTTTCCCTTCATCCTTGCTTTTTCCTGTCTCCTTCCTCGCATCCTTTCCCCTTCCCCTCTGTTTTGGGTATGTACAACAGAAGCACAAACTACTGAAACAAAGCAGAACAAAAGAACAGGATAACAGTCCTTCAGAGAGATGGCATCATGGAGTACTGTTTATTTGCCATAGAAATGGGAAGTTAGGCGGATTGCCTCTCATTGGGGGGGAGGGGATCTTTTTGACCCGAGCAGAGTCGATTTCCTCAGTTTTCCTATTTATTGGCAAAACGAAGAGAGGAGGAACATTGGGTTTGGAAACAAAGAATGAATAACCTTAAAATTATTATTTATGTATTCTAGCTATTATTAGAAATGGACCTTGTTTTGTTTTTTTTTTTTTTTTTTTGAGAGAGAGAGAGAGAGAGAAGGGAAATCAAAGCAATTGAAGTGATCTCCTGCTTGGGAGAGAGCCGCTGGGGGAGGGGTTGATTCAAGGACACCTAGTCAGGAGGATTTCCTCGCTGGGAGATGATGGCACTTTCTGTACCCCACGGAGTGCGTGGCTCCCTACGGCAGACCCCCTCCCCGTTTCTGCTCCCTGACCTTTCCATCTTCCTCCCCGCCTGCGAGAAAATGTCAGCAGCTCCTGGGAAGTCTGGGCCTCCACGTGTGGCCTCCCTCCGGCGCCTCCGGGGCTCCTCCCCTCCGCCAGCATAGCCGCTGTGATGTCGTTGCCGTTGCTGGATTTTTCCTCACTTTCCTCCTGGCGAAGAGCAATTTCCAAAGGCAGGAATGGAATATCAACAGAAAGTCATGGACTCGGCAGTGACAAAGCAACCTGAGGCCGCGCTCATGGAAGAAAAGAATGATACCTCACAGTATATTTCCCTCTCCCCTTGGCCCCTGTTTACAAACATAAATTCCCGTTGGATGATCAAGTCTCCCGTGTCTCTTCTATTTTTTTTATAGTGCCCTCCAGGCACTTTGTTTTATGTTTCCAATAGCACCTCCTGAAATAAACCAAAGCAACACTTGCTCAAGGTCCCTGGGGCGATGGAGAAGACCATCCACCTTGTTGGCAGTCCCAAGAACCAACAGCTGTGCAGTCCTAGTCAAAAGGTATGTCTTGGCTGGCCTGTCTTACAGTGAGGGCAAAACCATCATAGTTGGGTTTTTTTTTTGTTTTTTTTTTTTGTTCGTTTGTTTTTTCTTTCTTTTTTTCTTTTTCCTCCCCCCCCCCCCCCCCCGCTTGTCTTTTGTTTTTCTGGGTTCACACCACCGTATTAGTGTGGGTGTGGCTACCGGAGTGATCGCCGCCGCCCTCTGCTATCTGTGTGTGCATGCTTACCTGCGTGGGCCCAGGCCTAGTGTGGGGACTGAGGCTTGCTTGGACTACGGGCCGGGCCCTGTATGGAGAATGGTGGGCTTCTGGCTTCTGGCTTCAACTATCAGAGAAAATGGCTGGGGAAGCGCTTGGCTAAAGTCTGCCTCCCTTGGCTGCACCCAGCAGGTAGAGTCCAGGGGTCCGAGGTCGGAGCTGAGTGCTGTACTTGGGCGGAATGAGAGAGTGCGGCCGTATGGGGTCTGCATGTCCCGGGGGGGTATTCCTTGCTCCACATTCCAATTGTACAGCCAAGGGGATGAGTCCAGATTAAAGAGGATCTCTCACTAGGAAAACACTCAGCTGAGCTGATCTGAAGATTCCAAACTTCTTCAGATCCGTGCGGTCAGGGTGTCCGGCCTCCATGAGAGCACAGGTCCAAAGACATGGGCACTGCCATTTGGCTTGGGAGATCCAGGTAGCCGCCCAGGCAATAGGCTGCTTGTAAGTGTCTGGGACGATCTACTTTGACAACCTGCGCTTGGTGAATCTTCCTGAATTAGACCTCTCATTAAAATAACAAACCAACCAAACAAAAGCAAAGGCTAAGCAAAGAAACCCACAAATGGACTCTTTGTGCTTCCCTGGTAGCCTGAGACAGAAAGGACTTCTACTTTTCTCCTGCTTGAAATGTGTCCGTGCTGTGCCCACGGACACATTTTGCTCTCAGTTGGGAGAGGACAGAACAACCTCACCTACTTTGGGGCTGTTTGGCCTCATCCGCGTGTGGCCCTGCCCCTAGCAAACACGGACTAAACCTCCTGTGCTGTAATATCCCTGCATGCTCACGTGTGTGAAAAAGCCATGTAGTTGGTTCCGGTTGGTTTCTGCTGAGGATGCAACCTGCTCTTCCTGTCCTTCTCCTCCTCGTCATCTGTTCCGTTACTCTGACTTAGCTGTTGGATTCATAGCATCATCCCTTGCTCTCATTGATGAAGTGTGAGCTTCCAAGTTAATAAAAATATGCCCAACCGATCTATGCTGTCACTTGAAATCTGTGTAGTTGTTTGGAGTCCAAATAAAAATTTTCAATGACAGCTTGCCTTTGAACTGGAAATTTTAAAAAATATACTAAATTTAAATGATAAAAAAAGCCACCTAATTTTGGAGTCTAGCTTGGGGCTCCAAAGGAGAACCAAAATGAAGAACTGTCTAACCAAGGCAAACTCCCATGGAAAGATTTATCCAAGGATGGCTATTGCTTATCTATTTTAATTTTACTAGCAGAGCTTGGTCTTCAGTTTCTCCTTTTGGGGGTAGTAGCTGTCCTCATCTTTCTCGGCTGGTGTGGCCAGCCAAGCATAGCAGTGCGTCCTAGCATTGCCTGAGCACCTTGTCTCACCTTGCTTATAGTATCTTCCAACAGACTCAGTCAGAATTTACATCCTTTAAAAAAAACAGAAAGGAACTGGAGGGCACTTTGAAGATGAACAAGTTCAAGTTTTCCACTTTTCAGTTGAGAAAGATCAATCCAGAGAGGTTGAGTGAGGTTTGAGAGAGTGGAATGATCATGGCTTTGAAGACGAATGTCTTCAGGTGAAGGAAGGAAACTCAGAGGAGGCACAGGAGGGGGAAGCTGGCTGTCATGGGTTTCCAAATGCCTTGATGGTCGATGTTGTACCTTTATCCTCTTTTCTCTACATAATGATGGCCAACATTTATGTACCAGGCGTTTTCCGAGTGCTTTCTCTAGAATAGTTCACTTCATCCTCATGATTACCCCATGAAGTAGGTCCTTGTCTTAGGCCCAGTTTATAGGTATGGAATCTGAGGCTTTATAATAAGATTAATAAATGTACCTAAGTCCTCACAGATAAGAAGAAGCCAGATTTCGATCCCTGGCAACCTGACTCCAGGGCCTGTATTCTTTACCCTTGTTCTGTGCTGCCACTTGCATGTTCCTATGTATGGAAGATAGGAATATAGATAGATTAATATTTTTTATTTATAATTTTTGAAGTTTGAATATCATTAGTTTATTTTAAAAGAGAGACATGGACATTCTTTGCATCATGAAAGCTTTCAGAACTTCAGTGGAATGGACAGCTTCATGGGATGCCATTTCAGTAGTGATTTATTTCAATCTGCATACTTTCCAACAATGTCCTCCACTGTCTCTAAGTAAGAAATAATCCTTGTCATCTAGAACTACTTTGGCGCTTCTGTTTTCTGGGAGAAAAACTTTATTTCCAACTTTTATGCTAACTGGTTGAATCTTTCCAACCTTTCCTTTAGAGCCTGATCCAACAGCTCCTACAGTTGCTTGTAATACTTTTCCATGAGATTTTTCTGGAATTATAATGCCTCCTTTGATTATGCTTTTGTTGGCACTCCTTTCAACTAATACTCCTGTTCCAACTAATACTTGGTCAAAGAGGGGAAGATATAGATGGATGGATGGATGGATGGATGGATGGATAGATGATAGATAGATAGACAGATAATCCCTCACTTTTTCTCAGGTCCAACCAAAGAAAGGGGTGTTTGTAATGAATACAGTTTTAAAAGATAACCGTATTAAAAGCAATTTTAAGACTGAAGAGTAAATAAACAATCAGATCCCCAAAAGTACACTTCCAATTAAAATTCCACGCAGAGAACTCATCTTCAAAATCATCATTTCTAGACATTCCCTCTTGATGCCTATTAGTGATGAAGTCCCCCTATTGTGTGCATGTGTGTGTGTGTGTGTGACCTCAGGAGTTGCAAGAGCTGTGTGAGCAGTGAAGCATCTATCGTTTTGTTGTAGCTTTTGTTAAATGAGTAGCACTACTCAAGTTCAATATAAAAGAAATTAGAGTCATCAAGGTGAAAATGATCTGACTAGTTTCCTTTGTCCTCAGCTCAGGAAAGCACCACCCAGAATGCTTCCGAAGTGTCACCTAATTTTTTTAGCCTTAGCCCAAAGACAGGAGAACCAAAGATATAGAACTTACTAAATTTGTTACAACCTTCAAACCCCCTGGGGAGAACTGTTGATGTGAAAGTGATGACTTGCTGTCTGTCTGATGTTTTTTCCCACCTAGAACTATCTAATCCTTTATTTCTGTTACTAAGACTGGAGAGATCGGGTCCTCTATTCGGTAACCCTGGGAGTGAGAAATATGCATTTAATTTTTTAAAGGTAGTTTAAAGTCAGTAATGCAATTTGCTACTGGTATTTTAGAGAGAAGGATTTAATAAAAATATGATGTTCACATCAATTGTACCCCTTTAAGCCTTCCTGCTTACTCTGCATCCCTCTCTGCACCTAATGGGCTGCAGCCTGCTACTGCCTTTATATAGCACTTGAGGGAACACAAGATCATTACTCGGGGAGAGAACTAAAAGCTGTTTGGAGGTACTCACTTCATGGTGGAATAAAATTAATTAATATTATCCCAATATGCCTCCTGTTACATCTGATAAATATGATCTTGAACTTGTGCTTAAAGTTTGAGCAGGCTCATATATTAGGAATTTTTCCACAGGAGATTTGCTTTAGTCTTTGGAAGTGAAGTTAATTGTGTTGTATACTTTGGAGTGAGGCATCTTTGATCTAGTGAGTAGAAACCTAGAGTAGAAATAAAAAGTTCTGGGTTCTGGACTCAGTCCCTGTTGTGGGTTTGTTGGCATGAATCTCTGTATCAGTTTCTCTGTCCTTAGCACATGGGTGTATTTTTTACCTTATCGTGATATATAACCAATATTATCTCATGATGATTCTTAAAGCAATCCTGTGGGGTGGGGTAGGTGTCATTCATTCCCATTTTACTGATGAGAAAACAGACCAATCATGTTAGGTGACTGTCTGAAGTTCCAGGCTCAATAAATGGTGTCCGAGTCTCCTAATAATCTTTCCACAGTCTACACTGACTTCTCCATAGATCGTAGTTTGAAGATTTCTTGAGTAAAAGGAGTCGGACTTTTGAGCTCTTTCTTTCAAGACCTTATTGGATTGAAAGGAGGTATTAGATGTTGTAAAAATAAAACAAAACAAAACCCAACCTATGATCACATCAGAACCCCGTTGAAAAGCAGCAATATCGAAGTCTTTATGAACTTTCCCAAGGAATTAAGGTTGAGTTTCTTACGTGGTCAGTGTTGTGGTGGTGACATCAGGGCGGGGGTGAGGGTGGAGGTGGTGAGGTGGAGGGAATGAACACTTCACATGCCTGAGTGCTTCTAACACTAAAGAATTGAATTATATGGTAGCGTTGTGCTTAATAAAAGTGATTTCTGACCATTTTTCTCAAAATAACAGTACAGGAAAAACCATTCTGCTTGATTGATTTACAAAACAGCTGAGAATGATGGAAGATCTCTGTCAGAACTGAGTTATTAGCTAAAAAGCATTGGCAGTTAGGTTTACAAAGTATCTCAACTTGCCCTCAACCAATGACTAAGACTTAAACATGTTTTAATTTTGAATTTACAAAAAACTCACACAAATGATACAAAGAATTCCTATGTACTCTGTACTTAGATTCTTCAAATAATCTCAGTACAATGATCGCAATCAGGAAAATAACATGGATGCAACACCCCACAATCTACAGGCTTATACAGATTGTGCCGGTAGTCTCACTGATGTCCCATTTCTGGTCCAGGATTCATCTAGGATCACATGTCATGTTTAGTTGTCATGTCCTCTTAAAGCCCTTTAATCCATAGTCGTTAGTTCCATAGTCTTTCCTTATCTTTCATACCTTGATGCTTTTTGAAGAGTACTGGCTAATCAGTTTATAGGAAGCCCTTCACTTCAGGTTCGTGTACTGTTTTTTAAGAATCAGAGTAAGGTTATGAATTTGGGTGAGAGTGCCACAGAAATGGTGTTGCATCCTTCTCAGGGCCTCCTATCAGAGGGTATATGATTGATGTATCCCATTATTGGTGACTCAGACATGTGTCCTTTCAGCTCGGGTTCAGGATACCATGTTTATACCCTTGGGATGATAATGCTTTCATTTACATATACCTTTGTTTATTTGGCAACTAGAGACTGAATAACAGCAGTATGTATACAACCGTTCAGCTCTGTGAAGGATAGGATGAAATTAAACATGGGCCAATGGAATTGGTGTCCACTGGAATTTTGGCAATCTAGTTGGGCAGACTAGATATTCACAAGTAGATAAAAATGTACAAGAGCATCATGGGGTGATATGTAATTATTTTTGCTGGGGACCACAGTAGTCAGGGAGATTTTCTTGGAGGAAGTCATCCAGATCAACTAAGAGCTCTAGATTGGTTATTGCTATTTAATCTGTTGGCAAGAATGTCTCTTGTCAGAGAGGATGGAGACGGAGTTGAACCAAAGGCAAAGCTGGGGGTCGCCACCCGAACCATGTAAAATGGCGACAATCACAATGTGAACATATGCTTAAGTTTTGTTCTGTAGTATTTTGTTCATGCTACTAGTTTAGTGCTTATTATAACATGACTGTTTGGAGTCTTTCTCATCAAACAGATGATGTGTTCCTTGAGGGCAAAGATGATGTCATTCATGTCCCTCAGACAGTGCCTGACACTATTGTGCCATAAGTATTTGTTGAAATAAACTGAGAACTGAACAATGCTTCTGAGCTGATTAGTGGAAGGATTTAGTATCTCATTCCATACATAGGGAACTTTAATAAATACTGTGGACAGAAATGTTGGAGAGGTCCAGTCTGCAGTCATTGGTCAGGTCAGAGGAGGCAGAAGAGATCCAGGAGCCAGTAGAGTAGCAGTGGGGGGTCAGGAGGGAGAATGAGGGTATGAGGACTGAGGGTGGGGGAAAAGTTGAAGTTGTGTGGAGGGATGGAAAGGTAGCCTCCTTGAAGGGGACTGAGGTGCAGCGGGATGTTTTCAATGGCCTGCGGTTGGCCCAGCCAGAGGAAATGAAGGAGAAAATGGATGTTAGGAGCGCAAGGTTGGGAACCAACCAGCTATTTTCCAGGTGGCTTAAATGGGGGCAAAAGAAGAAAAGTGAGTGTGTGTGTGTGTGTGTGTGTGTGTGTGTGTGTGTGTGTGTTGGGGGGCCAAGGATGGAAATTTGAGGAAACTGGAGAGTCATGAAGGTATGGTTATGCGACAGACTCAGTAAAAGAATGGAGGGTTTGGGCACCGGGAGAGGAACAGAAAGACTCCCAGCAGGGAGTGAAAATTTGGGTGCCCAACAAGAGAATACTTGGCAGGCACCTGTAGGGGGTCTGAAGGCAACAATTTTATCAGAGGAGCCAAGAGGGCAGGTGGGACAGTGAAGAGATGAGCACTAGGGAGGAGGGCTGGGTCAGGGAAGGGGCGCCAGGAAAGCAGATCTGAGAGGTGAGACGGTGGGAGGGCATGGGATGAGATGGAGGGGAAGGAAATAGAAGTTGGGGGAGGGCTTGATGGTGGGTAGAACTGAGGCTCTTCTCAGCCTCCCCTTGAAAACATAAGTAGATAGATAGAGTCGTAGTTTTGGAAGTGCATCTATACCAGTTCTGAACCCCTGACGAGTGAGTAAGGCCTTGGGTGCTAGAAAGAAAGATGGGGAGTGGAGGGGTTCAACTTGGAGGAGGCTGAGCCACTCATTTGGTTTTGAGGTTTGTTCCCTGCCGCCTTGGCCATTTTCCAGTTGGGACCCTCCTTCCTTTCCTCTCTCCCTTGCCACCCAGCCCAACGTGACGTGGGCACTGTTTAGGGACATTCATCTCTGCCCTCAGGGACTGCTTCTGGGGTGAAATGTGATACTCCTTGGTTTTATTGCTTCTTCCTTTGTGCAGACTACTCCGTTCCAAAGCCTAAAATAACTTAGCAGATTTCATTTCAGCTAGAAGTCAAATCCATTCGTGGTTGGTACTCATCCTGGCTAAAGGACCCACCAGGTCTGAACTGCCACCAGGTTCCAAGGCTGATAGTTGGGATCACTGGGCTAGTTGAGGACCGGATGGATCTTTTGGCTTGGTTCTCTCCCTGAGTAATTCTGACACCCTGGAATCACTTGGGGTGGGGGGTGATGGTGTGTGCGTGAAGCAATGTCCTTTGGGCCTTAGGCCAAACGAGGCATCAGTTGGGGTTTTTGTAACTGCCACTCGTCCTACACCATGGAACAACTCATTTCCACTTAGGTGACAGGCAGACAGATTGCATCATAACGGTCCTTCCGGGGTATTTTAACAGTAAAAAGATTCAGCTTCCAAGTAGAGGGGAAAAAAAATGATAGATTTTGCCGGCACCCAGTTTTGTCTACTACACCACCTAGGATTTGAAAATCCAGCTGTGTCCCCTCTGTTTCTTGTGTCAGTTGGTTGCCCAGGTGCAGCCGACCTGCCCTCTTTCTGGCTGATCTCGTGCTGCTGATGCTCAAGGCACAGGAGACACGAGCCAGATTCTCCTTGCACATAGCCACGGTCTCATTAGCATGGCCGTAGGTAGTATGTTCTCTTTCTTTCTTCTTTTGTTTTTCTTTTCAATTCATTTCATTTCCACCACCCCCTTCATTTTAATCTTTCCTTTTTTAGGTAGTTGTCCTGTGCTGTTGTTTTTTGTTTTATCTTTCGTTGCCTTTCCCTCTGCAGTCAACTCTATGACCTGGGGACTCCGGCATCCTTCAAGCAAGCCATTTCCGAAGAAGGGGAAAAGAAGCCGCGTTGATTTGCGCCTCCTCCTCCTTGTCCTTCTCCTCCTCCTCCTCTTCCCTTGCCCGGCCCCCTCCTGCGCGTGTGTTTCAGCCAACACAGGAGCCTGGATTGTGGAAAAGCCTCCAGTGCAACTCAGCTCAGCTCAGAGAAGTCTCGGGAATGACCTAAGTTTGTGCAATAAGAAGATTTTTTTTTTCCTTTTTAAAACTCTTCATTACATTTTCTTTAAGTGTCTGTGAGAAAGTACCCAGGTCAGACTGGAATTGCTCTACAATAGAAATAACATGAACAAACTGACGGAAAAAAAAAAAAAGTTAACTATTTTATTTATTTCAATATTTAAAAGAAAAAAGTGCCGACGTGGCACAGTATTTTTGTTTAAAGTACCTTCTACTTCAAAAGTTAAAAGCAATTTTGTGAAGACACGAAATCAAAAGAGTTACTTAATGTAAAATAAAGACTGCGTATTAACTCTAAGGAAAAAGACCCCACATTTTTAATGAGAAAATAAAGATCAACTCTGCTCTCTCAGGCTTTTAAAAAAGCCATTCATGTATGTGCTTTAGGTATTTTTATTTCTGCGAGTTGGATGTGGTAAGTGAGGAGTGATTGGTTTTATTCTTCCTTCTTCAAAATTCTATTGAAAGCGTTGGTGATGTTACATGGTTATGTGTTAAGACGTGACGGAAATAAATTAGCCACAAAGGCTGTCAGCAGTCTCTCCCTACTCCCCAAAAAACTCCCTCCCCCCTCCCCGTAGGCAAACCCCATTCATCTGGATGTCAAGAAACAGCTCGACTCCTGGTTGTCATGTCTGACGAGGCCTAGTTCAGAAAGGAATTCCATCTAGCGATTAACTGTATCTCTGCAAGTTCAACATTTTCAAACACAGACAGCTTTGTTTAAAATAATGCAGCGAAGAAAGAGGAAAAAAAAAGACAACAAGATAAGCGTCAACTGAGATGATACTAACTCGGTCACCTAACAACTTCCAGAGGAGACTTTCAAAGGGAGCCTTCTACCGAGCAGGCTTTGAGGTGGCCTAAGGTTCTAGAGTGTCCCCAAGGGCAAGGAAGGCCAACCCGAATAATGGAAACCTCAAATTCAGTTGCTGGGGCGGGGGGTGGGGGTAAAAGAGAAAAACACATGTTCTAACATGTCATTTTATGGCCGTGTGGGTAGAAGTGAAGGTGCTGGCCTACGTAATTCAACACTGTGTCTGTGGCCTGGCCAAGGAGCTGCATTGACTGGCAGGGCCACTCGGTTCTATTCCAGGTGTTCTACATGTCCTCGCTCTTGAGTTTCCCTCACTCGTAAGAGTCCCAATAATGAATGCATAGTCTAACACTGGATGTTCTCATCAGCCAGAGTCCTTGAGTGCCAGTGTTACTGAAATGGTTCTGAGCCTGAGAATCTCTCTTTGGCCTTTGAAAGGGGAGACTGGATGGGCACAGACCTCCTGCTAGCCCCTTCAGCTTTCTCCCTCAAGGCCAGTCCTGGGGTGGTGGGCTGGAGATCACCAAGAGTGTCTTTGTATCATTTTATAGCCCTTTTCTGTGACGTTTTCTGATAGAAAAGGTCCCTTTTCAAAATGCTAATAATTATAATAATAACCCACTCTCCAGCCAACTCCCACAAGTTACAATGTGTAGAATTATGATAAAGCTTTGCATAATGTAGGGTTTGTATCAAATTTGTGTAAGTTTCTGTTAAATAAAAGTCTGTTTCCAATGCTCCCATAGCATCTCTGTAAATTTTACTTTACCAACCTCATCCTACTTGAGTTTGACTTTCATATCGTCTTGAGAGGATCCTGCCCACTTGCATGCCCAAGTTGTGTTGAACCTTACTGTTTTATTTAGAACCACAGTCTAAAACAGTGGTTGTCACTGGCTTGGCTGACAGGTGGTGGCTTGGGAAGTGAACAATGCCCAGCATTGGCGTCAGTGTCTGCTCTCTGACTCCAGAGTTGCTGTCCGCCCACCCACCATCACTACAGCCATTGTCACCCTCTCCATGGAGAGCCTGTTTATGTGTACAGACTTGATATACCTGTCCAATGTTGCCATTATATCTATGCCAAGAATAGTTTGGCATAAGAATGTGAGATTTAGTGTGTGTTTGGAAAAATCTGGGAAGTTAATGTTTCCATTGCCTGAAAGGTGCTTTTACCATAGCGTTCCCAAGCTGCTGGTTGGAACAGCTATAAGCCAGACCCTACGATAGGTTTCTTCTTGTGTGTGGAAGTGAATACTCTTCTCAGACAGGTGCTCTAGGTCAGGTGGAACCAGACTGGCCTTTCAGGCCATGTCTTGCCCTCTGAGCATTGTCACATTGTGATATTTATTATGGGCTTATAAGTTTCCCTAACAGTAAAAAGCACCCCCTCTTTAAGCTCTTGTTTTCTTTTTTTTTTGTGTGTGGTAAAATATGCATTACATAAAATTTACCATTTTAATGGTCAGCGGCATTGAGCGCATTGACATTGTTGCACAGCTCACCACCTTCCACTCCAGAAATTTTTCATCTTGTCCAGCTGAAACTCTGTCACCACTAAACAGAACTCCTCATGCTTTCCTCTCCTTAGCCCCGGGCAGCTACTATTCTACTTTCTGTCTCTATGAATTTGGCTCCTGGAGGTACCTCAGATGAGTGGAATCATATAGTATTTTTCCTTTTGTGACTGCCTTATTTCTCTTAAGCATAATGTCTTCAAGGTGTATCTCTATCGTAGCAGGTGTGGGAATTTCATTCGTTTTGAAGGCTGAGTGATATTCCCTGGTGTGCACATACCACATTTTGTGTATCCATTTTTCTGTTGATAGACACTTGGTGTAAATAGGAAGTTTTGCACATTTATTAAGTATCACCCACTCCCTGAAGTGACGTACATTTGAGACACTAGATCCAATTCAGAGGTCACCAAGGGGATTAAATGTCTTCTCAGGAGGGAAATGATTGCACCTGAAATCTCCCTTCCAACTTATGTCCTGTGAAAGGGTACCTTGATTCTGCTGGGGAAACATTCTCTCTGTAGGTGTGTCTTACCTTATGACATACCCACCTCTTCGTAGGTATTGTCTTTGGGCTGCTTGTAGGGATAAGTTGTCTAGCATGTGGGTGTAGTATCAGTGTAAATAGCCAAGGAATAGAGGAGACCCAGCAGAATCAAATGTCTTTAATGGTAGCCCATGAGGGCAGGGACTGCCTTTTTCAAATGATGGTGAATTGTTGGCAAAGCATGCATGTGTTTTATGTCTGTAGATAGTCACTGATCACGAGGAAGGGAAAAAATATACATGTGAGCCAAAGAATGACAAAGAGAAAAATCACTTTCCTCACCCACTTGGAAACATATTAGTTCATATAAAAGGTTAGCTCTGGGGTCAAAATTGAGATGCCTGCAGAGTAGGTATCTTCAATGAGTGATGATTAACAGTGCCAGGGAGAGGGGGAGCCCTTGATGCTCAGCCTGGGGACACGGGGAGACACCAGGGAGTGGCAGGGAGTGTATAGAGCCAGACAGCATCTGTGCTTTGATTTGGGACAGCCACTATCAGCTCAAGGGGTTCTGCTTGAGGGCTTAGGGGTCTCAGGTGCCCAGGCTTTTCAAGAGGGACCAGAAATTCAAAACTTTCGGTGAGATTGCCCCGAAATGTTGGTAGTAAATTGAAAATGCTGATAATCAATTTTGTGTGGACAAAACTAAATTCGCGAGTGTATTAGACACCCTTTGATGACTTTGGGATAACCTTCCCCAAGGGCTCCAGTCTGGGTAAAGTTGAAGTTAAGGATGAAAAGCCTTGACCAAATTCCTTCACTTCATCTTTGGATGTGTCTAATGGTATATGACTTAGAATGTTAGGTGCTGGGGATAGGTCCCTGGGTGGTGCCTGGTTGGAGCCAGGTTGTTAATAACAACGCATTAGGGATTCGGGATGCAGTTTAGTACAAGACATTCCCCCATCCCATCCCCTTCCATCTGCACGTAAATCAAACAGCCTCTCTTTAAAACCCTGGGTGGGGCTATATGGCTTAAAGCTAGGATTTTTTTTGTCCTTTATTTTTATTTTATTTTGTTCTTACTGCTGACCAGTCATCTGCTATATCATATTCTTCTTACCGTTCTTTTCTTTTCTAAGATTTCTAAATTACTCTGTGTGACAAGAACTCAATTCAAATTTTATTGTATCCCCCAAAGAGCAAATTTAGAAATTCCTTTGATTAAAAAAAGTATATATATATATATATAGGTATATTTAAAAAGTATATAAATAAATATATATTTTACAAAGTGTTCTCTGAAATGAGATGCACAAAAGATTAGAAGATGTAAAATACTTAAATCTAAATAACAATTCTGGAGGGATATACACATGTATATTATATTTTATATATAGAAATTTATATTTTATATAAAAATATATATGTCACTCCAGAATTTTTGTTATTTAAATTTGTCTTAAGTATTTCACATCTTAGATGCATCTTATTTCAGAGGACACTCCAATGTGGAACAGATTTCATGCAAAGTACATGTAAAAGCTAGTCCCTTGGGTCAGTGTTGTTTTCTTGCTTTATTTTCTTTGGTTCAGGTGAAGAGAAGGCGATTCTGAATAAGCAATTTAGTTTCCTATGTTTTATAATGGGGGCTCTGTAAACTTTTCCTATAAAGGTCCAGATAGTAAATGCTTTCAGGCTTTGCAGGCCAGACATCCGTTGCTACTACTCAGCCCTGGGGTTGTAGCACGAAAGTAGCCACAGACAACATATAAATGAATGGGCACGACCATATTCCTATAAAGCTTTATTTACAGAAATAGGCAGCTAGCCGGCCAGATTTGGCCCAGGGGCCAGAGTTTGCTGATCCTGAATTAGAAATACAGAGTATTATACTGTTAAATCGGGGAGTGGTGGTAGTGATATTTAAGACCTTTGTAAGTGTCAGGACTAAGAGAAGAATCTCACATCACCAGGTGAAGGGCAAGAGGTGCATTTCATGATCAGTAGCGTAAGCCGTGTTGAGGCCGATATGCACAAATGTTTTGATCCAAAATATTCCACCACAAGATGTTAGAAAGCTATTAGGTTTTCTAGTTTAGGTGCCGAGTCCAAACTACAATAGTACAGTGCTTACCGAAACTACCTATAAATAAGGCAGCCAGTCGACATGCTAGCCATACATAATGGTGACTCTTGGAGGTATAATGACTAACATCATTCATTTCTGCCAACTTAAGTATGAAAAAAGGCCAACTTTAAAATAGTTGAATTCATGCAAATGGCTCCTATGGGTTAAGTGAACATTGACTATAGTTTCTGTAGGAGATAAATCCTAAAGGACATTTAGTGGAGCCCAACTTGGGAGGTGTGGGGTTGTTGCAGTTAAAGGAATGGTCTCTTTCTGATTCTCCAATAGCTGTGGCTCCCTGAAATTGTCAGTTCTGAGGTATTGAGGATGTTTCCGAAGTGCATTTCTTCCTGAGAGCTCAGGTGCTTGTGGTCATATTCAGAATTAGAATCCTTCTCCAACTCAGTATCTTATATCCCCAAAGAACCGACAAGTAATTGTCTTCCTTAGATGGTAATGAAGAGTCCTGATACCAGATCGACTACCGAATTAAAATCCTCTTACGAGTTGAGTGTGCGGTGATCCTGACAGGTGGCCTATGAGCTAGTCATGCTAGGTGGCAGCTGCCTTGCCAAACTTGTCAAAGAGATGCTCTTTAGCCGTCCTGAGAGGCCACTGGATTGCTTTGAGAGAATGAGTAGCTTTTCAGATCTCAGGGTGTGTTTTACTGGTGCTTATTGCTAAGTTCCCTGAGTTACTTCCTAGTTTTCTTAACAGGGTTAGGGGGTGGGATCAGTATGTTGTATGTCTGCTCTCTTTGCTCCAAGCTCCACCCTGTGATCGTAACTGACGTCACCCAGATGTCAGCTTCTAGGCATTGACTAGGAGGAGAAAGGTTCCAGTTAGAAAACCTATGTTTTGTATTCTATGTGAATATGGTGTTAGAAGCACAATCCCTTGGTTACCTGATCTTTCCTTACACCGGAATAGGAAATACTTTGGTGTGAGTTGATAACAGCATCAACTGTTTTGTACCCACCTGACTGATAGAATTATGGTGACTGTGTTATTAGTGATCATCTGGCAAGACACAATCATAGCTGAGATGGATCTGGGAGCCGTAGTGGAACGCTAGCTGAAGGAGCAGCATGCTGTTTATTTTCAAGTTAGCACGATGCCAGGATGGGTTGTATTGGGTATAACATGCAAGGGGTGGAAAGTATTTCTCCACCTCTATTTAGTATTTGACACCACTGTGTTTGAATTCGCTGAAAATAACTGGAAAATCCAAAGAGTACAGAAAAGAATATTAGCAGTAATTAAAAGGACGAACAATAAGCCCTGTAAGAAAGGGCAAAGGATTTGGGGTTAACTTGGGGAAGAGAATTGGGGTCACTTAATAACTGTCTTAGGCATCATTGAGAAAAAAGCACTGATCTTTTTGGTTTCTAGAGAGGAGAAGTTGGGACGTAGAACAGATTGACAAACAGTAAGATGTTTGACTTTCGAGGCTGACGTGACCTCACTGGTAGCCAAATGCTTCTGCGCGGAGTTGGCGGTGTGGACTAAACGACCTCTCAGGTCTCGTCAAGCTCAGCAATGCTTTGAGTTGTAGCCGGATAACCTGAAAGACTTAGGGCCTAACTCACTGCCAGGGAGTGGGGAGGCATGGGGAGCCCTGGTCTTATGAATGCGTATTGCGATCATTAACCAAAATTACACTTCTAGGCTCGTTCCTATTTTTACTGAAGCAATGTCCCAAGGCCGTCTGGGGACTTCTGTTTTTTGGGTAATGTGAGACGCCAGCTGGAAACTGAATGCAGTGACAAGAGACGTTTCCCTCCAGAGAATTGTCAAAAATGTGAAAAGCGAACAGTGAGAAGCAACTGGAAAGGACAGTGAGGCCAAAAGGCCATGAGGGAAAATGGTTCTGCTGAAAACTCTGAGTTCCACTGTGGTTCTCGTCTCTTGGATTTCACCATGTCCAACATCATCCTTGGTGCATGGATTTTGTACTTGCTCATAGGACCCGGATAGTATTCTCAACTTGATTTTGCTTGAACAGCCTCACTAATATTCATGGTTGTCTACTCACCTCTCCCCAACTCAGTAGGTAGGGGAAGAAAGGTTTTATTAGAAGACAAAGTTAATTTTAAATGTAAAAAACAAAAATTCTGCTTGCGAAAACCTGTGGTCAGGATTCTTTCTACGTAACTTAGGAAAGAACTCCTGTAGCTTTGCTCTGTGTTCGATTTAAAGAAGTAGGAAGGATTGTACTGTATTTGTAGTGTGTGAAGTCAACTTTTCAAGGACCCGAAGTGTAAAAGAGTTTGGGAATGGAGAGAGCTTGCATAAGAAGGTGCAAAGGAGTGGCGTGATGAGTTGCTAGCGTGAACGCTTATGCTAAAATTTCCCCTTGACTGAGTTACGGGTTCAAAGAGACTGGCAGTTTGTAATTCCGAAAAGTTTTTTGGTTGAAATGAATTGTTTTCCCTCTGTAGACATGAACCTTTTGTCTGTAATTGAAAAAATAGATCAATACGTTTTGACCACATACTGTTACTTTGTATAATGACCCTCCAGGTATTGGTTTGCTGTATGCTCCTGATCAATTAATCAAACATTTATTGAATGTCTTCTATGTTGCAGTACTGTGTTGGGTTTTGCCGGGCATAAAAGAGAAGCAAAGGGAATTGAAACAAACTTTCTTTTTTTTAATAATGTTTATTTTTGAGAGAGCGAGCGAGCACGTGTGCGCACATAAGCAGGGGAGGGGCAAAGAGAGAGGGGGACGGAGGCTTCATAGCAGGCTCTGTGCTGATAGCAGTGAGCCCGATGTGGGGCTCAAACTTGCGAACTGTGAGATCGTGCCCTGAGCTGAAGTCGGATGCTCAACCAACTGAGCCACCCAGGTGCCCCTTGGGGATGCTTTCTGTGTGCTAGTCACTGGTAGGCTTCTTATAGATGTTAGCTTGTGAAGCTGTATATCCGCCTTCTCAGGTTCAGATTACTATTCCTGTTTCACAGATTGGAAATTAAGGCTCAGGGAGATTGAGTTGACAATGGTGGTAGTCATAGCTGGCAATGTCTGAGTTTTCCAGGGGAAGGTTTTTCGGCTCTGACCCTCTCCACTGTGGAAGTCCTCTTTTCTGTTCACAAAGAAGGGAGACAGGTAGTTAGAATATTATTCAGGACAAGACCGTTTATAATTAAGTGCCAAGTTGGTACAAAATGTGAGTGCCACCGGGGCTGAGCAAAGGGAGTTTCCAGCGCAGACTGTAGTAGTGAGGAGGGGTCTGCAGGGAATGGGGAGTGCAGTTGGGGTACAGTTGGGGTGAGCAAAGAGAAACCAGGCCCCTGAGAGTGAGAAATACCTGAACAAAGGCTCCGAGGTGTGAGGAGCACGGTGGGGCTGCAGGCTGAGTGAGCTGGGCCTGAATGGAGCGGGGGGAGGTGGGAGAGCGCATCTTGGGCCCTCCAGCAGGGTGAATGTGATGTTTAGGATGGCTGTGTGAGGGCAGCCCGACTATGCACATGTAGAAGTTTGGGTTTATATGCTCTTCCCTGCCAGGCTGCCTCGGACTGTGTCGTGACTGTGGGATCCTAGCCCCTGTGAGGGGCGGGGAGGGAAAAGCGGTCAGGATTCTTTCTAGATGACTTGTGACAGAACCCCAGTGTATCCTGTCTTCTGTGCGGTGCATGTCCAACTGATGACGTGTTCACCTTGCTAAGGGTCTAATGATTCTGTGGGCCCTTTTCAGCAAGTATTGTTCTGAAACCAGAGAAACTGCTCTTCTGCCCCTTCCTGGTTTGTAACACATTTGGGGAGGAGTGTGGGGTCTCTTGAGAGGCTGGTTGGGCCCAGAGAGCTTTGTGTCTAAGAGATCAATTGAAATTTGGGATCAAATCTCTGATTGTCTGAGTCTGTGACTCTCTGAGAGTTTATTTGAAAAAGTGCCCTTGAGAGCTCTAGGTCGCTGGATGTGTTGAGGAGAATCGAGGAAAGAAGGCTCCGATTCTGGCCAGTGCCTTTGTTTAGGTGCCGAAGCTCCTTCTGGCGCCACTGCCTGTTTGTCCTTAGTTGCTTGACCTGTGGAGGCATCAAGGAGTCCTAAGATGGCAATTCCTGGGACCTCACTTTCATTTCCCCCTCCCATGCTCATGTCTCCCCATTTCATCTTGTCGGTGCGTTCTTTGCTGGCCCTCAGGGCCAAAAGAGGTGTAGCCACGTGTGGGGAACATGGATTGCGAATCCAAAGAGTGGAGCCATCTCCTCTGGGTGGCCAAGAATGGTGGGCACTTCCCGACCTGCTAAATAGCAGCCACCCCACATTTTCTAGGTCGTCTTCCCAGCAGCCTCGTCAGGGGCTACTGTCCCACCTTAGCAGATGAGTGGGCCAAAACTCAGAAGGGTTGTGACTCCGTCAAAGCTACACGGAAGTGGCAGGGCCAGGACTAGACTCTAGATCTTTAGTGTATTTGCCTTTGCTTATTATTTGCCTGTACTGCTCAGTGGCACTTGTCTTGGCTTAGGCATGCCCGGATGTGGCAGAGCCCTGGACTGAAAAGGCCATCTGACAGCACAGAATTGAAACCCACAATAGAGTAATATCCATCTTCCCTCTGAGAAAAGCAAAAACAACAGGATGCCAGCTTCTGGATGCCCCCCCTCTTCCCCTCACCTCCCCACCTCCACACCTCTCCACCTCCCCACCTCCCCACTCCGCCCGCACTGACATTTATGTAGCACCTGGCCTCACACAGCGCTGTCTCACCAAACCCTTTCAAAACCTCTCTTTCCCTCAGCCGCCTTTCCCCCTTTCCCCCGGTATGTCGATGCAAATCGGGTACAGCCAGCACGCCGGGGCCGCGTGTTAACTGCTTCCCGTGCAGTGTTTTGTGTCTGGTTCATGCATCCACCCGGATCACCTACATCCTGGCTTGAAGTTTAACTGTGTGCTCTGCGGAAAGCACCCCAGGCTCGCCTCTGCTGGCACATTAGGTCTATCACAGGCAGCCCTCAGAGTGGATTTTGCCCTACAGAGGTGGAGAAGGTTGGCTTCAAAAAAGAAGTCCCTGCCCGGTGATCGGCGCAGGGAGAGATCTTCCGAGACCGCAACCTGCCCTTCCTGCTCCCTCTCCATTAATTCCAGGAAACTCTGCAGCTCGCTCTCCCCTGCCCCCATCCTCTGGTCTCTCTGCCGTGCTAATCACAGCTCATTTCTGCTGCATGCCTCATTTGGGGGAAGAGCACTCTAGGGCTCCCAAAATGTGAAGAGGCAAATTAAGGACGGTTGGCCAAATGAGTCAGCCCAGTGCCACTGGGACAGCCATCCTCCTCCCCGGGAGGGCCCCTGTGCCTCTTTCCAGGGCTTCCTGAGAGAGTGTTTACCCTTGGTCTTTTCCTGTGGACCAGATGGGGTTTTGTATTTGAAGGGAGAGAAGGAGAATGAGGTTCACTGAGCAGCTACCCACCGTCTCGGGTCCCCTGATCTCATCACCTCCTCTGACAATTCGGGGATGCTGGGCCCATTTTGCAGCTGAGGGAAATGAGGGGGACAGGTGTCGAGTAGTGACCTGCCCAAAACCAGGCAGGTGCACGTGTCTATTCAACTTCCACAGCCGGCACGCGTTCGTTCCTTTCTGACCGTTGTCCAGGGAGGACAGCCCTGCTGCTTTCTCCCCCTCATTTCTTAAACCAAGGGCTCTGGGCTTCTGTTCATTCTTGTTCCCTCTCCCCCAACCTCCTCTGTGAAACTTTCCTTTTTCAGTAGTAGCAAGAGTCCTGCTGGCTCCAGGGAGAATCCGTCTTGGCCACGAGTCCCGTTACCCACTGGCTGGTCAGCACTGTGGGTTTAGCCAGTTTGCTAATGAATCTAGGTTTCCCAGAAAGGGCTGACTGTGTCATTGCAAAGAACCAGCTGCCCTGGCCAGGCTACCCCGTGCCAGGCAGCTCTGCAGGACCACTTAGGTGGCTGTGGGCCTGTCAGGAGGGGAGCAAAATGTTCCATCTCAATCCCAGGCAGGGGACTATTCCTTTCTTCAGACTTCTTCCCTTCCCATTACCTCATTTTGAGTCCCCAGGCATCATTTGGTTGAGCTTCTTCAAAAGATATTGATTCTCCATCTTTGTAAATAAGGGATTCAACCTGGTATTAGTCAGATGAACTCCAAAGTTCCAGGATGCCATGTTGGTGAGAATGTGACATTAAAAACAAAACTAAACAAAACAAAACCTACCTTTTTCTTCCGTCCCCCCATCTTCCTACCTTATTCCTATTGTCCAGAGGAATGCTTCTTAGAAGGGTTCTTTTTCTGTGAAAGCCGTTAGAGCTCTCCCTTCTGGAAACTTCTCCTTCCCAAGAGGCTGTGGAAAAGGGGGCTGGGTGCGGGATGGACAGTACCCAGGAATACTTTGGCCCCAGGGTTTCGATGTGCATTCATCGTTGCGGGAAGGCAGGGTCAGGGAGGAGTCACCTGGCGAGGCCCCAGGGGCTCTTTTTCGCTGTGGTAGCTGAACAGGAGCAGGGGCAGCCCAGGAGCAGGACGCCATGATTCCAGACCACCTGAGTTACACTCTCAGGAGCCAGTCCATGCCATGGAAGGACTTAGAAGACGTCGAAGGCAACATTCGAGCTTTGCTGACACCTTACCCTGTGGCCTTGGGCCGGTCACGTCACCTTGGAGGGCTCAGTTTCCTCAGGTGTTTAAAGAAGGGGTTGGACCATGTGGTCCAAAGCTCGCTGGTGCTGATGGTCAAAAGCTCTGAGTAGACTGAGTGAGGAACCCGTGATTGAGCTAGCCTGTCTGAGAAACTGCTCTGCATTTTAACTGCGGCTTTTTGGAAGTCAAGTTCTTAAGCCATGAGAGTCACTTCAGTGGTGGACGTTTCGGGCACCGTTCCTGGGAGTTATAGAAGGGAGATGGCAGTTTATATCTTACCCTGCCCCCCTCCCCAATCACTGGTCACGTGGAAGCAGAGGCCTCCTCTGTCCTCTCTGCCCACCCACGCCTGTGAATCCCTGGTGGCCCAGATCCATCTACCTCTTCCCCCGCCTGGAGAGGCAGGTGGAGAAAGCTGGGGTGAGACTGGGCATCTTCTGTGTGGCTCTGGGCACCTGTGGGGTGCGTGCTTGCAGAGAGGCATTGAGGTCGCCCAGCTCTGGCCTCCCGCAGGCTGGCCCGTTTCACAGGAGGCTGTGTCGGCCCTGACCGCCACCCTGTTCTAGGCTGTTGGGTGCAGAGAAGAGGCCTCAGAGTGGATCCAATAGAGGAGGAAATGGACACAGAAGAGTCATTGCCAAGAGTTCAGTGCTGCCTAAGGGCCGTGCAGGCCTGAGGCTCTGACTTCCACTCCCGTGCTCTCTTCTCCAGGCCTCCTCTTCTGGCTACGCTGCCTCTGCCCAGGCTCTGTTCTTCCCCTTTTAGTTTTAGGGAGCTAATTAGCTTCTTTGCCTCTAAGCTTTTCCAGTTGCTCACCTTTCGCTCTGTGAGGGCGGGTTTGGAGGTAGCCTTGACCTGATGTTGCCCTGGAGTAATTCAGGGATGCCTTTAATCCAGGATCCTGGATTAGCTGTGGGGGCTGGGATGACAAGTTCCCCCAAATACTCAGATTCCCTCACACTCTCCAGCCTGGAGTGTGGACAGGGGACAGGGCTCGTGGAGAGGAAAGCAGGACCTTAGCACAGGAGGGCAGCCCTCTGACTTGGGAAGCCACTGGATGGTCAGAAGGCCCAGTGCTCCCTGCAGGGTGACCCACCGGCCCCTCGGTCTCTTTGTGTCAGAAGGGTCCTTCCCCAGGTCTGTTTCCTGCGGCCGAGTGGCGTGGTGGTTGCCTGCATGGATGTTGGGATAAGATGTGCCTGTGTGTCTTGCCTCTGCCAACCCTTTGCTAGGATGTCTTGAGTAGGTGACTTCCTTACTCTGAAAATGGGGACAGTGACACTCGGGTCACAGGTTGTTTCAAGCACTGAATGAGGACATGTGCTCAAAGTATCTAGCACTCAGGAACTACCTCGGTAAGTGGGAACTGTTATTAGTAATAGTGCTAAATACTCTTTAGGAGGACTCAGAGAATTGAGTTTCTACATCTTTTTAAGAATTCAGCCAGAATTCTGGCTATGTCTCCTGAATAAGTAAGCACCCAAATCTTTTTTTCTGGGTTCTTATTTTCATTCTCTTACTCATTCCTTCCAGCTTCCTTCTTCTTTGTCTCCTGCCTCTTTCTTTGTCTCCCCAATCCTTCCCATCCCATGTCCTTCCCCCCAGATTTACCAGTTCTTCCTCTTCTCGCTTTCTTTCTCCTCTCTGTTCTCACGATTCTAGAACTTGTGAGAGTCTCTTTTCTTTACTTATTCATGATCTAAAAATGCATCCCAGGAGTTCTGAAAGTTGGTGCCTTCCGCTTTTCTGCCTGCTATGAGTTCAACCTCCCAGCTCCATGAAAATACTACAGCGCCCCTAACTGCAGGCTCCCCTCCTGGCTTCAGGGTCCCCGCCACCCCTTGAGATGGGATTCACCATCTTGGATCTTTTTTACTTTTAGTCTTTGAGTTCTCAGCCACCATGACAAGTGAATATATGCGTCTGAAACTCAGGGCACAGGTCTGCGCTGGAGGAATCAGTTTGGGAATTACAAGTGTGTAGATGACATTTGGGGGAAATGAGTCTAACCAGATAAAAACAAGAGTCTGGAATCAGAGGGAAGTGAGGATTCCAGCAAAGGAGACTGAGAAGGGGCAGCTGGGCGGGTAGGAGGAGGACAGGAGACTATAGAAAGGGGATGGAGGGCGATGCCGTTTCAAGGAGTCGGGCTGAAAAGAGGAGTAGAAATTGGGCCATTGATGGAGGAGATACTCAATCAAGAAGGGTCTCTGAAAAACTGGAGCTCTTACAGTGTATTTGTATGCCAGCAGAACTGTTGACTAGAGAGAGAAATCGATGCCAGAGGAAATAATAGCAGGAATGGAGTTCTCAGGGAAGTGTGAGAGGTTTGGGATCTGGGTACAAGTAGGGGATTGGCTTTGGGTAGGAGCCGAAAGAGTTTGTTTCCAGTATAGGAGGGCGACAAGCATAGGGGCGCAGGTGCAGAGGGCTGGGGAGGATTGGCATGAAGAAAATGAAATAGTTTTGTTCTGACTACTAATGTGTTTTTTCAACTAAATAAGGAGAGTGGGAGGAGGTGATGTAGGCCACGGGGGATTGGAGAAAATGGAGAGGTGTGGGAGAGGGGTTTGATCAGCAAAATATGGGGTACTGCCAAGATTCGTGGTCACCGTATCAATGGAGGCTGGTCAGCACAGTGGCTTTGGGTACAGGCACAGAGTAGGAGAGGGTTGGAGTTGAGGTGAGGATAAAGAGAGAGGGGTCAGCAGATGATATGCAGAAGTGTGACTTCAAGGATGGATGTGGAGTCTGTGGATACTGGTGCATGAGAGGTGAGGCAGAAAGAGTGGTAATTGGTAACAAGTAGCAGTTGGAACTTCCAATAAGATTAAAGAATTACTGATGGACTCAACAAGTCAGGGCCAACCTGGCTATGACTAACTGTCCCCTTTTGATTTGGGCTCGGGTATTTTCCTCTTAAAATAGTTAAATAGACACTAAAACAGAAAATGGTGGAATGCAATACTTGTTCTGGGGCTAATGCATTCAGCATTGAAAGAGTGCACTTTAATTAGGCTGCAAAGATATTCAATGGTTCATAACTACACAATGGAAATGATGCCTTAACTCTTTCCTGCCCCTGTCAGATCAGTTCCACTAACACTGGGGTGGGCATTTGTGTTTGTTCTTATTGATATAAAGGAAAGAGTCCAAGTGCTTTGTTGTCTAAAAAGGCCTTATCTTGAGGAGAGCGCATATGTTGCCTGTCTGAGGCCCCTGAGAGGAAGCGAGGGCCTCCTGTTTATGCACGGGACCCACAGGTCTCTGGCAAACAGAACTGCTATCAGGAAGATGTAGCTTATGTCTGGACACTGGCCAGTATGAATTGATGTCTTTTGCATCCAACAATCACAGGACTGTCTGAAACACTTAAGAGTATGTCGACAGTAGGCTGAGGTTGAGAGAAAGGCGGAATTTCTGGGAATAAGAATAGAGGCTGTTGGTTGGTGCCAAAACAAAGCAGAAGAGTGGCAAAAACTTGCTTTTTCCTTTTTTTTAAAAAAGTGTTTTCCAGTTTAACAAAGCAGTAGCACACACCCCGTCACTGTGATCCTCACAATAGAAGGATGAGGTGGGCAGGAAACGTTCCAGAGTCTCATTTGACCAAGGAAGACTCAGAATCGGAGTAGCTGGCGGACTTGCCCATGGTGTCAAATACCTGCATTGTGGCATAGCTTGCTGATATGCAGGAGCCTTGAGGAGAGTCTGGGAGGCAAGGGGTCCCCACATGTGGCCCAGGGACTCCTGTCCCTGTCAGGATCTGCATCACTCCTGGTGTCCCTATGGACTCTAGGATGGATCTAAATGGACTCTAAAGTTCAGGATCACCAGAATGGCATTGGTGTGGCATGCACAAATGGGAAAACCAGAGCCTGATATTTCCTCTCTGAGGTCCTTGTTCTCCAAAGGAAAAGGAGAACCTCCCCCTTGAAGCAAGGAGAGTGAAAAAGGTGGCTTCTTGGGGAGTGTGGTGAAGGGAGAGAACAGAGAAGAGTTTGGGAGATTAGGTAGAGTACACGGCAGTGAGTAGGAACCAGAACAAGGGAACCGATTTGATTAGGTAGGGCCTCCGCCACAAAGCAACAAGATTTGCCATACCTATCCCAGCTTTGGGGCTCTGCCTCTGACTGTGGCTTCAGGGGCCTTCTGCGGGAGGTCATGGGCATCTTGAGGTCACTCAAAGGTGGAATAATGCGTGTGCCGAGAGCAGGCACTGGCTGTGGTCTGGCAGTTGCCACAGCCTTGTGGCACTTCGGTTTCCTTGTCTGCATTGGTCTTTACAGAAGTGGGGCTGGCCTTGATGGATGAATGGAATTTTTATTCCTACATGAATTGACAGTTTCCTTCTTTCGATGAGAGTTGTTTTGGTGGAGAGGCAGGGAGGGAAATCAGATTAGAGAGAATGAAGACTGAGGGGGTATCCCAGAAAGGGAAGGAGTGGGTTTAGGACAGTGCATCTCAAAATTCACTGCGCACACCAGTCACCCGGGGATCTTGTTAAAACGCAGATTTAGGTTCGTAGGTCAAGAGTGGGTGTTTCTAACAAGTTCCCCGGTGATGCCGAGGCTTCTGGTTCATGGACCATGCTTTATGGACTAGAGTCTAGACCATCTGCTTGACAGGTTTGGCTGTGAATGGGGGCTGAAGGATAGGAGAGAGAGAGACCTTCGTGTGTGCAAAGTGTGAAGTGCAGAAAGAGCATGTTTTGGAGGAGGGGGTGGGGTCGGGAGAGGGAGGAATTCAAGTGCTTGTCTGTGTGGCTGTTGCATAGGGTGTAGTGGTAGTTGGGTCAGTGGTCATGAAAGAAGATGAATCTAAAAAAAGGCAGTTGTGACCAGAGAGCAAAGAAGCTTGTAATGCTAAGGAGCTTACTTTCCGCCGCAGGCAGTGAGACAGAGGAATTACTTAAGAAGGGGCGGCTTGATACCTCGTAACTAATGGAGTAGTTTTTAAAAATATTAACCACTATTTTAAAAAATGTCTTTAGGAAGGTCTTCGAAAAGATCATTTTCTGTGAAAACAGATGGATGCGACTCTGGGAATACCGTCTGTTAGTCCAACTACAAAACAAGGCCACTGTTCGGTTAGCAGCCCTAGTTGTTTGGATAGGGTCTCTGACTCACGGAAAGGGAAACAAGAGTTAAATATCTGACTGGTGAACTGCTGGAAGTTTGAATCCTTAATTCTCACAGGAGGCTTTTAACCTATTAAGCTTAACAGCTTCCAGCTCAGAGGTAGCACCTATTTTCTTTTTATGTGGAAACGCAGATTGGTAACGGTTGCTGGGAGTGCTGGGTTCAGAAGGACCCAGAAGTCTCAGGCATGAGGATTGGAAGAGAATGTTGGATTGATTAGTGATGTCTGCCATGAGTATGGGATGGAAAACTGGCATATATGCCACATATTTAGCTATCTCCGAAGGGAAGTTAGGTTTCTGGTAACGTATTCCTAATTCTCTCACACCAGTCCTTCAGGTGAACCAGGGCCATTTCAGAGATACTCTCTTCATTTCCATGGAATGGAGTGGACTGACACTCACCCAGAAGGGCTTTGTGAATCTTCAGACAGTTGTGAGGCTCTTGTCTACCTTTACAAACTACCAGGAAAGACTCTCCTTCTGCGGTACTCTAACATCGATGAGTATTATTGTACTGAATAAACTACTTGTCTTAGAGCATCGTTTCTATTAAATCTGAAGACAGATGCTGGTAACTGAAAATAGCCATTGATTTGCTTTCTCTTGTACTGTCTCAACTCCCTAATTTATCTGGAAGAAAAAATAAAGCCCATGTAAAATCAACTCCTCCAGCTTTCTAAGTAAACAGCGAGATCAATCTTATTCATGAATTTGTTGGATAAATGTTTATTTGATTACAAGGAAAGGCAGATTAATCTTAGATGAGAATTTGGCCGATGCAAAATGATCTGGGAGCTGGACCGAGTGACCAAAGAGGCAGGACAAGTGCCGAGCTGGTGGTGCTTTTGCGCTGGCGGTTGGAAGCAATTACCGAATTAATACAAGACTGGACCGTGCTGGGTTTTGACGTAATCCCATGGAGTCTGAGGATATTTCTCCTTTGAGCAATGTCCGTTCAGTGTGATTTTTGTTTCCTTCTTGTTGAGAGTGTTGAAGGACGTCAAGGACCTCAGAGGCTCAAGGAGCTTGGGTAGGAGGCTTCAGGGGAGGCTGGTTGTCACCATCATCATCCTCATTTTTCCTTTCTCCTGTCATCTTGATTTGGAAAGTGAATTAGTGACTTGGGAAAATTGGAGGGTGAAGAGAGAAGAGGATTAGGAGGAGTTGGTGAGCCTTTGTTGGGGCTTCAGGGTAGAGGATAAGGGTTATAGGCATTGTGACTGCAATACAATCTGGTGAATGCAAGAAGGGGGGACCTTTTCTGTATGCTCTTTTGTTCCTCTCCTAAATAAAGTGAATAAGGAACACTCCTGTCCTTTCTTGGCTTGACATTGTAATGGAGGTGTCTGGGCCTGTTGTGAAATTGGCTCTGGTTGCCGGATGTCTTTTTGTGTCTCTCTCAGAGGCTCCGCTGAGAGAGCTGATGATGGACAGTCTGCTCAGGGTAGCTCTAGGGAGGACTTGGACAACCGGTTCCATGCAGGAATAACTGGTCAGCAGGACTGAGTGGGCTAATGAGGTAGGAAGAGGGGAATAGCCCCTTCCCTCCCTAGCCTTTGGCAGAAGAGCTGTATCCAGTGAGGTCAGGGACCTCTGTTGAGATTCTTAGGTGCCAAAGCCCAGTAATGCCTCCGAGGTCCCTTTGAATGGGCTGGACTGGCTTACTCCTGGGCGATTCTTCCCCAGGAATTCCTGGGATTTGTTGATGCGAGATGGTGAAGATTTGATGCCTTGTCTCATGTGAGGAAGCCCAGCTTTCTGAGAGATTTTGCTCAAGGTATGGAACACTGAGGCCCAAAAAGCCCTTAGGGGACAGCTAGTCCACCTTTGGGTGGTACAAACTGACAAAACTGAGGCACAGAGAAATTCAGTGACAAATAGTGCCTTAGTGAACTTCTTGTGAATACAAGGGGAAAATGCTATTATATTTAACAAAGTAAGAAGCTTAAATGGAGTTGGGCAGCTGCATATGGGCCAGCTATCTTGGAACACTGTGTAGTGAGAGACCATAGGGTGAACTAAAGGGTCCAAAGGACTAGAATGTGGAGACGTGGATCCTAGCCCTGTCTCCACTGCTTGCTGGCTGCCAGAGCCATTGTGAACTATGGTTTCCTTCCCTGAAAATCAGAAATATTTAGATCTGATCTGCCTACCTTATAGGATTGTTGTCCCCCCAATAATGAAATCAATAATTTCATCCAATGAAACCAGTGACTAGAAAGATGCTTACTTGAAAATATTAAGAGTAATAATCATTAAGATATCCAAACATTGCTTACTTTAGGTCAAAATACTGGCTATAGGTTGTTGCTCTGCTCATATCAGTTTGTTGAACATCCAGGAAATCCCTGACTTGCTAGTATGGGGGACTTGTTCCAAGGAAGCTGAACAGAAGGTTGTTGGAGGTGAGATAGACTCAGGAAAGTGGAAGGAAGGTGGAACAAGGGGAGGGGGAGACAGGGGAGGAGAGGGCAAGAACAGAGGCCAAAGGCAGCAGCTTGGATGGTGGAGAAGGACCCTCTGGCCCACACTGTGCCAACAGGTTGGGCTCAGGAAAGCTTTGGATGTGCTCCTATTGCGTTGTGAAATTTCACACCTATTCATTTCTTTTTCTAGTTACCCCACATCACTCTTTAAATTGTCTTAGTTCCCACTCTTAGCTCTTTTAAATATGATTTATTTAAAAAGTATCAGCCCTCCATGGAGGAGAGGAAATTAGATAAAATCCCAAACCCCACTTATGCCTTCATTATTCAGCCCAGCGCTGGCCCTCACTGTGGCTGGGATCCTGCCGCAGCAGGAGTCTTGTCAAATGCCTGGGTTTCTCGAGTCTTCCCACCAGACCCCTTACTGTTCCTCCTTTGCCAGTGTATTAGTTATCTATTGCTGTGTAACAAATTACTCCCAAACTCTGCAGCTTAGAGCAACAAACATTTATTATCTCATAGTTTCTGAGGGTCATAAATCTGGGAATGACTTAGCTGGGTGTTTTTGGCACATGTTCTCTCATGAGGTGGTAGTCAAGATGTTGGATGGGACTGCAGTCATCTCAAGGCTTGACTAGGGCTGGAGGAGTCACTTTTAGGTTTGTTCATGTGTTGTTGACAGGCCTCCATTCATCTCAGGCTGTTAGACTGAGGGCCTCAGTTCTCTGCTGGCTGTTGGCCAGAGGCCACTCTCAGTTCTTTGCCATGTAGGCATTTCCATTGGGGACCTGGTAGTGTAGCAGCTGACTTTCTCCAGAATGAGGGTAGGGAAGGAGGCAGGGAGGAAGGATGGGGAAGAGGGAGGGAGAGATCAAAACAGAAACCTGAGTTGCCTTTTTATAATGTAGACTCCACAATTGCATATTGTTACTTCCTATTTTACCGTTATTTGTTAAAACAAGTCATTAAGTCTATCCCACATTCAATGGCTGGGGAAAAGCTTCCAGCTCTCAAAAAGAGGAGGATCAAAGAGTTTGTGGGCATTTTATAAAAGCACCATAGTCACCAGCATTGCTGCCTGGTGATGATTTCCATCCTCCCCTCGCCTCCCCATTCAGTCTGCTGCTCTCCTGTCTGTGCCAACAACTTCCCTTCTGGATCTGGGAATTCCTGGAGAATATGCAGACCCACCTGACCAGACTCTGGGCTGTGGGTGAAATCTCCACCAGGACTTGCCCCAGACTTGCAGGCAGGGCTCTGAACCTGGGGACTGAAGAGCTTCAATCCAAGGTCAGAGAAAAGAACTGGCTTCCAGAGACTTGATGCATCTCCTGGAACAGGATGGAAACTGATCCAGGTAGGACCTATCTTTGGCCATGGAACCTCCATCAAAAAATGACCCCTGCTATCAATAAACAGATAAAGACAGTATTCCTGAGACTATTTCATATGGCGTTTCTAAGCTTGAGAGTGAAGGACAAAGCCTGTGGAAGGAGAAGCATGTTGTGAGAGAATCTTCTTGTGAATTCTTCCCTCTACAATGCTGAAAGCATGCAGTTATCCAGAGAGGCATGAGGGTGCACTACTCCCAGAGACCACTTCATCGGTAATCAATGGCTTGCTCAGGGTAACATGTTCTCTTCAGTTCTTATCTTCCCTTATCTCTCACTTGATGGTGTGGCCATCCTTTCTTTTTCCTTGGATGCCTTGAAGGGCTCTCTCCAGCCTCTCCTGGCCCTTTTGTGACCACATAATCTCTTTCTCACTGAGTCCTCTTGGCGATGCCCTGTGATGCCTTCAGTTCCAGTGGTTATCCTCCCTGCTCTTCTGTCTGTGGTTTCTAACCAAGTACCTCACCAAGTGCCTGGGCTCCATCTACCAACCCACACCTGATAATTTATAAATCTACATCTCCAGCCTGTCCTCTCTCCTGAACAAAGACCCACATTTTCTCACTGGACATCTTCACCAAATGTCTCGTCTGCACAAGTGCCCAAACTGAATCTATATTACTCTTTGCAAACCTAACATACCCATCTCCACTAACAGTGTGGCCCACCCATTCTTCAGCCCAATCTAGGAATCTTGGTGTCATCTTTAGCTTCTTCCTCTTGCTCACACCTGTGTCCAGGTAGGAATCATGTTCTGTTGACCAATTCTACCCCTCAAATGTTTCCCACATTTATCCCTGCAGTTATAAAGCTGGTCCTGGACTAGTGCCCCCATTCTGGAACCTAAGCTCAACAACATTAGTAGAACTTTTGTCTGTGTAACTCATAGCTTGGAACTCTCCACAGTGCCCGGCACATCGTAAGTGCTCAATAAAAATTTGTAGAATAAATGGGTATTGTAACTGATCATCTTGCCCCAGCCATCTCCCTACATCTACCTCTGCCCCACCACCAGTGTCATCTCTCCAAAGCATGCATGTGAGCAAATCAGGTCCTTGCTTAAATTCTCTGAGGGTTCCTCAGTGCCTACAGAGTCAAATTCAGATCTTCATGCCTGCATAAGGGACCCCTGACAGTCTTTCTCCTTACCGTTTTTAGCATTATCTTCTGCCACTTGCCTTTTCTTCTACTTTCCTTGAGGTACTCTGTTTCGCTTAAGTGGAACATGCACTTTAAACTTCCTGATATTTCTTCTCTCTATAATGCTCTTTTCTCTCTCTTTTTTTTTCCACGTAGAAAATAATTCTTTATCGTTCAAGGCCCAGATCAAATGTGACCTCCTCTCAGTGGCTTTCCCCAAGCCCCCCATTATTTATTGCTTCTCCATCTATAAGCACTTTATTATTCCCCTATTATAGCACTAGGTATATTGTATTATACTCATTAAAAAATATGACCTATAATAGTTATTTGTTGCTATATAAAATTACTCCAAAACCTAACAGCTTAAAACATAAACATTTATTGTCTCATAGTTTCTGTGGCAGGAATCTACATGGTTTAGCTGAGTGCCTCTGAATCAAGGTCTCCCATGAAGTGGAAGTCAACTTATCTTTTAGGGCTGTGATCTCATCTGAAAGCTCTACAGGAGGGATCTAATTCCAAACTCACTTATCTGGTCGTGGCAGGATTCATTTTCTCCCAGACTATTGGACTGAGGCCTCCCTTTATTTGTTGCCATATAGACCTCTCTGTAGAGCATCTCACAACACAACAGCTGGCTTCCCTTAGAGCGGTTTGTGAGAAATCATAAGAGAGCACGCCAAAGAGGCAAGCCACAGTCTTTTTATTACTCAACATTAGAAGGGACATCCCATCACTTCTCATATTTTACTTGATAGAGGTGATTCAGTAAGTCCAGCCCACACTCAAGGGGAGAGAATTATACAAGCTTATAAATACCAGGTGGGGAAGGGGGGATTGGTGGCCATTTTACAGCCTGCCTATCACACCTCCTAAACTTGAGTTCCTTGAGGCAGGATCCATGTCTCATTTGTTTTTGAAACTTTATCACGAGTACAGTTCCTAGCAGTTAGTAGGTGCTCAGTGAATTTGGTCAAATTAAATAGAATTATTTTTTTGTAAGAACCTGATCACAAGCAATAAACTGCAGCCAGAAGAACACTCAAAAAAAGACTAAAAATGATTTAAAAATCAAATGTAAAACAAGGTGTCACAGGCTTAGTATCACTCCTCTGCTTCCAGGCACTTCTATGATGGCTTCCCAGTTTCACATAGAAAAGGACAAAAAAGCCAGAAAGCATCTTTTTTCTTTTGACTTGGTACAACTCTAAAATATTTTTGAAAGAAATAAATTAGAATACCATCTCAAAGGTCCTCAGACAACTCAAGAACTTAGACCACCCATGAATCCATCTTCTAATTCATGGAAGATTGACAGCCAGAGAAGACAGGTAATCAAGCATTGATGAATCACTGCTCTTTTCCACCCATCAGTCACACCACAAAACTCTCAAGAAGGAAGCACAGGGATTACAGGGTCTCCGATGCGAGCCACAGTTTTTTTCTTCAGGCTCACGTTTCCAAGGAAAATCCAGAGTCTTTAGCCAATGCCCATGGCTGGATGCTCCTGAGATGTCCAGGGAGGCCCTAAATGCACAGCCACTGTCAAAGATTCATATCTGATACTGATGTTGAGCCCTGGACAGTGATTCAGTCTGACCTCCACACACTGTTCTGGAGCAAGCATCCCTGACAGATGGTGGCCTACAATCTCAATTCCAGCTAAAGTTTTGAAAGGAGAGTCAGCCCGAATTGCTTCATTCCTATGGTTGCCCTTTCCTCTCCTTCCAACAAAGTCCTTTTAAGTTTTTACTCTGTGGTCTCTCCCTGAGTATCTCACCAAGTGCCAAGGCCTCATCTACCACCCACACTCAGATGATTTCTAAATCTACATCTCCAGCCTGTCCTCTCTCCTGAATATGTTTTGGTGACTCTCTCCTTCCACTGCCTGCCTGGTAATACCTGCCCACTGTCACATGACCAGCTCAGCCCAGATTCAATATTCTTCACGGATGAAAACTTTTCCAAGGCCTCTGTCTGCAGATGCATTGACAGCACAGCTGAAGAGGCCCAACTTATTGCGTGGGGGTAGGTGGTGTGGTTGATGGAAGTGCTTTAGGTCTCTAGATTTCTTTTGCTTTCTGTCATGGTATTGGACTAGTACTGGGCTAGCTCAGTGGAAAAGTTGACATGAATCTAGCAGTATTCACTGCTTACTTTAATTTCCTTCTTAGTGCTTTTTTTCCCTTCGAGTTTTAGCTGGCAAACTTTAGAAGCCTTGTTTATCCCACCAACCAGATGGGCAATTTGGGATTAATGGTATCTCTAAAAATACTGTTTGTGAGTGGCACAGGCAGAGCCACGACTTCATGGATAGCAGGTTTCTATCCTTTCACTTAATGCATTGGAAAACTAGTGCTCAGAGAGGCAAAATGACTTGTCCAAGGGACTCAGATACTGCAATATATCTCAAATTGTGGTACTTACTCCGTGAGGGCAGGGTTTGGTTTTTCTCACTGCTATATCCCCAATGCCTAGAAGAGTGCCCACCACATTTATTCGTTCAACAAATACTATTGAGGGAATGAGTGAATGGATAAATTATCCTTGGTCCTCAGCTGTGGTGACCCATTAGGGATGCTAGGATAATTACCATGGCTCTTGACATCTTTCTAGTGCTGTGCCTTGGTCCTCACCTGGGCCAGTCAGATAAATTATGTAAATCCAGGCTGACTCATTCCATTATTTCACTGTATGAGGGTCAACCACATGCCTTCAGATTTATAGATAAGACTCTGTCTTGGACCATTCTTTTTTTTTTTTTTTTAAGTTTATTTATTTTGAGAGAGAGAAAGAGAGAGGGAGAGAGAGACAGACAGAGTAAGCAGGGGAGGGTCAGAGAGACAGGAAGAGAGAGAATCTCAAGCAGGCTCTGAGCTGTCAGCACAGAGCCTGACGCGGGGCTTCAACTCATTAATTGTGAGATCATGACCTGAGCCGAAATCAAGAGTCAGATGCTTAACCGACGGAGCCACCCAGGCACCCCTATCTCGAACCATTCTCAACCATGAAACCTTGGAGGGAGGTGGGATTTCTAGGGCCCTTTGAGAATGGTGTCACAAGTCCTTAGCTTTTTAGCCCACTAAATGTGCCTCTAATGCTTTTGCATTAATGTGCTTTATATAGTCATTGATAATAATGACCAGTGCAACGGTCTCTGTGGTTTGCCTCCCACACAGTATCCGGGTGCCCTAGAGTTTGGCAGCTTTGGGGAAGGATAAACAGGCCTCAACGATGAGGTGACCCTGCTGCACAGTGAAGTGTTGCCCAAGCAAAAGGCAGCTATCTATGGCTCACACCATCATTTATTTTTAATGCGTTTTTGTGTGTTTGGTCTTTACCCTTTCTACTGTCTTTCTCTTCTTTGTCTTCTTTGAAGTACATTAAAAACGATAAGGAAAAAAGGGAGCCACATGGGTGCTTCTGGAATGCTATTGTGGTCATCGATTTGTGGGATGTCTTAGCGTTAGAAGTAACGCTGGGACAGATGAGAGTTGAACCTGCAGGCCACTGCGGAAGGTTTACAAAGCAGGGCTTGGGAAGTAAGCTACGTGAAGAAGTAGTGCCTGGTTAACATACTTGTCATAGTATATGTGTGCAGAGGTTGAATTCTCTGTTGCTCAGAATTGGTTCACCCCTTTACAGATGAAGTATAATGACTCAGAGCCTCGTTCCCTCTACCTGACAAGCTGAGTCTCAGAGTAGAGAGGGGTGGAAAGGAGAGAGGGAGAGAAATAGAGGGAGGGAGAGACCGAGACAGAGTGAGTGAGGGAGAGAGAATAAGTGAGAAGGAATGGATCTAATTGAATGAGAGGCTTCCCAAAGTGAGCTAGTAATAGTTTTTTCTCCTCAAATTACTCTTTAGCATGGATGATTCTGATTTGACTGCACTGTGCATAATTCTTCAGCTAAAGCCTCTTACATATTTTTGCAATATGTAAATATTAGGAACTTTATGTGTGTATGAATATGGGGAACTGTTAGAAATTTGAGCCAAATTATTTTTTAATGAATGCCCATGGAGACTTGATTTTGGTGCTATTTCAGACTGGAATTGATCCTACGTATTTTATATAATGTAATTTCTATAAACTAAGCATCAGACCAACGAGTGCAATTTGAGGTTTGCACTTACTTGCCTGGAAATCATAGATGTTTAGGTTTTTCTTTTCTGAGAAATTAGTTTTTAAGAGATCAACACTGGTAAATATGGAAATAAAATATAATTAGGTGTTTATAATTTCACAATGAATAAATAATAGACTATGCTCGTTCCACAGTTATTTGTATCTGTTTTATTTATATTTTTAGCACATACCTAGCAAGATAATGCTGTGTTGTTGTTTTTTTTCCTGAGCTGTCATGTAATCAGCAATGGGGCTTAGCCTAATCCAAATTCAATATTGGTGATGATGAAGTAAAAAACTCTCTTAATAAGGATCATAATAGAAGAGACACGTGTCATAGCACTTTGTCCAGTTTTGCCCAGGGTTTGTTGAAAATGAACTGTGTTTTTCTCACTGTGCCACATATTTGGAGAGTGGCATTGACTGGTTAATGACTGCTGGTAGCTTCTAAGTCACAATCATAATGTGAGCTTAATCAACAAGGTGTATTTAGATAATTTCATCCCTGAAAGGATGGACATACCCATGTGTGTGGGCAGTTGTATACGAGCATGTGTAGGAAGAGATGTGAGTGTGAAACTGGTTTTTGCCTGGATATTGATCTGTGTGCCTTTTCACCCAAATGCCACAAGATCCTGTTTGGTGTCCCTGGAACATTCTCCATGGCTAGTCCAGGGGTTCTGAGAAGTCATGAGATGTGTTCTTCCAGTGGCGAGGGATAGTCACTGCTTTCAGATGCCGGCCCTCTCTTTTTAACTGAGCTCAGTAGGCTGTAGTGTCATTTGCCCCAGCCTCATGGGTGGTCTGCTTTCTGAGAAGCTTCTTAAATCCTGCTGGTTTCCCCTTTCTTCCTATCTTCTGCAATAGCACCCTGAAGCCAAATTCCTATTGTCTGAAAACACCGTTCCGAAGTTAGGTTTTCTGCACGTGGTGACCGTGTGTTAAATTTTTTTCAACCTTTACAGTGGATTGAGGTCAATTTTGGAAGGAGTTAGAGCTGGATTAGGAATGCATCTTCACACCAAGTCACTATAGGACCAACTAAATAAGCAGGCAGAAGATTTACTGAGCCCTCCTGATGGAAGAATTTTGTGGAACACCCAGGAAGGACTTGGTTTCTGATGATCTGGCTGGGATGAATCATGCACACTGCACCACTTTCTAGATTCATTTTGGTAATTGGGATCTTATAAATGTCCTGTTTATTCATCTAGCCCAGGGAGACCCAGGAAGGGTTGTCTCTCCTTCACTCCATAGGACTATTTAAATAGCAATGTAGGTATTCCTTGCTTTAAGGAGGCTGGAGATAAGACAAAAATCTAAATTTGCAAGCAAATGCCTTACAGAATGATAGTTCACTTTACAAAAGGGTTAAAATGGGCTTCTTTAAGTAGCAAGTGACTATAAGTAAATTTTTTTTTACACCAGTGTGTCTCTTTTCTCTACCCTTGAATTGGAAAGACTATAGCTACTGTCTTACTTCCAAGGATTTTAGAAAGAAGTTCTGGGCAAGAGAAGTCCTAGGAGTCAAACTCAGAAATGGGTCACTAGCACTTTCCTTAGAAACTTTTTCCTTTGTCCAACAGTGTGCATTATTTCAGTCATTTCTATGCTAGATAAGAATTCATATTCTTATAGTTTTAGCTGGTAAATGACTTTTCCAGTTATTAGAGACAGGCAGCAGGCAGTCAACCTGTTGTGACAACACAGAGGATTTAGTTTTGGACATAATTTTTGTACCTGCTAATGGCTGCTTGGGCGACTTAACTTCTTGTACCTCACCCTCCCCAGCTGAGAAGTTGCATCCTCTTCTTTCCTCTTGAACTTCAGGGATGCCTTGAATTTTGAGCTGAAGTAGCTCTGCAGCTAGTGCTGAGGCTAATCTTACTTCTGCATTTTACTGGAGGTGTTAGGAGTCGGGGGTAGGCTGGGAGAGCTTTGTTCCCTTCCTTTGGTTTGAAGGTCTTTTGGGGAGTCTGATCACTTTCTCAAGACAGAAACACAGAAAAAGCCCATAGGATTTTTTCAGAGACTTCCAACAGGAGTTTCCAGAACCCGCTTGCTACTGTTCACTGGTCCAAAGCGATTCCAGAAAATGTCTTCAGAGCTTGGCACAGTGGTCTAAGAGAACTTGAACATAGAATTAGCTCTTAATAAATATTTGTGGAATGTTGTTGGCACAAAACACACATACCACCCTTCATCCCTACCCTCAGAGGCAGCTTGCATGCACATTTGGCTACTGAATTCCATGTCATGCTCTGGAATGTGCTGACCTTCCTTCCTAGGGAAGATGACACTCCTGGAGTGTTACTATTAGTAGGGCAGCTTTTGCTCTGATCTGTCAACACTCCCTCACTCTGGGTCTTTATTAAGCAATGACAAACTCAAGAAGCTGTGGCAGTCAACATGACAGACCACCCTCTCTCCTTGAAATCTCTTCTTTTGGCTGCTCTGAGCCCTTGCTTGCATAGTTTGTATCTACCTCCCTGCCCATCCTTCCCAGTCTCCTCTTTCGGTTCTTTCTTTTCATCATTAAATAGTTGAGTTCCTCTAAGTGCAGTCCTTGACCTTTTTCTCTCCCCTCTGTTCTCTTCTCATCCTTTCTCTTCCCTGTTCCCTTCTTTTCAATAACTTCATTAATTCTCATTGTTTCGATGACCACCTATTTAGCAACGGCCCCTAAATTTCTATGTTCAGTCCATGTTTCTCTCTTGAGTTATAAATCCATATATTTGACTCTCCACTTGACAGTTTCGCTGACAGTCTCCCAAACTTCCCAAGTGCAACATGTCCCAGACAGAGCAAAGCCCTCTCTCTCCGCTCCACATCAAGTCCCTCTATGCTTTCTATACTCTCTCTCATCTGAGTAAGCTACTCCATAACCCACCCAGGTTCTTAGGGCGGAACCTTGAGAATATTTCTCATCATCTCTCCCTTCCCATACTCCCAACATTCAAACAGTGGTCGAGCCCTACAAATTATGTCTTTAACATTCCAAAATTTCCACCTTAGCTTAACCATCCTTGTCTCTCTCCCGGTCGCTGCATCTTTGTCTCTCCCCTGGTAGCTTCTAACTGGCTTCCTGGCAGCAGTTCTTATACCTCTCCTTTCCCCTGCCCCCCAACACTTTCCTTTCTTAGCAGCTTCTTCCTTCCTACCTTCCTTTTTGCTGATTTAAATCTTTATTTGTGCTTTCCTCATTTAAAAATATCCTTTCAACTTTCTATTTTGAAATGATAGCTTCATAGAAAGTTACAAAAATATGTTGCAGAGAGGTCCCATGCACCCTTCACTCTGTTTCTCCCAGCTTACATAATTGTAGTACACTCTTAAAACCAGGCAACTGACATCGATGCAATTATTCACATTTTACTGGTTTCACATGCACATGCATGCGTGGTTACTCATGTGTGTATATGTATGGCTCTATGCAATCTTACCACATGTGTAACCACTACCACCATCAAAGTATGGACTGCTTCATCACCTCAAAGATCTCTCATGCTAAAGAAGGCTCCTTTAAAACACAATGTGATCCAGTCACTGCCTTGCTTAAAACGCTTTAAGGATTTTAAAGCCCTGAATCCTTAAATAAGGGCTATAGGTGCCTGTGTAATCAGGCTCCAGGTACCTCTCCAACTGCCCTCACCCTCTCCCCACCAAACCAGCTAAGTCCTCTTCATCTGTCAGGTATCAGCTTAAAGATCTTTCTTAGCCAGTCTCCTTGACATCTGCAGCTAGGTGAGGTTCTCCTGTGGTTTGTTTCCTTATGACTGTCCTTCATGGAACCTGTCATACGATTGTAAATAAATAGATATGCATGTAGCTTATTAATTTGAGTTCTCTCTGGCTGCATTAGAGGGTTTGGGGTGCCTTGCTCACCACTGTATCTTTTTTTGTCTAATGCAATGACTGGTCTAGCAGGTGCTCAGGGAATGCCTGTTAAGTTAGTGAACAATTTTCGCAAGCCAGCTGGTTGCGACTGAGACGTGGCCTGAGGCCACAGAACTGGGCAAAGTCGACTTGCATACATGAGTATCTGCTCCGTGGACTCATCTTCAACCTTCCCAAGGGTGCCCTGTCTGAGAACCTGGACATCCACAGCCCACACCACTCAGAACCTCAAGCTGGTGTTTTCTGTCTCATTCCCACCCCAGTATTCTTTCTGGGAGATTGGAATTGAGAACAGCCCTGGCCAGTGTTCTTTTTAGACAGATCTTTGAGATGCTTTCAAGAATATCAGCTGGATATTCATCTGAGCTTGTTTCTCTCTGGGTCATTGCCATGGTGGCACTTTGAGAGGGTTATTAATTCAGAGCTGTGGGAGCTTCTAAGTTGGATGGCACCTGGTGAGTCCTTGAAAAGCTTTTAGATCTGCCCTCTCTCGATGCATCCGTGTGTTCCTTGCTAAGCGTCCCCCACGCTCCCCACTGATGAGTCATTTCTATCCCCACTCTTACTCTCTCTGAGAGGACTCTGTGAGGTTTGTATTTGTGGACGCTAATATTTGAAGGATCCTTATGTTGACTGGATAGACAGTATGTTCCTGAATGACTACAATGTAACCAGCCCTCTGAATATTTGGAAGGGAGGAAATGGGGGCCTCCCACTGGGATGTGGCTTTGCCAAGGTGGTGCTACCATGTGGTGTCCTGACCATCTGTGGAGGGTACTAGTTTGGTGGGACTGGCTCTAACTGGTGTACCCCTCTGTGGTATCCTTCTTTAGGAGCATACGTTCCCTTATGAGCAATGGTGGGTTTGGTGGAGTTGGGAGCTCTGGAAAAGGGTGAACTCCTAACAGTAGGCAAAGCTCCCAGTTCTTTTGTGACAGAGTCAGTCATGGGCATTGCCTTGGGTGCTGTGGGCAGATTCCTGCAAAGCCTGGGAAGATAACCCAAGTTTTTCTTCCCTGCCAAATAGAAGGCCGAGGGTCTTCACATTCTATGGCTCATAGCTGCTGTCTCAGGCTGGCATCTCTCTTTTGGGTATGCTGCGGCTGTAAAGAGAGTCCAGCCTTTCATGCCAACCCTCAGGTGATGGGCCCCTTGGGCTGTGTGCTCTAAGGTCACAGTTTAATGTCCATCCCTGATTAATGATGTCCATCCCTGATTTGCTAATGTTTCCAGTAACATGATACTTGGGATGGAGAAGAGTAAGAACCAGTGGATAGACCTGGTCATTGTGATACTATGCTACACTTCTTTGCTCTGCCTGCCAGGCCACTCTCCTCCGTGGTTCCTGTTACTGTGCAGGGCATGGGCTTCTACTAGTCTCCTGGGCACGGGCATGGATTCTTCAGATAGCAGTGCAGTGCTGTCCCACAGTGCCCCTGAACTCTGCCCTGGGAAAGCTCACACAAAGCTCCCTCTGACCTCCTCCCTGTGCCTGGAGGTGGTGTGAATGTGAACAACTGTGCAGGTTGGAAGGCCCAGCCCCAAACAGCTCTTATTTGTTGCTCCTGTTACGGTTGATTTCTGTGGTTTGGGTCAAAATCCTGGTGACTTTCATGGTGCCGCCTTGTGCAGTGCACTCCACAGTATCCCTTCTCTTCCTCTCTGAACACCACTTTCTGTCCTCATCGACTGGTTACACCTTCAGGGGGACACGACTCTTAGGGCAAGAGGACATGGATGGCATCTATCCCTGGTAAAAGGGTTAATGCCAATATCTTTCTTGGCCTTTATCTGATGTAACTGCAGGTGGTTGTGAGGGGCGGGGGTAGGGCCCCAGTTCTTTCCCCAGCCTGTGCTCCCTGTCCTTCCTCTATGTTGGGCATAATGTGGTTTTGGTTAAAATGGTGTTGAGGGGTGACAGGTCAGATCCTTTGGCCCTTATACTGCCATTTCTGCTTCTCGCAGGTCACCCAACCTGTCTGCAGTTCACCCTGAACATGACCGAGGCCGTCAAGACCTACAAGTGGCAGTGCATAGAGTGCAAATCCTGCATCCTGTGTGGGACCTCGGAGAATGACGTGAGTCTGGGACTTCCCTTGCAGAGGGTAGAAATCCAAGGGTCTGGGAATCCTCAGAAGGGTGGAAAAGAAGGAAGGACTCTTGTCATTGGGCTCCTGGGGAAAATGTCAGAACCCCTGCCTGCCCGACAGGGACCTTAGGTGCTCTCTGTGCCTGTGGAGGGAGGTGCAGGAGGTAACAGCCAGAGGCTATCTCACTGGCCACTTGTCCTCGAGGGTTCAGTGACAGACAGTGGTCCCCACTGCTTATGGGTGAATGTGCCTGACCATTTATACCATGCTCTAGAGTACTTGATCTCGTTGGGTCTAAATGTGAACTATAATAAATGCAGAATGAAAAACAAAACACTTTTTGTTATAGACAATTTCAAACTTATACAAAGGTACAGAAAATAATGAAACTGGTATAGCCTACTACCAGCTTCAACTATGATCAGTACTGTCCAGTCTTGTTTTATAAATACTCCCACATTGTCCCACATAGTCCTGGCCATAATATCACTTTACCTGTAATTATTTCATATGTTTCTAAAAAAGGTAAGGATTTACTTTTTAACAAAAATGATAAAAATGTTAACCTAACTAAAGAAGAATCAATAATTCCTTGATATAATCAAACATCCAGTTAACATCCCTATTGCCTCAATTGTCTCGAATGTTGCCTTGCCTTAAATTGTCTTACATGTTTTTTATTGTAGCTTATTTATTTGAATTGGGATCCAGATAAGGCTCTTACATTGCAGTTAGTTGATATGTCTTTAAAGTTTCTTTTAATATGTAGGTTTCCCCTCCATTTTGCTCTCTTTTTTCCCCTTGAATTTTTGTTGAAGAAATCAGTTAATTTGTTCAGTAGAGTTTCCCAGGACTGTATTTTTACTGACTGCATCCCTGTAGTGGTGAGTGGATTGTAGAAGTTGACATTTCCCTCTGTTTCTTATATCTCTTGTATACTGGTGCTTCGAATTAGAATCCTGATCAAAGTCAGGCTCTCTCTCTCTCTCTCTCTTTCTGTCTCTAATATTAAAAAATATTTATTATAATAGAGTATATATGGGAATTGATTATACACACACACACATCTCAAGACTACTTCATAAATAGTGTGTATTCTTTTATCAAGGAGTATGTAATGCCTGGCGTATCTCTTTTTGTGAAGGTAGCAGCTATTGATGATCTTCAACTAGATTGACTATTTTTTAAATGTTTATTATTATTTTTGAGAGAGAGAGAGAGTGCAAGCGAGTATAAGTAGGGGAGGGGCAGAGAGGGAGAGAATCCCAAGCAGGCTCCACACTGTTAGTGCAGAGCCTGATGTAGGGCTTGAACCCATGAACTGTGAGACCATGACCTGAAACAATAAATCAAGAGTCAGATGCCCAACCACTAAGCCACTCAATTGCCCCTAGATCAACTGTTTCATTAGAGGTTGCAAAATAGTATTATTCATATTTTGTAATTTCTTCTTTGTTTACTAGCTGGAGTAATTCTGCAAAGAGAAATTTTCCAACCTCATATTTGGTTACTCTCAGGTTTAGATTATATAGAAAAGGTAGGATTAATGCTTGGTTCTTTCCCTCTATTTATTAGTTTTCAAAATCACAGGGTAGTTTCAACAGCTATTTGTGATAAAGAGAAAACACTCACAAAAATAGGAATTGTGGGATACGTCTTAATATGATAAACTTTTTATACTGTAGAACTAAATCCATTATTTTATTTAATGGGGAAACACTAGAGGCAGTTCTACTAAGATCAGACACCAAGTAAGGATGCCACTATTTCCATGACTGTTTACCATTATTTTAGAGATATTAGCCAATGTGATTAGACAAGAGAAATCAACTACCAGTATAAGAATGGTAACAAAGTAGCAAAACTCTAATTCAAAAACTAGAATAGTATATCTGAAAACCCTAGAGAGTCAATGATAAAATTATCTCAAACATTAAAGGTAGCAAGATATAAAATTATCATACAGAAATTAATAGCCTTCATATGCACAAATAACAGCCAGTTAGAGGACACAATAGTAGAGAAATCCCAGTTATAATAGCAACAAAAAAGAAATACTTAGAGATAAATTTACAATAGTGTGTAAATCCCATATAAAGGAAAAAAAAGTTTTTTTTGAAAAAATGTTTGAAACACTTTTGAAAAAAACACAAAAGTAGACTTTGAGCAAATGGGAAGACATTTTTGCAATCTTGGATAGAATGATTCAACATTTTTCCCGAGTTAACTTGCAAATTTAATTCAAACTCAATAAAAACACCAAACAAGCTCTTGTATGGAATTAGATAAATTGATACTTAAGTTCATATGGAAAAATAAACATGCAAGAATAGTCAAGAAAACACTGAAAACAACAAATTACAACTGGAGACTAGCCCTACCAGTTATTAAAACATACTATAAAGCCTCTAATTAAAACAGTATAGACAAAGAGACCGATGCAATAGAAAAGAAACCCATAGATTGACTCAGCTATCAATGGACCTTTTAGTATTAGGATAAAGTTTGCCTCTAAAATTACAGTTTTATGAATGGTGCTGACACAATAGGGCAATCATTTGGGAAAAGATAAAGTTAGGTCCATATCTCACATAATCTATAAGAACAGTCTATAAATGGACAAGGGATCTAAATATAAAAAAATAAAACCGTATTAGTATTAGAAGAAAACATGGGTGAATTTCCTTTTAGTCTAAATATAAGGAAAGATTTTCTGTGACTCAGAATTAAGAAGCAATAAAGGAAAATATTGACAAATTTGGCCACATAAAAGTTTGCATAGTAGGATCGCCTGGGTGGCTCAGTCAGTTAAGCATCTGACTCTTGATTTTGGCTCAGGTCATGATCTAACTGTTCGTGGGTTTGAGCCCTGTGTCAGGCTCTGTGCTGACAGTGCAGAGCCTACTTGAAATTCTCTTTCTCTCTCTCTCTCAAAATAAACATTTAAAAAATTGCATAGTAAAAAATATTATAAAGTAAAAAGGCAACTAACAAATGGGGAGGAAATATTTGCAGCATATACCACAGATAAAAAGCTAATACCCCTAATATATAAAGAACTCTTAAAGTTTGAGGGACAAGGGACCAAAGACCTGATAGAAAATGGGAGGTGGAGGGGATGGGCTAAATGGGTGATGGGCATTAAGGAGGGCACTTGTTAGGATGAGCACTGGGTGTTATATGTAAGTGATGAATCACTAAGTTCTACTCCTGAAACCAATACTACGCTGTATGTTAAACTTGAATTTAAATAATTAAATAAAAAAGAAAGAAAATGGGTAAAAGACATGAAAGAAGATTCACAAAAGATGTAAAAATAGACCTTAAACATTTGAAAGAAAATTAGTCTGATCACTCATAATTAAGAAAATTCAAATAAAAAAAATTTGGGATACTACTTCTTGCCTGTAAAACTGGGGAAAAAAGCATAAGAGAATACATTCTGCTGATGAAGCTGTGGAAAATTGGCACCCTCATACATTGTCAGCGGGAATACAGAGTGGTACCACTCTTTTGTAGGGACATTTAGCGACACCTACCTAACACAACTACTATGCACTTACCTTTTGACTCAGCAATCTCATCTTTAGGAATCTACCATGAAGATATACTTAGAACACTATGAAAATACATGTGCATTATTCATGGGTGCATTGTTTATAATTATAAAATATTGGAAATGACCTAAATGTTCATATGCAGAAGAATGGTTGAATAAATGATGGCACAGCCATCATTGGAATACTTGCAGCTATAAAAAAAAATGAGGCAGATTTTTATAAATTTATATGGAATAATTTCCAGTATATTTCCAAATTTAATATTCTTAAATGAAAAAAGCAAAGTCAAAATAACATCTATATCTAGAGTATGCTGCCATTCTTACAAGAAAGGCATAGGAAAAAAATATATATGTTTACTTATATAAAAGAAATACAGGAAAGATAAACAAGAAACTAAAGAGACCAGTTACCTACAGCAGTGAGAGGGAATGGGGTAGAAAGAATAGGGAAATAGGGGTGGAATAGCACTTCTCTGAGAATGCCTTTTTGTATTGCACTGACACTCAGGACCAAGGTATTGTTGTACATACCCTATTACAGGTAAATACTAAAATCAACCAGGATGTGGGGGAAACTGAAGCTGGAATATGAACAGTAGCAAATGAATCTAATGTAAATAGATAGCATAACCATACTGAAGGGTGGGGAAAGAAAGAACTAATTTAAGGCTAAAGGTAGAAAGACTACATAAGTATTATACCCTACTTAGTAAATTTGTTTCTTATAGGCATATGTTAGTCATTCTGAAACTACTTTATGTGTGTACAGGTCCGAACCAATAAGTGTATATTGTGGTAATGAGAGCCAGTTTTCTCCATGTCAGAGAAAGAAGAGTCAAATAAAGAGGGAAGGCTAGACTGAATCCTGTGGTGTTGGGGTGGAATAGGGTATGTCAGTATAAATTTATGATTTTTGATAAAACATATTGCTATATGCTTATATATTTTATATAAGATGTGTGTATATATATATTTATATATTTTGTATAAGATGTGTGTGTATATGTATATTGTTGTACAAACCCTATTACAAGTAAATACTAAAATCAACCAGGATGTGGGAGGAACTGAAGCTGGAATATGAACGGTAGCATACATACATATGGATACATACAGTAGTATACATACATATGGATAGACACAGAAATGAATACGGTTGTGTGCTTGTGTACCTACACATACATTTACTCCCTAATTCTATTGGCTGGGAGAGCCTAGAAGCAATGACCACCCAGAGGTGATAAGGATCCATGACACCCAGATATTGGTTTCTAAGTACCATTCTCCAGGAAAAGGAATTAAGAGCCCTTGGATAAATGGCTGATCCTAGGGCTGAAAATACAAGAAAAGTCTGGAGCATCCTGTGGTACTAGAAAGTAGGGAAGTGCTCAAAAATTGATAAAACATGCCTAAAGGACACAGGAACTAACTTGAAGGAGCTCCTAATGGCAAATCCGGGATAATTTGAGCAAAAGAGTAAATAATGTTATGCTGCATTATAATGCAAAGAACAAAATCCATACTGCTATTTAAAATTTGAATAAATAAATAGGGAAGAGTTAAACTCTTTCTCAGAGTAGAATTCCAATTAATAAATGTGGAGGGAAGAGGGAAATCACCAGAAGGCAAACATCACTGTTTTGGGTTATTGCAAGCAAGAACAATTGATGCCAGAATTAGTGGGCAAAAGTATGATCAGAAACAGAATATTTGCATAATCTCAAGGTATCCCCTCAACCAGATTACTTATTAATACATTATAAAGGGAAAAATTATAACTTCACAGTGGAAAATCTGGCAGACTCTACCTAAACTATTTGATCAGAGTAACATTACTAGTAACAAGACATATTGGTATCAATGCCCTGATATGATGCACTAAGGAGGGCACAATATCCCTTTTGTAGTATTCTTGCCCAAAGTACATGCCCTCAATCTTCTCATGAAAAAAGATCAGACAAACTCAAATTGAGTGACATTCTGTAAAATTCCTGGCCTAGATTCTTCAAAAGCATCAAGGTTGTGAAAGATAAACTGAGAAGCTGTCACAGATTCAAGGACACTAAGAAAATATGTGAGACAATGTGAGATCCTAGGTTGGATATTGGGAAAAGAGACAGAAGTGAGAAAACTGGTGAATTTCAAATGAGGTTTGCAGATTAGTCAATAGTATTATGTTAATGGTAATATCCTGCTTTTCATGATGGTGCTATTGTATTCCCTTAACACTAAGGGAAGCTGAGTAGAGTGTGTACAGAAACTCTCTGTACCATTCTGCAACTTTCTCTAAGACTAAATTTATGTCCAGATAACAAACCAAAAAATAATGGGATGTTTCCCTAGCATGAGTTTTTTTTAAAATAAATAGTATCTTTATGAACCCAAGGACTTAAATATATTTTATTTGTTTCAATCCATTACAGTTAAAATTGTCCTATATTTGGCCAGAGAGAATGTAATCAGGTTGGGTCTTGGGTCCATTTGACATGACCCCAATAGAATTTGATGGTTTCCTTGCTTTCCAATACGTGAAGATATTTATACATTTCGTGCCCTGGACCTGGAACCAGCCATTTCTTCAAGGACTTCTGATTCACTTCAGTGGGCAATGATCTTTAGAGAACATAATAGGGGTGCTGGGGTGCTAATTTTTACCTCATTAGTCATTGTTTCGGGGCACTTTCAATGGACAGAGCTAGAAAATATGTTCTGCTTGTTTTAAAGATAAAATGCTGAATTTGTATGGATACTTGAATTTATACTGATACTTCTAATTCATACTCAGAACTAACTATAGGGTTTTTATGTAACTTCATTGATCTTACATCTGTATTGTCTTTCAAGCATGTCAAAATTCTTGCTTCTCAATAACAACATAATCACTCATTTGATACATATGAGTTTCAGAATATTAATTACAGTTACCACCAAAAACATGATTGCTGAAAGGAAATATATTTAGATGTATACACATACACACACTTATTTCTGTTCCTAAGACTCAGATGATGACTAAGGATGTGCATTCAAACTACTTGGTTTAGAGTCACTTGGAATGGTTACTTTCTGTGTGGTTGTGCCATCAACAAATACATAATTAGATTCACTTGTTTCATTTTTCTTTTGTTTTTAGAGAAATTACAGTGTGAATTTTGTTTTGTGACTAGGCAAAATATTTACTGGTTCCAGAATCAAGTCTATTAAAATAAACAGAATATTCAAGAAAATCTGTCTTCTATTCCTACTCTTTCACACTATTCTCTCGCTGTGCTCATAGGTAACCATTTAAAAAAAATATGGTTTATCTTTCCAGTCTACTTAAATATAACACTATATGTATATGTGTATGAATCCATATGGCTAATGAATCCAGAAAAAGATTGCATTTTCTTAGAAAATAGTAACAAACATGTTTTCCTCACCTTGCTTTTCACTGGATATCTTTGAGATTACTCCACCACAATATATAGACATAATCTTCATTTCTTCCTACAGCTGCATAGTTCTTCATTCATTTATTCAAACAGTCTCTTATTGAAACACGTTTGGGTTAGTTCTGGTCTTTGGCTTTACAAACAGTGTTAATGCAGAGGTTTCTCATTGACTTGGTAGAGATGTAGGGGAGGAATCAAGGAGTGAGGCTGCTTGGGAAGTAGGGTACCTCTCACATAGCTAGGGATTTACCATGTACATCCCAGACTAGGGTTCCCATTCTACTGGAACTATAGCCATTCTACCGGAACTGCTTCTCTGGTACTTGGGAATAAGAGGTTCTTAAATTATGTTTTTCAGGGGGGTTAGCATGAACTGGTTGATCTGGGTGGACTTGATAAGCAGTTATCCTGAAAAGCACATGGAAAAGAGGAGAATGTGGTGCTAGACAATAGTCAACCCATTAAAAATGTATTTAAATCCAGAGACACCTGGTTTCCCTTTGGGAAAGTCTAATACACTGGATTCTACCTTCTTATATTTCTTGTGTCAGCACTGTAATAGGAGTTATGTGTCTTAAAGACTTTAGTAATACTGTTTCTGACAAGTCTCTCCCTATTTTCTGTCCCCATCCTAACTTGTTTCTCCTTGTATTATTCCTAAACCATATTGTCACATAGCTTACTTCAGCTCCAAACTAATGGTATATATAACTTTTTTGGAGTAAACCACACCGTCCTGGTTTTCATCCCAACTCTCTGACTGCTGCCTTAGTCTCTTTTTTCTCTGTTTATCCCTTAAAGTTGGTATTCCCAAGCATCTGTTTTTGGCCTTTATCTCAGTAACCTTTTTTGAGTCCTTGATATTTCAGAAAATTCAATGAAAGCTATGTACTTACTCTTTTCTCTGAAAAATTTACATTTGTGCATATAATTTCAAAGTTTATATAATTTCAGGAAGTTCATGGACATCCCTCCATGAGTTCAAGTTCAAGGACATCTGTAATATACTCTGGGCTTCCTCTCTTAGGACCTCCATTGTCATCTAATCACCAATGACTGCCAAATCCATATCTCATGATCAGGCATCTTTCCCCCTGTCCAACTGCCTCAAGGGCATCTCCATTGCATGATCTGTGGAGGTATAGAACATGTCTCCAGCTGAGATTGCCTTCTGTCTCCCACGGATCTACTCTTCTGCCCGTATCTCTATGGGTGGCTGTATCATCTTGCTTGCTGACCAAACCACAACCTAGCAACATTCTTGATTTCCTCTTTATCATTTTCTACATCTAATCAATGACTTTCAAATGGCAACAGGGCCCTTGCCTTTTCCCCATGCCACAACCAAAGTTCAGAGTTCACCTCTCACCTGGATGGTGGTAGTAGCATCCTAAGTGGTCTTCCAGCCTTCAGAACCAACCTCTTTCCACCCATCTGTCTATTCTTACACAGCAGCTAGTGAGAGCTTTCTAAATTCCATGTGTGACCAGTCACTCTTCTGTTGCTAACTCTTTAAAAGCTTCCCATCGCGTCATTGAAAGGTGTTAGTATGATTTAAAAAAAAAAATCTTTCATGATATCTCCTGCCTTATTGCTTGCTCACTGGGGTTTCCAACTTTAATACCTACCTTTTTCCAGGATCTCTGTACTGAGGGGTACCAGGGTGAGATTTGATACAAAACTTAGTTTTTGCAAATGACTTATAAGCCATCCAAGCAGGTCCCAAGAATAGAGCAGAGCCGAACCTGGATAACAGGGACCGGATTACAAATGCATAGCTACAGTGTACAAGTTCTAAAAGAGATGTGGAGAGGAGGTCGGACAAGGTTCTGCCCCAAGGGCCTTACGGTCTGTAAAGGAGAGGACAAAGGAGGAATATTCCAAAAGGAACCATTCCAGAAAACAATTGTGTGTACATGCCTACCGTATACCTGGCTTTGTGGCATAAGGCAAAGTGCGATTAAATGTCATAAGAGAGGAAACTATGGGGATGCAAGAGGGGAGAGAGAACTTCCATTAGATGTAGATTAGTGACGTCTCTATAGAACAGAAGAGCTGAAACACTTGAGATGGGTAGGGAATGGTCCAGAAGAGCAGGAGTCAGGGGCTGCAAGAGTGTCCAGGATCAGGAGCACAGGTGTCTACTGCGTCCTTGGAAGTTAAACACAGCCCCAGAGAGTCCTATTCTCACCCGGGCTCCAGCCTCCAGCCCCTTAGGAGGCTTTTGGGGTCTGAAAGGTGGGATCACATCACATGCATTTCTCTGTATCGGCATAGAGAAATCCTACAAAGGTTCTGAGGTGTCATAGATGTTACCATCAAGTATGGTTGTTGCTCATTTCACAGATGGAAAGGGTGAGGTTAAGAGGAATTCAATTAAAATTTTCAAACATTCAAAGTTCTTTCAATGCACTAGGCAGTCATCACGGGGAATGTAAGAATGCATGGAAGTGTTTTTCTGCCTTATGGAGACAGGGTGTTTGGCTACAGGAGTTGAGAAGAATAAGGAAACTCTTTAAGCTTGAATGGGAGGTCAAGGAAAGCTTCTTGGGAGGAGGTATGATTTAAGCAGAACCCTAAAGTGGGGGTTGAGTTTGCATAGTTGGGCAGGCAGAGGGGGAATTTCCAGGTATGGGCAAAGCACAAAGCATATTCAGGAGACAGTGAAGACTTCAAATGGGGCCTGGAAAGGGGCATTCAGGCAGGCGGATCTGCACAGGAAAGGCTGGAGGAGTAGGTGGGGGCCAGACACTGGCCCCAAATAATTCACTCTCTCTCTCATCCTCTCCACCTATTCTGTATTCCACCAGGACCAACTACTCTTCTGCGATGACTGTGACCGTGGCTATCACATGTACTGTTTAAATCCCCCGGTGGCTGAGCCCCCAGAAGGTAATGATGAGGTTGACAGTAGCCACAATAGCTACTCCTACTGCTTACTGAACCCTCACTATGGTGCAGGCCTGTCCTGAGGCCTTTACGTGTCTTGTCTCATTTAATTATCACAATCCTATGAAGTAGGTATGGCCACTGCCGTTTTATGGATGAGGACACTGAGGCATGGTTCCACCCCCTGAAATTACAATTTGAGGGCCAAGGAGAGATTTCCCGGACATGTGGCTGAAGTGGTGGGGGGGTAAGCTTCCGGGGGAAATGGCCCAGGCCTGGGTGCTGCCAAGGAAGGAGGGTCTTTACAAACAGTTCAGCTGATCGCCTCTGACCATCTAACTGTTTTCTGAGCAGCACTTACTCTCTGCCGAGCTGCAGGCTCCGGCCCATTTTCAGGCCTGAGACTCAGTCTCTGAACTGTGAAAGTCAAAACAGAAACGGGGCTCGCAGGAGTTAGGGCCAAGGGACAGGGCTCGAGGGTGTGAGAGGGGCTGCTGGTAATGCCATCTTGTTTCTTGCAGGAAGCTGGAGCTGCCACCTGTGCTGGGAACTGCTCAAAGAAAAGGCCTCAGCCTTTGGCTGCCAAGCCTAGGGCCCCAGGTTGCTGGAGAGGCTGAGGCAGAGCCCAGTTCACACCAGATCAAGCCCCCACTCCCACGTATCCAGACAGACCAACTGTAAGGAAAACCTGTGGTCACAGAGGGCATGGCCACGTAGAAGCAAGAGGGTGAGGTGTCTGCTTACCTCCTACACACAGGTTCCGGTACTTCAGCTGGCCCCTCCTTGTTTCTACCAGAAGGATCTTGCACTTTCGAAGAACACCCCTAGCCCCGGCCCTGTGGAACCCCCTCACATTTACCCCGGCACTGAGGCCCTCTCACTGGCTCCCATTTTAAGGGAAGCTGTTTTGTGACCACCTATCAGTCATTCACGTGTAGTTTGGTGTTTTCTATCTATTGTGTTCCAAGAAATCTTCACACAGCCTCCCACCTCCTGCTTCGGCTTTTCATCCTGAACTCAGCAGAGGAGCAAAAGGCTGTGGAGAAGCTGTTACTTATTACAAGCCTCCCTGGAAACTTCTAGACTCAGAGTCGGGAGGCCATCTTGACGATGAAAATCCCTTTTTGTTCCTTGGTCTCTGTGAAGAAAAAAAGCGGTTTTCTGTACCCCCCAGCAGACACCTAGTGGTGTCTACAGCCAGGGTGGTCTCTTGATGGGGCTGGGGGGTGGGGAGGGAAGTAGAAGTGCGAGGGGTGGGCAGAAACATTGGGAGGAAAATTCTGAGGCCTTGCCACAGCCAATCAGTATTTGTTATCCATCGGGAGTAGCTTTGCAAGGGATCAGGCTCTGTAGTTCCTTGACCTTCTGAGCTGAGGCGTCCTTAAGGTGAGACAAGCCGCAGCCAATGGCAGGGGACAGGCTGAGGCTCTGCCTCCCAACCAACCTGGGTCTGGAGCTTTCCCTGGTGGGATTAAAGAGCCAGGAAAGTGGGTGCAGGCTGCCTAGTCCAGAATCTAAACGTTGGCACACAGGACTGCAGCTTTGAGCAACCCTTCAGTATTGACGTAGCACCACGAGTTTCTTTTCCCAAGTAATTTCTTCCTTCTACACAGCGTATGTTTGCCCCTGTCTCCTGACACCCAACTCTGGAGATTTCAGGATGGGGAAGAGATGACTGTCACCTAAACAAATAACCGGGGGGATGTGATTATCTATGATCGTGATGGCAACGATGCAGAATCCTCAGCTTGAGGGCTGCTCTTGTCCCCTAAGCTCCCCTGTACATGCTGGACTCTTGTTTTCAAAAAAATGTTTTGAGAAGAAAGAGGTGGGAGGCTGAGCTTCCGAGAAATCTGTGTTGGAAGTCAGCCCTGAGGGCTGGAGCGGATCGGGCTGTCTTTGAATCTCGGTAGCAGTGGCAACGGCAGCAGCACACAATAACTGACACATTTCTGGAAAAATCATTTGCCCAAAGGGCAGGTCTCGGTGAGCGGGACCCTCGCGCATGCTCGGCTTCCCTGAAATCAGCCCCATCTCTGTGGTCCGGCCCGTACAACAAAGGCCGAGGTTATTTTTAGTCCTTCAGCTCCTGAAGAAGGCCCTGGAGACTTAGGCTAGTTGGGCCACTTCTGCCCGGCTGCAGTGTGAGCTCCGCGACTTGGCAAGGGCCTCCCTCCCGGGCTAATTGCTCTTGGCCGGTGGACCCGGGACAGCCTGGCGTGGGGCCAAGCTGTGTCCGTGTCCCCCAGTCCTTTGCAGAGTGACCTGTGTCAAGAGATGGGGGTCACTCTCCTGCAGGGGCCCGTGGCCTCTGAGTGAGCTCTGTGTGTACATAATGATCTTGCTTAAAGGGCCCTGTCCAGATGGGATTTTCATCTTCCTCATAAGATACTTCCTTCTCCCTGCTGTTCGGTGAACCTGTTTTTGGATTCTGGAGGTCCAGGGAGGGTTTGGGAAGCTGCCATGTTGTCACGTCATCTGTTACCCAGACGGGTCACCCCAGAGGGGCAGATTTCCTCTCCCGACCGTTCTGGCTCTCTGTCCTCCCCCAAAACCCAAAGCGTGGTGTCCTCCAAGGCTGATGATTGGTTTTGAAAATCACTTTGACTTCATTTTAGGAAAAAAAGTTACCGAAATGTTCCCAAATGCCTCAATGGCTTACATGTTAAAGAAGGAAATCCGAAACCCAAAAGTGTGGCCCTATGACTTGACAGGTCCTCTTTGGAGTGTGTGCGAATTTGTTCCCCACCTCAGCACAGATGTGGCCCTGTTCTACCTCCAGCCCCACCTGCTGCCCACGGAAGCTATGAGGAGGAGTTGAGTTTTGCAAGGGAAGGTGTTGTAATCCTGCGGGGGGGGGGGTGGAGTTGGGGGGCAGGGAGTCCTCAGAGCTCTAGAAAGGACATTAGGAGGATCCAGAGTTCCCTTCCCAGTTTCATTCCCTGTAGGATGGGTCCAACCTCGTCCTCTTAAGAGATCTCAGTTTCCCCATCTGGAAAGTGGGGACAGCAAAGCCAGCTCACGGGATGGCACTTTCAGGGTACTGCAAGGAGACAACATCTCTAGAGTCACATTTATCACTTTCTGTATTGAAACAGAGACAGCGATGGTAAATGTCAAATTGGTCTTTCTCTGAGCCCCAGAGGATGAGCTAGAATCACGGGGGTATACATGGGTGATCAGGGTTTTAGTTTTGTCTTTGCTATTCCATAGCTGTGTGACCTTGGGCAAGCCACTTAACATCTCTGAACCTCAGTTTGCTCACCTATGAAATAGAGATAATAATACTTGCCCTTCCTATTCCACACGGACATTGGGAGACCTAAAAGGCATCCTGTTATAGAAATAACCCCTGGAAAGCAGGGCTTTCCAAGGAGGGATCCGAAATGATTTCTGTGCCCCCTTCTCATGTGAATTAGCCAAGGTGAGATGCCTTCTCAGAATCTCCCTTTTGACCAAAATGGGCTTATGTCTTAGGGGCCAGGCTGCCCGTGGTCAGGGCCAGTAGGCCCAAGCTGTGACAAGGAACCCGGGACCGTGCGGGGGTCTCCTGTTGGTGGGGGTGAGGGGTTTACCCTGGGGTTGGGGATTTCAGAATGAAGATACTTGAGACACTTGTTTCTTCAAGATCATCATGGCCTGGAATGGGGGGCGCCAACTTCTGGAGAGGGCTATCCTTCAGTTCCGTGTGACATTCACTTAAAAACTGGTGGAAATCCCAGCTCTGCTTCTTTCTAGCTGGTTGACCTTGGGCAAATGACTTCGCTCCTCGGAGGCTCATTTTCCACATCCGTGAGGTGGGGAGATATGGCCTCTCCCGCAGGGCCGTGGCAGGGATTAGCAGTCGTGCTGGCGTGGGGCCTGGCACCGGGGAGGCCCCCACGCTGTGGCATCTTGTCACTGGGTACACGGGCCACCAAGTGGAGATAACGGTGCTCTTGGCTGCCAGCTCAAATCCCTGGAACAGCCAGAGTGCCTTTGCTCCGCTTCACCCTGATATCGTGGCTCTAGCTGGCCAGGGAGGAGGCAAGGCTGCAGGATCCAAGCCGGAAGCTGAAACCCTCTGTTTTTGAAACCCTGCTCTTTGGGCCTGCAGCAAATCCAGCACAGGCAGCGGTGGTGAGGAAATCCAGACAAGGCCTCTGTTAGGAGACTGACATTCTGATTTCCTTCTCAATCCCCCACTGACTCATAGCACCTAGAGCAGGAGCCGGCTGCTGAGGCATCTCGTCCTTGCCCCAGGGCCAGGTGGGACGTCCAGGCAGGCCGTGAGGGGCGGTTGCTTCCCAGGGGGCCCAGCCCAGATGCGTGACTGGAAGTACGGTGTGAGCCGTGGGTGGGTAGGAGGGAGGCCAGATTCCTCCAGAGCTGGAGAAGATAACAGGTTTTAAGGTTGGGGGAGGGTTTGGATTTCACAGTGACAGTTTCATGATACCCTGGAGAGTTACACTCATGGTGCATCTTAGGCTTTGTGCTTTGAACACAGCACGATTCCTTTTGGCCCTCCCCTTTAAGAGTGCAGATATTTTAAGAAAGCAAAATGAGATGATTATTATTACTTTTCCTAATGGGGGCGAGTGTAGGAGACAGACCTGTGCTCTTGAAGAAAGATCGCTGACCGCTTCCGGCTTTAGACTCAGAGAAGAGGGGTCCCTGGTCTCCTCTTTGAGTCTGGGTTTGTGGGGGCGCAGGGAGCCCCAGGGACCACCTTTCCTGTCCCTAGGCCAGTTCTCAGCCTGTTACAAGTGCGAGGACCCAGGCTCTCCCCTGCTGCCCACTGCAGGTCCCTGCTCAGGACGTGCCCAGGTCACACCCCAAGGAAATGGTGGCTCCCCAGGCCAGAGCCATGCTCACACTCCCAGAGAAGATGCCCAACGTGCCACACCGGGCTCCTTATCCGAGCTGTGCATTGGTGTCACCTGTGGTGGGCTCCGATCCCTGTAGTGGTGTCACCTGTAGAGAGGGAGGGAGGAAGGGGGCCCAGAGGAAGGAGGTGGGAAGGGTCAAAGGTCTTTTAGGTCTGGAAAGCACAACGAAAGGAGGGGGGCCCTTGAGGAGGGGACCAGAAACCTGATTTCCACTTAGAAGTCCTGGAACTAAATGATTAGAGGGTGTGGGCTTGGGAGGTAGAGTGCTGCCAACCACCCCGGTGCCTTGACCATGGGAGGAGGAAGGAGCCCCCAGACTCACAGACCGGGGGCTTCCTCTGAGCATCTTGGCAGCTGCTCTCGGGAAGGCCTGGCTGCGCGGCTCCCTCTCCACGCTCCCAGCCCAGGCTGCTGTGAAGAGAGGCCCCAAAGGAAGCACCTCAGGAAACGGTGACGGGGAGGGGTCTGGGCCTTGCCTGGGCCTCATCCAGCTGATCTCCCGGAATGAACAGGGGGCTCCCCGTGCGAGGGGAAAGATCTGGAAGTGGGTGGGTTCCCAGGGAAGGCTCTCTCTGGGCTCTGAGCAAGCCCTGGCTGTGTCCCCGCCAACAGCTGAGACCTGGGGTGACTCCCCAGGGTCCTGGGTGCCGTGGGGATGACAGGAGTCAGGGGGTACAGGAATGCCCCTCGGTCAGTCCCTTTGTTCCCAACTGCCTCCCTTCTTCTGCTCCAGTGCCTTGAAAGAGGGCCACTCCAGGGCTTCCCCCTCTTTGGCCCCACCAAGAGAAGGAAACATTTGTGCTGATGGTGACATTTCCCAGGGCAGGCCAGAGGAAGGCAGGAACCGGGACTGGCCGGCAGCCAGAACCCTCTTCGACAGAGATATAAATACTAATAACGACCTTTAGCCCAGGCAGTGAGCAAAGTGGCCATTCAGGACGGCACCGACCCAGTCTGGCACATCAACACTGCGGTGGTGGGAGGAGGAGGGTGGGTAAGCCGTGTCTGTAGGACCTGGGGGAGGCCCTTGAGCCCCTATACTTTCCCTCCCAGCTTATATTTATGCCACTGTATCCTGTTTGGCTGCCTCTCTGCCTCCCTATTATTTCTATCAATGTTGTTAATATTGATGATGAAAACAGGGACACACACCCACACACACACCCTCCCTTAACAAACAAAAAGTGAACCTTATGTGTTGCTCCAGGACGAGAGGGAGAACCTGTTCGTCCCAGGGGGGTCTTTCCCTGAGTCCAGCCAGCCCCACCCCCTGCTTCCGGGCCCTGCGCACTGCAGGGGGCGAGCCTTGTTCTTGGAGGGTCACTGGCACACAGACTCTTTTCCCTCTTCCCTCACTCTCCCCTGCTTTTCCGGCGGACACGTTTGGCAATAGTTGTGGACTTGGGGGAGAAAAAGGTCTCCCTTCTGCTTTCTGTCAAAGGGACGCACAGATTTTATGAGCTGGAGTTGGGATTGTGGTTCTTATTGACTTTGCCCTTCCGTGTTTACTCCCCACTGGCGACCTTGGTTCTCCTCTCTCGGGGCCCGCCTCCTCCCTTCCTGCCTTTGCCCCTCCCTTCCCTCCTGCCAAGCTAGATGCTGAAGGGTGGGGTGGTGACGGGAAGAAGCAGCAGAAGAAAATATACCCCCTGCATATTTTCAACGTGTAGTTGAAGAGGCCTAAATTAGGTATTAGAAAAAAAAAAAAAAAGGGAAGGCACGTTGCTAGATAATATGTGAGTGAGAGCATGAAAATATAGCACGGTTATCTCGGAGCAGAGGAGGTGGCAGAGCAGGTGGCGGGAGAGGCGGGGTAGGGAGGCAGAGAGCCCTGGCTTCCCGATGCATCTGGTCCATCAGTGTGGCATTTGGGAAAGCAGAGAAGTCACGCTGTGCGGTGAACGGTCAGAAGCTTCGGGAGCATTCGTGCCTTTGGCTGGGAAGACGAGGGATGTCCATTCTAGCTGCTCCTCGTTTACCTGCCATGTTTGCCCACGGGGCATTTGTGCTCTGATGGGAGATGAGCGCGTTTCTCGCCCGCCATGAGGGACCCCTGGGCAGGCTGGTACTGGCCGGGCCACTCACAAAGTCCTAGAGGGGCTGGAAAAATGAACCACATCCTGGCCCAGCCTTCGACCTGCTTTTCAGCTCTAAAATTACACTCTCTCCCAGCACTCTGACCCCACGCCAGGTAGCATACCATCAGGGAAGGGGTGTGTGTATCTAGGTCTCTTTTTTGTGTTCATGCATGTTCATCCCTAGAAGGAAGAGGAGCGGGCTAAGTATCCAGTTGTTCCCACCCTCCGGGGGTTTGGGGGAGAAGAACACAGTTGACCTCAGCCTAGTGGCTTGTATCCGTCTGCCCAAGCACTGGCTGCAGCCCTTGGAAGGTGACCAGCTTTAACGTGAACCTCAGTGGTGATGAAGCCACCTGGGTTGGAGTGTGCCGAACGGCCAGAGGAACAGAGGCCGTGTCTCCAAGTGCTGCTTTGGCCTCCTGGGGTGGCGGGCGGGGAGGTGCCATTGGCAGGGCCTGATGAGAGCTGGAAAGGGACACTCACACAACAGCCTTGTCCAGTCCCACTAGAAAGAGCAGAGGGGCATGGTGGGAGGAAGGCCTCATGCTCAGATCGGATTGACTCCCCCGGAGACCCCCGCCAACCTGTCCCAGCCTCCTGTGCGGTTCTGGCACGGCAGCAGGAGGCAGGCATAGGGGAGAGGCCCGACGTTGGAGGCCTTGCCAGCCAGCCTCCTCTGCCCACCTTTGGCCAGGTGCTCATCACATCCTGACTTCATGCTTCACAGGACGCCCTGTTGTCTGAGTTGACAGCATCAGGAATACACCATTTGCTCCATCTCCCCTTTTCTCTGCATACGTGACAGCCAGATTTCGGATTTCTCACCAGTATTCCCCGAAGCCTGCCGCTCCGAGCTCGCTTCCAAGCTGGTTGCCTGGGCTTGGGCAAAGCCATGTATCTGCCCTCGTGTGGGTGTTAGCACAGAGCTGGCCTATGGCAGCCTTGGGCTTCTCTGCTGGGGAGTGCCCCGAGAAGGCTCTTCAGGGTTCCCTGGACAGGACCTGGTTCTGAGCAGGCAGAATTTTGGCGATCTCTGTGAGAGACTCAGGGATATGAGGCTTCCATGATGCTCAGCCGTGAGACTGGTTTTGAAGTGCTTGAGAACCTGAAATGTATTCTGGGGTTTGACCCACTGCCCCTATGAAAGCCTGTGGCCAAGCCTCCTCTGAATGATCCGGATTCACCTGGTCTCTGGTGCTGGAGGCGGGGCAGTGGGGTGGGCCATCTGACTTAGATCCCATCCAGGCCAGACTGGCAGCACCACTCCCAGCCAGCGGCCTCTGACTCCCGGCTCCATGCGGGACGCGCCTGGGAGCGGGAGAGCTCTGCCGGCCCAGTGGGCTGAGCTCTGAGTGGGCCTCCCCTCCCACCTCCACTTGAGTAGACTCTCGGGCTGAGACCACAGTCTGCCCAGACTCCCTCCCGGCCCGATGCCGACACACTGGACCAATTAGGAAACAGACCCCTAAAGGAAAGACTGGCCGGTTCGTGTCACGCGGCGGCTTGGTGCGAGAGCTCAAGTAGGTCTGTCCCCCGCCCTCCCACAATGTGTTTAGGCTGAGGGCGATTTTAAAGCCCAGTTTTGAGAACACTCCCTTTTGAGAGCCAAGAAATGGAGCATCTCTGCCCGGAAGCCAAGAGAAATTGCTTTTCTTCCTCTGGTTGCCTGATGCCCCACTGTGTCCCTCGTCAGGGGGAGGCTGGTTCTGGTGGCTGTGGTGAGGGCTGCCGCCGCAGAGGAGCCCTGGAGTTCTGGGCGGGCTGGGGGAGAAGGGGTGAAGAGGTCTCTGAGAAGGAGGTGCCTACCCAAGTGCCATGTAGGAAGCTCACGCCCGTGCAGGTTCTGGGAAGGGCATGGGAGCCGTCTGGTTGACTCAGAGTTGGAGAAGTCTGGGAAGGCGCTAGTTTAGTCTTCACTGCTGTGTCTCAGCTGGCGAACAGACCCTGGGTGCCTTGCAGCCTCAAGGGTTCACTGCCCCCAGATTGCTTTGGCGGTATTTGGAAAGGGTACCCCTGGAAACGTTCTGGTGATCTCCTATTGCTGGGTCTCCATTTATGTCACTGGACGCGTAGACACGTTGCAAACCTGAGGTCACCTTGTCCCAGGTGCGGGCACAAGAGAGGGAGGCCCTTTCAACGGTACACCCCCATCATTCCAAAGTGCTTTCTTGTCTCTTGTACTCTCTCACCGCCCCCCCCACCCCGCGCCCCAGCTCTTTCTGAAACTCTTAGTCATGAAAGAACGGCTGAGAGAGCTGGCCTTGGGGAGATGCCTGCTAATGAGGGTCTTCCTTTATGGTCCCTTGGACTCCTTCTCCACTGGACCTCGGGTTCTGGCACCGCGTTGCCTCCCGCTGACCAGACAACTTAGGGGTTTTGCCTTGAGCTGCTTGAGTACTTCGGACAGTGTCCAGGACTGAGGCTGGCACAGTTTCCGTGAGACTACAGAGAAGGGCTAGTGGCTTAGGAAGTCGTATGTAATGATCTGAAGAAGAGATCCCCGTGGGCTCCTCCAAAAAGCAACCATAGCAACAGACAAACGAAAGCCCCCACGCCCGCCCCCTGACCCTTTCGGGTGTGACGTGATTTGGCGTCAGTGTGTAGGTGTGCGTGTGCCGCTCTGCTCCTGTCTTCTGGGGTGCTCCTTTCTCCTGTGTGTCAAGTCCCCCCTCTTTTGTGGCCCCCGAAGTGAAGAGTGCTGTGGTGTTTCTGCCCTCTCTTAGGGATGTATCAGGATCTCTCGTGTTTCAGTATTGGAGGTGAGGCCGTGCCACGCCTCCCACTGTCCTAAGGGGACGCGCAGGTTCTGTGACTTCCCAGACAGCTGGCGGACGTGACAGTCTTCAGGAGGGTCTCCGGGTTGCAAACGGCCCACATCCTGATTTAGGCAGGAGGCAGAGGGCACTGCTTTGTTCCGGAAAGCGGCCTGGAGGGGCCGTCGGTGAACCAGCACCCCTCGCTCTCTCCCTGCCTTTGCTCCTGTCCTCCCCAGGTTCTGGGAGGAGGGCCTTGGAGAGGCCAAGGCCAGGAGCCAGCGTAACGTGGGCATCAAGCAGTCTCGGGGACCCTGGACGCCCCAGTCCCTCTGTGGAGCCCTTGCACGTTCACAAAGACTGAGTCACAGGCCCCGTCCCTTCTTTGCTGTGGTTAGTATCTTGTTCTGTGGTTGGTTAGCAGTGTTGATGACTTACGTAGCAAATCTTTTTTGTCTGCAATTTAGAGAACGTGTAAACAAATAAAAGGCTTTAAAAACTCTTGGGAACTTTTGGTTATTTCCCCCCTCCCACCGCCAACCCAGCCTTCGAAAAATCAACTGCAAACGTACAGATCCTGAGGGGGCGGGGCCCTTTCACACTGGGGTGTGCGTGGGTGGTGCACGTGCAGGTGTGTCAGGCTCCAGAGGAACCCGATGCCTCTGTGTTTGCAAGGAGACTCTGGGAGCAACACGGGCCGGGTCTCGGTTGTTGCCGGTGATGAACTCTGACCCTCCACAAGCTCCAGGGAAGCCTCGGTCTCTGCAGCTGTCACGGACACAGCCGACAAGCACAACCTACAGCTTCGCCTGAGAAGACCCCTCTGAGAGGCCAGGGCATCTGGAGAGAAGCCCCTGGAACTTCCGGGGGAGGGGAGGTGGATGATTCAGAGATGACTCAAGGCTGAGGTGAGGGAACATGGTGGGGGGGGGGCATGGGGAAAGAGAGACCTCAGGCTCAGAACCATCTAGAAGCCAGCTGAGTCATCGCTCCTCCCCTCTCAGGTCAGAAACCGCCTTCCATAAAAGGCAGGGAGATGGCCGTCCTGAGCCAGGAGCAGGAGGCCCCGCAGAAGACACATCTGCCCTGAGAGCCTCCGGAGCTTAGCAACGACCTTAAAGGAACAGCGGGACTCCTGGACCACTCGGCCAGTGGTTTCCTGAGGCCGCAAGCCAGGAGTCAGTCTTCCAAAGCCAAATTTAAGAAAAATCAGCAAATAAAGCCTCTCTCACGTGGCAGGCATGGAGAGCAGAGAAGACAAGGCCCTGCCCCTCTCAGGGCTGGTAAGCCAGACAATGATAGCATAGGACAACCGGGGTCAAGTGGGAAATAGGGGAGCTAGAACCCAAGCAGGGACTTCTCAGTTGGTCAGTGGGCTTTTAGTTGAAATTGACTTGGGCTTTCCAGTAGGACATGGCTGCACGTGGCAATGGGGCTGGGTAGGCACTCCCCTGTTCTTCAGTAAGTGTGGCTGTTAGCTCAGAGGTCACCGTGTGCCTTCAGCCTTTCCTCTCCAAGCTTAATATGGGGTGGTGACTTCTGGCCCAGGAGCCAGTGACGTTGCTGCAGACACGGGCCAGCCAGCAGGTTGTTGAGGCGTCTCTACCAAGCAATGTCCCCCACACAGGGGCCAGAGCAGAAAGGGAGACCCTTCACCCCGAGAGATTTCTGGTGAGATGTTGAACCATTCGTGCCAGCAGTAGGGGGTGGGGTATGGGCTCGTGACAAAGTCCAGGCAGGAGAAGATGGTGCAGGCACCCACGCACAGGCCTCTCGTCTGCAGGGACGGTGGGGAGGTTTCCACTTTGACCCCAGCTTTGCATCCCGGTTGCTGAGAGAGGCACGTGGTCTGCTGGGCCTGGGAAAGTTCTCTAACACGGCCCAGAAACTGCTGTCGCTCTAGGGAGGCACAGGGACGGTGGAGGGAGGGGGAAGCTGGAGGGACCCACGTTATGTTCAAGCGAAGTCAGAGCAGAGCGGATTTCCTCTGTTCTTTCCTTGGAGGGAGGAAAGAGCATGGGCTGAGGGTGGGATGGGGAAGGGGACTAAGAAGAATGGACCAAGGGGGTCACACCCCATGTAAGAGAGAGCTCAAGGGTGTGGCATTGTGACAGAGACATAGTGTGGTTTCCCCATCTTGGAGCAGAGAGGACCCTGGGAGAGGAGTCACAAGCTCTAGGTCCCGCGTTATCTAGTTGGGTGACGTTTGACTTGACGGGCATGAACTTCTATAAACTCAGGCAGGTTTGGGTAACGAGCTACCTGCCGGACCAGGTGGATATGCACACACGCACCCATATCCCTCCTTCGGCCCCAAAGCTTAGGCCCCCCTGACTGTGTCACAGGCCCTCTGAGGTACCCGGCAAAGCCTGTCTCTACGCGGTCGTATGGAACGGCAGGTGTTTGTGTGTGTGTGTGTGTGTGTGTGTGTGTGTGTGTTTAATGTTTATTTTTGAGGGAGAGAAGAACAGAGTGCAAGCAAGGGAGGGGCAGAGAGAGGTTGGGGGGGCGGGGGGCACAGAATCTGAAACAGGCTTTGGGTTCCAAGACGTGAGCGCAGAGCCTGACACGGGGCTTGGACTCATGAGCTGCGAGATAGTGACCTGAGCCAAAGTCAGACGCTTAGCCGACTGAGCCTCCCAGGTGCCCCAGAACGGCAGGTTTAATGCCGGACACAATGAAGCCAGAGGGTTAGGTTGCTCCACAACATTGGTTTTCCAGGTGAAATTCTGCAGAGGCCTAGGCTTCTGGAAGGGACTTTGGGGGTGTCGTGGGCCCTCGGAAGGCAGAGGTGGAAAAAAAAACTTCCTGAGCCCCGACCTTCATCTCAAGCCGTTGACCCGCACAACTCTGATTTCATCTATTTCATACATTGCTGGTTGTGCTGCTTAAAAAAGCCCCAAGTTTGAAAGCATCTTTGGGGCTACCTGGTAGGGGCCCAAAGGGTGTCCCCTGAGGCTGCAGCAGGCAGTGTGGTGATGGGAGGCCATCGTGGGCCTGTGACCCTTTGCCAAGTACAATTAGATAGGGACTCTGCTCCCAGCATTCCCCAAAGGGGGCCTGACCCCCCCCCACCCCCCACCGGGGCTTCTCTCTTGGGTTCCTCTTCAGCGGAGCAGAGGAACATCCGTGTCAGGACGTGTCAGGATGAGGAGGCTTCGCTTCCTCCCCTCTCCGGGAGGGGGGGTCCCCGCAGCCTGCAGCAGTCACTGCCCTCCCTCCCCACCCCGCCCTGGCCTACCTGGTGCTCTGCTGTCTGCTCTCACCTCCTTTCCTAAGCCCCAGGCCGGGCCAGAACAACAGTGTGCTCCCCAGGCGGGTGGGTTGAGAATGTTCGGGCTAAACTTGAGGTAATTAGCATTGTTAATGCTCGTTCTGTGCTATCACAGCTGTGAGCCTCATTAAAGTGCTCTCCTGGGGGAGGCAAGCCGAGATTCAGGTGTCAGCTCCGCTCTGCGCACAGCACCCGCCTGCCATCTCTGAGCCTCCGTTCTGGGGGCCGGTTCATTGCCAGCCCCCCTGCCCCCGCCCCCCAGCTCCCTGTCTGCTGGCATCTGGGCCCCCGCCTCTCTCTCAGCTGGGCCTGGCTCCTCCCGCCTCTCCCTGCGGAAAGCTTCTCCCTTCCACCCGAAGAGAAGGAAGAGAAGCACCAAGGAGCCGGGGGCTGCTGCTGTCCTCACGGCTCCAACTCAGTTTTGAGACCAAGGCTTCTCGCCCCGGCAGGTGGGCGGCGGGAACCGAGCCTGTCCTCCTCGCACTGGGCACTGGGGCTTTTCATCCAGAGCTGTTCCTTCCTTCTCTTCCCACCTTCGCAGAGAAAACCCAGAGTCTGGCACCCGCCCCTCCACTTCCCCGGCTGGGTTTCCCCTGGCTCGACTGGCATCTGCTGTCGAGGCCCCTCCTCAGAAAGAAACCAGAGTCCCTCTGGTTTTAATTTCTGAGATTCCTGATGCCTGGGAAGGGAGGCAGGGGACAGACTATTTGCCAAACAGAGAAATATGAAACGCTCTTCAACCCCCTTGAAACCGTGAGGAAAATAATGCTAGCCCACCAGGGACTAAACACAGGCTCAGCCCCAAACAGAGGCAAAACATAATTCCAGAGAGCCTCCCTGGGGTCTCGGGGTGCTGAGGAGCGCTGGGTGGTCTCTCTTTCTGCTCCCCTTCTGCGCTTGGGTCCTTTGTGTCCGCGGAGATGCTTGGAGGGGTCATCTAAGACATTTTTAATGAGCATAACGTTACCATCTCTTATGAGCTACAGGCTTGGAGAACACAGAATTCCATAGCAACATTAGGACCTCTCGGTGGGAACAAGGGGTCATCTGAGGGGACTAACATGGACGCTTGAATTCAGGATGAGGCGACTGAGGTATGGTCCTGAATGTGTACAGTGGGGGAGAACATACTCAGAAGAGCTAGGCTCCTTGGAGCAGAACACCCAGGGATGTGTGGGACTGCCACAGCAGTGATTTGGAATTTGAAAGTGGGTTTCCGAGTGGAAAGGGAAGTGAGAGCAAAGGCCTCCTTTAACTAGGGATAGCAGGCTGGCCTGGGACCAGTGTCTGAGGCACTGGGACCCAGAGCGCCTCCCAGATTTGGGGTAAACTCTTTCACGGAGCCCTAGTTGCCATCATGGCTGCACAGAGGGCGTCTTCTGAAGCTGGGAGCTGGTGCTGGAGGCTCTCAGAGTCCTTAACCTGTAGGAGATGAGCCCCAGGTTTTTCAGCAACTCTCCTGCCATTTGGTTTGACATGTGGGCGTGGATCCTGGCAACCCTAACTCCTTCTCCTCACTCTTTGCCCATCCTCCTGAAGGAAAGCTCCTTAAGCTGTTCTCAGCTCTTGAGCCTTAGTCTGGATCCTTTCTGGGATGTTTTTCACAGTCCTCATTTCCCACATGTACTCAGAACTTCTCCAACCTTCCATTCTGTCTGCCATCAATGTATCTGAGTTGTGTTCTGTCTAGAAGGCCACCATCCATGCTGCATGCTCCCGCCCTCTTGCACTTCTATTCCTTCCACCTACAAACAGCTTTCAGGCTCAACTCAGCCCTCTGTCTTCATGGAACCTTTATTGACTTGCCCAGGGAAGAGCTGCTCCTTCTATGGAGACCCCATTATGTTTGGTAAATATCTCTTTTATAGGAACTGGCACTCCCAGCTCCATTTGGAAGCTTTCGTGCTGGCCTCTCCCATCAGACTGAGCTCCTGGAGGGCACAGACTGTGACTTGTTCACTGTTGAATCCCAACTTCCCTGGTACATGTTTAATAAATTGGATGAAAGGATGGCTGGCTGGCTGGCTGGATGGATGGATGGATGGTTGGATGGATGAATGGTTGGATGGGTGGATGGATAGATGATAGTTAGATGGATGGATGGATACATGAGTGAGTGAATGAATGAACAAATGAGAGGAAACAGGGTGGGGCATGGATGTCCGCCTTACAGAGATAGGTCTTTTCCCCTCTGGGGCAAGGCCCCGGCATTTCAATTACAAATCAGCAGCAGATCCTACACTACGGCACCTGGCCCCTGTAGGGGAGGTGACTCTGGTAGGTGGGAAGGACTGGGTGGCTGGGCCTTTACCCATCCGTCTCTGCTGGATTGCGACAGCCCACTTAAAACCTGAATCCTTCAAGTGCCGCTGCATTATTAATAAGATCTATATTAAGTGGGCCACCTTATGTTCTTAAAGGAAATCCACTCTGCACTTAAAGAAATAATAAATTATGAAAATGATTTCCAAGTCTCTCTGGGGCAAAAAGACCAGGATTCTCCTTAAAGAGCTCATAAAGGACCCTGAAAAAAAACACATTATTAGATTAGTCCCTAAACAGACAACCACAGGCTAAAGCCATTTGTAGAGAGCACCTAGAAGTACAGCGTTTAAAACTGGTGGTTCATAACTCCATTTTGATTGTAAAGGGCTAGCTAGGTAAGAGTCTAGGCCCATCTCCCTCCGACCAGGATCTAACTTTGGAGGGGATGAAGTGTAGCCTCTGGGGTGATCTTTTAGTTGTGCTTTTGTTGTGCCATAAAATCATTAGCTCTCCTCTAGTTACACCATTTAAAGAATATACGTTGTACTCCTGTATGCTTTTAATTATGTCTTGAGGCCAAAATTATTGCCCCTGGGGATACAGTTCCAATAATGGAAGGAAGTAAGAAAATACATTTCAATTACAAATGTCGCTGGACTCTCACACTTGGGGACCTATTTGTTGACTGAAAGAAAGCATCAGGAAAGCTCGGCCCGGCCTCAGTGCACACTCTGAGGCTGCCGGTGGAGGGGGATTTGGGGGAAGGCTTGGGGGAACACTGGAGCTGCCCTTCATGGCGACTGTTGGTAAGCATGTTACATGACCTCTAGGAGACTCAGCTGCCTCATCTGTAACAGAAGGAAGAGGGGACCCACTTCACAGAGTAGCTGTAAAGATTCAAGACAGTCACATGTGTATAGTCGTGGCACATACAGTTCTCCCTCGCTCTCTTCCTACCACCCTGTCTCCCACCATGTAATGGCAGATGTGACTCTAGCTTTGATCTAGAAGAAAGGGTGCATAAGAGCCTCCCCTCCAGACAGGATGAGTTCTCCTTAAGAACTTTAGACACAGAAGGCGCAAGGAAGGTACGTCAGTTGGGAATCAGAGAGATGTGACTTTGCCTCTTTGTCTCTCAATAGAGATAATTACATCCACCTATGTCTCGCATTCATAGGAAGGTTAAATGAGACGACGCAGGTAAAACTCTTGGCCCTGTACCCGGCACATGATAGGTGTCCACTAAATAGTTGTATGGTCTTATATTGTTGAGTTCATCCTCAGAAATGGGGGGAACAGGGAGCACCTGGGTGGCCCAGTCAGTTGGGTGTTTGACTCTTGGTTTTGACTCAGGTCATGATCTCATGGTTGTGAGACTGAGCCCTGTGTTGGGCTCTGCACTGAGCATGGAACCTGCTCGAGATTCTCATTCTCTCTCTCTCTCCACCCCTCTCCCCGGCTCACACACTCTCTCTCAAATAATAAATAAATAAATAAATAAATAAATAAATAAGAAATCAGGGGAACATGGCAATGGTGACAATAGCTCTCAGATAACAAGAGTTCAGGGGAGAGAGCACTTCCAACTGGAGAAAGATAGGAAGACTTCAGAGAGGAGGTGGCATTTTAGCTAATTTGGATGTTAGGTGATGGCAGGAGCAGGGAGGGAAAGACTATTCCAGGCACATGTGTGGGGGTAAGAAAATGCAGCTAGTAGTTCAGGCTGGCCAGTGTGGACAGGAGTTTCAGGAGCTGAGGCAGAAATGCCTGGGGCCGGGGTCTGACCTAGAAAGCCTTCAGTGAGGGGACAGAGTTGGGAGCTTCCAGGGGAGAGCCGTGAAAGCTTCCTGAGTAGGGGAGGTGCTGTGGACTGGATCTGAGGACCAGGGCCCTGTCGCATAAGGCCTGCCCGTAATTTCAGGAGGACAGACTGGCTGGGCCAAGGCCAGATGCCAAGGGCGTGGGGGCAGGTGCACTGCAGACTGCAGCTCCCAGGCCAGGGCCTTCAGGGCTGAGAAGGGGGACCAGTGGCTGCAGCCCCTTTGCTTTCTACCCTGTCTGCTGAGGGGCCGCTTCCCTCTTCAATTCCTTCCTGGGGTGGGGGAATGTGTGCTGGGATGGGAGGGGGAAGCTGTGCCGGGGCCCCACCCTCCTGTGACTCGTCTGGCATTTCCAGTCCAGGGCATGAGGGGGTGCAGCTAGCATGGGGTGGAGGGGCTGGGCCCAGGGTCCTAGACTAGAACTCGAGCACGGACAAGACCCCTGGGGAGCCTTTCTGTAGTCCATGGATGGGCTTCCGACTGGTCTGTAAAATTTTACATGCGTGTCTATGCGTGTGCATGTGTGCGTGCCTGGCTCTCTCCCTCAAAGGGATCTGTGACATCCCCAAAGTGGAAACACCCCCTTGTCGATGTGATCCCTTCAGTTTCCAAATGAAGAAACTAAGGCCTAGAGAGGGAGAGTGACTCACTGCATCCCACAACTAGTTAACCCCCATCCAGGGCAAACTACCTTTTCTTCTGACAAGGATGTCTTGTCAGGAGAGCAGGGGTGCTGGGAGCTGGCCCAGGACTGGAAACAGAGAGGAGAGAGGGACTGGGGGAGGGGAGGAAAGGAAAACCCAGAACTGCCCAGGGATTAACCATCTGTGTGTTTTGTAGGGGCCGGTCCCCCCAGGATACCTGATCCCCTTCTCCAGGTATTGTTCAAGTGCTTTCCCAGGGATGGACTGGCTGGCTGGCAAGTGGGGGTAGGGCAGAGGGGAAGGGAGAGGGGGAGATTGAAGGCGGTAAAGAGTTGAGAGGGGGGAGTGAGAGAGAGAGAGCACACAAGCAGATGGGCAAGCCTGAGGGACTAGAATACAAGGTGGGCCAGCCTTCCTCGGCTGCCCTCAGAGGGGAGTACATGAGGCTCAGGTGGTCTTGGCCTTGGGGCAGGGATGGAGGTGGAGGGAGGCTGAGAGCCTCCAGCAGGATTTTCCTCAAGGCAGCTCCGCAAATATGAACTTGAGGACTGTCTGTTAACCCTCAGTTTTGTGGTTGCTCTTGGGTCTTCCCATTAGTTGAAAATCCTTTTTCATGAGGCACTTGGGTGGCTCAGTCAGTTAAGCATCTGACTCTTGGTTTTGGCTCAGGTCATGATTTCATGGTTCATAGGTTTGAGCCCAGCATCGGGCTTCGGGCTATCGGTATGGAGCCTTCTTGGGATTCTCTGTCTCCCTCTCTCTCTGCCCCTCCCTCTTCTCTCTCTCAAAATAAATGAATAAATAAAACTTAAAAAAAAAATTCTTTTTCATTCCCCCTCAGCCCCACCTTACCCATTCCTCAGGCCGCCATTACTGGCTTTGAAATCATAGACCTGGCAGCAGGAAGGGACCTTAGGGACCAGTGAGTTCAGCGGTTTTCAAAATGTACTGTAAAGGGCCACAAGATGAACAGGTAGGGGAAAGGCTGATGGATACCCCTTCCCTCCCAGAGCTGTGGTGGCCAGGCAGCATAGCTTTCCTGATTGGCGATCCATCTGAGATTTTACTATGGAAGGAATTCCTTGGCTAAAAGTATGATTCTAAGCTTCCTGCCTCACCTTCAAATTTATAGGAGAAACCGAGGCTGAGACTTGCTCAGGGGGATAGGGAATCAAAAGACTGAGCTGGGTTTCAGGTCAGGCTTCCCACCCCCCAGGCCGATTGCCTGGTGTCTTCTTTCTCCTTGGGCTCAGTAAGCATACGGGAGGCCTATGCAGAGAGGATGAACCTGGGTGGTGTTGAGACCAGGGAAAGGGAGATGTGGGAGCCCCAGAAAGGTGCAGCTCCCCAAAGCACGGAGGAGTCCTCCCCACAGCACTCCTACTAGAATCCTGGACCTTGGGCCTGGCCTCCTGTTCCCGCCCAACAGGGGAACAGCTGCAGAGTGGGATGAGGGGTGCGCCGGGGGAGGGAGACCCCAGTAGTTTCATACTCTGGAGGTTTAAGCTCTTCGCTCCTCCAGCACAGGGGTATTGGGATGACTCTGTGTCAGCTTGGTGGGAAGCTCTGGCGAGCCCATCTCTCTCTTTCTTCTAAGTCTGAGTAGACAGATGGAAGCAGGCCCCAGCCGCTGAGCGGGGTGCTCCAAGCAGAGGTGGTTTCTGGACAGCTGTGGAAGACCTCATTTGCATATATGCAAATGAGTGCCTGGCTCCTCTCTTTCCATCCAGGCATCATCCAGGCAGACCCAGGTGCTGTTGGAAGAGTCCCAGATCCTGCATCAAAATTAGCCTCTTGAATGGGTTTTTTGGTCTCCCAGTGTGAGATTTCCTTTGAACTCCTTCCCAAACCCTGGGAACTTTCCCAATCCCCAAGTCTACCTCCCTTCCTATCATATTAGCTCCTCAAACCCTAGGAGTTAGAGCTGAAGAAAAAGATTTGGAGACAGCCAGGGGCAGAGGGCAGGGTTCAACCCAGGCAGCCAAGAGGTTCTAGGTGCTTGTTCTGGCTCTGCCTGGGGTGTTACCCGGGGTGAACCAGCTAACCTCTCTGCACCACAATGTCCCCGATAGGTAAACAAAGACAGGGGCTGAAGGTCCCTTCCAGCTCCAACAGTCTGCAAATGTTTGTGAACACCTGTGCATTAAAGTTCTGGGTTTGTAAATAACAGTACCAATTCAAGGCCACTAAATTGAAATAGAAGGATGAGGACACAGGGGTGTCTCAAGAGGGGCAATGGGGTGGGTTCAGAAGGGGAGGGTAGAGAGCTGTCTGGCCCCTCCATCTCTTCTTTCAGCTCCTTTCTGAGCAACTGCTTTAATCCTCACTCTCTTAAGACTGGCATTTCTCTGTTCTGTGCACACGGTAAAAAACAAATGTCCTATGACACCAAGTCCAGGGAAAGTGACCCACAGAGACTAACTCAAATGTCTGGCAGGGGTCTGATTTCAAATTCCTGGTAGAGAACACCTATTGGCTTGGCTTGAGTCAGGCGATCACCGCTGGTCCAATCAGCCATGGCCAGGAGGTAGGGACAGAGAAAAGAAACATGGCTGCCTGAAGCCCATAACCAGACACCAGGGGAAGGTTTCCAGGTTCTGAGCAGACACCTAAGGAGGGTCTACTACATCCTACACAGCGTAAGATGCTGCATTATAGTGTGAGATACTGAGCCTTTACAATGAGATAGACATTGGGCTAACTATATTTTATACAAGATTCAACAAACCAATGAATGAGATGCTACTATTACCACATCTAATCTTTATAACTCTCCCTTGAGGTGGGTTCCATTATTCTACCCACTTTATAGATGGGGAACCTGAGGACTGGTGAGGTGAAATATCTTGTCTAAGATCAAGTAGCTAATACCCAGCTGAGCTGAGATTCTTATCTGAGTCTGTCTGAGCATCAGATTTATCTTGTCTAAAACAGTAACTTCTATTTAGTAGGACTCTTGTGAAGAATAAGTGATGGAAGGCATGACAAGTGTTTAGCAGAGTGCTTGGCATGTAGTAACCACTTATTTAGGATGAAGTGGCCTTTGGTCTATACTTGAAGCCCTTTAGGGACTGGGAATGCAGTATCTTCAATAGAAGGTAATTCTACTAGTCTCTTCTGACTATTGAAAAGGTCTTATTTCCTGAACTTTTAGACTGGACTGAAATTGGACTTTTAGTAACTTCTATCTACTGATCCTAACTGCAACTGGTGGCTGCAGTAGGCAGAATCATGGCCCGTGAAAGATGTCCACATCCTGGTCCTCAGAATACGTTATGTTGCATGACAAGGGGGCATTAAGGTTGCTGACGAATCAAGGTTGCTAATCAGCTGACCTTAAAATAGGGAGATTCATCTGGATTATACAGATGGGGCCAACATAGTCACAAGGGTCCTTTAAGATAGAGGAAGGAGACAGAAGAGTCAACTTCAGAGTCAGTTGATGTGACCAGGTTTAGACCCGCCATTGTTGGCTTTGAGGATGGAGGAAGGGACCTTGAGTCAAGGAATGTGGCAGCCTCTAGAAACCAGAAAAGGCGAGACAGCAGATCCTCTCCTAGAGTCTCCGGAAAGAATCCAGCCTTCCTGATACCTTGATTTTAGGACCTCTGAACCTCAGAACCAAAAGATAATATATTTATGTTATTTCAAGGCACTGTGTTTGTGATAGCAATGATTAAAAACAAAAAACAAAAAACAAACCTAATACAGAGCCATTCCAAGAAAATCAGATCCTTCAAAGCACTATGTTCCTTTGAGTGTCTTCTCCAGACTGTATAACCCTCATTCCTTTGCGTGTTCCTCACATGCATATTTTAAAGAGTGCAAGCCATATCAGAACTAAGAAGAGATCCTTGTATTTAGCATTATTGGCTCACTGGTGACTTTCCACAGAGGTAAACAACCCACGCAGCACAGAATGGGTGAAGCGTAGGCTGCAAGGGTTTGCGGTGATGGCCGTGGTGATGGAGAAGAGTAAATGCAGGCATAATTTATCACGTCTCAACCCCTCTCAACACCCTGCTAAATATCAGAGTAACCTTTAAAGAAGGCAGGGACCATCAATTAAATAAACAGATGCCTTGATGGAGAATAGAAGTGTAAACACAGGCACAATTTCATAATTTACTGATGGTAAATCAGCCTTGTTCGCTTGGTGGGCCATTCTCCATCTGCACTAAAGAAAAAGGAGGAAATCCATCAGAACAGGGTGAGGACCTTCCTGAGGCCTGCTAAACAACAAAATAGATGACAGAAAAAGGTTTGATATCTTCTTCCTGGGGTTAAGATTGTTTTAAAACAAGAAGCTGCCTATGAGTTTGTCTGGAGTGATTGAGGGAATGCCTTTGGAGATGAAGGAGGGAGGTTGAGATGACTTTTGGACGGTTCACACCACCTTTTATGTCCAGTACCCAAAGGCTGTGATTTGAGTCTGCACATTCATATTCATGATTAAACCATAGACACGGGTTACTTAATATAGCTAGAAAAATACACTGAACCATACTTCCAGTGACCTGAGGATGTGTATGACATATTCAGCAAAATTGGGCCAGGGATTAATATTGCTAAGGTCAGTATGGTCATTTTGGGCACACAGCGGGTAATCTTTCATGAAGGTTCACCACTCTTTGGTGTCTTAGTTCATCTGTAATGGACTGGCAGAGAGAGATGGTTATTAGAAAATAAAATGCACTTAGAGGCCCCCGCCTCCCAACAGATCATTTATGGGCAGTACCATGCTTAGCAAAGACCACGAAAATATGGCTGTTAAGGGCAACTCAGTCACTATTTCTGGATGGTTTTCAAGCGTGACTACTGACCGGAGATACGGGCCTGGCCGCACTGGAAACGGGCCTGGCCACACTGGAAAAATTTAAGCCTTCAGGTGGAAAATGTGTGGACAAAGATGAGCTCACAGAGGTAGCCTTCTCAAGTCACCATGTGGTGATACCCATACTGAGCGATCCTTGAGAAGATGCCCCTTGTCTTACTTCCTTCATATTTCCACTATAGGTCAGAGAAGGAGAGGTCAGCTGAAGAGGCAATTAATTCAACAGAACTGACGTTTGGGCAATTAACTTCTAAATATGCAAGCAGTTCGGGAGAGGGAGGAAGTGGTTCCCTCCTAGCATAGCTGGTGAAAGATGGTGTGATGTTATCACAGCTTTTGGGTAACCAGCAAAAGTTTTTTAATCCCCACTCTGCCCACACTCAGAATATCAGAGCCGTGATAGCCTAACGATGGGGGCCCCAGGAGCGCAAGAAGGAGAGAATCGGTGCTCTGTGGGTCAACTATAAATAGAACTTAAGATCTTTCTAGAAGGCTGGGGGAAGCAATCAGCTAACAAAAGAACTGTGCAGGAGTTTGCCCAAGGGTGCAGTTTGACCTAGGCTTTTTGTTTCCTTTACAGTCGATAAGTGAGGGGAAATGTCTTTGCTTCTTGTAGGTGTGTCTGAATCACAGCAAACCTCCCGCTGGAGAGATGGCGTGCTGGAGAGCAAATGCAGGCTCTCACACGGGGGTAGGAGGACCTTGCTCTGAATCTTTGCTCCACTGTGTCTGAGTTGTGGGATCATAAACAAGTCACTTTATCTGCTCTAGGTTCCACTGTCAAGTAAGGGTCAAAATACTCACCTTACAAAATCCTACTCTGGTATGGGGATTAATAGATGCTTAATAAACACGCACTATTTCCTGGGGCTGCGGGGAGGTAAACTACTGGCCCAGGCAGTGAGAAGATTTTGGTTCTTGGGGCATGTGGGTGGCATAGTCGTTAAGTGACTTCGGCTCAGGTCATGATCTCACAGTTTGTGAGTTGGAGCCCCGCATTGGGCTCTCTGCTCTCAGCACAGAGCCCGCTTTGGATCCTCTGTCTCCCTGTCTCTCTGTCCCTCCCCTGCTATCTCTCTGTCTCTCTCAAAAATAAATATATATTAAAAAAAAAAAGATTTTGTTCTGGTTCCACCTCCACTACCAGCCCTTTCGCTTATTATAGAACAAGGGGGCGCCCCATGTGCCCCATGCTCTCTGGGTGACTCAGCTTCCCTGGCCCTTCTTCTGGAAGTTCTGGTTCAGAAGAGGTAGGGTGGGCCTAGGAATTTGTTTCTTGTCCAGGTTTGAGAAACGCTGGATTAGGTTACTGTCTTCTGAACATCTCGGATCATAAGGGTTATAGGGTGGAGGTAAAAAATACAGGCGTCCAGCACCTCTAGCAAGGAGAGCTAGAGAGTTGCATTTTTAAGCAGGACATCAGGTGACTCACATGAACGGGAATGTTTGGCAAAAGCTAATCAAAATGATCTTTACGGTCGAAGTCTGTGACTGTCTGCTCTGAGCTGAGGCTCAGCTAAGATGCACAGGGCTGGCTGTATTGTGTATCAAAATAGGAAACTCTTTTATCCAGTTGACAAATGGCTGCTGCCTGCACCTCTCCCTAGTATCCTGAACCAGGGCCCTCTTCTCTGAGGACCCTCTCCCACCTTTGCAGAACCCAGTCGCTAAAGGGTTAACACCCGTTAGACAAGGGTATCACATTGCTGTGGACCAGCATCTCTCCTAACTAATGCGGGGGGGGGGGGGGGTGTACCTGGGCCACAAGAGCTGTTAAATACTTCAGTGTGACTCCTGCTTACTCTTATTAAAGCAGTAATCAAATCCTAGAGAGCCAAACGTTGTGGCGGGAGACAGAAACCAAGAACGACTCATGAATCTCCTTTCTCCAGTTTTGATTTGGTCTTAGTAGCTAGCTCTTTTTGTTTGTTTGTTTGTTTGTTTGTTTGTTTGTTTGTTTTGGTGGTGGTGCATCTTATACCTTCCGGAATGTCTATGTTAGATTCTTGATTGCAAGGAACGCACCCCCCTGCCCCACCTCCGCTCATCCCAATATGGCAGGAGGTCATTTCCTGGCAACAATGTTGCTACCAGGGATCACAGCTTCTGAGAAGTCCCCATAACCATCCACTGCCCTCCATTCAACTCTGTCCAGGTCTTGGGGACTGGAGTGTCAGCAAGTCACTCACTGCAATCGCAGCCTGGGGGTTCAGCACATCCCATATATGCTACCCGGCTGCCAACGCTTCTTGGATGTTAACTCTGGGTAAGAATGTTAACACAAATCCTTTTAGAACTTTCTTTAAAAAAAAAAAAAAAAGGTCTCTGGCATAAAAATGCTTGTATTCCATCAAGGTATTTATTGTGAAGGTACCTGGAATACATAGTGGCAGGAGGCAGCGTAGCTTCAGAAGTTAAAAGAACAGACTCCAAAATCAGGCTGTTGGGTTTGAATCCTCCGTTGGCACTTATGACCTGGAGCCAATTGTTACTTAACCTTTCTCAGCCTTTGTTTCCTCATCTGTAAAATTTGAGTAATGAGAGGACCGGATTAATCGCCCAGGCGCTTTGTGAGAGCTAAGTGAGATTTTGCAAGCAAAGCATGGAGAACAGTGTCTGGCATATAGAAAGAGCTCAATAATAAACAATACCTGAAGGCAAATTTTTCCTATAAAGAGCCAGCTAGAAAATATTCCAGGCTTTATGGGTTATGTGGTCTCTGTCACAACTACTCGACTTTGTGGCGGTGACGTGAAAGCAGCCATAGATAATATTGTAAGGAATGGGCACGCCTCTGATGCAATAAAACTTTATTTACAATAACAAGTGGCGGGCTGGATTTGACCCACGGGCCATACTTCGTTGACGCTTGCGTTAAAGGAAGACAAGTATCTTATGGGAAGGCAAAACAACTAAATCACCAGGCCTCCTGGATATTAGAATACTTCAGGAACTGGGAGGCTCTCTAGTTCCTATGAGTCCCTTTATACTTGTGTGAGCCAATTTCTTATAATAAATCTCTCTCTCTCTCTCCATACATATATATAATCTCCGATTGGTTCTGTCTCTCTGGTTGATACAAGATTCCTTCCTTGGTCTGTGGGCATATATAGGCTGGAGGCCTTGGGTCAGTCAGCACAGTGGTTGGGGATGAGGCATCAGGCGTCTAGGATCTGTTTCTCTTAGCAAAGGGCTATGGGAGGGAGTCCCTTGGAAGGGCCTGAATTCTGGGGTTTAGCTCACCTAGCACACTGTTTTCCTGTACTGGTTTTCTGGCATCACTCATAGAACTATCAGCCAAGCATCCCGTAGCTCCTGGCATTATATTGCTCATTAGAGTCACAACCTAAATATGTAACAATATAGAGAGGCAACTCGGTGTGGTGGAAGGCAGGTGGGCTCTACAGACAACGACCAAGAGGAACTCACTTAATGTCTATGAGTCCCAGTGTCCCCTCTGCAAAATGGGGATAATGGGGTTTCCTTGTGTGGCGGTGGCAAAAATTAAATGAGATGATGTGTGTAGAAGTTACTGGTACATGTAACATGCTCACCAAAACATTAGTTTCCTTCTTTCCTTCTCTCCACCACACCCCTGTCCTGAATCATAATTCTATCCATGGTTATTTTCTTTTGGAGCTGGTAGAACTTTCTGGACCTCCTGTTTTGGTACCGCAGAATATCCAGGTCCCGAGAACAGTAATGGTGGCTTGAATAGACATACCCCTTCTGTTGTAGGGTGTCTTGTATTCGCAATGCTCCCTTGCTTTCCTTAGGATTGCCTCTTTCGTCCTTTTGAGTATTTTCACTAGTCAGCCGATAGCTCTATCTAAAGGACTGGAACTGAGTTCAGCTGTGGGGAGAAAGCACTCTTTGGTTTTGGAGAGCAGTGGATTCCATGGCAGACAGAATGATATGGACTTGGAGCAATGAGAACCCCTGACAAAGAAGTATAAAGCAATGTTATTTTCATTTCTATTGTCTTCTTCACAGGTATTCACGGAGTAAAGTTCTTCCTTCCCACTGGATGGAAACTCATGCTGTTCCATGTCTTTTCAGCTCCCTCTTAGAGAATAAAAGTCCTGCAGTCACACTAAGTCACGAGACATGGTCTCAACCCAGAAATCAGAATGCCCTGGCCCATGCAATACCAAGTCTACAACTCGTCAGCATGGCTACTGCGGGCAGGAAGCCTGTGGTTGGTGAAGGGGTGGGGACGGTAGGTTTCTTTTTTCTCTCTCAGTTCCTCTTCCTGGGCAGTCATTCTCCTCCAGACCATTATGACACTTCCCACACTCATAGGAACTGGAGACCATTTCAACTTTTCCTTACTGAGGATTGTTAACCCCTCAAGGAGGCCCTTCTTGGACAGGGCCCACCCTGACCACACCTGCTCCCTCTTGCATCATTGGCTTGCATCTGATCGAAGGGAAGATTCAGGTGTCCCTGCTCAGGTATACTCTGGGATTTGTAGGTCAGTCTCTAGGCTGCAGAAATATCTCCTTCCATCCATGATGCGAGAAGCCAGCCAGCCCACCTCTCCCTGCCTTTTAGATTTCCAGCCTGGAATCCAACATGGACTCACTGTATCACTCCAGTGCCAGGGGACATGAACCAAGCTTTCTGAGGCCTCTTTCATGAGATTCGAGAAGAGAAATAGGCACCTCCCACCCTCCCTCTTGGAAAGGCTGAGGCTTACAGCACATCAGTTTGGTTTTTTTTTCCTGAATAAATCTTCTCTACAAATCCTCTCCCTTAATCTCTGAGAGCCAGATCATTTCATACCCTCAGCGTGAGTGTCAGTGAGAAGTTCAAGTTTGGTAACAAGGTTTAGGATCTTACCTTGAAAATTTGCATCTTCTTCCGGCATCACATTAGAATGCCCTGTCTATTGCGTAGTGGTGCCTCAGGCAAAACTTTCCATTTAACATCTTGTTATATTTACTTTGGTCTTGATGCAATTGCAGGTGGAGATGGGGCAGCCAAGGAACTTCCGATGCTTGAAATACAATCACCGTGCATCCATGTCCATGCCGTGCATTTCTTGTTGTCTTGTTGTTGACAGTCACTTGGGAATGAGCAAATTTGGCCGGGATCGCCGGAGAGGCTTGTGGATACACTTGGCCAGAGAACGCACGGGGTATTTCTCAGCCTTCCCTTGGAGAGCATTTTCAGAGAGAGCTCAGGGTACTCTTTATTTTTTTTTTTCCTTCTTTTTGACTTTTCATGTCTCCATAGGAAGACTGATTAAGCTTAGCTCCGCTGGAGTCAAGTGTGATTGGGTGGTCAAGAATCCCAGGTGTGTTTGTCACTTTCTATCCTTCTTTCAGAGGACTCTTGCCTTCTGGGGCTGGGGGAGAGCAGGGGAACAGGCTTCCCAGGGCCTCTGTTGGTTCTCTCTGGCAGAAGGGGAAGTGGGTATTGGGAGGGGAAGCAGGCAGGGAAAGGAGCGGCTGCTATCGAGGATCCTACCAAGGGTTTCCAAGGCAGGGCTGGCCTAGAAAGCATACCCACCCCTTCAGCCTAGATGAATGCATTCACTATAGCTCTGGGCAAGTTTTCCCTCTATTTGGCATGTGGGTGTTTCTCCTCTTCTGCAAACTGGTCTCCCACATGGCAAGGTCAGCGTGGGCCAGCACCCTCCATGCCCTGCACCCACACAGCCTCTTCCGAGGGTCACTGGATACAGCGGGCACCATGTAAATGCTGAGTTGTGGAAGCCCAATGGCTCAATTAGAAGCAGAAACCAGAGAATCTCATTTACATTTAGTTTTGTTAATGCCACGAGTGCTCATTGAGGGCTTTCTAGGTGTCAGCACGGCACAGAGGCATTACATAATTATTTTGGTCTGAAGCCAAAGGAAAGATGAAATTTAGTTCTCTAGCCAAACTTGGTTTAATATGCTTACTATGAAAAAAATATATTGGAGAGAAAGGAAAGATAAGATGAAAAAAAATCACCCATAATCCTACCCTCGAGATAATTACTGTCAATATTTTCTTCAGTCTCTCTACTTTCATGTAAACTGTTTTCAATAATTGAATTTATTTTTATATTCAATTTTGTTTCCTTCACTTCATTTCCAGTATCTTGTAAAACTGGTTTCTAAACATTGTTTTGATTTTTTATATAACATTTCTTTTTGTTTATAAAAATAATAGATGCTTGTTATAGGAAATTTGGAAAAATGGAAGAGTATAAAGAAGAGGCTAAATAGCATAATACTGCTTCCACCCAGACACAGATACTATATTTCCTTCAAGTCTTTTTTTCTATGGATTTATTTCTGTATGTTTTAGAATATTGGCAACTGTATGCTGTTTTACAGTTCTTTTAAGTGTTTTCATAGGGGCGCCTGGTGACTCAGTCAGACTAAGTGTCTGACTTTGGTTCAGGTCACGATCTCACAGTTTGCAAGTTCGAATGCCGTGTTAGATTCTCTACTGTCAGCGCAGAGCCCGCTTCGGATCCTCTGTACCTCTCTCTCACTGCCTCTCCCCTGCTTGTGCTCTCTCTCTCTGTCTCTCAAAAATAAATAAACATAACAAATAGTGAAGTAACGTGCACATGATCAAATAAGAATGGCAAGTCTAGGAGTTTAGGATGAAGGGCAGTTCCGTTGTCTACCTCGTCTCATCCCTAGTCCTGGCTAAAAAGGGCAGCTGCTTTTAGCCCTTCTGGTATTTTCTTCTGGTGGTTATGTCAGCCTGCATCTCCAGTTGCCATGGGTCTACCACTATTTCCTGCTTATCAGTGTTAGACATTATCCCCTAGACTTCCTGTTCTCATGATGTGGCTTCTCTCTCCCCATCTCCTTCACGGTGATTAATTCCCCTCCTGGTTACTTTTCACTACAAGCAACAAACTCACATCTTTTTAATCTTGTTCTATCAGCCCTCCACAGTTATTTTTGACTCTTCGTTTACTACGGGGAGGATAATAACACTCCCCATCACCCGCCCTTTCTCAGGTCCCCTCCCCGTATTCCAGGGATCAACTTCTGTCTCCAGTACTTTGGCTTTTTCCGCGTCAGAATTTACATGGTGTCCTACATGTAACAATTAAGTTTTCCATCCTCCCTATAGGTTCTTCTGGAAAACTAAGAATCAGTAAACAGCGTTTATGTCGCTGTGGCTGTGTCACTCTGGTTCGCTGCGGAGCAGAGCAGGGTTCCACGGGACATTTGCTGCTTGAATGGCTCTGTTTTGCCTAGGTTTCCTTTGTCTATTTGCTTTGTCTTTATCAAATTCTCTATTTTACCCCAACTTTTTCATTCAACCAGGTAACCCGGTAAGTATGTTGTTTTCCAGAAGTCTCTTGTCTTGCTCTGATCGACCCTGTCTGCTGCAAGCCTGCTCCACAGTCCCAGCGGAGAATCTCTCTCTTTGCCTGGCTTGGGTCCTCTTTCTCATGGATGCCATGTTTTCCTTTCTCTACGATTTTGTTTAGTTGTGGTCCATGAAGTAACTTCCAGATACCCGGTGTGAACCAGGTAAATTTCTCTACCGTGACATTCCATTGGTGCTTCTGTCAGCTATGGAATTCAAGATTCAGGGCAATTCACTCCGAGAACATTAAATTCGCCCTTATTGCCTGCGAGAAACCTCAGGCCATCCTGATTCCAATTCCCTTGCAGATGGCTTATGTTTTACACCCTGGAAAGTTTCAGGATTTTATTTTCATCCCCAGGATTCTGAAGTTTTCAATCATGTGCCAAATACAGATCATTTGTCAGTTATTGTGCTGGGCATTTGAGGATCCTTTTGTTCTGGAGGCTTGTGTCCTTCAGCTCTGGAAAATTCTGTTGTATTATTTCTTTGATAATTTCTTCTTTGGGTTTTCTCTGTTCTCCCTGGAACCCTAATGTTTGAATATGGAATTTCTGGACTGAGTCTTGATTTCCTTATCTTTTCTGCCCTCTAAAATTTCGATTTACTTTTGGGGTGCCTGGCTGGCTCAGTCGGTTAGGCACCAACTTTGGCTCAGGTCTTGATCTTGTGGTTCGTGAGTTCAAGTCCTGCGTTGGGCTCTGTGCTGACAGCTCAGAGCCTGAAGCCTGCTTCGATTCTGTTTCTCCTTGTCTCTCTCTGCCCCTCCCCTGCTCGTGCTCTCTATCTCTGTCTGTCTGTCCGTCTCTCTCAAAAATAAATAAACATTAAAATTAAAAAAAAGAGTGGAACACACTGGTGTCTACTCAGGGGTGGTTTAAAGGGCATTTGACTGCTTTCTGCGCTAAAGCGTGGCAGGGTATGGGAAGAGACTGCCCTACCTACAGATAGTGAATTCTTCTGTGGTCACCCCCTGGCCTCACTCCCGCCCTGATTCATACTGACACTGCTGAGGGCCCAGGCTTCTTCCTTTTTGGTCAAATCACCCAGCGAAGGTGCTCTAGGTTGAGGACTCATCACCCCACTGGGTCAGTTTCCACCAGTCTATCCAATTTCCAACTTGGCCACATCTTTTGAAGTTGGGCCCCCTACTTGCTCTTTTTTTCTTTACTATAATTGAGTGGGATCTTGAAGAGAAATGCATGTAGTTAAGGTGTTAACTTTTTACTGGAAGTCACTATAACCTATTTTTAAGCAAAAACGCTTTATTGAGATCAAATCAAATAAAATACACTCAGTTTAGGTGTGTAGTTCCTGAGTTTGAACAAACCCATGACCGTCAAGATGTAGTGCATTTTTATCTCCAAAACCTTCCTTCGTTCCCCTTCCCTGCCAATCCTCATACCCCCTCCTCACCCAACCCCAAGGAACTTCTAGTTTTGCCTGTTGTGGGCTTTTATATACACGGAACACACAGCATGTACACTCTGGGTCTGGCTTCTTTTTCCTGGCATAATGCTTTTGAGATTCTTCCAGCTCGTCGTATAAATCACTAGTTTGTTTTTTTATTGCTGAGCAATATTCTGTTATATAAAGGAGCCACGGTTTGCTTATTCATTCGCCTGTTGGTGAGCATTTGGGTTGTTTTCCATTTTGATGAAGCAATGATGAGTGCTCAAATTCAAGTGTTTGTTGGTGAACATATATTTTTATCTCTTGGTGAAATACCTAGGAGCGGGGTTGCTGGGTTATGCGGTAAGAGTATATTTCACTTTATGAGAAGCTGCCAAATTATTCTTTAAAGTTGTTGGACTATTTTAAACTCTCGCCGGCTGCAAACGAGAGTTCCGTTTGCTCCATGTCTTTGCAATACTTAGTACCCCCCTTTTTGGGTGTAGACGCTGTTGGGCGTGTAGTGCCATCTCATTGATTTAACTGGGATTTCTCTGATGCCCGCCGATGCAGAGCTTCTTTTCATGTGCTTCTTGGTCATTTGCGTGTCTTTTTTTTTGGTGGAGTGTCTTCAAATGTCTAGCCCACTTTAATTGGGTTATCATCTTATTTAGTTGGAAAGTTGTTTTACATTTCGGAGTCAGATCTTGGGTCAGGTAGTCCCTGTAGATTTTTGAACCCTGTGCTCCCCCCCACCAATGTTGTATTATAAGAAGTTCTTTGTGTAATTACTTTGTTTGAAAACATGATATTCTAACATTTCCTAATATTCTGCTGTACACGTCTACCAAATAAATAATATTTCACAGGTTTCGTTGTTGTTCAACATTTTGTTTTACAATTGCTTTAATGACAGTCCAGGGAATGTCTTCTAGCAGAGATCTGGTTTGTTCCTTAAGATAGATTTCTAGAAGCAAAGTAACAAGGTCAAAGGTTAGGGCATAGTAAGAGCTTTTGATATATAATGCCAGATTGCTTCCCAGAAAGTTGGTACTAATTTAAAGTGTCACCAGTAGAAGATAAGCCCCCACTTTACACCACTGTTTCTGGCCCTGGATATCCTTATTTAAAAGGGACTTGCTAATTTATTTATTTTCTTAAAAAAAGTTTTAATGTTTATTTATTTTACAGAGAGAGATAGACAGAGAGACAGAGCACGAGCAGGGGAGGGGCAGAGACGGAGACAAAGACTCTGAAGCAGGCTCCGGACTCTGAGCAGTCAGCACAGAGTCTGACATGGGGCTTGAACCCACAGACCGTGAAATCATGGCCTGAGCCGAAGTCGGAGGCTTAACTGACTGAGCCACCCAGGCGCCCCAAGAATTTGCTAATTTAATGGTGAAAACGGTAGCTGGTTTTAAGCAGCATTTCTTAAATTATTAGAGTGGTTGGACATTTTTCCAAGGGTTCAGCTGCCAATTTGTTTTTCCTCTCCTGTGAATTGTTTATTCATATCTTTTGTTCTCAGATGAGTTTCTGGGGCACGTTTCCCAACTCTGCACAGAAGTTGCGGTGGGTGGAAGTGTTCAGCGTTGGAGGTAGGGGAGGAGAGAATCCGCTGGCAGCTGACCAGAAAGCAGGGTGCTGGCTCCGTGGGGCACCCCGGGGACGCCCAGGAACCCTGCACGCTCTCCTCTCTTTATATAGGCCAACAGGTTCGTGAAAGCTCCTATTTCTTTCTGTAATAGCGAGGTGGCAGGGGTGGGGGGGGCGTGGGTAACACTGAGGGGATCCCAAAGAAGGAGGGACAAAAGCTAGCCTTCTGGGAGTTAAATTGTAACTTGTTGCCTAATGGAGCACAGCAGCGATATGCAAGGTCACCAGACAGGGTCAAAATGGCTCCCAGGCCAGCAAGTTTTGATAGTAACCTCAACAAAAGAATTGCCAGACCTAAATAATAAGTTTGTCTCTCAGGACGGGGGATGGGGCACTTTGCTCGCTCAGTAATCAAAATGAATGTGAACATGCCCCCAGGCCTGTGGGGGGAAAAAGAAAGTCACATGAATTGTAATCCTTAATTTCACTGGATCTTGCCTCAATCTGGTCATGAAGAATGACCCCTGGAATATTTTGAACCCAGGAGTATAAGTACTCTAGTACAGAGGTGGGACTCCTCAGGGGTGTCTCCCATGCTCGCCAGCCATAGTCCTTGCCTGGTCCTTCTGGGAGTCCCAAGGGCATGTCCCCCACATACTCTTGAGAACACTTACAGGGTCCCTGAGAAGCTCCATACATGAACCCACAAACAAGTCATCTCCACGTATCTCTGGGAGCTCCCAGGGGCCCACAGATAAGAGGCCCCCCAATATTATCAAGGTCCCCAAATAGTGCCTCATACCCACACCTCAACATGTTCTTCTGCCCAAATATTCCCAGGGAACCCAGGGAGAGTTGCACCTGGGTTCACAAACAAGCCCCCACCCCCACCTTTGCAGTGCAACCATTGTCCCAGCCTGGGGCTCCCCTGGTTCTAGAGCCCCCCGCTCTGGTCATCTAACCTGGCACTGCCAGCTCTTGGTGGCCAATGATGTCCCCCTCTCATTGAAGCCTTTGGGATATCATAGCTGCAGAATAATTTGGAGCAGACTAAGGTAGAATCCATTTTCCTCCTCTGTGGCCAAGCAGGGCTGGCTGTGACTCAAGTGTTTCACACAGTGTTAGTCGACAGTTCTATTTTTACTGATAGTTCTTCTGTCCCGAATCAGGTTCAGATAGGAGTCTTGGTGGGCTGGGCCAGGAGACCCATCTGAATGACAGAATCTTCCTTCTGATGACTGAGGCTTTGCTGCTGCATCACATCTGGCTGCTTCTCCCCTCCCTTCTCCCACTCAGAATGAACCCTTTCCAAGGAGAATCCACAAGCCTTCTTGTAAATGGGTATATTATTCACACCCCAGTTTAAGGATAAATGGATTTATGACAAGGTATGGGGCTAATGTTACCAAAGGGTCAGGGGACCAGCCAGGAGAAATGTCTGATTGTTAGAGCAGAAGCCCACTGCTGGGGCTGCCTGCACCTGCTTCATTATTTCTGAGGGGGGACCCCAGCAGTAGAACTTCTACCACCGCTTCTACCGAGAACCAAACACCTCGGTCACCAGTTCTGATCCTGTGGCACATGAAGGCCACCTCATGTTACTCATTTCCACTTTCTGACTGTCTGATGGGTATGTCTGCTTGGTAAAAAGTAGGTCACATGAGGTCTGGAAATCAATGTGGTTTTCAGTTCTCAGTCTCTGCTGTGCAGGCAGCCATGTGAGAAGGGTTTTGGCATAAGTGTTAGGTGAGTCATGGTGGGCTTCTTATGGACATGTCCCACCAGCTTACCAGAAATACATGGATATGGCTGACCCTCAGCTTACGTTAAAACCATGCTCAGGGATAAAGGGCTGTCATAGCTGCACATAGTCCTAACACTCTGTGGGGCTATTGCCCTGGAATGAAGTTTCACTCTCTCTGTTCCTTGTGACTACTATATCCCTACTGGGCAGATGACCTCCTTAAAGTATCTCCTTTTGGTATTAAATAGTCTGATAACATTACCAACTTCTCTTATTCCCATTGGTTCACTGATTCATTCATCAAATATTTACTGAGTGCCTATTATGTGCCATGCGCTATAATAGTATTTGGGGATATTATAAAGAATATGATACAGTCTTTCTTCTTACAGATCTTGCTGTGTCATGGGGAAGGGGGACAAGGCATCAGGTTATTATGAGAGAGCTGTGATGCTGAGATAGAGGGAAGACCACTGATCTGGTGAGGGTGGGGTAGAGGGATGGGTCATGGTGGGTGTATTGTTTCAGGAGAGACTGAGCACTGCAAGGAGTCTCAAAAGTCAGAGAGCATGGAGGTTGGAAGACTTTCGTGTCAAAAAGCCACATGTCCAAAGGAACATGTAGGGAACATCAGACTCATGCAGAAAGGCTGAAGCATAGAATCTGGGGTGAGGGTAGGGAGAGATAAGGACAGAGGCACCAACAGGAGCAGGTCATGAAGAATCTGAAATTCTGTAATCTGAAATTTAAGAGTTCATTCTGAAGAGAATTCAGATTTTATCCTGGAGGTAGCTTCTGAAGAGTTTTAAACAGTAGAGTTAGTGGGCTCAGATTTGTGTCTTAGAAAAATACGACAGCGGTGTGGCAACCATGTGGAGTATAGACTAGAGGGGGCCAGGGAGCATAGGGTGAAGGCATAGTCAAGATGAGACATTTTGAGGCTTGAACTAGTGCAGAGTGGAAGGGGAGAACAGGATGGAGGGGAGAGATGTATAAAAGTCAGACCACCCCCCCCCCCAACGCCTAGGACAGGTCTCATCTCCCATGGGATGGTGGGAATGAAGCAAAGGTAAAAGTAGATGCTTCGACACATCACCCTGAATCCCTCAGGGCTGAAGGACTTACACTGCCAACACCTAGAAGAATTGCCCTCTGCTGAAGACAGTTATCTTGTCCAAGGTCATACCACCGTCATGGACAGCCTATAATCAGTGACGGGTCAACATCAGAGTACCAAATCTACATCCCAGGCCCTCATCCCATCTTGAGACAACTCTGAGGGCCACACAGATTCACAGCCCCCTTAGGGTTCAGCTGAAGCCTTAGTTGACATTTCACTGCAGCTCAACGTCTTCTTTTTCCAATCCTGCTTACCTCCATTCCTTTCCACAGGTGGGCATCCCAAGCGCCAATCTTCATCCAAGAGGCTGCTTTATGAGAAACCCATACCTGAAGCAGATGACGTCCAACCCTTGGCGTGTGAGCAGTGTGGATGGTGACGTCCACCAATCATTCACCAACATGTAGATTGCAGAAAGAGAAGGTGATTTGGGAGGGAAACCATGAGTTCACCCTTGGAAAAACTGAGCTTGAACTTCCTGAGACTTCAGGGAGTGGGACTAAATTTCAAAATCAATGTGCAGGCTACAAGTGTAAATTTGGGAGTCATTAGTGTTCTGGGGTTAGCTGAGCATCAATCTGTCTCACTATTCCCTTGATACCTGTGTGTTTAGCTGGTTTCTTCTCATTCAGACTGTAGCTTCAGATGTCAACTTTTCCAAGAGGAGTCCTTAGTCACCCGGTCTGAAGTAGCACCCACTTCTTTGTTATCACGTCACTCTATTTTACCTCTCTGCATAGCTCTTAGTACTATCTGACATATTCTTATTTGTATCTCTGCCCTCCCCCAACTGGAAGGTAAGTCATTAAAATGGAGGGTCCTTATGGAAATTGCTCACTATTCTGTCCCTAGCATCCAGAACAGGGCCTGGCACATGGTAGATGTTCAATAAATGCCTGGCACATAGTAGATGTTCAATAAACATTGAATAATTGGCTGAATGAATCTGTTCTTTGTCTGCTGTGGACACTTACTATGTGGAATTTGTTAGACTGCACACCTCCAGATATTGCAGCAACTGGAATTAAATCTGAAGTCCCCACACTCTTTGTCTCCAAATTTCTGGCATTCTCTGTAACAAAGTCTTCCTGAAATACAGCCATTTATTCTATGTGAATCCAGACCATCCTTTCCTTGGCCACCAGTTCATTTTACCTCTTGGATGATGATTCCTTCTCATTTTGTTTTCCCTTGCACCACTGGCTTGATTGGTAGTGATTAGCAGAGGGTGGTCCGTTTATGTGAAACACCTGCTTCCCACCTGTGTCCCCAGGAGCAGTCAGCTTTGGACCCAGTGCAGGAAGCCGGTGGGTGTCCTTCATAGCTGAGTGGGCTTCCAGAATTTTCTCCAGGAGTCAGATCCAAACTGGCACCATATGGGTAACCATCTGTATGTCATTTTGCCAGCATTGCATCAAACACATCTGCCAGCTTGTGAAAGAGACCTGGGGAGGGCTGGGGGTACCAAGGAGGATTGACAGAAAAAGTGGCCCAAGAAGAAGGCTGAGCCAGACAGAGCAGTTTCAACTTTGTGAATCAGGTTGTAATTCATTTGGCCTCCATTCACTTTTTCCTGAAACCAGCAAACACCAGCTCAGAAGGCTGTGTTCTTTCACTGGCCCCATCAACCCACTCTGCAGAGAGTGGACAAGTGTGTCAACTTAACCCAGGGTGGAAAAGTATTTTACTTAACCCAGGGTGGAAAAGCACATTCCGGTGAATCAAAGTTCCCATGGTAGGGGAAACTACACAGGACTGTGACCATGTTCCTGGTCCCAGCATAACAGCCAAGTCCTTCATCCAGCATCTAATCAGGCTACATTCTGGGCTAATTACCAAATGTTGTTCCTTGGGTCAGTATAAGACTCAAAGAACCAAGAGTCAGCACATTTATTGGATGGGACTAGGGGGATTCCACCAGTCCAAAGTGCAGGGGCACCTGGGTGGCTCAGACAGTTGAGCATCCTACTTCGGCTCAGGTCATGATCTCATGGCTTGTGAGTTAGAGCCCTGTGTCGGGCTCTGTGCTGACAGCTCAGAGCCTGGAGCCTGCTTCGGATTCTGTGTCTCCCTCTCTCTCTGCCCCTCCCCCACTCATGCCTGTCTCTCTCTCTCTCTCTCTCTCTCAAAAATAAATAAACATTAAAACAACAACAACAAAGTGCAGAGAAACCTCAAGTGAAGCAGAAAGTACTCCATTTGAAAACATTCCTTAGTTCTGCATGTGTGATTTGCACACGTGGTCTGCTGTTTCGATTCCCAGTTACTCAACAAACAATTGTCGCATTGGATCATTGCGTGCTTTGCAATCTCCTCCATTATTCTTTTGTTCTGAATTCAACCATTTGATACTTTTGAAATGCTTTTTAAGTGTTATGTGCTGTAATAGGCATAGGGGACCCAAGGTTGACTATGACAGCATCCTCGCCTTGAAGGAGCCCAGATAGGTGGGAGAGATAGATGTACAGACAATATACTGCAGTAAGCCCATAAAAGGGGTGCCTTATCCCGAACTTGGGGGAAGAGGGATCAGAGGCTTCCAGAGAGGAGTGGAACCTGAGCCAAGCTCCAAAGGAGGAATGGGATTTGGTGAGTAGGGAGAAGGGACAGCATTCCAGCACAGGGAGCAGCATGTGTGAAGCCTGTTAGTGAGAGACCACAGAGCTCCCAGGATGCTGTGAGCAGTTTCGGTGCGGCCACGGCACAGGCTCAAGAAGGCAAGGGGTCGGACGAGACATTTGGACACCATCCTAAGAACGATGGGTGCTCTGAAAAGATTGATCGAAAACGTCAGAGGGTCAGACCTGAAATCTGTCAGAGATGATTCTGGCTGAATTGCAGGAGGAGGGCCGGGTTAGGCTGTAGTGGTAGCAGCTGGAAACAAAGACAATGGAGTGGGGAGGAAGAGAGTCACTGAAGAGATACACAAACAGAATTTATAACTGATTGGTCACGGAGGGGCTGAGGGAGAGAAGAAGACTCCTGCTTTAGGCTTGAGAAAATGGACGGATGAAGTGCCCTGAACAGTGGCAAGGCACCTCAAGGAGGAGCAGCTGGGAACATTTCTTCTTCAGCCTCAGAAGGAGGCCTGGATCTGCTCGGTGGCTAAGGGGCTGAACAAGAGGGCTCCTCTACGGGACTCTGAAGGCCCTTCTCTTATCCAGAAGCTGCTCCCAGAAATGAAACTGCTTTTGAATCCCCTGGGGAAGCCTGAAGTGGATGGGATGGTTGCTCTAGGCATGGGCCACTAGACACTGCTCACACTGGGCTGCAGAATAAAGCCACTGTCTGTGAACTAAAAGGAAGTATTTATGAGCTAAGCGGGTCTCTGGACCTGGACTGGGAGTATGAGAGGGGGACTCATGGCTTACACTTCCTCACACGGGGCAGGTGGAACAGGGAGAGGGCAGGGCTTTGGCTGGCATGCCCTGATCCCTTTCTAGGGCCAAGGAAGAGGCTGATTCTGACTGTGGTGAGCTGGAGACCCGAGTCCTAGCTCCTTGGTCCTATAGGAAGCAGAAGAGCTACTTGAAAGAGATCGCATGCGTAGATTATACCAACACAGACTCTGCTTTCTCTGGAAAGCAATTTCAAAACCACTTCATTCTCCACCTGCATTTGGCTAATGGCCTGATTATAGCCACACTAATAACCTTCAAACACTCTCAGGAGCAGCCTTGGCTCGGAAAGGTACCGCCTCCCTTCCTCCTTGCCCTATTTCATGCTTCTCTGGGACTGCAGTGACAACAGCTGTTTATTTCTCCCAGGGCCCGAGTTACTTGGAGGAGAGGCAGATGGCTGTGGGCTAATTCCTGAAGTGCACTTCTAGGGACCATCAGCCCCGGCTCCCAGGCTGACATCCCACACGGGGCTACAGGTCAGAACACGAACAATCGCCATGAATATGGATGCCGAGGACAGAGGCTGATTGCTTCTGTCCTGCAGGGCAAAACTGTCGCCCTGGGTGGGGGTGACATTTTTGCTGAGATACAGGGTCAGGGGGAAGGGTTGTCCACTCCCTGAGCCCCAAGGCAAAGCGCTTTAAGATTTAGAATGCTGGCCTCTCAGAGAAAGGTGTCGCTGTCAGGAGAGGCAGCACAGAGAGGGATTTGTGTCTTTTGGACAGTCTTTCCATTCAGTTCTTTCCTCTTGCCCTCATAGCACCCAGTTAAGAGCCTAGATGGCTGGGGTTGCAGGAGGGTTTTTGTGATGGCCAAGAATCTGGATGGAGGAGCATCAAGTTGTTTTCTAATTCTAAGGAACTAGGTGTCCTCGTTCAGGAATCAGCTGACAGTGTTGTCTCCTTTGTTATCATCCAGATCCCACCGAGCCTCCGTTGTTCAGCTCACGCCCCACCCACCTGTTCTGTGAGTCCATCCCTGATGTCTCTAGTCCACGCTGAGCTGACTTTTACTCTCCGAAGGGCTGGGTCACTGCTACAACCTGCCGTTGGGCACTTCATTACATGCTGCACGCTCACTCGTTCCTCTTCCTGGTCTCATCTGTGCCCCGAGATTGTGAGCACTCTGTGGTCAGAAACATTGCTGGTCTCCTGTGGCGTTTGGTTAGTGCCGAGTGACCAGCCTTCTAAGGGATGAGTCTCTAGGACATCGGCAGGGCTGATCATTGTCACCGGGTATCATTATCCTGGGGCTGTGGGAATGCCTATCCCAAGAGAGACTATTGAAGACTGGTCCATATGCTTCCCTGTCGTGTCTCTGGGCATTGGCGCTGGACATTTCCTCCTCCTGCCCTCCATAGCCCCTTAGTATGTCTGTAGGAAGGGGATGCATTCAGAATTGGGTTTATTATTTGGATGACTGGCTTCCCACCTGGTCTGCTGAAGATGGTGCCTGTGGCACATGCAATGATGGCCAGGGACAATGATTACCTGTTCAGAGGCCCTGCCCACTCAGAGGCTTCTATGATCCTGTGCTTTGCCCACATCATTTCCTTTCCTGAAAGATCCCTCAGCATCCCTTTCATTAGTGTCCACTTGATAGATGCCTACTTACCCCTTAAGCTTCAGTCTAAATGTTACCCAGCTTTCTGTAGTTTCTTCAACCTCTGATCCCTAGAATTCTAAAATATTTTACAGTTCCTTTCCCCTTAGTGCTTTTCACATGAAGCCATGCTCATTTATGCACCTATGCCCCCGGGAGATTCCTGGGATCTCTTCAAGTGCACAGACTCTGCTCGGATGCCTTTCTAACCTCGACACTAGCCTAGCATGTCGTGAATGCACAATACACACTGTCGGATGGAGCTGAGTGAATTCTGATGGCAACAGGGAGATTCTGAGGTGTTTTCAGCCGGAAATGGGTTTATGTTGACAGTGCTGCAGGCTTTTGGCCAGAGACAGGGATGTTACCGCAAACAGTCAAGGTCAAGCTCTGAACCTCAGCTAAGGCAGAGGCAGTAAGAATGGAGCGGAGCAGAACTAACAGGATTCCATGTCCAGCGGGGCTGGAGGCTGAGGGGGGAGCAGTTAAAGTTGGCTGCAGGCTATTGGGAGGTGGGGCCATGGGTATCACCAAGGGAGGTGGTCATTTGGGAGGAGGAGGAAGACACAGCTGTGTCTCTGAAGCTAGTGATGCTTTTTCCAAGCCAAAGAAAAACTCAAAAAGCATCACCTCCCCACCCCACCTCCAAATTAGTAAAATGAGGATCTTTCAAATGAGCACAATGAAGTTCTGATGGTTAGAGCAGGTAGATTGGCTATTTGTGTTCTGGGTTGAAGGGAGAAGTAGACCGGCCCTGACTCAGAATCCAGGTGTCAGGTGTAGCTAATAGCAACTGCTTGCTGTGAGGGCCAAGGCAGTGCAAAGGTCAAGAGATCCAACCCCTGGAGGGACAGGAGGGGCTTTTATCCTGTGTCAGTTCCCAGACCACTCATAAAGCCTCTGCGCTTGCCTTGAAGGTGACACACTCCGGCTTCTTCTCAATTTAGAGTGAGGTGTGATTCGGGTTTTGAAAGCAATGTCTGCTGTGGGGGCTGATGGCCTGGGTTAGATAGCCACTAATCGGAGCTGTTCCCGCGTCCCTCAGATCTGGAAATAGCAGTGCGGCGACATGAGGAAGTGGCTTCTCCGGTGGGGGCTGTGCTGGGCTTCTTCCAAGGACACTGGGAAATGTAATTCACCTTCCAGACGAGTAGAAGGTGATGCTTCAGGGGCGCCTGGGTGGCTCAGCTGGTTGAGTGTCCGACTTGGCTCAGGTCATGATCTCATGGTTCATGAGTTCAAGCCCCACATTGGACTCTGTGTTGACAGCTGGGAGCCTGGAGCCTGCTTTGGGTTCTGCGTCTCCCTCTCTCTCTGCCCCTCCCCCGCTTGCACTCCGTCTCTCTCTCTCTCTCTCAAAAATGAATAAAACATTAAAAAGTTTTTAAAAAAATAAAAAAAGGTGGTACTTCAGACGGCACATATACCTGGAAGGCTAGTGTCATGGTTCAGGCAGCTACATGGTGTGAAAAACACATCTCCTCGGGTGTGTTTTTATTATGTACAGGGGCAACCTAACCCAGCTTTCTTCAAATTATAATGATGTTTTCTGGGGACATTTCAGCTATTGCTGACATGATAAGAAAGGGAGCTGCACTAAATGCGTGTGCTTTTCAGAGGCAGGGTAAAAAGGGGTCAACCATGGAAGTAGGAAGGGTGGAAGAGAGAGGTAAGAGATAAGTGCTAAAAGCTGGTGGATGCTACGGGAATGTAGAACCCTGGCCATGTTTACACATAGAGAACTCTGTTTCTTCTTGACGACATTTTGCTCAGATGTCCTGCATTTAGGTACAGGAGATCACCCTTAACAGATGACATTTCAAACTTTCAGTGTATTTGTTCAGAAAAATTTCACATAGATATGAATTTCCTATGGATATGAATATAGAATTCTGGGCAAGAGAAAATTATTGATAGCTTTGGTACCACTCCTGATTTAGAGACAGTGTAGGTCTCTGTTGTTAGTATCAACAATATCCCTGCCTGTTACAGCCCCTTGTTGGGAACATCAGTGCAGGTATGCATGAAGATGACTTTAATAAATAAAATGGGGGTTCAGCCTTGTGAACCAGCAGCCTGACTCTTCAGATGGCACCAACAGTTCCAGAAATAAGACGGAAGAGTTCTCTGCAACAGAGGTCAATGCAGTCACAAAGCCCATGAATTAATTTCACCTGAAAGATATCCATAAGGCATCTCAGAGCCTTGGACTCTCATACTGGGGCCCAGGTTTAGAATTTGACATAAATTTCTATTACTCATGAAATTTGCATGGGTTTAGAGCTCCTCTGAAGATCATTCATTCTTCCCAAGGGATAGTGGACAGCAAGTTAGGAGCACTGAGGGTCTGGAAGAAGGCAGTTGGATCCATCATGGTGAGAACCCCAGATTGACAGATTCTGGCTCTCCGAGGCTGTCTGTGTCCTGGGACCACAGCCTGGCTCTCACGACTGTACCGTATCACAAAGCTGTATTGGTATGGATACTCGTTTTGATGACATTTCTGCAAATAGTTCTGTTCCAAATGGTTAAAACCAACAAAGGTGTTATGCTTCAAGGTGCAGAAAACATTCTATGAAATTACAGATCTGTCCTAACCTATCTGCTGCTTTAATGGCACACTAAAGGAATGACCTTATTGTGTTGGAAACCTGGGTCCTTCTGCTATAAATCATCATCATTTATTTCATTTCTATTACATAGTCTAGGATGATGCTATTCAATGAAGACTCTGTACGTGCTTTTTGGGGAAGAAAACAACAGGATCTTTCTTTGCTCTCGGGAACTCCATATGTGGTGGGCCAGTGTGTGTAGGTGCCTTCCTTTATGTGATCAAACAGAGACATGTCTAAATTGGCTTGATAGGACCTGGGGGAAATGCCTTAAATAGAAAAACTGGGAGAATAAAATCTGTATTGCTTTGTGGAAAGGAAAGCAAAAAGGTGATAGAGCCACAAACAAAGGAGAATCCTTCCTCAGCCATGTTTATGGAGACTGGAATTTGGTAAAGAGACAGTTCACCTTGAACCCCACAGAGGGGTCCGATGACAAAAATTAAAGGGATACCATCATCGGACTGTTTTCCTGAGAGGCAGATCCATCAGATGGCCCTGGAAGACCAGGAGGGGGAGCTTCCAGCCGTCTTAGAACACCTTTCCAGAGAGGAACAGGGTAGATGAAAATGTGGTCTGAGAGCAGAAGTCATCCAGCCTGGGGTTCTGTGCGTGCAGAGCACCACACACAGCATTGGCTTGCAAGGGGGACTGGCTTTTATTTCTAGAAGTGATGGAGGTGGTGGAGAAAGGTTCATCCCACATGTACTTGTGAGGGCAATCTGGATGAAGCTGGAGGCAGGCATGCCCATCTCCTCTCACTGCTGTCTTTGGGCCACTGACTGAGGAACTCTGCCCAGGAGCCCTTCTCCATCTGAAGATATGTCAGCTGGTAGTCTGCTCCCTCCTTGTCCTCAGGGGCCCCATCTGTGGACTTCCAGGTCACCTCTCCATATTCCCCTAGGATAAGGACTCTAGTCCCCACCTCATATGCGCTTCCTCCATTCTGCCTCCCACTGTCACTCCGTGGCCTCAACATCCACTGAGAAGACCCTTACCTCCTCCACTCTGATCTACCCGCTCCTCTCGAGTTCAACTACCCTCATGGCCAGACCCAAAATTGCTCCACCTCTAAAATAAGAAACCTGAAATGCTCTTTTAAACACCTCTTGTCTTTTCCCCTCCCTCACTGCCTTCGTTCTCAGGAAGCCTGCTCCTAGCCAGCCAGTTCTGTTCTCATGCCCCTTTAGACCAGGTCTACTGGCCCCACAGCTTTCCTCCATCCTGACTTGAGCCCTCTGAAATATCCTTCACTCATCTCTCCCTGTCTAACCCCCACATTCACTGAGTTACCACGGGCTTCATATTCTCCCATGGCATCTTGTCAGTCTGTCCTCTCTTTCCATCTTCATTACAGGCCCTGCCCTGGTTTGAGCCATCATGATGTCTCTCTTTGGTCTGTAGCTCTGACCTTTCTTCTTCCTTCACCCTCACTCCTAGCCTCCATACTCTGCATGTTCCAGTCACTGGGTTCACTCACTGCTCCCTAAACAGGTCAGGAATTTTCATGCCTCTCTCTTCCTCTCTTCTTTCCATGCAGAATTAGTTTCCCTTTGCCACATGCATTGAAGTGTCCCTGTGCCCCTCTTGCCCTGTGTCCCAGTTGGTTGGTTATATGTCTGAATCTTCTACTAGAAGGTGTGGTCTTTGAGGACAAGGACCACTTTTACTGAACTGTATAAGCTTAGCAGGCAGCACAACACCTGTCACATGGCCAATTTTAATAAATATTTCTAGGCTTAAATTTCCCAGGATATACCTTCCATTAGAGCTGCCCGCTGGATCATTTGTCAGGTCAGCCAGCAAATCCTGCCTCATTCCCATCTACTTGTGCCTTCCACCACTTCCTTCTTCCTCTCTGGGGCTAGCTGCTGAGTGGCCTTTCCTATTCTGCCATAACAGAATGGTTAGGCTGTGGAGGGGTGGGAGGGGCAGCGGGGACTGGGGAATAGCACGGAACACTGTGTGAGTGAACTGGCATAAGTTCTGTGGGCTTGCCAGCTGGCACCATGTGGGAGAGCCAGAGGGAAAGTTGGTTTTCTCCAACCCAAAGCTCAGGCTCCTGAGTGCAGTCACGAGTCTTAGTGCTAAAGGCTTAGGAGTGAGAAGTGTCAGGGTCACCTCTGCTTCATGCCTGACCAGGAAGGGGCCTTGTGGGTGGTGTGTGTGTGTGTGTGTGTGTGTGTGTGTGTGTGTGTTGCCAGCCACTGGGCATGTCCAGAGAACTCATAACATGCCTCCACAGCAGAGCTAGAGGAAGAGCCACTGATACAAATTGTAATTTGTCGTTTCGTTTGATCCTAATGTTTTCCCTTTATTCCTGACTTGATAGATTCATCTGCAGGCTCAGTGGGTCCAGGTCGGCAAAGTCTTGCACTCAAGCATTTGACTACTCAATAGATTGGCTCATAGTCATGTGCACGTGTGCGCGCGCATGTGTGTGCATGCATATATGGAGCATTCTTAACCCCAAAGTGAGGGACCTTTCTTCCAGAAGGGGAACCCAGGATTGGTTGCTTTGTGAGGGTGACAAGCAGAGAACGAGTGGAGGGGGTTGGAATTGGTTTAAAGAAATTCTGGGTGTAGGCAGACTACAATGTGCAGGCCTTTACCCTCCATCTTTGCTTGGGGAAGTGGATAGGAGTTCTATGTTTTTTTCTGAATTCAAGTCAAACCCTCTTCCCATACAGTTCTCAGGCTGAAAGAAAATCTGTGTATCAGAATCACCAAAGATTACATTCTCCCCAGTTTTATCAAGATGGAACTAACCTATCGCGTTGTGTTAGTTTAAGGTGCATAACATAATGATTTGATGCATGTAGATATTGTGAAATGATCACCACAGTTTAGTTACTGTTGCAGCAACTTTCAGATATACAGTACAGGATTGTTAACTATAGTCTCCGTGCTGTATGTTAGGTCCCCAGAATTTATTTTTCCTCTCGCTGGAGGTTTGTACCTTTTGATCATCTTCATCCATTTCCCCCATCTCTCACCCCTGCCTCTGGCAACCACCGATGTGTTCTCAGTTTCTGTGAGTTTGGTTTTCTTATAAGCGAGATCATACAGTATTTGTCCTTTCTGTCGACTTTGTCCTCAAGGTCCATCCATGTTGTCTCAAATGGGAGTATTTTTTTCTCTTTTATGGCTGAATAATATTTTATATGTATTTTCTTTATTGTATTATTATTATTATTTATTACATATATATTTTATTTCTTTTCATAGTTTCTTTATACATTTATCTGTTAATGACACATAAGTTGTTTCCATGTCTTGGCTATTATTAATAATGCTGCAATGAACATGGAGGTGCAGATGTCTCTTCAAGACAATGATTTCATTTCCTTTGGATATATACCCTGAAGTGGAATTTCTGGATCATATAGGAGTTCTGTTTACTATTTTTACAATTTTTTTTTTTAAGTTTATTTATTTATTTTGAGGGAGGTGAAAGAGCAAGAGCTCACACTAGTCGGGGAGGGCAGAGAGAGGCGGAGAAAGAGAGAATACCAAGTAGGCTCCCTGCAGTCACCACAGAGCCCAGTTGGGGGCTCAGTCTCACAAACCAAATGATCATGATCTGAGCTGAAATCAAGAGTTGGACCCTTAACTGACTGGGCCACTCAGATGCCTCTCTATTTTCAATTTTTTAAGATACATCTATACTGTTTTCCAAAGTAGCTGCACCAGTTTGCTTTCCCATCAACAGTGCATAGGGTTCCCTTTCCTCCACATCTTCACCAACATTTGTTATTTTTTAATCTTTTTGATACTAGCCATTCTGAGAGGAGTGAGCTGATATCTCATTGTGGTTCTGATTTGCATTTCCCTGATTAGTGATGTTGAGCACATTTTCATGTGCTTGTTGGCCATTTGTATTCTTCTTTGGAAAAATGTCTGTTCAGTTCCTCTATCCATTTTTTAATTGGATTGTTTGTTTTTTGTTACTGAGTTGTAGGCATTCTTTATATATTTTGGATACTAACCTCTTATCAGATATGTGATTCGCAACTATCTTCTCCCATTCAGTAGGTTGCCTTTTCATTTCGTTGATGGTTTCCTCTGCTGTGCAGATAGGATTACTTACTAAAAATGGAGATTCCTGGGTAGTCCTGCTCAAACCTCCTGATTTGGAACCTGTGGAGGTTGGGCTTGTCATTCTTTATTTTAAACATTGGCTCCAGACAGCCTGAGGTACCGCAAGCTGCCTAAGGCCACACAGCTAATGGCGGCAGCTCCAGAACTAGAACCCCAGTCTTCTGACTCCATCCAGGGCATTTCTCTTACAGCTTGAATGTCCCTAGGGCTTCAAGCTTTGGGAAACAAGGCTCATATTGGATGCAGGAGAGTGTGTTGAGTGGATCTCTTATCCAGCAGACCACTAATCCACGTAATTTAATTAGTTCCTTACAAGGCGGGGCTCAAGGGCTTGAATTCCCAGAGCAGGCGGAGACAGTTGAAACAGACCACTTGCTCTGGGATGACCTGGCACCTGCTGACCCTGTCTTTGCCACTAGATAGGATTTCAAAGTCCTCTGTGTCTACCTCCACCCACACTCTCTGGGGACCAGCTCTGTTCTCTTGGCAACTTAGAAAAACAGGCTTGGATTTCCTTCTGGCCTATAGTGATCTCACCTCCTCCCTTCCTCCCTCCTTCCTTCCTTTCCTCTTCCTCTTTGTCCTCCTTCTTCCCTCCCTCCTCCTTCTCTCCTCCCTCCCCCTGCCATTCTCTCTCTCTCTCTCTCTCTCTCTCTCTCCTTTATTGAAATATGATTCACATACCATACAATTCACTCATTTAAAGTGTACAAGTTGATGATTTTTAGTATACTCGTAGAGTAGTGCAACATCACCACAATCAATTTTAGAACATTTTCATCACCCCTGAAGGAAATTCCATAGCCATTATCAATGACTTTTCTGCCCCTGCTCCTGCCCCACTCTACCTAGCCCTAAGCAATCACTAATCCACTTCCTGTGTCTATAGATTGGCTTTTTTTGGACATTGCAAATAAATGGAATCATCTGATATATGGTCCTTTGTGACAAGCTTCTTTCACTTAGTATGTTTTAGAGCCTCATCTATGTTGTACCATGTATCAGTATTTCATTCCACTTTATGGCCGTTCCGTTGTACGGATATATCATGTTTTGCTTATGCATTTATCAGTTGACAGACATCTGGATTATTTCCATTTTTTTGGTTATTATGAGTAATGCCATAAATATTAGTGTCCACATTTTTGTATGGTCATAGGTTTTCATTTTTTCTGGGTGTATACCTAGGAGTGAGATTGCAGGGTCACGTGGCAATTCTATGTTTAACGTTTTGAAGAAATGCCCAACCGTTTCCAAAGTGGCTGCACCATTTTACATCCCCATCTGCGTGTATGAGAGCCCTAATTTATCCACATCCTCGTCAACACTTGTTACCGTCTGTCTCTTTGTCAATAGCCTACCGAGTGGGTGTGAACTTTTTGACTTGCATTTCCCTGATGGCTGATGATGTTGAGTATCTTTTCATGTGCTTGTTGACCATTTTTTTCTCTGAAGAAATGTTTATATAAATCCTTTGTCCATTTTTTAATTGTATTGTCTTTTTGTTATTGAGTTTTGAGAGATATATAATGTAGATATGAGTACCTGTCAGTTGTATAATTCTCAAATATCTTCTCCCAATCTATGGATTGTTTTTTTTACTTTCCTGATGGTGTTCTTTGAAGCACAGAAATATTTATTTATTTATTTATTTATTTATTTATTTTAATGATTATTTATTTTTGAGAGCGAGATAAGTGTGACCGGGGGAGGGGCAGAGAGAAAGGGAGACACGGAATCTGAAGCAGGCTCCAGGCTCTGAGCTGTCAGCACAGAGCTCAATGTGAGGCTTGAACTCATGAACCATGAGATCATGACCTAAGCCAAAATCAGATGCTTAACCAACTGAGCCACCCAGGCTCCTGAAGCACAGAAGTTTTTCATTTCAATGAAGTTCCATTTACTTAGTTTTTTTTGTTTGTGTTTTTGGTGTTCTATATAAGAAACTATTGCCGAATCCAAGGTCATGAAGATTTAACTCTATATTTTCTTCTATGAATTTTACATTAGTATCTTTTATCCATTTTGAATTAATTTTTGTATGGTGTGAGGTAGGGTCCAACTTCATGTTTTCAACTTCATTTAGTTGTTCTTGCACCATTTGTTGGAAAGATAATTCTATTCCCCACTGAATTCTTCTGGCACTCTTGTTAAAAATCAATTGACCATACATGTATGGATTTACTTTTAGACTATTAATTCCATTCCATTGACCGATATGTGTATCCTTATACCAGTACCACACTGCATTGATTGCCATAGGTGTGTAGTAAGTTTTGAAAGTAGGTACATCCACTTTCTATGTTTGCCTTCCAGCACACGCAGCAAAGCTGGGATGTGGCCCAAGTGGAAGGGCCTGAGTAGAGGGGTTGAAGACATGTAAGGAGAGGTAGGTCTGTGGAACTCAGATGCCTAGTCTTTTTTTTTTTTTTTTTTAATATTTATTTTTGAGAGAGAGAGAGAGACAGAATGCAAATGGGGAAGGGACAGAAAGAGATAGAGACAGAATCCTAAGCAGGGTCTGGGCTCTGAGCTGTCAGCACAGAGTGCAACAGGGGGCTCAAACTCACGAACCCATGAGATCATGACCTAAGTCAAAGTCAACAGACAGAGTACCCAAGTGCCCCTCAGAGGCCTACTCTTTTAATCCTTCTTCTGCCATAGCCCTGTGTAATCTTATGTAAGTTACTTCATATTTCTGTAAATTACTTCTCTATTTCCTATTCCATACGGTGAAGACTGGGCTAGTTGATTGTTAAAGGAATTTTTAATTTGAATAGTCTGGAGGCATGGGAGACTCAGTTTCTATAGGCAAATTCTGTCACAGGACCCCCTGACTTGATGGCAAAGCATTTATTAGTCTTTCACTCTCTTGGAACTTAGGCATAAGACAGGAAATATGCAAGATGATTCTGGATTATCTTGCCATATCGGATAGTAACAAAGCTATCAAAGACCTCCAAGGCCATACCTAAAGGACACAGGAGCCAGCATGAAGAGGCTTTGACTTGCCCCAAATGGGACATTTTGGATATCTATAAGGGTAATAAATGTGATAGAATGAAATACACCAAATATATTTAAATTCATGAATTCATAATGGTGTTTAAAAACCTTCAAGTATATGGAACTTTTGGATTTTGAGATCTCTAAGCAAGAGAACCCTAGGTCTGCTTGCCCCCTTGGCCTTGGTTTCATGGCTGCACCATTGTATCCATTCCACTCTACCCTAGATCTCTATGTCCGTGGGGTCTGGTCCACCTTCCAGGTAGCTTTTATCGCTTCATTATTCTGTGTTAATCTCTTTGGAAAAGGACTGGGGAAAAGCCCCAGAGTTATTGGGAGTGGTGTACACAGCACTACTTGCTAACCAAATAAACAAAGATTCACTTTGATATGCACCATTGCTTCCCTTCGCTCGCAAGTCAGGAGCTTCCGGTAGATGAACAACCATGCATTCTCTTCAGCGTGCGGGTTCTGTCATCGTGTATTTTCTCACACAGGAGCTCATGGATTTGGGGGGCTTAAAAAAATGACTTCTTACTGAAGAAGTCGTGGCCAATGAACCTGTGGGGTGCGTGGTAGTGGGGACCTGGATTCCAGGCCCTGCTCCTGTGTCTCCTCTCTGTCTCCCCCACTCTGGGCCTGTTTCTTCATGTTTAAAAACAAACCGTGGAGAAATCTTCTCCTGATATATCCAACAACCTGTGTTGTGCTATGTGAGAGAAGCTAGGCCCAAAAGGCCACATGCTGTATGATTCCCATTATATGGAGCTCTGAAAAAGGCAGAACCGTGGGGCCGAAAACAGATCGATACTTGCCAGGAGCCAGTGGGTGGGGAGAAGGGATTAACGATAAAGAGCCACAAGGGCACTTTTGGAGGTGATAGAATTACTCTCTATCTTGATTTTTGGTGGTGGTTCCATCACTGTGTAAGTTGGTCAAAACATTAACACTGTATCTAAAAAAAGTGAATTTTACTGTATGTAAATTATACTTTAATAAACAAAAATGTGCAACACGCTCACACATTAGTTAGCACGCATGTGCGCATGCGCACCCGTGCGCGCGCGCACGCTCACATTCACTCTTTAACTAGAAAAATCTCTAAGGTCCCTCTCAAGTGCCAGGATTCACTGGTTCTCCCCTGGGGGTACGGTAACGGGCAGGGCAGCAGGAAGAGATGCCCAGGGCCTCATCTGAGTTTTAAACTTCCCTTCCCTGATTCTTCCTACCCTTCCCCAACTCGGAATAGTCTTTCTGTGATGTATTGTGCAAAGGAGGAAAAACAGGTTTCGTCTGTGGGGCTGGCGGTTTCAGGAACAAGGCCACTCCCTCCACAGCCATACACGTGTCAGCGGGCATGCTGAATGTCCTTGGAAGACAGGCCTCGCTCGTCCTAGGTCTGAGGTCTGAATTGCTGGCCTGAACTGGAATATTACTGAAAAAGAGCTCAGAATCCAAATCCCGGTGAAACGGCCACAGAGGCCTGTCAGAAGAATGGGAATCTAGAAAAAGAATATGGATTCCTACTTCCATTTTTCCATCCAGGGTCTGAAGGAGGAGCCGCCTCGCCTTCTGCTCTGCAATTTACTAAGGCCTCACACGAGATTGTCAAGACCGTCCAGGTGACACGGAGTGAGGGAACCAGGGTGGGAAGAAGACAGCAAGGGGCTTGACACAAGCAGAGACTGCTACCTGCGTCGCAAATAAACCACAGCCTCCCTGCTGGCAGGAAGAGCCAAGGCTCCGGGGCCTGTCCGCTGGGTAAGCTGCCGAGTGGGGATTTGGGCACGCGTTCCGTCTTCACCGCCTCCCAGTGCCTCTCTGGGCTGCAGCAGGAGCCAACACCAGCACCCATTTCATGAGCACTCACTATGAGCCAGGCAGAGGCTAAGCCCTCTGTATTCATTTGCAACAACTGTAAGATTTTTAAATTCTTATTCTTGTTTTACAAATGAGGGAACTAACGCTCGAACTGAGGATGTGGAGCTTGGCCTCTGCATTCGGGCGCTGTTCTCTTTTGTCCGCCGAGATAAGCCAGACCTAGCCAGGCTAACTCCAAGGCTCGGAGGGGCCTGAGCCCGTGTTTTAAGGCGGCAGGAGCAGAACAGAGAGCCCCGTGCCAGATGGAGTTCATGCTGAGCTCCACGCCCCCACCCTCCCACCCCGAGCCTGTTTAGAACAAGCCAGACCGGGGACACCTGGGTGGCTCAGTCGGTTAAGCATCCAACTTCGACTCAGGTCATGATCTCATAGCTCGTAGGTTGGAGCCCTGGGTTGGGCTCTGTGTTGACAGCTCAGGGCCTGAAGGCTGTTTCGGATTCTGTGTCTCTTTCTCTCTGCTCCTCCCCCACTTGTGCTCTCTTTTCTCAAAAATAAATAAACATTTTAAAAAAAGAAAAAAAGAACAAGCCAGACCCTGTAGCTTCTCCGTGGCCAGGGGGTCCTGCCTCTCAGTGTACACGGCCAGGGAGGACAGAGCCTGCGACCCCGCTGTGCGTGCTGAAAAGCTGGGAGCAGGGAAGGGGCCCAGCTGTGTGCGTTGGAGGTCCCGGTAAGGGAAGCCGGGAGTTCATGTGGGCGCTTCTGCTCAGGAAGGAGATGGAGGGAAACGTGCCATCAGCGCTCTGTGGCCGGTAGGGGACATGCCCCTCAGAGGGCCTCCTGGCTGCTTGTCCAAGCCAAGAGCCTGGAGGTGGCCACATCCCAGAAAGGTCCAAAGAGATGCCTTGTTGATCCCTGGAATCTGGGACTAATGAGCAATCGGAAGCTGGCACCAAGGGATAACCTCCTGCTTTTCGCACCAGAAGTCCCTAAAAGGGTGTGGGGAGGATTCCCAGGGGGGGCACAGCTCTTAGTGTTATAACTGGCAGCCCAAATCCCCACCTCTGCCCTGGACCTGAGCAGATCTCTGCTCTTGGTGGTCAGCAGGACACACAGGCAGTGACAGCTCGTTAAAAGAAGATTCTGGAAATAAGCCAGATGTTTCTGCTGGGCAGGAGAAGTTCTGGGCTCCCTCGAGGTGGTGGCCTTGGTCAAGGAGGACAGGAAAGCAAGGAAGGCTCTTCTGTAGCGGGCCGAGACCTGAAGCGGGGTTCACTACGGACTTGACAGTTCAGGCACCGTGGCGGGTGTGGACTTGGTCTCGATCGTGTGGGGCAGGAAGTCCTGCTCTGGCAGGTGGGCCAAGGGTTGGGAGACAAATTGGTTCCCATGCAGGTGTGACTGAAGGCACATACCTCTAAGACCATTGCTACTTTCGGGAGCAAAGTTTCTGCCACGGAAGTGAGCTGCTGGTACCGGCCTTGTTGTTAATAGGGGGATGGCAGCAACCATGGCTCCTTCTTACCTTGTTCTTGCCTTCCTCCTGTCAGCCTGACTTCCAGGCTCTCAGAGCCCCACTGCTTCAGCGTTACTGGGAGATAAGACTGCCTGTTGCTCAAGAAACCAAGGTTCCCTACAAGGAGCACTATCTGTAGGCAGCAGACTTCAATCTTGGGACTTTATTTAAGGACATCGGAGTGGTACCTGGCCACTGCCGATGTTTGTCAGGTCACTGGGTTTTGTGGCTGAGCACAAACAAGGGGGCACAGAGGCCACGCAGCCAAGGAGAACTTGGCAGGGTCAGGGACTCAAGCCTTCCGGTGACACCATTGTCCAACCTACCAGGAAGAGTCCCACACCCCAGAGAACTGGCTTTCCGGGCTTTTCTGCTCAGTAGTGAGGGGGAAACAGACTGTGTGTGTGTGTGTGTGTGTGTGTGTGTGTGTTTGCGCGCGCGCACGCATGCGTGATTAACGGGGCTGGGTGCGGGCGGGGAAAGAGGTGAGGTGGTACTTTTTTATTTCTAGCAGCAAAGCCTGCCCAATAAACCCCCAAACCAAGGAGCCACACAGAATTAGCTGGATTATAGTGGGTTCAAGTCCTTTATTTTTAGACTGTACCAGCATGTTTGGTTCTGGGGGCCAATCCCCAAATTCCAGAAAAATAAACTAATGAGAACCACATGCACTATGAGAAGGCCATTGCGACGTGTCCGTGATCATGCTGTGATTGGGCATAGAATATAGACCACGAGTCCTCCCTGAACGACTGACAGTAGCTGGCTCTGGGCCCTCCTTGGGACTGGGGAGAGGGCCAAGACCGGATCGTTTGGACCCTGTTCCTTTAAGGCCCCGAGCCCCTTATTGCTACATTTGCTACTTTGCTACTTGATGGCCCCTGGGCATTGCCCAGGGGAGGCCTTATCACTGGGTGGTACTAACGAGTTGGCTGCTGGCATCAGTCCTTGCCATTGTTACGATAGCACAGAACTCTTTTCAGAGGGTCCCGGGCTGAGTTATCAGGGATTCATCTGACCGCTATTCAACTATGCCACACATGGTCCCTGCTACACACTCAGCTCAGCCAGCCTTGTTGGAGGCTGGTGGCCCATCTTCCTCCCCCAGCCCCAGGGCTTCCCAGCTCCTGGACCTTGTTGGAACACCTCTCTCCAACACGCTCTCTGCAAGGTCCAAGGACCAACACAGCCTGCTATCCTTTCCAGCACGGGGACAAGGCTTCTTAGTGGTGGCTTTTGAAGCCCATGCATTTGGAGCACAATGGGAGGGGCGGCATTTTGGGAGAAACATCAACTTCCACAAACAGCAAAAAGGCCAGATGGGTGGCAGGCTCCTGGTTCGATGTCCTGTTGGTGAGGTAGTTTAAACACACCAGCAATCCTGCCAGGAAGAGCGCCCCCTGGAGCACGTCCCCACATATTCACTGGTCTACGCAACGACTCTGAGCCTTGAGAGCGGCCTTGGGGCGCTGGCCTGTACCTGACCTCTTCGGCTTGGTGGGCCTGGAGCCCGCCCTCAGCTGACGGCACTGGCGGGCTGGGCCCCACTGTGTTCCCGGGTACAGCGGCACCTGACAGTAGAACAAAGCATCACTTTCTGCAAGGGAAGGAAGGAGCCTTCTCCCCAGCGAGAGAGTCCTGCCCCTTGGGCCAGGCCCTCTTGCTGCGGCTGGGCATTTACACATGCCAACCTCCAAGTTTTCTTCTTCCCTTGAGGCGAAGGCGATCTCAGTCAGATGGCGTCTGTGCATCCGACCCTGCTGGGTGGGTGGTCGCTTCCGTGGCTGCCCTGAAGCTTTGCCTTTGGGGCTGCCAACATGATATTTTTCCTGTGAGCCCTCCACGAGAGAAGTCCCAGGTCCAGAGACTGTGCCCAGCAGGGGAGCTAAGGAAGCTTCTGGAGGCAGGGAGACCTGCTTTGCTACAGAACTGCCTTCAAAAGTCTAATCTGGTTTGAAGTTTCGGCTGTGTAGACCAGGCCAATGGGGAGCTGGCAAAGACCATACTTTCGAAGTGTGCTTGAATTCTAAGGTCTGCACAGTAGATGACCTTGGACTGGCTGACTGGGTAAAGCCACCCCATCCTCCCACCCACGTTGCTTAGTTTGATCAACTTGATCTCCTGGGGAGCACGTGGTGGTCACAGGACCAAGTATGCCTGGGTGGGAGGTGGGGTGAGGGGGTTTATTGCTCTGGGTTTGAATGCATCCGAAGTGTCCTTACCTCTATTGAACCCACTGCCTGCCCCCTTCTGGATGTCCCCAGAAGTGTTGGGAAACCATCCTGCACCGTCTCAGGAGTACAGTCCATCTGGCTCTGGGTGGGCCCTCTGGGGACCTCCAGGGTTGGCCAAGTCTCAGCCAGCATCGCACAGGAGCAGTGGCCAGGGGGACTGGGGAAGCCAAACCTGCTGTGTCTACAGCCCATGGGGAAGGGCAGGGAGTAGCCAGGCCTTTGACCTGGGTAACTGAGGGCACAAAGGTGCTGCTGTTCTGGAACTTCCTTTGTCCACATACCCTGTGCCTTGATGTCAACACAGCTCGGGGACCCCTGACAGGGAGGGCAATGTTGGGTGCAGAAAAACTTGGACTGCAGTTTGGTTCTGAAAAAGGAGGCCTGTGTGAAAAGCAAGGAGATTAAAAAAATAAAAATAAAAATAAAAAAGGCAGAACGAGGAGAGGAGTCAACCCCATAACATGGGATAGGGCTGCATTGCATTCATGTACTCATCAAGTAGTTACTGAGTGTCTTCCACGGGCCAGGATCTGTGCTGAGGTTGTGTGTAACCAGGTTGGGAGTGCCCGATGAGACTGATGAGACTCCAGGTCTATCCACCGCTGGAGACAACCCGAGGACCCAGCACACGTCCTCTCCCTAATATCTACCGTACCTGGCAGAGAGAGCAACTACCGCCAGTGAGGGAAACTGAGGCACTGTGGTCAAGAACCCACAAGTTCCATAGCCAAGTTTCCCAATGCCCACGGTGGCCCTGCTGTGAGGGATGGAAAGCTGGTGCCCTGGGAACAGGGCCCTGTGGAATCAGACATGTGACTGCCCGGATGTGGGGCTTCAACGATGGTCAGGGAAGCACCCAGGAGGCGGGGTCTGCAGACAAGCTTATGAGACTTTGGTCACCAGCTGGTGAATTTGCCTACATAAGTAAAGAAATACCAGTGATCACTTTTTGTTTTTTGTTTGCTTCTATGTTTGCTTTTTATACTATACACTCCCCAGGGAAAAATTTCACCTATGGCCAAAAATAGATCGAAGGAGGCTCGTTCTAGCAGGCGGAGTGAGTGTCTGAATTCAAAAACATGTTGCTCAATACCGCTCTGTCTGAGGGCTCGCAGGAGTCACAAGGATGACAATAATGAGGAGAGTAATGGCTACCGTTTGCTAAGCACCTACTACGGGTTACTTACACACACAGCCAACTGGCAGATAGTCGTTTTGACATACACACGAAGGGAGAGCAAGAGGGTTTTTTGCAGGTTTTTCTGCTTTTCCCCTTGATGGTCAACTTTGTTGAGAGGGTGCCTTTGCTGGGCTGGAGGAGAACCGTTTGGTCCTGGCCCTTGGCTCTCTGGAGCAGATTCGGCCCCAACTTCAGACACAAGACTTGGCCCTGCAGGCGCCCGGCCTTGCCTGTGACCCAGCCGCCTCCCCCCCACCCCGGGGGCTGCCGGAGGGGAGGATCCCAGTGGCCCCCGAGTTCACGGCCATGTTTATTTTGAGTAAAACACGAGGGAACAAACCAAGGAGAGGGGGCAAAATCGGAATAGATTCGGAAATAATAGATGTTTCCAAAGATGGTCAGAACCTCCACGGCTGTTAAACCACAAGCTCTTTCACGGACACCGGTGCTTCCTGTGGTGTCGGACCCTGGAGGCACTTGACGGGACCAGAGGGCAGCCCCACGCCCGTGGGGGCCCCTCGCAAAGTCGGCCTGCAGGGGGCTGAAAGAACCGGAGGTGGAGCAGTCCGCGGGGTCGCTCGGCGGTGTGGCGGCGACGGGGCCAGGTTGCAGGCGGGCGGTAGGGGGACCTTGCACGGACGCGGGGGCGGGGCGAGACAGGGGGCAGTCGGGACGCAGCGGCTGTGGCTCTAGGGGGCGCTGTGGGCGCACCGGCCGCGGTGCGGAGGCGGGGCGTAATACTGGGTGTGCTCGGGCCGGCCGGTCCCTCTTGCATCTGCCGGAAGGCGGGATCCCCCAGACAGAAGGAAGAGTGGCGATAGTCAGAACATGATCTCAAGTGAGAGTCACGAGGTGTTGTGCCCCGAACGAGTTAGGGCCAAGGACCTCCTCGAGAATGGGGTGTCGGCGCACAATTGTACAAGGAAGAGAGGGTTGTAAACAGGGGCCTCCGCAGGGCCGACCCCAGGCTCTGCAGGCTTTTTGTGGATGGTGTCCCCGGGCACCCACCGAGTCTCCCCTCTGCCGCCTGTCATCTCCCTCACTCCTTCTCTTTCACAGTGACCAGATCTCCCCGTAGGGAAACTCTGTCCGCGGATGTGGAGCGCCGCCGCCTGCCCGTGGGGTCGTCGGGCCCGGGCCCTGCGGCGGGGACCGTCAGGAGGACTGCATCAGGCCGGTGAGGCGCTTGCCCGCCAGCGACTTTCCCTGCAGAGACAGGCGACAGAGTTGGCACGCACAGGTGCACGCACACACACACATACACACACACAGAGACAGGGACAGAGACAGAGAGCCAGACAGGTGAATTAATTGTTGCCAGAGCCGCGGAGGCCACGTGACTTAGCTACCGGACTGTTGATCTCGGGGTTTGGGAGCCTTGACCGCAGCATTTGGAACACACAGGGCTCTGGGGCAGGCTGGGGAGCGAAGGTGTGTTGCTGGTACTTTTTAGGGCGTGGGAATGTCACTTACCCCAAACCAGGGATTTTTAACTCTTAGGAAGAGTGTCTCTTAATGCTTGTGGGCTGCCCCTGAACTTGAGTTTATTCAATTGAGGAAGGAAAAGGTAGACTGGAGGAGGGAGGTTGGAAGATGACCCAGGTGGGTTGACCTAAATAGGTGATGGTTAAGGATCTGGGTGATTGGAAGCAAAGGAATGATCTCGTCTTAAGAATGCAGAAGACCTAGGATCCTGTCTGAAAGGCAGGAGTGAGCCCTCCTTGGGAGAGACACACGCGCTCTGGGCCCTCTTGATGATGGGGTTGTGGGACTGTGGAAATACAGAGGCATTCCCTGAGGCTCTGAGCCAGGCCAGTGCCAGTGCCCTCCCGCCGTGTCCTGTGTTCCTGGCCTCCCGTCTGTGGCACCCAGGGGCTGAGCGTGATGACCCCACATCAGGACGTCTACAAGCCCTTCACACGTAACCCACGTAGCAGTTCTCGAAAATGAAAAAAATTGACTTGGCTAGTGAGGCCTGGTGCATGAGGCACAGAGATCCTGAGAAAGACCAATTCCTCTATTGCCCCCCAGGGGTGGTGGCCGAGGAGCCTCGGATGCGGGATCGGGCACCAAGAGGATGGACGAGGAGGAGGGCGGGTGAGGCTCATTCTGCTTATTTTCCTTGATACAGTCTGTGCCCATTCCCTGCTCACCCTCTTAAGAAATCCACAGCAGGGCCCCCGGGTGGCTCAGTCGGTTAAGCGTCTGACTTGGGCTCAGGTCATGACCTCAAGGTTGGTGAGTTCGAGCCCTGCATGGGGCTCTCTGCTGTCAGTACAGAGCCCCTTTCGGATCCTCTGTCTCCCACTCCTTTTTCTCTGCCCCTCCCCCTCTCTCAAAAATAAATAACCATTTAAAAATAAAAAAGAGAAATCCATAGCATCGGAAAGGGGTCTAGAGGAGTGTGTGGCTGGACCCAAGCGGATCGATCGCTGTGTCTGAGAAAATACTCAAACCCATGCTATTACTGACAGCAGGTCAGCAACACCATCGCCATCTGCAAAGGGAGCACACGGTCCTCCTCTGCCCGGGCTGAGGTATTGGGTAGGGAGAGACCGCAGGGGCCAGTGGGTCCTCATGTTCATTTCCAAGTGGGGTGTGAGGGCTCATCTTGTTTACTGGGTTTGGCCGTGTGCAAGCTGGATGTAATTAAAAAAAATTGATCAGGTTCGTGAAGCCTGGTAGAGTACTCAATAAACGGGCTGATTGATGAATTGATGGATAACGGGTATATCTAGTAAATGAACAAGGGCTGTGAGTTTGCTGGATGCAAGACAATGCGTCATCTGGCTTAGCTCTCCATGGAGGGACATGCCAGCTTGACTTTGAGAATTCCGATGGCATGCATGGGAGCTTGTCCAGAAATGGAATTGCCCTCAGGAGCTATCGGAAAGCCTGCATCCACCTCCCCTTGCTTTTTGCTCTTTCCCCCCTTTTCTTTCACTCCTTGTCTTCACTAGTGAGACAGAACTTCATTTTTTCTCCCCTATTTTAAACACACACACACACACACACACACACACACACACACACACAGAATCTCCCCATCAGCAACCTTATCTGGGTCTTCAGATACACTAAACTTAGCCTGCAGCAGGATCCATGTATACCAGGGTAAGGATTTTTTAATCAGATTTTTCTTAATCCTACAGGGTTACGGTGCCAGTCTTTGCAAATCACTAAAAGCAAGGTGGCTACTTCTCTGGGAAGAGTGGGCAGGACGAGAGCTCGCAGCTGGCGGAGCCTGACCTTCAAGGACTTGCGGCAGCCCTCGATTCTAAGGCACACACACGGCTGGTACTCTCCTTGACTGCCCTTTCCTAGACGGAGCTCGAGGCATTTGTCATCCTGTTGGTTCACCTGGGATTGTGCCTTCTCGATGCAGGCCTGAAGGCAGGAAGTGTGGGTATGCGTGCGAGGCCCTCTCTGGGGAAGTGCGGAGCTGATGAGTTTAGGGGCCTCCTGGTCCGAGGGTTCTAATAAACCTCCCCCAGACCCTTTGCCCACATCCATCCCTGCATGTATGAAAGGCACCGAGGAATTCTGCTTGCCTCTTGGTGCTGTTTATCGCTGCAGTAACCGCACCATGTACTGGCTCCTCCCCCCTCCTTCTGTCCCTTTTCCACCAGGGCAACAAATTACACGTTCTGTCACCAAATATATACGTTCTGGCTTTGCCACACATGGTATTTGGGGCTCTGATTTAGCTGGCGGATGTGAGAAAAAAAATCACCGAAGCTTCTGAACAACAGTGTATCGCCAGTGCTTATGTTAAAAAACCAGAAACAAAGAAGGTGAGGCTTACCAGGCACCCAAACCCTCATTACAGCTTCTCCCTCCTTAGCGAGGTCATTGTGGCCGGAGAGGGGGCTGTAGGATGAGGGAGGTTGGATTCTCTATCTGGAGAATTGTGCGACTGTCTGTTTTAGGTGCCTTTGGCCCAGAGGTCCCCCACCCTCTACCCCTCCCTGTTCTATAGAAAAGGCTGGGCTGGGCTTGGAGGCACTAATTAATCTCTTCCTGCTTGAGCCCTGGAGCTCAGCCTCATAGCTCTGACTCCAAGGACCTGTGGCCAGCCGTCAATGCCTTCTCCTCCCCCTCCCCCCAACTGCTTCCCTCTCTCAGGACTTCTGGGGCCAGCCGAGAGAACTTGCCCTGAGATTGTTCCCAGCCTCTCAGCAATCCAGGTGGTGTTCCTTGGCATTTTTATCTCCCTCCCCCTGCACCCCTGCACACACACATTTTTCAAATGCCAGTTCTGCTGCGAAAGGAGGTCGTGAGGTTTCGGGTCGGCTCAGGGGGTAGCTCAGTCCAACTGCAATCTGTCCGCTACTCAGTGACCTCCCGGCTGAGGCTGCAAGGTGGTTATTCATGCAGGACGCAGGCATGGCTAGATGCCTGGCCTCGGGCTTTGGGGAAGAAATCCCGCAATCACACTGGCTCAGCAGCTGCCTCTCTTCTGAAGAGCCGAGGCTCCTGTAATTTTCAGGGATCAAAGTGAAATCTGACAGCAGAGGCTACCTGCGTTCGGGGACGAGCTGCCCCAAGCTCTACGATGCGAGGGGCTTGCTGGGAGCCCCTGAGCTACCTGCTCTGTCCAGAGAGAAGAGACCTCCCGCTGGACCCTCTGGGGCCCTTTCCTCCCTCTTCTTCACCCTCAGCCCTACCTCCGATTGGATGATTCGGTAGGAAACACTTAGGAAGGGGAGCAGGAATCCCCCCTTTGCCTGGCATCTTGCATAGTGACAGGGGAAGCCATTTTCTTCAGGGTGTGAATGTGTGATGTTCCCCAGTGCCGGGTGCCGGTCATTTGGGAACGGATCATGGTGCCAGGAAACTGCAGCCAGCTCAGCCTGAGGCCTTGGCGTAGCTGAGCGAAGCAGCTGAAGGTGGTCGAAAATGCTATGAGCAGGCAGCCTTTGTCCAAGTGAGAAAATATACAGTGAATAAGAACTGAACTGCAGAAGGTACATTCCAGAGACACCAAAGCTTTGCATACAGACAAAGTGCTTTTCACCTTCGAGACATTTGGCAAAGTTAATCCAATAGAATTAGAATCCTTCAATGTGATGGGCTGGGATTGCAAACGTCCACCCTCCACCCTGCCTAATCGTTTCAGCTCTGTGGCCATCTTGATGGCTGGACGTCTGGAAGAAAGTGGTCATGAAATCCTTCGTTTCTAAAAGGAAACGCACAAAAGGCATGGCGCCCTTTTGTGCAGCGCTTTAAGGAAAATCGACATGCTGTTTGACATGCTGTGGCTCTGTGCACGGCACTTCTGGATGTTAATCAACAAAGCATGCACGGTCCGGGTTACCAAGAACTTTTGCCGCTTACTTACCTGGGCGACTGACGCTAAACTCTTTGGCTGGAGGGAGGGCTGTGGCTCAGAGAGTAGCCCCGGGGGTCGGGTGGCATATTGGGGGCAGCAGAGCCAAGCACTGGGGACTCAGGCAGGACCCTTTTCAATGCTAACAGAGCAAGGACATCTGAGCTGCTGCTGAGACTCTCAAGCTGATTTGCCCAGATGACCTAAGACCAAAGTTACGGATCTCAAATCCCCTAAGTCTAAATCCACGTTACTATGGGGACAGAAATCAACTGTGGGTGCCTCTGGAGAAGAAGGATGGAATTGACTGGAAAGGGGCAGGAGGGAACTCCCCAGGGTCATGAGGGGGAGGTGGCACTGGTGCACACCTTTGTTAAACTCATTGAACCACATATTTCAGAGCTATTCATTTTGCCATACGTAATTACACCTCGAAAGAAAAAAAAAAGAGTAGGGAAAAAATCCAGCTATCACGTCTCTGCTTTGAAACCTCCCACTCCTTACTCCTTTTCAGTCGCTAGCCCCGTGACTTTGCCTTTTGGCTCCATCCGGTGCTCCCCGCCCCAGCGTAGGAGAAACCTGGGTTCCTCGGCTAGAGAAACTAGGACTTGCACTGGATCCAATCTGGAACACTGTTTCTAGTCCATTGATCTGAACTGACCACTTTGTGGTGACACAGGCCTTTTTCATCCTTGCTAATGAGAACAGTGCTGCCTGGGGCTCACCAAATGACTATCGTAGGCCTCTGTGGGAGGCCCCAGAGCTGTCCTCTCGAGGAGCCTGAGGGTCACCCATGCGTAGCTGATGCCCAGGTTCATAAATGATGAGTGTGTGTGCAATCATAGGCCCGGGGGGCCTCGCCGAGGGAACAGTCAGGAACCTAAGAGTCAGGTGAGAAGGTAGGAGAGAAGTCAAGAACCTGCCTGACTTCATCGGGTGACTCCCCTGGAGGCTGGTGGCCCCGGGTGCCCCTGGCACCCCTTCTCCACGGAGCAAGGCAAAAGGCATTATTTCAAATGGGCGCATGGGAATTCTGTGACATCTCCTTTCTCAGCGCGGTTTCAGACTGGGGGGAGAGTGCCACTTGCTTGAGGGTAGTTTAGGGGCCTTAGAAGCTGGCAGAGGATGGCAAGAAAGTCCATACTTAGTACAGAAGAATTGCAAAGAACTTTTCAACTTTTTGTCTCTCATCTCCTCTCTCATCACCTCGCCCTCTGTTGAACTTCATGGCAAGGTGGGGCGGATGAAAAGGGAAAACCTGGTCTTGGGACTAGCCAAAGATCACACGCTACTCATCCGCAGCGGGGCTAGGCCAGAGCCGCAGAGGCAGGAGGAGAGGGTGCTGCCGCTTCCTCACCCTTCATCGTGGGGCGCCGGCGCCTGTGCCAAGATCTATTCCCGGGGTCTGTATTGCTCCTGGGTCTTTGCCGAGCTTTCAGATCCCTCTAAGGAGCTGAAGGGCATTTTATTTGGCTTTAAAATATTCTATTTGACTCTTAAAAGAAGATACCACAAACATAAAACAAGGCTCAAGTAAAAAAAAAATGAATAGGGGAAAATTGAATGAATAGTAAAAAGTTCACTGGCTAAAGAATTAACATCCATTCATGTACATTTAAACCTGTTGAAAAAGAAGCTAAAAAATATTATCATAGTAAAAAGAAAGGATTTTTCTGAAACAGCTCACTAACTTATGTACAGTGGTATAAACGACCAGATTTTGCCACGTAAAGGGTGGGTCTATGCAATTTTTCCAGTCGTCATATCTTCTGAGAGCAATTCCTATAAAATGTCCTGGGGGCCGTTAGCAGGTTCAGACACCTTACTCTAGCCTAGTGCTTTTTTTTTTTTTTTTTTGTCTTAAAACAAAATTTTTTTTTTTAAGTTAGGAAAGGTAAGTTGCTAATGTTGCTAACTGCACTAAATGCGAAAGGACGAGCTTATCCCATGATCTCCCAGGGGCATTCCCTTGGAATTTGTAATTCCCGCCCAATGGCGTGGCATCAATATCCCAGGTACCCTCTCTTCTCAAGTGCCTTCCTCTTCAATTAGCCCAGACCTCGATGGTGACAGGGTGGGGATGGTCCCATCACCAGGGGTACAGGTTAGCTGCCAAGGACAGTTACTAACAGCCACCTGTCAACTGAACATTGAACAACTGTTGTGTGCCAAACCCACTAGGCATTTTACAGACACTTGTGCTAATGTCCACACCATCCTGGCCAGTTATGCGTTACTTTCGGATGTCTCAGGTTAAAGTCTTAGGATATATTATCTCAGGATAGATGAAGAAACAGGCTCAAACAGAGCTGGAGTCCCTTGCCTGAGAGCTTCCAGCTAGTCAGTGGTAGAGCTAAATGGGTTGGCCTTCGTGAGCCCTACGCTTTCTACTTGGTACGTGGCTATCACTCTTCAGGAAGGAGGCAGATGGAAACGCTCAGAGACTAACGGCTGGCTCCCCTGTGCCACCCACATTAGGCAATCTCTTTGGGCCCCGCAGGGAGATTTTTCTCAGCCTCACTGAGAAAGAAGCTTCCACTCCTGGACGTGCTTGAGACCCATCTCAAGCATTTCTGTGCTGCCTGAGGTTCTTCCCCCTCAGCACATCTGGGACTCTTGAGAAAGAAGGCGCCACCTTCTGGCTGGCAAGCCTGGCCGAGTGAGACTGGCTACTGCACTGAGCTGGGAGACCCGTCACCACTGTTTGGTGCACATGGCTTTAGAGTGCACCTGCTGGACGGGCCAGGTGAAGCTACTACTTCTGCGTGTGCTCTTATATTATTGGTGCTGATGCCTCTGGGGTCTCCATAGCAACAGTCCCAGGGAAGAGAGAAGCAGGTGTGGTGTTTACCTTTCCAAGGAGGGGCAGGCAGAGCTGCCTTACTCCAATGCCAATTAGAACCAATTTAGAATCCTAAATCAGGGTGTCCCCGCCAGGCTGGGAGCCCTCTGTGGGTGGTTTTCCTGGCCCTCTGACTCTTGCCTCCCATCATGCTCATCACTTATGGGACTCTTTGCAAGGGCCAGCCTCTGCCTGTTAATTTTGGTGGGTGGTGGAGACCTTCCCCCCTGGTCCCCCAGCTGTGCAGGGACAAATCTGGAACCAGGCGGGCATGCCAGGAGTGACGAGGGGATAGCATCTGTGCCCTACACTGGTGGCACGATGCCCAGATTCCCCAGCTTCCTTTCCAAGCTGTGCGTTTCCACGTTCCCTGTGCTCTTCCTGTGCGGGGGAAATGCCCCCCTTTCCATACTGGACCTCTTGTCTCTCCTTCCTCTGGTTCTGACTGAACAACTCTGGCACTCTTTCTATACTCAGCTTGCAGGGAAGATCTCCATGTATTCTTGAGCATTCCGCTTGCAAGTCCCCTTGGTAGGATGCCTTCCTGCAGCCCACGCAATGGCTTCCTCTTCCCCTGTCCCTCCACCTCCTCCCCAAATGGACTTTGGGATCTTAACTCTGGTTCCCTCCAAGTTAGGCAAAGGTCAAAAGACTCGAGGAGACAGAGACATGGCTGTGTTGCTATTAGCAACAACTTGATATTTTTTCCAAGTCAGACGTTCAAGTGACCCTTGACCACGGCTCTAGGGTAGAGAGCCACTGAAGTTTTGTGGGAGAGACAGCAGGAGGAGTCATTTGCTTGGCAGTGTGTGACTCCCCTGCAGAACCACTGGGACTCTAACTCCACCTCCCAAGGGCACCTCTCACCTCCTACGAACATGTTCACCCAAAACTCATCCGTAGGTTGGAGTCCTTGGTTAAGCCAGCTGCCAAAGCAGAGTCTAGAAGGCCCAGGCAGTCAACACGAGGACTGCCCCTACCCCTGCCCAAAGCACAATCTTTCCATGAATGTCCATGTTCATTTGGACATAAATGCCAAGGCAGGCTTGTTTGTCTTTCCTCCCTACCACCAGAAATGCGCTTTGGCAGGCATTCATCGCACCTGTATTTCTAACCTGAAAAAGTGGAGGGGGGGATGGGTCAAGCAACATTTTCAAGAGATCTCTGGATAGAAACTTGGGTCAGTGGAACTCCCAGCCACTGAGAACCTTCTCACTTCCCTACAGACCCTTTTGACATGTGGCCACAATGCTTTTGGTGCCCGTGGGACAGAGGAGAGACGGTTGCCCTGCCTGCTCCCCTGTTGGTCTAGTATGTAGAAATGTGAGATTTCCAAGTTTCCTGCGGGACTTGGCCCTGGGCCACGGAGGAAGGATTATGGAAGCTGTAACTGGGAGGTGAAGCCTAAGGATGCTGCTGTTGGACTTCAGAGCATCTTCAAAGGTAGCGAGCTTTTCCGTCCTGTCCTGCTAGGGGTCCAGGAGAGGCATGTTACCAGATCGGTACATAGAGACATTATCTTCACATCGCCTCTGAGACAAGGGGCTTATCTCCGCATAATTTCTGGACCCTTGGCTCCTTGTCTCTCAGGAAGAAAAATAACATGAGTGCAAAAAAAAAAAAAAAAAAAAAAAGGCAGAAAAATGGGGACACCAAGAGCTAGGTGCTGCTGACTGTACCTGGGAGAGGGTGTGGGAACAAGAGTGATAGGCAGAGACAAGGCCACAGACAAACAGATCATCTCCTCTGGATTTTGGAGCACCTTCTGTGCAGAAGGATCCCCCAAAAAGTTAGAGAGTGCGGACGCCGGGATCACTCACCCACTGCTGGAAGGAAGCCACCTCGGGGGTGAAGTGCAGCGGCCATTCTGACTCTGCGCCAGCAGCACTGGGCAATTGTGTTTTTAGGAAGGGAAGTGAAGAATAACTTATCCAGCTGAAACCATGAATACCTGTGGCTTTAGGGGCGCCCCTGCCCAGACATGCACACAGCTGCAGCGAGCATGCAATCCACGCGCAAAGGCCCATGCAAGTCCGCAGCGTATGTTACTCGCGTACCATACGCTGAACACAGAGGCGCGGGCCAGGCGGGCAGTGCGTGCGCCTGTGTGGACAGCTGTGCACAGGTTCACGTGCATGTTCACACCACGGGCACGTGCACAAGCATCTCAAGCAACCATGTGATTGGCTGCAGAGCTTTATATGAGGCCCCGAAGATACCAATCTTCGGCAAGCCCTGCAAACTTGAGGCATTTACCTTTAAGATACATACATAAAACCCGAATTCTCCCCAGGAAAAAGCCGTGTGTGTCAGTGGAAATGGCCCCTCTGCTTCTGTTTCTGCCAATCCCACAAGCAGAAGCGTGTACCCCCAGGGATCTGGTTTAGGAGGGATTTCAAAGCAACCCCTGCCACTTGCTTCTGACTCCTCCCACAGCCCCACTCTGTAGTAGGTGGCCACAAAATACAAGCGTTGGTTTATCCGGCGGGGGGGGAGCAACCAGCCTTGGGGAGACTGTGCTGCTCAGGGCGGCTCCAGGCAGGCAGACAGCGGAGAGGCGAGGGTTTCTGGGAATGAGGCTTCCTTCGTGGGGAGCGCTACCTGGGGAGGGGCTGGATTTCACGCTCTGATCATGGGGAGAACTACTCCTCATCTGTGTCTGGAAGCAGAAGGTGTCTCAGACTTGTGCACCTCAGTGGAGGGGTGCATATGCCAGATCCTGACAACGTATGCGACATTTTCCGGGTGGCTGTCCCCACCCCTGGCACCATTCAGCTTCCACAGCCTCCAGGGAAGTGCTTAGGGGTCCACAGGGCAGAAGCTGACCTGCCAGTCGCCTTGATCCCTCCATTCCCAGGGGAAACATTGGCCCTGGACTTTAAAAATAAGCCAGTAGTAATAGCTACCATATATTGAGTTGTTCTAATGATCTGGTCACTGTAATAACTAGATGTGTTTTGGACACATTGTCATATATGTGATACACATGTCCCTGTCCCCGACTGCACATAAATATAATGATACCTACCTTGGAGAACATTGTTGGAAATTAAGTAAGGTAATAAGAGCTCAGCATGGTGGGGGGGAACAAACGACAACACAATAATGAAAATAATAATATAAACGGTTCTACCTGAGCATATATACTACACTCTGCTAAGCACCAGGTGTATTTTTCCTCACTTCATCATTTTATTTTTATCTCCCTTCTACAGATGAGGAAACCAAGGCTTAGAAAAGCTGCTAATTGGTAGAGCTGGAGTAGAACCAAAGTCCCTCGCTGACCAAGCTCAGCATGGTGTGGATGTCCATGGTATGTGAGCCCCCAAGAAATGGCAGCGACTACCATTATGGCTTCATTGAGTGCCAGCGTCCACCCTGTGCAGTGGGCTACGGCTCTGTTATACCCATCGGGCAAGCGAGGAACTTCCCTGGGGTCTTATGCCAATATCAGGTGGACGGACAGGATCCGGCCAAAGCTGTCCATCTCTAACCCAGCCCACTTGTGTGCATTCTGCTGGGCACCAAAGGGACCTTGTTCTCAGTGCCAAGTGAGCAGGTCGTCTTCAATAGGGAATGAGAATGTAGTTGGGGGCAATGTCATTGCCAAGTTTCAATGACATTTGACCCTGGGTGGTTGGTGCTGCTCAGGCACACCCCAGATGTGATGATCTGGCTACCGGTGGGGTGAGGGGTGGTCTGGACAGCTCCTGGCGGTCAGCCATGAGGAGCCTCCCAGAGCGCGGTCCCACGGGGGCAAGGTGCACCCTGAAGTTATTCATGCAGTCCTGGGGGTTGTGGGCAGGAAGAGGACCCTGATGCTAAAGCTGAGCAAAGCTGCTGAAGGGCAGGTTGGGGGCTGGGGCGGCCGCCACCCCACCTGCACTCCTTCCTGGTGATCCTTCCCGTTACATCCTACAGGTCTAGAAACGATCTAAGAAAAACTACCGTTGAGAGCTAGCAAATGATGGGCTTTGGAGCTGTTGTCATTACCAAGGAAACCGCCATCAAGTACGTGATCGCTTGGTTGTGATCACTCAACACACACTAATGGTTGACTCCTTTACATAATTAGAATAACGGGTGCCCTGGAACCTTCTAGTATCGTCCAGAACAGAAAATCCACCAGAGTTTCCCATCTACTTTTGCTATAGATTACAAGGTTGGATTGAGTTTTGTATTGGCTGCTCTATTTCTACTTTACAAATTAATCCATTGTGATATAAAGGCCAGGCCCTCTATCCATGCTTGATGGTCTGTCTTTTCCCATTAGGCTTGGAGGTTCAGATGCACCCTGCTCTTAGTGCAAACGAGAAGGCCAGGAACATGGCGTGGAAAGGTTCTCCAACCCTGTGAAAAAGCATTGATGCCTTCTGGATCCCCATACCTTCCCCTTCCCACCTCTTATATCCAGGCACTGATGGTGCTGGCTAGAGTTTTAAAGGTCTGTCTGAGGGAACGCAGTACCAATCAACTCTAACTGGGTTTTCTTTAGCTTAAAAAAAAAATGTCTTATTGAAACTTTGCTGAGTTTACGGGGATCGCCATGTTTAATGAGAGGCCTCAAAGAATTTGAAAGCAAGAGATGAGAAGAGGAAAAAAGCCATAAGCTGTAATCACCATAATTATACAATCCCATGATGAGTTGGAAGCAGCCCCGGTGAAGCCTGAGAGAAGAGGGAGTGTCATCTTCAATCTTGCTGGCCTTGGGGCCAGCTGGGAGGAGTATGACATGAGAGCCCTTCCCTCCCCTGAGCTGGGCTGAAGAGGAGTCCTCGAGGCAGAGCTCAGGAGGAGGGGGCTCCCAGAGGGCAGTGTCTCCTTGGTTTAAGGCCTCTGGGGCGCATGTTCTGCTCCCGGCCAGGTGGCGATGGTGTGGACGCCAGCCACCCCCCCCCCCCCCACCTCACCTGGGATCTGTAACTGGCTCCATGGAAAAGGGCAACTGGCTTCCTCATCTTTCCTGCTTTCAAAAAAATCCAGCCCTTCTGGATGGGAATGATAATAGGCCAAGCTTTCTCCAACTCAGAGTCAGGGTGCCCCACGCACATGCCCACCCCATCTGCGTGCAGCCTGATGGCACTACAGCCGCTCAGCTGCCCTGTGCCAGCGGGCGCCTGTGTCCTCTGCTCGCTGACCTCCTTTCCAGCACTGGGGGGAGAGAGCCCCGTTGCCAGAGCTCAGCTGCAGCCGCAGCGATTGGCTTAAAAAAAAAAAAACAAAAAAAACACAAGAAAAAACCAACAACAACAAAAGGCAAGGATGACATGTGAAGGGCGGTAATTCCGCTCGTTGACAGTTTCCCCGGCTTTGCCTGTGTCATCATCTATCTGGCTTTTTCTCCCTCGAGGCAGAGGTTAAGCTGACTCCTACATCCCTCTCTCCCAACTCAGCAAACTCCCTCCATATGATCCCTTCTCCTTTTCGAAGGCTCGTTTATGAACCATCGAATAAAATGCAGTAGGATCCATTTAACAAATGTTTAATGCATCAGAGGATTCCAGCTACAAGAGATTGTAGAATCCAGTGCGGAAGCCTACTCTACAAAACCTTGGCCATTCAGCTTCTGAGCGTTTCCAGGGAGCTCAGGGATCCTCCAGGGGATGTATTCCATTGTTGGGAAGTTGCTACTGTTATTCTCCAGTAGAGTGGCCGCCCCTGTATCTTCTACCCGTTTGTTCTAGCTTTGTCTGGAACTACCCCCAACGGTCGGCTTACTGCGGAAGACAAACAAATACATCTCGCGATGGTTATCTAGTCTCCTGAGGGACAAGACATCTTTATCCTACCTGACACAGCTTCCCCAGTTATTCTCTTCCGAATTTTCCCAAGATTGTTCAAGTTCCTGATAAAATGTGGGGGGCTTAGAACCAAGACTCAACACAGTCTAGAGCAACACGAAAATCAGGGAGACACTTTTTTAGTCCTTCCGCTACTGTTATTACAGCCTAAAGTAGGTTTTTTTTTTTTAAGGCTATTGTGTCTTGCTTTTGCTTATATTAAGCTTATAGCTAACTACAACCTCAGAATTTTTCTTACTTGAATTACAGCGAAGTCTATGAATGTCATCCTGTAGTTATGAGACTGGATTATTTTTAACATAAATTTTATCCGGTTAAATTTTATGTAGTTGTTCTTGACCCATCATTCCACCTGAAGGAGATACTTCTTGAATATAATTCCGTTATCTACTGAATGAACAATACCTTGTAGGCTGGGATCTCTGAACGTGACTGACATGTTTTTCTCCTCATCTGAGTCATCAAAAAGAATGTTGATAGGACAGGGTCATGTGGCCTACAAACAGAAACTGCCTTTCCGGTTGACACAGATCTATAGAATTCACCCTCTTACCAGCCACTAAAATGCCACGGATATACTGGTTTTACCTAATTATGGGCAAACACAGAGAGAGTGCAGGTGGGGGGGGAGGGGCAGGAATAGGTATTGTTTTCAATCTTACTGCACCACCGGTAGGGGGTGTAGTTACGATAATCGTCCTTCTACAATCAGCCAGGCTGACGAGGCAGATGTGGAAAGTTCTGCTAAATATTACACCAATGAGAACCATTCCTGTTTGGTGCTGTGGGGCTCAGGTTGAAAGGATTTGGCCGTGATTAGGAAGAGTGGATGGATCACAAGCAGCTGGGCCCTGCTACTGCTGGGGTGATTACAGACTCCTAACCCTGCCTCACCTTCCCGTCTGCTGGAGAGCCACCAAAGGGTCCTTCTCTCATTGGCCTTCGGGTGACATGGCCAAACTGAAAATTCCCCTGCTCTGAGCCCTTCTCGGCCCCCCACGCAGTGCCCCACTTGGCATTCTGCTTCATCACAACATTTCACAGATTGTTCCTATGTAAAGTTTTACATCTGCCTTCCTTGTTCCTGTGTAAGGTTTTATATCCTGCCCTCCTTCCGCAATGCTGAGATTTCCAAACTTGACTTGAACCAGAGATACTCACTTGCTGTTGTACAAAAGGGGAGACAAGGAGCTCATTTTGGGGGAACTCCATGGTGGTCTTATTTCTTAGCCTTCAAGGTCCTTAGGTCTAGAGCTCTCTGACTTCTAATGTTCCAGCCTGGACACAGGCAGACTTGGGTCTCTTCTCTTGACCTTGACAGTTTGGTCCCCTCTCTAGGTTCCTGCTATGCCAAAGCCTGACTAACACCTGGGGGATTCTCTCTTTGGCCCGATTGGCCCCCTGGCAGGACAGAGGGGGATTCCGTCCTTTGAAGAAGTAGGTGTCCTGTCCCGCTGAGTGGTCTGCACTCTCCGCTGATCGTCCCGCTGAGGGCCCTGTGGTCACCTTCACCCTCTGCCTTCTCACTGGACAGATGGGAGCCCACAGCTGTCCCCATGTGGCTGCCTAGGGGCAGGTGCCAAAAGTCTGACTGTATAAGTGACAAGGAACAGGCTGAAATCCCACAACCGCATCAGACACTTTTAAAGTGAGAGCTCCTTCTAGAAGGACGTCTTTCCTGAGTGGGGGTTGAGAGGAAGGCTCTGTTATGGCAAAGGGCTACAGGTCACTTCCCGAAATAGATTCCCGCCTGGCACATACAGACACGGTCTGCCCCCAGCCTGCCTTGCGGGAGACTGGCAGGGTATGCGATTTGGATCTGAATCAGTGGCTGTAAACACACAGCTGTGCCTTTCTGCCTCAGAGGAGTTTGATTTTCACTTGACTGCTCGGCGCGCTGGGGTCTGGGGAAGGCAAAAGAGGGCCTGGGTGGTGGGGAGGGAGGGCTGGCGAGAGGAGGCGGGAGCAGCTTTGCGGAGCTTGGCCCCGTGTGCCCCATGTGTGGGGAGGCTGAGTCACGGCTGGGCTTTCTCTCCGAGGGGCACTCTGTGGGGAGGGGTTTTTGGCTGCTTTGGGCTGACAGGTTGAACCGTCAGCTGCAACAGCTGGGGGTTCCTCCTCCTGGGTGAGGGGCAGGGTGTAGGGCTCGGTGTCTCGAAACTGACAATGTCTGACCCCTTTGATAAACAAAAATCTTACTTCCCCAGAGTCTCCGAAGACCCCAAGCCCATCTCCTGTCACGGGGAATCACTTTATCACTTTTCCTTTTCTGCATCCTGGCCGCCAAGCCGATTCGGTTGTCTTACATTTTACAGTTTATACAAAATAGACTTTTACATTTGCATTTTGGGCTATAATACTGTAACATTAAATATGCTTTCTGAAGCTTTACTTGGGGCCAAGCTGGAGAGAGAGGGGCAGAGGAGGCTTAATGACCACTGCCTATAACCAGGATAGCTTGGACTCTCGAAACCTCCTTTTGCCCACCTCTAAGAGAGGACGGCGAGGGGCAGAGGGACGCTGAGGGGCCTGGATGCTCCCGTTGCATTCTTTCCCATGCCCCACAACGCACGGGGTGATGCCACAGCACCGCCCTCTGCCCAGCTGACCTCGCCCCCCACCTCCCGCACACACCTAGCTGGGCACCCGTCCAGAAGGACAGGGACTCCAGAACCGGCAGGGGTGACCCGCGTGTGTTGCTTACCCTATTTCTGGCGACCCCTCCCTTCCTGCTTTAGGGGTCACAGTGTGTGAGTGAGCCCTGGGGACTGGAGCAGGCCTATGGCTTAGGGAGCCCGTGGCACCCTTAGTTCTGCTAGTGCTTTATCCTCACTTCCTTGCCCAGGGCTTTTAAACACAGATCCAACTCCATTTTCTCCATGGTTTCTGTCCTGGTCTCCAAGGCCGGCAGCTGCTTTCCGAGCAGGAAGGCGGCTCTTTGCTCATTCTGAGAGATGATTAGCACAATTTGGGAATCTTAGCCTAGAGAGAAGCACAGACCTATGAACACTCCCAGCTGGAGAAGTCTATAGAGATTATTTAGGCCAAGCCATGTACTTAGAAGGAAACCAGGGCTCAGAGAGGGCCGACGATTTGCCTGAGGTTCCACAGCAAGCAAGCTGAAGCTAGAGGCAGGAACAACTGCACGGGGGCTGCTGAGGAGTTCCATGTGCTCCCAGAAGCCCTCACTGCTCAAGAAGGGCAGGTTTTTATGCTCTCCTTCCCAAATACCACTATGGAAGTCCACCCCCATGTCTGGCCAGGCCGCGGTTTCACGACAGCTGGGCCTTGGGGCACAGACGTGGGAGAGGCGAGAACGACAGGGGTCCCAAAGGGGCCCAAGGACTGTTTGTAATCCAGACTGACCCATGTGAAGATTCTTAGCCAGTAGTCCTTTGCTGCAGGCCCAAAAGGGGTTTTTCGACTGAGGTCAAAGCCCTTTGGGGGCTCTGCTGAATCTAGGTACTTGAGAACTCACTCCACCAGAGTGGGAGGCTGTTTCCCATGACACATTGTGGGGGAAGGTGGGATGTGGGGGGGTGGCGGGGAGGAAACAGCCTCCTGGGAACAGAGCTGCTCCTGCTTGGAGCTCCCGGGTTGTCTGCCCGCTGCCTCCTCGCCTGCCAGGAGCCTCGGCCTTCCCCTTCCTGATCAGCACCCAGGCCTGGAGCTGGGGGGCTCTTCCTGCAGAGCTGCCTGTGAAGGAGGGGAGGTGGGCTGCTGACTTTCCCCCTCTCATTAGCTTTTCTTTCGGCCAGGGAGGGAGGAAAGGCAGAGGGAGGGAGGGGAGGGCGAGGGCGGATGACAGCTGGCTCGCAGGGCTTCCCGGTCTCTGACTTTCCTGCTGCATTCCTCGGCAGGCGGGCGTGAGGGAGGGAAATGCCTGTGTGGAGATGCCAGGCTCCCTCAGCTGCCGGGCCTGCGGTTTCGATTCCAAGGAGCACCTTGACAGGGCTCCACGGCCATGTTCTCTCAGGTGGGTGGACCCTGGGTCCTCAACTCCTCTCTCCTCCGTGGCCTCTAGTGCTTGCTTGGGCCCCAGCGACCCCATTTCCCAGCTCCGGAGCCTGAGGCTACAGCCGAGGAAGCTGTCAAGAGGGGGCTGCGGCTTCAACAGAATTCCCAGGCGAAGGTGTGAAGGGAGGCTCATGCCAGTGTCACCTGGGGCTGCCATTTCCTCAGCCTTGAGTGCATCTCTCCCTGTGGCCTTTTCCATGGGACTGTATGCAAGAAAATGACCTTCTCTAGCTCCCCGCCCCCCCCCCCCACCTCGGGCTGGAGTGCTCGCCAGGTGGCTTCGGCCACCACCCAGAAAGAGACAATCAAATTGCTGCTGCTGAGCCTTGGCGGAAGGCATTTGCGTCTTCAAGCCCGCCTCCTATGCATCCCGGGTCCTGTGTGTCAGAGTCAGCCTAGCGGTAGGGCCTGAGGGGATGAGCGAGCCCAAGAGAGAGCAAGGGGAAAGCAGGACTTTCAGCTCTGGTCACCCTCCCACCCTCCGTATGATCAGTCAACAGCAAAACCAGGAGGGCGGCAGAGAATGGCTGGGTGCTCCGCACGGAGAACGTCTTTAGTCAGAGAAGCCCCTGCTCCATCAGTCAGTACGACCAGGGCTCCCACCAAGGAATGCGAGGAGGAGAGGGAAGGGGACACAGAGATGGCCTGCGGTGACGCGCCCGATGTTTCCTACTTTCATATTTTACAGCCGCTGTGAAAGGGAGCTTCCCAGTCCGTAGGACTAGGGGAGACGGGCTCTGAAACCATGTGCCGGCTGCCCCCTCGTGAGGCTGCTGTGTGTTACAGTTCTCCAACTGGGGTTCCTCAGCTAAGACCCGCCGTGTACAGCGGTGTGGGTCATTGGCTACACAAGGGCAGCTGAAGGTCAAGCAGAATCTAGCATGCACAGCTTGTCCAGCTGGGCATCTGCGGGGCTTGGGCCCATCAGAGGAGTCCTGTTTTCTGTTTTGAATGAAGGTACAACATGGGCTAGATGCACCAGGCCACAGACTTCCAGCTATGTTTGGTCTTGAACCTGGGTCTTCCCTGTCAAATAAGCAGGGCTTTGTGGCAGGCGCTGTGGCTCCTGTGCACCCAACTACCTGATGCTTGGCACGGCATATCCCCAGACATTCGCTTCGTATGTTCAAGTTCTGGGTGACTCCGGATGAAATTTCCTTTGGAAGGAGAAGCTCACACAGCCCTGCCTCTCTTGGGGATTGCCAGGTATCTGCACCCCATCTAGTACGGTCCCAGCAGCTTCCATGAACCACGCCAAACTACTCCCTACAATCTCATGTAAAAGGGGCCACATCTGGCCTTTAACAAATAATCCCTCCGTGTCCTAATACATCTTAAGGTTTGGAAAGAACAATTTGCTTTCCCCAAAGGTTCTTTTATGGAGAAAAGAAAGGAAAACGACATGAGAGACTAGCTGACTGAACTATCCAACCACCTGGATTAATGTTTCTCGCCACCAGTTAGTCCTAAATGGCAGTGGGCCTCATATCCTTGCTCCACAAACTGCCTGCCTTCACTCCTTCATTTTTCATATTAGTCCCATGACACGGATGGTCTCTTTATACATATTTCCCAGCACCGTGAGGATGCTATTGAACTACCTTTCGATGAGCTTTATAGGTTGCAGTACGTAGCAGCTGACACTCCTACAGCCCTTCTTTGAGAGAAATCTAGCCCTTTATGTGTATTCTATCCAGAAAAATGGCTATCAGATTGCAAGGCATATTGGTTGGTTGGTTAATTCCATTTGGTTAGAACACTGGGCTGTTCACACCGAGCTGGGTTCCAGCCTCGAGTACTCTGACGATCGCCACCATTCTACAGTCATAGACCATTTCCTCCGACACAGCCGCATCTTGTGGTTACGCGGTGCGGCCGCAGGAGTTGCGTGATATATCAACGCAAACCCATTTCCACCACTGGAACCAAGAGATTGGAATGTGCCACCCATTAGAGTCTTCATAAAAGGGAATCTAGAAACTTTTTTTTTTTTTGAAGTTTGGCCCTTCTATCATATAGATGCTAACAATCTCAGGAGCTTGGAAGATTTTTCTCCTTCAGCCATCCTTGAAAACATCCCTGCACACTTGAGACGCTTGGAAGATGTCTGGTGCTTTCTCATTCCACGTGCTTTGTTAACAGACTTTGGAGACCCCCTGACCCAACGCTACTTCTGGGTTGAAGAGGCGTCATTAAAAGCTCTTCACAGAATTTCACTGAGATCATTCTTGCCTTTCCCGATACCCACTTCTCATAAAAAACAGCCCGGAGAGGTTTGAACATCCTGTCTGGGTACCAGCCTTCCTCTCTCCCACCCTCAGCCTACGCGGTCAGCCTGAAGGGGTTCCACGGGGCTGTGAGAGTTCTGCTCCCCGGAGTTTGCACCCAGTGGTCCAGCTCGCCTCACGGTACACTCTGGGTCCTTCAACAAAGTCCTTAAACAGCCTCTACACACGGCACGCAGGCCTCAAAAGCAATAGGGAGGGATGGGTCCCCACTACTCTCCACGGGGCCTCAGGGGTGGAGACACTTCTGTAGGCCTTGCCTCTGACAGCTTGTGGCAGCTTCTTAGCATGCAAAGCCACGTAGCCACAGCAAAACCAGCCACAGAGACACACCGGGGACCAGTAGGCCTTGGATTCTGCAAGTTCTGGTGTCTCGTGAGGAAAGCCCATAGAGGAGACCAAAGAAGGGATGAACACCCATTTTTAATTGCCACCTACTACACTTATTGTGATGTTCACATCTAGCAAACTCAAAATAATGTTTAAATTCCCTTAAAATGCATCCAGCTGTGACAGGTAAATGACTAGGTTGCTTGCAGCCCAGAATTCTTAGAATTTATGTTAAAATGATGAAATAAAGATACTAATCACAGGATTATAAGGTTTATAAGGACTCTCCTCTCTTCAACAAAGCAGGGGGGAAAAGGGCAAATCACCCTCAGTGGGTTTCTGTCCTTTGGGATGGGAAGTCTGGTCAGTTCCATGCTCGGCATTCCTGTTCCCCGGCTGCCATTTTGGTCCCCAACGGTTTGATGTTAACAGTGCAGGCTGGGCCCCATGAACGCAGCAGCCCGTTTTTCATGAGTGAGTGAATGAGTGAGAACGAGTACTTCCTGTACACTAAGCCCTCTGCTCGAATCTTGGAGAGAATGGCACAAAAAGGAGAGAAGGGTCTGTGCTGTTCTACAGACCACAGTACAGAACCTCCACCCTGCACCATGTGGAAGACCTACTCATTCGGCACTCTCGCCTGTCACCATGGGGTCTCCCATATGCCATTGTGTCGCTCCCTACCAGCCTCGAAGCTGGATGTGTGTGAGAAATAGGCCACTTCCCTACAAGAAGGGTGAACCCGTAGCCCGCCTGTACTCCCTCTATGAGAATCAAGACACGGTCTTGCCCCTGGGAGCACAGGCAGGGACTTGCTTCTTCCTCCACCCCGCGGCGGCGGCTGCTGCCCTCCTCTCCCTGTTACTCTAGGCAGATGAGGCTGACAGGGGCTGGAAGGGATGTCGGAACTCAGGCAGAGGCCACTGACACACACGCCAGCTAGACCGCATCACCAGAACCCATGCAGCACGGCCACCTCCTGCACACGCAAAAGCCGCTACGCAGCAGCGTCAGCTCGCGACCTGCACCTGCGTGATTGCCAGAGTTCACGGAGGGAAATTTGGAATTTTTTTTTTTCTTTTCAGATGAGCTATGGTTCTGAGCCAATTTAGTTCACGGTACAGTTCGATGACCTTCTCCCTGGGCTGCTGCAGGAGGAGATGCACAAGCCGAGCCGCCCCAAGGGCAGCACGGTCCCTCCTCCCCAAAGCCCCGAGCGAGCGCGAGCGGAAGATGGAATGCAAGGCCCAAGGCCCGAGGCTGGGCGGTCGTGTGTGCACCTTCTGCAGAGGGAGCTGCTCGGTCTTTTGCAAACCCATCCCTGGAAGAGAAGCTGCAGACGCTCGCAAAAGAAAAGGGGTGTACTAAGTGGGGAAAGCGCCGGACTCCCTCCCGCCTCGAAGGAAACGACAACAACAACAACAACCACTGAAGAAACAAAGGAAAAAAAAAAACCCAGAAGAAACGTTGAGGGAAGAAAACCAGCTGAACTTACCACACTGCGAGTGAACTTTTCTAAGGAGGTTCTACGACCTTGCTCACTTTCTGGCTTTAGGGGAAAAAAAAAAAAGGTAGGGAGAAAAATACAGAAAAAAAAAAAATCTTCAGCTTACACGTGGTTTCCAAACAGCAGCAGCGGCAGCTAATGAACAAAAACAACAGCAAAACAGGGCAGAAAAAATGGGAAAAGAGAAGCAGCCAGCGCTGTAGGCGAGTCAGTGGGAGAGACAGAAAAACAAGCCTGCCGGAAATGGTGCTGCCTCTTGGAGCAGTTAGGAGAGAGGGGTGTTTGCTTCCTAGAGGGGCCATCTGTCTGGGAGCGGGAGCCCCTGTGCCTTTGCACGGGGCCACAGTCGGCAGTTTTGAGCGGCCCGCTCGCTGCTTTCCACTGGCTGTGCTCACGGGCAGGAGCCCCCGGTGCGTGTGTCCCTGAGCCTGCAGGTAGACATCTGGGGCCCCAAGTGGGGCCTCAGAACAGACTAGCTCTGAGGGCCCGGTGGTATGTAGGGGATGCTGAGGAGACATCAGGAAGTGGCCGTGGGCAAGGTGAGGTCGTCAACTACAACCACAGTCTGGGTTAGGACCCTGGGATTTTCCCACCCAGATGCAGCCAGAGAGTTCGCTAACTATGGTGACTGCCTAGCGGCCCCCTGTTGACTTTCGTTCTGTGTCCTTACAGCCAGGAGGCCCTACCCATGTCCTTTTGTTTGGCAAAGGATCTTGGGCCTCAGAAGGAGTGTTTTGGACAGAAAATGCTCTCTCAGTATGCAGGGTGGCGACCCCTTCTAAGTGTTACACAGGGTAGGCTACAGGAGGTTCAGGGACCTCTGCAGAGAACTCTAAGGAGCCCGTGACATGGACAAGAAGAGGCAAAGCCCTTGAATGCTCCCCCAAGCCTAGTCACTCACTACCACAGGAGGAGAGGAATCTTTGGTGTGCCCCTGACCCTCTCCCTAAGTTTCTAGCTTTTCCGAGAGATTTTGGGAGAGAATTAACATCCTGAATCCTTGCTAGTTTATCCCAGAGCCCTGTCCAGGGTCCTGAGCCCGAGGCTGGGAAATCTGGAGAGTACAATCACTCACATGGACACACACACACACACACACACACACACAGAGCAAATAGTGGAAACTGGGGAGCTGCACAAGCAGCCAGGTGTCTGCGGGTCTGCAGTGTGCTGAAAGCAGGTGAAGGGCAGCCCCCTGTCTGTGTGCACAAGGTCAGAGGGCTTCTTTGGCAGTCATGCCCCCATCCCCTCAGCAGGCTGCCAGAAGACAGGACGTTGCAGAAGGAAAACAACACACACACACACACACACACACACACACACACACACACGACACACCACGGCAGAGCCAGGCTGGTCTTTCTCCTCACACAAGGAGCCGAAGGGTACCATACCAAGTCTTGGCCCTGGGGACGGCAGGACTCAGCTTCAATCCAGTGGGCGGCCCCTGGCGGCACACACCTGGCTTGGGTTAGGCTGGTTCTGGGCCCCGCAGCTAGCATGGTGTGCCTGTCACTCCTGACTTCTGGCTACTAGGTTGCTGCTCACAAAGGGTCGCCATTGGCCTGACTCATCTGGGTTCCTGCCTTGCACGAGCCCTCTGAGCTACCTGGAAAATCGTCACGGGTGCTTAATTGTCCTGGAAGAGCCTCACAAGCCAGCTCGCCTGCCCCTCGAGACCCTGATTTGCCAGGGTGACTAACCTTAGCTTCGACAATATTCGGACAGAGAACGAACTAGGGACGAAGGGTCAGGAGGCTGTGGCGAGGCCAATCCTTATCCCCTCTCGCAGATGGAGCTTGGGACTCTCACATACCTTCATGATCTGGCCATGTGTGTCGCATGGAAAGCCCATCTCTGAAATCAAGGCACTCTAGGCCTACCTGAAAATGCTGAGTTACAAATCCAGTCCACACCTGGAGACTCTCAGGGAGAAATGGAAAAAAAAAAAGTAGGTTTTGTCACTGTTTTTGGAAACAACTAAGCCTTGGATATTGAAAGGGTGTTGGTATCCATAAGAGCTTTTCTGCTGAAGAACATCCTATCATTTGGGGGCTGGGAGGGTGATTCTCATGAGTTTCACGTGAATGTTTCACAGGAAAGCCATGGGTTCCTTCCTCACTCGGGTGACCTCCTCCAGGAAGTCTTCCTCTTACAGGAGGACTTGCAGGCATAGGAGTGTCGGCTCCACTGCCTGAGCTCGGGGTGTGCTTTTCCTTTGTGTTTGAAGCCACGAGGAGACTGAATGGCCCCTGGCTTCTCCTGGGTATGCAGACGGGCTTGGATGGACCAGACTGCTGGAGTCTCAGAATTTCTCCAAATTGTGATCAGTTCAGGGCCTTGAGCCATGAGAAAGGAGAATGTTTGTTTCAGTCTTCTCCCATGAGATCTGGGCTGGAGATACCACAAGGGTCCATAATCTTTCTTGAAAAAAATGGGCATCTGATGTTCCCTTCCATCAGAGCCCCCTCTTCCTACCTCCTCCTGTAAGGGAGCTGGCAAGAGGCCAGGCTTTCCACTTTCCATCACGGTAGTGACATTTGATGGGCAGGGGGCCGGCAACCAATAATACTGGGTTTCTGACAATCTGGGCTTTCCAGAAGTCCTTTTTCCCTTCTCAGACTACCAGGGATTTTCTCCAGGCTACCTACCAGCAGGAGAGCAGGATATAAATGCTCTTCTAGACTCTGGAGTTAAATGGTACCGACCAGATACGCAGACAGGATCCTGGCACATGAGGTCGACAGAACACAGAGAGAAGGGCCGCGTGGCTGGGGGAGGCAGCTGGACAGACAGTGTGGCGGTGACACCCACATGCTTAGGGTCTGGGGCTGGCTGGCTGAGAGGGGAGAACAGGGGGTGCACATATTCCTAAGTGGCATGGCACGGAAGGTGTGGGTTTGAGTGCAAGTAGAGCCACACTTAACCACACGTGGGCCTCAGCGCAGAGGTGGCAAGTGCAGAGGGTTTGCGGGGATCCTGGAATCCTGAGCCATCTCTCCTGCCTCCCCTTTCCCAGACCCCATGCCCCTCCCTGCCCTCCCTTCCCTCCTTCCCCAAATCCAGCTGGGTTTCTCCTGCTTCAGTTGCCCCTCACCACTGACATGCTGAGGATCCCTGGGCCCCCCCAGTCCAGACGTCAAGGGCTGCAGGGAACATGACTTGATTCCAAGGGGAGGAGGAATAAGAAGCTGGGGCACGCCTACTTTATGGCTAAAAGGAAAGGCAAACACTGTGGGGTGGGGGAGGGAGAGGAAAGGGGTATCAGGGAGAGAGTGATGGCAGGAATGACTTCTGGTGCCAGACTGAGGATTGGGGGAGGGGCCCAGCACCTGTAAGAATTTTCTACCCAGATTTTCTGCCCCAATCCTTGCCTCATCTTCATCCCTGAGCTGGCCAGGGAGATAAAATCTGTGGTAAGGGGGTTGGATTTTGCCATGAGGGGCTCTTTCTGCTTTCCTAAGGGACTCGTTGGGGTCACTGCCAGCCCTGAACTCTTGTGCCAAGCCACTGCGGCCTCAGTATTTGGTTACACTCCCTGCTGTGGGCAGAAAACTTGCAGACCAAGGTAATGGGGACATGGAGACAGGACGCCAGACTCTGGACCTTGGGGGTGTGCTGGGGTGGTGACAATTCTAGCTGTCTTCTGTTAGAGAGGGGGCAGATAGAGAAGGGAAAGAAGAAAAGAGAAAATAAATAAAACCCAAAGGATGATATTCTCATTTCACGCCAGCAGCAAGCAGCAGGCAAAGGTCAACAGTGCTAAGAAAGGCAGGCCTGCCCTTCCCAATGATACCTTCTTCTTGGCCAGCAGCAAGTCCTGGTATGCATTTGACCGGAGGAAGCGGGCATAGCTGTCACTCTTCATCAACTTGTAGATGTGTTCCTGGGAAGGGGAAGAAGTGGGAAGATGCAAGAAAGAACTATCAATCAATGCTAAGGGGAATCACAACCCAAATGGCTACTGGTTTAGGAAAGAAACACACAGTGTGCTTCCATGTATCTAGAAACACTTGCATGTGTTTCCCGCCCCCCCCCCCCCGCAAGAAACACCAAACAAAATGCATTTTCTCTCTTAGAATGAAACATCCTCGAGGGGCATGTCCCAAAGGCTTTGTGATTGGGCCTTGGTGCCATGGTGAGATTCAATATTGCTTAATGATTAAAACCACAGGCACAGCAATGAGAAGGACCACGTACTGATATACCCAGCCACCTGGATGAATCTCAAGACAATTACGATGAGTGAAAGAGCCAATCCCCAGAAGAATCAAATGTATGATTCCATTTATATAACATTCTTGAAATGACAAATTATAGAAATAGACAACAGATTCATGGTTGCCAGGGGTTAAGGATGGGCGCGGGAAGGGAAGGGGTGTGGTTATAAAAGACAATATGAAAGATTCTTGCAGTGATGAAATGTCTCTCTGTCCTACACACATGACAGAGTTGTACAGAAGTAAACACACACACACACACACACACACACACAATTACAAGTAAAATTAGGAAATCTGATATGCAGCGGAGGTAGCAATGTCAGTATCATGGTTGTGAAATTATACTATAGTTTTGATGATGATATTATTACAGGAAACTGGGTAAACGGTACATCGCTGTATTATGTCTCATGACTGCATGTGAATCTAGAAATATCTCAAAATAAAAAGCTTAATTAAAGGGGCATATCTGGGTGGCTCCGTCGGTTAAGCGTCTGACTTTGGCTCAGGTCATGATCTCACAGTTTGGCTCAGGTCATGATCTCACAGTTTGTGGGTTCGAGTCCCACGTTGGGCTCTGTGCCGACAGCTCAGAGCCTGGAGCCTGCTTCGGATTCTGTGTCTCCCTCTCTCTCTGCCTCTCTCCCACTCTCACTCTGTGTCTCTATCTCTCAAAAATAAACAAACATTACCATAAAAAAGCTTAATTAAAAAAAACAACATAGGCAATGATGCAATTAGGTCAGTGGTACGTGTTAGGGCTACTGCCCCATCCTGGAGGGGTGCCCTTGGCAACCATTTATGGAGCACGTGAGCAAGTGCCGCAGGCCTAAGGCTTCCATCCACGAGGGGCAGATGCCGCGGCATTCCCTCGTCTCCTGGGCTCCTCGAAGCATTTGCATTCTGGTCTTGGTGATGAATTTCACCCTGTCAGGCCCTTCCTAACAGATCTGTCCTCGGCAAGGGCAGGAAAAGCCTGGTTCCTTAAAAGAGGGAGTTTGTTGATTGAAAAAGCATTACTTACAGTTGTGATGGAATGTACCTCAGCTGTACAGGAAAGCCTGGCTGTCCCAAGAGAGGACCTATGAAGAGGGACAGTGGGCTTTAACTAGGGATTTGGGATTGCTGGCCGAGGCTGGCCCCGTAGAGGAAGCATCTTCCCTACGTTCACTCATTGTTCCTCCCACAAAGCTGGACAAGGACCCCAGCACTTGAGGGAGTGAAGAGCTGGTCCGCTCAGGAGAGAGGCTGGACTGGTCATTATGGGCCTCTTCCTTCCTTTCTTCTCCAGGGGAGGGCAGAGGAAGAGAGGCCTCCCCTTAGCTGGTGGGCCGCACATTGTAGAGATACCTGGCTAGGCTTCTATTGCACCCCAGAGGAACCTTTGACAATGGCGAGGGTTGACTGGGAGCCTCTCCTTTCCCACTTCAAAAGAAAGTGAAAGTCGAAAGCAAGAAACTCCTTGGCCACACGTCCACACGTGGATCCTCTTCAATCTCATCTTCAGTTTGGGCACCAGCTTCCTTCCTCTTGGAATGCCCCCATGTTTACAACAGCAGGGTGCAACCCAGCTGACGGGATGGCGCACTGCAAGGAGCTTGGATCTGAACTGACTCTGGTAACCCAGACGTGTTGCAGTTAATGAACTTAGTGAGAACACGCGTCACTTAGTGTTTTCCTGCAAATTTCAGACAAAAATCCAGCCCGCTCTAGTTTAAATTCCTTGAGGGTGGGAACAATATGTTTTTATCTCTTATTGTATGGATAGTGTCCGGCACAGGGCTCAATGTCAGTGGAATTTACATTGTTTCCAGGGTCACTGAAGTGCTTGTCTGAGTTTAACACCCGGCAAGTTTGCGGGCTCCAGACGTGTTTGGTTTATGCTCACATCAGTTTGTGCCCTCTGCATGGACGGGGAGGGAGGCTCACGCTTGGTTCACAGGAATCCCAGTGTGAGCATCTTGGGTCGTCACTAATGGCCTCAGAGCTGAGGCCGAAGCACTGCTTTGGTCTTTGTTTTCATATGTTGTCCCTTTAAATGGTTCTAACATTTAAATTTTGGGTACAAATGTTAAGCCAGAGCAAAAATGACTCACTGTCTCCTTCTTCTTGTCTCAGGCATCGCTTCCGTCTGGCTGACAGAGCCAGGTGCCTCCTGAGTCATCGGGAGAGACCTGTCACTCATGTCTGGACCCTCTCCAAACCCCTCTCCAAGGTAACAGGTCCCTGCTTCTTATCCTGGCTTCTCAGAGGAATATAAATCCCAGGTGTATCTCACAAAACAGCACCCCCAACCCCCACCGCTGCCCCAAGAGAGGTAAGGAAATCTCCCCTAGTCCTACACTTCCGGCTTGGGCAACAAACTTCTCCCCCAATCCAGCTAATTCCGCCAGCCTCACTGTGGGATAGAAAAGCCTCGTCCGTTAAAAGAAAGAATTTGTCAAATGAAAAAGAGATGCCCAAACATTTAGTCACAGAAATATTCAGCAAGTGTTTAATGAGGACCTACTAGGTGTAGGCACTCTGTCAGGTACTGAGGTTACAGCCTGAACAAGACAGACAAGGCCACTGCTGTCGTGATGCTTGGATTCCATTAGGCAAGATTGATACACAAAGCTGATAGCCCGCTCCTCCCAAAGCAGTCTCAGGTCCCAGCCATGAGTGAATTTTGCTTGGCTCCTTGCAGTGGGGCCCAGTCCCATCAGCCACCTTTGTAGATCTGGGGGTGGATTTGAGCTACGAGCTACAAGGAAGAAGCATAAGCACAGAGTGCTGCGAATGTTGTATATGGGACGGGTGGCCTATCCTGCCAGAGGGGGGACATGGTCATCTAACCAACCGGAGATCCTCATCAAGGCAGGAAGATCTGAGCAGGCAGACAGAAAAGTATCTTCCAGTTCCCTGGGGGTGGAGGGCCGGTGAGTCTGGTCTTTCCGCTGCATAGCTGGGCCAACCAGAGCAAGAAGGGGCGAGCAGGATAGAGTGCCCAAGTGTGACGGTCTACTCTCTAGGGGCTCCATGCAGGGCAGAGGAGCAATGTGGACACCTCTCTCATCTTCCCCACGTCACATGCCAACACCAAAGCCAGGTGGGGACGGTATGGGGTGAGGAGGGGGTGAGGACGGGACCTGTTGGAGGTGGGTTAAATAAGGCGGCCTTAATCTGCCAACGTCATTGCTGGCCCTTGGCCATCAGCAGGACAGTCTCAAATTACCCTATGAGGGAACAACCACCAAAGTAACAATAGCAGATGCAAGGCACAGGTCTCAGAAAGACAATCTGACAACGTGTGCAGATCTCCCGTGTCCCCCACAGGACCCATGACTTCAGGCCCCTCTGGGCCTCCAATTCCCACAGTCCAGAGTTCCAGACTCTCCCCTACCCTCCTCTGCTCCCCCAAGCCAAGAAATGGTGTCTTTGATGTACCCAGTTTATGGAACTCTGTTCTTTCCTCCTTGCCAGCTTTGTCGAAGAAGCACAAAGACAGTAAACAGGGGGTGGGTGAACGGAGAGCTGAGGTTTTTCTGGGAATGAGAATTAAGATAGGACTCAGGGTCTTTGGCCAGTTCCCAAACGCAATGAGTTTATCACTGCCAGGGACAGCAAGTGTACAAAGCTCTTGGCAGTGACCTCTACTGATTTATGGGAGGTTCTGGTTTGTTTCCCCTGCTCTGCAGACAACCAGTCTTAAGGGAAATGTATATCCAGAATCCGCAAAGAGCAAGGGAGCTACTGGCAGAACCAGGGAGCCCCCACGGAGAGAACCTCTCAGGGGCTAGAGAAAAATAAGTTTGATATTCTTGTTTCTTCTTTACCTTTTCTTGTCTTATCTTCCTTTCCCATTCTCCCTTCCTTTCCATCCTTTTTCTCTTCTTTCTTCCCTTCCCTCCTTCTTCATTTCTTTCCTCCCTTCCTTATTCTTCCTCCTCTTTCCCCTCCCCCTCCCCCTCTTCCTCCTCTCCCTCTTCCTTCTTCTTCCTTCACCTTCCTTTCCTCAAAAAGAGATAGCTGAGTGGACTATGAACAAGCAAAACAACCAGGGTCCACATCTGGCTTCCTGACACATGGGAAGGGGGTCACCTACTCCAGGGAGGGTAAGGATGGGTCTTCATAGGCTGAGCCACCGATACTCTAGGGCCCTAAATCATACTGATGTCTTAGCCACAATTCTCTGTGGGGTTTGGGAATCACACCCCCGGAGCAGTTGATGGTTATAGTACCGGGATGTCACCTTGATGAGACACTCCACCCTCGTTTCCCTTTCTGGGCCCAGCCCTGGAATGGAGAGCTCTGCTCGTCTGGGATGCTAAGGCAGAAGCAAAAACAACTGGAATCGGTAGGGTGCAAGACGCATGTGGGAGCTGGAAGGAGCGAACGAAGCAAGCTGTCTCAAAACCACACCTGCTCGAAGCAATGTTTTGCTGTGATAGTCTTCGTTTGGAAATCTCCTTCATTTTTAGGCAAAACACAGTGACCCTCACCAGCACTGGGGAAGGTAATCAGACAAATGCAGGGGGTCCTCGGGTCCCAGGCATGCTGGAGCAGCTGAGTTACTTAAGAGTACTCTCGCGTCCTCCTCGTTGCTGTGGGTCCTAAAACAGCTACGGTCTCATTTCCCAGCTTTCGAACATCCTCCTGGAGTGGGAAACCACTCAGCTGGAGCACTGCACAGCTGCCAAGAGTCCTTCTTGTGATTTTCAAGTGCCCTATTTTTCTTTTTGCAGATACATGTGCTTCATCTCTGCCCTTCACACCCGGGCTTCCCGGAACAACATCCAGACTTTGGGAACGGCTGGGTCCTTTGCAATTTGTTAGAGGAAGATGAGCCCGCGAGGCAGAATGGGATGTCGCTGTGCAGTGGTGGGAGCCAAAGACTTAGATTCAGGTCCTGACTCCGCCCCTTTCTGGCCCTGCCGGTCACCCGATTAAATGACCAAATAGCAGTGAAAGCACTACAGAAACTGTGTACACGTAAAGTAATAATAATTGGCCTTCACGTTGCGACTGGCCTTGCTAGGGATGACACGGGTGGGTGGGGGGTGGGGGTGGTGAGACCGAAGACTGCAAGATCCCCGGGGCGGGAGGAAAGGTGAGGCAAGAGCCCAGCTACATTATTTTATTCAGTTGCTATTGTTCGCTTTGAATCAGTGCTGAGATTGAAACAGCCCTACGTTACAGCTAAGGATACTGCAACTCTGAAAGGTTAAGTGACCGGCCCAAGTACAGAGCTAGGATTTGAACCCAGAACTGTGTGACCCCCAAGCTCATGCTCTTCCCTGGCACCATGTTGCTTTTCATTGCCCTTGAGCTGGGCTTTCCAGGGGGGATCAGTGTTGCGTGGCTGGGACAAAAGAAGCCCTCAGTGTGTGGCCGGCAGAATGTAGTAGATGCACCACCCTATGGGAACCATTTACTACCTCCACTGTCAGTGATCATAATGGCCGGGTCACCCAGGGCAGCTGGCTCGGTTGCCATTACCTCACAGGCCACGTACGACTTCCATACCAGGAGGAAGGTCCTGTTCTGGCAAAGCTCTGGGGGCTGACTGAGCCCTGGGGCAGCCATAAGCAGCAAATCTGTATCAGAAGCAAGTCACCCAGAAGATCCCTTTCAAGAGACTCTTGAATATCCTAAACCAAAAGCCTTCAGGTCCTAGGCATGGTTAGAGGAGGCCTAGGGAAACGTAGCACTTGTTTCAACGTGGGTCCCGTGTGAGGCCAGAAGATAGGATTGCACAGTGGTAAAGACTAGATGTGAGTCCTAGATCAGTATCTGCTAAATAGATACAGGAGAGGCAACAGAAAGAATGTCATGGCAATATGGACACCCACTACATGGAAGGTGGCAGCTTGTTGTCCTCAGGGAGGCAGCTTTGGATGACGATCCAAGAATCATATGGATCTTAAATGAGAAGCCCTCATTTGGATTTCTTTGTCCTTCTAAGCAGAACAAGGGGACGCCTGTTTCTATGTGACGCAGAATTCAAATCATAAGAGAGTGTAAGAGTGCACTCTCATTGGTCGTTCCCCTGCAAAGCATCTGTTGCAACATGTTCAATTTGACTGACCAACGGGTGCAGTAATTTGAGGCTGTTCAATCCCTAGTCTTTAGATAAGAGTAGCTTTGAAGACATCTTTGTGTGTTGCCTTTTATGGACCCAAATACCATGGGTATCAACTTAGACAAGTGTTTGCCTTTTCCTCTTCAAGGTCATGGGGTTTGGTGCAAGAAGTCTATGAAGCATCAAGAAAGAAGTTTTGGCATTTAGTTCTCTGGTGTCTTCTCTCCAGGAACTACTAGTCTGTGTGGTAATAAGCAGAGTCAGACCACAAACAACGGATTTGTTCTTTTGGAAGATGCATCCCTCCCTCTGCTGTTCATCTCCCTAAAATAAAACCACCCACAGGATAAAATGAGTAACTCCTGGAGCCAGCAGTGCCGTGGCATTCTTTATTAAAATATGTCTGGCATGGGAAGTCTACCAGGAAGTGCCCTCCAATTGAGGATTAATATCAGGAAACTTGGTGCAGTCTTGTGATACAGGCATACAATGCCACCCACCTCCACCACTAGAGCAAAGATGAACAGCCTTCACCAGGTTACAAAGGCTCCTATTTCTGAGTAATCTGGGGCAAACGTAAATGTGCACTCCATTGGGCTCTGGCTTTTAAACAAAGGAAATGTTAGAAGCCTTGCATTCCTTAATCAAGTTCCTTTTAAACATCTTAATTGAGATAATAATAGAAACTTTTGACTAGAGGCTTCTTGTCTGCTTAAGGGAGGTAGAGACTTGCTAGTATATTTCTCATCTCTTTCATTATCAGTCCTCATTTTGGCCTTGAGGTTGCTCTTTGATCATTCCATGCATGGATGATGGCCAAATAGAGTTTCAGTAACCTAGATTGAGGCTTACTTAAGGGAAGGGGCCCTCCTATGTATCTGTACATTCCCAGAGCCTAGAACACCTGCCTCTTAGAGGGTATTCCAAGTTTTGCTGAATTGGCATATTGTAGACATTTAATTTAACCGGTATTTATTGATCACCTACTATATGTGTTCCCCAAGGTTGTTTGGCAAGATTTTTCAAAGTGGAAAGCCAGGGACAAATTGTCCTTCCTTCATCTTCACAGGTGCAGCTGAGAGTATTCTAATTCTAGACTGAATTGTCAAGGAAATTTTTTAAAACCTGAACTGCACGCAGAGCATCATTTCAGTGCCGTGGGGACTTCTGAAAGGTAAAGAAGACCAAACTCCCACTCCCATCAAAGAACTTTCAAATCCAGAGGTGCTGGAAGGCCCAGAGGGGCCTCAGTAGGGCGCTTCAGCAGCTGCTGTATGTCAGGAAAGCAGCAGGGCTTGGACAGCTCGGAAGCCAACACAGAAACCTGCAGGAACTGGAGTCAAAGGCTGGGTTGGTCTGCTCAGTTCAACTGTCAATCCATTTGATGGACAGATTTCCAATCCAATCCAATCCAATCCCAATGAAGTGTTTTCTTAGGCCTGTTTTGTTTTGTTTGTAAAGAATGATGTGCTCAAAGACAAGCTTTGCCTAATGGCAAAGAGTCATCTGGGCCTCCCGTTTCCTTTGCAATTTCCCTCACTATAGAACTTCATAGCGCATGGATCAAGGCCTCCCAACTGGAATGGGAGAATGTTCAAGAAACGGATGGATGAAGAGATGACACATAACTGAGCAGATCTAGCGACACAGTCCTAGGAATATCTGAGACTTCTTAAATTGAAGCCAGGCAGCCACCGTGCCAGCCAAATGATGCCCAGCTCCCTCCTGCGGCCTCTGGAGGGTCTCAAAAGAGGTGAACTCTCTAAGAGGAAGTCTTCGGTTCACAATACTTCCTGTGGTTTCATTTTCTCCTCCCAAAACCACCAGCGAAGCTTTAGACTACTGCGTGCCCTGAGATTCAGACCTCTCTTCCTCCAGCTCTCCCTGCCCACCACCCTCTGAGACCCTCTTAGCTCAAAGTCTTCAATGCCTTCCTACTATCTTCAGGGTGAGAATGTTCGAATTCCTCAGGATGACACTTGAGGCTCCCAGCATTTGGGCTCCTACATTCTTTATCTGCATTTTTCTCCTAAGAACTCCTTAGAAGAGCAGACATCTTGGGAGAATTCTTTCTTAATCTAGCTTGGAAAGATTGGACCTTGGGAATACTAGAGCCATTAATTTTTGTGAGTTCGCGCACATAAATATATAGCACTTTTTACTTATTCAAAAAATTGTCAGGACCATTAGCTTATCTGTTTTCCCCCAAATCCTTAGAAGGCTATACAGAAGACATCACCCCCATTTTATAGGTAAGAAAACTAAGGCATGCAAGGTCAAGATCCTTGCCTGAGACCACAGAGCAGGTGAGCATTGGTGCAGGCCCTCTGATGCCCATGGTTGAGAACAGAGAATTCAATCCTTAGTGTAAAGAACTGAGTCTTTTTTAAAAAAAAAAAAAAAAACATGGCCCATTTTCTTTTTTTTTCCTCCCCTTACGAAGCTAAATCTATGAAATTGGAACAACACAGCAAACAGCTGAGGGCTATGGTCACAGCCCACAGACCTTTATGGAAGATTTGGTCTTGGCCCAAATTTTCAAAAAAGCCAAATGGATCAGCAAAACACAAGTTGCAAATGCAGGGCCCATGCTGACAGGGTGTCTTGTGAAATATTTCCACAGGAAGCAAACACAGGCTATTAACTTGGCTATAACAATGCATGTGGTCAGATAAAACACAAAATCCTCGGAAAGAGCCTGCACCCCACCCCCAGTCCCCATCTCAAAGGAATCCATGAATCTGGCAGAGCCTTTATTCTGGCTACTGACCCCTAATAGTAAGGCACAAGCCCACACTTCATTAGCATTCTGACCACTGTAGGGGACTTCTGAGAACCCTTGTGACCAGCCAAGGAAGCCACTCAGAGATCCTGATCTCAACTAGGGAGGATTTCAAAGGGCTTGGGTGTCATCATTCCGACTTTGCAGATGGGCAAAGTGAGGAAAGCAAGCTTAAAAGACAAATGTCTAGACCTTCACAATCCTAGACGAAGCGTGTGGCAGAAGCAGGATCAGAGCCTGCTTCCCAGCTGGGCCCTTCTTTAGAGACTAGAGTTTCCTGAGCTTTCAGCATGATATCCGAGCTCTGAGCACTAACAATCCAGCAGCCGTGTGATCTGAGCTGCAGACACTTGGCCAACAAGTTGGGAGATCTGAGCACAAGTCCTGGCTGGTCATGGGCTGCTGAGGATTTTGACCTCTTTTCCTTACCTAGAACTTCTGCATCACACCTGCGTGGTGAAGGCAGCAGTGCTGACCAGGAAGGGTAAGCAGTGTGAACATTGTGAGACGGACTGACTTCTCCCTGGTTGGCTCTCTGACCTCCAGCCCCCACTGGGAAACATTTTCAGGGAGGTTTGTTGGGCTACAGATCCCATCTAACCTTCTCTCCCATAGAAACAGAAGCTTAACCATTCCGACCCTTCTAGTTTCTACCTTTCTGGATTTCTTGAAGGGTTTCAATGATTTTCATGATATACTGTGTAGAACAGGGATCTCAAACTGCAGTGTGTGATTTACATCGGGCCTGCTATTTCTCTATGTGCTGTGAGCTAAGAATGGTCTTTACATTTTTAAATGATCGGAAAAAAATAAAAAGAATAGTATTTCATAAAAAACTGTATGAAATGGAACTTTCAGTGTCCATAAATAGGGTTTTTTTGCAACACTGTCAAATCCACTCCTTTATGCTGTTTACACTGTAATGTTATTACAGGATAGCTGTTTTTGTATCACAGAGTGGAGTAGTAGTGACACAGACCATATGACCCACAAAGCCTAAAATTTATCCTGTTTGGCCCTTTACAGAAGAAGTTTAGTTTTTTTTAACCAACCCCTGGTTTATCGTAAAAGGCAGGTTACAGAATCACCCTATTTGTAGAATCACCCTATTCGCATAAATTGAGGAGGAAGATACACTAAAATAGGGCTAAAATTACATGCAATTATTTGAATTTTTTTCACTAAAAATGTTAAGCATAGAAGTATAAAATACATTAATAACATTAGGAAAATAAAATTATAAATATTTATCATATCTCACTGCGGGCCAGATCATTTTACTTGCTGATGTGCTTCATTTCACCTGGTCCCCTTTCCACCCTGATGCATAGTGACCACTATATGTCTGTTCTACAGATGAGGAAAGGAAGACTCAGGGAGTTTAAGTAATGCCCAAGGTCACATTGCTAGTTAGAAGCACACTGTATGTTTATGATGGAAATACACTGAAGAAACAAAAGGGAACAGGTTGAAACGAGTTTGTTTAGGAAGAGTGTTTTATTTGAATTCATAGGAGACCAATCCTAATAGATAATGAGGAACTTAGAGAGGCTTTGAGTAGCTTGGTTTCTAGTCTACCTCAACAGTGGGGTATAATGTTTGCGGAAGTACCTGGAAAATGACAGAGCTGTACTAATGAGGGCTCTTTTTTCAGAAACTGGTCAAGGTACGACCTGCTGACTTCCTAATATTTCCCACCAAATCTTTCTTAAATTAGAAGCAACAGAAATGTCAAGAAGCGAGGACTGGTTGGCTAAACTACGGTGCTTCCGCACAATGGAATACTGTGCAGCATTTAAAGAACCAGGTGATAATCATATTGTTGCTGGTAGTGTTGGCACTTGGTTCTAAAACTGCTCTGTGGTAATGGAGGGTAAAGTGAATGAGTAATGATGAGAAGTATGAATGCTACCATCTGTGGCGTGCTTGAGAACAAGGATTCTCAGCATAGAAAAAGGAGGCACAAATATTAAAAGAAGAGGTTAAATCAAATCCCCTGTAATTTTCAATTTGAATGGAAAGGATCAGTAAGAATTTATGATGTATTTTTTTACAAACAGCAACCACTAATTTCCTAGCTCTGTCCACTGAAAAGGCCTAGATGATGACCAACCCAGGAACAATGAGCACCACCAAGTGCCCAGATTATGGTCTCTAAACACCATTTCCCAATAAGAGAAGATAGGGGTAGTTGGAGAAATGGCTGATTCCAGGTCTGAGGAAAGGCCTGGAACATCTTAGCTTCCTTGCTATTTATTTGGATCACATCAAAGACTACAAGGACCATGTTAAAAGGAGCCAATGGCTAGAGAGGGCGCAATCCAAGCATCAATAAAAATAATAAACAAAATGGACTAAAACACATCAAATATGTTTAACCCTATGAGTTTACAAAGATACTAAAAACAAAACAAAAAACCCTAACTGGTCACCACTAGAAGATGATAGAAACCACTCATTATTTTGAAAACTAAAAAATAAAGAGAAAGAATCACTTATCCTATCTTTCCTATATAAATTGTATTATTAGATAATCTAATAGTAGATGTATTTGATTATTCTATTTCAGCTGATAAATGAAGAAAATGATAGGATTAGAATATCACTATTTTCTAGCCCCTGATTAACTCATAACTCTAAGCAATGAATATCAATAGCTGCTAAAATCACAAAAAGAGAGAAAACTAGACCTGAAGTGTCTTCTGACAAGCGAGCACAACATACTCTGTGAAGTAGTATTGCCCACAAGAATCAAATGTAAATCCAGTTAAATATCTAAATCAAACTACTAATTTATGGGAAACACAGAGAGTAGAAGAACATGTTAAATAGCACCACTGGGCTGGAAAAAAAAAATCTAGACTGTGGGAATTTCTACAGGACAAAGAATACAAAGAAATAAATTGTAAGAGGGCAGTGAGGGGAGAAATAGAGATATAAAAGAAACCTGTAAATTAAAAGGCACTTGGAAGACATGTCAATCTACTGCAGTGTGTGGGCCTAATTTGGATTTTGATTTTAATTTAAAGGTTAAAAAACAGCATTTATGCAACTGCTATAAATTTGAATACTTGCTTGACATTTAATGATATAAAGAGAATGCTGCTAACTTTTAAGGTGTGATAGTGGTGTTAGCAATGTTATATACCTAGGTATTCACAGAGGAAATGATGTACTGTCTCAGATTTACTTTAAAAATAACCAAATGGTAGCTGAAAAAGTAGGTGTGGACACAAATAAAATAAGATCGGTCCTGTATTGATGATTGCTCAGGTTGGATGAGAATCCACAATGGTTTGCTGTTCTGTTCTTTCCACTTTTCCACACGTTTACGCATTTCCATAATAAAAGGTTAAAATAAAGCCTTCCTAATGTCATGCTCAGAGTGATAATGGTAGATGGGGTGCATCATGGTTCTGACAAGTGTCCCTAGTCTTATATTTCATGAATAATGGAGAGTTGGGCTGTGTGCTTCAGAGCATTCAGGTGAGGAGCTTCTCTATCACCCAAGGAAGTTCTCCATCACTTAAGGAGATTCTCCATCACCTGAAGAGCTTTTCCATAACCTGAGGAGTTTCTCTATCACCCAAGGAGCTTCTCCATCACCCATGGAATTTCTCCATCACTCAAGGAGATTCTCTATAATCCAAGGAGCTTCTCCATCACCCAAGGAGCTTCTCCATCACCCACAGAACTTCTCTATCACCCAAAGAGCTTTTCCATAACCCGAAGAGCTTCTCCATCACCCACGGAGCTTCTCCATCACCCAAGGAGCTTCTCCATCGCACATGGAGCTTCTCCTTCACTCTCCTTACCAGGGTACATCAATATGTGCTTGAGAGCATATACACAGACACATACCAAAAAAATGATTTATCTTGACTTAAATATTTTGCTTTGAAGCTGCAAGGGGCATGAGAGACTTAAGCTTTCATAAAGCAACAACATTGAACCAAATCTGCCTGGGACCAGCATTTAATGGAGCTCATGGTCAGGGGAAGAGAAAGACAGTTACAGTGTTGAGCTTGGGAGGTGTTTCCGTTCTGAAGTTCTGAGCAAATAACCAGGCAAATCTGGATGACAAGGGACACTGGTTGTGTTCCCATGCTATTATTTGCATCAGTGCCACTGAGTTTCCTAAATTAGATAATATCTGTAGGAAGGCAAACTATGCAAATTATCTATTTGGGGACCCCACCAATGAGAGAAGTGAAGAGGGTTGAGCAGACAAGAGTGAAATCTTAAGCTCCATCACCAGGTGTAGGATGGATGAGAGGGAATCACAGTTAGGGGCCAGGCAGTAGAAAACTGACTGGATGCTTATCTTTAGAAACAGTACCTTCCAGCCTTCAAGGTAAAGCTTGCTGTTTACAATGGCTTATGTGGCTTCTGTTTCTTTTGCCAGCCTCCCCAGCATCTGTGCCCAGTTGTGCCATCCAGGGTTAGGCGTCCTTTCCGTGGGCTTCCTTAGACTTTGGAGCTTACCCCTTCGAGGCACTTCTCACATTGGTAAAATTCCCCATTTTCTCGTCTTTCTCCCCAGTTAGTCTGGTCTGTAATTTCTTTGAGGGCGGGAATTTTTGTCCTTCTTTATGGTATCTTATCACATAGCACAGGGCCTGGGATGCAGAGGTGCTCCCCAAATAGTAACTGCAGAGTTGGAAGTCACTATGGAAGCAGTGTAGGGTGGTGGTATGAGTGCAGGCTTCACAGTTGGCTATGGGTTTGACTCACTGCCCTGATAGCTCACTCTACCCACTTTGCTGATGCTGTGTTATGGTTTCCAGATTCCCCTACCAACTTACTACAGGACTTAAGATTTTATAAAGACACTTTGAGATTCTCCTGGGTGAGGTAACACATATAACTAAATATCTACTTCTGTATAACATTAACTAATCTAGGAAGACAATCCTAGGAAGAATTTCACTACACACCTACCTGGAATGGTTTCCACTGCTGGCCTTACAAACAATAAAACCTGAAATTCTAGCTACTCTCAATGCCTTGGACCTGTATTAAAGGGTGGGGGTGGTGGAGTGGACGAATGAACATCTTTTGAGTAGAAACCATTCAAGGAGAAAAACAAACCTGGGCATCTTCGAATGTGTATCTCCCTCCATCCTTGACATTTTGACTGGTTATCTCATAGCTGTGAGAATCCAGGTTGATTGCACTTGGTGCCCCTGGAGCCAGAAACTCTTGCCAGATTTCTTCCACCCTCTTGGCCACATCCTGTAGGGGTTGTTTCTTGAGATCTTGGACAGCCAACCAGAACCTGAAGCGGGGGCACAAAGAAGGCCAGTTCCAGGGGGCTCAGCATCTGGACTTTGCTAGATGTGGTCCCAGAACTGCCATCCCACGAAACTCATTCTGCTGCGTTGCCCAGCCTTCCCTGCTGCCACTACCTAGTAACAAAGACAATGGGGACTGCTGGAAATTCAAAGGGTGCTCCCTCCATTATTGTGGAGAACAGAAAAGAAGTGCACATTAGAAAAATCATTGTGCTTCCGGTTACCAAAAAGGGGGTTCTTTCCCTTTACATCAAGGTTTCTCAACCTCAGCATGATTTCCATTTTGGGCTCAATAATTCCTTGTTGTGGGGCTGCCCTGTGCATGGTAGGATGTTGAATAGCAACCTTGGCCTCTACCCACCATGTGCCAGTGGTAACCCCGCCCCAAGTTGTGACAATCAAAAACGTTTCCACATATTACCAAACATCCCCTGGGAAGTTAAATCACCTCTGGTTGAGACCCAGCGCTCTATATAGGTGCCCTGACACAGACAAGGTGACTTCTCTTGTCATGTCTGGTTGGGATCTGTCGGCAACGTCAAAAGGAAGGAAATCCCAGAGGCAGATAGACTCTTAGGATCATAAAGAATATCTGAGGTATTCATGTTACAGATGGAAGTAGAGCCAATTTGCAAGGTCAGTGTCCAGGATGTGTTTAACATATAGTAGGTGCTCAGTAAATGGCTGTTGGATGGAAGATGGGCTCATCAGAAACAAAGCTGAAGCGGCGTACACGGGGAACCTCTATGCCAAAAGATTCTCCAGGGAGCACTGCAGAGAAAAACCTCTTGCTTGTTTCCATATGCACCTTTCATGAATTCCTCAGCATCAGCAGTGGTGGTGGCCGTTGGAAGAGCTGGGCGTGAGCTCTCTTCTGCTGACAGCTGCAGCAAACAGGACGAAGCTCGGACAACAGCTCCGGGGTTGTGAGGATGGTCCTCAAGGCCAAGGCAGCCCTGCGGAGGGCTTGCAGCAGGACCCAGATCTGAGTAGTACACTTTGTGCCTTGTGAACAAGACAGGCCAGTTTCCCCATCAGCGAGACATGAAGACAGGCCGCGGGCTTTGTGGTTCCCACAGCCACGGGATTCACAGGTACTCAAGCCAGTGAAAGGGCAGGGACAAGAGAAGCTGAACTACGGCACGGTGGAAAGTGCATTCAATCTGTCATCGAATTGCACCCAAAGTAAGATGTACTTGTTTTTTCCTTTTTTTTTTTTAAAGGTTAAGCATGTTTTTCTGGTGCTGTTCATAGAATTGTCTTTGGAGCCAAGTGCATGGCCCAAAGGCACCACTCAGTGGCCAACTGTGGTACTACAGTTCCATTTCCACAAAGAGACGTGTGTGCAAGGGGCAGAGTGGACTCCAACTCTTCCTCTGCTTTGCCATTTGGGATTCTAATAATCTCTTTAAAGAAAACCCTCATGGTTCCTTTCTTGGTCCTGAAGAGCTAGAGGCAGGGAAGGAGACTTAGTGACCTCAGCTGACTAGAAGATCAGAAAACACAGTTCTGTCCGTATCTTGACTATGCTGCTGTCTTGGAATTGTGCCTTTCTAGGCATCTCTTTCCCCATCTGTAAAATGGGTATGAAGTGGGTGGCGAGATATGTGAAGTGGGTCTGGACAACTTCTCATCCAGGTGCAACTGAAATGGTTTCAGGTCCCGGGTTGGGAGTGTGGAGGGGTCAGGGTGCTGGCCACGGATTCGGTGCTGGTTTTCTCCTCAGGAGGCCGGGCAGAGGCTGCCCGGGGCTCTTGCTGCTGCCGTCTGTCATCACCTGGCCCTCCACACCGGCCGCCTTTCTTTCTGCCACAGTTCTGCAGCTCATGTTCTCTGGCTACCGGGGAGGTAACAGTAAGCGTTCTCCGAGCAGAGTGCAAAGGGGCGGAGGGAGGGTTTTAATGGAACTGCAAACCTGCTCAGTTGTTCAGGGGGCCCCGGGGACCCCACTGGGGAGCCGGGCTCTTCTACCTCCCAGCCCCGTGGCTCAAGTTCCTTAGGCGTCTCCACCCCACCACCCTCTAGCACTGCCATGGAATGAAGAGGGTGGCCGGAACACTTAGCAGATGAAAATGGCCACCTGGTGATGACAGCGCCTATAGGCTCTCTTTGTCTGGAGGGCAGGGTTGGATGGGGGGGTGAGATTTAGGAAACCCAGCTCTGAAGAAGGAGGCTGGTGTGGGTTTTTCAAAGGACTGGAAGGAGTGCTAGTGGGCAACTCACCGGAGTCGGTGAACCTTTTTGCAGCCACGTGCTGGGGCTGGTGGGAGAAGGGGGAGTCGCCTCTGGGCTGAGTCCCCAGGCTGGAGACAGCTTCTCTGGGCCAGCATCGTTCCCAGCCCTACCAGACCCAGACGCCGCAGCTTTTCACACAAATGGATGGTATACCCAGGCAATTTCCTGCTCCCTCAATCAATGTCCTGTGGGGCGTCACCTCCTGTCACCTTCTGTCCCTTGTTCCAGTCTGCTTTGATGAGGAGCTCTCAAGCTCTGGGAAGGCCCTGGGCCCCAGCAGCTTCTAAGCTCTGCGGGGTCCTGTGGTTCCTGAGGCCTCCGGGTCCCTTTGGCAGGATGATTTGGGAGCCACGTTAATGCACCTCACTCCGCTGGGTATAGAGAAGGCCCAAAGTGGATGTAAATGGAGATTTCGGAATCAAATTTAATCAACTTTGACACAAACAATTAAAAGGTTCCTTTTGTCATAAAGCAAGAATTTGTTGTTGTTGTTGCTGTTTTAAAATATGAGAAGAAACAACAGGCCTGCTGGAAGGTGAGGAGGAGGAAATGACATTCCTTACACAGCAGTGTTTCCTCCCTGTTCTCACGGGGACCCTCTCAGCCTTCTGTCTGCTTTGGAGGTGACCTGCTTTACCCTTCTCAGGTGACAGCCAAAGTGCTGTCACCACAGCATCCTGACATCCATACGTGTTTACGGTAACATCACTGGCTTCGAAGAACCTTTGTGTCTATTTGAAATTCAGAACAGGCTCCGGTCTGCATTTGCCATCTGTGAGCCCACAGGCCTGGGGCCCCGGCTGCCCGGCCACACTCCCCTCGCCAGAGCCACCGAGCTCCCCCTGCCACATGCCTACTGTGGATGCAGGGCCCACGGAGGCTCGTGCGGCTTCTGCCTTATCAAAAGCCTGCAGGTAGCGCCCCTCCTTGAGGACGCCAGCAGGGAGGCAGGTGCCAGCGGCGGCCTCGAATCTGCCCATCCTGCACTAAGCCGCCATGGCTTGCAGCAGAAGGGCTGTCATGACTGGCAGGCCACAAGGACTTGCTGGTATCAGGGAGACCATCTGTCCTGCTCCGCTGGAGTCGTCGGAGTGTGGGGAGGCAGCCCGTGTGCCGGCATGTGATTCGTGTTGATGGCTCAAGAATGCGGGCAGCCACCGGCCTCTGTGGGGAGGCAGCCCGGCCTCGGCCGCCACAGGGCCCAGCGGCCACGGGTGGGACTTGGGGGCAGTCCCGGGCTGCCCCAGGTGGCCTCCTCTGTCTCCAGGACCGTGGTGCTGGCGGGGAGTCGGGTTTTCTTCCCGGGGCTGGCTGGAAGCCGGAAAACCACACAGCTGTCGGCACTCTCTATCTTGCCAGAGTGTCTGGGCAGCCCCTCCGTTCTTAGTTTGCCTATTTTTTTTTTTTTTCATAAATTAGGGTTCTCAGGGCTTAGAAAAATCTAGCTTTTAGTTCGTTCCCAGAGAAAAAGCAAACTCCATGCCGAAGGAAGGCTTTCTGTGCCCTCTGCTGGTCAACAGAGACTCGGGGACAACAGACGCAACTTGACTTGGGTCCCCGGTTGGGCAGAGATCCTCTGGGGCTACAGACGGCCACTGCCACCAGGCTGAGTCACGTTCACCGGGCAGTGGCTGAAGTGCCACAGATTGTCACGGCGATGCGTGAGTCACCCCTGTTCCGATTAATCATGTGTTCGGCTAGTGGGGAGTCCCGCTGGGCCTTGCAAAGCTTCCCGGGTCCTCCCGGGACCCGGGGCAATGACTGGAGATGGGAGCTCTCCAGGCAAACCTGGAGACTCCCCTGCGCTCTCTTTAATTGCCTCTCCCTTCAGCCGACACCGTGCGGAACGGGGATAATCAGTCTGCAGGTTAGAGGAACAACCGCGTTCTCTCAGGAGACGTCGCAGCTCATAAAAAATGTACGGGGGACGCTCTTTGCTGTGGGTTTTGATTTTTAACTCGTGCCCTGCCGTGCAGCGGAGGGTGTCGTGCCAGGGAGGACACAGGTTTGTGAAGGGGAGATGGGGAGGGGGCAAAGGTTGGACGAGGGGCTCCTGCCACCATCCTGAGGAAATGCACGAAGGGAGAAGGTTCGAGTCAGATAATGCACCCAAAGTCCTTGCTTCAGAGCCCCGAGGCCCTGGCCGTGTGGATGGGAGCCCACGTGCATTCTCCAGGCCCCGGGCAAGCAGCTGTCTCCAGGGGCCTGTGTCTCTGGTGCCCCAGAGGGACCGCATTCCTGCTCTGTGCTGGCTGTGGCAAAATGCACTGGCCATGCCTCCTCCAGGCCCTCAAGGCGGGTGCCCCCTCTCTCATCTCACAGGCTCACCGAAAAAACAAAAAAAGATATAAAGGGACTTGAACTTACATCGTATTATCACAGACATCTTTCCTTAAAGGATCCAGGGTGACGTTGCGAGAGTGATTTCTATGTGTCTTTGGGGCTCGCCTGTTCTGCACCCTGCAGCTCTGGTACAGATCCAACCACTTGGCTCCTTAACCGGCACTCCAGGTGCCCTGTGAAAATGTTATGACCTAAGCGCCCCTTTAGCTAGAGAGGTGCAAGGGAGCACAGGACGACAAAGTGGAGATGCCCTTTGCAATGGATCCAGTTGAATTCTGGTTGGTCTCTTCGCCTCGCATCCTCTGACACCCGCTGCCTGAGCTGTTGCTCAGTCCTGGGGAGAAGAGATGACCCCTCCAGTGTGGCCAATACGATGGGCTGGCAGGACCCCTGAGTTATGCCACATACATGGCTCCAGGGGGCACCGTTCATATGGCTGGGGCTGCACCTGCAGGGTGCCATGGCTGCCCTGGACAGCTCTGAGTCCTTGGGCCCTGGATCATGGTGGGTGCTCGAGGAACGAATATGAAGGGGAGGGGAGAAACCACCTGGTTACAGATGATGGAAGAGTCCTAAGTAGTTGTGTGATTTCACACTGAACTTTCCCCCCTACATCCAATTATGCTGAATATCATAAAAGTGGAACTTGGGCCTCCAGAGAGGATTTTATAAGCTCTTGGGCTGTACTTTTTATCTCTGGCTGTTCTATTTTCTTTATCCTCTCTCCTGTCATGGATCAGAGGGGACCCTCTTTAAGTGTAGATTTATGCATTCACGCTGGGGGTGTAGATTAGTCACTAGCACACTCACGAGGGCCCCCACACAGTCTTTCACCTAAGGTTGAATGCAGTCTCCTGGCACGGGAGGAAGGAGCTGGCAGAGGCGCGAGAGGTAATGGCAGGATGAGGTGCTGGGTCCTGGGGGGGGGGCACACTCCTTCATGCACTCCTGGCCTTAAATGTAATGCATTTTTGTTACACTCGTCTGAACTGATGTGCGGCTCTGGCTACACTCAGACTGGGCAGGAGGTCCTGAGCCAGCAGATGCTCCGGCTCAAAATGACCCTCAAAATGACCTGGACCCCGTGGTCGTTCTTCAAAGTCCCTGTAATGGTGCAGGTGGGAGAGTGTCGTAAGGCCACTAATGGGCTGAGAAATGGGTAAATGAGACCTCTATACCATTTTATGTTGGAGACCTGCGTGGGACGGAGATGAGAAAGAGAAATGGTCTCCCAGGGGTGGCTCATGGGGACCAAGCTCCAGGTGGGTCCTGGGGCTGAGCTGGGGCACAGAGAGGCTGTCTGAGGGCATCTGGCTGGCCATAGAGGACGTGGCTTCCATGTATGTGGCCTCCATACACAGCCTGGGAGGCTAGTCTGAACTCCGCCCTAAGGAAGAGTTTTAGAAGTCAAGCCTTCTGTTACAAGTGCTTGAGTAGGAATTGAAGCGAAGCTCTGAGGTGTGTTTGGAACAATGCCTCAGCATAAGGAAAGAAATCTTGTGTCCTGACCTAGAATCAGGTATGCAGCCTTATCTGTTTTTATGGTAGGCACATGGCTGCCTGGAAAGGCATAGATACATCCAGTTAACTGGTGTCTACATGGCCTCCCGGGACGGTGCGACGTGGGAGACTCCACCGCCACGCCTTTGCTCATTGGGTCTTCCTGCTTAGAACACTCTCCTTCCTTCTTTTTTGTCTGTCGGTATCTTGTGTGTTCTTCAAAGACCAGCTTATGAGTGGACTACTCTGGCTTACATTCATCCCTCCCTTTTTAAAAACACTTCCGAAACCATTCTTAGTGTTTATGCTCATTTATACTCATTCAATGATTTAATAGTTTCTTGTGTTTTTTCCTCGAGGGCCTGCGAGATCACTGTAGGCGAAGATCATGCATCTTGACTTTTCTGCATCCCTCAGCAGACTCTGGCAGGGCTGGATGCAGCATAGGTGTGTGATAAATACCGCTCGATTGATGTATGGACAGATGGGTCTCCACTGCCAAATAATTAACATGGATTTTGCACGTTAACACTGGAGCGGGCAGTCCTTTGCCCACAGTAGTCCTCTGACTTTTTAAAGTTAAAGAATATTCAAAAAATTAATAAAACCACCCTTTCTGGGAAAAAAAATACCATTGGAAGATGAGAAGTAACCTAGCATATAAAGAAGAACTTGGTGCCAAGAAAAAATTCTGAGATTTCCATCTGAAAAGACCCCATGTTGCGAATATCACTAAGGGGTCTTTCGCCGGTCACCTTTTCCACGCCAGACACACAAGTTCCCAAACTTTTCATGACAACAGACCCTTTTCCTTTGAATGCTCTTCCTTCCCCCCTCTCTCAACGGACCTCATGTTTTGAATGTTTTGGTTTTTTCCTTCTACTGAACAGTAATTATTAATACATCAATACATTTCTCCTCATCTTGATTAGCTGGAGACCAACCGAAATGATCAGACGTTCTCCCTGGCAGCAGGTGACCAGAGCGAACACTACACGGAGTTGTTAGAACTCCCCCCAAAAGGAAAAGCATATTTTAATTAGCTTTTACAGATACGTCTCCAGGTATTGAACGGTATTTACACTGGCTTTTTGAAATTCTGAAATGAGCTTGGGGATGTCTCTTTTTTTTCCGGTTAGCTTGCCAAGTATTCAGGACCCCAGACTGAGAAGGTTTGAAGGCGAGGGTCTCTGAGCTGCCTTTCCATGCTGAGGCTCCATGGTTGTAGGGTTTAGTCAATGCTCGGTGTCATCGGCCCCATTTGATCATTTACTTATTATTGCAGACATGTTTCCAGCAACTTGAACAAATGTTTGACTTAAAGACAAAGAAATGTTGGTTTTGGGAAGCGCTAACATGGCGATACCAAAGTTGCGCATCAGCCAAAGTCACGCATCAAGTTTGTCCTTCTCCACTTCAACCTGAGCCAGATTTGCAGGACTTTGAGTTCGAACTATCACATTTCATTGAGAAAGGGAGGCAGAAAGAGAGACTGATTATGCAAATTTCTTTGTACGCACTGCACACAACTTTGAGGGAGTTACCTGAGGTTTTCTGAACTGAATTCGGACTCCAAGAATCTTAGGAACTGGTCCCGCCCCACCTGGTCCTTCAATATCTCGTCGAAAGAGAAGCCCCATCTCTTGACTCGCTGCTGGCTGGGCTCCTTGCTTTTGGGGGAGAACAAAGGTTTAAAAAATGATCAATGCCTGGCAAAAACCTGTATCCTATTCCCTCTAACTACTCAATCTATTTTGCTGCCACACACTGAAGGGCAGTGTCTCAAATTTAAGTGATAGATTCTATAAATTCTGCGTAAAGTCCAGATACAGACTTTTATAACATCAGCCAACAGAAGAAAGTCTCTTGAGAGAAGGCGTTTGAAAGGGGCAACAATTGAGGCTCACCAAATGGCTGCTGTCTGCAGGAAATAAAACAACCCCATTTATTTGGCTTCTCTGGACTACTGCTGTCAGGTATAGCCCAGCTCTCAACTCCACCAGTTTTAGTCTTATTTAGATCCAAGGGACATACACTTGGTCAGAAGTGCATCAGCTCATCCAGGATAAACCCTAGTCACTTGCTCAGAAGCAGAATGTCATGTTCATTTCACAACCACCTGCTCAGTGTTTATGTTGTTCTAGGCATTATTCTGAGCATCTTAATTCTGCTGACTCATGGAATCCTCACAACTGCTCTGGAAAAAATGTCCTGGTACATTTTTTCATCGGGCCAGCTGCTGTCCACTCAGAACCCCATTATACGCTAGAGAAACTGAGGTCTAGTGATCATTTTCCCAGGGACACAGTAGGAAGTGATGGAGTCGAGATGAGTCTGGACAGTGTGGTTCCAGAGCGCAGCTCTTAACCTTGCTGTGCTGACTCACACCCACACCTCCTCAAACCACGCGACCCTCCTCAGACCACTTCCTTCAGCTCTGTCTTTCCATTTGCAGTTCACTTGTGTATTTATTCCCCTGACCCTCCAGGCAGCAATAGCGTCTGAGTTCACAAGCCTCACGCGACAACCGACCATGCAAGGAGTGGTCTGTGGACCAGCAGTGGGATCTCAAACCACACCTCCGACATGTGGATTCAGAATCCACAACCCAGCAAGATCCCTGGGTGATTTGAGTGCTCATTAAACTTTGAGGAGCAAGGCACCTGGGTGGCTCCCTCAGTTGAGTGTCCGACTTCAGCTCAGGTCATGATCTTGCAGTTCGTGAATTCGAGCCCCTCATCAGGCCAGCTGCTGTCCACTCAGAACCTGCTACAGATCCCCTGTCCTCACTCCCCTCTTTCTGGCCCTCTCCAGCTCACGCACACACTCACTCTCAAAAATAAAAATTAAAAAATAAAAACAAAACAAACTTTGAGGAGCATTGGTCTGGCATTACTTATTTCCTTCCCCTCTTTTAAAAACAGACACATACTTGTTATTATCTCTAACAGGCATTAAGTGAATAAAACCATGCAGTTGATATCTTCTCCATATTTATCATAGAAAATTACACTTAGTGAAAAGGAAGAAGAGAGTGTGTATGTTGAAAGGTTTGGAAAAACAAATAGCTCTAGCCCAGTGTTGCCCAATAGAACTTTCTGCTATGGTAAGAGTATTCTGTATCTGTTCCCTCTACATGGTAACCACTAGACACATGTGACCACTGAGCACTTGAAATATGGCTAATGTGATGGAGGAACTGAATTTTAAATTATATTTAACTTTAAATCATTAAAGTTTACACTTCAGTGGCCACATGTAGCTCTGACTACCGTATCGGAAGGCATAGCTCTGGACCGAAGTGATTCAAGCCCAACCCTTCTGTTTCTGTACTGCTAGGCATAGTCAGCAGCAGCAGGGGCTTCTAGCTCGGAGATTGTGTGCTTGGGGCTTTGGAGAATCTCGTGCACCACTCTGCACCACCAGGCTTAGCCTAGCAGGGTCACGGCGGAAGACCAAGCCCATCAGGTCAAGCATGGGGATTTCTGTGAAACATCTCTTCCAAAGTTCCAGGCCGGGCCTTTTACAACAAGGCAAGAAGACAGATCCTGGATTCTCTCCAACTCAAGCCACAGAACTCATTGCACTTGACAGCTTTCCAGGGGTCAGAAACTACTGTTTATGGAGAAGTCCCCTGAGATTGAGGATAGCAGCAAATGTGAGTCCCAGAGAACTGCGGCTTATCGTTTCTTTCTGCTGGGGTCACGCCATGAGCTGGAATGGGCTCGACCATTTGCTCTTTGCCAGCCAAGCTTGTAGGGCTCTGTAGGTGTGGTGCTGATGGAATCTTCACCCTGATGGAAAGCTGTGCTCCAAGGGCTAGATGTAGGAAGTCACTCTATTTTTGTAGTGACTGCCTCATATATACACATGACTAGTGTCACCACTTTCTGGTACCCAAACAGTGGGTCCACAGTCATCTAACTTGGAGGTATCAGGGGTGGGAGAAAGATTATTTTGGGGGCAGGCTAGAAAGCTTGGGCTGTCATGTTAGACGCAGAACCAGAGACATAGGACGGAGATCAGGACATCCAGAAAGCCGATAGGTCAGACTTCAGCAGAAATAAGGTCATCTATAGAGACGGCACCCTGATGCTCTAGTTTCTTAGATGCTTTCTCATCCTTGGATTTCTAGTTTCCAACATACTGGGTGCCTTAAAATAGCGGAAATTCATTCTCTCGTAATTCTGGAGGCTGGGAGTCTAAAATTAAAGGTGTTGGCAGGGCCATGCTCTCTCTGAAGACTCTAGAGGAGAATTTGTTTCATGCCTTTCTCTCAGCTTCTGATGTTGCCAGCAATACTTGGTGATTCTTGGCCTACAATACAATACAATCTCTGGCCTTCACGGGGTGCTCTCTCTGTGTGTCTGTCCTCACGGGGCATGCACTCTGCATGTGTCCGTGTCTGTTTTCTCTTTCTATAAAGATACCAGTCATATTGGAGCCTACCTACCCCAGTTGGACCTCATCTTAACTGACTGCATCTGCAACAGCCTTATTTCCAAATAAAATCATATTCGAAGGTTCTGGGAAGGGTGTGCATTTTGGGGTGACAGTATTCAACATCTGGGTTCCCTCAACTCTCCATTATTCACAATCCTCTTTCTCCATGTGGATAGTCCACATCTGCTCGTACATGTGGTTATTGGGATTTTCCCCTCACACATGTGGTTACTGGGATCTGTTCTATGAAGAGCTTCGTGCACACAGCTTCTCTCTACGTGTGCTTCTCGCATCACTGGGGTATTTCTAAGCATCGTCCTCTCTAAGGTTCAAGATCAATTTGAATATGTTGCTGCCACTGAATGGACTTGAGTTATAAAATAATTGTGAAAATTAAAACATCTCCACATGACTGGTACAATAGCTTTCCCTTGGCCCCACTCAAACAAATAATTCATGGAACTCACAGCCCCTTTGTTTCCAACCATTGTATTGAGATGCTTCCTTATGTCATACGTCTGCATCATCATTTAGCCTTTCAAGGGTGTGTCACTGTCTCTCCAGCTACCTGGTGAGCCCTTTGAGGGCAGAGACCATGTCTCATGCATCTTTGTATTCACCGTAGCATTTTCACACAGCAAGTGTTCAACACTAAGTGGAAATCAATAAGAAAATGTGTATAGTGATGTGGGTGATTTTCTAATTGCTAGTTGGATGCCTTTTCTTTAGTTTGTCTTCTGTGCCCATTGATTCTTACCAAATTCTTACATTCCACTGGGCAGCCCAAACCAACATAGAGCAAAGACAGGTGGCTCTCCAAGGAAGTCCATCTTTCATTCCAGCTAATCCTCCAACATAAGAGCATGGTAGAAATCGCCCACATTGAGAACAAGAAAGCCAGGTTCAGAGGAAGCAGCCATCTATGCTCAATCTCAGTATATGCCAGGGAGGTGGATATTTGTATTTAGATGTCCAGAGCTCAAGAGAGGTCAGATTGCCCAAAGCCACACAGTCTGGAATTGGTACCTGCGTCTGCCTCTTTCTAAAGCCTGTTCTTTTTTCCCTACTACCTTGCCTTCCACTACGTCTCCCTCATTTGAGGTCTAAACTAAACTATGTATTGGGGAAATACATAAGCCATCTTGAAAAGACTTTTGAGTCTTTAGAAAAATTATGAAACAAAGGACAGTTCCTTAAAGAGCAAATATCCAATGATGCCATTTTAGGGTCAAGGCTATTGAAGGAATGATGGCAATTTCATCTGATGCCCCTAGAATAGCCTGAGGGTCCTGAGTACTCTGATACAGAGTGGTCCAGGTGTATATTGCTCTGTAACAAATCATCCCGAAACTCTGGCTTAAAACAGTGATTGATCATTCTTTCTCCCTGTCCCCTGGGTTGACTGGGGCTCAGCTAGGTGATTCTCACATGGGGTCTCTCAAGTAGTTGTAGCTGGAAGTTGGGGGTGGGGTCATCGAAAGGCTCAACTGGGCTGCACGGCCAAGATAACTCATCACATGGCAGTTGATACTGGTTATTGGCTGGGAGCTCAGTTGGGACTGTTGATGACATGGCCTCTTCAGTGGCCTGGTTTTCTCACAGCATGGCCAATGGGTTCCAAGAAGGACTATATCAGGAGCAAATGTTTTGAATGACTGTGATACAAGACATAGAGCTACTTTATGACCTGTTCTCAGAATGTTACTTCTGCCACACTCTATTGGTCAAAATTAGGCACCAAAGCCAGCCCAGGTGAGAAAGTAGGGAGGCATCCCATCTTGATGTAAGAAGTGACCCATGCATAAAGCAAAGAAAGGCATGGATGGGGCCATATTTGGTGACTGGCCACCACAGGGAAGGAACTTGACTAATACTCTGGACTAATAGTTCTATCAGATTTGCTGGGCACAGGAAGCTTGGGGACAGTTGCCGTCACTCAGCAGGTCAGGCTGGCTGATAGTGGATACCTACGGCCAAGCAGGATAAAGCAGTTTCCTTGTTTTATCCATGCACCTGATGCCCAGCAGAGAGATAAAGCTAAACCATGTGGAGAGAGTAAATTATGAACCACAATTCTGGCAATGCCATGTTTTTGTTAGATCCACTATCTGGTTAATGACACAACCAGAAATATTTCCCAGAGACCTCCCTGAGACACTCTCCTGATGGTATTTAGACTACAGAGTTCTTGGGACACTTGGGTGGCTCAGTCGGTTAAGCGTCTGACTTCAGCTCAAGTCATGATCTCATGGTTTGTGACTTTGAGGCCCGCATCAGGCTCTGTGCTGACAGCTCAGAGCCTGAAGCCTACTCCTGATTCTGTGTCTCCCTCTCTCTCTGCCCCTTCCCCTGTCTGTCTCTCTTTCTCAAAAATAAATAAACATTAGAAAAAAAATTAGACTACAGAGTTCTCTCCAACTGCAACCTGGCAACTTTTGGCTGACTGTTCCTCCATGATGAGTCCTGGCTACCATTCTTTTCTTTAAACTTGATTTCTCAGGATTTCCATCAGATAGACTTGAGGTATAGTTTGCTCATCCTTAAAAGGGTAACCTTTAAATTGCCCTCTGAATAGACACTTTCTCATCCTTGGATTTCTAGATTTAATAGTTTGTCTGAGAAAGAGAAAGGATTAAGGCACAATTTTCTATTATTTATGTTCTATCCTGCATCATGTTGCCACTTATTCTGTTAAGTCCTGTTACTGTCTTCCACTGGGCTGTCTGTAAACTGCACTTGGCAGAGACAGGATGCTGAACTCAGTAGAATGCAGACGTTGTCTGGCCTGGACACTATAATGAGCCTGCCTCCGGCCCTTTGCCCAGGCCCAGTGGAAATCAAAGCCCACCTCAGACTAACTTGAGCTCCCAAGGAGAGTCCTGTTTTCTCACCTGCTGTCTTCACTCTTCCACAAGCTTGTACCCATCTTCACCCCAAAACTCCTTCCCAGGAGGTGTTCGGGAGGGTAGAAGCCTTTACTGAGATTCGAGGGTCTTGAGAAGGGGGGTACATATTGCACCAACCAGCAGCAGGCATTTAAAAATTCACATACTTGATATTCCTGTTTTTGCAAAGTCCTTGGACACCGCGGTCCCAGAGCCCTTCCTGGCCCTGCACAGAGGCCTGGTCTCTCCCATCATTCTGCTCTCCCCTGCTTTTCACTGTGCCTAGGTCTCCCCTCTCAGGAACAAAAAAATACGTTCTTCTCATTGTCTTAAGTCACAAGCCCCTCTCCCTGCTGTTTGAGTCTCTGCCAACACCCCTGCCCTCAGAGCCTGATTTTGGACCCAAATGACTCATCAATGTCCTTTGCTAGAGGAGAAGGAATCCTCGGGCTGGGGGATGTTTAGCTGAGAGCATGTTTGAGGCACCTTGCTACATTGGAGTCTTGAGAGAACTGCTTGTTGGGAATGGAGCACACGGTAAGTTCTCAATTCCTATTTATTGGATTCAGCTGAAACTGAGAAAAAATGGCCTTTGATTATTATATTGGTTATCTCTAGGCTTTGTGTCATGAGTAGGAACCATCTCCAGGCTGAAGCAGAATGTTGGCACTGATCCCAGACTCTGTGCTTCTCCAAAGGTAGGTTCCTAACCACTGCCTGTATCTGAGTGGGTAGGAATGGCCTGCTGGGAGAAGAAAGGGCCTCGCAGTGTCTCTTCATTTTCACTTATATCTGAATCACTTGACTGCTTGAATGTACACAGAACGCCATAGGGGTCTTAGGTTAGGCTTTCTGATTAGAGTCGAGACCTAAGCAATAAGAGCAGAACCAGTTGTACTAGTTGTAGGGGCAGATAGCATCCTCTTGGGGACAAAGTGTTGATAGGCTGGGAGAAACTAACAGGTCAGGTGACCACCACTTCCCCGAATGATCACATACTTTTTTGCTGTCTTTCCAGAAAGAAGGGGGAAATCCCAGCGTCATTATGGTGAATCATGTTTATGCACTTACCTCCTCATTTCCCAAATACCAATGAAATGATCAGAGAAACAGTCACTCCCTCATCTATCTTCCATCCAACCTATGCTTTTGGAATGCCTACTATGTGCCAGACATGGTCCTATTTAAGTCCTAACTAGAAAGAGAACCAGGGGGAGGATGCGATGGAGAAGCGCTGGATGGATGGGGTGGTCGCTACAGGGTGAGTGATCACAGAAGACCTTTCTGACGAAGGGACACTGATGGGACACCGATGCTGATTGAGAAGTGAAACCATGAGAGGTTCTGAGGAAGTAGTCTAGGAAGAAGGGACAGGCAAGAATTTGGAGTTCAGTAAAATAGAATTAAAAAGTAAACAAACAAATCCATAGTATGTAGAGGCAAAGACATTTGCTATCGGCAGGTGATAAGCTTTGAGAAATTTTTGGAAGGTATGAAGCAGACAGACTGAAACTGGTGGCACATGATTGAGAACCACCTATCATTCCTGGGGCATCTGAAGAGAAATTAGCTATGTCCCCGACGGAAGCCTGGGAAACGCCCAAGCTCTGAGCGGCAGGACTGGAAATAGAGGCAGGTGGTGGGCACTGGACAGGGGACATATGGAAGACACTCACAAATATGGAACAGAGGCTGCCTATAGCAGAGAGGGTCTCCTCAGCAAACAGGGAGTATTTCCTGGCCAGGTCTTAATATGGGTAACAAAACCAGAGAGTAGTGCTTCTGTAATCTAGGGGCGAAGAGCAAATATAGAGGAAAGAAGCATCTCAGCAAAGCAGGGAGACTTCTAAAGACACTCAGGCTTTCCCTCTACTTTTCACTGCAGTCTAACCAGGTTGTTCCCTAAGACCCCTCAGCAGAAGGGAGAAGAGGGGACCTGCTGGAAGCACCATGGAGAGGAAACTGCAGAGCTTCAGAAACCCCATCAGGATCTGAGACAGAGCAGAGCGCCTGCCTTGTGGGTATGTCACACTAGGGGAAGTTGGAGCTTTACCACCCGTCCGGTTCTGAGAGCGGACCCAGTCTTTCAGTCTGCTCTTGGCCCACATGGCCAGGACCCAGAGGGGGGCCCTGCTGACTGACCTATGGCCCCTCATAACACTCTCAAGTGAAGCTCTATAGCCATGGGAACTGCTTAGAGGAGCATGGGGTGGGGGACGAGGCGGGGACTCTGCAAACCACGCAAGAAGTTCTCAGACTGCTGTGCTGCAGAATCACCTAGAACCCTTGCTAAAAATACAGACACCCAGAACCACCCTGGGGCATCTGTCTTTTTAATGAGCACCCCGGGTGCTTCTGATATACCCTGTGCTTTGAGAACCACGGACCCCACAGTTGCCGAGGAAGTCCTCATCAGCTACAATCTAGTCTGTCTGGATCAAGGCTACACTTTAGAATCACTTAGATTAAAAACAAGCAAACAGACAAACAGACAAACCAATGCCCCATTGGTAAAATTTCTGATTTAATTGGCTTAGGGAGGGGACTGGGCATTGTTTTTTGTTTTTTTTTTTTTTTTAATGTTTATTTTTGAGAGAGAGAAAAAGAGAGAGAAAGAGAGAACACAAGTAGGGAAGGGGCAGAGAGAGAGGGAGACACAGTATCTGAAACAGGCTCCAGGTTCTGAACCATTAGCACAGAGCCCAACGTGGGGCTCAAACCCACAAACCATGAAATTGTGACCTAAGCTGAAGTTGGACACTTAACCAACTGAGACATCCAGGTGCCCCATTTTTTGTTTTGTTTTGTTTTAAATAAACTCTCCAGGTGTTTCTTTAAAAAAAATTTTTTTTAAACATTTATTTATTGTTGAAAGACAGAGAGAGACAGAGCATGAGCAGGGGAAGGGCAGAGAGAGGGAGACACAGAACCCAAAGCAGGCTCCAGGCTCTGAGCTGTCAGCACAGAGCCTGACGTGGGACTTGAACCCATGAACCATGAGATCATGACCTGAACCGAAGTCGGACGCTCAACCAACTGAGCCACCCAGGCACCCCTCCAGGTATTTCTAATATATGGCCAGAGTTGATAGCCAAGAACTTCACTTATGAAAGCCAAAAGTCCCGCAAATTTCTGGGTATATGAAAAGACTGACCTGCTCTGAACAGTGCTGGAGTCACAGTGATTGAGTCTGTGATAAATAACCCCCAGTGAAACAGACTAAGTGTTGAAACAGAGGGGAAGTATCAAACAAACAAACAAGTAAAACCAAACCCAAACCTGTATCACACCCTCAGGGGGATTTAAGAGGATAATTATCAAAAGAACAGACTAGGTACTAAGAAAAAGGAGTCCAAGAAATATTAAGAATTCTTGGAAATGAAAAGCATCATCATCAACTAGTCCTCCCCATACTCAGGAGGAAAAGAAAAACTCATTAAAGTATAAAATCACAGAATGGACACCCTGACAACCAAACTGGGGGCTCTGAAAAGTAATTCAAGGAATTCTATCCTTGAACATAGAATAGAAAGACTAAAGGAATTTAGAAGAGAAAAGATAAAGAAATATGGCTGCCCCATCTCAGAGGCTCAGAATTTCTACAAAAGGATTTCCCGGAAAGAGAGGAGAGAACAGAGAAAAATAGTAGTGATTAAAAAAAATAAATAAATAAAAGGAGAGAAAATACCTTGAGTTAAAAAAAAGATTAGAAGGGATTAGAATTAGAATTCCTGGTAGTGGATCAGATTAGAAGGGATGACCTAGGCCGCGTCAGAACTATTAGAAAGAAGATACTCATCTACAAACTATTTTTCTTTTAACGCTGACAGAGAAATGTCAGTCACAAAATGTTGGTTTAAAATATATCAGGTTAACATACCTATCAAGAAGAACAGGATTTGGAAGAGGCAAAGGGAAATTTCTATTTTTTTAAAGTAAAAAAAATTAATGTTTATTTTTGAGAGAGAGAGAGAGAGAGAGAGAGAGCGTGAAAGGGGGAGGGGCAGACAGAGAGGGAGACACAGAATCCAAAGCAGGCTCCGGGCTCTGTGCTGACAGCTCAGAGCCTGAGGCGGGGCTCGAACTCACAAACTGTGAGATCATGGCCTGAGCTGAAGCTGGACGTTTAACCGACTGAGGCACCCAGGTGCCCCTTCTATTTTTTATTTTACACACTTTATTGTTATTTGTATGAACCGACGCCATTTTTAATTAAAAATTTAAAAGTAAATATGACTGGAATAGAAACTAGAGGAATGAAAGCTAATACAAAACTTGACTAACACAGCAAAAATCAGGGAAGAGGAAAAGAAAAAAAAAAGAAGATCCAGAAAACATAAAATATCAGGTAAAAGATAAAATATATATGATCCAAGTAAATGTAGCTGTTTGCTATCCCAATGTCCAAAGCAAAACACAGAGAAAAGTGAGCGCAGAACCCAAGACCATCAAATCACAAGAGGAAAACGAGTACCATTCTCAAGTCTCTTAACAAAGAAATGAAAAAACAAAAGAGATTTTTATTTTAACTTCTCGCACTTGCAAAGATAACAAAGATTGATAATGCCTGGGCTGGTGAGGATGGGGGAAATGGGCACTTTTAAGCTATGGGCGTGGGAAAGATGGTTAGAATTTTGCCCAGGAGGAATTCAGCCGTGTGAACTAAAATCAGAACATATCTGCCAGTCCTAGCATTTTCACTCCCGGAAATTTATCCTAAAGTAAGAATTGGACTTGTGTGTAAGGATGTTCGTTGCGTCATTGTTGACAGTAGCCAAAAAAAAAAAAAAAGGATAATAACTTTAATAGTTATGACCTAGGGGTGGGTTAAATACGTTACACTCTACTCATACAAGGACACACTATGTAGTTATTGAAGAGGATAGGGTGGATTTAAATGGGTTAACAGAGAAAGATCAGCATGATATATTCGTTTAAAAATTGTGGGACAATATGCATGTCATGAATCCATTTATGCAAAAAAAGTGATACTACATATACATAAAAATCTAAAAGGAGAGACTCTAAACTAAAGGTTTCCAAAATTCCTGAGTTCATGGCACTTTTAGTGTGTCAGTAGCTTTTTCCCTGTGTCCCTGGGCCAAAAAAAAAAATATATATATATATATATATGTGTGTGTGTGTGTGTGTGTGTGTGTGTGTGTGTAACAGTTTGTTTATTGAACAAATTCCAATTAAGTCCAAAGGGCTTAATATATATATATATGTCCTAAAAACTTAGTGGCTGTAAAGTACATATAAATTGAAAGAAAAAATAATGTTTACTTCATTCTTAAATAACCACAATGTGTGCCTGATGGACACTGCACATCTTCTCAGACTCTGGAATCCGACGGGACCCCATCATACTCATCTTCTGTTCCATTCTGATTTTTGTAAAGTACTTGCTTTTCATCATAGCAGCTGCCCTGACAACCGGATTTGAAAAAGATACGACATCACTGAAAGGAGCGTCATGTGAAATGTTGAAAATGGCGGAGTACCTTACGCCGGCGTCTTACGCAGTATCTGACACATGTCAAACGCCACGGTGCTTCCCTCAAAGATCCAGAATATCCCAGGCTAACCCTGTGAATCCCTGCCATGGTGCAGTTTGGGAACCACGGAATTAGACTATCAACAAAGATTCTTTCTGGAAAATGAGATTGGATCGGAGGGAGAGAGAGTTTTCTTCGTTACGCACATCTGAACAGTTTGGACTTTTTATAATAAACAAAATAGAAAAGTAATAAGAGACTTCTGTTACTCTTTTATAAGTTTTTCTTTTTCATTTCAAGAAAAGAAGCCAGAAAAAGAGCAAGAGTGAGAACGAATGAGGGAGAGATAAAGAAATGAAAAATGAAATAAAGAGTCTACTAGCCGAGGGGCAGAGGGTGCACAGGCACCCCACACAGAATGTGTGCGGGTGTTTCCCTCTGTGATTGGGAGTCTGGTTCAAGTCCCTCTGGGCTTCGGCTCCTCGGCTATTCAAGTACACGCACCAGCTGGGATCGCGGGCAAAGGGCTACTTCCAGTTACTCCTGAAGAGCAGAGTGATGAAAACCACAGCTCTGGAGCTGGGTTCTAACTCTAACTCTGCTACCCACTCGCTGTGTGACCTCGAGCAAGTTCGTTCACTCCTCTGTGCCTCAGTTTCCTCATCTGTTCAATGATCAGAATAATAATGTATCCCTGTCGTGGAGACTCCATGTGAGACACTTCCTAGGTGGCCAGGGCCGAGTAAGCACTACTGTTATTTTTAGGGTTGTTCCTGCATATGTATAAACAAATCGGCCAACAGAGTTTTTCCCCTCCAGCAGTGAGATCTAGGAAACGCGAAGGGCTGTCCCTGTTTTCACGGCACCCAAAGGGTCAGAGAGAGGTCAGAGGAAGCCACTAAGGATCCACGTAGGAACCGAAGGCATAGGGAGGTAGAACCACGTATGAGCAGAACGTAGTCAGGAGGTAACTTGAGGGGTTTCTGTTCTAGTGATAAAAAGAGTCGACTTAACGTAGGAAATCATGCAATTTCATGATCTCATGAATTTCCCCCCCCATCTCTTTCCTTCTCAAACATGAAAACTTTTTTTTTTTTTTTACCTCATCTCTATGTCCCACAAAGTGACGTCGTCGCTGATCCAGGGATTGGACGGCTCGGCGGGCGTGACCAACGGATCGTATTCCACATACTGTTCCGTGTAAGCGATCAAGCTGCGGGAGGGAGGCAGAGCAGAGAAGGCCGCTGGTTTTCCGCAAACACTTGCATTTTTACACAAACGTTGTAACTGTCTTTATATAAGTCTAAGGTAAAGGGAAAATGACAAATTGAACTGTTTCGATTTAGGCTGGCTTCCTTCTCATGAGGACCGTATTGTGTTGGCATTCCTGCCGTCATGGCGTACATACATACGCATTTTAGATCTTTTCCCACCTTCCTCTTTACTTGGGCCCTGGGGCAGCTCCCCACTGGTGGCGCTAGCCTGACTGTCCACACCCGCTTGCGTATCACCCTCTCCGAGACTAGAGATCTCAGGGCATCTGGGTCGCACCAAGGACACTCCGGTCCCTCCGGGCTGCCAGCCCAGTGTTCCCAACTGGGAGACTTCCTTAGAACAAAGACTAAAATCCTGACAGACCAGAAGGAGGTGAGGCATTATAAGCATTTACCCACAAAGCAACTTAGTTTTTCCAGTTATAATTTAAACGGCCACATAATCTTTTTAAATGAAATTTTTATTGTATCAAAATGCATGTAGTTAAAGCAATAAAATAGTCCTAAATGATTTCACACGCACAACAATAGTAATAGCAATTTTTTTCTCCTGTCCCTTCTCACAGAGACATTTACTTTCTATCCTTCTGTTTCCTTTAGCATTTAGCTGTGTATTTCTAAATTGTGTTTTTATAGTTCTTGATTATCAATTTTATTTATTGAAAACAACTTTTTTACGTTTATTTATTTTTTTAGAGAGATACAGAGATAGCATGAGCAAGAGAGGGGCAGAGAGAGAGGAGAGAGAATCTTTTCTTTTTTTTTAAATTTTTTTAGTGTTTATTATTTTTGAGACAGAGAGAGACAGAGCATGAGTGGGGGAGGGGCAGAGAGAGAGGGAGACACAGAATCCAAAGCAGGCTCCAGGCCCTGAGCTGTCAGCACAGAGTCCGATGTGGGGCTCGAACTCACAAACCTCAAGATCATGACCTGAGTGAAGTCAGATGCTTAACCGACTGAGCCACCCAGGTGCCTCAGGAGAGAGAATCGTAAGCAGGCTCCACATGGTCAGCACAGAGCCCAACGCGGGGCTCAAACTCCTGAAACTGTGAGATCCTGACTTGAGCTGAAACTGAGAGTCAGGTGCTTAGACAACTGAGCCATCCAGCTGCCCCTTGACTCTCAATTTTAGATGAGGACTTAACTTTCTCTACACCAGTCCCCAACTCTCCCCACCACTTCCTCCCATGATCCTCCTAAGAGGCTTATAATAATTTTTGTTAAATCGACAGTCGCTGTCCACATTATTAAACTAGATATAAATTGTTTTCTGCTGAGCTAAGTAGCATTCCACCCTTTCCAAATATTTTATCAAATCTGTAAAACACCTAGCAATAATTTTTCCCCATCTTTTTTTTAAAGTTTATTTATTTTGAAAGAGAGAGAGAATGAGAATGAGCGGGGGAGGAGCAGAGAGAAAGGGGCACAGAGGATCCGAAGCAGGTTCTATGCTGACAGCAGAGATCCCGATGCGGGATTCAGACTCACGAACCATGAGATCATGACCTGAGCCGGAGTCAGACATTTAACCAAATGAGCCACCCGGGTGTCACCCATTTTCCCACATCTTAAACACACGAGCTAATCGTCCCGTTCTGTCTCCCTGTGTCCCAGAGGCCCTCTCTCCGAAGTCTGGCGTCCTCTTGCTCCAGTCTGGACTATTTGCTCTACATGCGTGACGTAAAATCACCCTCCTGGGAGTGTCCTTGGCTTCTGTCTGTGCTTGATTCCTGGACTTCATGTCCGTCTACTGGTTTTACTCCCTGGTTGTGCTGAGATACTCCTTTAGTGGTTTCCTAAAAAAGGACGCATAAAAGCTAACTATTTCAAGCCCTTGCAGGTCTAAAAATACTTTTATTTTATCTTTATACTTGACTGAGAGTGCTGGACACAGAACCTGAGGTTAAAAATCATTTTCCTTCAGAATTCTGAAGGCGCTGCTCTACTGTATTTTTGGCATCCGGTGTTACTGCTGAGAAGCGTGGATCCAGTCTGATTCTTGTTCCTTTGCTCAGTTTCTTTCCTCTCTGGAAACAAATCTTCTCTTTATTGCTACAGTGCCCTGAAATTTCACCCTGGCTTTTGCTGGTGGTTTTTATTTACTATGCTGGGTACAATGTGCAATAGATAAAAAAAAATATTTCCCAGAAGTATTATTTCTTTGTTAATTGCAGACCCTTCATGTCTTCTGCTTCCTCTTTCTGTAATTCTTTCTAGTTGAATATTATTGGACCTTCTGGATTGATCATCTAATTTTCCTAAATATGCCCTGCTGTTTTTCATCTTTTTTTTCTTTTTTGTTTGATGGTTCTTCCCATCTTGTTATTGATTGACTTTTTAAAAATTTGGGCTATCACTTTCTTAAGCTTCCAAGGCTTGCTTTTATTTATCGCAGGATCTAGTTTTCGGTGTGTGGATAAAACATTCTGGTATCTGACATTTATATTCCTGAGGATATTAATTCTGTATTTTTATTGTCCATTTCTTGAATAGTTTTTGGTTTCTCCATGTCCCTTTTGCTCTGTTTGCCTCATACTCCCTCACATTGGGGTTTCCCTTGAGCATCTGGAAAATCTCTGGACACCCACTTGGGCTTTAGAGCAAGATACTAAAACCTGCTTGGAGGCTCAGTGTGTGTGTGGACAGGGCTTCCTAGACAGGTCACGGGCAGCTCACCAGTCTTTTCACTAGCGCTCCAAATGAGGGATTTGGGGGCGGGCTTTTCTCTGGGGACATTGACCTTTCTCTAGAGCAACGGTAAGTAAACATTTTCTGTAAGACAAAGCAAATATGTTAGGTTTTACAGGGCAGATGGGTCTGTTGAGACTCCTCGGCTCTTCTATTGCAGCAAAAAGCAGTCACAGATAATTCATGAATGAATGCATGTGACTGTATTCCAATAAAACTTTATTTGTAAAAACAGTAGAGTGGAGTAGATATGGCCCACAGGTTGTAGTTTTCTAATCTCCTGCCTGCGGGCATATACAGCTGGCTCCTGGAGGGTGGAGAACCAGGCAGAGGGCGGTTGGAGGGTCCCACTGTTCAGTATGTAGATCTTCCATTAATTCATTTGTTTTCAGGGGGCCCTTTAAAATGTGACGTGCCTGAATTCTGAGCTGATGTGATTTAGTTTCTTTAGAGAATAAGCTGCCCATCTCCTGTGGTGGTACCAAGTGAGAGAGACGGTCTCCTGGTGGCGCAGGGATCTAGGGATCCAAAGATCCAGAGACAGACTTTACCCGTTTCTCTGGTTAGCCCCATGCTTCGTTTCTGCCTTCCATGGTCTCCGGTGCCTTCAAGAGCCAAGACCAGATTTTTGTAGGGCAACGTGGTTCACTTTGTTATAACGCTCACACTCTTAACACGTAGGTTATAATGTTCTTCACTCTGTCCCCAACCACCTTCTTTTTAAATTAAATTTTGGAATATTTTAGGAAGACAGAAAGGCATAAAAATTGTAAGGACATCACCCTTGTACTCAACACCCGATTAAAAAAAAATACAAGAGACAGAGGCCTGTGATTTTGCCCTAATTTCACAGACTATCTTGGAAAAGTTTGTTGAAACGATTAATCCATTAATTTGTTGACCTTGTCAATTCCTATCATTTTTATTCCTTTACTGCCATGTTCCTTTTGAAAAGGGAGAGAAGATAAACATATGCCCATAATATTGTCTTTAGTGAATTTATTATAATTTATGTAATCATTTCCTTTGTATTTGATAAAGATTAAAAAATTTTTTAGTATACATAATGCTGTAGTAGAACACTATCATTCACATAAGCTTTTCCATCTCTTGGGTTATTTATTTAGAATTAACATCTATAAGTAGAATCATGATGCCAGAAGTTATGAATATTTTTATGGTTATTGGCCCACAATAAAACTTTTCTCTAAGCATTGCCAGCTTGAGTGTCACCAATCTCTCCTGCAATGACAAATTCAGCGCCACATTCTTACTACTGAATTGCAGAGGGCAAGCACGGTCAATTACTGCTGACAGTGTGATGAAATTAGCCAGCAGCTACATTCCATTACCACTCAAAGTGTGGTCCACAAACCAGCGGCACGGCTATCACCTGAGAGCTTGCAAGAAATGCAGAATCTCAGGTTCCCCTCCCCCCAAGACCCACTGAGTCAAAAACTGTATTTTAATCAGATTCCCCAGGTGATTCATATACACGGTGAAGTGTGAAAAGCATCACATCTTAACTTCTGATTTTCTGAGGGGCTCAGGACATGCATTTTATTCATCCAATCAAAATGAAGGACTGTGATACTCTTGGTTTTAAACATGACCACCGATTTCCTGTCCCCTCACAGCCTCCTCGCTGTCCCAGGTGTGGGCTGTTGCCCGGGGTGGGGGGAGCAGGTGGTAGAAGGGAGCACTGATCCATGTTGTAAAACCTTGGTTGTCATTCTTGGGTGAGCCGTGTAAGTGATCTTTGTCAAGTTCACCATGGTACACAATGGCTTTGTTGAGCACTCGGGACCACTGGATAAAAAATGGGAAAGCATTTCAAAAGAATCTTCCCAATCTTCTATAAATGTAAGCTATGCGATTGCAACCAGCATGTGCAGTGGAGGCACGTCCTTGTAGGAGTACAAGCAGGCATTGCGCCCAGGCAAGTCTTCATCCATAAGAGCTTGGTAGCATCCCAAGGCTCTAGGGCAGCACTGTGGCAGGAAGGGTCACTCTACAAGTCGGCGCTATGACAGCTCCACAGGGAGTTGTCCCTTTGTCATTTGGGCTAATTCTTTTCTTTCTGAAAGAAATGGATTGCACATTAAGGTACATACTAGTTTCCTGGGGCTGTTGTGACAAATTACCACAAACTGGGTGGCTTGAAATGACAGAAGTCTTTCTTACTTCTGGAGTTTAGAAGTCTGCAGTCAAGGTATCCACAAGTCTGTGTTCCCTCTGGAGGCTCAAAAGGAGGAATGTTTCCTTGTCTCTTCTGGTGGCTCCAGGCAGTCCTTGGCTTGTGGATGCCTAATTCCAATCTCTGCCTCTGTCCTCATGTGACTTTTCCTCTGTGTCTGGGTCTTCTCCCCTTCTCTTCCTTACTTGTCATTGGATTTAGGGTTCACTGGGATGATTCAGGATGATTTCATCTCCAGATCCTTAATTTACATTTGCAAAGGCTCTTCCCAGATAAGTCATGTTCAAGGGTTCCGTGGATGAGGATTTGGACATACCCTTTTGGGTGCCACTATTCAACCCACTGCAGGGAACATGAAGGAATCTTGGCATGAGGATGGAAAGGGCACACTTGATCATCTGACTCCTTCGCTCAGATCAGTACAGCAGCTGGTAACCTCAGTCCTGTTTGAGGGACAACAGTCCATGCAAGATGTTGTCTGAGTCATGATGAGGCATTGAGGGCTTTCCTGATTGTGACATATTTGGGTATCCACAGCATTCTCAAAATTTGCGATGCTGGGTATAGTCCATGGGGCTCTCTTCGGCGGTGAATCCTTTGCCCTCCCAGCATGTCTGTCCCCTGGCCTTTTCAATGAGCCTCTGGTGGCCCGGATCTCAAATCAAAGACTTCTATCTGAGCAGCCCAAGGCAAAGATGGTGGTCATGGGGGATCTTCTAACTAGTTAATTATAACTTATGGGGAATTTTATTTTTAAACCAGAACTGGGTTTCCCTCAAGTAACACATAGAGATGGAAAAACAAAATTTCCTCCCCTCCCTTCTTTACTCTTGCTCAGATTTCTGTGAGACAGGCTGGAGGTTTTACCAGCCACCTCTCCAGTTTGTTTTATGAGACCTTCCACGTGGCCACACCTATCACCTGCGAAGGCGAGTCTCACAGGCCATGCCACACCTAGGTTCCCAGCTGGGGCCCAGCAGGAGTGCCTGGGGCAAGGGGAAGCAGGGGAGGCTCAGGAGAGGCTGGGTGAGAATTCTGAGGACATAGGCACTTGGGGAGCCTGCCTATTGGTGGCCTGTTACTGCAGGAAGGCAATAAGGACAGCTGTACGCTGATCAGCCTGAGGCAGCAGGACCTCACGAGGCCAGAGAGCAGCCAGGAGGAAGCGAGCTGTAATGAAACACAGGCTCATAGCCAGGTCTCTTGTAGAGAAATTTGGGGATATCCTCAGAGCGTGGAGGAGAGGAGGTGAGATTTGATGGTAATGTTGGTTCAAGAGAAGTGGTTGAGAGCCTAAGGAGGGATTTGTAATCACTCAAGTTAAGAGCACAAGACATGACTATGTAACAGGCATTAAGTGTGAATGAAGTTGGGGGCACCTGGGCAGCTCAGCCGGTTAAGCGTCCGATGTCAGCTCAGGTCACGATCTCAGGGTTCACGAGTTTGAGCCCTGCAGTGGGGTGTCTGCTGTCAGCATGGAGCCCGATTCAGATCCCCTGTCCCCTTCTCTCTCTGCTCCTCCCCTGTTCTCTCTCTCTCTCTTTCTCAATTAAACATTTTATTTAAAAAGTGTGAATGAAGTTGTTCCAATGGCCTAGCCCCACATCGTGCCTTCTCAGAGCACAGGGTTTGGACGGGACCCTGGATATATGTGGAAGAACATGAGAAGAGAGAGGTAAGAACTTCCTACAGAAATGCCCGGACAATCTTCACCAAACAAGGGAGCTCAAATCAATATGCTCACTAATCAGTCCCCCATTCCCAGTGATGGGCGGCATTGACCAGCAGGGAAATTTGTTGTATTAGAAGAGGAATTGCTATTTTGTTCAAGTATAGCTACATAAATAAAACTGGTCAGAAGCTTTGTAAAGAAAACAGTAAAAATTGGTCATGTGTGTTTTAAATGTTATATTTCATTGGTTGAAGTGGTATGTACTGACTGAATCGTCAGCATTAGACAGAATTAGACAGGGCTCTACTCAGACCTTCTGATCAGTGAAAGACTTAGAAATTTTAAAAGGTATTTTAGAAAGGAAGATCTAGAGATTCTAAGAGAATGGGAGAGATTGGATGGTATGTTAATTTCTAACAGCTGCTGTAACAAACTGCTATATACTTAGCGGCTTAAAAAAGCACAAATGTGGGGTTTCTGGGTGGCTCAGCTGATTGAGGGTCTGAGTCCTGATTTGGGCCCAGGGCATGATCTCAAGGTTTGTGAGATCGAGTCCCACATTAGGCTCTTTGCTGACAGCGTGGAGCCTGTTTAGAGGGAGCCTATCTCCCTCTCTCTCCGCTACTCCCCCGCTCATGCTTTCTCTCTCAAAATAAATAAAATAAAAAGTAAAAATAAAGCACAAATATATTATCTTATACTTCTAAGGATCAGAAGTCTGAACTGGACATTGCCGGGCTAGAATCCACGTGTCGGCAGAACCATGTTCCTTCTGGAAGCTTGAGGGAAGAATCCATTTCCTTGCCTTTCCCCCCCTGGCAATGGTGTCCCACATTCCTTGGCTTCTGGTCCCCTTCCCTCTTCAAATCCAGCAATGCCTGGCCAAGGTTGGCTCACACTGTGTCACTCTGACATTGACCCTTCTGTTCCCTTACCTACAACAAGGGTTGTTACAGTGAGTTACACTGGGCCCACCTGGATAACTGATCAGTAACCTTAATTCCATCTGCAAACATAATACCCCTTTGCCATGTAACCTGACATATTTACAGGTTCTGGGGATTAGGACATGGACGTCTTTGAGGGACCCTTATTCTGTCTTCCACAGGCATAATTTGAGAGGAATTTGTGCAGAGGTAGAGAATGAAGTGATTTAACAGAGGGTGTGGTGGTAGGCAAACAGCGTATATAAGGCTTGCGTGGACTTGTTACAAATGGCACCAACATGTTTTATTGCACTGTCATTGTTACAATCTATGCAAATAAACTCCGTGTTCATGAATCTACGATCACTCGTTTGTCTCGTTTGCCATCATCGCTGCCTGGGAGACAGGAGACAGCAAAGTGCCTTCTCTTAGAGGTTCCTGTGAGCGGCTTCGGCTCTTAGTAGTCTATTCCCTTAACTCCTCTCCTAGCTCTTGTGGGGGTTGATCCTTCCCAGAGAGAGTGGCAAAGAGGGTTAACTCATCACTGGGGTGGCAGAGGACGGAGAGTAGGTGGGAGAAGACCCCGCACCAGGAAGAGACGGAAGAGGGCCTCTTCCCTATGCTTCTCAACACCGTGAGACTGGCCAGAAAGAGCACAAGGAGTGGAGTGCGAGCAAGCACTGCTCATCTGGTCCCTGTTGCCTCTCATCTGGGCTGGATGTGCCTTATGCTTAGGAGCTGACACTTCCAAAGTGAGATACAGTGGAAAGAAACAAAGGGTTGGATACCGAGGATAAGACCTAAGCTTCAAGCAGAGAGAATAAAAGGCCTTAGGATCTGAATGTAGGCCATGCAACACCATTTCTCAGGTGTGGAAAGAGGTAAAAATGGAGGCAGAAGTGTCTTCTAGGAGTACAGTGAGTGTACTTGGTTGTGTTGACCCTGTGCTGTGTCTCTTGGGGTGTGAGTGAAGCAGCTAGGAATCCTGGGTGAGAAGCCCTCCAGAATGGGCGAACTGGCACAGACGACATCTCTGGGGTCTTGCTCAGTTCTACTCAGCTCCTGGAAATTGCACCCCAACATGCACCCAGCACTACGTTAGGGGGTTCCATGTACTAATAAGCCCTGCTCCTGGCTACGGTTGACCGGTCCAGGAATGGAAACCTTACTGCCCAAAGCTGGGTTAATCTTTCTCTAGCTTCAGCGGTGGAAAGTGCAGTTACAAAGTTCAGGGGCTGGAGGCAGTGCTGTTTCTTAACACATGTCTGTGATGAAAGAGGAGGAGGCCAATGTGGAAAGTGGAACAGGACAAGAGATGAAGAAGGAGTCTCGGGAGTGCTCAAGGCCCTGGCTCTAGCTACTCTTGAGTCTAGTGGCATTGCTGGCCTTCCCAGAGCTCAACTCTGCAGCTCCTCCTTGTATTCTGAGGGTCAGCACCTGCTCCTTTAAGCTGAACTGGGTTCAAGCTGGGGTTCTATTGCCTGGCAACAGAGCAATATGACTGAAAATAGGATGAAGGTGATGGGAATGTGAAGGCGAGTTCATGGAGGCAGCCCTTTGGAGCATTAGCCAGAGAGGCTTCCTCTCCCCCAGAACATGCACTTCCTTACAGCACTCAGACAAGATACCGGAGTCTCGTGGAGACCCACGAAGACAATGAAATGGGCGAGCGGGCAAGGAGGGAGGTAGCAGTGGTTGATACTATTTGGGTCCAAAGTCAATATCGGTGACTACAGGAAGATTTGAGACAGGACAGGAAAAGCAGAGAGAGAACAGAGAGGCATGGAAAGAGCTTGGCAGACAGCTGGCATGTGACAGCACGTGGCAACAATGTCCACAGGTCGCTGGGCGTGGGTGGCGCTCAAGCAGAACTGGGAGGTGTCACAGACTACACTGTGTCCTCCACCCCCAATTTCATTTGTTAAAGCTTTAACCCTGCCGTGTGACTGTTTTGAAGACACAGTCTTTAAGGAGGTAATTAAGGTTAAGGTCATGGGGTGGGGCCCTGATTTGATAGACTTTCTTCCTAAAGAGAGGAAGAGACACCAGAGTTCTCTCTCCTCTGTGCGTGTGCACACAGAGGAAAGCCCATGTGAGGACACAGCGAGGAGGAGGCTGTCTGCAAGCCAGGAAGAGAGGCCCCACCAGAAACCAGCCTTGCTGGCACCTTGACCGTAGACTTCCAACCTCTAGAACTGTGAGAAATGTCTGTTGTTCACGTCACCCGGTCTGTGGTGTTTTGTTATGGCTACCTGAGCTGACTCATACAGGAGGAAATGGAAAAAATAAAATAAATACAGGAAATCCATAGAAGTCCATCAGGACAATTATTTCTTATTGAGCCGTTTTCACATCCTTGTCCCCTTATCTCTGCCTCCATCTGATTAGTATATGGTGTTGTTATTTTCAAATACCAAATTTTTGCATCATTAGAAGATGCTGACACACCAGCCATCAGCAAACGTGCTATCCACCATCATCAGGTGCTTTGAACTAGCTCTCGGGTGGAGTATGAGGCTGGCTGATTCATCCCCATATTCCTTTCAATTTCCTTGTAGAAAGCAGCAGAAATACGCCATCCAGCTGCCAAGGGTAGAGCCCATGGTCAGTCATTTAGTTAACATTATTCAGCACCTAGTAGTGCTATGAAATAGTGAACAGCTCCCTGGATCACAGGATGATGCTCACACATACATACGTGTGTGTGTGTGCATATGGGAGCTTATATATATGACATGTATATATGTTCTAAATATTACAGTTGACCCTTGAACAACATGGGGATTAGGGGCATTAAACCCCTGTGCGGTCAAAAATCCATGCAATTCTTGACTCCTCCAAAACTTAACTACTAATAGCCTACTATTGACCAAAGCCTTAGTGATAACATAAACAATGCATATTTATATATTATATGTATTAATTACTGTATTCTTAAATAAAGTAAGCTAGAGAAAAGGAAATGTTATTTTTTAAAAAATGCTTATTTATTTTGAGAGAGAGAGAGAAAGAGAAAGCAAGTAGAGGAGGAGTAGAGAGAGAGAGAGAGAGAGGAAAAGAGAGTCCCAAGTAGGCTCTGCACCATCAGTGCAAATCTTGATGTGGGGCTCGATCCCACAAACTGTGAGATCATGACCTGAGCTGAAATCAAGAGTCAGACACTCAACTGACTGAGCCACCCAGGTGCCCCAGAAAAGGAAATGTTATTAAGAAAATCATAAGGAAGAGAAAAATACATTGACAGTACTGTACTACATTTATTGAAGAAAATCTGTGTATAAGTGGAGTTCAAACTCATGTTGTTCAAAGGGCCAAATGTATATAAATAAAATAGGCTATTATTAATGTAAATTGCTAATTAGCTTCTACCTCTGAGAAACCTAGAGAGGAGAGAAATAACAAAAGCATATTTAGAAAACTCTTAGTCCAACCACTTAAAAAAATCTGAGAGAAAAGTTTTAGAATTAATCCTTTCTCCCGTAACAAAAAATAAAGACATAATTTTGCTAGATATTGTATAGAATATAAAAAAAAAGTAAGACAGGTGAGTTAGAGGAAGAAGAGGTGCCCTCCGTGATGGGTTGAGGGGTGCCTGGAAGGGATCCCCAGAATGACGCACACATATGGAGTGTGGTTCACAGAGCAGGTGGGAGAGAAGATGCGCCCGCAGTCTGGGGAGATGGGCAGTGAGGGATGGCCAACAGCTCTGGGACAACAGGGCACGGACTGAAAAGCATTATGAGACAGTGACCATCATTCTTAGTTTATAAATACAATACAAGTATAAGACAGCACTCATTAGGAAATCAGGGCTGTAACTGGGAAGGAAGCCTAGAAACCGAATGTGGAAAAGGTGAATGGGAGCGTATGTTTGCATCCCCTTGAACTATGTGTGCAGTTTTCTAGACTCGAGGCACTAAAGGGAACCAGGACAGGAAGAGAAGATTAGAGAGGGAAAGGAAAAGCCAAGCAGTACTGCAGAGAGGGAAGAAGGATGTTTGGCTCCTGTTAATTCATTCCTTCATTCATTAATCTCTTTTTTTGACATTGGAGAGAGTGAGGAAAAGAGAGAATATAAAGAACTCCTTAACCGTGGGTCACCAAGAGAAAACACATTCCATGGAGAAACTGGGGAAGAGTGAAGGGATGTGGAGGTCAATTTAGTCCCTCAGAGAGAAGAGAATATACCAGGCCAGGGATCTCAGCCCTTCTAGATCTCAGTCTGGATACAGTCGCCCTGGTGATCATGTTGTCTCTGATCTTTTTCTCCCTGTCACCTAAGGTGGGCTGAGAGAAAGGAAAAGCAAGCAATCACACAAAAGCAAAGTTGTAATGACCTCTTTGGTCCCTTTTTTCCTTCCCTGAAACAGTCATTAGACATTAAGTTCATGGACTTCCATCACCCTAGCAGTGATGCTAAAACCCCTTAGGGTATCCAGCTCCTTGCTGTCTTATCTCATTTCGTTAATTACATTTCATGATCATGGAGGGTCGGGAGGCAGAGAGGGAACCAGCATCCAATTTCAGAGAGCAGCCGCAATCCTGAGATGGGCCAGCAAGATGATGGTAGAAAATCAATTCGGCAGTCAGCTGTGAGGCACGAATGGCTCCCAGGGATGGGGTAAGGACAGCCAAGCACACACGCAGATACAAGACGAGACAAGTTGACCTCTCTGTGTGGGGCAGGGTGGTGTGATTCCCGCAGTGCTTGGCCAAGCTCAGTGCCACCGTGAGTGGGGGGATGTCTCTGGAGGAAACCCTGGGACACAGAGAGACTTTTCCGACAACTTGGAGTTAAAATGTATGGAGTTTTGCATTCCCAGATTGGTTCGTCAAGTGCCGTAAGGCTTGGGTGAATAAAATAGGGGCTCCCTTGAGGATTCTGGCAGAGGACAGTAAGACCTCATTTACTTGGCACCTTCAGCTATTGAGGGATCATCGGTGAGATATGTGACCAAAAGGGGCTCTGAGCGGAGTCTATGATGACACAAACTCTATGCCTCAAGGCTCATCATCTGCATTTGGGAGAGCCCATCTCTCAGAAAAGACTCTTTACTCTTGCTTTAGAATCAAGGCTAAGGAGCTGGGTCATTTGATTTCTTGGTATGGTAGATCAATTTAAAAAGACTCTATTTCTCCAGCCCTTGATTTTGGGCTGGGCTTGTAACATGTGTTAGCCAGTAAAATACTGCAGAGGTGACAGAGTGCCAGTTCCTAGCCTCCAGAGGTTTTGCTTGTTTCTGCGTGCACTCTCTCTCTCTCTCTCTCTCTGAATCCTGCTATTCCCATGTGAACAAGGCCACCTAGCTGGAGGATGAGACACCCCGTAAAGGAGAGCCCAATTGTCCCAGCTGAGGTCATCCTAAACCAGCTGAAGCCAAACATCAGAGAGCCCAGCCAAGATCCCAGAGCTGCCTACCTAGTCTGTGGCTGCGCACAGACACAAGCTTGAGCCCGACAGGGCAGGCTGACACATGAACACGTGAGCAGTAGTAAATGCCTGTTGTCTGAAGCCACTAGGTTTTGAGGTTGTTTGTTACTCAGTGATATCTGACTGAAACACCTGGTCTGCTACAGATTATTGACAGGAACAAGAAAACAAATCAACAACCCAAAAGCAGAAACAGAGACTCAAAGGATGTAATGGACGGCGGCCCTTAAGAAAAAAGGGAAGCACTTGGTGGCACGTCATAAGCCCTTGATCACTGGTGGTTTTAAACCACAGTGTAGAAGTCATCCAGGAAAATTCACTGAAATATAGTGTCCTTTCTTTTTTTTTTTTTAATGTTTAATTTATTTTTGAGAGAGAGACAGAATATGAGAAGGGGAAGGGCAGAGAGAGAGGGAGACAAAGAATCCGAAGCAGGCTCCAGGCTCTGAGCTGGGGCTCAAACATGGGCCTTGAACCCAGGAATGGAGAGATCATGACCTGAGCCAAAGATGCTTAGCTGCCTGAGCCACCCAGGCTCCCCAGTATCCCAGTGCAAATGCATAACCATATTTAAGAAAGATTCCTTTTTAAAATGGCTAATATAGGGGGCACCTGGGTGGATCAGTTGTTTAAGCATCTGACTCTTGATATCAGCTCTGGTCTTGATCTCAGAGTCGTGAGTTCAAGCTCCATGTTGGCTCCACCCTGGGTGTGGGGCCTACTTAAAAATAAAAAATAAAAATAAAAAAGATTTTACTAACATAAAAAAGCTTAAGGTGCCAAATGTCATTTATCTGGGAAATTCATGTGTGTGTGTGGGGACCAGACTATCTGGAGCAAAAGTCAGGTAACATCTCGGATAGGCCTTTGTATTGCTTCCAGTGCAAAAGGCAGCCTATGCCAGGAAATGGAGTCTCGTTGCCATGATGTTGGCATTTAACTACTCGTGGTGACAAATGGGACAGCGCGGTTGAAACCGGGATGACCCAAGATCTGTGCAGAAGAGCCAAACTCTTCCCGTAGGGCCCTTCCTTCCTCCCAGGCACCAGATTAGAGGTGCCAGAAGAGGCAGCCAAGGACAGACACACAGACTGTGGGCTGCAGGGCCAGCCTTGGGAGGCAGCCCGCAGGGCTCTCTGTGGAGCAGGCCGGAAAGAGACCGAGTGGAAGAGCTGCATTAGCTCAAAGCTGTCGTCTGCAGGACCAGCTTCGCTCCTTGGCTTGCCCTCGGTTGCTTTCTCTGAACACCATACATCCAGATCATTCTGCCCCGCGCACCTGAATTCTGCTCCTTTCCAAGGTCCCATTAGGCACCACAGGGGAAATACCAGTAATGGTTCATATTCATCACATATGGACTAAGCGTCAAGGACTGGACGAAGCCCAGCTCATGGATGAACTCATTTGCCCTATAAGCTAAGTGCTACTGCTCTCTCTCCTGAAACGTAGAACAGAGGCACAGAGAGATGAAACAAGTTGCCCAAGGTCACACAGTGAGAAAATGGCAGAGGCAGGATTCCAACCCCCAGAGCCAGCTCCACACCCATCTCCTAAATTGTTCTGCCCTGCTCTGTCAGTAGGCAGTCTCCTCATCCCCTTCCCGGCTGGGTGTGGCCACAACCTTTGACCCAATCCTGACTCTTGGGCCTTTTTTATTATTTTATTATTTTTAATTTTTAAAAAATATTTATTTTTGAAAGAAAGAGACAGAGTGTGAATGGGGAAGGGGCAGAGATAGGGAGACATGGAATCTGAAGCAGGCTCCTGGCTCTGAGCTGTCAGCACAGAGCCCAACACGGGGCTCGAACTCAGAAACCATAAGATCATGACCTGAGCCGAAGTTGGACGCTTAGCCGACTGAGTCACCCAGGTGCTCCTTATTATTATGTTTTTTAAGTTTACTTATTTATATATATTGAGAGAGACAGTGCATACTTGCACACGAGGTGGGGGGATCAGGCAGAGAAGAGAGGGAGAGAGTCCCAGGCAGGCTCCATGCTCATTGAGGAGTCTGACTTCGGGCTCAATCTCACCATCCTGAGATCACGACCTGAGCCCAAATCGAGGGTCGGATGCCTAACCAACTGAGCCATCCAGGTGCCCCTCCTGTCTTTTTAGAACTGGAGCTTCATCATCACCAACCCTTAGGCCTCTCCCCACCATCAGATCTCAGGGACCCAGGTGAAAAATGGCGTGGGCCTGTTCTCAGGGGGATGGGTCCTCTGCCTAACAGCTTCTGGCTAATTACTTGCAGCAGGGCCCAGGGAAACCAGCCCCGCGCGGGGAGGGGATGTGTGCGCCCACCTGACACAGCTCAGCTTTCACCTTGGGTAAGCAGAGCAGTCGCGCCCAAGGCCAGCTGCCAACGCCGCCTCCCTGTCCCCACCCCCTCAGAGCCGCTGACAGGCCAAGGCTCCAGGCTGCTTTATCTCCTGCTAACACCCGTCTCCTCTCCCTCCTCCACTCTATCTGGGAGTTTCCTTGTGGTTCTAATGAAAAAACCCTGTGTCACATTGAAAAGTTGCCAGTTATTGCTGCTGGGAATAAGATCCCGTCTCTGCCGGGCGGAGACTCGTGACGCTCCAAGCTGGGAGTGAGGAGGGGCTGGTTGGAACAATCTCTCTGGTGCCAGGGAGCAGCCACCCAGGCATAATGAGCTGCCGCCAGGTGGGGTGCTCCCTGACAGCAGTAAACAAACAAACAAGGGGCTCTGCCAAGCTCCCCGCCCCACCTGGACTGTCTCCCGCCCCGGCCTCACCCGCCAGGAGTCAATGGGGTTCGTTCGGGCTGATGGTTCAGGCTCTTTCCCCATATCCCCAAAGATCAGACACAGCCAGATGCCCCTTGTCCTGGGAGCTCTCAGGTCATTCTGAGCGCTTGGCAATGGCTCTCCCAAATCCTTGGAGACCTGATCAGTCCCCAAGATTATTCAAAATACAGGCTCTGTGGATCTACCTGGAGCCACTAAATCCGATTGATTCCCCAGATCTGGGGTTTGGGAAACCCCATCCTTAACTCCTCCTCACCTGGATTGTCCTGAGCAAAACCACCGACCTGAACAGCTTGACCCAAGGAAAGATGCTCCCCTCCCCCCACCCTCACATGCTGTCCCTGGACCGCGAACTCGCACATGCCCTCCAGAGGCCAAGCATTACTAGCACTGATGCTCCCGGCACACAAGGACAGCCATGCCCATCCCTCTTTCACAGAGAAAGAAGCTTGGAGTCCCTGACGGGCTATGGTGCCAATGGAATCAAGGTCACCATGGGCACTCTCTGGGACAAAGGCAACCACAGTGAGATCCAAAAAGCAATTTTAGAGTCCCACACATCATGGCCGTGGCGGTGGGTAGGTGGGCAGAGGGGGAGGTGGCTCCGTGGCACCACCGAGTTAGCTGCAGGTATGGCTCCGTAGTAATTGGCGTCTAAGTGTAAACTGAGCCCCAGCCACCGGCCACCTTCCAAAGCACTTGCATTAGGGGAAACAGGAATCTCAGTGATACTTACGGGAGTGATTTTGCCTCCCCCTGGCCCTGCCCTGGAAACATCTGGTGATGTCTGAAGACATTTTTGTTGTCACCATTGTGAGGTGAGTTTTGGCATCTAGTAGGTAGAAGTCAGGGATGCTGGTACATACCCTAAAATGCACAGGACTGCCCCAAATGTCAATAGCGACACTACCAGCAAGTCCTGGAACAGATACGAGGGGCCAACAGAGACGCAGGCCCCAATCCAGGGACCTCCTTGGCCCCCTGAGGACAGAGTGTCCATTCAGGTTTTGGTTTTGGGAGTGAGATTTTCTTAGCCTCGATTTGCTGTTACTTATCGGAAGGAAGATGCAGGCCCACCCCAGGGGCCAGCAGAGAAAGGCCAGCAGGTTGGAGACTCAGCCAGACCCCTGTATGAGCTGGGCTTAAAGGACCCACTTTAGTCTGGATATCCAATAAATGCTAAGGCCCACAGCTTAAGCCCTTGATCCCTCAGACACTGGTTATCACTTAAACGGTAGCATATGGATGAACACACGTGCGGTTTGGGACCGTCTGATCAGATTTATTCCAGGACGGATTCCCCAGGTGGTCTCTCCTCTTCACCGAGAATTCAAAAAACGGCCCATCTAGTTGACAAAATGGAGTCTCCCATGAGTTAACGGAGCGGGAGTGGAACCAGCTACTGGTGCAGATTGTAGCACAAATGCTCCTGAGGAAGCCAGGCTGGAGGTGTCAAATATTTTCTTTACAGTTGATTTGATGCAGTTCTGTGGTTGATGGTGTGTGGAGGCAGAACGCCTCCTGACGGCCGGGCCCCCTCCTGTTTGTGCAACCAGCACCTCAAAGGGCATACGTAATTTCTTTCCCCCTATAAAGTGAACCTGGGCGTTTTATAGCAGAAAAGGGAGCAATTCCATTTGAATTAATCGGGAGTCTGGAGGCAAAAGTGCATTACGTCGCTTTTAAGGAGATTCTTCCTAGATTGACAAGGTCCCGTGGCCACCCCCTGAAAAGCTTTCGCAACAGAGTATTTCTTGACATCACTCAGGGGAGGTCTGCTATCTTAGCTGAACTGGCACGAGGCCTGTGGTTTTCTCACTCGTCGGTGTAAGACATGACTATGGTCTGCCTCTTGGTGGGGTGCGTACTTGTTAGCCATGCCCCCATAACATTTCTCCTTTGTTGAATTAGAAGGAAGCAGTAATATCATGGAGGGGAAACATACCTTTCAGCCACTTTGGACATTTTTAAACAATGTCTGTCAATCTGTGCATTCAAAAATGTTATCTGGGGAAAGATGGAACAGAGGTGTTAGGACCAAACTCGCTTTTTACCCCCTTCACCCCATGAACCCCAACCTTGTATTTCCATCAAGATCCAAACACCTCCTCTGGCCAGCCTTCGCCAACCCTCCAGCTTTGTATTCCAACGACCGTGTGCCCTTCTGGAAATTCCCACCACGCTCAGGAATCACACTCTACAATTTAGCCTATGTCAGTATTCTCCTGTGCTGTGATGTAGCCTACGTCTCAACTCCCAAAAGTGATCGCAAACTTAGAGGCGGTGGTATTTACGTCCCACAAAACTTCGCAACACTTACGGGCTGCTTGGACTAATATCTGGTGATTTCCCTCTGCACGCCCTTCACACTTGCATCACACCCACACGCTTGGTGCACTCGACTAGAAACATCAAATAGCTACTGTTTCCCCTCCCAGTGCCCCCCCCTCCCCAAACATAAACTTGTCAAGGGCAGGCACCGAACAGTTCACTCCTTTGGGTTTTCCCCAGAAGCCAGTAAAGCATAATGGAAAGAGTAGACCCTAAAGTTACTTCATTACCAGTGAACCCTAGAAAGGAGTAATGTAATTAACCACTGTCTGCTGACTTGGGTTGACCAGTTAGCTTCTCGTCATGACGAGAGACAACATGGAACCAAATAATGCTGAAGTGGCCCCAGGAGCTGAGCTTTCTTTCTTTGTAAGCCTGCCTTTGGCATCACAGCAATAAAGTCGGTGGCTCTGAGCTGGCTTACTCTGCAAGTGCATTACAATTGTTAAGGACTCTGTGACATCAGTCCCTCCCCCCTGTGGCCCCCACAGCATTCTGTGGGAACCCCGACTAGAGCAGTCACCCCAAGGCATTGGGATAATTCCTTCATGCCCTTCTCTAATGACTACTGGGGGAACTCGGTGGAGAATTTTTCCGCTCCAACTGCCACGGGTTGTTCACACTCAGCACTCAGAGGTTCGAGTCATCCACAGCTGGGTTCCACTGTGGTTTCCAGGAACTCAAAGCTCACTCAGCCTTCAGAGGTGAGCATTCAAAGGGTTTTCAAACTGGCCATGTCTCCTCCTGGGGGTGCGGGAGTCAATTCATTCACCTGTTTCCGGATGTCCTCTTTTGTAGTTTTCCTGATTGGCTGACTGGGTATGTGCACGGGGCTTTGCGACTGGGACTCTTCAGTCACACCATACACTGACTAGAGAAGAAGGAAGAATACAGAATCATGCACCCTCAGAGTTGCAGGGGGCACTCATTTGACGCTTCCAATCCCGTCTGTGACATCCTGACAGTAAGTGATCAAGCCTCTGCTTAAATTTCTACAACGAGGGGAACTCTTCCTCCTGAAGCAGCTTGTCCCATCTCTGGGTTACCACTGTTAGAAAACCTTTCCTCTCACTAAGCTGAAACAGTCTCCTTGAATATCAGTGTTTCTCCAAATATGGTCCAGAGACCGTCTGCAAAGAATCATCTGGGAGCACTTGGTGAAGACGCACACTGCTAAGCCCCACCCCAGACCTACGGAATCAGAGTCTTTGTGGGTGGGGCTTGGGAATCTGCACTTTTATCAAATGGCCCAAGTGATTCAGGCATAAGAAAGTCAAGAACAACAACTGAAAGCTATGCACAAAGATCCCCTCTAGATCTTCTGTTGGCTAGCAGACTGACATGCTCATCCTGTATAAATTTGAGATGGTGAGTTTCAGATTTTCTTCCTTTTCAGCCAAACAGCTTTCTGGCCTCAGTTTATCCACATGCTATGGCTGCTGATGAAGCCATTCTTTGTGCTAGAGACAGATGATAAACAATCTTTGTTTTGGAAATTAAACAAAACCCGGAAGGGTATGCAATGTATAGCTGAAATCTATAAAACCAAGAAGGGCTCAGATAGAGTGAATGAGAGCTCCATGAAGTTCTGGAATCTTAGAATTAGGGGGCCCTTAAAGATTAAATGAGGATGTTTTAAGACACGATAGACAAGTGTTTAAGACACAATAAAATATCATACAATAATACAAAATAGCATAATTATCTCAGTAAAGAATAAAATATGTAAGCAGATTCAAGAAGTTGATATATATGTCATGTCATGTGTGTGTGTGTGTGTGTGTGCGCGCGCGTGTGTGTAAGAAAATGAAACGACTGGAAATAGGAAAGAAATAGGAATGTCTGGGGGCACATCTCTAACTTTTTGAAATCAATATTTTGGAGGACAGACAGGTTCTCCTACAATATGGTCCTGGGTGCCGTTGTGAGGTTGGGATAGAACAGCCGTGGGGCAGACTGAGTGTGTCACCCCTGGGTATGCCATGGCTACTGCTCTTTCCGGGATTGTGAAACACGAATGATCATGGGCCCATTCACAGCTGAGCAAGATGGTGATTTGAATTTGGATGATCTAGCTATATAAAAGACTTTCAAAGTATTAAGCTCACCTTCCCCCTGTGAGATTTGATACTTTTTGTTCCTTTTGTTTCTTTTTCTGATACTTTTTGTTCCTTTAGTTTCTTTTTCTCCCCAGAGCCAACTGCTACTTACCCTGCAGACCTCAGCATACCTGAGCCTGCTTGGGAAGCCCTCAGGAAGCCCCCAGCCCAGGGCCCCCCTCCGGGCCCTCCTGTACCATCGTCCTGTACTTCCCTAATGCAGCTCTCCCGATATTGTTGCCTGTTCGTGTGCTCCACCCCCGCCCGGCTGTGGGCTTTGTGACGACTCGTCACTGTATGGCAGCAGCAAGAACGGTGCCAAGTACATTATCTGCCACTCCACAAATATTTGCAGAATGAATGAATGAAATGGTTTCAAAGGACAAAATGGGGTAGAATTAACAAATAGCAAATTACTGTTTGAACAGTCGCAGAAATAGAAGGGCCATTTGCATCAAGAATTTTTAATTCAGCTAAACTAGCCAACCTTTTTAACCTTTTGTGGGTTCTTCAGACGCCGGCATTTTCTGATATCCATTTCTGTTGTGTTCACACAGCCTGGCTGAGAAAAAAAAATCATCATATGAATTACTAAGTGAAAATCACACATTCCAATGCGACCCAAGTGACACCGTCAAACCCAATCTTTGTCTTTCCCCTTAAAGATAATACATGACTGTCTCCATTTTGCCACTTACAATTTCTTTTACAAAGACGTTTCGTCTTCAATATGTGTTCCTCCACAGAGTTCTCACGTGAAATAACACAAGACAAGCCTGCCTCACACTGTCTAGGGATGATACGGAGAAGATAGAGTGTACCGTTTATAAGAGTCAACTTGTTATTCGGAGGGGCCAGACAGCTTCAGCCACTGCCTTTGTTACTACACACGCCTAACCATCTAAAAACAATCCAGTACCACAATGGGGAATTATTTATTTATTTTTTTTTTGGTTTTGCTTTTAACCGACTCTGAGGAAGTGCTGACGGTATATGAGGGAAATTCAAGATTTGTTTTAATAATAGGAAATTAGAACTACATCGAACCTCATTGTTCATGGATTTTGTCTTTGTGAATGCACCTATGAGCTACCGTTGGCTCCTAACCCCCAAATCGACACGGGTGGTGCATTCGTGATCATTCGCGGACCTGTGCAGAGCGGCAAAAATGGTGAGACCTGTGCACGTTCCCGGTGAGGCTGAGTCAGCTGGCGCTCTGCCTTCTTGTTTCACCTCCTACTGTAAATAATGCCCTTCTCGAGGTCCACTTTGTACCACCTTTTCCACATTTCTGGGCTTTTTGTTGGTGATCTTGCTATTTCAAGTGGCCCCCAAACATCGTGCTGAAGTACTGTCTAGCATCCCTACGTGCAAGGAGGCAGTGAGTACCTGGCAGAGACAACAGCATGTCAGGTAATCTTCCTTCGGGCGTGAGCTCTAGTGCCGTTGGCCGTGAGTTCAATATTAATGAATCAACGGTACATATTATTACATAACTTTAAACACAAACAGACTTTAGACATGGTTACGATTTGATCACTTGAAGAAAAGGCTGTGGCCAGAGGATCACGGGAACCTAACCCTATATTTCTCCCGGGATAACGGCTCAGCCTTGGCAAATTCACAGAACGTAATTACCATGAATACCGAGTGGGGGCCGCATTTGAAGAGCATTCTAAGTTTTAGAGTCGGTAGAAATGGAAACTGCTTATTTTGTAGGCAGTAAACCTCGGGGGTCCAGAGGTCCCCGGGGCACTTCCCACAGCGCCCCTTTTTCAAGTCCATATTGTCATGGATGAATACTTTTTAAAAGACGATCTACAGAGATTATACTGACTGAATGGCAAAAAAACTATTTCACGAAGTTTAGCAATTTCCTTTAATTTTAAGAATGAGACACCTGGTGGCTAAAGATAGTCTTTTCTTTCCAGCGAAGAGGGAAAATTAACAAAACAAAAAAGCACAACCACGAGCACAGAGGACCAAGCAGAGCTTTCTCACCACGGGTCTGTGCACATCCCAAAAGGCCCGTTCTTGACTATCCAAAATTTTCCTTTCTGTCTTGTCCTTTTTCCGATCTATCCTGAAAGAGCAAGGAAAAGAAATCAGAGGCTCCTGCTTCTAGGAGCTTGGTGAACACAGGGCTCCTGGCACCTGTGTGGTCCCTGCTCTTTGCACAGCTGTAAACCAGAGGTGGACAATTCCCTCCAGGAAACCTCAACAAGTCCACACATGGGAAGAGGACTTGTTCTCGGCCAGACTGCAAATCATCGGAGATGTGGAATGAGCCTGGTGGACCCAAGGAGAGAACCAGAATCCGACTGTCCATTTGAGTGATTAAGATTTAGATTATTCGGAACTGAATTTTCTGTGGATGTGCCCCCCCCCATCAACGTGGATACTGCATATTCAAATTATAGGAAAGAATATAATCATAGGCTTGTAGTGTTGGATCTTCAAATTTGAAAGTTTGCTTTAGGTTCAGAGTCAATAGAAGTGTCTTCAAAATACTGCAATTACATGTTTTAAAAGTCACTTAAACCATCTGGCTTTCTAAAAGCAGAGTAATAGCCTTAGCATGTGACAAGATTCAGAAGGCAAACATCACTGGCCTCAGCTCAGGAAGGCACAAATTGCAAGAGGGAAATTACAGGTGCCGAAGATGGATTCTTTATGTTCTGATCAGGAACACGGATAGGAGGGTTTTTTTTCTCTTCTTTTTTTCCCCTTTTTTTCCTTAAGCCTATATTACTTCATATTGCCTCTCTAAGTAAAAAGTAACAGATTAATTGTCGTGTAACTTCTGGTTCTTGGCTCTCTTGGGAACACTTTAGTTTACTGACCTGATATAAACCATAATCACCCTGTGATTTTTGTGACAATTACTGTGTACTTCAATGGCCCACAATTATAAAGTAATCGGGAGGTAATCAGAAAACTTAATCGAGAAATACCATATATGGACAAAGTGACAATTTCCCCTCCTTTTAAAACATGTGATGCCTTGTGATCCTGGAAGTGCAAATTAGCACTCCTCTTTGGTTCCCAGTGGCTTCGGAGTCCACGGGCTCAATTCTGTCTCCTTCCTGCCCTCCCACTTTCTCTTTCCTCGGGGGCCACCGTGGCTCCGGACGCACAGCTCAGCAGCCTGTGCCTGGTGCCCACCTCCTCCTAGGCAGCACCACGGTGCTCTGCAGGTGGGAGCGGCCATGGGCAGAGGGGAGAGCCAGAGACCGCAGACAGAGGGCGAGAGCAATGGCACCGTGCCGGCCACTGGACCCAAAGACTTTGGGTCATTTCCAACTACGACCACACCTGTGATCCCACAGCCGGGAACCAGCCCTAGGTGATGGGGCTGCCACACTGCCCACGGACTGTGGAGGGAGTCCTCTGAGGACTCATGGGGCACTGCTCAGGGACGACTGGTGCCTTGGCCCAGCTCAGGGTCCCTGTCTCACCCCCTCCTCCATCCCTCAACACTTCCTGCAACATCAGAGACCATTGCTGGAAAGGGCCAGAAAGAACCCAACCTGAGCAAGTTCATTTCCCAGAACTGAAAGGGTCTGGTTGACCAGGATGTTTGTGGGCAGGGGGACATTTATTGCTGACTTTCCTGTTTCCTTAGAGAGGAAGGGATTTCCCCTAGACTCCCTGGGAGGGAAACATATGGGGAAAACACTCAGCTAGTCTTTCATCTCTTGTACTCCGGGGGAGAAAGAGGGCCTTAACTTCATTGGCAGTTCTGAAAGAAGAAACTGAGAAAGCTCAGGTCGGTTCTTGCCGGGCTCTGTATGCACCAGCAACAGCCTGTCCTCTGCATGCAGTGAACTTATAGGGTCAACTCTGCCCGGGGGGTGGGGGTTCTGCAGATACCCAGCTCTGCCCAGCACGGGTGAGTTTAATTCCAGAGTCAAGATCTGTGGTCACAGATCCAAAGTCACACCCTATAAACTGGCTTGGATCAGGAATAATCTTAACACACTGGCTTCCGACATCCGACTTCTGTGCCTTATTTTTGATTGGTTCTGAACCCCTCCCCTGGGGGGAAAGGGAGAGGGGCTGGCCCCCTAAAACTCCAACATGATTTCCTCTGAAGACAAAGTCTCCAGACCTACAGGAAAAATGGGTCTGACGTTTTTCAGTCCCTACGCACAGAAGAATAGTTGGAAATCTCTGGGAAAGAGGAACATCTTCTAACCAGAGTTCTCCGCTGGGGAGCAAGCCCATTGCTTGGCTAGAACACACACTTCTGAAATTATTTCAGGGTGCCACTGATTACAAAGATGAAATTTATCCATCTCGACCTTGGGGTCTGCTCTGCTGCCCTCATGCGAGATGACAGCGTCTGAGCACAGCTGGCCGGCCGCGGACGGACACCCCCTTGGCCACACCACTCTCACACTGCCTCCATAGCCCAGACAGTCTTTGTCACTTTCCCAGGGTCTCTGTCAAGTTCACCTACTTCACTTGTGCTTCTGCTTGCATGAAGATGAATTCCCACTTCCTGGCGAAGGCCCTCTGGAGTCTTGCTAAGTTTTCCTAATGAGAAATGAAAATCAACGAGAAGGCATTAATCCTTGTAAGTTTGCACATCGACACCTATGCTTATTACGAGGCGGTCATCTGTTTTGGTTACTCTCAACAGAGCAGGAGAGCCCCCACTTTAAATCCACCGGATGGGAACCCCAAGTGATTTTGCACCAGACTCTGCTGTACAGAGTAGAACTATTAATATTCATTTACGCCCCCATTAAATCTGAAGTCTCTGTGGTTCACCCGATTCCTCTTCTCTTGTGTGTTTTACAAGAACACGACTCGCATAGCGCTCGTCAGTGAGGCCACTGAAGACAGGAAGAAGGGTTTGTGGCTGTTCGCGCAGGATTTGGGGAAGGGACGAGGGGGCTCTTTGCACCCTACTGGACATCTCTGCGAACAGAACCAAGAATGGATTTCTCAAGACCCATCTTGCAGCAAACAGGGGCCGGGGAAGGTGGCAAGAAAGAAGAATCCTGATGACCTTGCACTCGTGCCTTTGAGAGTTTGGATTCAAACGTGGGAAAAAAGGGAGTGTCTGCATTTGCGATGTTCAAGAAAGGAAAACCCAAACCCAGAAAGAAAGAAAAGGCATCCCGGGTTGGCTTTAGAGGAAGAAGGGAGAAGCCTTTTCTCTAAGTGTGTAGGCTCACCTGGTGGCACAAAAGGACAGTGGGGGGGGGGTTGACAGGTCCCCTAATGAGCCACCTAATTCTGATGGAATGCAAGGGTAGAGCCCACATTATGTTATGTATTTTCATAGAGCTCATGCCAACATTAATTGATTACCCTCATTAGTGGATTATTAATATAAAAAGAGTTTCAGTTGAAGATCAACACACATAAACTCAGTTATTACCAAGGCTCAGTGTAACGAGTACCTTAAAAAAAAACTGTCCCTTTGATTTTTCCCACCGTGCATGGGACGCAAAGCCAGCAATGCCTAAGCGTCAGTCAACAGGGAGCAGTTACATAAACATTACCCCGTCTTGCCAACGGAGTACCAACAACAATGTGGTAGCGCCTGGGTGGCTCGGTCGGTTAAGTGTCTGACTTCGGCTCATGTCATGATTTCATGGTTGTTGAGTTTGAGCCCCGCATTGGGCTCTGTGCTGACAGCTCGGAGCCTGGAGCCTGCTTAGGATTCTGTGTCTCCCTCTCTCTCCATTCCATCCACTGCTCTCTGTTCTCTCTCTTTTTCTCTCGAAAATAAAAACAATAATGTGGATTATTATTACTAATATGGAAAGACTCTCCCCATGCTTACAGCATATGATTGGGGAAAGAAGCAGCTTACCGAGCAATGTTCAGGGTATGATTCTGACTTTTTTCTTTGTAAAGAAAAAATGTATGTATAGAAAAAAGGTTAGGGCAGAAGGATTGTAGGCTCTTTCCCTTCTTTGGTGTTTGAATTTGGGTTTTACAAAGAGAATATGTCATCAGAAAAAAATTAATAAAATTACGGAATTTTGAAAACAAAATTCTTTTTTAAAACTCGTAACCACTTTTAGGCAGAAATTCAACCTCAAAGAACATCTTAATGCCATCTTCTTGACATATATCAAAGCAGAACATTATACTGCAGGAGAGGAGAAAACTGGATAAAACGTATCAGGAGTTGATGCTGTCTTGTTTCTGTTTTTCTAAACATGGAAAACATGGAACATTTCCTTTTTTCTAAAACAAACATGGAAGATACAGGGAAGAGAGACACGGGTGGAAGGGCCACATGCTTCTGCAGGCTGGGTCTTTCTGGTAGGTTGTGTTAGGGAAGGCATGCAGCGCTTCACAGTGGGCGCACAAAAATAGGACAGCGGTCTTCTGAGAGAGGGGTGACAGCTGGCACGTGAGGGGACAGGAACAGGATGCTCAGATCCACAGAACTGTAAGGTTTGCTTGGGAAGATCATAATGTTGCTATATATTTATGTTTTTTTTAAGTTTATTTATTATTTTGGGGGGAGGGGGAAGAGAGAGAGAGAGAGAGAGAGAGAGAGAGAATCCCAAACAGGCTCCACATTCATCACAGAGCCCAATGTGGGGCTTGACATCATGGACCGTGAGATCATGACCTGAGCTGAAATCGAGAGCTGGATGCTTAACTGACAGAACCCCCAGGCGTATCCTGCTCCCAATGTATTTATGTTTAATGGCTCCCACGGATAAGCACACTTTGGCCAGGCCCAGGTCCTGAGGCCCCAGGTCAACTCCTGCACCGCGTCCTCCAGTGCACTCTCCCCACTGACTTTTGCACAGGTACCCAAGAGCGACAAGGTCTGATGTGGAGGGCCTCGCACTTGTGGGAGACTGAGGCAGTGCAAGAGGGACGTTTGGAAGGAAGGCTCTGGAAGTCCTGTTAATGCTGGCTTATGGGGGAAGGACTCCTCACCACCTCCACTGCTGCTCCTCCCCCCACCCACCAGCCCTTCGCTCTCTTTATGGCTCAGGAGGGCCTCCTTGTCTTCTGGAGGGCACGTGAAAATCTGGCCAATTCCCCAGATTCTCTGTGACCCATATAAAGTTTGGTTTGGGTGAGGGGGCGGGAGGATTCTGTAACCATAAACTTGAAACACTTAAAAAATTATCTGAGTCTTCGAGTTCTCTGTGCCTTGGCTCTGTTACATGGGAATGGGTACGTGGGTGGCGGGGCCTCCGAGTTTTGCAGGTAGTGCAGGAGGAAAACTGGGAGAGGATACACTTCATCTGACACGTATCTTATCTTATCTTCTGGGTTGAATTTGGTCCTTAGAGTCCACATCTACTGCCAAGCACGGGGGACTTGGGTTTAATGATGCGATTACAAAATTATCATACAGTAAGTTTAAAAAATTCTCATATTATAAATCTGTCCCTTCTCTTTCCTTTCGGCGTGCGGTTCTATGCATTCTAACACATGTATAGATCAGATGCCCGGAACCCCCACCACAATCAGGATACAGAATAGTTCTGTCACCCCCAGAAAACTTCCTGTGCCATCTCTTTAGTGCCACATCTTACCCCTACCTGTAACTTCTAGCGATCGGCGATCTGTTTTCCCTCACGATGGTTTTGTATTTACGAGAATGTCATGTAAATGGAATCACACAGTTTTATTCCTTTGAGACTGACTTCTTTCACTCAACGTGATGTCTCAGATATGCATCCAAGTGGTTGCCTGGACCAACAGTTGACTCCTTTTCACCACGGAGGAGTATTCCACTGTTGGGACGTACTGACGTTTATTTAGCCATTCACCTCTTCTAACTTTTTTTAATGTTTATTTATTTTTGAGACAGAGAGAGGGAGAGAGAGAGCATGCACAAATAGGGGAGGGGCAGAGGATGCGAAGTGGGCTCTGTGCTGAAGGCAGAAAGCCTGATGTGGGGCTCGAACTTACAAATTGAGACATCATGACCCGAACTGAAGTCAGATGCTTAACCAACTAAGCCACGTAGGCGCCTCTAGCCATTCACCTCTTAAAGTGCAGTTGGGTAGTTTTCAGCTTTTGCTCATCACAGACAGGGGTGCTGTAAGCAGGTTTTCATGTGAACAGAAGTTCTGATTTCTCTGGGGTGCCTACCTAGAACTAGGATGGCTTGGTTGTATGGGAAGTGTATGTCTTCCTTTGTAAGACACTGCCAGACCATTTTTCCAGAGTAGCTGTGCCATTCTGCATTCCCACTTGGCATTATCAGTACTTTTAATTTTAGCCCCTCTACCAGGTATGTAGTGGGTATCTCACCAGGGAGTCAGCCTTTGTGTCCCTAATGGCTGATGCAGCTGAACATCTCTTAATGAGCTTAATCGTCATCCTATGTCCTCTCTGGTGAAGTGTCTGTTCAAGTCCTTTGCCCATTTTTGAGTCGTTTGTTTTCTTATTGCTGAGTTTTGAGAGCCTTTTATATAAAGATGCAATTTTATTGCATGGGTAGAGAGAGGTGAGAACAAAGGAGGGGAAATAAAAGACACTTCCTTTCCACCACCTGAAAGGAACCAGGGAGAGAAAAAAAGGAAAGAGAGAAGCAGAAACAGAGCTGCAGATAGGGTTTTACTCTCCTCCCACACCTAAGCTACAAAATAACCATACTTACTGCTTCATAATCTGCCAGTTCCAGCCTCGCTTTGTTCTGCATTGTCCTCTTACAGAGATAGATGGCTGAGGGAAGAAGAGAAATTATGACACGTGCAGACCTAGCAGCGCGGTGGTGTCACAGATCCACTCATTCGTCTGTCCATCCGCTCACCCACCCAGCCATCCAGTCAGCCCTCCCTGGGAGCCCGGTGCTGTGCTGAGAAGAATACGCTTCCGTGTGGAAGCTATGACACCTGACCTCCGAGAATGTTCCTTAAGGGTCAGGACTGGATGAGGACTCCATCTGCTAGTCCTGTCTGCTCCCTTTCATCCTCCTCACTCTGCTTCACCCAAGCGTCCTCACCAGGGTCATCTTTCACAAATAAGATCACGTTACCTTCCTGCCTACACTCCCTGCATTGCCTCCTCAGTGACCTCAGAAGAGCAGTCAGGCTCCTTAGGGTGGCGTGCTTGGTTCTTTAAGCTCCAGTCTCCTGACCTTGCCAACCTCTTCCCTCCCTGCCTCCCTTGGGCATGTGAGGCTCCCAAACCCTTCAGTTCTACTCCTCTGCCCATGTGTTCTCCACATGAAGATCTGGCAACCTCCCACTAATCTTGGAAGACCCAGCTCAGTGTTCCCAATAGCGTCTACCCTTCCTCACACGGAACTGAATTCGAGTTCACTGTAATCATGGGTTTACTAGACTGTCCCCAGCTCTAGGTGGAGGGCTCCTCAAAGGTAGAGGCTGTGTCCTACTCAGCTTGAATCCCTACAACTAGCACCAGGGCCGGCCTACCAGGTAGAATGAATGAACAGTGGAAATGGCAGATAATTTGGGTCTCTCTTCCCAAGCTAAGGAAGGGTTCTTGGCCCTCAGTTGCCAGAGGATTCTTTCTCAAATGTGCCTTCATCACTTCCTCTCCCTACCTCTGCTTCTTCAGTATCTCCCTCCTTCTCCAGGGCCAAGTAGAATGATCCAGGGAAGACAATAGATGAATGGTATGAGCGACCAATAGGATGGCCAGGAGACAGGGTCAGAGAGGATGTGTGGCTGACCTGTGGTTCGCCAACTTAGTTATACCAGGAGATTTAGTTAACTCCTTGCTGGATCAACAAACCTCCCCCATGTGGTCTGAAAAATTTGCCGATGACAGCGTACAGTATGCCGGAACCTCGTGGCTGGGAGCCTACACTTCTGCTCACGTCAGTTGAGCTGTATGTGGATGAGAGTCAGTTGTGTTTGTTCACAGATCTGTTTGTGTCAGGCACACTTGTTATTTTAATAATGTAAGTTCACTAAATATTACATTTCACTGATGAAGTTCATGTGAAAAGAGAGAGTTGTTTCTATGAGGACCCAGTTGAGCAGTTTGGAACAACCTGATAAAGAGTTGGCTAAGACAATTGCTAATGAGTTTGGTAGAGGTGAAATAACTAAAAAAAAAAAAAGGGAAAAAATAATAAAAGTCTGCAAGGGGTTAACATACGGTTACTTCAAAAGTGTTTTTAAATTCTTGATGCATTTTAAAGGTGCCAAAACTGTATGGTTTATTTTGAGTGTGGTTGAATTAAGAAAGAAACTCAACTTATTAGGGACCATAATCAAAGAGAGTCTTTGGTGCGATCTCAAAAAGCCATCAAATGATTGTTCTTTTGTATATGTTATGTTGATATGAAGTGATTAGGTAAGGATGTATCTCTTTTTCATAATTTTGCATTTACTATCTTTTGCAAAGAACCAGGCAGGTATGGCTCTCCAGTATGTCTGATGAAGGGGCGTCTGCTCTATTACAAGACCTTCGGTCTCTGGACCACCATTTAGGCAGCCTATGGAACTGGGGGTTACCTAAAGAGGAAGCCTGACATGTCACCAGCCCCACCACACTGTGTCTCATTGACGCAGGAGCAGCACAGCTCAGTGGAGGTGAAAGCGGTCGTAACAATGCTGTCACAGACGATGTGTTGTGCGGCCAAACGTAAAACCCGGGAAAGTTCAACCCATGTTGGGCTATGGGCTTTACTTCAGCAGAATCATCCTGAGAAACTTCTAACACATCTGGGTCAAAATGGGCCAGCTAGGTTGTGAAGTAAAATACCACACATGGAAGGCAAAGCTGGCAACCATTCCTGAGGACCATGAGCTACGCGGTCATGTGATTTCAGCTTGCTTCCTCTGTGGCTAACTCACACGTTAGGGAGTCTGTTCAGCACAACGAGGGAGGCCGAATGTAGCTGTTGAATAGACTCTTCTTGGCAGAGAACTTGGGGCTCGTCGCACTACGACGGTGCCTTCGACAGTGCTTGCTGTAATGCCTGACCAATCCAACGACCATAGACAATGACAGCGAGTCCTATTACAGGGCATCTGGGGGACTTGCTTTAAGCTCACATGTTGGTTTCATTTGGATATTTAATTTCTCATTGAGAAATCTGTCTCCTCGCCCTCACACCTGGCAATCCCACCTCCTAGCACATTACTTGGATGGCCCACTGCCGTCTCAAGCTCACCATCTCTCACCTTGACAAAAGTAGAAAACATAAAAAATGCTATGGAGTGAATAGATTCATATACCACATGTGCAATTAAACAATAAAAAAATAATGACCTCATCCTATTTCAATGCATTTAAAGAGCTGACTCCCTTTTCAAACTTTGTCTTTACGAGTGATGTCCTTTACCTCAATCTCTTAAACCAGGGAACCAGTAAAATGTGTATTTCTCTGTTTTCCTCATACCCTTGAATCACTTTTTAGTACACTGGGATTTTAGCATTGGAAGTAACCCTGGTGACCATGAAGGACAGGCCCCTCGTTGCCAGATGGGAAAACCAAAGGCCCAGAGAGGTGAAGTGACTGACCTGTAGGCCAGTCAGTGGTGGAGGTGGAATTAGAACCGATGCCTAGTTCAGAGCTTTTTCCATTATGACATTTGCTACTTCATTTACTCCTTCATGTATTCATTCAGTCACTCATTTAAACATTTACTGAGTGCCTCTGTTGTGCAGCCTCGATTCTGCATGTTAAGGTCTCACCACAATAGCCACTATCACCTTTGTGGAGCTCACTGAATGTTGGGCGTCATTGTAGAGACTTTCCAAATGTTACTTACTTAATCCTCATAATAACCCTACGATTATATAATAACCCTACTATGTTCTGTGATTATCCTCAGTTTACAGATGAGGGAACTTTCCAGGTCATTCCCCATTGTTGGGATATTGCTGCATCCATCGTCAATGTCTCTCCTTGACTCTGACAGCTTTTTTATAAACCCGTCCCTCCCCAAACGATTTAACCTTCTCAGTCATTCCTCATCAACAAGAAACCTTTGACAACTCAGATCAGACTCCTCACTGCCCTCCTCCTCCTCCTCACACTCCCTTCCCCAGCCTGGAATGCTTGGATGGTAAGACTGTGACTTACTCAAATCTGTGCAACGGACACAGAGTAGGTGATGAGTAAAGGTATGTGGAATGAATGAAAGTTTCTGGTTCTTCATCAGTCCAAATTATACCTATTCTGAGTTCTTAGCTTTGGTTTTATGTCCTCTCTGGCAAGATGGCCGCCACCAAACCAGTGCTGTCAAACATCACCTTAGTAATAATAATAATACTAACCACCGCTATGGTTTTTACTGACTCTGTACTATGAGGCCACACACCAAACCTTGCAGGCATTTCATTTCATCTTAATAAAGCAACACTAGCAAATGAGTACTATTATTATTATAATTTTACATGAAATTTCTGAGGCACAGAGAGGTTAAATAACTTGCCAAGATAACATGGCTAGTGGAGCCAGCTGATCTTGGCGCCACCGTGCTGAATTCTCTCTTGGTAAAAACTTCGATTTTCTGATGGAACTGCTTTATAAATACTGGTGAGTACTTTTGCAGTCTGCACCTTGACTTCTCCATCCGATTGGCCAAAGTCGAGGCACAGGAATTCAAAATTATTTTGCTTTAATGAAAGTCTTATATAAATTGTTATTTCTATTCTTGTCCATGCTGTGCAACTCAAATTATAACGCAGAAAATCCCTCTAGAGACAGGGAACTACTGCCCTGGTGTGTACAGTGTGAAATGGCCTAAGCTTTATGGGCTCATATTCAGGTAAATATTTTCAGCTTACTGGAGTCTAGTTATCAGGTCTCGCCACCCTCTTCCCCTCTTCACTGCCTGTAAAAATATCGGTTTTTACATTCACAAGAGTGCCCGCCTGCTGCACGGAACTGAGCCACGATTACTCAAGTTCCGAGTTGGGCTTTTGTGAGTAGCGTTTCAGCCCCAGAAGAACCAATTTTGTGAACGGCCAAATGTAGCTCTGAGTCTGAGTTGGTAGCCTTGCTTATCTACTTATCGCATCGTTTAGAGCACAGCTCCAGAGGGACTCCGCAGTGGTGCCTGCACCCAGCTGGAGAGACCATCAGAGGGCCCTGTCCCCTGCCTAAGAGCCAACCCCCAGACCTGGAACACAACTGTAGCCTTTTCAGGTGATGGCTTGTCTGCACCCCATCCTCGGCATGGCTCCCACCTGCTGGCATTAGGAGCGATCCAGACAGGGTGGCTCATCACAGGGTCTCCCCGATGGGCTCCCCTGAACACTGCCCCCCTGCACATGCCCCTCCATTCTCGCAGCTGCCTCTGTCTCCCCGTGCAAGCGATCCTGCCAAGAGCTTGAGGAGAAGCTGGGATCTCACCACGTGCCCAGGCCCAAGGAGAGCCGCTGTGGACTGGCTCAGCAGCTAACTCAGTGACAAGGACTCTGTGTGAAGGGACGGATCATGAAAGGAGCATGGGCCTTGAAGCCACTCAGATCTGAGTTCCAATTCTGATGCTTCTACTATGTGAATTCTTTAATAACCACCTTTAATAAAGCACCAGAACTGTCAGCAACTATTTAGTGAGTGCCAACTCTGCCTCGGCCATGCGCTCTGCACTGGGGAATATGAGAATGAGCAGGCAGGACCACTCCCTGGCTTCGTGCAGCCTATGACTGACTGGGCACCCAGACACGTAGAATACAATGCGTTAAGTGTGAGGTTGTGGCCTCTCTGGCCTCAGGTTCTGCATCTGGAGTAGGGGGACAATGTAACTTCTTTAGAGGGTTGGCACAGGAAAATCTTAAACGGTCTCATGGAGAGTACACGGCAAGAGTCTAACAGATCCCTGTTGAACAGAGGTAACTCCCCGCCTGCCAAGCTCCCAACGTCACCCACTCCTAATTTCCTAGTTCAGGATAACTTCAGTATACTCCTCCCTGACCTAGCTCCTTTCCCGTCTAACTTCTAACTATCAAAAACACCAGTGAATTATTAACAACTCTTAACAAGCCCGTGAGAATGAAAGAGCTGGGGTGGGGGGGGGTGGCCGCTTGACCCAGCCCTCCCTGAAACCCTGCCCCAGGAAGGCACGTCGGCAGCCACTGTCTCGGTTCTCCCTGGTCCACAGAATGAGCACGCTGGCCGGCTTGCTAGAACGTTTCTCCCCTCCCCCCATTCCCTTCCAAAGGCCGCGTCTGTCACCATGCTCTGCCTTTCTTCGTTATGTGGAACAGGGAGCTTATTCCATGTCAACGCTAGGGAAAGGGCTGAGCAGGATAACGACCCCTCCTCTCTGTGCGGCAGTCACCCAGACACCAAGCCTTCGTCTTCCACGCTCCCAGGAGTGACACTCTTCTCTGCTCACCGTAGTCGGTGTTTTCAGGCTCCCAGCAGTTTGAAGGCCAAAAGTACGGGGCCTGCAAAAGAGCACAGGCGTCAGGATTCAGAGGCACACCAGCACCTGCCCTTCTGTGCCTGGGGCCTGGTCCACCCTCTCCTGTAGCCAGGGAGGACCCCTCCCCATGACAGGCTCTGCCCCGGCTCCTTCGCGCTGACACCAAACCCCCGACTCTCTCCCGTTCTTAATGCAGCTGAGGCCGTCAACATTTTAATATCGGCATTGAAGAATGACATCCAAGGTAAGCAGAATAAAGGCAAAAATGAGAAACTTAGTTAATAGGGCAAACATTTCTTATCCCAAGACGTCTAGTCTAATGTAGAAGTCAGACTGGCACAGTTTCCTGGGCACACAAAGCTCCAAGTTCCTTTTCTCCCTTTGAATCGTGTCCCTCTAACACTGAGACGTGGAAACCCTAACCCACGGTGCGGCTGTACTTGGAGTAAGGAAGTGATTAGGGTTAAGTGAGGTCACAGGGTGGGGCCCTGATCCCATAGGATTAGTGGTCTTATAAGAGGAAACACCAGAGAGCTTGCTTTCTCTCTCCACCCCGTGAGGAGGACACGGCGAGAAGTGGCCGAGAGCCTGGGTGAGCCCTCTCACCACTGACCTAACCTCTAGAACCTGGACCCTGGACTTCCAGCCTGCAGACCTGTGAGAAATTTCTGTTGTTTAAGCCACCCAGTCTTCAGCGTTTTGTTATAGTGGCCAGAGTGGACTAAGATGCCCTTTGACCCTGTTTAAAAAACTCCACTCCAAACCCTTTGGTGTTGACCTTGACACGGCCTCTAATTCTCTACCCCATTTCCCCCTAGGACAGGACCTGAGAAAAGGAGTGGGAGGGGTTAGGTAGTGGACAGACACTTCATATCAGGAAGGCGGCATGACAGGGTAGAAAGATCAAGGACTTTGCCATCAGGCTGACCAACGCTCAAATCAAGGCCACCTCCTGGATTTATTAAACCTCGGAGCACCACAGTGTTCTCATCTGTCAAATGGGTGATATATATCCCTAAAAGTTTTTCTTCAGAATGAATGAGGCAATATGTGTAAAATGTGCCCCCACCCCCACCCCAACAGCAAATGGCCCCAGGTAAAAGCTTGTTTGGTCTTCCCAGTGTCGGGGGGAGGTAAGGGTTGCCCCTTTAAATACCCTCCGTTTTGTAGGTGGTCTTAATCTGAGATCCGATAAGAGAATGTTCTTCGGGAGGAGGAGCTGGCAGGCCTACCTGGAAACGGTAGAAGGTGCCGTCATCCTTCATGGTGAGAACGTGGTCCGAGATCGGGAAGATGTAGCCCTGGGCAGCGATGAGGCTTCCCAAGTGTATTGCTTCAACTGCACGGACAGGGCATGAGAGAGAGGAGTGTTCAGTAAGCTGTCAGAATGCAGGGCTCCTTAGCTGGAATGTAAGTCAGGAGGGCAGAAAGGCAACCGGAAGCCAACTGTCATCACCCCCAGATAACTGCACGACTGATCGACCGATGGACCGATAACCTTTGGTATAAATGCGCCGGGCCGGAGGTGGGGGGTGGAGCGTCAGTGGCTGGGAAGGGCCAACCTGTGCCTGGGATTCCTTTGGATCCCAGCTCTGAGAGTCTGACGTGGCTTAACTTTTCCCAAGACTTCCAGAAGAAAGTAGCTTCCTGGTTAAGAGCATGGGCTTTGGTATAGATACACCTGTACCGAGTTAAGTGGGATGTTTGATGTAAAGTGCTTAGCACGGCCTGCTGCTCTGTAGGAGCTGGCAGTCCCAAGTCCTGTGCCTGGTGTCACCATGTTTATCGTCCCCAGCAAAATGGGCATGCAGCCTCACTGCCCATGTATTCCCCGATAGTACAGTCCCACCGGAGGGAGGAGAGCATTACCCTTCTCTTAGAGTACAACCTTGCCCTCTTAGAAAATTGGAGGGAGGGTAGGTGATGCCGTGGGGAGTGGCAGATGGAGGCCAACCTGACAGAAATATTTGTGTTTTTGCCACAATCAACCCATTGTTTCGTGACTTAGCACCAGCCATAAGTAGATTCACATAGTAAGAATTAGGGTTTATTCTGAGCAGAGCTGAGAAAAAAAAATAACAAATCTAAATGATTCCACCATGCATGATAACCCTTCACCAATATAAAAGTACTCTTACTGGTAAAAACTAATTTTTGGACATGAAAATGATTGATATGCTTAAGGGAATTATTCATTTCATAAGCTCTGAGGTTTTTTTAAAGCAACTTGTTTGGTCTTGCAAACTTCTCAAGAGGTCGTATCTAATCCAGGTGTTTTGCTTATTTAGAACCACCTATCCTTTGGAAATAACTGGTGGGGTCAGAATGAATGAAGTCGGATGTTATTTGCTTAGTGACGACCATTTTGCTTTTTAAAGTTCTGGATGCTTCGAGAATCATGGGCCCGGCAAAAAAGAAGAGTTTCATCACTGGCAGCTGCTCCTTCCCCAGGGAAGAGAGAACAAAATCCAGTAAGAAGGTGACTTTCATGTCCCCAACCTAGGAGCTGGAACTCTCACTTCATCCTTTGTGGTTCTGCTCCGCTAAACGGCAGATGGGGAGGGGAGTGGGGGGGGGAGGGCCAGATGTTGGATGTGCCTGGCTTCCCGGGGCCTTGATTTGCCTCATTTCCACCCTTGTACTCCCAGCTGGTGAACTGTTCTTAACTCTTCTTGCTCTACCATTTCCCAGAAGCCTAAATGGTTCCCAATACCTTGATGTCCTCCCAAGGCTATCCGGGGATGAGAGACCTTCATAGACATGATCCTTATCACTCACGAACTTTCAGGGAAGCTTCTCAAACCAGGGCCAGAGGACTCCTGAAGCCTATTCTGCTACTACGCTACTACTACTAATGATAATAATGTGTCAGAAATACAGTGATTATTTTAGAAGGGGTGAGAAAACAGGGCTGTTGGAGGAGAAAAGACTACTCTGAAGAAAGGTACTCCTTCGGTTTAGCATTATAACAAAAGACACATTGACTTTAAATACGTGCAACTCAACTGGTAGAAATGTACTCAGGCCAGTTTTCACAAGTGGACAATCAGAAGTCCAGGCTGCAGGAGGGAAACACATGGACTAGTTAATTTGGGTCCTTAAAAGGATTTGAACTCAGTTTCCCTCTGTGGGTTAAGAGCTTGAGTAGAATTAAGAATTAAGTGGCCATTAATCATGATGGTGAAAAAGGCCAGTGTCCCTTCCATGACTGACCCACTTTTCTGGCACTCAGATTTCTGGCGACTACATTTAATTGAACTCTATGTAAATTGCCTTGTCTCATAGTCAATAGCCTCTTAGGAGCATTGGATTAAAATATAGGAATTCCTGAGCTGACTTTGTGACCACAGCAAGGAATCACAGCTGAAGGTCAGACGCCTAGAAAGGGCACTTACAAAAATCTTTAGAACGCATAGCAATTGGAAGCCATTTAATTTGGGGCAGATAGGTCTACTCCCCAAGAACATAAGAATACGTGAATGGATATTGGATATTGATAAACATGACCTTTGGGTGTCAAGGATACTCAGTTAAAACAGCAAGTGTACTATAAACTCCGAAAAGCATTAACTAACACACAGATCCTAAGGTTTACTTATCTGGAATTTTCATTTTTCTGAAACCCCTCATTCTCTAATTACGCTGGCAAAATAAATTTTACTACTTATTTTCTGGTGGGAGGACAGATTTGGAAACTGTTGTATTGGCCAGAGTCCTGCTGTTGTTTTTCTGGTAAGGTTTTCCTAATTGAAATGCACGATTAAGGTTGGAAAAAAAAATCATTCTTTCACTTCTCGGAGATGCGGAAAACAGAAGGAGTCTTAGCAAATAATTAAACATCTTAATTGTGGATCAGGCAATCTAATTTTAAGAGCTGGCTCTGGAAGGTTGTGCGGTGACAGCGCTACAACTTCTCTTTAATTGCTGTGGCTAACGAGAATTCATCTCATTTCACACGTTATTGTATTGGGCTCTTTGGCGTTCTAAATAATTGCTCATTTCCTCTAAGAGTGATTTAGATTTAAAGATAGATATTCAGTCGAGAAAACAAATTAATTTCATTTGCAAATAGAGTGGCTCCACATCTTGGGATTCACATTTATTTTTCTTCTTATTTTTTTAATGTTTATTTATTTTTGAGAGACAGAGAGAGAGAGAGAGAGAGAGAACGTGTGGGGGAGAGGCAGAGAGAGAAGGAGACACAGAATCCTAAGCAGGCTCCAGGCTCTGAACTATCAGCACAGAGCCCAATGAGGGGCTTGAACTCATGGACCTTGAGATCATCACCTGAACCGAAGTCAGATTTTAGCCTCCTGAGCCACCCAGGTGCCCCCAGGATTCATGTTTATAAGCCCAGTTCTCAGGAGGATGGGAAAATCTGGTTTGGAACTTGTTTATGGGATGTTTTCCAACACTGCGGAGGATAAAATCGGAGTCAAGTACCTGGGTCCTCAATGGAGAGGTTCTTCATAAGCCACTGCACGATGTCAGTACCTGAAACGATAAAGCAATTTGAACTGAAGACATCATGGATGCTTAACTCTGTGGCAGAAGAAACATGTTTCCCTGAGAACCCCTCTAATTGCAATCAGCACACACCCAGAGAGCTGGATAATACTGAGAACCTTCCTTCCTAACGAATCACGTCTAGCCATTGCTGTGCTTCCATAGTTACAATCTCGATCTTTTCTGAAAAATCCACTTTTGATGACTCAGGACCATCTTGTGTCCACGCTTTTGGGGAGTGTCTGTAGGGAACTTCCTGTAAATGTAGATTTTGATGACTTCCCTGAGACAGTGAAATTTTACCACACCTGAACCCCAGGGTATTTCCTGAGGGAGGAGGCCTCTTCAACTCCCTACCCTAACTGACCAGGCCTGACTAACACAGGTGACCTTATAGGTTCCTAATGACAATAACAAATCTCTAATTTTTTCTGGTGTGGGCCCATTTTTAATGAAAATGCCCCTGTTTCTGGGGAGAAACTTCTATGTGTTCACCAAAACCTCTTTCCTCTATCCCTTGGGTCACTAGATTACATTTCTAGACTCTTCTGCAGTTGGGTATAGACTGAGTTCTTACAACGGAATATGGCTATAAATGACATCCACCACTTCTGGGCCCGGACCATAAAAACTCCATATGTGACCCTCCACACCCCTTCCTTCCCTATCTGCTGGCTGAAAGCAGAGAACCCCAAGAACCCAGGGGAGGGCAGAGCCACAATGTGGAAGGAGACTGGGATTCTGAACAACCATAAAAATCGACGCCCATTATGGGCTCTGACTTGATTCAAAACTAAACTTTATCACGATAAGCCACAGAAGCTGGGATTTATATGTTTTGACATCAACTACTACATTAACTAATACAAAATTTTGAGTCAGAAGGGATTTTAAAAGCGTATCTACTCCAACCCTAGCCAACATAGGAGCCCCACCTATACTACTCTGGACAAGAGGTACCATAAGCTCCACTTAGAAACACCCTAGTACCTGAGAATTACAGATTCCCTTCTTGTCAACCTGTCCCAGTGAAATCATCTTTGATTTCTTAGAACAGAAATTTGACCCTCTCTGGACTTAGTTTTGCCTTCTGATGATAGAAAAACAAACCCAGACTTCTTGCTCTGGAAAGAATCCATCTGATATACTATCAACATTCTCCTTGAGTTTCTCCCCCCTTGAGGTGACACAGGTCTGGGCCCCTCAGCTATTTCCTCTGATGACATGACCTAGAGACCCTCGCCATTTTAGTCCCAATTCTCTGAATACGTTTCCTTTTGTTTGCCTCCCTTTGAAAATGTTGCGCCTAGAGCCAACGCGGGAGAAGAGGAGTCCAAATTTCTGGAAGGTTCTGAACTTCCAGTCAATTCACCTTTGTCACCCAACCATCTCACTTTAAACCAGGGCTGATCTTCAAAGGTGGCTTTGTCACGTCAGGATGGAACGTTTGATGGAAAGCAGCCTGAAAAGGGCAACATGGCTGGATGTCTGAGTCCTGTTGTGTGTGGGTCTGAGGTTTGGTCTGCCCAGAGCTCTCCTGGAATAGATTCCGAGCTGAAAACCTGGAGAGCGAGCAGAGGTCTTCAGTGAGCATTCCCTTTCCCCAGAAATAAAGTTTCCCAGAAATCCGACTGGTTGCCTGAGAGCAGCACAGGCCTGTTTCTCTCTGGCTCTCTGGAGAAGGGGAGGGAACCCTGCACCGCAGGCGACCAGGGCCCCATCCCGCTATTCCTGTGCTCCCCCAGGACCAGCCTCCCCTGGCACAGCCCTGCAGGGTGCCCCCGTTTCAACCTCAGAAGCAGAACTTCTAAGCTTCTCCCCACTCTTGCTCCCGGACGGCATCTATGAGCTACACTTTGGATCAAAACCACTCCTGCTCATTCACATTCTTGGAGAGAAAGGAGAGTTCTGTCTGTGTGCGCTTGTGCGCGTGTGTCCGTCTCCTCCAAATTACACAAGTTCAACATTTGTCCTAGGAAATGAAGAACAAAGCAGAAATCAAATAAGAACTCTAATCCCAGGCTGGGGGTGGGGGAGAGACTCTAACCTGTTTTTTTTTCCTCAAAAGAAAAATAGTTCTTTTTTGTGGGTTGCCTGGAAACGGAGAGGCTTCCAGCATCGGCAACAGCGCTCCCCCGGGCGGGCGGATTATCTTTCTGCTGAGCCTGCTGAACCATTATTTATCACCTGCCAAGATTGATTACTCACCCTGGGACAATGACAGCCCTTCCTTTCCCCTGTTAATTACTGTCATCATTAATATCCATGTCACTAATTAGTATTCATTCACATTGAAACTCCTTCCTCGCTATCATATCCGCTCCCCCCTTCCCCCCACCCGAGACTTCAGCACTATTGTCTAGATTTCTACCCTCTTGCTTTTCCGTGCTCAGCGTCTAGGTTAATTGTTCTCCCTGAGTCCACCGGGCTCTGGTTTGCATTCACAGCGCTGAAGGATCCCACTGAAGCACTTCGTTTTGGTAAAGAAGGGAAAGTCACAAAAGCCTCTTCCTTTTTACCTACTAATGCAGGGGACACGGACCTGGGTTTCTTGTCCCTGGTGCGGCCACCGTCACAGTCAGGGTCTTCATCTGGGGACTGGGGTGACTGTCCTCAAGCCCTGGTGAGGGCCGAGCTGCACCCCCTGCCCGTCCTGGGTCCCTGCCCGCGGGCTGCTGCACTAGTGACCTCCCCATTGTCCTCACCGAGGCCGACCTGCATGATGGACTTAAGCAAGCGTCACAATGCGTCCACGTCCAGGTTGTGGACACCCCCCCCCCCCTTCTCTTGAGCGTGGGCTACTTGAGGCTTCCTCGGACGAACCCAGGCGGGGCCAGCCTCCTGGCAGGAAGTAAATGGCGCATGTTGAGCCCCAGGAACAAGTAAGGGAGAGAAATCTGTCAAAATATTATGCCCTTTAAAAGACCTACAATTATTACACTGCGGAATCAGGCGAGAAGAGTTCAAATATCCGTCAGGAGAAAGCATTTTTCTTTTTTCTCTTTCCTTTCTTCCTTTTTTCCTCTGGCCCCCAATCATTCTTCCTGTCCTATTCTAAAAAGAATTCGGAGCAGATTATTTTTCTGTTCTCTCTCAAATTAATTGTTGCCCTTTGTTCCCGCTGGTGGATTCTGGTTCTTATTTTGGTCAAGATGCCCTGCCAAGGACTTGAAGCTGATATCAGAACTTTAGGAACAAACGCAGAATAGCTCTACTCTTTATCCCCACAGGTTCTAAAACACTTGGCTGAAAGTTACTTTTTGAGGCTCATATACCAACATATAAGCCAGGCATATCCATGAACTACATCAGAGGGCACCTGAAACTCTTCTCCACAACACGCGTGATTTGTTAGTATATTTAAGTATATATTTATCAGACTTAGGTATGCCTTATGTTTCTATATGCGCTATAGGTACGTATTTCAATTATGTCTTTTATATATAATTATGTGTATTGGAGGGCTGTTTGGACACAACTCAAAACTTCTCTAGTAGGAGACTGAATAATTACGGCTCATTGATACAACAAGTATCTATTGAACACCTAGTGTTTTAATGAAAAAGCATATCAAGAACAGTGTATTGTAAAATGACCTTTTTACAATAGAAAATATTGTATTTGCATTTGTATTCTATTAATTACATATGTATAGATATATACAGACACTGAGAAGAAAAGTTCTGGAAGAATATTTATTTTTGAGAGAGAGAGTGCAAGCGACAGAGGAGTAGGGGGGGGGACAGAAGATCTGAGGTGGACTCCATGCTGATAGCTGAGAGCCCAATGCGGGACTCGAACTCACGTTAGAACCGTGAGATCATGACTTGAGAAATGTTGGACGCTTAACTGCCTGAGCCACCCAGGAGACCCTGGAAGAATATTTAAACTGTTAACTTTAGGTTATCTTGGAGAGAGTGGAGGGTCCAATTATGGAAAATTTCTATTCTTTACATTTCCTTATTGTTTGGAATTCATAGAACGATAATATATTGCTTTTGCGCTGAGAAAAATCCTTTTCATTGTAGAGTTCAGAGAGGGAAGTGCTGACCTCCTTCGGAGACTGCAGTGGGGAGGCTGGGGGATGGGGTTGCTGACACACAGTGGAGAGGGTAAGGGGAGCTCTGAACCCTCCTGCTGCTCCCAGGCCCTGGCCGTGGGCATTTTCTGCTCCCTAGGGAAGGGGCAGAGAAGAATGAAGGCGTGACTCACAAAACTGCCTCTCTCCAGAGGAATAAGGAATGGGAGGCTCACTCCTAAGCCTCAAGTTGGTCATTCCCTCTGGACCGTGGGCCAACCCCAGAGCCTTCTGCAGGCTCTAACAGGGCTGCTCACCATAGTCCTAGACTAAGAGTGACCATCTGCACCCCTCAATATAAACTAGATTTGAGTAAGCTTGTGAGACCTTCCAATATTTTAGGGAGTTCTAGTTCTGGTTTGGGGGAGATCGTTATTATAGAAGGGTTCTGTTCTGATCTTTGTCCTCATGTGTTTTAAGTGCCCCCAAAGATCAAGGGCTAAGTTAGAACCTAAAGAGACCCTACTCAGAAACGCTTCTCCCATTCTTCCCAAGATATTGTCATCAACCTGAGCCCAAACTAGATTATGCAAACTTGATAAAAGACTGGTTCCAGTCACCTGCAAATTTCCACTTACGTGAAACTTGGTCGCTTATAAATCACAGTACCGGTAACTGAAGCCATCCATAACCTACTTGTCAGTCCTCATCACTGGGGAACGACACCTTCATTTGAATAATCTGCTTCTGGATCCCAACAAAAGATAAGATGGTTCCTGCCGTGAGTGACCTCCTGCTACTCCTCAGTCAAGGTTATGACTTCTCACATTCCTGCCAAGGTCTCTGCTGCACCTGTGAGCGAGGAGGTAGCTTTGTGCTGCTTTATCACGTAGGAGCCATACGCAGGCCAACATTCATGAAGGAGGGAGACATTCCCCGGGGCCCATCGTGCACAAGGCCAGAGCGGGGCCCTTGACCCTGTAATCACATATTGTCCTGACAATTATTGTGTATAGTATAATAACTAATATACCCATTTTAAAGATGAGGTCTAGAGAGGCCCAAAGCCACATACCTATAAGAACCAAGTCTGGAATCCAGGCAAACTCATGTCCACTACGTCATTCTGCTTCTCTTATTTCTGAATAACTTTCTAAATAGTACTCGGAAGAATAACTGGGAAAGTAATACTCTATGCTCATTTTTTGCCCCCTGAAGCAGCGACATTAATTTCATGGTAATAGTAATTACTACCAATATTAGCTAGTGAGTTAATAATTCATTGAGCACTTTCTATATTCCAGGCTTTGGAATGACCCTACTATAATAATCCCATGGGGGCACCTGGGTGGCTCAGTCGGTTAAGTGTCCGACTTTGGTTCAGGTCATGATCTCATGGTCATGAGTTTGAGCCCCATGTCAGGCTCTGTGCTGACAGCTCAGAGCCTGGAGCCTGCTTCGGATTCTGTGTCTCCCTCTTTCCTTGCCCTTCCCCTGCTCATGCTCTGTTTCTCTCCACTCTCTTGAAAATAAACAAACATTCGAAAAATTTTTAAAAAATCCCATGATGTAAGTAGATTATTATCTTTATTTTGCAGATGAATGGAAGGACACTCTAAGTAGGGCAGTCTTCATAGTTTTAGACCTTTCTTTTTTTTAGTTAAAAAAAAAAAAACCCTACAAAATACAACAGTTGGCTAGCAGAGAAAGCTGACCTTACTTAAGAGGAGATGTTGAACTTTAGGGTTTTGGAGGGTGGGCATGCCGAATAGCTGGCAGGAAGACTGAAAGGGACTCCGGGGGAAGAACTGTGTGCCATGACAAGTTCAAAATGCCATTAGACTCCTCAAAGGAGCAGTGTTTGGTCAACGGGCTTGAGTTTTTCCAAGGAAAAGCGTGACAAATTCCACAGACATGCTTGCTTACCAAGCCTACGAAGCAATAAAACAGTGTTTGTAAAGTCAGACTTGAGTTCGGCTCATGCTGTGTCATTTACAAACTGTGTGACCCTAGGCAGGTCCCTCAAACACCCCCCACCCCAACGTCATTTCTTCATGGGTTGATGGGGGAGGGGAAATGGTGCCTACTTAGAGGGTAAAGTAAGTTTGTGTCTACAAAACCTGGTCCACGGTTTTGCTGGAATGGTCTGTTGATTTTCAGTTCACCTACCTGCTCTGTGCCTTCATTTCCTGAGATGGAAACGTGGGCAATGATCGATCTGCTGTGGAGGCTCTAGAGATTAAAGGGAGTTCCGAACGAGCCATGCCAGCGCGGTGCCCGGTACGGAGTACGCATTAGCGCACATTAGCTATGGACAGTGTCTGTGTTTTAGGGACCTTGTATCGGAGCCAAGAGTCTAATCAAGTCATCTACATGCCCGGAAGAAGCAACGGCAACTTGGAATTTTTGTGTGATGTGCCTGATGTTTTTCTGTTTGCCTTAGAGAATCTCAAGACGTCTTCTGAGGCTTTTGGGAAGGAGTTTGCTGATGGATAGCTTGTCGGACGGGAGGGGCAACGAACGAGGTAGCTGCAGTGGGCAAGCCCTAGGAGCCTGACCTCCATGGCCCCATGCCTGGCCCTGTTCCTGCAGTAAGGCACGTGCCATTTCTGGGCACGGTGGGTGGAAGGTCGAGCAGGTGGCCTTGATGCACTGCGATTCGGTCCAGCATAACAAGCCGTGTGCGCCGGTCCCCGACGTCCCAACATCCTCCTGCTCTCCCTCCTCTCCCCTTCTGCCTCATGGACTGCTCTTCCACTCCCAGAATGCACCACGCTCCATCCCACTGCAGGGCATTTGCATAAGCTATTCCCTGGGCCAGTAATGTTCCCTTCTTTCTCCACTCCAGCTCTGTCTCCAGTTGACTCTGGCACGTCCTTCGGTTCTAACTTCCTCAGGAACGCCTTCACCAATCTCCAGACCAGGCCGAGCGAGCCCTTTGGCTGTCCTTTGCAGAGAATGGGGCCCCTTCTCTTTGGAGCACTTCTCTCCACTTGGAATTAGATATGCAGGATGTGGCTGTTTGATCGACATGTGCCCCCCCCCGTATTAGTTTCGGGGGGCCTCTGTAACAAAGCCCCACAAAGAGAGCAGCTCAAATAGCAGAAATTTATTGACTCACAGGTCTGGTGGCCAGAAACCTGAGACGGACGTGTTGGCAGTGTGGGTTCATCCGAGGGCGGGGAGGAAGGGTAAGTTCCAGGTCTCTCTCTCACGTCTGCAGGTCTGCTGGGCTTTGGTGTTCGGAGGCCTGCAAATGATTCACCCCGATCTCTGCATTAGCACCCATCAGAGAGTGTTACAAATGTTCTGGGGGCTGCTGAGCATTCTGGGGAGGGCCGGAGGCATCTGGGCTGTATTGCCTTCTGGTGATGTCTAACGGTCGTCTCGTTTGTGCAAATTTGAATCTGAAATGTGGTTCATGGACACGTGAATTTATACTGAAGTTAATGTGTGCGGCTGAGACTTTCTTGAGATGAGGTACCTTCATCTTCACACGGCCCTCTCCCTGCACGCATGCCTCTTTGTCCAACTTTTCCTTTTTAGATGGACGCCTGTCATAACGGATTAGAACCGCCCCCCCTCACTAATTCATGTTAACTCATGACCTCTGAAAGAACCCTGTGTCCAAGCAAGGTCACATTCTGAGGTAGTGCAGGTTAAAACTTCAACCTCCGAACTTTTGGGAAGACACAGGTCAGCTCCTAACACCCCGCTACACCACTGCTCTGAGACAGCAGGACTCTGTTCCACGGTCCCCTCTCCGGTACCATGCAAACCCTTGGCCTGGAGCTGGGGTTTAATAAAGGCTCACCCGGCAACACTTATACGCAAATATACATCCTATAGTATGTAGCCAATCATATGTGCATAATCATCACGCTGTAGATTTTCCTCTCAATGTTTGTGGCCCAGGAAACCTCATCCCACACCAGCACCAAGCGCGGGTGGGCATTTTGCAGCCACTGCTTTACATGAAAGTTTCGGGGGGTTTCCATCCATTGACTCTGTTATCTTTCGACACTCCTATCTTCTCTTGTACAAAGAAAGCTCAACAGATGAATGCTTTTAAAAGTATTAGGCAGCAGTCCAAAGCCTTCTTCTTTGCTCTATGCGACGCTGGCTGTCACTGGAAGAGGACGGGGAGTGCAGGAAAAGCAAAGTGCTCCCTCCACTGAAGTTCAAACTCCCGTTCGCTGGCTTTGACCCAGCACGTGATACTCCCTTCTTCACGGAGGGCGGGGGGGGGGGGGGGCGGCTTCTGCAGAGCCTGACTTGTTTTCGAACAGGTTGGAGGAATTTAATCCAGACACACCAAATAAAATTTTGAACCCAGTGATCCCCAAGCCTCACCACTGTATTCCCTCCTAAACCAGGGCCTGTCGGAGCCACCTCCCTGGGGTGTCCTTCCAGGCCAGGCAAATCGGCTCGACGACCTTCATGAGCCTGTGACGAGTGCGCCCCTCAGCGACCCCGGACCTACGTGCAGGAAAGATGACCAGCTGCTGGGAACCCCCTGGGGGCCCTTCTCCCCTCCTCCCCTAGCCCTCCCTCCCCAGCCCAGCCTCCCCACTCAGATTCTGCGTCTCCCCATTCTCTGAAATTTAAAGCTTCCCCGTGCACTATGAAAAATAATAGGGGGCAGGAGACCAGGCGAGGTTATTACCAGCTCATAAATCAACCAGGAGGCTCTGAGGGTTGCGGCGAGGTGTCTGAGACGGGCCCCCTGGTTTGTTATCTCACCCGAGCCCCCACGACTGATTCATAACCTCATAACCCTCCTGCGTCCCAGTCCCCAGCCTTATATCTAATTGTCAGCAGCCGAGTACATGATTTGCAAGAGGATGCGGTGGCGGCAGGCACGGGGGTGGAGGAGAGATTAGTTTTGTCAATCAAAAGCGTCCAGGGGAGGTAGGGAGTGCTCAGGATTTAGCGTCACAATCAGCTTATTAAAGAGAAGGCCGAACGTGGCTACACTGATGGGGCCTCAGTGCAGGGAAATGGAGGACAAGGCCACTGGGGGGGGGGTAGCCTCTGTTCCCTGAGGGTGGTGGCCTTCCTCTCAATCCGACGGCAGGAACGGTGGGCCAACAGACTCGAGGCTCCAGGGGAGAAGTGAGCTCATGCCAGGCATTCAGCAGCACCCATCAGAGAGTGTTACGAATGTTCTGGGAACTGCTCAGCGTTCCAGGGAGGGCTGGAGGGGCCCCTGTGACCAGAAGGCGTCTGGGCTGTATTGCCTTCCAGTGCTAATGGTCATCTCATTTGGGCGAATTCAAATCCGAAACATGGTTCACGGACACGTGAATTTGTATTGAAGTTAATTTGTGCAGCTGAGGCCTTCTTGAGGGCAGCAGGAAAGGAGAGCCTTTATGAGGCCCGGGTCTGCAGGCTGCAGTCACTTACCAGGAATTTGATCCGTCCAGCCACACTGCAATAGCAAAGATACGGATCCAATTCCACGGCACGTGTTAAGGTTTCAGGTCTGCAAAGTGCCCTGGACATCTGACCCGCCACCTCAGGATGGGCGAGGCACGCATAGCAGGGAGTGTGAGCAAGCCGGGGTTGAAGCAGAGTCTGGGACACACAGGACTGTGAGCAAAGATTTTACAGTTTTGCATTAATTCCAGGTTCCCCTGGAACCTGCCTCTGGACTCTGTCGGAGAGCAGCTCCGGCGTGGTGGAGCGAACTTTTATAATCAGACAGACCTGGGGCGCCTGGGTGGCTCAGTCGGTTGAGCGTCCGACTTTGGCTCATGTCATGATCTCACGGTTCATGGGCCTGAGCCTCCTGTCGGGCTCTGTGCTGCCAATTCAGAGCCTGAAGACTGCTTTGGATTCTTGGTCTCCCCTTCTCTCTGCCCCTCCCCAGCTTGTGCTCTGTCTCTCTCTCTCAAAAATAAATAAACATTTAAAAAAAATTTTTTATGATCAGACAGACCCAGTTCAAGGCCTGGCTCTGCCCCTTGCTAGAGGATCCCCTGGGATGAGTTATCCCACCACTTGGAGCCCCAGTTTACCCACCTGCAAAGTGGGGTCAATCGCAGACTCTACCTGACATTCTGTTACTATTATTAAAATGAGGAAATAGAATAGACACCAACCAACTCTACTTCTCACCTACAGCCAACACAGACCTCTCCATCTGCCCAAACTGAAATCCGGAGCTGGTCTCCCATGGGAAGATCTCCAGCCTGGAACCAAGCCTCCTCCCCTGTTCCTCCCCAGGCCTGTGTTACAGGCCTTCCAGAGAGTTCACAGCTGGTTCTTATGGGGCTCTTCCAAGCTCCTCTGTTTCGTTCAGATGGACGAGGCCATCTTTTCCAACCTGATCTGGGGTCTTCTCTATCAGCGGGGGATTCCTTCCAGATCCACTCCTAGTCCTTGAGGCAAAACCTCAGGAGGACCCCTCGGAGACTCTACCCCAGCCCCAGCCAAGCCCTAACCTGGCTTCTCCCGCAGGAGCAGCTAGGAGGTGAGTGGCCTGGGAGTGAATCCAGCTTCTCCCTTCCCCCAGCTGGGAGACCTGGCGGATGTGCCCTTCCCTTTGTAAGTTTCAGTTTCTATACGATACGATAGAAGCACAGTCTGAGAAGGCAGGCATGAGCTTGCAAAAGCTCCCGCCCTGTGCCCTTCAACGCAGAGCGAACGATGAGTCGACTTTACTGTTATTATTATTGCTGTTATTGTGACTGGAACATTTCACTCACTCACCTGCAGCGAGGAATAAAACGGCTGTCCTCAAACAAGAAGGGGCGCCAGTGTGCCTGCAGAGACTCTGACTGGAGGATCGTGGGGTGCCCTGGGGCCACAGACAGGCGTGTGCCATTCCGGCTGACCTGCTGCCAGGAAGCAGTATTTGGGAACAGCAGGAAACAGCGAGAAGAGACTGGAGGAGGGGGAGTCTTGGAGGCGGAGCCAAGGACTTCCACAGCAGCCTGAAGCAACCCACTAATGGCACCCTGGGACACCTAATGTTTATATCGAGGTCAAGGTGGATTAACCGAAAGTCTCTGTGAAAGGGAAGAGTACGTAGGAGGGCAAAATGTCACCAGCATGCTCTGGTATCATCTATGCGCAAAGCACCGTAGCCAGACACCAAGGGCTATGATTCAAGCATGAATCAGCACAAAGAATCGGGCTTAAGAGCTAAAGGGAAATGATCTCAGGGTTGCTGAGGAATGATCTCGTGTGTTCCCAGCATCAGGATGCTGGCCTTTCCCTCCCTTCTGCTCTCAACCTGAGCCTCGTGGCCTCTGCCAGCATTACCGTGAACGCTGCCAGGTCAGTCTGGAGCCCCTACGACTCCACTGCCAGTGAGGCTCCCCCAAACCCAGAAGAAGAGTGGTGCCCCCACTGTTTCCTTGCCTCCTCATCTTTCAGGGGAGGGCCAGTGGCTCTGGGTTCTCTCGGAACTGCTGCCATCTTGCCTCCCCAGGCCCCCTCCCCTTTGACTCTGTCTGGATTGACAGCCTTGAGTGCCGAGGCCAGAGAGCTAGGCTGTCCGAGGCTGGCGAGGAGTTGACGCAAAACAGAAGCAGTGGCAGGAATGACGGGAGCTAATTGGAGGCCTGTGTGTCCTGACCTTGCTGAGGACTGGCCGGGGCCCTGGATAATGAGGAGGCCGGCAGAATGGCACCCGCTGCCCGGTCGTCAGTGAGAATACCGTATGATTTCACTCATATGTGGAATTTAAGAAACAAAACAGATGAACATATGGAAGGTGGGGGGAAGAGAAGAGGGGGAAACCCTCAGCCTCTCGTTCCAGCTCCATCCCTCCCTTCGCCACCCCCCACCTGCTCCCGGTGGTTGCACGTCCCCTGTCAGCACGATGCTGTACACCTGTGTGCGTCCACAGCCATCCACACCATGCCCACACACGGAGCCGACACACACCCATTCACACGTGTCCTCACACTCACACTCACACACACGGACCCCCTCATATGTCACAGCCATCTCATTGCTTCTGTAATATGTTCCCAACCCTACGATCCTGACAAATGACAAAAAGAAGTTGAGGCTAGAACCCATTTCGAGGAGAGAACTGCTTTTCCGTGTTAGAAACCCAAGGACCACAGGGTAGAGGCCGTATCTCAGTACCACTCGTGTGATCAGCCGGAGAGGAAAACAGAGGGGCTGAACCCGGCGCACAGACTGCATTCATCTCCAAGATGTGGAACACGTTTTCTCTTTTCTTTTCTTTTTTTTTTTTAACGTTTATTTACTTTCCAGAGACAGAGTGTGAGCAGGGGAGGGGCAGAGAGAGAGAGAGAGAGAGGCAGACACAGAATCTGAAGCAGGCTCCAGGCTCTGAGCCGTCAGCACAGAGCCCGATGCGGGGCTCGAACTCACAGACCGTGAGATCATGAGCTGAGCTGAAGTCGGCCGCTTAACCGACTGAGCCACCCAGGCACCCCATCTCTTTTAAGCTTCTAGATGATTTTGGTCCTCCGTGGTTAGGTGATGCCACGCTCACAAGTGTAGCCACTACTGTCTTGGAGCTGAGGGCAGTGTGTGGGGATATCGGATGGGAAAAGGAAGGCCAGAAAGGAAAGCACAAGTGCCGTCCTCTCCGGCAGGCGTGGTGACGGGAGAAAGCGAGGTCATGTGGACGCTATGCCAGTGAGGTCCTGGAGGGGCGCTGGGGACCCTGGAAACACCGCAGGTGGGGGCGTGCAGGGAGGCGCTGTAGACAAAGGTAGAGTTGGGTTAAGGGATGGTGAAGCAGTCTGGAGTCAGGGCATCAGCTACAGAAGTTTCCCCCACTCGGTCCAATGGGACAGGAAGATGCAGCAGTTATGGAAACCCAGAGGGGGCGGTTGCTGTAGGACAGGGGGGCCGGACAGGAGCCATGGCCTTTAATTATTTATTTGTTCAAATATTTATTTGTTTTGGAGAGAGACAGCAAGCAAGCAGGGGAGAGGCAGAGAGAGAGAGACACAGAGAGAGAGAGAGAGAGAGAGACAGACAGACAGACAGACAGAGGATCTGTAGTGGTCTCTATGCTAACAGCACAGAGCCTGATGTGGGGCTCAAACTCAAGAACTGTGAGATCACAACCTGAGCCGAAGTCCGATGCTCAACCGACTGAGCCCCCCAGGCGCCCCTGGGAGCCATGGCCTTTAGGAGAATACAGCCACTATCAGACCGAGGTCTATGAGGAAACAAATGCTGTGACCTCTCCTCCTGCACACGGATGTCCTGCTGACGTCACCCAGGGGATGAATCCATCATACTCAGGGGGCAAGGGGGCACATCAAGGCCGCCCACAGCGACAGCCTCTGAGGATGCAGAGGGGGCGAGAAGGGTAGAGGGTGGCTCCGGAGGGACACAGGAAGAGGACCCAGCACAGAAGCGGAGGGGAGAAAGCGTTTATCATGCAGGCCTATCCAGAAAGTGTTATTCAGGCACATTTATTTCTTAGCACGCTTTCCTTTAGCGGAAGCCAGGGCTGGGGGATTTCGCTCTGATGTCCTGGTTCCCCAGTACGGAAACTTTACAGCTGTAAGGAGATGTAGTGCTCACAAGGGTGACACACATATCAGCCCTGACGTCACCGTCACGATACACCTGAGCCTTCCCTCAGAGCTCCCATTTCACAGCTGGGGCCTACTGGGTTCTTCATTCATTCATTCTAAAGAGCATCTGTTGAGCTCCTGCTGTGGCCCAGGCTGTCCTTCGTCTGAAGGTGAGCCCGCCTCCCCAGGCTCTGACCTTCAGAGAGGAGTCAGACCATCAAGGAGCCAGCCACACGAAGACGACAACAGACCGGTGTGATAAAACGGAACGGGGTGAGGGGGGAGTCTGACCGCGGGGCATGGAGCCTGGGAAGTGAGCAGGATGGCATTTACCCCGCAGGCTGGAGCAGCAGGCAGGACGGCTCGTGTGAGTATTCGGAGGAAGAGCAGTGGCGTGGAGACCCCCGGGTGGGACCAGGCGAAGGGCAGGCATATGGGACTGGAGACAGGAGTCTGGAGATGCAGGCCAGGCTGGAGCTGAGACCCGAGGGGGTGGGGCCACCACACCTCGGGAAGCGTGGGGAGGGCCCCGGGGTAGGTTTTCATTTATTTTATGTATTTATGTATGTATTTTAAATGTTACATTCGTTTCAGGTGTACAACATAGGCGTACAGGTGATGCTGTGCTCACACGTGTAGCCACTACTGCCACCGTACAACACTATTACAGTACCACTGACTATACTCCCTCTGCTGTGCCTTATAGCCCTGTGACACCTTCCTTCCCTAACTGCAAGCCTGTATCTCTCACAAACATCATGGAGGTTCCTCAACAACTTAAAAATAAAAATATCACAGGATCCAATAATTCTACTACTGGGTATTTATCCAAAGAAAACAGAAACACTAATCTGAAAAGGTATACGCACCCTTATGTTTACTGCAGTGTTATTTACAAGAGCCAATATATGGGAGTGTCTATCCATAAACAAACAGATAAAGAAGATGTGGTGTGTATATCCAATGGAATATTACATGGCTGTAAAAAAGGATGAGACCTTTTCAAAGATGGCTTTGGCTGCGGGGAGGGAGGGACTGTGGAATGACAGGGGCCGAAGCAGGGAGACCAGGTAGCCATTTTCAATAGGTTGGGGGAATCCAATGCTGGGTGGGCTCCATGGTGGCAGCGGGTTGAGAGAAGCAGGCGGGGCTCTGGTCTACCTTGGAGGCAGTAGAGGCTCCTGGTCTTCTCTACAGGACAGGACAGGACATGGAGTCGGAGAGCAAGCGGAGTCAGGATGGACTCCCAGGTCTCCAGCTGAACTAATTGCATGCATGGTGGAGTTTAGACTAACTGAGATACAGAAGCAGGTTGAGGAGGAAGCTTGGGCTCACTTGTTGGCCATGTCCTGTCTGAGATTTATATTATAGGAGCCATCGGGTGGAGATGTCAAGTTGGTCGTTGGACAAATGAGTCTGGATTTTCAGGGGGAGAGCAGGCTGGAGATACTATTTGGGAGTGATTGGTGTGTAGGAATTCACCTCAAGCAGAGAGGCTGGATGAGGTCACCCATGGAGAAAGTGTAGACGAGAAGCACATTGGAACGGTGCCCTTGGCCTGCAAATGGTGCAGCTGGCAGGGGACGCAAGCCTGTCCTTCCTCGATCTGAAATGCCTTCCGTTACTCTGAATGCCCAGGCTTCTCTCTCCTGTGACTGATCCTGTGATCATCACGCTCCATTCCCTTTCTTGAGAGAGGACAGGAGAAATGAGCTCCAACACCAGATCTTCTCTGCCAGCCTCCACCAGAACCTGCTGTCAGAGCCCTCTCTTGCTTGTGCCTCGAATCGGGGAACTCTCCACCCTTTACCACCATTTTACAGCCCCTAACAGCTCTGTCCGGTGACCATGCCAAAGAGACAGTTAAGGATTTCTGTGCTGTCTTCTGATTTGCAACAAGTTTAAACTTGTTTTCTGACTTTTCTAACACTAAATTATAGCAGACTCCCTGAAAGCATCCCGTGCGATTCTGGAGCTGGCCTGTGACCGAGCACGGCTGTGTGAACACTGCCTCCGAGCGGACACAGTCGCTGGGCTCAGAGGTGACTGCCAGTTCCAGAGCCTGCCTGTGTCAGAAGACTTTGGGGTGGAATGGTGTCGGGAGTGAGGCGTCGTTCTAATGTACAGGCCTCGTTTCCTACCCATGAACTCCAGGCAGCGAGAAGCTGGCTTTTGTTTAGAGGAGATGCTGAGAATATTCCCGAATGGAGAAACCCTGCAACTACCTAGGAACGAAGAAGTATGAAACTGATCCTGAGTTTATTCCTCCTGCGCCGTTTCCTCGTCACCACCCTGCCCCCAGCGCTGGCTGCTTCCAAAATGGAATAGATCTCAGGTGGTGAATAATTAAAGATATTGCTAGAATTAATAAGGAGAATACAACAGGATCCAGGTGATGATTGGGGAGAGCTCTATGAGGAGTCGTTGGCCAAGGATCGCTCCTGTAAGTGATCACAGAATTTAGCTTATGATTCCTGGAAATAAAATGATAAAGTCAGCTGCACTCATTTGTTGGTCTGTCTTCTCCGTTGATGTATCTGAGGGTCCTGAAGGAGAGAGACCCCCTCTCCCTCCTCCCCCCCGCCCCCGTCTCCTCGGCTCTGCCTCCCTGACTCACTGCCCAGAGCACATCATGGATTTTCAATAAACATCCGACGAATATATTACAGAATGTTGGCCAAAATCGATGATTTGCATTTTGGCGTAGCTAATAACTATGCTGTGTTTCCTTCCAGATGTTGGTTTTGATAGGGTCAGTCACTTCTTAGGGCCGCTTCTGAATCTTGAGAGTAAGGCAGGCCAGATCTTTGGTGTGGAAAGTTACCTTGCTGTCGACTGTAGATTATTTCTGTGTATGTTAAAGAAGAGGGGGTGGTGCCTGGGTGGCTCAGTTGGTTAAGCGGCTGACTTTGGCTCAGGTCATGATCTTACAGTCTGTGAGTTCGAGCCCCACATCAGGCTCTGTGCGAGCCTGCCTCAGATTCTGTGCCTGCTTCTCTCTCTCTGCCCTTCCCCTGCTCACGCTCTGTCTCTCTGTCTCTCAAAAATAAACAAACATTAAAAAAATTTGAAAAAAAAAAAAAAAAAGAAGAGGGGGCCCGACACAAGGTCCTATGCTGAGTTATTCAGGACCGGCACTCTTGCCCACCCTGATTCTCTGGGCACCATTATCATAAAATATGGTCAAAGCTTGGATAGAATTGTTAAAAGCCCCGATTAATATCGAGGTTGTGCGGCTCAGCCTACAGGCAGAACTAAAGGCTGGTGTCTGATCACTACGTGGCAACGACGCTGTCCACTTTTCTAAAACATTTTCTTGGCAGTGGTCGTACCCGCGCTGATGGAAAGGTAGTAGATTGAGAGATCCAGGCTTGAAATTTATTAAGTAGAGACTTGTGTATAGTTTTGAGGGACTGAGATTGGGTTCGGCTGCACATTCCAGAAAAAGAATAAAACAAACAAAATGATAGTGACTTAGCCAAGACAGAAGTATATTTGATAGAGGAGGCCAGGATGTGGTGGTTCTATGGGTCCTTGGGAATCCATGCATTAATGTTTCTCTTCCACCCTCCCGGTGCCTGGCTTCCATTCCCCAAAGCCATTTGATGGTTCAGAATGTCTGCCAAAGCACCAGGCATCACATCCCAGCTTCCGGCAGGAGGAAGAGGAGGGCATAAGAACTACAAAGTGCCTGTCCCGGTTGAGACGCCCCCTTCAAGCACATTTTCCGGGAGTCCCTTACTCTATTTATACATTGCGAAACACTGAGTAATGGCTCCAAAGATGCCCATGTCCAAATCCCTGGAACTGTGACTATCTACCTTACATGGCAAAAAGGACTTTGCAGATATGATTAAATTAGGGCGCTCAAGATGGAGAGATTCCTGAAGTATCCAGGTGGGACCAGTGTAATCACAAGGATCTTTATAAGACAGGTAGGGGGTGTCAGGGAGAGGGGAGATATGATGACAGAAGCAAAGGGCTGTGTGTGTGCAGAGAGAGAGAGAGAGAGAGAGAGAGAACAAGAGCATGAGAGCAAGAGAGGAGACAGAAAGAGAGAACGGAATTCTAGCTAGCTGCCGGCTTTCAAGATAGAGGAAAAGACTATGAACCAAGGAATGCAGGAAGCCCCTGAAAGCTGGAAAAGGTGAGAAATCACATTTTCTCTTAGAGCATCCAGAAGGAACATAGTTCTGCCAGTAGCTCAATTTTAGCCGTCTAAGACCCCTGTCAGACTCCTAACCTCCAGAACTATAATACATCTGTAGTGTATTAAGCCACCGAATTTGCGGTAATTTATTGCAGCTGCAATAGGAAACCATCCACATCGTTGCCCAGAACTCAGTCACTGCCCACATCTCGCTGTAAGGGAAGCCGGGAAATAGTCTTTGACTCTGGACAACAGTGTGCTGAGCCACAAATGGGCCTTTTTTACTACGGAGGGAAGGAAAAATGGGTCGTGGGGTCAGGAACAGCAGACATCCAGGTGGGGCTGTTACACAAACAGAAGGCTCTCTACATTTAGGAGACAAGAAAAGCATTCTTCTCAAAACAGAATGGGCAACGCTTTGAATCTATATTGAGGAAATATACCTAAGAAGGTAGCATAAAACCTTGAGAAGTATTGTGGCAACTGATGAAGAAAAGGCCTCAAGTAATTCCTTTGGCAGAACATTTTCTTTTATGCCTATTTTAGTCGAAATAATCAGATGTGCCGATGGTCCGTGGGATTGTCTGAGCCCAGCTGGGAAGTCTGCAGCCTACAACAGGACTTTGAATTTGAGAGAAATAGCTCACTCAGTTATCAGTATGACTTTTGGTCTCCCAAATTTCTCTTGTTAATATCAGGCCATGAGTAACTATAGCCTGAAATCTACTTCCTCTCTAGTCCCAGGTAGCTGCCAGGGCTGACACAGAAATTACAGGTAGATCATCAAAAAGGACATGGAAAAATATAGTTAGTACATCACAGATGCTCGGGAGATTTCTTTTTTGAATGACAGAAGGAGTAAGTGAGCAGGCGAGTAAACATATACACTGAATGAATTTCAGGATGGTCTCATTCTCTCAGTCAACAGGAGAGGCTTCTAGGTTGTAGGATTAAGTTACTACTGGGTTCAAAGCCTGCTAAGGCGTTCCTATGCTCCCGGGGCTTACAATCCCAGGGGGATGATGGACAAGTAAACACACTATTGTTCTTCAACACCTTGAGTGCACTGACAGATAAATTTGCAGGAACCAACCTAGGAACATGGAAAGGGCACTTACATCAGCCCTGGCTTCCAGGAACACTTCGCTGAAGGTGGCGCTTGAATTGAATCTTAGAGGACGAGTTGGAATGAGGCCAGTAGGAGGATGGCACTCCAGCATCATACGCAAAGCCAGAGAATCAGCAAACATTGAAATAGTGCTTACTGGATGTTGGGGACTGCCGCAAGCACTTTACATAAATTAACTCATTTATATGCAAAGAAGCCCTTTGGAGCAGGTACTGTCATTATCCTGGTTTTACAGATGGAGGAAGTGAGGCAGAGAGAGGTTAGGTAACTTGCTGAGGTCACATGGTCTGTGAAGCTGGGATTTGAACCTACACACTTTGGGTCCAGAATCCAGGTTATAGTCCATCAGTCATAGCCTGACTCCAGGGAAGAGTATGACTAAGGAGGCAAACAAAGCCGGAACTTGATAGCCACAGTGAACCATTACGGGTGAGGTTCTTCTAAAGCCTGCTTAAGAAACAGAGGTACTTGAACCAGGGAGAAATGAAGACTTCTCTTCTGCCCACCTGGAGGAGGTGGGGCGGACGGGAGCAAGGACCAGGTGAGATCCTCGGGGATGTGTGAGGAGGCTACCACAGCGAGGGAGGAATAATGTTTTCTGATACAGACTGAAGATTAGAAATAGATCTGGTTAAGGCAATGATGCCAGGTCTCTTCCATGATATTTACTCTTTACTTTTCTCTCATGCATTATAGCCACGAAGGCAGCTCAGAGGTCGCCTTGCTTGTGACATGTCTTTATCCCTGGAAGGTGAGGACAGAGAGGCTCCCTGCCTCTTTAAATGACATCTCTCACTCCCTCAGATCATGTAGTTGCCAGAACAGAACCTGCCACTGATGAAGACTAGGAAACCAGCCTTGAGACGAGGCAATTGGATAACGTCCACCGGGATCGCTAAGGCCAAGTGCAAGAGCAAACCAGAGGCAGACAGAACACATAATCTGAAACCACTGAAAACAGGGACATTCAGAAAACGGTGATAAGAACCAGAGTGGATGTCATGAAAAACCAGCATTTGGGAGTCAAAGATCACAGAGAAATGGGAGGCCCAGACACAACATCAGCCTGGCAAAGATTCAGGGGAGTAGATATGCCAGAATCACAGTAGAGGGTGCGGAAGATATAAATTAAAAATTCAGAAGCATGGTAACCGACCTGTCCCTCCAACCCTACTCCCTTCCTGAACCCTCTCTTGCAAGTAGAGAAGCAACAGCCTTGACTATAAAGAGCAGAAACAACGGGGTGATTGTGAAGATTGCAGATTTGGGGGGGCCTATCCCCAAAAGGCACGTGGTAAGCCCTGATATCTGCATTTAAAAAAAATCCCTGGGGTGATCGTGGAACGGATGGTCCATGGTCCACTCTAAAGATTCTGGCTGCTGCAAAACATCAAGTCTCTTCTCTGCATGAAAGGTCCTTATTTCCATGCTTCCCAACGAGACTGCAAGATCCTAACGCATATGGGTTTTTCCTTGTAATTCCTTTCTACAGCACCTAGCAGCTGTGTAGTGTAAATGCTTAAATGTTGGCCGCACGCATGATGCGACACGTGCGTGTACATCATTCGGGCTGTCACCAGGGCTCCCGAACATCTCGCTCCAATCGGATGAAAGAGGACAACCAGCGGGGCAAGAATTAAGCAGAGCGGAACAAAGGGACGTGTCTTTTTGATTAAATACTATTTTCTGGGACCTGCAGACCACAGACACTAGGTGTCACAGGGCTTTAAAGTCGTGGTTCCCACCCACTTACGGGTGACCAGCATGTGGGGAAAATAGATCAAACCAATGACGTAGAAGAGCACAAAGGCAGAGACTACACATACTATGCCTAACTGCACGCTGACCCCCGGTCAGGAAAGAAAAAAGGCTGCTAGCCTTCAGGGTACTTTGAGAAGGTAGTGAGGGAGGCTTTGCAGGTGCCAGACACACACCAGGGCTCTCGGAGAGGACTAAATAATTCAGAGAAGGTGGCAATTTTGCTGAGTCAGGCTGAGGGCACCTCAGCCGGAGACCTTGGTTTGGGTGTGCAAGCCAAGACCTGTACAGAAAATAAAAGTGAGAGGGTGCCTTTCCTGTCTACCCTCACCTGCCTGTTGAAGAGGATTCTTCTAGCTTGGCTCTTGTCTTTTCCCCCAATCTCGACCCTCCTCCAGGGTCCTTGCAAAGCCACAATATTCCTGGGCTGTTGCCAATATGCATGAGGAGGAAAGTGGGAGAGTAACACCAAGAGGCAAGGTTAAGTAACTACTGGAAGGTTTTCATATTTTGGTTTGTTTAGGGTGGAGGTATTGGAGAAGAGATGGGCAGGGAAATGGTCCAGCACATGAGACAAGTAGGAGGAGAAAAGGAAGGGTTCTTTTATTTTTTATTTATTAAACAAAGTTTTAATGTTTATTTATTTTTGAGAGAGAGAGAGAGAGAGAGAGAGGCAGAGACAGGGGGACAGAGGATCCTTGCTGTCAGCACAGAGCCTGATACAAGGCTTCAACTCATCATCCGGGTTCTGATGAATGATATGTTTCACCCAAGCTCCCATCCATCCCCTTCCCCGACTTCTCTCTTTCAGGACCAGCTTCGACTGGTGGTCCTGAGTCTTTTCAGGACTCTCCTTCACGGACTTCTCCAAACCCTTCCGCTGGCGAACACCCGGCTCTCAAAAGCCAGACAACAGCCTCAGTAGAAGGCAGGAATTGGTTAACCAATCACTGACTCCCTTTTGTTTCCCAAGGGTACCCATGGGGCCTTCAACATGGACTTACCCTGCCACACTCAGTGTCGCCCTGCACACGTAGGAATCCCCGATTTAAACCTAATCATGCAGGGCAGTGTTTCTCAATGTGTGGTCCAAGCATGAGTATCACCCGGGAGCGTGTTAGAAACGCACATTCTCAGGACCCCACCCTCTTATGGAACCATCGACTCCAGCCATCTGTGTTCTAATGAGCTCTAGTCAAGCTGACAACCACTGATTTTGGAAAAAGTTTGGCAAGAGCGGACACCTTTTTACCAAGGCCATTGCTATTCTTGTTTCTAAAGGGTTGAAAGTGGTATGTGTTGTGCCCACTGGGTTTTCCACTTTTAGTGGAGACTTTAGTCAGAGATGAGATCTTACTGCAGCAAGAGGGCACTTCAGCTGTTACATGGGGTTTAATGAGCGGCTGCAGAAGCCAACATGAGTGGGCAATGGGAGTTACTTGACCATTGACAGAAGTTCTGCAGTGAATGCCTGCAGGCATCAGGAAGAGATTGATCCAGAGAGAGCCAAGAACGCTCAGGGGCCTCACTTTTGCCTTCCATTACTTCCAACATGAGGTGAGGGCTGGGAGCTAACAAATCCTGCTACGGTTCTCTCAAGAACAGTACTATTCCAGGTGAGGCTGAATCTTCCAGAGAGAAATAAGTCCTCCCCACTTCCATCCACCCATCCATCCTTCCACCCATCCATCCACCCATCCTTCCACCCATCCATCCACCCATCTATCCACCCATCCATCCATCCACTCTTCCTTCCATCCACCCATCCTTCCATCCATCCATCCATCCATCCATCCATCCATCCATCCATCCATCCATCCATCAATCCTTTTATCCAACTAACCCACAAATATGTATTGGATTCCCTGTAACTTGAGCTAGTAGAAATGTTTGGACCTGTTAATTCTTCCTCCTCCTTAGTCAGTGAGTAACCCCCAAGTGCCTCTGGTGTCCCATTATTTTTGTCTCATCTTGTTGCTTTGAGCTTCCTCTTCCCTTAATCAGCCCCCTCCTCCCCATGCACACACCTGGAACCTCCCTTCTCCAGCTCTATTGGTGAAAAAGCCTTCACCTAAGCACAGAAGGAGCCTCTAGCTCCTGGTCCACTTATTCCCCTGCAGCTGTTCGCAGTGCCTTTGTTCTGGCGCCACTCCCCTCCTCCCACCCATTCCCCCCACCTAATTTGGGGTGAGGAGAGAAAGTAGGCATCTTGCTTGCTCTCTGACTTCCCTTAGGACATTTCTTCTTTTTCTTACGTAACAATTCCTGATTATTTGAGACTTGCATATTCCACTAGGTTTCTCTCTATTTTTGTTAATTCTTCCTCATTCATGAATGACGGTGACACTATTTTATTTTCCACCCCAAATCCTGCTGTTATCGTTGGTGACAACATTATCCACATGGAGGACTCATTTAATATGTTGGCTTCTCCCCAGTGACCTTCAAAGTCAAATCATGTCCCTCTTCCTGTCTATAAATTGTGGGGAGACTCTGGTGGCATCAGAGCTGAGTAGAGTGACCAGGGTCTGGTCCCCAGAATGTAGAAAGCACAAAATAATGATTTTTAAAGGTCGTGCAAATACTTTAAACATTTCAGCTCTCCAAGCACATTTCGACTCTCCAGCCATGTCTTATTTTTAGTGGTAAAGTTCAGGACTCTCCGCAGGGCATACAAAACCCAAGCCCATCCCCCGGCCTCTCCCCGCTGACTCCCTGGGCCTTGGCACATGCTGATCCTTTGCTCACCGCTCCCGATCTATCACCAAGTCCTCCTTCAAGGCCCTGCTCAGATGTCGCCGCCTGCCCCTCACCGCACTCTGAGTGGCCCCACCACCTACACACATGCATCTCTCTCAAACCGCCTGTCAGGCTGCACTGCTGTGGCCAGCCCAGGTGTCAGCTCCTCTCGCTCTGCACAAGCCACCTGCAGAAACACACTGCATCTTATCCGTCTCTGTCTACCGTTCAGTAGCCACTCTAAATATTTATGGAATAATGGACCTTTACAACTCATAGAGTCCAACTGCCGACAACACGGTGGGCTGGTGTCCTGACCTTCACCTCCCAGCCCATTCCCATACCCCTCAAAGTCTTCAGCATCGCAGCTAATGGCAACTCCATTCTTTACACTCAGCTCCACACTTCAGAGTGACCCCGGACACTCTCTCTCGCTTCACAGTCAACGTCTCAGGCGATCGGTTCAGCTCTACCTTCCAAAAGTGGAATGTGTAGGGGGCGCTCGGGTGGCTCAGTTGGTTAAGTTTCTGACTCTTGATTTCGGCTCAGGTCATGATCTCATGGTTCACATGTTCGAGTCCTGAATTGGGCTCTGTGCTGGCAGTGTGGAGCCTGCTTCAGATTCTCTCCCTCTCTTTCTGCCCCTCCCCCTTTCATGCTCTCTCTCTCAAAAATCAATAAATAAACTAAAAAAAAAAAAAAAAAAAGTGGAATGTGTCCTAGACCCCGGTGCTTCTCACCACCTCCTCTGCTTCCGTCCTGGACCAGCTACCTAATCTCCTGCCTGGACCCCTAACTGGTCTCGCAGCTGTCTCCCTTGCCTTCCTGTGGCTGCTTCCCCGCAAAGCAGAAAGAGCAGCTAAAGATGCCAACCAGGTCAGATCCGCTCACAACCCTGAAATGGCCGAGGTCCTTACAAGTCCCCAAAGACTCTCCATTATCTGACGCACCCCCCACTCAGCTTTTTCTCCCAGCAGCCACAGGGCCAGTTCTCAGCCACCTCACTGAGGCTTCTCTGTCACACTAGTAACACAGCCAACTGCCCCCACCTTGTTCTCCTGACACCCCTTCCCTGTTCTACTTTTTAAAGTTTCCAAAGCACTTACCCCCTTTTGCATACTAGTCACTTTTCCCTACTACCTAGTGTCTGTACTCCCGCTGAAATACAAGCTCCACTGGGGCAAAGAACTTTCATTTTTGTTTGCAGACGCATCCCAAGCATCTGGGAAAATGGCTGGCACGTGGCGAGTACTTCATAAAATGAGGATTTCTTTTTAACGCAGAATTACTTTTTTATTTTTTAACATTCGTTTATTCAAATGTTATTCATAACATTTTAAGAGACGGAGAGAGACTGACGGTGAGTAGGGCAGGGGCAGAGACAGAGGGAGACCCAGAATCTAAAGCAGGCTCCAGGCTCTGAGCTGTGAGCTGTGAGCACAGAGTCTCATGCAGGGCTCGAACTCACATACCCCAAGATCATGACCTGAGCCGAAGTCGGATGCTTAACCGACCGGGCCACCCAGGCACCCCCAACATCGCTTACTTTGCTCAGGAGTCTGCCAGCTGGCCAGAACTGGATGGGCTCCCCTCACTTGGCTCTGTGCAGCATTAGCTGAGGTGGCCTGACTGGGGGCAGGAGGGCCCACTTTCCAGACGCCCCACACAGCGGGCATGGTAGCTCTTGCTGATGGCTGGGAGCTCAGCCGGGGTGTGAGTGGGGGCCTCTCCTTTCCATGTGGGCCCCTCCATGGGCTGCTTGGCCTTCATCACGGCTCAGTAGCTGGATTCCAAGAGCAAGCGTCCCAAGAGAGCAAGGCGGAAGCCCATGACACTTCTATGACCTGGCCTTGGCTAACAGGAAGTAACGCATGTTATGAAGCATTACTTCAGCCAGACTCTGTTGGCTCCACCTTTGGGGATGGAAGAGCGACTAAGTTCTCCAAGAGCACGTAGGACAGGAGATGGTATTCCACACAGCTTTGGAAATACCATCTGCCACACGGGGTTAGCTCCAAAGTCTTGTTAACTCGTGTCAGCCGTGTCAAAAGGGCACTTGAGAGGGACTTGTGCAAATTATAAACCTCTAGGAATGTGACCGGGCAAATAAAGAGATATTAATAAAGTTAGAGTTCGTTATGTCAAACTGAAGTGGACAAAGCGGAGGATTTGGACTAAAAGTGTGTTTAAATCTCGAGTTCACCTACCGCGTATAACCTTGAGAAAGTCATTTAATGTCTCTGAATTTCAGTTTCCCCATCTGTAAAATGGGAATAATAAACTTATCTTGTCTGCTTGGCACTAATAACCTAGGACAATGCCTGGAGAAGTGTTGCCAGACCACAGAACAGTTTGCTGTACACGTCTGCAGGCCAACAATGGTCTAATGGTCATTTGGATTTTTCTTTTGAAGCAACAGACCAATGGGAGAAGGATCATAGGCCGAGCTGGGGGTGTGACGCCCCTGACTTTATGACCTGGCCTGCTACTGATTAACTGTGAGATACTCAACAAGTCATTAACTCTTCTGAGCCTCAGTTTTGTCACGACGTGGAGGAACAATGCCACCTCCCTGCTGAACTCTGAGAATTACGGTAATAGGTTAACTCAGAGGCATATGGTAAAGACTTCATAATATGGGTCAGGTCACTTGGTAATAATTATATTATTACCTAAGCACGTATTATTTTCTATTTTAGAAGAATTAATGTTTTGTCGATACCTAAGTAAAAGATTTTATTTTTTTTATTTTTTTAAATGTTTATTTATTGGGAGAGCGTGTATGAGTAGGGGAGGGGCAGGGAGAGAGAAGGAGAGAGACTCTCAAGCAGGCTCCATGCTGTCAGCACAGAGGTTGGGGTTCTATCTCACGCCAGAGAGATCTTGACCTGAGCCAATATCAAGAATCAAATGCTTAACTGACTGAGGCACCCCCAGGTGTCCCTGAAAGATTTTATTTTAATAAAAACTTTAGAAAATGCAACTAAGCAAAAAGAAGACATTGAAAATCACGTAATTTCCACCGGGCACTGGGTGGCTCAGTCAGTTAAGTGTCTGACTCTTGATTTCGGTTCAGGTCATGATCTCACAGTTCGTGAGATGGAGCCCCAAGCCAAGCTCTGTGCTGACAGAGCGGAGCCTGTTTGGGATTCTCTCTCTCCCTCTTTCTGCCTCCCTGCTACTCTCTCTCTCTCAAAATAAATAAATAAGCATTTAAAAAAATCACATACTTTCCCCCTCACATTTTCCCTCTCACTTCCTCCTCTTTTTAAAAAATGAAGTCGTAGTTAAAGAGGTAGTTTTCTATTTTGTTTTTGCAATGATACGATAGCCATCAACAGTTGTCAGTTCTTATATCTCCTATGATTTTCTTAAGATGAATTTCTGGAAGGGAAACTTCTGGGTTATTTTCAAGGCTTCAGAACCTGCTGCACCAAGTCCCCCTTTGTCTGGAAGTGCACACTCCTGCTTCTCTCCCTGGACCCTACACAGCACTGGAGACCTGCATTCTCGTCTATCAGGGCTAATCCGACTGGCACACAATGGTAGCCCAGTTAAGAAAAGAACTCTAGGGGCTCCTGGGTGGCTCAGGCAGTTAAGCATCCGACTCATGATTTGAGCTCAGGTCATGATCTCATGGCTCATGAGTTCGAGCCCCACATCAGGCTCTGTGCTGACAGCTCAGAGCCTGGAGCCTGCTTCAGATTCTGAGTCTCCCTCTCTCTGCCCTTCCCCTGCTCATGCTCTGTCTCTCTTGTGAAAATAAATTAACATTAAAAGAACTCTGTTCTTATAAGTGAGATGTAAATATTTCTAATACATTTATTGACCGTTTGCCTTTCTTCTACCGGGGTACCCATCTCCTCATATTGATTAATGGGAACTCATTAAGTAGTAAGAATATAACACTTGATCTGAAATTTGTGCTATGTAATGTCCCTTCTTCAATTTGTTATTTACACTTAAGATGCCTTTAGAGGCAGAGTTTTTAAATATTTTATGTTCAAATCCATCAACTCTTTCTTCTATGGTTTGGGCCTCTGTTGCTCTGCGTACACTATTGTCAAGGCTTTTTAAGGGATGAGTTTTTGTTGAATTCATTTATTCATTCAACAAATACTTATTGACTGCTTCCTACATGCCAGGCACTGTTCTCAGCACTGGAGTATTATCTAAAGCACAGAGCTGAGCTCAGAGTGAGAACATTGATCCCCGAAGGGTTTAGAAATTGAAATGAACGCAAGCCCAAAACACATTCCACTCTATTGAAAGACCAGCTGCACAGAAGGCTTCAGCTCAGGGAGTCTAGTGATGCCACCCAGAACTCAAATTCTGGGGTCTTGGAGCATTTAATTTTACTATTATTATTTTTAAATTTTCCTCTCCAATAGAATCATTTTTTTGTTCTTGGTTTTATTTATTTATTTTTTTAATGTTTTATTTATTTTTGAGAAAGAGAGACAGAGCATGAACGGAGGAGTGACAGAGAAAAGGGAGACGGAATCCAAAGCAGGCTCCAGGCTCCGAGAGGTCAGCACAGAGCCCGATGTGGGCCTCGAATTCGGCAACTGCGAGATCAGGACCCGAGCCGAAGTCGGACACTTAACTGACTGAGCCACCCAGGCGCCCCTCAGGGTATTTCACAATGACTAAAATCGATATGGGCGTGATGATGCTAAGGAAATGGCGACATGAACGGCCACGGATGGGAAGGCTTGCAGTGAATCTAGAGAAAGTATTTGATGAACTTTGCTCTACATCAGCCCAAAAGAATCAGCATCAATGACATCATGTTCCATTTCATTAGTCAGTTAAATGCAGATATTATCTATCCCCCTAAGACTCCTTTCAGAATCTTTCTGAATCACAATAATGACAAGCAAGGGAAGAATTACCCTTCCTTTGAGGGTTTTCATTGCACAAGGCCCCTAAGTGAGGAAATACCATCTCGGGGTTACTGTCCCTTGGCTGGACCTCATCAACTCAAGGAAAGTTATAACATCCTTGGTTTTGCAACCACGACCTGAACAAACCTCTGCTTATTTATTCATTATACTTTACTTCTTTTTATCCCACATTTTCCTTTCGAAGTGAAACAATAAACCCCTGGAAAAGTCACCCCCAAATTAAGTGTTCTGCAAGAGATGAAAAGGCTCAGGCCGCACACGTGGGGCATTCCAGCAAAGACTGGAAGAGGACCTGTTGCTCGGCCTTCTCTCATTACCCTGGGAGAGGAGACGTGGGCTTGTCGAGGTCCGGGCAGAGCACCAGGCCTCCCCAGGAAACCCCCCAAGCAGGGGGCTGCCCGAGGAGACCCTCCTGCCCCAATTCACTGTAACCAGCTCATGCCTGAAATGCTACGTGCATGCATGAGATAAGCCGCCTGAGTAAATGCACCCACCTGAGGAGAGTGCCTTTGTCCCTCCTAACCCTAGCCTTGCACTGCAAGAATGAATGGGAGGGTGGGCAGGCACCCCCCTGACTCATGACCTCTATGTGATCAATGACTTTGTAATGAATACGTCGCTACTAGTTATTTCTAACTCACCTTATGTCTTAGGATTAGGCACCAGCCACTTGGTCTTGAGAGGAGAAAGCCAGCACGAGGCTCTCCAGCATGTGCAGGAGGGACAGATAAATATATTCCATGGGGGAAATACAGGGGAAAAAGAAAAGGCCCTGTAAAGGGGACCGGTTTCTGGCTATTCCATGACCTTGCCTATAGCCAGCTCTGACCCTGGTGGTTCATAAAAGAATCTCTCCAAAGTTGTGGTCTTCACTCGAAACACTGCCGAAGGACCGTCTTCTGAAGGCCAGAAGTTCACAGTCAATGTGACTGCAAAGCGAGGCTGTGAAGGAGGGACTGTTTTGGTTCCCCTCTCCTGGCCTCTGGGGGTTCCTGACAGTCCTTGCCGTTCCTCGGCTGGTAGGCGCTTCATTGCAATATCTGCCTGTCGGAAGGCAAATTCCTCCGTGCGTGACACTGTTTCCTTGTCCCTTTGATCCTCCTCACCCCACCCTGTATGGGCACCCACTTCCTGTCTCTTGGGCTGGCTCATTGCCGCTGGATCTGAGTTCCCCCAGGAAAAAGACAGACTCCTTTGTTTCTCCCGGTCGTCTCCAGCCGGGACCACCTCTCCACCTCATTTATCTAGACTTGGTTTCCCTAAGGATGAAGACACTAACAAGAATTAACTAGGCTGCCTCATCCCTTTGTTATAAAAAATAATAAAGACACTATGTCTACTTATGTTATTCTACGCTGATTTGTATTATACTCCGGATGTAAAGGTACGCATTATAGGTACAATGATTCAGGAAGTCCACCCTCATATCCAGCTTAACCCTTGAGATAACGCTGTGAGGTCAGCAGGAGGCACTCTTCCCATTTTTCCGGTGGGGACACTGGAGCCCCATCTGCCTTGAGGCACCCCACAAGTCAAGGTGCAGGGGCCTCCAAGAGAGGAGGAGGTGGGAGCTGCAGGCGGAGCATAGTGTCAGGGGTGTGCTGTCCACAGAGAACTTAAGAACGACAAGAGAGGTGTGTGAGGAGTACCCTCCCGCTTAGCACCCCAGTGATGCTGGGAACAGAATCCAGTCTTGGGGTTTCCAGTCCTGGGCTTGTCCTTCTCCACCTCGGCTCCTCAGAGGTCGGAGCACAGTGGTTTTGGAGGCTTCTGGAGGGGGGCAGCATTCCTGACACTCAGCTCACAGTTAGGAGACACTAGATCCTTCTTTCTCAAGAGAGCAAAGAGGGTCAGCTGGAGGTAGAGGCAGCCATGGAAGGCATCACGTCATAGCCAGGAATTCTGAATTTTCGTGACACCAATTTACTTCTCTGTTCTGCGTGCGAGACATTTCTTCGATTTTAGTTTAAAACACAAGCTATTATATTTCCCATCACTTTTATTACCAATTGTTACCCTACCCCCTCTACTCCCTGGCTCCCAGCCCTTCCCGGCCACTCCTCCTCCCTCCCGATCTTCACTCCATCTCTCCAATCCCACCCACGCCTTCCACTCACCCCACACTTTCAAACCCTGGGAATGATTCCAACCAGCCCTGCTGCTTGCTGTCCTTTTCCTGCTTTCACAGGGAAAAAGAGATCCTCTCTAAGTTTTAAGATAGAATATCGGTACAGTAAAACTTAACTGTGCTCGTCTTTTTGGCAGAAACGGCCTGTTGGTTTAATGCAGAAATTATTTTGGGGTGAATGGATGTCCTTGCCTGGGGCCGCCCAGCATTCCTTCCAGCCTGGAGTTGTCAAGCTCTCCTGGGGTGCAATAAACAGGATAGCCACACGGGGGCGCTGTTGCCCTTGAAAGCCACAATGCTGCCACAGAGTGTCTCCAGTTAGGAAAGGAATGCCAGGATCCAGGATTGTTTTCTTATTCCTTCTACATTAATCATCTTTGGTGCGCTGAATAACTGCTTAGTTTCTTAGTTCTACAGGTGCTTCTGAAGTCTGTCTGATGTCATTTATGACATTTTCCAGTGGCAAATAACCAAGACCAAGGGTAACTTGTGAAGGTTCTTCATGAGTTTAAAACTGTCCCAGACTTTCAGGTTATAAGGATTAAACGAACATGTTAATTGCTGGGGTCCAAGGGATAAAGGGGGGAAAATGAGTAGGCGGGATAGAAGAGTTTTACGTTTATCAAAGGACCGGGAAGAGGAAGCAGAGGTAGTTGGAGCAAGCCCCATCCATTACGCAGCAGTGATGGCTGCTTATTACAGGGGTATAATTAAGCCGGCAGTTCCAGAATTCAAGAGATTGCAGATTGGAGGCCTTGCTTCTCCAAAGTGTCTGCAGCCACCTTGATTCCCCAGATCCTCAGCTTCTCGAAGCGTATAGGGGGTGCTTATCCTTCCCTGCAGACAGGGGCAGTCTTTAGCTAATACTAACTCCGGATGCAGGCTGTGTATTTGGAGAACCTCACAGAGAACAGGTTATAAAAAGTAAAGCCTTTCTGGCATTGTGAGATCCTTGACAAGCACCTGTTTGCACCTGGGGAGGAGTACAAAGAAAATTGGGGCAAGCCCACATCTGAGATTTGGTTCTCCTGTGAACTATTGAATGTATTGTGCAAGCCACTTATCCTAAGGGTTGGGTCTGTCATCTGTAAATTGAGGGGCTTGGGTAAGCTGCCTTCTGAGTCTGCTCTGATTGTGACGCACACCTACCCTGCCCACCGGTGACAGCCTTCCTGGTCTTTCAGGCTGTGTCTCTGTCTTGTACCCTCAGGTGGCCAAATCGGACCATTTACTGCACCCCGAACCAACCCCCCCTTTCCTCCTTTCCTCATTTTTCATCCCCTCTGGTCCATCTCCCCTATTTCAAGTCCCAGCACAAAGGCCACTTCCTCTGAGAAGCCTTCCTGGACTCCACAGGGGCAAAGAGTATCCCTATCCTTTATGCATTTGCTGTACTGGATCTATACTTCCCTTTCAGCAGCTACCGTTTCTCTCTTGTGTTATAATGATGTCTGGAATCTTTTTGTACCCACTGGGTCTTCAGGGCCACGGTTGCCATCTGATTCGCCCATCCCATAGGGTCCAGTCCTGGGGCCAGCATGCACAGGGACGACGGAGATGGCTGATGTCATCAATAACCACGTGCACACACACATTGTATTTTGTGTCATTGATTTGAGTTGGACTTAAACACTGATGTTCGGCTGACGGGACTTGGTCCCTGGTGCCCTCACCCTCCTCCAGACAGGCAGGCTTGCAGACGGTCACTGCCAGGACTCGGAGCCAGGCTGCCCAAGTTCACGGCCTGGCTCCGCCACTTGCAAGCCGGCTGAACTTGGGTAAGCTCTGAGCTTCCTCTGTGCATCTGTTGCCTCACCTATACAGTGAAGGTAATGACAGCAGCCACCTCTCACGGGGGCTGGGAGGATAAAATGCCTTGTCACAGTGACTTGAACTCGGGTCAGGCACCACTTCCGCGGCACCACTTCTTTGCTCTAAGCTGAGACGGTGTTTACCCGCTGGAGTCTCATTCCCAGCTTCCTAAACCCGCCAGATCAACGGAGCCCCCAGTAGCCTCTCATGGGCCGCCTTTTGTAAGATAACACCGTAGTGACCCTGAACCCTGGGATCCTGCCCCATCCCTCACCCAGAAGCCCCAAACTGGCTGATTCCCTTGCCGCCACCTGGCTCACCTGCCTGGTATCAAGGGGAAAAAAAGTCATCCGTTTGAAAAAGTACCCAATCAAAGCAAGCTTTCCATAAATGCTAGCGTTGATTAGTATTTTTATCATCACTAATTACAATACTAGCACCTCGGGTCCTCTTGCCGGTTAGCAGTATTTTTCTTTCATGGTTAACGCGCCCCAACTCCTTGTGTTTACCCTATGCCCGTTCCTGTCTCTGGTTGGTTTTACCGGCATCCTCTGCAGCGAGCTGGGAAACGCCATCTAAGACAGCCTGCACCCCGGGTGGGCTCCATCTTCGCCTCTTCCGAGTGCATGCAAAACAGATTAACCGGCTCTCATTCCGGCCTGCCACCTGCCATTTGCTAAATTGCACAATTTGATAATGGCGAGTGTCCCGCACCCCGCTCCCGGGTCCATCCGGGCGCCAGCCTTTCTTCTTATCTCTGTGGTGTTACGGCTGTAATTCACCTGACCACTTGTGGCGTGCCTCCTCTCAGCAGCCCTGTGCTTTTATCTGCTGAGAGTCAAGGACAGAGGAAGACAGGAAAGGGCATGAGAGAGGTGAGAAAGGACAGCCTGGCAGAACAAGTGTGCTTCGAGTCACTGTCCGTGAAGGGAGGTCTGGAACATTCTCTCGAGCTCAGAGCTCAGCCATGCAGTGTGCCTCCCTATCCTTGGGCCCTGCTCGGTCTGTATCCTGGCTGCACCATGATTTCAGAAAAAGACAAAGCAAAAACAAAAAACCCAAAAACCCCTTTTCCTGTCTTCATGATCCTATTCTAATTATTATTATTATTTTTTTACCTACTTCCAATTCCATTTCCTGGCAAAGAAGATTATTTTGAAGTTAGACACTGGCACCAAAAAGAGAGGGTTATGGCTGCCCCATTGACTTTCCCAACACCATGCGGATTCAGTGAACTGGGGCCATAGCTCTTGCCTGGATATGTGAGCTGGGGCGTGGGAGGGAGGGAGATTCACGGAAACAGGGACAGCCTAACCTGTCCCCCTGCCTCCGACACCCTGTACGCCCCCGAGCTACGCTCTAAACCACTGCCACGTGAGATCGAAAGCCCAGCCAGAGATCTGCCCACCAAAACCCTAAATACGGAAGGATGTGATGTTATGTGGTCCAACTGCTTCTTGTTTCAGATGTGGGAACTGTAGCCCAAAGAGGTGGAAAATCATGACAGACCTCCCCCCCGCCGCCCCCCCCCCCCCCCCGGGATCTGGCAATGTGCCAGGTGCTACTCCGAGTGCCTGACACACTGCAGGTGCTTCACCTCCGTGACGAGCTGTTCTGTGGGTATTTTATGTATGTTTTGTGCGTGAGGAGACTGAGATACAGATTTGCAGGCTCATTTGTCCAAGGTCATCCAGCCAACGAGTGGCAGAACCAGGATCGAACCCAGAACCAGTCTCAGCGTCCATGCTCTCCGCTTCTCCAACGACCCTGCCTCCCCAGGTGCGGTTTATTTATGGCTGCACTGTTAAATGCCACAGGGCCTCGAAGCATTTCTGGTCTCCAAATCCAGGTTCCCTACTATCTGGGGAAAAAAATAACGCACCCAAGATCTTTAGCCTAGTTTCCTGCCCCTTGCCAGCCCGTGCCAAACTACCCCTTTCACGTAGCTGCCACCTTCTCCCCAAGGCACCGGCCCCTGTCAACTGGTGGCCAAAGGCAGGAACGGGAGAGAGAGAGTAAATGAAGCACCAACGCCTCCCGGGCTGACCAGCCGGCAGGTTTCAGGAGACGGGGAATGCTTGACAATGACATAATCAATATCTCAGTCAATCTTTCCCGTTCTTTCTGAGCCTGGTGCGTATCACCAGGTGCAGTTCAGCTGGCGGGGAGCATTCCTGAGGGCAGAACACCGGCTGCCCACCACCCATTTCTGCCCTTTATGCGGGTGTCGCAATCGGGTGCCACACCGTCATACTGGACAGGTTGGGCCCCTTGGCCCTCCTCTGCGGCAGCAGTAGTAATGAGAGTAACAGTAGAAGAAGTAATGAGGCTGGCAGCCAACACTTACTGAATGTTTGTCGTGTGCCAGCATTTTCTGTGTCCCCTTGAAGCTGCATGCCCCTCACGCCGCCACTGTGGGGACACGAACGCCGTCATCAGACCCATTTTGTGTGGAAGTGCTGCATCCATGTAGCTGAGGCCAGCGGCAGGATTTGAACCCAGGCGGTCTGCTGCCAAAGCCCCTATTTGTAAGCATACTCTCTAACTGGCCCCCTGAAAGCTCAAAGAGAGAAATGCCTGCTTCACCCTGAGCCCGAGTCTGGAGGACTGGCTTCCTGCTGGCAGCGGGCAGCCACCGATCTGGGTCACGTGGGTGCTAGCACCTAAGGTCAGGTGCCGGGTGCCGCTTCCTTACAGGTGACTCACTGAGCGCCTCCGAAAGGCCTGAACCGGATGATTCTGCTTGACTTTCTTTTTCTTTTTGTGGGGGATCCCTTTCCACTTTGGGCTTCACTTGACCTGGAAGCACACCGAGGAATTAAAGAGAATCAACTCCAGTTATAAGTCGGATGCTTCCTGAGTTTTCGGCTTCAAATGCAGTGCTGGGATATTGGCGACACTTCCTCCCATTCCGAGCTGGGAGTGGGTGATGAGAAGAAAAGAAAAGAAGCCTGAACGTTTGCGGCCAGGGCCTGGGGTCCGCCAGGGGTAGGAACATTCAGAGCGACGACGACGTTTATCCAAAGCGAGTAAGGGTGTGGGGCTCCGCTAAAGAACACGTGCTCGCGGAGTTCCGGTATTTACATTGCTTTTATTTCAATGTTGGAAACACTAAACTAGGAAGCAACCTTTTATGCTTTTAGTTCTTATATAAGCCACGCAGCCAACGAATGCACACACGAATACAGAGATGCTGAAGAGTAAAAATTCAAATGACGAAGCATTAATTGGAGCACCTGGGTGGCTCAGTCGGTGAAGTGTCCTGATTCTTGATTTTAGTTCAGGTCATGATCTTGCGGTCATGAGATCAAGCCCCGCGTTGGGCTCTGAGCTAAGCATGGAGCCTGCTTAAGATTCTCTCTCTCTCCCCCCCTCGGCCCCTCCCCCACTCATGCTCACATGCCCCCTTTCCCCCCCCCAAAAAAAATAATAATGAAGCATTAACCCTTGTGATGGATGTCACTTTGCTGACACTAAATTGCCACTTTTGTGCTTCTTAGGTTAAACCATATGCAGTTGTTATTTTTGCAGGTCATGAATCACAGTGGCAGAAAGAGTAATTTACATGCTACGTTTTTGTTAACTTCAGTCTTCGGACTATGAACAACATGGACCTCTCGCTGAGTCTCTATGATTATTCTTGTTATCATTACTATTTTTAAAATAATGTACTAGCTTTTACAGAATCAATTCGAGTGTACCATGAGATACATGACTTAGAAACTTAAACAAAAAATAGCAGCTGGTTTCATCAAAATAAGAGTCATTTTGTATTTTTTGCTGAGTTATTATGTACCAAGATGGAACCCAAAGATGCTAGGACATCTGCTAGCACCGTAAACCAGGTACAATGCCACAAGGCAGGTACCCTGTGATGTCTCAATCCCCCCATCATCTTTATCTTTCCAAATTACTGTGAGACTTGTTTGTACGGACTGCCACGACTTCATTTAGCAGAAATGTGTCAATGACCTAATATGCCCTTTTCTGTCCTTTATCATTAGGCGGTGACACTTCAAGTAGTGTGTGACTCTGATGTACTATGTCACTTCTGTGATGCCAAATCGATTTATTAACTACTCTAAGAAACTAAGTTCCCGGTCTAGAAGAATGTCATTCCAATGCGGACTCTCAGGGCAAAAGAGAAGGTTTGCGTTTGCACCTGGTAATAGATTCCAACTAAGTTCAACAGGAGTACGAGCCCGATGCTGTCAACCGAACGACAGGCAGCTCTGCCTTGCAAACATTTAAAGTTAAATGATATTATGATAGAGAGTGTTTTGGTCACAGGCACTGAAATCTCACGGTAGTACTAAATCACAAAGCGGCCATGTACATTATATATACATATGTCTGACATAAGCGTTGAAAAGATTACCATCAAAATTGAAAACAACGAACATTAAAAAAATCAAAAGACAAAACTGTGAACACGAGCAGATTTTGCAAGTGCTCAAGTCATCTGAGAACCAGCGGGGACCTCTAGATCCCAGTGTAAGTCCATCTTGGGGTGGCCTCAACCTTTCCTTTAAAGAGGAAGAGTTATGTGTGCATTAAAGAGCGTGCATTTGAAATACATCTTTTTTGGGAGCATGCCTTTTGCAGAAATCAGGGGCCCATGATTCCAATGACTCCACTCCAGTGGAGTAGAGAGGAAGGCTGCCTGAGAGCAGAAAGCAAGCAAACCCTGAGGTGTCACTGCTGGCTGTGCTGTTTCTCGTGTAGGGGGACCCTTCCCTGTCACCTTCCCTGTTTACCTCAGATCCCAACAAATGGGATAAGAAAGCACGAATTAGGAACACATGATGGTGATGGTGCTCTTGATTTGTTGGGAGGCCATGTGATGGTCCAGCGGTCACAGCAATGAGCCATTTCCTCAGAGCTTCAACCACAGGGGTGGGGGCCTCATGGGGAGGAGTTTTAATGCCACTGCATCAGAAAGGTCATAGTGTCTGTGTGTCACACTAGGTCAGATTCTAGAAGGAAGAAATGTTTCCCGACCAAGAGGGCCTTAGAAGAGGGCTATTCAGCTCAGTGCCAGGAATAACGCTGACCTCGCTGGGGCGAGAGTGGCAGTGAAGGAATACAGCACTCATTCGAGGGAACTGCTAGCAGTTCCTAGAGGGAAGCGAAGCTTTCCATAGACATCAGCCAATACAGACTCGTTACTGCAAGACGGTTCTCTGAACGAGCACACGAGCAAAGACTAGGGGGTTTTGGAGAAATAAAAAGGAGGCATCCTAACACACAGGCCACTTGGGGTGACAATGCTTCGTGGGATATATAGGGGAGAACTCAGATCATTCCAGAACTATCTGTGTTCTGCCATAAGGATTAAAGACAGTAACCAGTTTTTAAGAGAGAAGGACCTTGGGACTTGCTGTATTGTATGTACAATACACTATGACACGATACAATACAAATTAACATAATTAATTATGAACAGTATAACGATGTCCAATGTAACTAAAGAAAATTGTACAGCTGACCCTTGAAAAACACAGGTTTGTACTGTACCGGGCCCCTTGTATGCAGAGTTTTTCCAATATATACAGTACAGTAAATGTATTTTCTCTGCCTTATGATTTTCTTAACATTTTCTTTTCTCTAGCTTACTTTATGGTAAGAATATAGGATGTAATACATATAACATACAAAATATGTGTTAATTGTTTATATTATTGGTAAGGCTTTCAGTCAACAGTAGGCCATTAGTAGTTAAGTTTCGGGGAGTCAAAGGTCACACATACGCAGATTTTCAACTGCATCAGGGGTGACGGGGGTGGTAAGGAGGCTGGTGTCCCAACCCCTGCATTGTTCAAGGTCACCTATCTGTAGTTTTCATTATCAAATGTGGCTTTAGAGATTCTCACGAGTTGTTTTCATCAAGTCTCAGTTAATGTTACACGCAGGACCTGAATGGCACGCACCAAGCCAAAGAGGAAATCAAGACTGGATGCCCACAGTGGGCAAATCCAAGAGCCCGGGGTGGGCTGCTGCTCTCCCTCCACCCTTCTTACCAAAGACAGCCTGAAGGAGGCTGATTTCCCGGATTCCATTACCTGTAACCAAACTATACGTGGGGCAGCTGCCTGGTGAGTCTTAACTGCCCATCGACTACAAGGAAAGAAAAGAGATTGCCGAACACAAAGACAACACAGAAGTGGAGGCGCTCACTACAGATGGGCCAGTTATAGAAACTGACACCCTCCTCCTGCCGCAGCCTATATTCCCTTCCTGAACACTTGACAGCCTCTGGATAGTCCCAGGCCCCGGGACTATATCCGTGCACAGCTGCCTCTGCTTCAATTTCACAGCACTGAACACGCCGACGGCACCATCAGCGCTCAGGGCGTGATTTGCTCAGGAGCACTTTCCTTTTCAGTCTAGAACCTTTTGCCTGGGCTCTTGGGTAACATTTCAACACCCCCTTATACTTCCTCCAATTTATTGTCTATAGTGACATTAAAATCTGGATTCAGACATCCCTAGCACCTTGAAAGGAGAGGGCCTCATTATAATAAGAAAACAGCAGCCCTGAGACACGAAGTGGCATTCTGATTTTCGAAAGAGGGTACGAGGCAGTGACTGCAGTCAGAAGCGGGAGCTGTGTACATGCCAGGAAGTCGGAAATGAAATCCCAAGCACTGAGGGAAGTCTTGGCAGTGGTTCCTCCAGCTAAGGGGGGCAGCCACGGAGACCCGGGGTAAGTGCTGGGGTGTGTGCCTCGACTGTCAGAACCTTCACGAGCTTGTGTGTGGTGACGTGAGGCTGCGTGGGTGCCAGGGGGCAGGCGTTTCCACACATATACGGTTTGCGTGGGTGTGCACATACAAACCCTATGTCATAGCACGACCTGTCTAAGCTCCCGACATCCAGCCTGGGTGGGCAGGTGAGGCTCGAGTGACCATCTGAGGTGACATGAGTCAGTCATCAGTGGGGCTGGACTCTGAACCTGGCTCTTCTAAAAGTGAGTTCTTTACTTCTTGCTTTATTAAAAATGTCCCTCTGAGAGTTTAAATAGCTAAAGGAACGTAAGGGGTTACTATCATTGTTTAGTGGTCATTTTGGGTCAGTTTGTTATGCTGCTCAGGGTAGACCAAGTGGTCACCTTTTTGGGGAGAAGAGGGGGTGAAAACACTGTAAAAAGGTCCTTTTCCGTCCCTTTTCCACACTGCCTTCCAGTGTCCTGGGCGAGGGACGGGCTCATGAAGGAGCGGGCTGGGGAAGGCAGGGACGAACTTGCAGGGGCAAAGCCCAGCCTGACTGGTGCCCCCAGCCCTGTCCTCACGTTCTCATTCCAGTGACCCCCATCTCCAAACGTGGCTCCAAACGTGACGATTCTTCTGATCATCAAGGATTTTTTTTCCCTTACACTGATCTTTAAATCAGTCTCATCTCGCTCAGCTCCGCCTTTTTCAACTTCTTGTGAGTCCCTTCAGTGTTTCTCTTCTCCGGGACCCCGCTTCCCTGCCTGTTCCTTCATGCTGACGACTGTTCCAGCCTCATCACCTTGTGAGTCACTCTCCTGGTGAGAAACTGAGATTTGTCACCGTTCTCTGAGAGTGGGTGCCTTCCCATGTAGAAAGCACTTCCGGTTTGCTCTCGCCTGCCATGTCACTCCTCCGAATTTAGACACTATAATTCCACCTGTGACAGTGACTGTAGTGGCAGCCTGTCGTTCAGCCTTCACTTTGGCCCGTCTTTAGCACAGGACGGACAAATCAGCTCCACGAACCATCCAATTCCACTCCACCACCTTTCATTTCATGTTGTCCATCAGTTGAGAACTTTTTCTTTTTAAAGTTTATTTACTCAAATTTAGCGAGAGAGGAGAGAGTGAGTGGGGGAGGAGCAGAGAGAGAGGGAGAGAGAGAGAATCCCAGCAGGCTCCACGCTGTCAGCACAGAGCCCTACGTGGAGCTCAAATTCGCAAACCATGAGATCATGACCCGAGCTGAAACCAAGAGTTGGACGCTTATTCCGACTGAGCCACTGGGTGCCCCAAGACCTTTTAAAATACTTTCGTTTGGCCTTTTTCTCATGCTTGCTCTGTGGAGCCACACCGAGTGTCCCGAGGCATGCGGTGTCTCTGCATTCCTGGGGACAACTCACACAGTATGCCGGTTGGCAGCAGAGGGAATGGTGACCTTGGGGTTTCCCTGAGGGGTGAAGGGGCATTCACAGGAGCTGCAGTCTCAAGTTCAGAGGCAGCACGAGTCCAAGAGAGAAGGACCATCTGGGCTCTGGTTCCCTCCAGAGCATATCAGACAAACTTCATCAAACACCTTCCCTCAAGCTTCTGTCAGTATTTTTCCATCCATCCAGAATTTCCGCCCCTCCCATGGCATTGCACTCTGAGGCGTCTTAAGGGAGTTTCTCAGAATAGCTTTCCATTCTCAGGTTTGAATCAGTCATAACTTTGATATGAATACACCTCCTGTCTTCATTCAAGTCCTTCACGAAAACTTGAACAGAAGTGGGTCACAGAGGGCCCTGTGCTCTCTCTCCTCCGTGCTATGCAAGCATCACTGCTAACTGACACTCGCTGTGGAGAACTGTTTGGCCAGGGGCAAATGCAACCTTACTCTACACCAGCATTACTCCAGCAGTATTCCCACCCCAAGTGTGAGAGGCGCCATCAAATATCTTCCTGAAGTTAAGGTGCCTGAGCTTGCTAACATTCCTTTTAATTGCAGTAATTTTGTCATATGTTCAACAATATATTATTTTGACACTTTCTGGAACTTAAACATAACTCTTTTCAACACTCTCAGATAAGATGCATATAAGCCCACAGGCTGAACTGGTGTAAAGTAATTTAGTACTGGTTTACTGTCTTGACTATTTGGCGTCAATCCTGTTGGCGTATTTCCCTCCAGTTAGATCACGGTCTTTGATAGGAAGGATAAACATGGAGGAGATACTGAATTCATCTGATTTCTTATCGTCAAGTACTGTAAGAACTCAACTTCTTCAAGTAGTAAGTAGTTCTGTCCCCTCTTTGTCCTTTCTTGGTGGACATCTCTTTTTTGTCCGTCAAGAAACACCACCCCTGGATGGTCCTGGATGGACCGGATCAATGGGTCCCTTTGCCCTCTGGTTTCTGTTGGGTTCAGCCAGTGGGAGGTAGCAGCAGAGGGAGGAAGGAGGAGAGAAAGAAGATGGTGGGGTCAGCTTACCCCTGCGTGATTCCTTGGGTCGGCTGGGGTCCACCACTGGGAGGCACTGCTGCTGTCTTGTGTCCCTTCCCAATTATTCTACTTAGGTTCCGACTTGCCCCTTCTTTTGTTACTGTCTGTAGTCTACCTGTAACTTTAAAAGGTCTTTTTATTAAAATATCCTCAAATATCATCAGTGAGCCATCTGTTTCCTCTTGAGACCTTCACTCATCCTTCTGGTGCCTCCAAACCTGTCGTTTTTTTGCTATTATTGACCTCAGGATGTTTCACAAGATTCCGACCTTTCTCATTGTTAGCCCTTCTGAATATTATTCTTTCAGCTTTGGATGCTTCATGTTTTTCTCCTTAGCCTCCTTGCTTTGTTACATGCATCCTTTTACTATCGAAGCCCTACAGAAAGCTTCCTATGTAGCTTTTTGATTTATTTAGATAGTTTTCTTTTCTTTCTCATTAGAATCACTTGAAAATCCCAAACTGCCACAGAACTGCAAGGTTGGAAGTGACCTGGGGGTCACCTGGTCCATCTCCCCCCACTGTGCACCCTCTCACTTGAGCAACATCTCACAGATATAAAATCATTTGCAAATTTTGCTCTTTCTCTCTAGGAACACAGTAGTTGTGTGATACGCTCACAAGTGGTGAGATGTGTTGCAACAGTGAGTCTTGTGAACCTCCTCAGTTATCAAAGATTCTCCCATCTGCTTTGAAGCCCTTCAGGGGAATGGGCCAGGACTGAGAACACTTAAGAGACAGAGCAGAAATTACTTCCTAGGAATGGATCCAATATGAGGCAGACAAGGAAAATTTAGTTAACATACCTCTCTACCCCTACTCCAGGAAACACATTATGGTTTGATTTATAGCACAGATTTGTTCCATAATGGTATTTCCAAGTAAAGAGTAAAGATAAGATAGCAAAGGCTGATCATAACTTTTCTCTAACTTAGTGATACTTAATAAAATGAACAATTACAACATCAAAATAGTGAAAACCAAATAAAAGCCAAAAAGGGAAAGAGACCTAATAACCTAACACCACACATGTGTAAAAGCACAGTCAAGGAAATTCCGCAGAGAAGCAGTGGAGAGAGGCTCAGCCTATAACTGCCTTCCTTACCCCAGTCCTTGCTCCCCAAAAGCAAACACGGGAGTAGGCATAATGGGGAAACTTTGCCTGTGAATCTGGAAAGGAGAGTGCTTTTCTTTCTTTTTTAACTTTTTTATTAAAGCTTATTTTGATAGAGAGAGGGAGGCAGAGAGAGAATCCTAAGCAGGCTGTGCACTGCCAGCACAGAGCCCAACACGGGGCTCGATCCCAAGAACCATGAGATCATGACTTGAGCTGAGATCAAGAGTTGGATACTTAACTGACTGAGTCAGCCAGGCACCCCAGCTTTTCCTTCTCCTAAAGAGGCAGAAGGAAGAGGGAGGTGGGAAGAAATGAAGGTAAGAAGGTAAGTCGAGGATGAGCTGACTTTCACTGATGGAGGTGAATTTAAAGTACCCTCCTATTTTTATAAAGTGTGTCTGGCTATCTCTCTAGCCTGCCAGCCCTCTACTTAGATATAAGCACGGAACGAATTCAACTATAGAAACAACACTGAGTAATTATGAGGCATAGTGAACAGAATCAGCACAATGGCAAAATTGTCATTTAATTTTTTTCTCTCTGTTAAAATGCAAGATGCCATGACAGGTGAGAATTTGCTCTGGTCTGTCTGCTGCTAATAGCCACAGGCCCAGCGCCCCAAAAGTTCCTTGCACAAAGCCGACCTTCACTTAATGTGTGTTGAGTGAAAGAATCAGAATGAACTGCAAAAATTGGGAGGTGGGGGAGAGAAAAAAATGGGAAGAAGTTTCAATAGTTATCCTTCATAGCAGGGAGTGGACTGATACTATATAAAAATGAACCATGTAGTTAATATAAATATTATGACTCCAGTCACTTTCATAATCTCTTTTGTGAAGGCATCTTTAAGGAAATAATATGTTAGGTAGTAAATATTTACATGAGGTTTGGAATTCCCCTTAGTGTTACTTCAGTTTCTTTTACTTCTGTATATAAGTGAAATTGACCTAAATATATATTTTAATTAAAAAATATTTTTAATGTTTAATTTTGAGAGAGAGAAAGACAGAGTGCAAGTGGGGGAGAGGCAGGGAGAGAGAGGGAGACACAGAATCTCAAGCAGGCTCCAGGCTCTGAGCTGTCAGCACAGAGCCCGATGCGGGGCTTGAACCCAGAAACTGCGAGATCATGACCTGAGCTAAAGTTGGACCCTTAACCGACGGAGCCATCCAGGCGCCCTTGTGGTTTTTAATTTTAAAAAGGTGTTAGAGCATGATCCCCATTTTACGGTTTGTCTGTCTAGCCAACTTCTCTCTCAGACACATATTCTTTGAAAGAATCGAAATCGATGTCTACCTGATATTCCACATTGTTATTTTTGGATGGTGCAATCTGGAAGACGATTTTACTTTTTTTCTTTGTACTTGTCTGTAACTCTTGAATTCTTTGAAATGAGAATGTATGGTTTTTATAGAAACAATATTGCAATTGTTCTGTTAAATTTTATAAAAATAGTCACCATCTGTCATCATACAACACATTGTGATGAGCACTGAGTAATGTATAGACTTGTCAAATCCCTACGTTATTATACGCCTGAAACTGATATAACATGGCATGTCAATTATACCTGAGTTAAAAAACACCCTGCCGATATTTAGATCATAAATGTGAACATCACAACTATTCCCTACCACTAGGTATTTTGCAATAGCATTAAAATGTGATTGATACTTAAAATAGCTTTAAATAACGAGGACAGTAAAAGTAGGTATTGGTACATCATGTGATTGCCACAGACTGAAAGTGTCTGATCATTTGATTTTGTTTCTATTAAAAAATAATTAATGATAATTATGAGGGCAGCCTGGAGGTTGACTGTGGCTTTGCTTATTGACAAAAGTTTTTTTTTTAACCTAATTCGCCATTTTCTTCTCTCTATTGTTTTTCTTTTTAAAGCGGACTGTCACAGAGGCTCCTGGCTCTATTCTAGACTGAGCATGTGACCATAAGCCAGGTGAAGATGGTTTCATTTTTAGGAGACCTATTATTGGCTATTAAGGCTCTCCTGAAACTGCTAGAATCATTCCAAAATGCATTCCATGGAACAATATATTCCTAGACTCACCTACTTTCTGTTTCTCATGCTATGGGCAAGGTAACCTGAGGCAGACCGCTGGGAAGCATGTGTTTGTCTACACGATTCAGGAGTTTGAGTGAATGAGTTGTCAGTCTCATTGTCTTCTATAAATAACATTTTCAGAAACATCACACTCTCAGAACGCTGTAGAGAATGCAGTTTCAATTTAGGTTTCTTAGTCTTGACGGGGGAGACTGTAGGATACACAGTGGAAAGTGCCCGAGTTGAAGAGTGAGGACACCAGGGTCCCATCCTAGCAGCACGGCCAACTTCTCCATGGCTTAGCTTCATTACCTAGAAACAAGAGAGTGAGGCTAGATTCTCAACGTTGGTTCTCAACCCTGGCTCCACACCAGAGTCACCTCGGGACCTCTACGAAGTAGTCATGCCTCATCCTCACCCCAAGCTGTGGGGACTTGGATTTGGACGGACTGTAAAGTTCGGCAGGTGATTCCACGATACAGCCAATTTGAAGGACCACTGAGTCACTCGATCACCCAAATATCGTTTTTCTCAAATCCTCTCTTACATGACAGAATGTCTCATTACGGGCATGGTCCTGGTTCCCCAACACTGACCAGATTGGGGGTCAAAATCTATCAGACTTTCTTGTGCATGGCTTGGAGATCTGCACGTAGGAGACAGAGAAACACCCTCTGTAAGCAGACATACCAGAGATGTCAGGATATCAGACTCTTTGTTCCGTTGTCATGCCAAGCAGGGTTCAGTGCTATCTTCAGAAGCCTGCCACTCTTTATCTCATTTGGCCATTAAGAGAACCTCTTTTCCCTCCACTGGTCCTGCTTGTAACGGTGGAGGTTTGCATCGCCGCCAAATGGATTCACAGTGTTATTAGCTGCCTTCCCTCCCTTTGCCTGTTGGCAGCTCATCTGGGAACTCCAAATCTTTCCCCAGTACAACTTCCTGCATGGTGGTGCCCCACCTCTCCCTGGATTTTCCTTCAGCTTCTCTGACTCCTGGGTGCATGTTTATCTCTGTGATGGGGGAGCCAGCACGGGCTGCAGGACAACTATATCCTCAAGGGAGGAGGTGAGAACTGACATGGGTCTCAGTCACTTTTCATGGGTTCCAGTGTGTGTGTGTGTGTGTGTGTGTGTGTGTGTGTGTGTGTGTGTGTGTGGTTCCTGACTTGTCCTCCTCTCCCTACTTTAATCCATCTTCCCTTGCTGACTGCCTGTCCTCTGGACTCTGAGCTTCAACATCAGAGGATCCGAGGTGAGGACGACAGCCTTACAGAGACTGCACAACGAACGACCACGATTGCATAACGTCTAGTCCATGTAACAAATACATACACTCACACCTGTACTTGGAATGACATGCAGGGCTACCTCCTAGTGGTTCTGCTCCTCCGACTGAATTTATCGGCCTTTTCAATATTCATATCCGATGTTACCTCTGTGTGAAACCTTCGGAGGCTCCCACTGCTCTGGAGACCGAAGTCCCTGTCCGCCTCTCCAGCCTCACACCGCACTGGGCCTCTCTGCCTGCTTGTCGCCCCTGCTACTGTGATCATCTTTAGTCCCCTGCACTTGCCGTGCTCTCCCCTGCGATAGAGATTTTGTCCATGCTGTTCCCTCTGCCTGCTTCTCTCTTTTCAGCCATCTCTACCTGGCTTGCACCAACACGCCTGTCGTACTCCAGCTCAATGTCAGCCTACTCAGATTCCGCGCTCATCTCTTACATCACCGTGCGCCTCTCCTCCGAGTGTCCCCACTCATGCTTGTTCATTTATTTGTGGGTTGTCTTGCCTAACGTTTGTCCATTGGATTCTAAGCTCCCGGAGGGCAGAGAGGGCTGTGTATTTCTGCTTTCCATTATATTTTCCCTACGCCCAGTACCTTGCTTGGCATATACTTAACTTTTTGCCGGGGTCCAGTTCTGGCGAATCTAGGGGTCCCCGAAGGATGGACGGTCAGGTGAAAGGAAATGAGAGAGCCACGAGAGAGATGTAGTCTGATGACCAAGCAGGCAGCCCTGGCAATTCTGGCATCTCTCCTGCGGGTCTCAGTGTCTTTATTTAAAAGTAGCGGGTTACATTACAGCAATGAGTGACATCCCATCAGTAAGCATAGTTTGAACAATACTGTGTTTTATCAGTAAAGGTGCGATTTCCTCAATCTTGCAAGTTGTTTTCAAGTTAATTAGCATATAAATTTAAGGCAGGGGGAGAGAACTGGGCGTTACCTAGGCCTGCCTATGTTAATTATCTATAAACAGGCCAGGAGTCATTCTGCCTATTCTTCCAACTACAATGGGGGAGGTACAACCCTTCCGGCAAGGACAGAATTCCCAATGCTCGTCCTTTGCTTGTGAATGAGCGAATTTACATAATAGGAACCTAACATTTACACAAATCACACCAATATTCAGCCAGCTCATAACTGCTTCAACCACCTTTTCCACACAGGGAGGGGTCTCAACCTGTGAGCCCAAAATGGCTCCCAACAACTTTTCTTCCTAGCACAAGAAATATCGGTGGAATAAATGAATAAATAAAAGATGCTAGACAGATGAAGAAGATGAAGGAGGAGCAGCAAGAAATCACTGAGGGGATAAAGTGTGAAGGCAGCCAAGGCTTGGAGCCCAGCCAGGCTCGGGGGTCCATCGGGGCCAGCCACCGTGGGGGGAGCGATCCTGACAGCACACAGTTAGGTGCCGCGTTTCTCTCCAACAAGAGATTAGGAATTACTAACTCGTATAAGATGAATGCTTGTTGTGAACTAGATACATTTCCCTTTTCCATGGCCAATTTTTGCTAATAATTTTTCAAAGTCATGACAGCTGATATTCTTACTATTGAAGCAATCACAATACAGTGTTCAACTTTTTTTTTTCTTTGAAGTTTGAATTTCCTTAAAGTAAAAGTGGGATTTGGAAATGTATCATTCCCTTCAGAATAAATTAGTGAGTGTCTGTGGAAAAAAAAAAAACAATGAACACATTCGTGGATTATGAGTAAGTTTTTACCATTCTTTCCAACGGCAATTTATGTAAGAAAAGCTTTCTGCCCTGATTTTAGTTGATTTATCCACGTGCTTGCATTTGCCAACGTGTTTGAATTTCACAATTTCTGCTTCCAGCTTCGCACAACACCCCCCTTTAACCCTGGACACAACCCTGGAGCATGAAGTCTACTGGAAAGTTCGACAAAATCAGTGCTTTTATCTATGGCCCCAAAAGGAAGGAGGCAGCAATCTGGGAGGGTCATGTCTCCAGATCTCAGGCCTGGCGTAAGAGCCCGGAAACCTGGTTTTAGTTATTGATTCCATCACTAACGAGCGATGAGACCTTGGAGAGCTCACTTAACCCGCATCTCTGACTCTCTGCTCCCTTGCCTGTGAAATGAGTCAGTCAGAACGGAGAATCGGAAAGGACCATCAAACTCTGGTAATTATGATTCTACAGTTTACCCTTTCTGGCAGAAATCAAGGGAAATGGCTCTTATTAGACAGATACAATGACTTTTGGGAAGATCGGTGTAATACCTAAATTTAGGAAATTACTACTTATCACGAGCTTTGCTCAGTTTTGCCCTTAAAACGATTTACCTCTGAATATTTCCCGCATAAACATTTTAAATCGAAGTATAACTTTTTTTGTATGAAAAGTATCCCACGATTTCATTTCATACGAAAATTATGGTTCATAATGAAATTTTTCATAATAGTCCCAATGTTTTCCTTTTCCCCCCCTTATTAAACCTTCTCATCAGGTCCGTGTTTAGGAATTTTCCAGGCACCACAACAGCTGATGTGAAAGGCTTCACTTTCAACTAAAACTATGGCTTTTTACACTCTTCTGTTTTATTTGGCATTCATCTATTTTAAGGACCCATTTGTTTTTTTGAAGATTTTTTTTTTTTTTCAGTTTTTCTACACTTTGCTGCTCCTACCATCTGTTGTTGAGTCTTTAACTATACAAGACTGCTTACTCAGCATGTGCTCTCCTTGGACCTTAACTTTAAATTCTATGACTTTTATTGTTAATTTAAGGAAGTGCAATGGGATCAGAAAAATCTATGAAAATTAATTCGGTAGACTCATTTAATTAATGCGATTCCAAGATTTTTATTCACATGGGATACACTTGTACTCTATTAATTTACACAAAGTATTCAAACTTGGGTATAAGCTATCCCAACAGTTTTATTGTGGGTTATTTTTTTTCCTCTGAGTCTTCAAAAACAGCTTGTGTCTAAATGACTAAAAAACAAACTAACCGGCCATAATTTTTGGTGGATCTGGGGAAGTAAACAATGGTACCATTGAGGATTTTCTGGTACTCGATGGTTTCCAAATATTTCCTAGACCACGCGTCAGGCTTTGGGGATCTGGTGATGAGACATGGGTGACACGGTCTTGCTCTCAGAAGCTGGCACGGCCTTTCTCATGTTCCTCTGGTGTTGTTGGGGAGTATTTCAATCAATTAATTTCAGTGATTTTCCCCTGCCACGCTTCCTTCACCCAGTGTGAGTCCTGCCTTCTGTCCCAGGCAGCAGCCAGGGAGGCTCCCTGTCTTGGGAGGGAGTGACCTAGCACACCAGGAGTCAGTCCTCTGCATCTCGGTCTAGAAAACCCGCTTAAGCTTTTAGGGCCTCCCAGGGAAAGCAGTCTATGGGATGAATGGTGACAAAGGAGGGAAGAAAAGGAAGCTGAAGGGCCAGGTACTCCGGAGGGGCCTGGGTACTTGGCCGCACAGTTGATAGAACAAAGATTTGGGCATCTGGGGTACAGGTGATCTGCAGCCTTGCACTTCCCAAGGGAAACATGGGGAGTCTGCATGGCCCCACGTCTCTGCCTCTTGATATCCCAGCCTGGTGGAGGAGCAGAAATAACGTGTCTAGCAGATGGATCTGAAATGCCCAGTAGCGTTTCTCACAGCTAAGAGGGGTAAATTGAGTATGTGCTTCTGAAAAAAACACAGAGGAAGCACATGGAAAACAAGAAGAACACAACTACTAATACTAATAGAAAACATAGGGAATATAGCTCTCACAGTAGGGCAGACACAATTTTAAATATTCATATATATTAACTCATTTAATGCTCCCAACACCTCTTCACCAATAGTGTGAAGTAGGCACTATTTGATGCACTTCCGCAGTTGGCTCCATGAACGGTAGGCCCGTTCTCTTTATGTTCATGATGCCCCAAGGACTTAAACCAATCCTCTTCCTCTGAGTTCCCTGGAGATCACAACTGGGGCTTAGTATTTGCTGTTCACAAAGACATGGCCTCAAGAAGCCAGGACATACTGGGATTCAAAAACTATGTCACAGATGAAGAGCCACTCTACACTTTTCAAGTAGGCCAACTGCGAGACAAAAATTAAATTCCTTTTCTCATGACACATATTAGCATTGGGGGGGGGCAGCAGATGAGGAGCTTGGTGTTGGAAAAATGGTAAGTTTGGGTCAGAAGCAACCCGGATGTCAGGTCTCTGGGCTGGGAGGGAAGCTTCTCATCACTCTGCGCTAGAGGTGGCCCCCGGCAGGGGTTGTTGGGAGCCGTTTTGGGCTCACAGGTTGAGACCCCTCCCTGCGTGGGAAAGGTTGAAGCAAAGCTCCCACCAGCCAAACTGGCGCCTAGTCTTACCTCCTTCTAAATAATCTTTCAGGCCTGGATTTCTTGAACTGCTCTCATTGGCCTAAGGGACATAATGCTCTTTGGTTTTATGGCACATGGAAAAGGGGGCCTGGAGTGCGATGTCTTGATGGATAAAATCTGAATGAGAGTAACCTGGCCAGAAGTAACCTCAAAGTTGCCTCTTGGGGATAGGTTACACAAATTGATCATATAGAATAGCAGTTATGAGTTGGCTAGAAATTAGTAGGCATTAGGCCCCAAGACTCCTTGAACCAAACTAGATTTTCCCTGCGGGTATCGCATTGTGTTAAGCATCCCCTCAGCCCCACCATAAAACCTCAAGGCACATCTCCGTAGAGCTTCTCAGAATTAACAGACTGATGGGAGAGATTGTAAAGAGACTTAGGACCTTCCCTGGAGGGTAGCCTAGTCCAAAAGTTAGAAGCACTGTTTATAGATAAGGTACAAACTAAAGTAGCTACACATATCTTCATTGATCAGCAGCAAATATCGAGCATCTCCCTGAGGTTAACATTTCACAAATCCTTTTGTAATTCTCATTCCCACACTCCCTTATAATAAAAAGGCAATAACAAAATACTCTTACAAAAGCTACCATAAACCTATAGATGACTACATAGGTCTTGTGACAACAATGTATGTTGTAAAGAATGTCTTGTCACTGATGTAATGTCACTTGCTACCTTTAAAAATAAAGACATTGAGACCAGCAAAGCAGAGATGCCAGAATTGCCAGGGCTGCCTGCTTGGTCATCAGACTCCATCTCTCTCATGGCTCTCTCACTTCATTTCGCCTGACTGTCCGTCCTTCGTGGACCCCTAGATTCACCGGAACGAGGACCCCGGCAAGGGGTCATTCCGTTTCCTGGAAAGAGAAACAGGTGGCCCTAGCTCCTTTTGTAATGGCGGTGGAGAAGATGACAATAACCAAGGAAGCAGCTCACAGTGAACACCTGGGCCAGGTGTGGGTGGACATTTTCTCATTTACTCTTCATAACGACACTGTGCAGTAGGTTCCTTGTCCTTCTGTCCCAGGAGAGGAAACTGGGCCACACAACCAGATACTCAATGAGAGGCAGAGCCCTATCAGTGCAGCCGGAATCTGGGCTCCCGCTCTGGTTTATACTGCGCTGGCCCTTTGCTCACTGATTTCGCTCATGTACAAATGCTTCCCGACACTCTGAGACAATCCCCCAAATATTGCTTCCTGTAGAAGCAGATTGGATTCTGCAAGCATTTTCAGGGGGGAGGAAGTGGGACAAAAAGATGAGGGATGCCACAAGTGCAGGGACTAGGAACAGACAGGAGAGCCCTGCTGCCCAAGATGCCAGTCCTCTCCCTTTGGTCCACATCTTGCACTTGCCCATGGCCCTGAGTAGCAAAGCCCCAGGGACCACTCGCTGAGGAGGAGAAGCGCTTACCCAACCATGAAGTTCCTCGGCTTTGCTAAGCCCTCTGGCAAGAGTGAGTTCTCTCTCAGCACATTCAAGAGGAGCTGCTCAGTGGCTAACTAAAAGGCCAACTTGTGAGAGCTCTTCTCTGTTTTCATTCATGAATAAAACTATTCTAGACTGAGAATAGATTCTGGCCATATTTACAAATTAAAGTGCAGTTCAGGAAATATGTCACCTTTCCACTTGTCCCACTGAAAATCTTGAAAACTTTTTAAAAAGTTTATTTATTTAAGAGAGAGAGAGAGAGAGAGCACGTGAGAGAGAGCAAGTGGGGGAGGGGCAGAGAGCGAGAGGGACAGAGGATCTGAAGCGGGGTCTCTGCAGACAACAGAGAGCCTGCCCGATGTAGGGCTGGAACTCATGAACCACGAAATCATGACCATGAGCCAAAGTCAGATGCTTAACTGACAAAGCACCTCAGGTGCCCACCCATTGAAATTCTTTGTTCAGCATTACACTGAAGATCAAAGGCAGTCGTAAACAGAAGAAGGGAGGTGAAGCCATGCCCATGGCTGGGTGAGAATCTCAGCCCTATTGCTAGCCAACCCGGGGGAGGGGGGGGGGCGTGCCCAGCAGGGTTAGTCAGCATCATCTTCCTCAAAAGAGCCCCATGTAGCAACACATCACTTCACTGTTTGGAGTATTAAATAAGAAATATATTAAGTCTGCTTAACCAGGAGCAAACAAACTCCCAATAACACAGTTCCCTACTATGTGATTTAGGGAATACATCCCAATTACCCGAACCTTCTGTCTCAAGAATTCTTTTGCAAGCAGCCCTGAGGAGACTTGGCTACTGAAATCCCCCGACGTGTGCACACTGAGAACACTGTCATACAGCAGCAGCCTGGAGAAGCTTTGCTCCCTCACGGTAGCTTCGAAAGAGGACTAGGAACCCCCTTCCATATTTTAACGCGTAACATCTAAACATTTAAAAGGATGGTGAATGGCTGCAGGGATGTAGTTTCAGGTGCGGTGTACTGACATCCAAGCTTTAAATACATCTTTGACAAAACCTCAGACTCGGGTCATGCAGCTTATGGAACAGGACTGTCATAAAAATGGCCAGCCAGGGCTCCTTCTCAGGCAGACCAAGTTCAGGAAAATAGGTTGAAGTCGAAAATTCCTTCAAAAACATCCAAACCATGTCCCCCTCCAGTTAGAAGACCCCTCTTCCACCCGTGCTCAGCTCTAGATTTCCCAGTGACACTCTGGGGAGCTAAAAGGAAAAGATGATGCATCTGACAGTTGGGACGGGTCATTTTTGACACCCTCTCCTTACTGACGATAACCAATAAGTGAATTTTAATAAAACAGAAACATCTGCAAAAAAAAAAAAAACCAACAAAAAACAAAAAAACAAAACCCCACCATTTAGGTAGTTACTAAATCATACCACTCAGTAACATAATGTCATTTTCTTGATTTTTTTTCTTGTTTTAAATCCCCAAAAATGGCCAAAAAGAAGACATTTCACTTTTAAGGCTATTTCTAAAATTCAGGAAGTATTTCCTGCATAGACTGACACTTATATTTACCAAACAAATATTACATCTTGCATTTTTCACTGTTTTCAATTTCGAACACAAAATTTAAAGTCAAGTATAACCTGCAAAGGGTCACACAGAATGACAGAATTGTAATAGCTTAAGTCTGTTTCATTGTGCTGTCAGTGTTTATTTTAATCTATTAAAACTATTTAAATAGTGCCATAGAGGTTTCAAATGTGAACCGTGCCTACTTCCAAACTGTTTCGCACTTACTCTCAAAATGAGTGTGTGCTCTGTTAATTGTGTTGGGGGTTCCGAATAACTATAGGTTTTCTGATTAACTTTCCCACCTAGAATAGGAGGTTATTAAGGATAGGTAATTAAAATGTACTAATTTGAAGCTTACATATATAACATTATAGCTCACTAGCAACTATAGTTATTAGGAATTGTTAGGCCAAAAAAATAATTTTAGGGAGAGGAGTATTTTAACACCAACTTTATTTAGACTTGTGTGGTGGTAACATAATGACTTTCATTTCCTTTTATCATTAGTTTAAAATTCTCTACATGGGGCACCTGGGTGGCTTAGTTGGCTAAGCGGCTGACTTCAGCTCGGGTCATGATCTCGCGGTCTGTGAGTTTGAGCCCCATGTCAGGGCTCTGTGCTGACGGCTCATCAGAGCCTGGAGCCTGCTTCAGATTTGTGTGTGTCTCTCTCTCTCTCTCTCTGCCCTTCCTCTGCTCATGCTCTGTCTCTATGTCTCTCAAAAATAAATAAACGTTAAAAAATTAAAAAAAATTCTCTACAGATAACGTCTCCCCCACTCCTCATGCTTAATGTCTGCATTTGAAGTGGAGGCCCTGCCAGCTCTGCTTTGGGTTCTCCACTAGAGGACAGATGACCGTCTTGGGAAAGAATAAATGAGAAAGAACTAGGAGAGAGACCTCCTCTATACTGAAGATGAAGTTTTCTACTTTTTCCATTCACAGTTTTGATTACAGCTGGACGTGTGACCCATCAAGGGAGGGTGTCAGCTCCACACAGGAAGGAATATCACCTGCTCGAGACTGTTAAAAGCAGAATAGGTGATAATTGGATAATAACCAGGGAGCAGTCAGATGGATCATGCTGCAGGTTTGTTTACAGAAACTTGTCAGTGTGGGTTAAACATACAACACCCAAAGTAAGACAGCCTGTCTGAAAATACACAAGCTTGAATGTTTTTCCATGGTCTCCTGTCTGCTAAAAGCCCGAAGTTAGATTTATGAGGCTGGGTGTAATCCAAAAGCACAGCAGGGTCAAGTTCATCTAAAAGTAAATGTGTTTGTTTATTTCCATCTCGTGATATGCTTTTATTTGATATTTCTTTAAAATTTCAATCTCAGTCTCTCCCTCTCTTTCTCGTCCATCCGCACACATCCGCATACACTAGTGCATGCATGCATGGTTTTTACATGGTCGTAATTGTAGTGTATACATAGATACACTATATATTTAGTTGTAAACTCCAAAAAATACACCACCAATGTACACATAAAAGGACTGCCGAGGGGCGCCTGGGTGGCTCAGTCGGTTAAGCCTCCGACTTCGGCTCAGGTCATGATCTCACGGTTGGTGAGTTCGAGCCCCGTGTCGGGCTCTGTGCTGACAGCTCGGAGCCTGGAGCCAGCTTCAGATTCTGTGTCTCCCTCTCTCTCTCTCTGACCCACCAGTGCTCATACTCTGTCTCTCTCCCTCTCTCTCTCTAAAAAATAAATAAACATTAAAAAAAATTAAAAAAAAGGACTGTCGATTAATGGATAAATAAATAAAGGTGTGGTATATATACACAATGGAATATTATTCGGCCATAAGAAAGAAGGAAATCTTGTCATTTGCAACAGCATGGATGGACCTAGAGGGCACTACGCTAAGTGATGTAAGTAAAACAGAAAGACAAATACCATACGATCGCTCTTATATGTGGATTCTGAAAAGCAAGCAAACAAACAAACAAAAAAACTGAATTCATAAATACAGACAAAGCCTTGGCAGTTGCTGCAGGTGGTGGATAAGGGGTTAGCAAAATGGGTTAAGATGGTCAAAAGATACAAACTTCCAATTACAACTAAATAAGTCAGGGGGTGTCATGTCCAGCATGGTGACTATAGTTCACAATACTGTATTACATATTTGAAAAGTTGCTGAGAGAGTAGATCTTAAAAGCTGTCATCACAAGAAAGAAAGTGTAACTCTGTGTGGTGATGGATGCTAACTAGACTCAATGTGGTGATCATTTCACACTATGTACAAATATCAAATCATTATGTAAACCACCTGAAACTAATACCATGTCATATGTCAATTATATCTCAAAATGACATACACACATACACATAGAAGGTATAACGTGTAGATATACTTAAAGTATAGATTTTACCATTTAATTCTAAACAACGCTAAGATTAAATACACAATGGTAATCAACCACCCACGTACCCATTACCCAGTAAAAGCAAGTGATACCAGGCCCTTTGTGATCTCCCGTGGCTCCATCCCCAGTATTTTACAGCCTCTACAGGAGGTAGTCCCTCTCTTCCAGTTTCTATTTTCTTTACCCCACAAAAACTATGATTTTTTCCCCATTTTATGGTGTTTCTAGATTTAGTTGATATTATTTTGTTTATGATTTCCCCCCCTCTATGTTCATGAAAGAAATTGGGCTATAATTTCCCTTTGCCCTACTGGTACTGTCTAGTTTTGATATCAAATTTGAATTAATCCTATATAACGAAGAAACTTTTGTTTCTAAGAGTTCATGTAAGATTAAATTTTGTTTCTTGAATGTCTGCAGAACTGATATGTAAGAACCTGGAACTATTAGTATTTGTAGGGATTAAAAAAATTTGTTTTAATGTTTATTTATCTTTGAGGGAGAGAGAGAGAGAGAGAGAGAGAGAGAGAGAGAGAGAGAACAGGGGAGGGGCAGAGAGAGAGAGAAAGACACAGAATTCAAAGCAGGCTCCAGGCTCTAAGCTGTTAACGTAGAGCCCGACACAGAGCTCGAACTCATGGACTGCGAGATCATGACCTGAGCTGAAGTCAGATACCTAACTGACTGAGCCACCTGGGCACCCTTCCCTGTAGGGATATTTTAAAACATTCATTAAAAGTTATAGAAATATTCATAAAAATTTTTGAGTCATTTTTGGTAATTTATATTTTTCTAAAAATGTGCTCATTTTATATAAATTCTCAGTTTGGGGAACAAAACTGATTAATATATACTCTGAACATCCCTTAATCTCTTCTGTATCTGTGTTATATACCATTTTCATTCTGGTATTTTTTGGTTCTGATACACATCTTTCTATTTCTCTCAAATTAATCTTACCTAAGGTTTGTCAACTTGGCCAATCTTTTCAAAGACAATTGGGTCTTATTGATCTATTTTTCTGTTCTATCAGTTTATTGTCTTTAATTTCTTTACCTACTTTCTATGGTTTATTCTGTTGTTCTTATATTTCTCAAATTAGAATCATAGTTCATTTGTTTCCAGCCATTAATTTCCTCTAAGTACCACTTTATCCAGATTCTACCAGGTTTGAAATGAAGTGTTTTCATTATTGTTTAGTTTTAAGTATTTACTAATTTCTATCATAATTTTTTTCTGATCTGAGGTATTGAGAAGTATGCTTTAGATTTCCAATCTTAGTTTCTTCTTCTTCTCCTCCCCCTCCTCTCCCCCTCCACCTCCTCATCTTCTCCTCCTTCTTCTCCTCCTCCTCCTTCTTCTTTCTCTTCCTCTTTTATTATTATTATTATTATTATTATTATTATTATTACCAGGTTAATTGTATTGCTGTAGGGAATATGGTCTATATGACACCAAATCTTTAAAATTTGTTGAGACTTATTTTATGGTTCCTAGAAGTTTTAATACACATTGTGGTAGGTAGAATAATGGCCCCTGAAGATATCCACACTTTTCCTGAAAACTGTGAATATATTACCATTCATGACAAAAGTGACTTGGCATATGTAATTAAGTATCTTGAGATGGGGGGATTATCTGGGTGGCCCAACATAGTTACAATGGTTCTTTAATGTAGAGGAGGGAGGCGCTGAGGCAGAAGACTCTGTGTTAAGCCATACAGCCCAAGAAAGGCTTAGCTAGGTGTCATTGGACTTAAAGATGGAGGATGTCAAGAGGCAAGGAATGTGGGCAGCCTATAGAAGCTGGAAAAGACAAGAAACGTATTCTCCCGTAGAGCCTCTAGAAGGAACACAGTCCTACCAAGACCTTAATTTTAGTCCCATTAAGACCCATTTCAGACTTCTGACACTTGGAACTACAAGATAATAAATTTGTATTGATTAGCTGCTCTTTGCAATAATCTGTTATAGCAACAATGGGAAGCTAACACACACATATAAATCTTAGAGTCTATGCAGGGCTATACAACTGACACTTCTGCTATTATGGGAATGTTCTATTTCTGTCCTGACCAGTAAGGTAGCCAGTGTGGCTACTGAGTACTTGGAATGAAACTAGTACAACTAAGGAGCTGAATTTTTATATTTTGTTTAATTTTGATTTTAAAAGCCATATGTGGCTAGTGGCTACCATACTGGACAGTACCAGTCTAGAGCTATTAAGTATCTTTATCCTGTTTCCAAGCAATACAGGACCTTTATACTATTAACTGATTGACTCTCTCTCAATTATTTTCCAGTATTTAGAAGTCCTTTTTTTTAATTCACTCCTCACACTGGAGATTATGGGTTTTGCTTTAGGTAGCCCATGTTTGTTTCAAATTAACCCATACTTAAATCATGTTCTTTACTTGCTATTCTGAGACTTCCCCTGGGATAATTTTCCTTCTTCCTCAAATATGTTCTATAGAAATTCCTTTGGTAAATGTATGTTAATAATACATTCCTTTTAGTGTTTATGAGAGAGTTCTGCTCTTGTTGAACAATAATTTCATGTATGCAGAACTTCAAGGTGATTGTTACTTTCTCTAAGTATTTTGAAGATTTCCCTTCGTTGCCAGGTAAGTTTCCATTTTGACACATGGGAAGTCACCTCACAAGAAGTCATCTTTTAGATAAGCAATCTGTCTTTTCTCTCTAGTTGTTTTGAATTTTTTTTTTTTTTGGTGTGTGTTCCTGCAATTTGATGTCAGTATAGCTAGATACAGATTTATTTTCATTTACTTCAGTTGGAATTTGTTTGACTTTTGGAATTTGAGGGCTGACTCTTTTAATCAACTCTGGAAAACTGTCAATTATCATATCTTTAACTCAAAAAGGAAATAATAAAGAAAATGGGATGAATTACCCTTCCTATTAACTTCGTTAGAATTTCTCACCTTTTTACTATGAGTCTTTTAAGTTCTCTTTCATATTATTTATACTTTCGCTTTCCCATACTGCATTCTGAGCACTTTCATCCACTACTTTCTAGCTTGCCATTTTTCTTTAATATTTCGATTTTCTAGTTTCGAACTATTATATTTTTTGTCTCTAGAGACTCTATTTGACTCTTTATCAAAGCTTCTAGTGTTTTTTGGAGAGTACATAATCCTCAGTTCTTCAAAATGCTTCCAATACCATCTCATTTCTTTAAAAATATTAGGTTAATTAATATTTAACCTACATTACATCTATGTGTACTAGATGAATCACTGGGTTCTACTCCTGAGGCCAAGACTACACTGTATGTTATCTAACTTGAATTTAAATTAAAAAAAATATATTAGGTTAGGGCGCCTGGGTGGCTTGGTCAGTTAAGGGTCTGACTTGGCTCAAGTCATGATCTCACGGTTCGTGGGGTTTGAGCCCTGCATTGGGCTCTGTGCTGACAGTATGGAGCCTGCTTCGGATCCTTTGCTCCCTTCTCTCTCTGCCCCTCCCCCACTTGTGCTGTCTCTGTCTCTCAAAAATAAATACATAAATGTTAAAAAAAATAAAAAAAGACATTAGGTTAAACATATGAGATTGCAGATATTGGCCAGTTTTGAGCTACAAAAATGGCAATTTCTTATATTCTGACCTAATAATTATTCTATGTTCATATTCAATAATTCCAGCACCCAGGATCTTTATTCTATGTTTGTGCTTTCTGCCGACCTTCACTCATTGGTTTGTTTTCTCACATTTCTAGTGGGCTTCTTTTTTTTTTTTTCCTGGGAATTTTTGAGGTCCATATTTAAAATGTGTTGGAGGTGTGCTTGCTGGGTGGCTAGGGGAAGTACTGAAATGGAGAAATTTTATGTTTTTTGCTTGGCGCTTCTTGGTCCCAGGGAGTTTGGTGACACAGGACAGCAAGAGAGACTTAGAATCTGGAAGTAGGAATTATCTAGGGAGATACATAGCTCAGGCTAAAATGATTATTCCCATCGTCTCCTTTTCTGAGGCTCTTTTTTTTTTTTTTTTCTGGTTCGCCCAGTGAGGGCACCACCCCTCAGGAATCTAGGAAGATACTGTCTCCCTACTCAATTTTGCTTCTTGACACCCACAGGCAGGGCTCTTAAAATCCAGGCTCTGGACTACACAGGATTAACAGATATCCTCTTAAAAAAAGGCTAGTTTCATATTCATGAACTTTTCTGGATTCTCACTTTCAAGTTTATGGCATCTAAAGATTTTCTTTTCATTCTCACCAGTTCCATGTTCTGCACCAAAGGGTACTCTTTTGACATGGAGTTGGCTGTATGGTCAGAGACAGAAGTCCCAGCTTCCTTTTGTCACTCAGCATTGTATACAGTTTATTGAACAATATGAACTAAATGAGGTACAGAGGTGAAATGATTTTGCTTTTCCTCATCACCGTCCTAAAACATGAAACGTCAGATCTCCACTGCCCTTGTTTAATGACTTCTTGGACAGAGCCTTTAGTTTTCTGGCTACTTGTGATCAGTTCTATTTAAAATTTAAATCCCAATTGACTCTTCTTTCTTTCTTTTCTACCAGCCTTGTCCAGAGGGTCTTGTAGTGGAATGGTAAGTTCTGCTCGTCTATTTCTCCTCTCTCTATCTCTCCTTCAGTCCCCATGGAGATCCTTCCTTGAGCCTCCAAGGGCCACAGGATCCTGGGGGTCAGAGGTCAGAGTTCCCTATTTTTCCCCTCAGGCGGCATGCCACACTGTGGTCCCTGATTGCCTACTGGTGTGATGGGCTGCCCCATCCAGCCTCTTTGATTCAAGAAGGAGATATTCTTGGTTCACATACAGCCAACAACTCAGAGAGGTACCTGCCAAGCTTCCCATGAACTTTTCCATATTTTCCTTCTTGGTGGCAGAAGCAGGAGAGAACCACGGGTTCACCAGCTCAGCAAGAATCTAGTTAGGGAGAGAATTCAATGGGTCCTTTCTCGTGGCACCCCCTAATCATCACTGTGATTTTTTGGAGCTCTCCTTACTTAGTTTAGAGGGAGGAAATACTTGGATTTAGGAAGTGTTGTGTAGGAAAATCTATAATTAGTGACTCTGGAGAGTGCCTTCTTGGGACTTCCCAACTCACCCTCCCCACCAGCAGTTTGCTAATATGTATTGGGATGAAAGTGGGAGTGTTTTAGACAATTGTGATAGTCAACAATATTAGCTATGATGAGCTCAACAAACGTTGCTGCCATCATTAATTCTCAGGAAAATAACGCTCCAGGGGCATATTACCTGAAGGATATATAGGGTAGAACTCTGCGGAAGATCCTGAGTCAATGATAGTGTTCTTGGGTCTAGAAGATGATGTCTTAGAACCATAAACTAGGTAAAGTATTATCTAATTTTACATAAAAAATAACTTCAAATTTCCTCTGAGGGCAGGTGAGGGAAGAGTTAGGCTTTCTTTGCACAAAACACATTAAAGCGAATATGTTTAAGGGGGAAAAATAGCCTTCATAAATGACACAATGATGACTTCTAAATTTGGCTCCAAATTTGTTTATATATAACACATGCCCTAACGATTTTAATATGCCAGTAACAATGTTTTGTGTTTCCGTAAATTAAAGCTTTATCAGGTATGATTGTCCTCAGTAGAACAGAATGACAAAATCGACTACACAAGGTGCTAAGCTGAAAACGAATGGTCTCCATTTTCACCATCTCTGCATAGACTTCCTACCAGCAACACATCTAGCCATCTCAGGGTTTAGAATTCTGTGTTGTAATGGCTGATTCAGTGAAATCAACAGTCTTCGTTGGTAGCCCAACACCCTTTGTTACAGGGGATGGTGTCCACAGTGGTTTTCTGATTCTTTCTTTAGAAAAGAAACCAGTGACCCTAGATCAGTTATAATAAATGTGGACTCATTCTCTTCTTAAATTTTATCTCACTCTGAAACAGACGTTTTAATAAAAGTGTTTAAAAAAATTTTTTAGTGAACAAATTAGAGGGATGTGTGGTATAGTTTCACTTTTAATAAATGTGCTGTCTTCTTCTGCTTTCATTCCACTTAGCATTTCTTCTCAAAGGGAAAAAAAAATCAAACAAGGAAAAATGTGAAAAAGATGAATTAATGTGACATTTAGAGTAAGATTTTAATGGCACAAAAGCCAAGAATACCAGAGTTATGCCTTTTGCTTTCACAATTATAAATTGACAGGATTTCAGGATGTTGTTACTAAAATGAACTTCATCAGAAGAAAGTTAAAATGCATACGTATAAAGGAAATGTGTTAGTAGAGTTATATTTATTAAGGCTAACACAGCAGAGTCAATATTTAATTAAGCATTGTCCTTTTCAGAGTTGGCCAGGCCCCTGAGAGGCTACACCCTTATTTCAATCAGTATTGGCTGTGTTACCAATGTTTTTTGAAATCCTCTTTGGAAATAAACTCACGAACACTTTATAAGGACAACAAGAAAACCAGCTTCATTTATTCAGAGTCAGACTTATTTAAACCAAAATTGCATTGGCCATTAGCATTTCTGAGACCTTATTCAGCAAACTGACTTGAAATTACTTTTTATAATAAAAAAAGGACAAAAGAGAACTATTTCTTATTGTGAAACATTACACAGACATAACAGTTTAAATCGAAAGAAAACATTCACGTCACCATGAACTGAGGTTTGAAAATTTGGTCTAACACTCCCGAGATGTATGGTCCCAATCGTAACACGCGCCCTGCCCCTTAGAGGTAAATGGTGGTCACTTCCACATTTTTCTTATCACTTTTACCACTTCTTCTATATTCCTCAGTGCTATCATTCCACAGTTTGTTTCTTGAATTTTATATCAATGAAACTGTACAGCATATATCCTTTTGCATCTGCCATTTTTTGCTCAATATCTTGTTTATGAGATACACCAAAGGCTAGTGTAGACCAAGGATAGCCTGCCATGTTTGTTTGTCAATAGCCTTGCGGAAGAATACAGCCAGCCCTACTCATTTGCATATTCTCTATGCCTGCGTTTGCATTACAATGGCAGAGTCCTAATAACTGCAACAAAGACTGCGTGACTCACAAAGCCTAAAGTATTTGCCACCTGGTGGTTTACAAGGAAAAGTTTGCCAACTCCTGGCAGAGAGACTGCTTGATTCAAATTAGCTAATATTTTGTTTTAAAATCTTGCATTTATTTTCATGAGAGACATTGGACTATAGTTTTCTTGTAATGGCTTGGTCTATTTTTGGAACCGGAATAATCTTGGCTTCAGAAAATGAGCTGGGAAGTGTTCTCACCTTCTCAATGGAGAACTGGTGTTTCTTCCTTTAAATCTTTAATTCAGTTTCCCTTAGGAAGTCAATTGGCCTCATTTTTTTTGTCTCTGGGGGACATTTTCAACTTTTAACTTAATTCTTTTAAACAGGAAATGTTCTATTCAGCTTTAAGATTCTTCGGATGTCAGTTTTGGTAATTTGCATGTCAAGGAATTTTTACTTTTTATCTAGGCTGTTAAGTTTGTTGGAATAAAGATAATTTTGCTATGTACAGGATTTTAGATTAACAATTTTTTGCTGTCAGTTTATGGTCTTTCAGTTTTCACTGTTCCTCAAGAAAAACTAGCTGTTGGTCTAAGTCTTGCTTTTTTAAAGTTGGATCTGCTTTTTTCTCTCTTGCTGTCCTTATGATTTGTATCTTTGTCTTTGGTTTTCTGTAATTTTCCTGTGATTTATCTAGGTGTAATTTTTTGTAGAATTGTTGACTTCTTGACTTTGTGGGCTAGTGATTTTTATTATTAATTTTGGGAAGATTTTCAGTTAATTTCTCTTCAAATATTCCTTCTGCTTCATTCCCTCTCTTTTCTTTCTACATAGAAGACTCCATTAAACATTTGTTTCACTTTCTCATATATTCTATACCTTTCTTCTCAAATCTTAATCCTGTTCACTTTCTTTTTTTTTTTTTTAAATGACCCTCTAGTCCAATGATTTTCTTTTCAGCCACATTCAATAGGCTATTAAACCCATACACTCCGTTCTTAATCTTGGTTATTAAGTTTATCCAGTTCTATAATTTCCATTAAAAAGTGTCCTATGAGTTTTTTTGTTTTTTATGGTTTGCAGTTCTTTGCTGAAATTTTCTTTTTTGTTCTCCATCTTCTCGACAATTCTTTTAAAGTTAGTGTCAGATAAGTTCAGTCTGGAGCTCCTTTGAGTTTGTTTCCATCATCTGTTGTTTCTATGAGCTCTCATTCACGTTACCGTGTTCCCTTATGTTTGGAAAGTCATTGGTAGAAATAATTGGATGACTAGAATAAAATTCCCTGCTTCTTCCAGTGCCAAAGGGCACTAACAACCTGGGATGGCTTTGCACCAATGTCAAGAAGTTAGATTTTTGTGGTCTGTGTCAGTTACTGGGAGCTGGTCCTCACTCTGTGTGGAGATTAAATTCACTTTTAGCCTTTCAGAGCCTCAATCCAAAGAGTGGGGAATTTACCAGAATCCCCATCTTCAATGGTCTTTCAGCTCCAATTTTAGTTATCCTCCTCCCATTATATCATCAAAAGCACTGCTCAGCTTTCCAGTTGCCTCTTTGGATCCTCAAATTTCCCCACGGTGAAAACAGTCCCCCAAACCAGGATGATATCTATGGATTTTCACATAATTATGAATCTTGGCTCAGTAATTCTTCATTCTCTTGTTAACTCTCCAATAACATCGAGTTTATTTTTTTCCCCTGGATTTTAGAATTGCTCTCAGCTAGACAGTTGGTCTGAGTGGACTAGTTCCCTATTTCCCAAAGCAGAAAACTGAATATCTATTTTGACAATATTATATGTATGTCTGTGCATATGGATGTGGATGCAGATTTATGGCTTTGCTTCTGCTGAGGATACTTAAGCAAATTCTAGAAGCTTTAAAACCTCTTATCGGAGAGAAATTCTGGAAATAATCAAAGCATTGGCAGCATTCTTAAAATAAATATGCCACTTCTCAAGGTGACTATTTGAAGGGAATAATACAAGCACCTGCATAAATTCTGGCATGCTAATTAAAAATAAATGACATTTATATGCTACTAATGGATTTAATAGAATTCATCACAAATGCAGGAATAATAGCAATCCTCGGGATACATAAAAGGTATCTACATTGAGACTTGGACAAATAAAATTTGTATTATAGCATTATAAAGTAATTTAAGCTAACTACTCATTGAGTAATTATACAATATAGGTACACGTCAGTGCAATTTGTTTTCAGGATGAATATTATAATTTATATTTTCCATTAAACTTTGAAAAAATATTTATAGACTTTTTGTCTTTTTTTTCAATTAAGAACATCACAATCTTCTAAGACATTGCTTACTCCATCATTTTTTTCATGCTACAATGTGTTTCGTGCAATCTGGGCACTGTATTAGTTCTTCATGGCTGCTATAACAAACCACCACAAAGCGTAGCTTAAAACAACAGAAATTTCTTCTATTACCGTCCTGGAGGCCAAAAGTCTGAAAACAGTTTCCCTGGGCCAAAACCCAAGGGGTTAGTAAGGCCTCCGGAGGCTCTAGGGGAGATTCTGGTGGTGGCTGCCATGATCTATGGCTTGTGATCACATCACTTCAACTGCTGACTCTGTGCTCACATGACCTTCTCCTCTTTTGTATCAAATCTTTCTCTGCCTGTCTTCTACAAGGATACATGTGAGTGCATTTAGGGCTCGCTCACATAATCTGGGACCATCTCCCCACTCAAGGTCCTTGACTTAATCACATATGCAAAGACCATTTATCACCATAAGATAACATTTGCAGGTTTCAAGAATTAGGGCCTGATATCTTTGGAGCTACTATTCAGCCTGTTATAGCACCAAACAAATTGTCTCTAAGTCATTTTTTTAGTTCCTCTTCCTCTCAGTGTCATAGGAGCAGAAGGAGAGTAACAAAGATTAAGAATGTTGATTAATCTGGGTAACTCGCAGGTTTTTTGACCTGATTCTCTTACTTTCTCATTTGGAAGCATCACAGTTTAAGAGAAAACTGATGGCCTAGATTAACCCAGAGTTTGATTCAGTCAGAACATCAAAAGAGCTAAGTGGAAAGTAGTAACTTCAGACAGGCCTTCATACTCAGAGCCAACATGGACCACATTGTTGTTTAATCCAAATTTATCAATTAACAGATGAGGAAACTGAGGCCCAAAGAGGGTCAAAGGTCACACATTTACCAGCCCGAGTCACTGACGCAGTTTACATTCCCGGGCTCTGTCACCCAAACTGTACTGCCAAGAAGCCATAAGGAAAACATTTTAAAATGTCTATGTCAACATAAAGCCATTAAAAATAAATTTGTGAGCTACAAAAAGAGACAGACGTGTACACATGAAGAAATGTGTTGAGATAAGCAAAATAAAACGATGTGTGTATACCCAGCATATAACCTGAAAATTATTTGTATAATAAAAATTCATAAGGAAGAGCTGTGGATGTACTTTTAATCAAATTCATTCTTCTATTCTTTGTGATAAAGAATGTAAGAATTAGGACTAACAGATTGAAGCTATGGGGAGGTACATAAGTTTCCATCCATTATAAGGAAGAAGTTTCTAAAAGCCAAAGTTGTCCAAAGATGAAATGAGAGATGATGGCATTCGTCATTGCTGGCTGGAGAGCACTTGGCAGGAATGTGGTGGTTGTACTGATTCCCAAATTCAGACAGGTTGTATTAGATAATCTGGGAAGATGTTAAAAATAGACCCCAGGCCCCTGGGGAGGTCCTGGGATCTGTACTTTTTTAACAAGTTACCCAAGTGATTCTCATGTTCAGGGGGAATGTATCCGTCATATAAACTATTCCTATTCAAGAGTCTATAACTTTTCGCATGAAGTCATGGAAGCAGCATTGCAAAGGTACCATGAAATCCAGATTCTATCTTGGTTCAGTCCTTAACAAGCTGTGTGATTTCTGAGCACATTACATCATGTCTCTGGGACTCAATTTTCCTATCTGCAAGAATAAGTGAGACTAGATGAATCTTATGGCTCTTGCATGCTAGGAAATTGTGTTTCTGAGGGTGGGCTGGAAGAAACTAATCTTCAAAGTCCCTGGAAAATTCCTCATGACATTTAGGTGACAGAGAATTATCCTGGAATGACTGTCTATGACAGCTGGGCAAGGCCGTGCAATCTGGCTAGTTTCCTGGAGTTGGCAGGCAGTCGGCCCAGGATGTGTCTGTCACATGCAGGGCAAGTGGGGAGTAGACAGAACTGGCAGGCTGGAAGCTAGAAACTCAGAAAACTTACCATCTTAGCTCCAACATCTTTGTTATGTACTTAATATTCAAAATGGAGGACCCAAGGGGCATCTGTGTGGCTCAGTCAGTTAAGCATCTGACTTCAGCTCAGGTCATGATCTCACAACTCATGAGTTCAAACCCTACATTGGGCTCTGTGCTGACAGCTCAGAGCCTGGAGCCTGGTTCAGGTTCTGTGTCTCCCTCTCTGCCCTTCTCCTGCTCATGCTCTCTCAAAAATAAAATAAAACATTAAAAAATTAAAAGATAAATAAACAAACAAACAAAAAAGGAGGACCCAAGGAGGCTGACCTGTTTTCCTAAAAAGGGAGTGGCTAAGGTGACCATGAAGTGCCCTTTCTGGGTGAAATTTGCTCAGAAATACCAAGCCTCTGGAGGGTGAGATAGGTTGGCATAGATTTTCATTTCTTATGAATGAGCCTTGCTCCCAAAAGCCAATGAGCCTTGGCTTTTAATCTTGGGTTCTTTTTATGCCTTCTTCACTACTTCTTCTCTCTCCTATTTTCTATCTGTGTTCCCTGAGGGTCATTTTTTTTCTAAGGCTTACCTCTTCTAGTTCTTAATTTTTCATTTCTTAGGGAGAGGTTATATTCTAATGGGTATCTCTTATGTTTGCTCTTTTTCTCCTAACCATCTTCATTCCTTTTCTCAGGACATTTACTCTCTGGGCTGACCTTCCCAAACCCAAGATGTCTAACCCACAGACATGGGCACTCCTTCACTCCCTTCATTCTAACAACATCTATGAATTTGACTATGAGTTTTAATCTGAGAGGTGAAGATAATTTCCTCACATTGGCAGGAAAATTTCAATCTCAAAATCATAGACTATGGGGGTGTGTTATCTCAGGCTGGGTAGGTGATAGACTGGTCTAGAGCTTATACATGAAGATGTACAAATCTTAGAGCCCCATAATGAGCCTGAAATCCCCTGCCACTTAGAATCTGATGATTCCTAAGTCCATACTTCCTATAGAAAATATTCCCCCAGAACTTCGGTTCCTCACTTCCAACTGTTTCCTGGATAACACCACCTAAATGTCTCTTCAAAACCTTTAACTCAACATGACTACAACTGATCCTGTGTCTTCACTCCCAAATCTGAAACTTCCTCAAGTCTTTATACTGGGTAAAAGTGCCACCTCTACCAACCTATCTTGATAGGGTTAGGCCAATAAAGGTCTTTTATTTTTATTAAATGCATTAATTTTACAGAGAGCATATCTCAACATAATAAAGGCCATATATGGAAAACCCACAGTTAACATCATATTCAATGGCGAAAAACTAAGGGCTTTCCTCCTAAGATCAGGAACAAGTCAAGGATGTCCACTCTTACCATTTTTATTCAACACAGTACTGAAAGTCCTAGCCACAGCAATCAGACAAGAAAAAGCAATAAAAGGCATCCAAATTGATTAGAAAGAGATAAAACTTTCACTGTTTGCAGATGACATGATACTATGTATAGATAAACCTAGACTCCACCAAAAAATGATCAATGAATTCAATAAGCTTATAGGATACAAGTAAATATACAAAAATCAATTGCACTTCCATATTCTAATAATGAAGTGGAAGAAAGAGAAATTAAGAAAAACAATCCTACTTACAAGTGCACCAAAAATAATAAAATATCTAGGAATAAACTTAGTCAAAGAGGTGAAAGGCCTGTACTCTGAAAACCATAAAACATTGATGAGAGAAGGAAAGATGACATAAACAAATGGAAAGATATTCCATGCTCATGGGTTGGAAGAACAAATATTGTTAAAATGTCCATACTACCAAAGCAATCTACAGATTTAATGCAATCCTATCAAAATATCAACAGTATTTTTCACAGAACTAGAACAAACAATCCTAAAATTTTTATGGAACCACAAAAGACCCTAAACAATCAAAGCAATTTTGAAAAGGAAGAACAAAACTGGAGGTATCATAAACTCAGATTTCAAGTTATACTACAAAGCTGTAGTAATCAAAACACTATGTACTGGCACAAAAACAGCCACATAGATCAATAGAACAGAATAGAGAGTCCAGAAATAAACCCACAATTATATGGTCAATTAATCTTCAACAAAGAAGGCAAGAATATGCAATGGAAAAAACACAGTCTCTTCAACAAATTATACTGGGGAAAATGTGGATAACTACATGCAAAAGAATGAAATTGGAACACTTGCTTATACCACACACAAACATAAACTCAAAATGGATTAAGCACCTAAATGTGAGACCTTAAACCATAAAAATCTTAGAAGAGAGCACAGTCAGTAATGTCTCTGACATCGTACATAGCAACATTTTTCTAGATATGTCTCCCCAGGCAAGGGGAACAAAAGCAAAATTGAACTACAGGGACTACATCAAAATAAAAAGCTTCTTCAAAGAAAAAAAAATAACAAAACTAAAAGACAAACCTACTGAATAGGAGAAGATATTTGCAAATGACATATCCAATAATGGGTTACTATCCAAAATATATAAAGAATGTATACAACTCAACACAAAACAAGAAATAATCCAAATAAAAGTGGGCAGAAGATGTGAACAGACATCTCTCCAAAGAAGGCATACAGATAGCCAACAGACACATGAAAAGATGCTCAACATCACTAATCATCAGGAAGATGCAAATCAAAACCACAATGAGATAGCACCTCACACCTGTCAGAATGGCTAAAATAGAAAACACAAGAAACAACAAGTGTTGGCAAGCATGTGAAGAAAAAGGAACCCTCTTGCACTATTGGTGGGAATGCAAACTGGTGCAGCCACTCTGGAAAACAGTACAGAGTTTCCTCAAAAAATTAAAAAAAGAATTAAAATATGACCTAGTAATTACACTACTGAGTATTTACCCAAAGAATACAAAAACACTAATTCAAAAGGATGTATACACTCTGATGTTTATCATGGCATTATCTACAGTAGGCAAATTAAGGAAGTAGCTCAAGTGTCAATCAATAGATAAATGGATAAAGAAGATGTGGTGTATGTATATATATATATATACATATATATAAAATATTCCATTGTGCATATATATACACAACGGAATATTATTAAGTCATAAAAGAGAAAGAAATCTTGCCATTTGCAATGACATGGATGGAGCTAGAGTATATAATGCTAAGCAAAATAAGTCAGAGAAAGACAAATACCGTAGGATTTCATTCATATGTAAAAAATAAGAAACAAAACAAATGAAAAAAGGGAAAAAAAAAGAGACAACCCCCCAAATAGTCTCTTAACTACAAAGAACAAACAGGTGGCTACAGGGGTGGAGGGAGAGTGAAACAGGTGAAGGATTAAGACCACACTTACCCTGGTGAGCACTGAGTAATGTATAGAATTGTTGAATCACTATATTGTACACCTCAAACTAATATAACACTGTATGTTAGCTACATTGGAATTACAATTTTAAAATCATTATATTTATTTTTATTAAGTAATTATTATGAATAAAGATCTGACCAATAAGGTTAGAACATATATTTCAAGGCTAGAGAAAAGGAACAGAGTAACAAGACAGGAAAAGGTTTTACTTTCAGCATAAATGATCCAAATAGGTACTTTCTGTCTGGGCTCTCTATGAGTCCTGCATAAATTAACCAAGGTAAGTTTGGTTTGTAAGATGGAAGGTCAAGAAATGCCTACCCTGTCTTGTGTCACCAATTCCAACTGATAGGCACCAACACATCTGGAAAGTTGTAAACAAATGCACCATAAAGCCTACTTCGAAGGGACTCCTCTGAAAGAAATAATGTCCACACAACTCTGACCTTTTTGTGTCACTGGGTGTCACGGATCCCTTTAATGTCACCTGTGAATTCTAGAAAGCTGTCTTTATTTCAATGTTCAGCTTTTATATCTTCCCATAACCCGCACCCTTACTCCTCACAAATTCTTTTTTTTAGTCTATTTACTAGGACCTTCAGTTTGGAGTTTCTTACCCAGACTCACTCATTTGATCTATTACAAATATATATATCTGCATATTCCTGTGTTTTAGTTAAAATTTTTTTTTATGTTTTTCTATTTGAGAGAGAGGGACAGAACATGAGCAGGGGAGCATCAGAGAGAGAGGGAGACACAGAATCCAAAGCAGGCTTCAGGCTCTGAGCTGTCAGCACAGAGCCCAACGCGGGGCTCAAACCCATGAACGTTGAGATCGTGACCTGAGCAAAAGTTGGATGCTCAACTGACTGAGCCACCCAGGTGCGCCTCATGTGTATTAGTTTGCTTACTTGGTGTAGGTCACTGGCAGTTGTTTCTTGTTTATCTTTGAGATGACTTAGATAAGCTGGTAAGATTCTCAACTCAGGGTAGTTGCCGGACTGCACAGAGATGTCCTTTTAGCAGGGATACTTTCAGATTAACGTCATTCTCAACTTTGGTGTTCACCATGCTTCTGAGAAAGTGGTGATCAGTAGCTTTCTAGAGCTTCTTTTAGTGATTGTGTCTTGGATGCACTAAGACACACCTTTTATACCTCTGATCCATATGGTATTTGAGAAGAATCTCATACTTCCCAACTTCACCAGAGGACTCTCATTATTGTGATATTTGTCTCCTTCTTCATGCCTTCTCCCATTGAAGTCACCATTCTATTCAAGTGGTAGCCACATGTAAGTATGGACAGTTTTTTGTCCAGTAACGCAAAAGATAGAAACTGCCTTGGTCACACAAGACTCACTTCATCCATCATTTTAAATCTTTATCTTCTAATCTTTACTGAGGAAATGGGGTCCTGATACAGAAGAGAAAAAGCTACTCCCAGCTGTTGTCCATGGAGGGGAACCTCCAATGTTGGTGACAAAACTCCCAAAATGTGTGAGAGTATCTGCTGGTTTGTGATGGGTGATTGGCTACTTCACTAAAGGTTAGAAAGATTGATGGAGGCTGATGTCTAGGGGGAAAGACTGCAATGTGGGCTGATTACTGTTCTGTACACACAATATCCATTGGCACAGTAACAGAGTGGCCATATATTTGTGGATTTCCACCTTGGATTTGGTACCAGAAGGTCTCGGCGATCTAGATTTTCTTTGGATATAGCTCTCTACTCTAGTACCTGTAACTTTGGAGGGTGAAGAGGCATAATGTTTTCCTAAAATATCATTCCAGGTTCTTCTCTAGAGATGGTTGGTTGTGGAGGTGAACAGATTGCGGGGGCGGGGGGGTGGTGTTGGTGCTAGCACTCTGGGAACGGGTTTAAACATATTGCTTATAGGATTGGCTACAGCTGTGACTCCATCCGACAACCTTACAGCTAAATTCTGTTTCAGTCTGTGGCTGCCGAATAGTCACTGGTGCAGACTTAAGTTCTTCTGTGTTTTTTGGCATTGCCAAATGAGGTTCCTGTATTCCAACTGCTAACTGTTCTCTGTGTCACAGCAGGTGCTGGCTGAATCTCATGTTTGAGACTTTGAACAGGTTGAGCATGAGTTTTGTCTTTTGTCCTGGAGTTTAACTGGTGTTAGGGGCAACCTCAACTCCAGCCTGAGCTGTGTTGCCAGTGTGGGACCTCACGGTGCTCCACAGTAGGCACTGAGTTAGTGATTTGCCCATGCAGTGGTGGTTAAGGTGAGTATGTCAGGCAAAAATGCATTCTAACTAGATGGAACTACTAGTGTCTGAGCCTCTTGAGGACTCTATCATATAAATTGAATTGTTTTTCTTAGCTTTTCCCACTGACTAGTGATGGTTGGCCTCAAAGTTGTGCCAGCTCCCATGTACCCATTTGCTTTTCAGATCTCTGAATTTTGTTGTTACTGTCTGTGTTGGGAAACGTTTTTCCACGAGTCTCTCACATATCTGCACCATCTTGAGAGTAAGGCACTGATTGTTTTTTGTATTAGACTATCTTTTCAAGGATATTTAATCCAAGGATGTTTACTTTTCACATTGGATCATTACAATAATGGCCTCCAACTTTGGGATTCCATCTTTGAAAAATCCTTTATTTTGATTTTTGGGGGGTTTCAAAAGAGAAAAAGATAAATATATTCAATCCATCATGTAAACTGGGATCCTATTTTGAATGAGTTCCCCTTTGCCTTATATCTAGTCACCAAGTCCTATCGACCCTATATTCTCTTTCCTACAGATGTCTTGAATCTTACAGTTACTATTCTTTCACAGGTGGGCCCTGGAGTCAGAGGTCCTGCTACTGACAAGTTGTGCAATCTTGGAAAAGTAACTTAGGCTCTTGAGTTAGCAGGTTATTCACCTGTAAAATGGAGATAATAATAGTTCCTACCTTACAGGAACTTTCATGAAGATTAAATGAGGTGTGACTCAAAAGGCAGGGTTCCAACTGATACTCTGGCTGTTCTTAACATGGCCCTCCTCATTTCCTGCTTAGACTCCTCCATCTAAAGATTCCCTAACTAGTCTTTATACTCCCTGTTTCTTCCTGTTTCTAACTCATGGATGTGATGTCCTTTTTATTTAGAACCATTACCTTTGGGATAAAGTCTGTGAGTCAAGTTCATTTATAACCCATTATTAAGGTTAAGTCTCACATCCAGTTAATTCCTCCGGGTGTTCTGCCAATGTGCTCCTCTCTTCAAACACATACACATATAAATGTGTTTTAAATTACAACCACACGGGGCACCTGGGTGGTTCGTCGGTTAAGCATCTGACTGACTTCGGCTCAGGTCGTGATCTCATGGTTTGTGATTTCAAGCCCTGTGTGGGGCTGTGTGCTGGCAGCTCAGAGCCTACAGCCTGCTTTGGATTCTGTGTCTCCCTCTTTCTCTCTGATCCTCCCCCTGCTCTCACTCTCAAAAATAAATAGACATTAAAAAAATAATAAAAATAAATAAATTACAACCACATAAGCAAGCTCATCTTTGTTGCCACGTGGCATAGTTTTCATGCATTTGGGCCATGAAAATTCTATTTTTTCTGCCCAGAATGACCTTCCCCAGTTTTCAACTTATGTGTGAGATCCAGTTCTAAAATTATTTCATGCGGTGGGTCATTATAATAATGGCCTCCAAAGAGTCATGTCTCCCTAAGTCAGTGGGACATTCTACTCCTTCACCAGAAAGTAGTGTTGGTTTCTCCATCTTCCTCAATCTAGGCTGGTCTTGTGATTTGCTTTGAAGAACAGATTGTGTGTATACTTGACATTGCATGAGTTCTGGAGCTTAGACCTTAAGAAGCCTTGCAGTGTTCTCCCTTTCTCCCTTGGAACTCAGGCTGTGAAGAATCCCAGTCTAACTTACTGGGGGAGGGATACAAAGTGACATGGAAGAGAATTGAAATGCCAGCTAAGAGTAAGCACCACTACCAGACAAGTGAGGAAGGTCATCATAGACCTCTAGTCTCAATGGAACCATCAGATGACAAGGACTTCAAGGGTGGGAGCAGCAGAAGAACTACCTAGACCACCAATTCATAGAATCATGATCATGAGAATAAAAAAATCATTATGACTTGTGGTGGTTGGCTATGTAGCAATAAAAACCTGATATACATCCTTCGGGGCGCCTGGATGGCTCAGTCGGTTAAGCGTCTTACTTCGGCTCAGGTCATGATCTCACAGTTTGTGAGCTGGAGCTCTGCATCAGGCTCTGTGCTGACAGCTCAGAGTCTGGAGCCTACTTCGGATTCTATGTCTCCCTCTCTCTCTGTCCCTCCCCCGCTTGCACTCTGTCTCTCAAAAATAAATAAACGTTAAAAAAAATAAAAAGAAAAAATGATACACCATCCTTAGAGAAATGTTCTAGATGTACCCAAGGAAAACTCACAATTCTTTCCTCTGGGCTTTGTTAATTTTCCTATTAGAACACATACCTCATATAATTACTGGTCTACCTGTGTCTGTTTCTCTCATTAGATTAACAGCTTTTGAAAAGCAGAGATCAGGTTTTCATTTATTTTTACAGCTCCTGTGACTACTCCAGTGCCTGGTCCATAGTAACTAGGTACATTTACTACCCAGGTCATATATGCACCATTTCCTGAAACGCTTTCCCTCGCCCTCTGGAACTCATGGTCGATCCAAGTAAAATTTTTCATATCCTCATCCTTTTCAGTTAATTTTCCTTTCATCTTCTTTTTCTTCCTCAGTGGCTCTGGTTCCCTGTGGCTTTCTGAGGTGGTGGCTATTTTGTCTCCCAGGCCTTACACGCTGTGGGCTTTGAAGGCAGGTAAGTGACCCCCTAGCCTTCATGTCTTCTTTACCCACCGCTTCTCCAAAAAACATTTAACTTTGATTCTCATGACATCAGATTAAATCACCTATTCCTCTTGCTATGAAAGTCATTTACTGATGCCTAGGCCTCTGTCTCTTATTCCAGGAAGATTTTAACCTCAGACTCACAATCACTGCCTCTAACTATCCCCCAGTCATGATTTCAATACCCGCATAGCCCAGTCTTCCAAAATCACGGCCCCTTAGTTCCATGACCTCCTCTCTTCTAATGATCTTGCCCTCTACCTATCTCAGTCACTTATTCCCATCCCAGTTGCAAACATTCTGCTAGGGACATCTGGGAGGTTCAGTTGGTTAAGCTTCCAACTTTGGCTCAGGTCATGATCTCATGGTTTGTGAGGTTGAGCCCCACATCAGGCTCTGTGCTGACAGCTTGGAGCCTGGAGCCTGCTTTGGATTCCATGTCTCCCTCTCTTACTGCCCCTCCCCCACTCACGCTCTCTCTCTCTCTCTCTCTCTCTCTCTCTCTCTCAAAAATAAATAATTAACATAAAAAAATCTAAAAAACTTAGAAGAATACCCTTTAAAAAATTCTGCTATCCAATCACCATCTCCTACATTTCCAGCTCTCTTACTTTGGCCTCCAACTCCAAAACTCCTTTTCCACTAGACTACAATTTATGGTTATCACGGCTCTCCACTACTCCTCGCCCATCTCATGTTTTGCTTCCACCCTCGTTCAGTTAAAATTTAATGGTCAATCACTTCAGTTACTCTCTTGCCTCTCTCTTGATTTATCATACTCTCACTTGCAATAGCCTTAATTAAGTCCACCTTTCTACTTGATACATGTCCAAATCCAGAGAGCTAAATGTGGCTGAAGAAAGAATTGCCTCTCTTTAAATTCATAAATATTGATAGTCTCAAGAGGGTCCTTAATGCTACCTCATGGTCAAAACTCTATTTCCTTAGTCCAGTCAATCCTTTAGACCCCCAGACGACTATTGCATAGCTTCTAATCTCTTCTCAAACCTAACATCTCCACCTTTTTTTCCTTTCCATATCACTAAGAAAATAGAAGCAGTGAAAAGAAAACTGCTACAACCCCCACATCCCCCCACCACCATGCTTATTTGTACTTCTCTGCATCTATTGCGCCTCCACTTCTCTTCCTATGAATGAATTGTACATGCTTCTAGCTAGAGCACCCAACTAGCTTGCATTAGATTCAATCTCTTGCCTACTCAATGATGTCACTTCTTGAAATTTTCCTCTATCTCCTGCATCATTTTTCTCTCTCTATTGAGTCGCTGCCATTAATCATACAAGTATACTGTCACTTTGATATTATTTAAAAACCTCCATGTCCTGACTTCATTCACCCCCCCAGATCCTACTGCATTTCTTCCTTTTAAGGAGAACTCCTTCAAAGATTAATTATACTCGCTACCTCAAGTATTTCTTCTCCCCTTTTGACTTGAACCCACTCCAATAAGGCTTTTTGCCATTCTCCCCTGCCAAATGCTTCACGGAATATGCACTTATCAAAGTCAGCAGTTGAATTCAATTGTTGCTAAATTCAATGGTTGATTCTCAGTCCTTATCTTACATGATTATCAGCAGTTTTTGGCACAGTAGAACACTCCACTCTTCCTTGAAGCACTTTCTAGAAAATTTGGCTTCCACACAACCATGTCCTCCTGATTTTCCTTTCTGTCTCCAGCCGCTCCTTCTCACTTTCTTTTGCTGATTTCTTCATCTCTCCACAACCTCCATATGTTAGAGTATCCCAAGTTTTACGACTTGGACTGTTTTCTGTTTACATTCAATCCCTTGGTGTGAGGTCATTAATCCCATGGGCTTAAATATCACTTATATTCTAATGATTTATGTCCCCAGTTCAGATTCTCCCTTAAAATCTGGATCCACACACCCAAGTGCTTACTTGTCATCTCTAGTTGAATGTCTAGTAGGTCCCTAAAACTTAGTATGTCTGAAATGGACCTGTTGATTTCTTACACGTCAGCTAAACAAAGAAACCACCCCTCTTCCCCACTCACAGTCTTCCTCATGGAAATTCATGGCAACTCTATTTTTCTAGTTGCTTGAAACTGGAAGTCCAGAGTCGCTATTGATTCCTTTATTTCTCTTGTATTCTACATCTGATCTTTCTCCAAATGCTATCCATTCTGCCCTCAAACTTGAATTGGAATCTGATCACTTCACACGCCTCCCATGCTGATAGCCTAGTCTGAGAACCACTTTGGCCACAGCCTCCTGATTCCTCAGAGTATGCAGAATGCAGTATAATGATCTTGTGTCAGACCATGACAGCTCATGCTTAAAGTTCTCCAGTGGCCTTATAGAGGCCAAGAGGTTACATGATCTTGGTCACCGTTATCGCTTTGACTTCATCCCTATTACCCTTTCATTTTTTCACTCTACTCTGGGTCCCTCTTGGTTCCTCTGCACGCCAGAACATACTTGCCTTGGAGACTTAGCACTTGCTTTCTGGAAGCCCTTTCCCTCAATATCCACATGAGTCAATCTTTCATCTCCCTTCCATCTTTACCCAAATGTTACCTTCTCAGGGAATTCTTTTTTGGCCACCTGTTTCAAAGTTGTGACTCTACCATCCACCTTTCATACTTTATTTTTCTCTTTGACCTTTATCATTACCCAAAATTCTTCTTACTTTTCTTATTTATTTTCAAATTTTTCTTATTTATTTTGTTGTCTCCTCCACTAGTATCTAAAACTCCATGAGAACCGAAATTGTTATCTGTTTCATTTATTTCTGAATTCCCACTGTCCAGCAATGTTTAGAAAACAGCAAACACCCAGTAAGTATGTGTGGAATGAATGACCAAGTATATTGGAAAAAGAACCAGATGGAACTTTAAGAAATAAAAAAATAAAATAATTGAAAGTAAACACCTAAAATCTAGATTAAAGAGAAAAACATTTTTTCAGAGAACAATATAATATCAACAAAAGAAATACACTCCATGATTCATCTTAGGAATCTAGCATAAATTTGATACCCAAAGCAGCAAGAAGGGTAAGTGAGAAAAGCAACAAACTCATCTTCCCATGAAAATAGAATAAAAATCCTAAACAACATTTTATCAAGCAAAATCCAGAAGTGTATGAAAAATAATATATCATAGCCAATATCACAATTCCATTAATAAAAATTTCAAAATTAGAGCATACTAACAACACAATCATCCTTCATTATCCAAATCTATTTGGTACCTGAGTTTAAACAGTGACAGTCTGAATAAAGAGTTAGGATACTTAGGGGTACCTCAGTTGCATGAATTTATTTTTTAAGGTAATGTACATATATTGACTGTTTCGTGTGTGTGTGTGTGTGTGTGTTGTGTGTGTGCTGTTCTATGAATTTTGACCTATGTAGAGATCAATGTCACCATGCCACCACAATCAGGATACAGAATAGTTCCACTGTGACTTTAAAGAATTCCTTTGTGTGATCCCTTTAGAGTCATATGCTTCCCCAGCTCTCAATCCTTGGCAACCACTAATCTATCTGTTCTCTGTCACTATAGTTTTGGACTTTGTTAGAATGTCATGTAAATGGAATCGTATAGGATGTAATCTTTTGATACTGGCTTCTTTCACTCAGAAAAACAACTTGGAGGTTTATATAAGTTGGTGCATGTATCAACAGTTCACTCCTTTTTATTGGTGAATGTGGGTGTGCCACAGTTTGTTTCTTTATTTACCCGTCGAAGGACATTTGGGTTGTGTCTGGGCTTTGGAGATCATAAATAAAGTTATTATAAATACTTAACAAGTTTTCATCTGGATGCACGTTTTTGTTTCTCTTGTATAAATACCAAGGAGTGGGATTGCTGGGTCATAAGGTAAGCATTTGTTTAACATTATAAGGAACTTCCAGAGAAGCTGAGCTTTTACCTTCCCACCAGCAATGTGTGAGAGTTCCAGTTGCTCCATAGCCTCACCAGCCCTTGGCATCGTCAGTATTTTTTATTTTAATTATTTTATAAGTATTTAGTAGACACTGAGTCCTTTTGGTTCCCATAATGTAGGAAGTAAATAGCTGGATTTTGATAATGAGAGAACTATCTAAAGTTTTATCTTAATTTATTTGGTTATTTGTTTAGATATGATACAAGCCTATATGGTGAAATTATGAAGAAAAGCAAAAAATTGATTAGGATAAAAGTAGATAGAGGTTACCTGTTGCAGGAAGGGAGGCAGATGTCACCCATTAGGCCCATTATGGGCTCTAAGGTACTGATGATGTGTTACTTAGGAAGCAGGGTGGTAAGCACATGTGGCCTATTTCAGTATTATACTTGAAACTATATCTATGTGTTCGATATACTTCATAATTAAGTTTTGAAGAAATATTCAAGCATACAAAACACACCACATCCCCAAAGGGATGCAGAAAATATATTCCAAAACCACCTCTTCCAAGAGTTCAAGTACAGTCAATTGAAAAACTTAAAAATAAAAGCATTTTGTAGAATTTAAACTTGAGACTTTCTTAAAGCTTGTTTAAATCTACAATAATTTCTTTAATATACCTGTGCCTGTGTACATCCCATAGGCCAAATTGCTGATGGGCTGCCCAGTTCATTAATGAGCTTCTTTCCAGAAGCCTCAACCTATACACAGAAGGGTGGTCATGGTAAGACCATCCTTAATCATTGGCAAAGAGCAGCTTCGTCTGGAAACCATGACCCGAACTCGACTTTGTCTAAGAAGCACATTGAATGTATCATCTTTACTATTCACAAATCTTCAGACACACCCCAGGTCACAATCAACACTACACAACTCTTCAGTGCCCTTTCCCTATTGCTACCAACACCTTGTAAGAAGACAGTTTACCTGTTACGACACTGGGAATTTTGGAGAGAAAGCTCTTGACTGTTCTGATGGGAACACCACCCGTCTTGTCATCTTGCATCTTTGTGATGATGTCTTCAATCTGAAAGAGAATAAAGAAGTGTCATTTCCTCCCACAAAGTAATGATAAATGATACCTTTATTAACAGTCATAATGAACATGTATGAACATGAATGCCAACAATAGACATAAAAAATAGCCTCCACCGCAGGATCGGCAATAAACCAAGCACTGGGGATGGGATGAGGCCATAAGGTTATATACAAGAGCATAAAGTGTGGTCTATAAGAACAGACTCTAAGATCAAGAAGGTAAGGAGGGAGAAATATTAGGATTCCTAACGAGATCCCACATGTAATTCAATATGTGTGCAATGAAAGTCTTCCTCTTTCCCAAATTGGGTTTATACACAGGCTGAACAATATGAACCATCCAGCCTTTGGGACCAACACAGGATCCCAAGACAAGATAAAGACGTGGAAAGTTCTGATCCAGAGAAGTTGGAAGACAGGTTTCAGTGGTTGTTTGTGGTGGTGTGAGGGTGGTCACCTTAAGCCAGGACTACAGTGTAACAAGGACAGAATCCTTTCCTTTTGGACTAAATAAGACCACACTGTCAAAAGAAAGACCATGGTGGGCTGCGTCTTATAGTCAGTAAGATTTTATTAATAAAACAAGTTACTATGTACATATATTGAAAACAGAACAGAGGGAGGAGATGGACCACTGAGGATTTAGGTGCCTAAACTGGGAAACCAATTTGTAGCTAAGAATTTACAAGTCAGATGTAATTTCCTGGGCAGAAAGCTTCAGAATAGGATATGGAACAATCTGTGACAAGGACATAGATCTTATTGTTTGAGGAGCTGGGGGTAGGAAGCAACTGGAATAGGGGAGAAGATGATGTTTAGTTTTATCACACATCTTGTTTCCCTAAGCAACAGAATATCTGTGAAACAGTACGGTGGATTCTCGGAATGCTTCTATAAAAGATGTACAAAATTTTAAGTCTAGAGATTTAAAACTGTAGCTCATCTAGTCTAACATACTAGCAATTGCAATTTGAGGTTGACTTTCTCAAAGTCACATGGCAACTCGTTTGATAGAAATAAATAGCTTTTTAGAAATAAATAATTAGGTTAGGATATGGGATAACTTAATAATAATATACAATAGCTAAAATATATTAACAATTTATTATGTGCTAGGTATTATTCTAAGTCTCATACAATATTATACTATTTAATGTTCATGATTACTTAATAATTTAGTTTCCACTGTTATCCTCATTTTTCAGATAAAAAGATTTAGTGAGGTATATCAACCAGGGTATATCAGGTTAAGTTGTTGTAACAAGTAACTGTCAAAATCCCAATGGCTCAGTACGACCATGTTTATTTCTCTCTCATGCTTCAAGTCTATCACAGGTCACCAGGGGACTCTGCCTATTGTAGTTACTCTGGGACCCAGGCTGATGGAATGGCTACCATCCTGAATGTTGCTCATCATTGTGCTAAAGGGACAAGAGAGAATTCTGGAGAAGCTTGTATTGGTTATTCAATGCTATAGCCAAGAAGTTACATATCACACCTTTGCTCAGAGTTCTTTAGCCAGAACTAGTTATATGGCACCGCCCAACCACAAAGGAGCCAGGGTTCGGTCTTCTTGGTGCCAGGAGGAGAGGGGAACTGGTCATCTATGAACAGGGTTACTGACCACCACAGAAGTTAAACAACCTTCCCAAGGTCACACAGCTACCCACCTGTGGATCTGAGTTTAAGCATAGCCACAGACCTCAGAGCTCAGGCTTCTTACCCCTGGACTGCTCTGCCAGCCAATAAGATTCCCATAAAAGCAGCCGAGCAGGCCGACCATTTTCCTCTGGATACTTCTGGGTTTTCTTGAGAAGTACTGATAATGAGAAATAACCTTAAGCTCCTGGCTCTTTAGGGAGTGGATGAATATATCATGCTAAATAAAGATTATTCTCTGAAGACCTATTAAATGACAGGATAAGAAAAATTTTCATTCACATTCATGTTAATAGTCTTAGCTAGTGCCCTGCCTTGCTGCCCCTAAACTCAACCCAATGATTCAGAGTAGTCTGAATATTCCTTACCAATAGCCAAGGAGAGTTATTCCTAGGAAAAATGGTCATATTTTCAAGGTAATCTATGCTTTTGATCTAGTGTGCTATCTGAAGCCAGAAGTATCAGTTACACTGATGCTTTTAATAAAATGGACTCAGAATCATTGGGAATTGGAGGGAAGCCAATATTTCAATTCAGTTAGACACCTGACTTATCATTAGATGATAATAATTTCCAGTCTCTGCTGATGTGGGCTGGATTGAAAGACTGGCTATGCAGAGGATGCCTCCACAATTCATTAGTGATCGCATCACACCACTGAATCTTAAAAGGAAGTATTTATTAAAGAAGACCTATCTTCTCATGTGGACTCATAATGTACCAAGAGGTATATTATTTATCAGAGGCTACAGCTAGATCAAAAGGATAACCCTCTTAAGTGACCAGAAAGAGAATTACATTTCAGCAATAGTTTACAACACCCGATGTGTGGAAGAATGTTCATTGGTCCCCAGTTCTTGACTCCTCCAAGGGGAGGAGGAAGGGGAAGTTCAGCCCAGTCCTAAGGGAATGGAGAAGGAAACAGAGAAACAGAGAAATCAATCCAGATAATCAGATTATCAACCATCTCAGGATTTATTTCAGTCCAATGACTGCTGATGCTTTGCTGCTCAGTGTTTTCTCTCTTTGTCCTAGAGTCTTGGTGGGATTTATCTTCTACTGGTAGAATATATACCCAAATCCCTGCCCTGGCCTCATCCTGGTGAGCAGGGAGTCTGCCCTTGACTTTTGGGCTTGGCTATGGGACTTGCCTAGCTAATGGGAGGATATTGAACATGATGTGAGCAGAGGCTTTCAATGCACCTGCATGGCTCGCCCTCTTCTCTTGCCCTCCTGTATCAGATAGCTTTGCCCCAAGGAGGGTCAAATACATCTGAAGCAGAAGGGACCCACATAGCTAGACAGGTCAAACCTCAGTTGACCTGCACATCCATGAGCTCATTGTTGTATGCCCCTGAGTTTGGGTGGTTTGCTATGCAGAAAAATTGTGGCTATAGCTTACTGATACAACAGGGCTCTAACATAAATGCACCTATCAAAAATTGCTGAAGCCACACAAATACTTCATAATAAGAATCAATGAGTCCTGGAGGTGGGGTATCCTAAAATCCAATGCTTTTTAAGAATCCAGAATTTCCAATTACACCACCTACCGTTTGCTTTAAAATTCTTAGGACCTTACACTCTTCTGTAGCCCATTCTGTTGTCCTGTCAGGAAAACCTATGACAGTTGAGGTTGATTCCAGAGCACGGTCTGCTGCAACATCAGCTAATAAAATGCTTCTGAATTTTTTGGGGTCATGGTTTCTGGTGAAATGGTAAGAGTACAGACGAATCAAAAAATCAAAAGTGGGCTCCCAGGAGCTTCTATAAATTATAATGGCACACATTTTCAGGACACCTGAAGAACACCTACATATGATCAACACTGTCCTCGGTATTGTTTTAAGTAAATTATCTAATGTGTTTCTCTGTCTTAAAAGTTACTTAGTAAATATGTTGAAATTGAGGCTGAAAGAGGTTAAGTAATTTATCCAAGGACAGTCAGTAAGCGGCAAAGCCCAAATCCTTATCCGAGTCTTCCTGATTCTAATGCCCAATTTCTTTCAAATCTAAGATTCATCTTATTTTCAAACAGCGTCTGCTGACATGCTCCTCAGATACAAGGCACTTAATAGTGTTTGCATTGAAGGGGAAGTTCAGCCCAGTCCTAAGGGAATGGAGAAGGAAACAGAGAAATCAATCCAGATAATCAGATTATCAACCATCTCAGGATTTATTTCAGTCCAATGACTGCTGATGCTTTGCTGCTCAGTGTTTTCTCTCTTTGTCCTAGAGTCTTGGTGGGATTTATCTTCTACTGGTAGATCACAGCTCCGGGGTTGGGAATGGGGCGATGGGAAGGTATACACTTAAATTTTATTGACTATTCAGTCCCATCTAACTTTCGACACCTTTTGTTCCTGAGGAAGGGACAACATCAATTCCCTGACATCCTTTAGCATGAAGCTCTGTGTCATTAGGAAGAATGTCTCCCTGTGGCAATCGATAAGAGGCTGGCTCTTATTTGATAGCAAATGATGCAAAAAATCTACTTGGCAGTTCAACCGGGTCTGCGTGGATGAGTCACAACAACCAGGACACCCTTCTGCAAAGGAGCTCAAAACTCAGCACCGGCATGCAGGTAGAACGTTCTTCCAAAGAGCAGGGAAAATGGAAACCATTACACCATAGGGTGGGTTTCCTTTGAACTAAGGAATGTTATGAGACAGTAGACATAATTCATGGAAATAGCTGTGAGGTGTAAGAGAGGAGTAAGGAGAAGCAACCATCTCTTCACAAATGGAGGCCACAGCAGGACGGTGGGAAGAACACAGGTCTGAGGCCCATGACAAGTGCTAGCCTCAACTCCACCGATTTGCTGTGTTGACCCTGGACAAGTTACTTAACCTCTCTGGACTTTACTGCCCTCGTCTCTACAGTGATAGGCCTGGCTGCTAAACTGAGACTTCTAGTTCTAGGACACAAGAGACGTCTCTTGACTTGACCAATGCAAAGCTGTGTCTTCTAGAAAAGGACAGGACAGGCAATCGGTCCTCTGGCTTCCCATTCTCCACGCCGCCCATCTGCCAAGCGGCCCTGTGCAGAACGCTGCTCTGTGCTGAGGTGCAGAGTAGGGTGCTGAGCAGGACTGGGGAGTTCTGATGTTTTCAGAAATCATTTGGGACAAATGGCATCAGAAGCCAGATACAGACATGATCCAAAGAGGCCCGGACCCTGCTCCTTATTGATGAGTTCCATGCCTGCTCATCTCTGCTTATACTGATGGCGCTCCTGACAGAAATGACAAACGGCCAGTATTAGTTTTATTTGTATAAATTAATTATCTAGCGAACGAATTGATTTAGCTCCTCCAAATTTTCCTCAGTGGAAGATTAAAAAACATCAAGAATAGGCAAACTACATTGCTATTATTAATAATAATTAAAAAAAAAAACATCCACCTCAACTTTTGCAAAGAAAGTCTGCCTCAGGCAGGGAGGTCTTTTCGATTGAAGCATTTCATCTTGACTTTGCAATCAATTGCCTGTTTTTCTGCCAATAATGCCTGTCACTTCAGCTCCTGCATTTCATTAAAGACCCCTTCTATTCTGGTGTCTGGGAATGAGTGAAAATGACTCTTCGGACACATCTTATCAGCCCAGAGGCAGGAATCAGAGCTGGCAAACGATCATCGTATTTCTTAATCCAAACTGCCTATGCTTCCCTGAGCATGCTCTGTCCCATGTGTGTCCCGTAAGATCAGGCTAGGTCTCATTTTTATTTTTAAAAACACAGCACACTGCTGTTCTCAACTTTTAAACATACGCAGACTCACTTACTGGTTTAGGGGAAATTTACTGAGCACCTACAAGGTGCCAGGCAGTTTTAGTGTCTACCGTTACAAAAGTGGGTAAAAGAAAGTCTGTTCCCTTTCGTCAGGACTAATAAATTTCAGAAGGATTCAGGCATCGAGACACAAAGTTAAGGTCATGACAGTAGAGCCAAGTGGGCTCCAAACAAGCTTCACAGTGAAACACCATGGAATACTATTTTCAGAGGTCTTCAAAAGGCGCCCCCTCCCTTTTTTGCCATTCCGTTGAAAAGACTGATTTCAGCGGCAGGAGGATAGTTTTGAGATTCTTTGTGTTAGTTACGACAATGATTGAAATGTCTGTTAATCTGTTTTCAATGAAACTTACTTTTGAATCACTGTATCGGTCTAAACTGCTTTTGATAGAAAGTAAAAAAAACAAAAACAAAAACAAAAACAAAAAACACATCCAACCTCTAAACACAGGGGATTGTTTTGCTCATAAAACAAGCAATGCGTACGTGGGTGTCTGATAGCATTACTGTGGTTATGCAATTCTATGTGAATCTCCATCACGGCCTTTCTCTCATGGTTGCCAGACAGCTGCCCCAGTTCAAGGCATCACTTCTACGTTACAGAATAAGAAGAAAGGCAGGAAGAAGGGTGGGGTGTTGGTATGGCTGTCCTTGTTCCTTTTATCCAGAAAGCATATACCTTCCCAGAAGATGCCAACAGATCTCTGCTCTAGTCTCACTGGCCAGAGCAGGGTCACATGGTACATTGGTTGCAAAGAGAGCTGGGCAGAGGGTATTTAGTTTATCTAGCCTCTCTATCACATGGAGACATGGGAAGAGGGGAATGAAAATGTGGCTGGGTTAACCAAATGACTTTGACTGACACGAAGTTCCCGTATTAAAGAACATTCATTAAGACTGGTTGGGCAGACCTTCCTTTCTCCCTGATCTGTTCTCCAGACCACAGCCTGTGACACTCTTAAAGGAAAAATTCATCATTTAACTCCCCTACTTAAAATCTGTCTATGATTTCTAGTGATTACTTTGTTATAGGCTCTTATAGGACCCTCTGTCTTTTCTCTGTATCGGTTATCACTTTAACTTGTATTTGCATTTTCTGTTACACTATTTTTTCTTATTTAATCCTAACAGTAGGTGCTCAGTAAGTATTTACTGAATGAATAATTGAATGAATGAATGAATGACATGAGTGCTATATTCTTTTTTTTAGCTGAAGAATAATTGACATACAATGTTATACAGTTTCAGGTGTACAATATAGCGATTCAGTATTTATATACATTACAAAATGGTCACCACTATAGGGTGTAGTTACCATTTGTCACCAGATGAAGTTGTTACAATATTATTGACTATATTCCTTATGCTGTACATTATATCCCCTTGTCTTATTTTATAACTAGAAGGTTTTACCTCTTAATCCCCTTCCTCTATTTCTCATTCCCCCACCTCTCTCCCCTCTGGCAGCCACCAGTTTGTTCTCTGTGTCTGTAAGTTTGTTTCTATTTGTTTTGCTTGCTCATTTGCTCTGTTTTCCACATATATATGAAGTCATGGTATTTGTCTTTCTCTGTCTTATTTCATTTGGCACAATACCCTCAAGGTCTATCCATGTTGTTGCAGATGGCAAGATTTCATTCTGTTTTTATGGCTGAATAATATTCCATCATCTATATAAAAATCTTCTTGGGGTGCCTGGGTGACTCAGTCGGTTAAATGTCTGACTCTTGATTTTGGCTCAGGTCATGATCTCATGTTTTGTGAGATCAAACCCCCTGTTGGGCTCTGTGCTGACAGTGCAGAGCCTGCTTCAGATTCTCTCTCTCCCTCTCTCTCTCCCTGCCCCTCTCTTGTTCTCTCTCTCTCTCTCAAAATAAATAATAAATAAAATCTTCTTTACCCATTCACTTATTTTTTTAGAATTAAATTTTTTAAATATTTATTTTTTATTTATATTTGAGAGAGAGAGAGAGAGAGAGAGACAGAGACAGAGTGTGAGCAGGGGAGGGGCAGAGAGATGGAGACAGAATCCAAAACACTTTCCAGGCTCCAAGCTGTGAGTTTCAAGCTGTCAGCACAGAGCCCAACACGGGCCTTGAACCCACAAGCAGTGAGATCATGACCTGAGCTGAAGTTGGACACTCAACCACTGAGCCACCTAGGCACCCCTATCCACTCACTTATTGATGGACATTGAAATTGTTTCCATATCACGAGTGTTATATTCTTAAAGAACTTTATCTTGGATTCCAGCATCAAATGGGATACTTACTATACTAGCATATGTATTAATATGCATATGAATATATATTACATATATATATATATATATATATATATATATATATTGGGGTTTTAGGGGTGGAATATCTGTACTTTAAAGTAAACTTGGTATTTACATTTTGAAAGCTCATTCTACTTCAGAAATGGATTAAATGAACAGAAATCTCAAGATTATGTGAACCACAGCAATGGTGTTCAAGGAACTGCTCCATAGGCACCCAAGGGTCAGCTGAGCTTGGAGAAGTTCCCCAATGTACTGGGCCCGACATTGTCCAGGAGCAGTATCAGGGTAGAAGGATAAAGCAGTGTCACTTGTTTAGTCTCCTGGAGGCTTATCGTTATGGCTTTAGCATTACTATATGCAGTACTTCATAAATTACTTGTATGGAAAACATTTTTCCCCATTTAATTGAAGAGAAAAACAGACAGGAATGACATTCTAGGTCAGTGAACAAATGGGTTGTTGATGATATTTTAGGGGAAATGACTTTCCCCTGAGCTTGGCTGGAAGAGCAAAGCTTTAGAAGGCATGGTGTCTCTTGTATAAGAATCCACTCTTTGCTTGGAAATCTGAGGGGGAGGAAAATGGACCTGATCAACGAAACATTCCAGCAATGTGAGAGCACCTAAACTCTCTATTCTAATCTTCTCAAATCGCCCTAATGTGTGTGCAATCTGCTTCCTATCCTCCTCCCTTTACAGAGAAACACACGGACACGTAGGGAAAGCAAACTGTCCATGGCCAACTGGGGCCGTTGAGTAATGAGATTACTAGTATCATCCCAGGCAGTCTCGCTTCAGAGCTGGTCCTCTCGATCACCACGCCAGCCGCCAGGGCAGCTCCCGAGCAGACCCCGGGTCACCTACGGCTTCAGCAGAGTGGAAGAAAAATATGCAGAGGATGGGGCCACATCCTGTGCTTAAAATAGCACACAGTGTGGAAGGCAGAAAAATACAATCCCCTCAAAAGGTGTCTACCTCCTAACTGCCGGAGCCTGGGGATATGGTACTTGACCTGGCAAAAGAGACTCTGGAGATGTGATTAAAGTTAAGGACCTTGAGATGCCGTGATAATCCCGGGTTAGGCGGGTGGGCTCTGTCTAATCACACGAGTCCTTGAAAGATGAGGACCCTTCCCAGCTAGAGTCAGCCTTAGAGACAGATGCAACCAGAGACAAAAAAAGTCAGAGAGATGAGACTCTGCTGGCTTTCCAGATGAAAGGAGGGCTCGTAAGCCAGGGAATGTGACCTTTAGATGTTGGAAAAAGCAAGGAAGCAGATTGTCTGCTAGAGCCTTCAAAAGGTATACGGTCCGGCCAAAGCCTTGATTATAGCCCAGAGACACCCCTTCCAGACTTCTGACGACCAGAACTGTATGATCAGTAAATCTACCTTGTGTTAAGCCACTGAGGCAATTTCTCACAGCAGCAAGAGAAAACTAATACATACGGGGACCCCTACTCATGAATAAATGTTTGGATGATCACTATTCTGCACTGTTTCCAAAACATATTAGGGTTTTCTCCTCCCGGAGAGGAAGTAAGTGGATTTCCCCACATTCCACGGCTCTCGGTCCCTTTCGAACGGCTTGACAGTCAAACCAATGGTCAAGCGGTAACTGTGATAGTCTGCTTGGGGGAAGATGTCACGGTTGAGGACAGCGAAAACATCTGTCTGTAATCTGAAGTAATTGCTTCCATGACATTCTATACGCTTCAGTTTCTGGTCTACCAGGGACCAATTAGACGGGTGGCTCAGAGGTTACGTCCAAGGGCTTCTTCAATGGGTCACAGTAGCCCGTTAATTAATGCCAACACCATGTTCTATATGTGGAAAAACAAATACCCTGTTTTAGGTCCCATCTCAGAATTTATCTTGCTACATTCTTCAGCCCAGCCCACCAAGGAGAACGAGCCCATGAGGAACACCACGTGGCAACACAGCCCAAATAATTAGGTGAGTGGGATAAAACACTCCTAATTCGCACATGCATCTTTTCATATTACGTTTCTATAGAAAGATTCTAGCTTTAACATGTACATCACCTTTTTCTTACTGATGGAGAAAAAGCCTCATGATATCTTTGTTTTCAAAGAAAAGCTGGTCCATCCAGGGTCCTGAAACATTACCATCATTTTTTTTTTCTTCTGGAGAGGAGCAAGGAACGTAAGACCTGTCCTCCCTCTGACCCCACGGACATCCTGGGCCCTGAGATCACTCATTCTTTCTGGCTCACTTCCTCCCTGACTCCACCTTGACACCTTCCCCTGCTCCACACTGAACAACTGAACTGGCAACTGGAGTGAATGAAAGGGCTTGGGATGATATATGTAAATTTTCTCCTCCTCAAAAGCCTGCGGTGGCTCCCTACTGCTACAAAGAAGTGCCAGGTTTCCGACTATGGAATTCAAGGCCCTCTCTTATTTGGCGTCAAACTACCTTGCCAGGATCAGCTCCCAGAATGCTTTCTGTTTCGGGACACACCTGTCGGCAAGCAACAACGTCCTGTGCTCCATCCTGGTTGCGCTTCCTCTCGCCACCGCAGACCCTCCTGGGTCCGAGTCATGGGTTCAGGCCCCGCCCAAAGCCCTTCCCCTGGGAAACGGCCCTTGATATTTCCAGTACGTGCGCGCATATGTATTTTAATTTGCCTATACTTTTTACTCCCTTTTTCCATTCCAAGGGTGTGAAGCAAGAGCCAGAACGTGTCTGCCTTGCTCAGGCCCACCTGCAGCCCGTGCTCAGAAGAATCCGAGGTGGCACCACTTCTTGGTTGTAAACTTGTCCTTGTAGTTGGCAATGGCCCCACCCTTGGCTCCCGAAGGCCCATCCTGCCCAGCTCCCCTCAGCTCAGCGGCGGTGATTCTGTCTGCACCTCCCACCCCCATCCTGTCCCGAGGGGCGCACCCTTCACCATTGTCTCAGATCACAGCCTCACTGCACCTGATCGAGTCGTTTTCTCTTCCCCAGGGCCATTCCCTTGATTGGTTATGCCATTCTTCATGCTTGATAACTGCTCCCGTGAGCACAAGAGTCACCCCTGAGGGAGGAGACTGAGACAAATCACAGTGTGGGGGGACACCCCCTTTCTGGAGAGGCAAAATCAGGTCAAACAGTCCTAAAGGGGAAACAGGAGGTGAATCATCACTTACTCCAAATATATTTGAACGCTCACCATGGGCTGGGTGCTGGGGAACCAGACAGGCAGGCCTTCCCTCAGTGCTCACCTTTTAGGGGGAGGCCCCTCAGGGTGTTAAATGAGCCTAAGGAAGAGGGGCACAGTCCCCAAAGGGGCCTTCCGGGAGACGGTGCAGTGACACCACTGACTATGGGTGATTCCTGCCTCTTCATCCAAGGAAGCCCCTGAGCCTGTAGCCTCCTGGGGTCCTGCTGGGCCCCCGGGGCGGAAGAGGAGGGCCCTGGACAACCCCGACTTGTGCTGCCACAGGGACAGCAGCAAAGATCGCATTTTGGGTATCACTGTCTCCTGCCTCTTCTGCTGATAACCAATGCTGCTTCTGAACACGCCAGCCCTGGCTCTGAAGTTTTCTGGAACACATATCTCAGGGGTGCTGGAGTCCCCTTCCTGGGCTGTAACTGGCTGCACAGAGGTTATGGTCCCACCTGCAGAGTTTGGCTCCTTCCCCTCACTCCATTCCCGTGCCATAAAATGCTCCAGCTCCTTGTCACTTCTTAAACGAAGGAAGGAAGAAAGTGCCCACTCCCTCCCCCACCCTGTCTTTCTGAACTGGCTGGTCTCTCACTCTCATTCCAGCCGCCCAGGGATTAAACAGAATAGACCAAGGAATGGTGTGTCATTTTCTCCTCTTCTTAGGCTTGATACTATTGCCCCAAGTTTCCTTAAATCCATGAACTCTGTATTTTAAAAAACAGCAATTTATTTCTAAAATTTAAATACGTATGTAGGCAAAAGCTCTTAAGAGTACGGTGCCCGGCACAGAGATAGCTGTTCCCGATAAATGTTCGTCTCTCCTCCTTCAGAATAGATTGTGATTTCTTCTTCCATCTGACGCGAGTGAGTGACTACAGAAGATTCTATTGCTTCCTTAGGAGGGCCAAGGATGGGCCCTTCTTTAGTGGCGTTGCCTCAGAGGACAGCTGCTGCTACCGGAGAGCCACGCTTTCCAAACACGTGTCACTGAAGTCACTTCCCACTGAATGCGACCCACTTGGCCTAGGTTTCCAACCACAGAGAAAATGGTTATTTCATTACCCAGCTCTGCATTAGCCCGCAGCTCCCTTTTGGTTTTTTTTTTTGGTCTTAAATCCCAAGCTACACCCAAGGCAACAGAACTGTCCGGTCCACAGACAGTCCCTTGCCAAGGGGAGGCCGAGGACCTGCCTAAAGGAAACACAAGCTTTGCAGGCCCAGGAAAAAGTGTTCCTTTTACTTTCCAAGTCCTTTGCCTATGGCTCTTGAGGTCACAGATTGAAAGAACAACTTATTTTTCATCCCCAAGAAAATGAGATGTAAGATGATATATATTTCTCTGATTTAATTCTGATTTTACTCTGACTAAAGGAGCCTGTGCAACTCTGGGAGGCCTTTGATGGATTGCCAGCTACACACTGCAAACTGGGGATAAATACCAAGATCTGAAACCACCCCCGGCAGGTCCCCCCTTGGGAGAACGGGGTGGGGGGTCACTGGCCAATGACTTCTGTTAATCACCCAGATTAAGTGGCTTGCGTCCTCACTTTGTTTTTAGTCTCCCAGTAGCTCTCCTGCAGCAGGAGGGCAAGGGCAGGCCTGGCAGACAGGGCCTGGGAGCCACAGGGGCGGGAGTGGGGTGCCCATTCCACCTACGGGGCAGGGGGCAGGGGACAGGTGGGGTGGAGGCAACGTGGCCAGACTGCACGCCAGTCAGGAGGCCGCCTCACCCGAGGCTTCATGTTTGAGTGAAGATGTTGCTGCCTGCCCCACACGGTCATCAGGAGGAACGGTAGAGAAAAAGATCTTACGTAGAACAGCCGGTACCTCTTCTCCAACGGAAAGAAACTTCTTCCTCTACTTGTGGGTTACAGAGTTGCAGGGAACCAGGAGGTGGACAGGAGGGACACATATCAAGACGCTACTGGATTTGAAACGCTGACCACAGCAATGTGGGAGGGAGTGGGTTTTGGCCCCCACTTGAGGAGCAGGGCTTTCCAAGGGCCTAAACCACCTGGGGAGGGGTCCACTTAGGTAAATGGCTGGTTGGGGAGGGGCCAGTTCCAGCGACTCACAGCAGAGAGACCTAAGGCTCAGGTGCGACTTCCACACGGCGGCTCTACTGATTGACAGGAGCTCCCTGCCACACTGGTGATATTCTTAGTGTGCCTTGTTGTGACTCCCCTTGTCATGGCCGAATTGTGTCTGCCCCAAATTCATACGGAGTCCCCCAGTGCCTCAGCATGGGGCCTTGTGTGGAGATGGGGTCTTTGTAGAGCGAATCACGTAAAAATGAGGTCCTCAAGCCAGGTCCGAATCCAACTCAATTTATGAAAAGGGGATGTTTGGACCCCGAGACGTGTAACGGGAAGATGTGAAGACACAGAGAGAAGACAGCGTCCACAAGCAAAGGAGAGAAGCCCAGGACAGATCTGCCCAGCACAGCCCTTGGCTGTCAACACCTTGACCCGGACTTGGAGACTCCAGAACCTTGAGTCAAACTATTTATGTTGTTGAGGCCACCCAGCCAGCCACGCTTTGTTACAGCAGCCCTAGCAAACTGATACATTCCTCCTGACTCTGTAGACCACAGACTTGATTTTTTTCTAGTAATTTCTGTTCAGCATGTGATGAAAATGGTTTCCTCTCCTTTCTCTTTCCCTCCCAGGCTCCTGCTCTCCAAACACACACACACACACACACACACACACACACACACACACACACACACACAAACACATTCTCCCACGAGCTGATGACTAATTATTTTCAGATTAGACAGTGTTCCATGTGCCAAATGAACTAATTTGACATCTTGTGTATTGTCTGGCTCCCTGGAAGCCACACGGCATACTACTTCGAAGCTCTGGCTTTCTGAAAGCCAAGGCTAGGGCCAAGATTAGGGCCGAGAACAAATGCCAGATTCACAGATCAGATTCACAAGTAGGAGGGTCAGGAAGACACTGTTTTTCAGAATCAGGAGTGAGGAGTTGTTTGTTCTAAAACTGTCTGTGATAAGGAATATATATAAACGCCCACACTTAGGGCCCAGACACACAGGTGAAACACCACACAAACAGCTTGAGACATTAATGACTTAGCAGCCCAAATGTAAGGTACTTTGCTGTTGACTCAACTGAAAACTTACAATATAATGTGGCAGCAAGCAAACCCCAAAAGATCAATTTGATCCTAGGACGCATTAACAGAAACATAGTGCCCTTGATGAGGGAGGTGATAGGGCCCTCATCTCTGTACTGATGAGGCTGCACTTAAAATGCCAAGTTCCCTTCTGGCACCAGACTTAAGAGGACACCCATGACCTGCAGTCAACGTAAAAGGAAGTGACCTAGATCTTAATGACAGTACTAATAGCAAGGGTAGAAGTTGGCGGGGCAGTGATCAGTCCCTCGTCTCAAGTATCTATCAACTTAGAGAAAACCATGGTCCAAGTAAAAAGTGTGCTTGCTCTGCAAACGCAGCCCCCCAGAAAGAACTGCAGCCCTTGGCCCTTTCTGTGTAGAGATTCTGGATCTGCCACCACCCGGCTCTTGAAGTACTTCTTGACCCAAGGCATGGCCCTAGGAGTCACTTTTCCACCTTAAAATGCAACTAAGCCAGCTTGGAAGAGAAGCTTGTTAGCCCATTTGCCTAGTCCTCCCTGGGTGAGTGGGTCCATTCAGGGTGTGAATTCTCACCAGGGAACTTGGGGAAGAAGACCACCTAAAAGATAAGAGACAGTGGGATGTGGAGGGAGGGGTGAGGGGTGGTGGGGGAGCCTGAGACTTGACTTCTAAGGTGGGGAAGGCCCAGGTGAGGGGCTTTAGGCAGAAGGGGTGTGGGTGGAGGTGAGATGGAAGGGCCCTTCTAGAGCCCTGGGGGAGGGGAACGAAGTATCCTGGAGGGAGGGGAGATGTTGAACGGGGTGAAGGTCTCATCTCCACAAGCCCCCAGAGTGGCTTTTCTGCCTGCGGTCCTTACCCTTGCTTTGTCCCAAGGCAATCACTTCCCCTCTGAGGGTCTCAGTCTCCTCATGAATGAATTGGACCAGCTCCAACATGGGACACATTTTTTGCATAAAATGTTCAAGACAGATAATTTCCCTCATTTCTCTGAAATCCTGGTGCCTCAGTGGGTGCTATTTGGGTTTCTGGGTGTTTCCAGGCCCATCCAGACCAGCCTGACTTGTTGTCCCTCCCGCCATGAAGGTAATGATGGTTCCGGTGGGAGGGGTGGAGAAGTGAGAGAAAGTGCTCCCTGACTTGCCTCCCCTGTGGCCTTAACCTCTGAGCCACCTGCCCTGCCTCTTCCCCAGGTCGGTGGAGGGCTCAAATGGGACATATACGGAGGCTCTTTCAAGAGCTGGGAGGGGCCACACTTGGCCTGCTGCCCCTGGAGAGAGGCGGGGCTCTGCAGGAGCCTGGGGGTGGGGGGGTTCTGGCCTGGTTGGGGGCTTTCCAGCACTGAGCCTTATGCAGAAGGACACATCATCCAAAATATAAGTGGGTTCCCTCAAAATGTCCCTTTTGTCCCCACGGGGCCTCCTTTGGGACCGATGACTTGCTGGCTCAGACATTCTCCCTGGCTGTTCGGGAGCCTGGGGAATTGGGAGGCAGGGGTGTCAGAGCGGGATTGGTGAGGTGGAGGGAAACCACACAACCTGCACTTGCCATAACGTGTGTGCCGCCACGGAGAGAGGAAACTTCCATTTGATTATAACTTCTGACAGATAAAAAGCCTTTGCCAACATGTAGGTCATTTGGGGATGCAGAGATTTGATGGGAATAGCAATCTGATGTGTGTGTGCGTGTGTGTGTGTGCGTGCACGTGACTGTGTGTGTGAACTTGTTACCTTGCAGTGCTGGAAAAACAGTTTGGCCTGTGGGCCTTTCAGTTTCAGTGGCTCTACTGGCTGTGAGTGAATGCGAGTCCTTGGGGAAGGTGATGGCTGGGGGCGTACCTCCTCGAGGTCACTGGGTGCCCTTTCCCAGCATCTGCGCTCCACTGGGGCTCGAGAACAAAGCACTTGGGTTTGAGCCCCGAACACTAGCGGAAGGAAACACTGCACAAATCTAGCACTGCAGTGAGTGGCTGGGAGAAACAGGGTTTTGACAGTGGAGACTGTTGATGGGGTACAACACAGCAGTGGAGACCATGTCCAGAGGGCAGAAAGAGGCCAAGGGGCTGCCTAGAGTTCCGAGCATTTGCAGAAGCAGGCGTGACAGCGGTCGCCATCCAAGTGGGAGGCAACAGCATTCTCTGGATGACGTCCCAGTTAGGCCCCCTCCCCTCCCTTGTCTCTCCCCAAGCTGGCTGTCCTGCCCTATGGCTCAGGCTGACTGAGCTGACTGCATTCCCAAGTGCGTGTTCGGAGTTGAAAAAGCTCAGACAAAAGCATCAACAAAGACCTTAACTTGACTCGATTTCATAATATTAATTTTTTTCCTAAATCACCATTTGCTGCAAAGAGATCACTGTGCATCCTCGGAGCGTGTCCCATTCTCAAGGGGGACAGAGGAGGTGGGGGTGGGGCTGGGGCCTGAGACCCACAATGGGGTGGTGCCCCACCGTGACCAAGAGGCACACGGAACTCGGTGTTGCCTCACCAAGCTGCACGACTATGGGCGAGTCCCTAACACCTCTGTGCCCCAGTGTCCTTTTGCAAAGGAAAGGGTTTCAATGGTTTCTAAAATCTGCTCCAGCTCCTACAACCTCTATGATTCTGTCTCCAGATATACAGCTTCAGGTGGTTCCTCAGGACATACAGGAAATGCCATTTTCCCTGAGGAAGGTGCCCCCCGGACCCCCATGCCCCTGTCTCCTGCCACAGCCTCCCCCGTTTCTCCACAGGAGAGGCTGGTTTCCAGCTCTGGGCAGGGAAGTGTGCCACCATTCTGGGGTTCCAAGTCAGGATGTCCCCCCACATTCTCCTGAAGGTTGATCGGTAATGAAGGTGATATTTTGATCTTCCTGTGCCTCATTCTCCCCCCTCTCTCACTACATCTAAACTCAGAAGGGAACCGGGGGTGTTATTAAATGGACTCTCCAACCCCCAGCAATAACCCTGAGGTTCGCAGTGTGAGGGCAAACCTACCACCTGGGTGGAAACACTGCCAACTCTCTCTTTCTTGGCAAAGCTTTGAAGGGCTCTGCAAAACTCCGCAGTGGTGTGCGAGCCATCTGGAGCCTGTAGGAGCTAAGTTCAAGTTGTTCTCAAGGAGACCTGGTGCTGGCAACGACCCACAGTGTCTAGCAGACGGCTTCCTCAGCCAAATGGAAGCTGGGGGGGCTGCAAACAGCACCTCCAAAGTGACTAGGGCTGCACCGTGTCTAGCCGGTCACGGAGCCAAGAGTCCTTTCCGTTAAATAATTCACAAGCCACCCCTGGGTATGTAAACACAACTCTGTCTAATGTAGGCCGACGGGTGATTTCATGCATCATTTAACTCTTTGCATTGCAGAGGAATGCGGCAGAGATTAGATAATCGCAATAATTTCACATTTGTAAACAGCTATTTTTCTCTAAGGAACAAAATATTGCAAACACGAACTGTAGAAGAAGCATTCATCTGGATAGGCCATGGGGACAAACAAAATTGGGCATTTGTTACCATAATAAATGGGACAAACCCCTTTCCTCTGTCGGGAGCGAGTAGTCTTCAAGAGAGGTTCTCAAGCGCACAGGGAGGTGCTGCTTGCACTTGGCTCCAAAGAAAGTGCAGAGAAAGTAAGGAGTGAGTGGAGAGGAGGGAGGGGGGTAGGGGAGATGAGAGAGAGAGAGAGAGAGAGAGAGAATGAGAGAGAGAGAGAGAGAATGAGAGAGAGAGAGAGAGAGAATGAGAGAGAGAGAGAGAGAGAGAATGAGAGAGAGAGAGAGAGAGAGAGAATGAGAATAAAAGAAAAGGGCAGTGCACCCTTGACCTTGGAGCTTTGGTCTGAAAGGAACATTGAAGCCCCAGGCCAGCCAGTCCTTCCCTGACACCAACTAAAGAGTGATACCACTCTTTAGACCGCCCTCCCTGGCCAATCATCTCCGACAATATTTCATCCTATTCAACCCTCTATGATAACGGCTTCACTGGGCAGTCCCATCTTGCAAAGCAGAGGGCGTGACCATGCAGCCTCGTTATTTATTCTCAGATCGCAAATGAAATCTGAGTGCCCGGTCATTTCTCTGACACACTGCTGCCCTTGGTACAGACAGTTTTCAAACTCTGTGGGCAAACAGCTCCATCTTCTTTCATTTCTTTTTAAGTTTATTTTATGTATTTTGCGGGGGGGCTGGAAGGGGTAGAGAGAAAGAAGGAGAGAGAGAGAATCCCAAGCAGGTTCTGCACTGTCAGCACAGAGCCCGAGGTGGGGCTTGAACCCACAAACGGAGAGATCGTGACCTGAGCGAAGTCGAGAGTCTGACACTTAACCGACCGAGCCACCCAGGTGCCCCAAACAGCTCCATTTTCTTGAACAACACGGCGATTTTAGGCGTGGGGGTGCGGTAGCACAGCAAGCCAGTGCAGGCGCAATGGGAAAAGTTTCCTGAGTCTTCCTGATCACCGCTTTCCAGCCAGGCTGCCTTCTGTGTCTGGCACAATCCCGGGCCGGTTGGTTGCCTTGATCACGTCCCTTTGCAGACTGACCCTCCGGATGGGCTCTGTCGAAAGCCCTCGCTTGCCCGGCTGGCAGCCCTGTCCACATCATCTCTGACAAACAGATGAATTGGGGGAGGGGAAGCTCTCCTCCGCGGCACCCTGCAGACCACTGGGCTTGGGAAAGAGCGCGGACTGACAGAAACTCGCGTCTTGTCTGGGAAGATGGGACACGCCAGAAACGCTTACAATGTCATCTCCATCTGGCCAGGGGTCTCTAGGCCCCACGTGAGGCTGTTGTGAGAGCGTTTGGAATTTGTTCTGACGAGCGTGCAATATGAAGCTTAGATGTGGGCCCCGAGGATCTGGAATGAAATATCTGTTCGTTAGCACAGGGTTTAAAACCCTGCTCAGCTGAGGAACAGGGAAAGTTAACGTTCTTGCAGATGAATCAAACTCAGAGAGAGACGTGGCAAAAGCCTTGATTTTTCAACCCGCCAACAGCCTCCCTGGCCTGGGCAGGAGAGAACACGTGGAGACGGTATTTATCCGAGGTGAGTGCTCCCTTTCCCCCAGTTCCCGAGTGTTCACGACGCTGCTACCCTAAGGGGCTCACGCAAGTCCTCAAGCACTTCTCCTTTTCTTCCTGGTGGAGGGGTGCAGCGGAGTACACCCAAATCACAGGCATGCCAACGGGAGACAAGGACTTGCAAAATCTGCTCCTTTGCAAAAGCGTTGCTCTTTCTGTGAGACTTCCCTAACACCCCCTGGCTGTGTGTTACACACACGTGGTGGGCCTTTAATACGTGCATTTAATGCATTCACTGTCATGGACAAAGCCCGATAGCCAGGGGGAGAAGTGGATTGGAAGGTATAAAACCATCATCCTGGGTTAGAGTCCCGGTGGCAGATCCCAGCAAGGCTCCCGATGCTGGAGAAACATTTGTACCTACGGTGTCGGTCCCCCGCTCACCCTGCGCACCTGCTGGGTCGGGTAATGTGGAGAACACAAAACGTGCGTGATACCATCGAAGAGTTAATGGTTCACCACCTGGGAGTCCTTACTCCACTCAGAGGTTTGATGTGGTCGCCTCAGACCTCGAAATTCACTGTGCCGAGAAGGGCAGTGAGTTGCGTAGTCCGAAGTGGTGAGCGGAAAGGCTGCCCTGTGCATCGCCCCAGAACAGCTTTTAGGGCCCCTTTTAGAGGACCATCCCGCGTGCCCCTTCCTCCTCAGTTTGGCAGGGTCCCTCCTTCTTTGTACGACTGGCGCCCATGGCCCTCATAGTGGTCTCCACCTGCCCCATAAGATCCCCCACCGAGATGCTCTACTTGGCCATCACAGAAAGCACTTCCACGCCATCGACTTTCGCCAACCTGCTAATGACATTTAAATGAACCTAACTTGAGGGCACCTTAAGTGTCCAACTTTGGCTCAGGTCACGATCTCGCGGTTTGTGGGTTTGAGCCCCACGTCGAGCTCTGTGCTGACAGCTCAGAGCCTGGAGCCTACTTCAGATTCTGTGTCATGCTGCTTCTCTCTCTCTTTCTCTATCTCTCGAAAATAAACAAACATTAAAAAAAAATGACAATCGTGTTTTAATGAACCTATTCTGGGCTCCATAATTCCAGGACTGTCTTCTCTGTCCTAAAATGGAAAGAATTGTGTGTTGCTAATTGGTCGACACTTGCCTTCCTCATAAAAGAATTCTGACAAGGACTTTCAGGACATCTAACACCAGTTGAAGCCTACGTGGGAGAGCATTCCCTTGGTGGGGCTGCCCCGGGGTTTCCACAAACACTTCCTCTGAGCAGGCAGTGCTGCGTCCATAGGCCTGTTGCCTTCCTTACCTGCAGAGTCAGGGCCCCAAGACACGGGGCTCAGGGAGGAGTTGGAGGTCTCTCCTGGTTTATTGCTCCTCACCAATTACCATTAATGGTAGGAAGCACCTTGGAGTACGTGTGTGCACGCGCACATGACTGTATGTGTGTATGCATGTCTGTGCGTGTGTGTGTGTGTGTGTGTATGCGGGTCTGTGCACGTGTGTGTGTGCATATAAGGGAGTGAGTGAGCAAGCAAGAGAGTTTTCAGTAAAGCTTTCAACACCTAAAATAACAAAGAAGCGTACGTGCAAGAGTGCGGGGGCTGGCTCACATTTTCCTCAGTCGAGTCAGATTCTAACGTGTTGTGTCCAAGTCAAAAAGTTTAAAGTGTCTCTACTTTTGGTGACTTCTTACATCTCACCCACTTTCTTGTTCCCAACAGCCCTCGGACCTTCCTGAGCCCTCCGCTGATTTCGAGCGTATAGCCCTCACAACGCTGCTTTTTCTCTTCCTTGGTATTTTGTCTACAGTCAAGTCAACATGGCTACCAGTTGGCTGGTGATTGTTCTGTCCGGCTTACCTGGACTGCTTCACTTTTCACCACTGAATGGCTTTTGCTCTAGTTATTAGTCAGTGTTTCATCTATCCATTTGTAAGGACTTTGAAGGTAGGAACCATTTCTTGCTCTTTGCATACGTGCTTAATACTCTTCCAAAAATATTTGTTGGGAGCCTAGTGTGGATTGCATGCTTGTCTAGAGTGACTTTATTTAATCCCAGCAGCACCTCCGCAGGGTATTCTATTTTAAAGTGATACTATGGAAGGGCAGAGAAGTGAACTCCTTCTCTGTGTGGCAGTCAGGAGTGACAGAGGCAGGGTTTGAATCCAAGTGTTTGAGATCCCAGGCCAGGACATAATTGTGCTTTGTCAGCTTTAGTCCTTTTCATCTTATTCTAGCTGTGTGACGGACTAGGTAACACGTAGACTTGGCTCTTGAAATAAAAAGTGTTATTTTCCACCGAGGAAAGTAGTATGCCTGACTGGTGATGTACACTGCTCTCCCTGTTACTTAATTATGCCTAAGGAAGCAGACAGTTCAGTCGTTGGTGTATTTCAAAGAAAATCAAAAACACAGCAAAGCTCAACCATGCACCTTATTAGGTCGTGATGGTTAGATGAAACTTACTTTAATTCTTGAATAAAAGAGGTGGATGGCATTTACATGTAAATGTAATGTAATTACATGTAATTGCCGGGCACTGTGCAGGTTGCTTTTTCATCATTATCTAGTTCTGATCACAGTCTGAGAGGGGACATTATGACTGTTCCTGCTTCATTGAGACGGAGACTGGGGTGCAGTTTGCTCAAGGGAGATGTAGGATTTGCACTGGGATCTAAATTAATTTCAAATGGCTTAATTTTTTTGTCTTTAAATTGTTACAAAAATTTATTTTGAGAGTGAGAAAGCAAGAAGGAGAGGGGCAGAAAGAGAGAGAGAGGGAGAGAGAATTGTAAGCCAGGTTCCAGTTTAGAGCCTGATGCAGGGCTCAATCCCGTGAACCATGAGATCGTGATTTGAGCTGAAGTGAAGAGTCAGACGCTAAACCTACGGCGCCACTCAGCTGCCCCTGAAGTGGATTAACCCTTTGCTTAGGTAACACATCCACATGAAACAAAACTGAACAGATAAAGGGGCACATCGAAAAGTCTACCTCTCACTGCCCACCCTCGGCTCTCAAGTCCCCTCTCAAGAGGCATCCACGGTCATCCGGTTCATGAGGACACAGTCAGTGACATTCCAGTCATATGTAAGCACGCGCTTTCTGTATAATAGCCATGATAACGATGGCAGCATACTCTACGGTACTTTCATTATTCTAATTAGGCTATTTTGTATTCCTGTTCATAAACAATATTGGTTTTTACTTTGTTTTTTTTGTACTCTTTTTATCGGATGTGCTTGATGTATGCTAGCTCTAGAAAAAGAATTTGGAAGCCTTCTTTTTCTATCTGCTCTGAAAGAATTTAATTTGGGGCCTACCTTTTCCTTGGAGGTTTGGTAGAAATCATTTGTGAAACATTCTGGCCTGGTACTTTCTTTGGAGAGGTTTATTTTTTGTCCATGTTCTGTGGTTTTTCTAGCTAATGAGTTTAGATTTTTTCTACTGGGGTCATGCCTGGTATTTATAGTTTCCCAGTAAATGATTTACTCGGATTCACCTTGGCTAGTTTACTAAGGATTTTTTTTTTCCCTAAAGAAACAACTTATTTGTTGGTCAACAAACCAAACGGTTTATTTGTTCTTTTTTTTAGTTATTGTTTTCTGACTTTATTATTATTACTATCTTTCTTAGGTTAATTTTATTTTTCTTATTTTTAGCTTCGTGAGTATAAGGCAATGCATTTATGTCCCTTTTGTTTTGTTCATTAATTTGAGTACTTCTGTCTACGAATTTTCCCTTGAGCAACTGCTTTCACTAATTCCATAGGATAAGCAGTGTGGTTATAACCACTATTGGTCATTTTTTTTTTATTGGAGTATAGTTGACACACAACATTGTATTAGTTTCAGGCGTACAGCATAGTGATTTGACAAGTCTATACTGTGCTCACCAGAACTGTAGCTACCATCTGTCATCATACAATGCTGTTACGATGCACAGACTACGTTCCGGAGGCTGTACCCTTCATCCACGTGAATTATTCTTTCCATAACTGGAAGCCTGTACCTCTCCCTCCCCACTTCATCTATTTTGCCCATCCCCCTACTCCCTCCCCTCAGGCAACCATCAACTTGTTCTCTGTATTTATGGGTCTGTCTCTGCTTTTCAAAAGAATGTGTTCATTTGTCTTATTTTTTAGATTTCACATATAAGTGTAATCATACGGTATTTGTCTTTCTCTCTGATTTATTTCACTTAAATAAAGTGGGTCCATCCATGTTGTTGCAAACGGCAAAAAAACCCCAAAAAGCCCTCATTCTTTTTTATGGTCAAGTAATATTCCACCGTGGCTATATACCACATCCTCTTGATACATTCACCTATTAATCTACAGGCTGCTTTCATACTTTGGCTATTGTATTTTTTAATGTTTGTTTATTTTTGAGAGAGACAGAGACAGAGCATGAGTGGTGGAGGAGCAGAGAGAGAGAGGAAGACACAGAATCAGAAGCTGGCTCCAGGCTCTGAGCTGTCAGCACAGAGTCCGACACAGGGCTTGAACTCACAAGCCATGATATCATGACCTGAGCTGAAGTCAGACGCTTAACCAACTGAGCCACCAAGGCGCCCCTCATACTTTGGCTATTGTAAATAATAATTCAATAAACATAGGGGTGCATATATGTTTTTGAATTAGTGTTTTCATTTTGAGTAAAGACCCAGTCTACTATTAGTCATTTTAAATATTATGTAATTTCAGGTTGATTCTTTTTGACTCATACTGATTAAAGGATTATATCTATTCCATTCCTTATTTGGAAAGTTTATTTAGGTTTTCTGTGTGGTCTAAAATGCAGTCAGTTTTGGAAACGTGTTATGGACATGTAAAGAAAAAAGATACACTCTTCGGTTTTTAGGGATAGAGTTTGATAAATATAACTTTGCTAATTATATTATTTAGGCCATCTATATCATTACATTCTTTGGTTCGTTTTATCTGTTAAGCCTCCTATAACCAAAGTGTTTCTATTTTTCCTTGTATTATCTGTAGTTTTTGCTTAATGGCTTTTTATATTATATTAATTGGTACATAAATATCTATAATTATTAGATCGTTGTGGAAGATGCATACAAAGTATCTTTATTTTTCTCACTTAATGCTTTTTGCTCTAAATTCAATCTTTATACTTAAGATCATGGCCCCCGCTTTTATTTTTGTTGGCATTTTATGATATTCCTTTGTTAATCCTTCTGTTTTCAAGCTTCTGAGTCACTTGGATTTAGATCTATCTCTGGTGTAAAGCATATGGTTAAGTTTTAATTTATTACTCAATTTTAGATTCTTTTCCTTTTAATATATGAGTCCACTTATATTTATTGCTATGAAAGACCTGTTTGTTCATAGTTCATAGTATTTTGAGTCATGTTTTATGTTTCTATTGCTTTTTTTAAAAAAATTATACTCTTCAGTCTATATTTTTTTTGTTTTGTTTTTGTGAGTGTTCCTTGTATTATTTGGGCAGGTTTGTATCATGATTACTTCAATGATCACCTTTATAACTAAAATTATTTAAATCCTCTATTTCTTGAAACACTGACATTTAATTTCCCACTATGAATAATAAAAATTGTTCTTCTGCATTTTTTTCTTCCTTCTGAATTTCATTTAAAAAAAATATATGTAGGGGCACCTGAGTGGCTCAGTTGGTTAAACGTCCAACTTCAGTTCAGGTCATGAACTTGCAGTTTGTGAGTTCAAGCCCAATGTCAGGCTCTGTGCTAGCAGTTCAGAGCCTGGAGCCTGCTTTGGATTCTGTGTCTCCCTCCCTCTTTTTGTGTTCCTCCCTCACTTGCACTCTCTCTCTCTCTTTCTCTCAAAAACAAATAAAGATTAAAAAAATATATATATGTAATATATATGTAATTATATATACACCTAAAACTAATGTACCAATATACTCTTAAAGTTTTTACCTTTGTATATTTAAATATACTTATTTATTAAGTCCTTGATTTGCCATATTTAAATTAGATCCTTTGGGGGCACCTGAGTGGCTCAGTTGGTTGAGTGTCTGACTCGATTTTGGCTCAGGTCATGATCCCAGGGTGGTGGGATCGAGCCCTGCATCTGGCTCCATGCTGAGTGTGGAGCCTACTTAAAATTCTCTCTCTCTCTGTCTCTCTCTCTGTCTCTCTCTCTCTCTCTTTCTGCCCCTGTCTCCCCTGCTGGCATACTCTCTCATATAAGAACAAAATATAAATTTAAGAAATTTAGAGGTGCCTGTGTGGCTCAGTTGGTTAAGCATCTGACTCTTGATTTCAGCTCAGGTCATGATCTCATGGTTTGTGAGTTCAAGCCGTGCAGTGGGCTCCGTGCTGACAGCTGACAGTGCGGAGCCTGCTCGGGATTCCCTCCCTGCCCCTTCCCTGTTTGTGCGAGTGCACGCAGGCACACGTTCTCTCTCTCTAAATAAAGAAACTTAAAAAAATTTAAATGAGATCCTTTGATCTTCAGCGAAAACTGATGAAAACATCAACATACACCACCTTCTACATTTACTATCCTTAATATTATATTAGTTATAATATTTATATATCCAGAGCTTATATTTTCTTCTGTAACCAAAATTTCCATATTTATTTTAGACTTAGTCTAAATGCTATGTGGGTTTAGTGTTCACTGGAAGTTTTTTTTTTTTTTTTTTTTTTTTTGCCAGGAATTCTCCATTCATCTTAGTTAAAGTCTTTCCTTTAATAGTTTCTTTTTAATAATTTTTAAAGCATGACTCATGGGAGTTATCTACTCTGGGTTCTTAAATGTTGAATAAGTTTTATCTATTGCCTTTATTTTTAATGACAGTTTGGCTGTGCATAAAATTCTTATTAGGCCACGCACTGTTTTTCCCCTTTAATCGAGGGCTTCGTAGGTATAATCACTACTATCTTTTGATATTTCTATAAGGAACCCTTGGGCTAACCTGACTTTGAAAAACCTATGGTTTTATATAGGTTACTTGATATTCCTGCTGGGTTGACTAAATGGCTATTTCTTATCTCTAAAGATAATTGATACTCCTAAAATAGAGCACAGTGTTGATGACTCTTTAGGAAATTTTTTTCTGGAACATGGTAGACCCTTTCAATTTATAAATTCAAATCATCTTTTATTTTTTGAAAGTTGTATGAAACTGTATCTTTGGTTGTTTGTATTCTATTTGTTTAGTTCTCTTCTTCAGAGACATTTTACTATCCATGGGGTCTTCTTTGTCACCCAAAGTTACCACTTTATCTCTAATCTCCTTTTAAACTGTTATTTCCATTTTGTTTGTTTTGGTTTGAATATCCCATCCTTCAGATCCCCTATTCTATTTTCAGCCGTGTCTGTTTTACTTTGTGCTTCTTTAAAATCATCTTCACTTCTGTGATGATTTTCCTCCTTCACTTCTTTGGGGAGCTATATCATTTACATTTCTTTCCCTCTCATTTCACTGTATCATCCCTGACCCCTTTTTATCTCTGTTTTGAGCTTTTTGGTGGTTTCTTTAAGTTTTTGAATTCATGGTCACCTTACTTTTTCATTTGTCTGTTAGAATCACTAGAGCACGTTCTATATCTACTACTTGTTTTCTGTTTATTTTTATTCTTTTCGATTGTACCGTCTGCATATTCACCTGTAGGATGTTAATAGTATTCTGTGCTGCTTCGTTTTTATATTGTCACTCTTCATTGAATGTAGAGAATTCTTTTGGATCCAGATATTTGGAAAAAGCTTATGTGGGTTGGGAGGCAGGACGTTGTTGTGAGTTGGTAAAAATTTGCCTTGACTCACTATGAAATCTTATTACAAATGCTTGTGTGTTTATGAGTTATTTTAGCCACTGCTTCTCTTCAGCCAACAGGGTGCAGCAATGCCTCACCAACGGACTGTCCTACATCTACAGCATAACTGTGCATTTCCCGTTTCAGCTTCACCTGCTACCACATGGTGTCAGGTAGAGCCAAGGATGCTTGTGCTTTCAGGTTTGTACTACTCTTGCCATTTGTCAGAGGGTTGCTGGTTTGATTGTTTAGGGTAGGTCTACTCTGCAGTGCCAATTTGGGAGATGTGTTTTCTGCTCGGTTTGTCAAAAGCTACAGCCTGGTCACAGTCATCTCTCAGCTCTTCCTGAATGCCCGTTCGACTGCATTTGGCCAGCCCTCTGTCATATACTGTGTTTCCTGGACACGGAATCTTCCAGCTTTTTTGAAAATGGAATTTACACTTTTCACTCTTGTTTTTCTGTTTTCTGATTTTCAATAGGAAAATGGGAAGAGCTTTTTTTCTGATAACATCTTAAAATTTAAAGTGCACCATGCTGTTTTTACTACTCCAAAATTTATAGCAGACTCATATAGGTCTTCTTTCCAGTTTAGCAGTTAGAATAGCTGTTTTATAAATCAACACAACACAGGGCACTGGAGTCACAAGAAACCAGATCTAGTACTGAACCTTGAGGCCCTTGGAGTGTCAGGAAGCAGTTGGCTACGATAATTAGGTAAAGTAGCTCCAGCCTTTGACAAGGGAAATAGAGAGAAGGGGAAAATACACACATTGTCACCATGCAAAAGGCCCCAAAGAAGCTTCTCTAGGATGAGAAATCATTGGCCTTTAAATAATCATTGATTTAATTCTGGAAGGATACAAATGTCAGATTAAGTCAAAAAGGAACCATAACCGATGAATCCAGAGAGAGAGAATTAGAACATTTTTACTTTGGCTATATACTTTATAAATGTTCCCTAAATCTGCAAGTATTGAATAATTCTAGTAGCAGTAGTAACAATAATACCACCTACTGAGTGCTTCTGATGCACCCAATCCAGTGCCAAAAGCGCCCCAAATCCCTATGAGGTAGAACTATTATTATCCCAATCATACATTAGGCATCTGAGACTTAGCAAGCTTAACTAACTAGCTCAAGATCACATAATCAATAACTGCTATTAAATCTTTCACTCTAAGCAGTGTAAGTCATCAGTTATCTAACTAATACTCTCATTTTAATGGAAGTAACATTCTAATTCTTAGACCAACATTGTGTGTGTGTGTGTGTGTGTGTGTGTGTGTGTGTGTCTATCATCACATTTCTTAATTATCTATATACCTAGGGAACAGCTTCTATACTGGGAGCTACCAGATGGCCACTCTGAGGAAGCAGAAGCGGTTTACTGATTTGGCTATGGGGGATGGGGAGGTGGGCAGGGAGACAGAACATCAATCAATGGCCTCTTGAGTACAGTGAGAGATTATGATTTTTCTTGTTTAACAAGGAATCTGGCATCAGACAGCCTAGGGCTAGTGAAAGTGGTCAATACCATCAAGGAACTGGACTTCCTGCTACACTAACCTGTTAACTGTGCAACTTTCCTTCTCACGGTCAGGAGTGGCAGAAAGAGACTTTACCCATTTAGGAGGAGGAATGCCTTCCCCAGAGAATTCCACTTACATATCATTGGAAAGAATTATGTCTACTGGCTACCGCAAGTCAACCCACAGGAAGGCTGAGAGTTTGAAGTTTCTGGTCTCGGCAGTGGAAGTAGACAAGATAGAAAGGGTTGTAATAAGGGTTAAATGGGCCAATCTGTTGGGTGTGCCACACTGCCTTGGGAAAACTTACTTTTATGAATAAGAGATGGAAGAACTTTATTCCTTCTAGCTGAGGTGTTGGGACTCTACACATGGCCTCTGTGAGTCTTAGCTGTTCATCTGGAAAAACACAGCTAAGAACTCTACAAGACTGGGTGAGAATTTAATGACCTAATGCTTATAAAATTGCCAAACCTGGTGCCAAGCACATAAATGGTAGTTCTTAAACATACCACTAGGTTTAAAACATTCCAATCTGTCAAAACTCTTAATTAACTTAGGACTATCAAACACTCTTGCTAGAAGGAAAAGATTCTCCAGAAAATGCTAGGTGATTTATTTTGTCAACATTAAATTACAGTTCTCTCCAGGGCAGCCATTATTCAGTTCACCTTACACAGATTTCATGATTTATTCAATGCTTCAACTACAACTAAACATTTAAAAGGTGCTATACTTCCAATTTGCTGCCGCGAGCATTTAAAGAAACACAACAAAAATTCCTCAAACAACATTCCCCAGCCAAAAAGGAAGAAGCTGATGATAATGCTATTCCAGATATCTCCAAAAGACACATATTTACATCTCCGGATTCTGTTATTTCTCTACCTTGGACTGAATTACTCAGCTCAGCTTTTCTGCCTCAGTAACTGCATGTGGTAATTACGGTGGAGAAATTTCAGCTTGGGCTTTTGTTTCTACTCTCTCAAGCTGATATTTATCTATGTTTATGACTCTGGTCTTGTTTAGGAAAGTAAGTTTAACAATTTACTAAGGGCATCTAAATATGATCTTCATATGTAAATAGCTCCTACCAAAAAACAAGTCAGTTGTGACTTGAAGCAGGGTGAGAGGAGGGGTAGCTGAAGCCTGGAAATTCCAGGGCACGGAGCCTACAGCAATGTTTCACACAGTTTCTGTTATGTGTTCCAAATATAATACAACTAGTTTCATGAAACTTCAAATGCACAGAATTTCTCACGTAAGGAAAAAAATTCTTTACAAACCATCTATCTCTCAGTTTTATTTAATTTGGAGGAGGTTCTCTGAGGAGACTTAAGGCAAGGCATAGTAAATGGATTCCCTGTTTTTAAATTTCCATAATGTGGAGGGAGTGACTTCTGTCTGCTTGTCTCAGCGGGAAGTGGCCAAGCTGGATGGTGTTGAACACATTGTCAAAAGAAGAGCAATGTGGCAGCAGTAAAATCACTAGACTCAGGAAAGGAGGATTTGGGCTCAGTCGCTGTTCCTGCCTCTTGTGATCTGTGTCGCTACGGCCTACACGCTGTTGTGTGTTTTACCCAAGAGGTGTCTCAACACCCTTCTCTCTCACCATCAGTATAAAGACTGGAAAAGCTAAACACTCTGTTTCTTAGCCTTTTTACGCAGCCGAGACTTCCAGGGGACATGGTTCTGGCCAATGAGCCATGAGCAAAGTCTGCAAGCCAGGGGATGCCCAATTTTAACTTTCATGAGAAAAGACATCAATATGGCTGATATTGCTTCTTCTCGCATTTCTTCTTCTGACCACATGATGCCTGGAGCCAAAACAGCCATCTTGTGACCTTGAAGGAAAGACCAAGAGAACAGCAGAAAGGAACCAAGGTGTCTGTGAGTTGCTCAACCCCTGAGGCAGCAGTCTGCCTCCAATCCTCTTATGAGGAGGACCTCCCCTCCCCAAATACAGGCACAGTAACTCAGGTTTTCTACTACTTGGAGCCAAACATTCCCAGTGGACACAGTAACGATGGGAAAATTACCTTATCTTGTCCCCTATAACATGAAGATATAAGTAGCATATCCAAACTCACAGATACTGTGATTTCTGTAAACTAATACATAGCAAAATACTTTGTTAATTACAATGTTCAGAGACAAGAAAGCCAAGACCTCAGAAAGTGTTTGGTTGTTTTATTTTAAGGAAAGGGCTGAAAGTTGGGAAGGAAGTATAGGAGGTGATCTTATAACGAATCAACCTTTGTTGGGCTTGGCTGTGTGGTAGCAAAATGATATCCTTCGGGAAGTGCAGGCTTTTACCTCATTCTAATACCTTCATTTTCCTTTTTTTTTTTTTTTTTTGCTTTGCTTTAGTTTACCTTCTCCATCCTCTCTCCCTCCTCCCGGTCCCATATACGTACATTCTAGCCTCTTCTTTCACACCATGATGCTGTTAGTTCTTTATTTTCTTGGGCTGTCTTTGAAAGATCTTGGGAAATATAGACACAGAGATGGGAGGATTCTGGAGATCAACTATCCTCTCTCAATCCTACCACCTGGCTCCCTGATTTCAGGGCAAAATGGAAGAAGCAGTTTAATCATCAGAGGGAACCTCAACCTAAGAGACTTGTAAGAGAAATTGCAGTAGGATATAAACTAGGAAAATAAAGCTACAAGGGAAAGAAAAGAGAAAAGGAGAGAGGAAAAGACAGAAAAGCAACCAGGCTTTACCCAGTATCTACTGGGTGGCAGGCTGCCACTGTGCCAGGAACTGTGGTCAGGGCTAGCTTTATGGTGTGACTTGCCCTGCGCCCTGCACTCGACCTCAGAAGGGCCCTACACTTGGTTTAATGCTCTGCTGTTGACGTCTTGATGTTCTTAATCATGTTTAAACAAATGCATTTTCATTTTATACTACACCCTGCAAGATAAGTAGTCTCTCCTGTGACTTTGTGTCATTTCAACCCATAACTTCCCTATGAGGGAGATAGTCTAACACAATCCCCCAGATGAAGAAAGAAAGGCACAAGGTATTAAAGAAGGCTGCCCAAGATCACACCCAGCAAGCAAGAAGCAGAGCTAGAATTCTAAATCAAGTTGCTGCAGCTCCAAGGTCATGCCAGCTCCAAGGTCGTTTCTTGTTGATTGGTGCCTCTTTTCCTTCCATAGAATAGCTAAACCCTGCAAATGTCTGGGAAGAAGGAATGTGAGCCCCCAGAATGCAGAGTCCCCAAAGCCAAAATCTATCAGCACCGAAGCGACCTGTGAGGCTAGGTAGGTTCTTTTCTTATGGAAGAAGCATAATGGAGGAGACTGGGAGGTAACACTCCCACTGCTTGGTCCTCCAGCTGCCATCCATAGGATGCTTTTTATGTGTCAGGGTCTCTGCTAAGCCCTTGACATTCAATCCTCCTAACTGCCTTTTTTTTTGCAGCAGAAGTGTAATTCATTCCTCCCTTGACACACGAGGAAACGCTATGGAAACATTTTAGAATTTTGCAAACACTTTCCCATCCGTGATTTCTCTTTACCCCTACTACCACAGTACAGGATGGCTGGGGCAGGTATTATTAGCATCGTTTGACAAATAAAGAAAGTAATTCCTGGAAAGACTCAGACCTTTGCATAAAGAAACACTGTTAGTGGGCAGAGCTAAAACGGAACCCGACCCTCTCATCTCGGAGGAATTCTTCTCCCACTAAAACACACCGAGGCGAAAAGGCAAAAACGAAACAACAAAACAAACCCAAAAACTCACAAAAGCTTAGGTAGCCACTTCATAGCTTTCCTCACTAATGTTTCTTGGCAAAATGATGAGTGATAATACCACATGAAAAAGTATTCCAGAGTTTTCAATGGGTGCGTTTATCACAAAGCTATGGAACAATTTGAGAAAATATGGGAAAATTGAGGCTGGGTCCCTCCAAAATATTTTCCAGCCAACTGAGCAACTCTATAAGCTTCTGTAGAAGCTTAGTAATGAACAATAGCATGCACACCCGCTACAGAAACTCCGCAGGAACCGTCCTTACACAGCACGAGCAGACCGAACCCGTAACTTCAGGCTGCCCCCGGGAGCTGGTGCCCTTCGACGGGCAACACGCGCTACCCAAGGACGGTTGCTTCTGTTTTCAATTACCAGAAATCCTCGGGCTGGAGTTTTCTGCTGGGGCCTCTTCAGAATCCTGCCTAAAGAAAATGAAGACATTGATTTTGACCCTTATAATCTTTTGATTTAGCAAGGGAACTGGGAGCAGAATTCTTTACAATTTCCTACTATATCGCTGAAGGTCATTCTTCCTTCTCCCGTCAGAAGTGATACCTTCTGTTACCACAGCTCTGAAACCAAACCGTAATTCGATATGCAAACTCTGTATGCAAATTAGCTGTGTACAGCAGCGATGGTTACAAAACCCAACGGCAATCTTTTGGAGGGACAGTGACAGAGCACTTGGAAGATGCGGTATATCCAGAGACGCTTTTCATCATCATCATTAGAAGCAAAGAGGAAGAGGAAAGAGACAGACCACAGGAATGTTACAAGAGGAACTGCCAGATCACCAGGAAATGTCTATCTGGGCTTGGCTGTAATACGTTTATGCTAGATTCATCCGAGTGAAAACAATAACGGAACATCTGTAACGTTTTCTCCCCTATTTATTTATTTTATTTAAAAGCCTTTCTTGACCTTCAGTAGCAGGATTACCCCCCTTTGATGTGAGTGCATTAAACATTAACGACCTTACCATGCTAGACTTCCAGACCAACTCTTATTAGCATTTAGTTCTGACATGGGTTCTTGGCGGTGAATTATTTAAAACTTGTAAGAGTCTGAGGTTGTGTGATAGAAAATCACATAGTCACATAATGGAGATTATTAAAGGCCTTTGAAGATGTCAACTAGGCAGGACCAAGAGGACACGAGGCTCTTGGTTTCTCTTTTGCTTTCATTAAAATATTTTGTGGAGCAAAGGACTGTTCATTTTTGACACAACTCTGAGCAACACTTGAAAAGCTTTAGGCGCATTGTCCCTGGTCGGAGGTTAGGACTACAGAGATGGTCTTCCCTCTCTCCTCATTCCGTAGCTAGAGTGATCACACAAATCACTTCCTTACTTTCTAGAATAATCTAAAGACAAGGTTGCCTGGTGCCTGGAACACAGCAGAGTCCTGTTTGTTTGTTTGTTTGTTTTCAAGAATACTTGTTTTGACTTTTTGGAACTGGGAAGTAGACATCTGATGGTCCTTTGGCAATATTACCCCGGTCCCTGTGAATTCTGACTCCTCAAATATGAAATCTGACCATGGTGGAAGAAGCCAGAGTCAAATGGGCCCCTGGAAGGGTCTGCTAGTACTCCTGGACGCAGCAGGCTGTGTCATGGGAAGCCTCGGCAGAGGCTGGCTGTGGACGTGTGGACGGAGCTCAATGTGTGTAAATGATGTGTACAAATGTGAAGGGAGACAGGTCCCCGCGGTGTGGCTCCAGGCTTCTCCGTGGAGAGGGCTCTTCTCCAGCAGAGAATCTTCAGAAAGGGCACTCACTCTGCGGAAATTATTTACCCTCTTGCACCCTGTCAAAACCTGGCTGAATAATAAGGGGGAAGAAAGGGATTGTTTCCTACAGTTCTTGTTTCCAAGAACTAAGCTCACAACACAATCCAGCCTCCCTCGTCCTGACCAAGTAGAAGTAAAGGAAAGCACTCTAAGGAACGTGCAGCTGCTGAGCTGGAGAAAAGGTCAAGAGCCTAGGAATCAGCCCGTTCCAGAAAGACGGAGATCAGTACTTTTTACTCAGGGGGTCTCTCAAAATGAACAGTTTAACCTTTTACTTCCTAGAGAGCAGACGAGAGAAATAAACCCTCCCTAATATGAGCTGGGCTGCCACCTTTGCCTTATCTCCAGTGCCAGGGGTCCGCTCTGGCAGCCAGGAAGCCCTGGCAGCCTTGGAGCAGCAGTCCCGGCCCCCCGCTAGGTCCCGCACCTGTCTCCACTCAGCGGTGCACAAGGCCTTCGGGAACACTGGGGTGGAGAAGGTACCAAAGGCCATCAATATTGCATGACCGGCCTGTGGGGAAGAGCTGGCGGAGGGGAAAGGATGGGGAAGCAGGAGAGAAGCTGTCTTCTGAAAGGGCCCACGTAAGTGGTGTGTACCCACAAATCCCAGTTTGCACCGATGTTGAGGTGGGGAGAAAGAAATGATGATAATGAAAGGTTGGGACCAACTATTGGTCCCAGTACCCAGAATACGTCTCCAATCACAAAGCCATTTTTTAAATTAAATCCTGATAATTTAAATTAAATCCTGATAAATCCACTGGCCACCATCTGGCCAGTGGCAGAAATGATGAAGTGGGTGGCCTGTAGCTGTGGGTGCTCTCCTCCACGGGCTAGGACCAGAGATTCGAGGGACCAGGTGTGTGGCCACTATCACCAGTGCTTTTTCCTGAGCATGAGAGAAATAACCTCTTCGATGGAGCACACAGCTTAAAAGGAGTTGCTGTTGCTTTCGGTGCACGTGTTCTTTCATTTGAATGCCTGAATTAATAATAAAACCATATTTATCAAGGAAGCAACCTAAGCTTCACAATATTGCATGAGGGCCAGTACATGGGAACTTTCCTAAACCGATGCAAACGTACAAGCTGCCAGCTTCGACCATATTGAAAAATTGGAAGACCTGTAGTGAAAGCCGGTCCGTGGTCCCTGTTGGGACTCAAGTGTGTTCACTCCATCACTCTCCCACCGGTCAGTCATTCGTGGAACAGACACTGATGAAGAGCAACACAGGTGCCAGCCACTGTGCTAGGTGCCAGGACCTAAATCACGGGTTCTTAGATGAGATACACCTTCTTCCTATTACGGGTTGTCACCTGAGGAGTCAGGCCCCCACACCCACTTCCCTGGGCCCACCCTCACTCAGGCTTCTGCAGACATGGGCAGAAGGGGCCAGGGGGCTGATAACAGGTGACCCCAAACAGCTTCAGCTCCACCTTAAAGGTGTTCATGTAGACTTGCAAAGGGTGCGTACGGAAATCACAGGTGTGAGGGGAACAATGAAGTGATCACAATACATGGAGAAGCTAAAAACAGGAATTTAAAATCCAGAAGACAGTCCATACCAGGTAAAACCAAGTGCATATTATGAAGAAACCAAACACTGATACTTAAGTAATACTAAATAATAATCACTCTATGATCCCTATGGAGAGAGGCTTCTTAGAGAAAAAGATTCTGAGGATAAGCCTAAAAGGCGTGATGTGACTTGATGATTTGTATCATTTTGTCTAGATTTAGAGAACTGACCAACATCCAAAGGTTCCAAGCTCTACTTGGCTGCAAGAGAGGCTGCAAGAGAGACTATTTCCTTTCTGTTTTATTCCCTCTCTAACAAGTGAAAGGGAATGTTTGGCTAGTGCTGAAAACGCATATGTGTGTATTTTGTCTTCTGGATTTATATTTATTACTCATGCCTAAGTGGTCTGTATGAGAATCCTGCATTTTATTCGAGCAGATGTTTATGTAAAGTTTATTGGAGCAGATCTTCATACTAATGAGTTAATAATTAACTGAGCCGCACAGTGTTGAGCATTTGCTGTGTGCGAGACAGAATTCTGAGCACGACTGGGTGATTAGGCAGAGACCCTGAGCTTACAGAATTTTAGAGGACTAAAATAACAAACACAAGTAACTCTAAAATAAGATAACAAGTAGGAAGGGACACAGGGGAGGAAAACATGAAGTTTAGAGGAGAAAAAGACAACTTTTGCTTGAGATGATCAAAAGGGGCTTTGGAAGGAGGTGGATTTGAGTTGAGTCTTGAATGACAGCTGGATTTGCTACCTCCTGGTGCCTGGATTATAGCGGAGACTTGGTTAATATTTGGTGTGGGAAAACCACAGAAATTAAAGTCAAGAATAAGATAAAGACACCCTTTATCTTTTACTTAGCATTGTTCTGAAGTCGACCCAAAACAGACGAGAGAAAGAAGTAAGAACTATGAAAACAGCATGAATGAGTAAAATCATCATTAGTTAGAGATATAACTACATATCTGGAAAACTATTATAAATACTAAAAAATTCAAGTAGATGACTGGGGGAGGTTCATATCTAAAAATCAGTGACCTTAATATTAATAAATTATAACTAGTCAGAAAATCTCAAAGGAAGTAAAGACTACTACGTAAATATCTAGGAATAAATGTATAAGAAATGCACAAGACCTATGCAAATTAAACTTTTAAAACACCTTTCAGGGATATAAAGGCCATTAAAGAAATAAAATGTGTATTGCATCCTTTGATTAGAAAGCTCAGCATCTTAAAGATTCAATTCTCCTTAAGTTAGTATATAAATTTCAAATAATTCCAATAATACAGCAACAGAACTTTTTTATGGATTTATAGACAAGGTGATTCCAAAGTTCATATGGAAAACAGAATTAAGAATAAGAAAAAGAACAAAATTGCAAAATATAACAGATGTTCAAACATTTTAAATATATAATAATTAAAATATATAATAATAAACATAATTCTTATATCAATATATGAAGAAATAGATCCATGGAACAGATCACATACCAAAAACAATCTCTTATTATTTGATAAAGGTGCCATTGCATGTTAGTATAGAAAAGATGAATTATTCACAAATAGGTAGTCAACTGAAAAAAGAAAAGTTTTGGACTTTTAAAAAAGTTGTATTTTATTTATTTTGAGAGAGAGAGACTTAGGGGAGGGGCTGGGAAACAGGGAGAGAGAGAATCCCAAGCAGGCTCTAGGCTGTCAGCACAGAGCCCGACGCGGAGCTCAGCCCCACAAACCTTGAGATCATGACCTGAGCTGAAATCGAGTCAGACGTTTAATCGACTGAACCACCCAGGCGCCCCTGGATCTTTACCTTATATCTTACATCAATGTAGATACCAGATGAAGCAAAGATTTAAATGTAATCACTAAACGGTTATAATCCAGACAAAAATATCCAAAGAATTTCTTTATACGACTACAGAGAAGGAAGACTATAACCCCAAAACCAGAATCCACAAAAGATAACTTTGACAATGTAAAATGGAATAAAAATCTGGACAGCAAAATCTCCTATAAATTAAGTCAAATGATAAATGACCAGTTTTTCAATTCTTAATTATAGAAAAAGGGCTAATTTACTTAAATAGAAAAACTTCCTCAAGTCAATAAGAAAAAGACCAGAAATACAAATGACTCTTTAGTATATGGAAAGATATCCTCACTTCTTTTTTTTTTTTTAAGTTTTTTTGTTTTTTGTTTATTTTTTTTAGTGATCTCTATACCCAAAATGGGGCTCAAACTCAACTCCACGTTCAAGAGTCACAGGTTCTACTGCCTGAGCCAGCCAGGTGCCCCTAGACACCCTCTCTTCTAACAGGAAGAAGTTAACTAAAACACAAAGACTTGACATTTTTCACCCATCATCTTGGCCAAGATCAGCAAATTTAACCTCCTGGGTTGATAAGGTTGTGGGGACTAGGTTTTCAGACACGGCCTATAGGAGTCAAATCAATAACTATTCTGCAGACAGCAATTTGGTAATGTTTATCAAAAATTTGAGTGTGCATAGTCTTTGATCCAGACTTTAGCTTCTTAGAATTTGCTCCTTTAGATGTTGAAGAAAATTCACTACGGTATTGCTGTGAGACCAGAGTGTGGAAACTAAATGTCCACCAAGAGAGTAGAGCATCAGTAAATTAGTTTGTATTTGTACTCTGAAATTCTTTGCAGTTGTCTAAAAGAAGTTATTGCCATGTGTACTAACGTAGAATTGTTCTAATTGTCTCCGATTCACCAGTTGGTAAGGGAGGGATCCCCTTCCATAAATAGAAGGAGATGGCTGAAAGAAACAATGCCTGACACCAGACAAAAGGGATAGATGGCAATTTATTACTTACAGACTCACAGCCTGGGGGAGAAGGATGCTGCGCGTCATGCTGGGCCACACAGGGGCTACACTCCAGAGCAGAGAGAACCAGTAGGGCCCAAAGGAGACAGGCTTTAGAGCAACAAAAGGAAGAGGTATCCTCTTGTTCCTGGAGGAAGGATGTAATTGGCTTTGTAAGCTTATTCTAAAATTTATACAGAAAAGGACCCAGAATCAGCACAACATTCCAGAAATAGAAGAACAAAGCGGAAGGACTAACTCTACCTGACTTCTAAATTTACTATGAAAGCCACAGAAATCAAGAGGATGAAACTGGCGTAAGGAAAGTGAAATAGAGGGGGTGTCTGGGTGGCTCAGTCAGTTAAATGTCTGACTTCAGCTCAGGTCATGATCTCACAGTCTGTGGGTTCAAGCCCTGCGTTGGGCTCTGTGCTGACGGCTCAGAGCCTGGAGCCTGCTTCAGTTACTGTGTCTCTCTCTTTCTCTGCTCCTTCCCCACTCACATGCTGTCTCTCCTTCTCCTTCAAAAATAAAAAATAAAAAATAAATTAAAAAAAAAGTGAAATAGAACAACAGAATAAAACTGAAAAGCATAAATGTACACCCACACAAACATGGTGAAGCCAATTTCAACAAAGGCACCAAAGCTTTTTCAGTGGAAAGAAGAAAAGCCTTCAACAAATATATTGACTGGATATATCTAGAATGACTGGATATCCACACAGAAACAACAAAGAACTTTGAGTCCTACCTCAATAGCCTACATAAAAAGTAATTCGAGATGGATTATGGACATAAATGTGTAAGTTAAAACTATAAATCTTGAAGAAAATACAAGAGAATATCTTTGTGACTTTGAGAAAGGCAAGATTTCTTAAAACACAGGAAGCAATAACCATAAAAGAAAAATATCTATAAACCAAACTTCAAAATTTAAAACTGCTCATCAAAGGACAGCCTCAATAAAATAAGCAAACCATAGGTTGGGAGAAAATATTTGCCAGGTATATATCTGACAAAGAACTTGTATCCAGAACCTCCACAGTTTAATAATAAAAAGATGACATAATTTTGTTAAAGACCAAGAAATCAGACAGAAATTTCACAAAAGATAGATAAAGGGCCAATAATTACTTGAGAAGGCAATTAGCATCATTAGCTACAGGAAAATACTAATTAAAACTACTGTTTTAATTTATTTTATAGATTAATTTCTACAATTTAATTTATAGATCCACTAAAACGGCTACAATTCAAAAGGCTGATCGTGTCCAGGACTGGCAAGGAGGTGCAATGATTAGAGTACCCATATACTGAGTGTGTAAAATGGACAATCATTCTGGAAAACTTAGGTTTTTATTTTTTACTTAAGTGTTTATCTTTGAGTCTAGTTGCCACACAGTGTTACACAAGTTTCAGGTGTACAACACAGCGATTCCACTTCCCTGTATGTTGTGTTGTACTCACCACAAGGGTAACACCATCTTTTTGGACACTTTTTAAAAAGAGAATATACATTTCCTTTGTGACTCAGCAACTGTACTCTTAGGTATTATCCAATAGAAATGAAGACATATGTCCACAAAAAGCCTCGAACAAGAATTTTTACAACAGCTTTTTTGTACTAAACAAATGCCAGCAACATTCCAGGCGTCCATCCACAGAAGAATGGATAGACTGCCGTATATTCAACCACAAGGTGGAACAGTACTCAGACATAAAAAGGAAACAATATTGACATATTTGTCAACATGGATGAATCTCAAGTATGTTTTTATTTTTCATAAGAGATTTTATTTTTAAGTAATCTCTACACCCAATGTGGGGCTCGAACTCATGACCCTGAGATCAAGAGTTGCATGCTCTTTCGACTGAGCCAGCCAGGCACTCCCAATCTCAAAAATATTATGCTAAGAGATAGAAGCCAGACACGAAAGAGTACATACAGTGTGATTTCATTTACATGAAGTTCTAGAATAGGAAAACTGATGACGGTGATAGATACCACATTTGTGGTTGCTTCCAAGTCGGAGGAGGGATTTTTTGGAGGTGGGGGAAGCGAACCAGAGAATTTTCTTGAGTGACAGAAATTTTATAGATTTTGAGAGGGCTGTGGGTTACCCAAGTATATGCATTTGTCAGCACAACTCAGATGGTGCACTTAAGAGCTATGCATTTCACTATATGTAAATATATTTCAATACAAACAAATAACTGAAAAAATTTCTATCCAGATGTTTATATGCACAGCTGACATGCAGTTCCATTCACATGTGAACTAACACTAACAGCAGTTTCTTTCACTCAGTTATTTTTACTTAGTCCCTTTTCTCTGGTTGCTTAGATCCAATAGAATGTCAAATATCAATATTATATTAAGCCTTATAATTATAGTATTAATCTCCATAAAATATTCTAAATCTATATCCAATAAAGAAGTTTACAGAGCGGGAGTCTGAAAGGAAAAGGTGTTTTCTACTAATAGAAGCTGGGAGAAAATGTTATTAACCTAAATGATTTCATTTCTTTGTGCAGAGCGACACCGGAAGCTTCCACCTAGTTCCCTGGAGGAGTTTCGGCAGCCGCTCTGGGGCAGACAGGAGGCCGAGGAGGGAAATGCACAATGAGGGGATGCCTTCCTCTCCAATTGTCCCAGAGCTCTCCTCTTTTCAGTTGCAGGTACTGGAGCTGCATATAAGATCTTACTTGAGAAAAAAATTCTGGTGTCAAAATTCAAAAAATCCTGTCTTGTTTCCTCCTACTTTAACCATTCTACGATTCCAAGATGGAGATGCGTGGGCTGGATCACGATTTAAAAAAAAAATTTTTTTTAATGTTTATTTATTTTTGAGCGCACGCATGCGCACAAGAGAGACAGGGTGTGAGTGGGAGAGGGGCAGAGAGAGAGGGAGACAGAATCTGAAGCAGCTCCAGGCTCCGAGTTGTCAGCACAGAGCCTGACGTGGGGCTCGAACCCACGGACTGTGGGATCATGACCTGAGCTGAAGTCAGACGCTTAACCGACTGAGCCGCCCAGGCGCCCCTGGATCACACTTTTTGAACAAGAACAAACTTTTTAAAGGGACTATGGTTTTGGCAGTACCCACTAACTAGATCCCTGTCTTAGTCCCTTCAGGCTGCTATAACAAAATACCAGTTTAATAATAAACTGGGTGGCTATTAACAGTAGACATTTATTTCACACAGTTCTAGAGGCAGGAAAGTCCAAGATCAAGGTGCTGGCAAATTTGATGTCTGGTGAGAGCTTGCTTCCTGGTTCACCGACGGCCATCTTTTCACTATAACCTTATGTGGCAGAAGGGGGAAGGGAGCTAGTCCCATTGATGAGGGTGTCACCTCCTGACCTAATCACTTCCCAAAGGCTCCACCTCCTAATACCAGCACCTTAGGGGTTAGGTTTCAACATGTGAATTTGGGGCACGGGGACACAAATAATAAGATCACAGCATCCCTAAGCAAATGAATCATTTTCTTCAGAGTTCCCTTGCCTGGGGTACCTGTCCAGTCTACAGCTCCTTTGGACTTGCTTGCACCATCCCCTCCCAGTACCCAGTGGGGGCCAATGAGGCCAGGTTTGAACCACGTGACTCTGTTCATATCGGTAAGTCAACGGATCAAAGGCTGACCCTTATCCTAATCCAGGAGAATGAGGTCTCCCTCCCTCCAAGCTGGAGTTCGGGCAACAAGCAGTAGATCAGAGGGATGGTTGGAGATGGAAATGCCCAAAATGAAAGGAACCATGGAGCCAGGGCTGGGGTGACAATGTGTATATAGAAATGGGTGAGAAAATGGAGAAATAAAGAGAGGCAAGGCTAAGGGGGGCCATGTGTTGTTCTGCGAGAATGAATAGTTCTTGTGCCCTATGCCCATAGCCTGCTGTGCTTAATTTTCTGTCCCTCCATTCTCTGTAGTCCCTCCATCAATGTGGGGGAATGAATGGGTTTTTATATCCTGTAGTCAAATGGTTCTAACAATGGTGCCCACTCATTTCCTGTTTGCATAGTATTTGTGTCTAAAAGGAGTGATATGGATACTAAAACAGAAGTAGTGAGATCCTACTTTTGAGAATAAAGCCCACCAAAGAATGCAAAGTACTCAGCACCACTGTTAGCACATTTAGTACCTTTTTTTGCTAATTAGGAATCATGGTTAATTTTATGGGTCAACCTGACTGGGCCATGAAGTGCACAGAAATCTGGAGAAACGTTATCCCGGGAGGGTTTGGGAGGGTGTTTCTGGATGTGATGAACATTTGACTCAGTAAACTGGGGAAAGCGGATTGCCCTTCCCAAAGCAGGTGGCCCTCAGCCAATCGCCTGGAGGCCTGAGAGAAACAGAAAGGCTGGGTCCCTATCAGTGTGAGGGAGTTTTTCCTGCTTTCAGACTCGAAACAAAACATTGGCTCCTCCTGGGGCTCAAGCCTGCTAGCCTTCAGGCTGGAACTGAAACATCAGCTCTCCTGTGTCTGAGGCTTTTGAACTTGGTTGGGAACTATACACCAGCTCACCTGGGTCTCCAGCTTGCTGCCTCACATTGAAGACTCTGGGACTTGCTCACCTCTATAATTGTGTGAGTCAACTGCTTACAATAAATCTCTTTCTTTTAAAAAATTTTTTAAAGTTTATTTATTTTGAGAGAGAGAGTGAGAGGGAGAGAGAGAAAGCATGAGTGGGGTAGGGGCAGAGAGAGAGGGAGAGAGAATTCCAAGCAGGTTCTGTGCCATCAGTGCAGAGCCCCATGTGGGGCTTGAACCCAGAACCATGAGATCACAACCTGACCCAAGATCAAGAGTTAGATGCTCAACTGACTGAGCCACCCAGGCGCCCTTCTCTTTCTATTTGTATACATTTTATTGGTTCTCTTTCCCTGGAGGCCCCTAGCTAATACATTAGGGAAGGTTCTCTTTCTGGTTGGACACAGCCTAGAAGCAGACAATACCTTTGTACGAATTACAAGTGCCCCTTGTGGTGGGAGGTGGGGAAAAGCAAAGCCTGGGTTAAATTTCGGGTCCCACTCACCTCTTTGGCTGGCACCGTCATGCAGGGGCCCAGCCTGTATCTACCAGTAATGGTCCTGCAACAGTTGAGCCTGGTGGCTGGCAAACGGGGGCTTCTGGGTCAAATCCAGGCTGCCACCTGTTTTTATGAGTAAGTTTACTGGAACACGGCCATGCCCATGTGTTTCCTATTGTCTGTGGCTGCTTTTGTGCTACAACAGCGGAGTTGAGGAGCTGCGACAGAGACCGTATGATTCATAAACTGAAAATATTTACTTATCTGCTCCTTTACAGAAAAAGTTCACAGACCCTTGGCTTAGCCCATGTTTGACACTCATTTTCCTTAGGTCGGTACTCCCCGACCCCACCACCGGGTACAGAGTACACAACTCCACTGTTGGAATTAATAGGGACTTGGACCACTTGGTTGACACTGGCTTATATAAGCAGTGTGATGCTGGGACCCCAGAGGAGTTCACTTTCACCACAGAAAGTGGAGGAGTATGATGTCTGGCAGGGTAAGTCAGGTCTATTGAGTATAAGAATCTGTGCGATTGTGTTTCTATTTAAGGGGGGGAGAGAGAGAACAAAAGCCAAAACTCGAGGCCTCATCTGTTGCTTGACTATTTTTCTGTGCTGCCTCAGTAATCTTCAACATGAAGAGGGATCGTGATTAATAATAGTAGATAAAAACACAATTTTCTTGAATTTGTTACATGAAAATGGCTTGGAATGAACTAAAATAGATGAATGGGAGGGGTTCTGATGGAAATATCTAGTAAGAAAATACCTGTTTAATGAAACTATATGCAGGTTTTGTTTAGAGTTTATGAGGGGGTAAAAGAAACTAATAAGCCCAGAATGATTTTTTTTTGCAAAAAATAAGTTAAAGAGGGATGAAATTCTGATCTATGCAGAATAACTACAATAAAAAGTATCACCAGAAAAATACCAGTATGCTCCAAGGATACGAAGGAACATTTCATAGAAGACTGAAAGCTGTCAGCAAAGTAATGTGTTTAGAAAATGCTACACTGTTCTTAATTCAACAGCCCATGTCAAGGTTCCTGTGTCTATCTTCCAGGATGGCTCTGGGCCTCTCTTCCCAGTTCAGGATTTGAAGTGAGAGCTTCACAAAGACATCTCCTCCGAGGGTTACAGTCCCTCCATCCAGTGGAAAGGGTTGGCTCATTTCTATTCTCTTAAGAAGCTACAAATTGGTAATATATTGCTTTCGTCAAGAAGGCTTTGTGATCTGCCCGTCCTGCAGAAAGAATCCTAAACAAAAGGAGGATGGAGGGAAGAAAGGGCTGCAGGGCACTGTAGTTCTGGAAATAACCTGTAGAGGGCACTGTTAAAACAGTCTGAAGGGAAAATGTGAGTAAACTGAACAGAGACAGGAAAAGAAAGGTTTGTTTTATTTCCAGGACCAGTTCCTTCTCCTCTGGTCTGCAGATAAGAATACGTCTAAGTGCATGGGATTCCTCTGCCGCTTTTAATTCCACTGTCCTGCCTGTCCTGGCTCAGCCTTCATTCTGTCGGCCCGGAGTCTCAACCTGTCCCCTCTCCCTGGCAGTGGGAGATGTGGCTGTCACTCCTTCCCTGTGCACACGAGCAGGGAAAGCGAAGTGTTGTGACATCTGAGATACAGGGCCCAGCCACGGTGCCAGAAGAGAGATGAGCAAAACCGATGACAGTTGGAGGTGGCCACCCGGAGGTCAAATCTGTGCTTGTGACTTGAATATAAATTTACTAAATACAAAGCTTGAGGCCCTGGTAGGGATTAAATTTATTCCGCGCTGTCAGGGAAAACCAGTAAACCGGGGAAAGCAGGCCTCACATCTAGGGCTCTCTACCCATGGCCTCTTTTGCCCCGGCCGGTCCGATTTGTGCGACTCTGCAGCGGTGGGTTTAATCCAGGTACTCTGCTCATGTCTCTTCGACCCGGCTTCCTCTGCGATGTGCCACATAAGAAGACTGGATTCTGAGAAACACACTGGCACGTGTAGACATACACACGCAAACGCACATCCGCATGTATACACATGCCAACGTGCGTGTGGGCGCGTGACACAGCTCGGCATTCATGGACAACTATTTCAGAGGTAAGAAAAAGAAAAGAATCACTGTGGGGCCTTGGAGGAAAGTCACTGAAAAATGACAGGCTCCTAAAGTGAAAAAAAAAAAAAAAAAGATATCTACGCTTCCTTTTGTAACTTTCTGTTGTGTGCATCCCTGGCCCCGGACACATGAGCCCTCAGTCAGTACTGCTGGTGAACTTAGCAATGACCACCCCCCCCCCCACAAAAACACACCTGCTGTGTTGAGGTGATGAGCCCTAAAAGGCAATCTTTCTTACAGCAAGTCGTTCGTCTGCCCTGCCCTCACATCTTTGGAAGCGCTGGTCTGCTCACCTGCCTAGCTTGTATCTTTCTAGCTCGTCAGGAAGGTGGGCCGGTGCTTCTCAATTCAACAAAGACTTTTCGACACCGGGTTTATCCCAAGAACTCTCTCAGGTACTGTGAGGCTCCGGAGATGAATAAGACACAAACCAGGCCTTGAAGACTTTCAACTGGGCGGGAAGAAAAGCCATACAAACTACTGTAACACAAGGGAGAACAAATGTGTACTTCTGTGCTGGTGGGTGTTAAGAGGAGTAAGGACCGATTCACTCTTGCGGGGGGTGGAGGGTGCGGGAGGGGCATTTGAGCCATGGAGAACGGACGGACGGATGGACGGACGGAGTTTCCTTAGGGGAGGAAGAGGGGAGGGGTGGCCAGGCTGAAGGGATAGGGTAGGCGAGAGACCAGCGCGTGCTCACTGTGACTTGCCTACCAGGCTTGTGGAAGGATACGGGGTGGGCAGAGACCCAGAGGGGGCAGAGAGAACACCACGCAGAGGGCTTGAGTTTACTAACGCAAGAATCGTGGGGTTGAAACCTGGAGGTTGGGAGATCAGTTAGAAGGATCTGGCTGCCTGACCACAGCAGACAGGATAGGGAAGGGGAGAGAGCGAGAGCTGGAGGCCCCAGCAGGAGAGCAGAGGGGCAGAGCTGAAAGACAGCATGGTCACCTAGGGAGAGGCAAAAAGGGAGAGCAAAATTCACCCCAACTGCTTTACGGTATCTTCTGCCTTGAGATGCCTGCTCCCCAGAGTCTACAGAATGAGAGAACCTTCTGAATTCGAAAGAAGCTGGATTCAAACCTTCCTCCCCTTTGTGCCTCTTAGCCAGCTGTAAACAGTTCAGCCCGGCCGGGAAGCTTTCGCTGGCCTGGCGGGAGTAGCTGCTTTAATGAACTAGTGTGAGGATCTGCTCAGATGCTTCCTGTGAAACCCGTGAGGACCAGTTCTAACTACGCCCTAGTTTCCCCCCCTCCCCGCCTAGGTCCCCCCTGCTTCTGCAGCAACACTGATGTGTCAATCAGCACATCAAGCCCCACCCGGCCGCGACCTAGAAGGGAAGCTGTCAGTCCAAGAAGTTTTTGAAGTCCGAGACTCAATAAAGGATTGGTTTCAAGGGGTGTCCTAAACACCTTCAGCTGACGCTGTAGAGAGGACCAGCGCTGGGGAAGAGATGGTCTGAAGAAGGTTGGAAGGAAACCTCACCACCAGCCACGCTGAAGCCAAGGAAGGCGCAGGCAGGCACGTGGGAAGGGAGAGGACAAAGCCTGTGGGTGCGCCAGGGAGCCGAGGTGGGAATGATGTCGTCTTCTCAAGAATGGACCCCAACGGGGAACGGGGTGCCTGTGGCACACGGGGTGTAACTCTCCAGCTCTGAGGTCGGTCCCGACCCCCTTGGTGCTGCGGCAGAATTCTTAGCAAGGAGTCGTTTCTCCTCTGTGCTTTTTGTTTTACGAGATTGATCTCGGGGTTTCTCTGTTCCCTCTTTCTTATTCGTGATTCGCCGCACCACAATGAAAAGTTCACTCTTTTTCTGAATGAAAAGTTCTGTTTGGCTTAACGGCGAAGAGTGAACACATTTTAAATGCCAATTTTCCTCATGCTTATTTTTCTCTTTTGGTATCCAATCTGAGGAGTGACAGGGAACACAACAGTTCTGACAAGCAGTAACCAATAACTTTCAGCAAATCCATTAATTAGGGTCATGTTTATGCTTCTTGTCATCAACTAAACATCTGCCCAGATAGGTTTGCTTAGTATATGAAGTCACAACCATCTGTCCACATGGGATAATGTGCTCCACTTCGGAGAGTGTGAGAGACATGGCAGGCTTATGTTTTCTGTCGGAAAGGGGGCTCTGGCTGTGTAAAGAATGCTGGATGTCTCACCTTTGACACTTGGCAGCAGAGAGGTCTCGGGCAAGTGACCCCTGCTTCAGCATTTGTAAAAGGGAAGTAATAACTACTTCCCAAGATGAAGTGAGTGCGTAACTTCTAGGATATTGGGCAGTGAGCAGTCAAACCGTAACGTACCTAGGAGTTTTTGCTGGTGAGGGTGGGGGTGGGGAAGAGGTGGGGGTGGAGAATACTCCTTAGCTGTGGAACCCAGGAAGCAGCGTGTCATTCATGCTTCGTGAAATGGGCGATTCATCTACTAAGCCATAGCGGACTCATCCTGGGGCGCCTGGGTGACTCCACTGGTTAAGTGTCTGACTCTTGATTTCGGCTCGGGTCACGATTTCACAGTTCGTGAGTGTAAGTCCCACATGAGGCTCCGTCCTGATAGCATGGAGCCTGCTTGGGATTCTCTCTCTCCCTCTCGCTCTGCCCTTCCCCTGCTCACACATGCTCTCTCTCAAAATAAATACATAAAAACTTAAAAAAAAAAAGAATAAAGGACTCATCCTGACAACAGGTTTTCAACACCACCACAACAAAAGAGAAAATGCTAAGCCTGCGGGGAGAACATGGGAACCAAAGAAAATACAGGGAGGAAGAGCGTACAGGTTAAGAGATCTGGAATCAGCCACCACTTTCCAGATCAAGCCGGTGGAAAGCAACCCCAGACAGTGAAGGAGACATAGAAAGGGAGATCCACACTTGACTAAAAACGATTCCCAGAGCTGCTGATTAAGGGTTAACACCAATTCCCTGGTAGGGAGCGTTTAAAGACTGCCATCAGAAAACTGTGAGAGGGGTGCCTGGGTGGCTCAGTGGCTCAGTCGGTTAAGCGGCCGACTTCAGCTCAGGGCATGATCTCACAGTCTGTGAGTTCGAGCCCCGCGTCGGGCTCTGTGCTGACAGCTCAGAGCCTGCAGCCTGCTTTGGATTCTGTGTCTCCCTCTCTCTCTGCCCTTCTCCTGCTCACGCTCTGTCTCTATGTCTCAAAAATAAATAAACGTTAAAAAAAATTAAAAAAAAGAAAGAAAGAAAACTGTGAGAAAACTATGACAAAAGCACACGGATGCAGTGCCTTCACGGAGCCAACCTTTGGCCAAGCACACTTGCCAACACGTCTTAGAACCGCCAGCCTTCTGAAGTGCCTGTCCTGGTTTCTCCCAAGCCTCACTCCATTCTCTAAATCTCCTTGGCCAGCAACCCTCACTGCCATCCACCATCACATCCTGGACTTGTGCCTTCAGCTCAACGCACATGCCAGTCTCCCCAGCTTATGAGGCTGACTTCTCTCCAGCCTGCAATTTCAGCTTTGCACATTGACTTTGGCAGACTCTGGAAGACCACAGGGATTATGCCTCTTCCATCCCAACCAGACCACTGTGACCTTCTCCCCTGCTTGTTACCCCAAGGGGGGAAGCAGCCCCGCCCCCAGCCGACCTATCGGAATATGGGAGGCTGCACCTGGGCAAATATAAAGTCTATTTTTAGCAGTGGATTCTTTTTATTCCTTAGTAGTGTGGAATGATTCTCAGTATTATGGCATTACTTAAGAAGCCATAAAATAATAAAAGAGTCTTACAAGAATCGAGTCTTGTAGTACTTTTTAATTTAATTTTATTTTTTTAATGTTTATTTTTGAGAGAGAGAGAGAAAGAGAGAGAGAGAGTAAGGAAGGAGGGGCAGAGAGAGAGGGAGACACAGAATCTGAAGCAGCTCCAGACTCTGAGCTGTCAGCGCAGAGCCCAACGCAGGGCTTGAACTCACAAACTGTGAGATCATGCCCTGAGCTGAAGTTGGACGCTCAACCAACTGAGCCACCTGGATGCCCCATTCTTGTGCTGCTTTTTAAAGAATAGTTTCTGATTTATAAAATTATTCATCTATAATATTTCTGTTATCCTACCAGCTAAAGGGAAATTTTGGCTCATGTCTTAAACCAAGGGAAGCAGAGGCACATGTAGGGCAGAGGGCCATCGGGGCGGGGCCTATGTTTACTGCCTATCAGCTCCTCTCTTAGAAACATGCTACACATTGAGAAATCCCAACTCTGCTAAAACCATGTATTAAGGGCTTTTTGAAAATTTGGGCATTTCAAATGGTTTAAGGAACCCTGTTACCTGAAAAGGGTAACACATCGACTATTTGTCACAGTGACCAAAAAACTCATCGGTGATATTCTACTAGTACCCCATCACCAAGCAGTGGGAAGGGTCATATGAAGGTCAAGTATGCTTGATGGAGAGAAGTGATCGCGGGACTGTACGGCCACCATAGACTTCTCTCATGGATGCTGCAACCCAAAGGTCTACGTCAGAGCCAGGATCCTGACAGTTCTTTACTTTTACTGATGTTCCAGAAGTTTCACATTTTCACTTGTCAATTCAAGTCTGGAATGCATGAATGAACTAGCCTACAATAACCTTTGAGGAGAGTTCAAGTCTAGAAGTATCCTATAAGTGATGCTACCTTTACAGCAGCCACAGGGATTAAACACACACACACACACACACACACACACACACACACACACACACATACACAAATGAGATCATTTTGGCCTTGCTTAAAAGCTTCCAGGGGCCTCCCCTGCACTTTGTAGAAGATTCTAATCCTTCAGTGTGGGCGACAAGGCAGGATTTGGATCTTCTCTACCTTTCCAGATGCGTGGATTACCATGTCCCACTTGCTCATCAACTTCCAGGCACTCTTCATTTCATTCCTCAGGCACCCCAAGGCCCTTCTCCTGCCTCAGGGCCTCTGCTCTTGCATTCTCTCTCTACAGTGGGCTTCCTCCAGCTTTTGCATATCTGCCTCCTCACAGAAGCTTGACCAACCAGTATAAAGAGGCCTCCTCCCCAGTCACTCGATCCTACCAACCCTCTTATTTTCATTAATGCATTTCTTACTCCAGTAATAGAAACTCAATATCATTGGAATTCATGAAATAAATGTGATTAGTTCCCAGTGGTTTCTCTTGTCCTAAGAATCCTGTTTTACTTGTCATGTTTAGCTGGCGGTATATGACTTACTCTCTGCATTAATATACCAATAAACTATCTCTGTATTAATAGCAACCAATAACTTCCAGTAAATCTATTAGGGTCATGTTGATACTTATTGTTACCAACGAAACATCTGCCTAAATAGATTTTGTTAGTATATAAAGCCATAACCATCTGTCTACCTGAGATAATGTGCTCTACTTCAGTGTCATAAGTGTTGGGAACCGCACGCTTAGGTTCTCTGTCAGAGGAGAGATTTGACTATATAAAGAGTACCAAACGTGGAGTCAGAAGACCTGGGCTGAGTCTCGCCTTTGATACTTGGTCATAGAGAAGTCTTGGGCAAGTGACTTCTGTTTCAGCATTTGTAAACGGAAAATAAGAACTATGTCCCAGGATGCAAGTTAATGTATAGTCTGATACTGGGCACTGAGTGATTAAATAAATTATAATTTATTTCTATCTCTTGTCACTACGCTGTGAGCTCCAAGAGCACAGGGACGCGGTCTCTCTCTCCATTGCTGTGCCTGCAGTGTGGGGAGTGGTGCCTGGCATAGAGTTGGCACTCTGCTGAGTAACTACTACGTTAGCAGTTAGCTTTCATGATTGTCCTGGGCGATAAATACATCATCCCCACCTCACGTGTGGGAAGCTGGAGGTTATAGAAGACTGGTCGGTATGGCAAAGCTGAGACTTGACTCCAATGTGCACATTCTTTGTACCATGATGTGATGGTTAATCTTTTGGATCGAGTTGACTGGGCCACGGGGTACTCAGATGTTTGGTCAAACATTATTCGGGTATTTCTGGGAGGGTATTTTTGGATAAGATTAATATTTAAACTGGCAGATCGAGTACAGCAGATCGCTCTCTCTAATTGGATGGGTCTTGTCTAACAACTTGAAGGCTTGACTAGAACAAAAAGACTGATGGTCTCTTAAATAAGAAGTAATTCCTCCTGCCTGACTGCCTTTGAGATAGGACATTGTTTTGTCTTGGTTTTCTTCCCCTGCCTTCAGACTTGAACTGAAACATTGGCTCTTCCCGGGTACTCAGCCTGCCAGTCATTGGCTCTCCTGAGTCTCCTTATTGCTGACTCATACTGCAGGTCTGGGGACGTGTCAGACTCCATAACTGCATGAGCCAATTCCTTATAACCTTTCTCTCTCTCTCTCTCTCTACACACACACACACACACACACACACACACACACACACAATATTTCCATCCTTGCCCCTCGTTGCTCCTTCTCACGTCTTTAACTCTGATCCAACACCCTGTCACCGAGGCACCTGAACCTGCACCACTGTTCACGGGCCCACTATTTCATCAACAAAGATCCTTTGATCCTTTATAGATCTGTTCCTGGGCCATTAATTGTTCATCTAAGTCTTCTAATGGCTCCCATCTCCCCTAACCCAAGAAAAAACTTCTCTTTAGAGACTCTGGTGGCTTTGTAAGCTCAACTACGTTTCCCAGAACTCCCTGCCCCCTATATTTCTGACTAGAATGGGCCACGAGAGACCGTCACGCGTGGAATTCAGAGGGAAAAAGTGAAGCAGCACTTCCCTAGTACATCCTATGCATCCATCAATGGTACAAAACTTCCTCCTCACGTTTCAAGGCTGATTTCCTCTTTTGCTATTAGCCAGAGAAAACTCTCTGCTTTTAAAGGCTCCATATGATTAGGGCAGGCCCACCCAAATTATCTCCCTGCCATAAAGTCCGTGCCATATCATGTACTTAATCATAGTAGTAAAATCCATCATATTCATAGACCCAGAAGTTACACAGGGCAGGCACACCTTTGGGGGCCCTCTTAGAATTCTACCTACCACGGTGCCCTTATTAAACTCACAATAATCTGGAAATCTACAGACTAGACTCGCTTTTGGCATTGTTCCTGGTGTATGAGGTAATTAATTGCTTTCACTTACAGGACTGCTCTTCCATTCTCCTACCTTCTATTTGGGCAAACAACACTCACATTCTCACTTGTGATTAGGTAACACAGATTAAGGCACGACAGAAATGACAGCTTTCTCTTTTTCCTTACCATTTTTTTAATGTTTATTTATTTTTGAGAGACAGAGCATGAGCAGGGGAGGAGCAGAGAGAGCGAGGAAGACACAGAATCCAAAGCAGGCTCCAGGGTCCAAGCTGTCAGCACAGAGCCTGACGCAGGGCCTGAACTCATGAACCACGAGGTCATGACCTGAGCCAAAGTTGGACATGTTTAACCGACTAAGCCACTCAGGCACCCCCTGCTCCTCCTTTTTTAAATATTCCTTTAACACTTTTAATTATTATGTCATTTAATCACAAAGTTAATGTATGCTTATTAAAGACATGCTTAGAAAATTAGAACAACAGAAGTAGTAATCAGACCCTCCAAATTTACCATTGCACAAGAGACACAAACGTTTTGTTAACTGCAACGTGAAAACAAATTCTAGAGCAGACAAGATGACCTGCCCAAGGCTGATGCTAAGGCACTTTGTGACATTTGTTGGAACCAGGGTGGTGGGTGAGGGTAACTTTTCTGCTGAAGGAAGTGAACGTGCTCTTATTAATTAGCCCATAAAGAGATTCATTCTGAGGCAGAGAACAAGGTAAAATGAGGGTTTCTATGGCTGCTATAACAAATCATCACACGCTTAGTGGCTTCAAGTTACATAAATTTATTCTTGTACAGTTTTGGAGGTCAGAAGTCTAAATAGGAGGATAGGGCTGTGTCTGTTCTGAAGGTTCCAGACAAAAATCCACTTCCTTCCTCTTCTCAGCTTTTAAAGGCTTTCTGCATTCTTTGGCTTGCAGGATCTTCCTTCCAAAGCCAGTGGTAGCATCACTCTGACCTCGGACCCTCTGTCATCCCCTTACTGATGACATGCTGCCCATGCAGATAATCTGGGGCAAACTTCCTAACTAAAGATCTTAACTTACTTACATATATGCAGAGCCCTTTTTGCCAAGCAAGGTAATATACACATGGGTCCTGGGCATATGGACATGGACATCTTTGAGACCATTATTTTGCCTTCCATGGAAGCCTTGGACTCTAGGAGATCAAAGGCCTATGGCCTTTAGGTTCAGTCCTGGAGGCAGTGGAAGGTCTGGGCTGGTGCCAGTGGTGGAGGCTGAGCTGCCCTAATCATATGGTCACCAATGCAGGGAGCAGAACCCTCAAGCCTAGGATGCAGCACTGAGGGGGGCTTGGTTTGAGGGTTCATGGACATGCCCCTGACCTCCAATCACACCGGTGGGTGGTGAAACGAGCCAGACTACTTGACTCAAGAAGAGCATGATCCTACTTTGTAGGTTCACGGGGAAAGATGTTTCTGGACCCACTGTGGACTGGTGCTGGGACCACCCCTGCTCCATTGTCTTGGCCACTGCAGATTTGCCTGAGAGAAGTGACTGTGGTACTCGCTGAACAGGGGGTGGCATGGGAAGCAATGACCACCCCCCCAGGAGCAATCTAGGCATTAACACCAACGGTGTGGATGGTCCAAGGCCAACATTAGCACTGTTTCATGGTGAGGAGACATCACTGTTGAGCAGCAGTCAATGTTTCCAAATTGTCTGCATACGTGAGCAGAGGCTACTTGTGTTTTGCAGCCAGGCACACTTGCATATACACTTCTGATGAAATTCCACATCTATCTGCACGAACCCGGTTCAGTGCATCTTCCCACCAATCCTTTACTAAAATCCGTTTAAGGTCCTGCCGTACTTACTGTTTTCAGGTCTGTCTGCAGCCACCCAAAGCTATTCTCTTGAGCCACTACAAAGGTGACATTTCCTAGGTGTTCTTTAGGCCGGCTCTGGGGGATAAAGGTTACTGGGAGAGATTATACCGGCGGCAGTAGAAGCCAGGAAGCGAAACGAACACCCAGAAGGCAGGAATGTTTATCGGTTGCTGGTAACCATATTTCCTCGCATCTTTTATTACTTTAAATCTTAATAGGGCCCTTACACGATTCAGCAGCTTATCGACGCTGGCTTCACAGTGTCGTTTATTTCCTGTGTATATACCACTTGCTGTTCCTGCCGTCTATCCTCATGCTGTGTTAGCGGTTGACCTAATTTAATGCTAGGTTGGAAACTTTCCTCTCCGTTGTGATTAAAGGGGAAAAAAGGAGAGAAGAAGAGGTGATCCAGTTACTTGCATATGTATGGTTCTTTGATTAAAGGGAAAAAGGTAGTGAGGGAGGAGGCTGTCTGAGGGAGGAGGCCTGTCTAATGACCCACATACATATTATTTCTTTAGGCTCAGGTTTCTTACCCATAATACAAGCTTTGAAAGGCTGACTCAACCTTCTCGAGTCACTCTGGAATGCTCACTTTCAATTATATGTGACCTCACACATCTTCAAGTCGATTTTCTTAATGCTGTGTCTCAACCATAGAGCCACGATTTTATCTCTAATTCACCTAATTCACTGGCGTTGCTCCTTTGGCATAATTTCCAATTTAGGGGGAGAAAAAGACTGTGGGTGGCTACCATGCATTATAGTCATCAGGGGCAGGATGACGGGGACAGATCCAGGAGGGGTACAGACACTGAGTTCCATAGAGACAGCCTTTTGTACACTATGCTAGCATTTTGATGCTTTAATGATGGCAGTGCATTTCCAACCGGAAACTTCTGGCCATTCTCATCTTCCTAGTGAAGAGCCGTGGAGAGCTAGAAACGTAGAGGGGACTGAGAACATCTGACCCACTACTTTCATTTTATAAAGGACAAAATGGGAGCCCAGAGAAGTCCAATGATTTGCCTACAGTAACTAGGCAGTTTTCTTTCAGAAGAGAAGCTAAAATCCATGTCTTTTGATGACCAGGTGAGTGCTGCTCCCTTATAACACGCTGTTCATCCCTTTCCCCTTGAATAAGTAACCTCGAATGTGTTGGGAATGGTGAGATGAGACCACTCTTGGCAAAGGCCAGGCAACCCTCCTGTTTCCCGAGCCCAGAGTGCGTATGCCTAGCTGTTATCCAACTGATCACGACTGTTGGTTTGGAAGGTGGATGAGTTTGTGGTAGGCAAAATAATGCTCCACCCCCTCCAAATATGTCCATGGTCTAATCCCTAGAACCTAGGAATATGTTAGGTCACATGGCAAAAGGGAATTAAGGTTGCAGATAGAATTCAGATTGCTGGTCAGCTGTCCTTAAAATAGGGAGAGTACTGTGGATTACCCAGGTGAGCCCAGTGTAATTACAAGAGTCCTTAAAGGTGGAAGAAGGCAAAAAAAAAAAAAAAAAAAGGTCAGAATGATGCCATGTGACAAGCACTCAGCTCACTGCTGCTGACTTTGAAGAGGGAAGGGGACCATGATCCACGGCGTGGGTGGCATTGAGAAACTGGAGGAGACATAAAACAGATTCCCCTAGAACCTCCAGAAGGAACACCCTTCGTCAACACCTGGATCTTGACCCAGCGAGATCCAGGACACACTTCTGACCTCCAGAACCGTAAGACAATAAATCTGTGTTGTTTTAAGCCACTGAGTTTGTAGTAATTGGCCACGGCTGCTCTGAAACTCCAGTGTACAGGTGGAATGACACCACGCAAATCCATCCCCTGTGCTCTTACGTGGAGGGAACAGCGTATTTCTCCAACCAGCAGCTTGGCCGCTGACGAGGCCCAGAGCAGGTGCCTACACTGGAAACAAGGGGCATGGATACACTAGTTTCTCATGTCTCCATAGTGCCACATCTCCTTTCCCTGACCTTCTGGACACATTGCTGATGCTCCTTCTCTTGCACCGTTAACCTGAATGAAAGGCACAGGTTTCCCAGCCACAACATTTCCATCCATGAACTGGCATAATGCTTGGCACATAGGTCAGCAGACCCTTGTAGAACTGAAATGCATGCCTAACTAAGATGCCCTGTGTCTTTTTTGCAGTTTTCAAAAAAAAAAAAAAATATGCACACAGCACCTATATTTGAGGATTTTGCCTCACTTTAGGTGTCCTTACTTTCTTGTGGCCGATGAGGGCTGGGTCAGGTGTGCCTGAACAGAAGGTAAAGCTCATACAGATCTTCAATGACTCATCTTCCCCAACCTCCCAGCAACAAATGAAGATGTATTTGCAGGCCTGGTTGATAGGCAGTGTCGGAAGTCCGAACTATTGTTGCTGCATGGAACAGCTTGTCACAGCAGCCTAATTTATGCTCTTTCTCTGAAAGCCTGGCACCAGATCTGCAACTGAAACTGCTTTTGTTTAAGACTCAACGACTGCCGCCAACCAAGCCAAAATGTGTAGTCGCTGCGCACGTCTAGTTGCATGCTAATTGTGGCGTGTCCTCTGGTGACATCTGAAAGGCTGGCCAGTTGACAACGAACACCACGTCATCATCTTTGCCAGTTGTCCTCTCCCACCCTTTCCCATCGGCAGTCCCTGGGATTTTGCCATTTCATTTCCTCTATTTTTTCTTCCTGCCCGAGAGGATTCCATTTGTTCTGGCTGTCACCCAGTCTCATTCTTCTCCACGGACCAACACTATGGGCATGAACCTTGTTACAGATGATGGCTGAGTGCAGAAGAGTGGCGAGGGAGCTGACATCTTGCACATTTACTTGCATTTTGAATGCAAAGAGGAGCCTGCGGCCTAAGGGGACCGGATCTAAATCGTCTGCATTCCTCTGTGTCTCCTCTTCTAGCCCCTCCTCCCAAAGTCTCTCGCAAATGCCCCCCCTTCACAGCACTTCCCTGGCAACATTTTTGGCACAGTTGTTATACTGCTATTAATTCTAGCTTTTTGTTTTCTCCTTCCCCCAAAATGTAAGCTTCCAGAGGGTAGAACATATGTATCTTTCATCTTTTTCCCCTCTAATATCCCTACAGAATAGTCTACACAGCAGGTACAAAGCCTGTACTGATGCAGGAACACGGCACTTCATTGAGATAAAAATGTCAGGGGGTTGGTGGAGAGGGAAAGAGAGACAAAGTGCTTAAGCATGAACGCTTCTCAATGTGTATTTTCTCTATAAAATTAAGGAAGTGCTCCTTTGGAGGGAGAAAATGTTCTGTCCTAGCCTATAATATCATCCATAGAATCATATTAGAATAATGTGTGTTCATTTCACCTCTCACACATAACGGGAAGTGAATCAGTTCTTATTAAATGTGGTGACTGTGACATTAAAAAACAGACCTGAGTCTCTTAACATTGAAAATCTTAACAGAATCATAGTCATGAGAGGTCCATCAAGATTTAAAACATTTTTCAAATCTCAAATACCTTAATCTCTTTGAGGCTGCAGATTTGGGACACTGAAAGGTATTTCCCATATTCACTTTCCTCTAATCTCTAATAAGCAATAGCCCACCAATGTTGATCAGGCCACTTTGGTATCTTAACACTCATGCCTTCATTTAAGGTGGCTTTGGAACGTAGAACCTCACACCAGCCCATAGGTCCTAAGATTTCCAGCATGAAGATTTCTAGTATATTTCTGATATTTCCTGATAGCCTGTAATGTTGAGCTCTGTGTGAAGTTAACTTTACCAAACAGGCGTATCTGTTAATTAGGGTGACTGTGGATGTGGCCATATGTGCACTGAAGTGTAGTGACTTCTGATGTTGGCAACAGGGACTGTTCTCTTAGAGCTAATTTATCAAACAATGGAATTCAAACTGAGGGTGAGCTCAGCACCCTTCAGTCTTCAGTTGTGTCAACAAAGCATACTGAATGCAACTGAGTACAGGGCATGACACCTAGGAATGCGAGGAAATAAAAAATCAAGAGAAAGAAAATGTAGTTCTGGTTGTCAGAGAGCTTGAGCCTTTGATATGCACTCAGAAACGGGTGCCACAAACTGAGCATCAGGTTGTTGTATTAACTCAACAGATGGAAGGAGATCGTTTTTGATGAGAAAGAAGAGTAATGATTGTCTACTCAACTTGCATATTTTATAGACAGGAAAGCTGACGGCTAAAGAGATGACATCTGTAGCCCAAGGGCACCCCAAACCTGGGAAACCCACCCTCTAGAACTCGGAGAAAACGCTGGATCAAGAAATCAGCTTTTGTAATCATAGAGTCTCCAAGTTCAGATAGATTTCAGAAATCGGGGTCGATTTTTTTTCTCCTGTACATGCATTCTTCAGGTATTTCCTGACATGAGGTGTTTTCTATCAATATAAGCATATAAAAATTAGCCAGCAGCATGGTGGGCTTCTGGAAAGAGCAGAGAGGCTTGGATTTCAAGTCCTAAGATTGAACAATTCCTTCATTCACTCATTAAAGTTTGTTGAGCGTCTACTATGTGGCAGGCACTGGGCGAGGGCAATAGGGACATGGTACTGAAAGACACGGACAGAAGTACTGCCCTCATGCAGCTTACAGTCCAGCAGGAGACAGACAATAAGCAAATACATGAGTAAAATATGCAGTATGTCAGGTTACAAATAGTGCTATGAAGAAAACTCAAGCATGTACTAGAACCCAGGAATTCTGGGTGTGTGGGAAAGGAGAGGGAAAGGTTTTTACACAGGATAGTCTTTGAAACCATATCACTTCAGCAATGACACAAAGAAGGTCGGAGACTAAATCATGCAGTTCCCTGGGATAAAAGTGTTCCAGGCAGAGGGAATAATAAGGGCAAAGGCTCTGACGGTTCAAGAGACAGCAAGGAAACCAGTGTAACTGACGCAGAGTGAGCAAGTGTGGGCAATAATGGCAGATAAGGCCGGAGGGATAATGGGGGTCAGGAGGCAGACTGTAGCCCCTGTACTACTTTTACTTTATTAGGAATGAAATGGGATTTCCCTTCAAGAGTTCTGTCTGACTTAACTGCCCGCGTGTTGGGAACCGACTCCAGGGGAGCATGGGCAGAAGCAGGGAGACCAGGGAGAAGGACGTTGCACTGGTCATGGTGGCCTGGAAGAGGGCAGAAGTGGTAGAGGCGATAGATTCTGGGTCTGCAGGGATTCAGTACTGGACTAAAAGAAGGATGCAAGAGAAATACAGGAGAAAGAGATCTCGGCAAGGTGTTGAACATGAGCACCTGGAAAGATGACCTTGCCATTTATCGAAACGGAAAAGGCTGAAGGAGCATATATTGTGGCAGGAAGACTAGGTCTACTTACCAGCTGTATATCACTGGGCAAGTAAGTCACTTAACCTCTCTGAATCCCACCTTCCCCCTCTGTATTCAGTATCTATTTACTTTCCAGAATTGCTGTAAGAGTCAACAGGGAAACATGCAAGGTGCCATCTTTCCTGGCATAAAGCGTGTAACACCAGAGGCTGCCGTAGCCTGTAGGGATAGATTCTGCCACAGCTGCTCCACCTGCCTGTCTTCCCTCTCCCTACCATTCTTCCTTACTCCAAATCTTTCTCTTTATGAGCTAAGGGTAAATGAATAACGGTTGCAAAGTCTATTAGAAGTCACAAGCAACTTATAGGAACTGGTGAATGAAATCCTATTTCAGGTGACAGTGACTAAAAAATCATATGCTACAGAGCCCGTGCTAAGCACACGGATGCAGCCTCATTCTCCTTGATTTGTAATGGAGAGTGGGAGGAAGCAAGAACAGTATCATGGGGTATGCTATTCCGTTTCCCTCAGGTGGAAACCACCCATGAGAGAAAGTTCATTGCCTATCAAACCGGCGGGGAGGTTGTTAAAAATTGCTATGGGATTTAAAAGAAAAAAAAAATAGCACATAAGAGGGAAAGAGGTGCACAGAAAACTCCCAATACCATATCTCTGGAAAAAACTCACTTTCAGGTATCAGCGTGTCGTTCTTATATTAACAAGAGAGGGCCTCCCTAGGGACTAGAAGAGTTCCCGAAAGGTGAGCTAACCAGGAACTGGGGTGGGCTATTTCGAATGAGTGTCTTCTCCGATGTCCTGGATACAAGAATAACAGTCTACGAGGCAAGCCTAAATGCCAGCAAATTTCAGTTTATAAAACATAAATGCTTTAATAACCATTTGTAAAATAATTAGGGGGAAATTATCACTCCTGAAAGGGAAGTCAGGTCTTTCTGGTAAATGGTGGCAAGTGTGTATGTGAGTGTGTGGCTATGTATGTCACTGAATCATCAGTGGCTCTGGAAACTAAGATAATGACAGAAATAATCATATTCCATGCTTCAGGGTAGAAATTAATTGGCTATGGGGAGAAAATTGTTTTTTGGGGTTTTTTGCTTATATTAAGAATCACTAATCTAAGTGGGCTGAAAGAAGAGATTCAAGTATTAGGAATATTCTAACAACAGAAGGCTTGCTTTCTTCTTCTAGTCCAAGTAATTAGTTTCTTTTCTGACTTTCAGTACGTCATCTGCACTGGGGAGTTGGAATGACAACAAAATATATGTGTCACCACGGTTTGCATTTTTCTCTTTTGTCACATCAGCACCCTGTCAGCTCCTGGGCTGTATAAAAATAGGAAGCACACTGGATCTGGCCTGTGGGCCACAGTTGGCTGGCCCCTGATCTACAGTACTGTGACCCGGGGGGGAAATGAGCCTTCATGCAGCCAGACAGTGAGGACGGCTCTCTGGCTCAGCCTGGATGTGGTTAAGTCCTGGGTAGAAAGAGCAGTGCCTCATATCCCCCAACCTGCTATACCTGGGAAGAAATCCAGAAATGACTGTCAGCCTTTTCCTAAGCCCTAAGCTATGAGATTAGAAGAACCACCCCCCAATTGCTCCACAAAGCCCTGACATCTCTTGGAGAAAGTGATCAGAGGCAGACATTTTCTCTCTTCTAACGCTTTTCATTTCAATGAATATTTCTTGAATCCTGTCCTACATACCAAAAACTTACGAGACCAGCAAATCTGGAGAAAGCAGCACAATACTGAACAAGGTTGGATAATGTAGAAGGCAAGTGTGGTAGATTAAAGATGGCAGCCAGCTCTGCTATCCCATCCAGTAAGAGGTGGGGTCTAGTTTCTCTTCCTTTAAAATTGGGAGGGCTTTGTAACTGCTTGACCATAAGAATACAGCAGAAGTGACTATAGGCCCAGGCCTAGGAGACCTATAGCTTCCACTTCCTTTCTGTGGAAATGGTCACCCTTGGGAAAGCCAGTTGCCATGCAAACAGTCTGAGGCTACCAAGTGTAGGAGTAGGTGTTCGAATGGGCATTCCACCTGAGCACACCTTCCAGGCATCCCCACCAAGGCACCAGGAATGTGAATGCAGTTGTCTAGAATCCTCCAGATCACCTATCTGTCGACTGAAGCCACCGACTGACCTCAATTGCTACCCCAAGGTACAAAACAGTCTCCTAGATGGGCTTTGCAAGAATTCTCAATCTACAAAACCATAAGACAGGATAGGATGAAATGTTAACTGTTTTTAGCCATTAAATGTGGAGGTAGTGTGTTGCATAGTATAGATAAGTGGAAAAGCAAATATGAAGAGATGTACTCCCTCTGCCTCTCTACCCCCCGAAAAAAGTGGTAAGACTCAAATTCAGATAAGCAAAAGGTCAATGTGGGCTGGACTCATTAAGGAAAGCTGTAGGAAGGAGAGAAACTGGAGGCTGGATCAAACAGGAAGGGGAGGCTTTGTACAGGCAGGTTGTTCCCAAGATGTCTCCTCTGCCCACGGGTACCCTGACCAGCATCCAGCCAGCAATGCTCCATTTGAACCACCAGGCCTGTGGCTGAACCAGGGGGCAGATTCCCCATGAAGTGGGAACAGAGACACAGGCTCAGTGCGCTCGGACCGAACATGCTGCTGTGCTGAGACTTCCTCAGCCTGCCAGATTTTGGACTTGCCTCATTTATGCAAGGATGCCAAGTCTTGTGCCCCTATCCTAACCAACCACGCTTTGACAACACCACCAATTTTACCAACCCAAACGTGTTTTCCAGATTAGGACATTCCACATGCACTTGGCCAACCCCCAAGTCCTCACCTAGAGTATTTGAAAAGTAAATTTCCACAGTCCTAGTTAGATGGCTACCCCTTCTCATCCCATTCTCCCACACCGATGGCAGCATGTTTGTGCTCATTATGCGGATTTACGATAAGATTCTCTAAGCCCTTCCTCCGGCTCCCTCCTGGCAGGCATCAGGGAGAGGTACATCAAATCCATCCATGACAGTTGCCAAGAACCAGAATGTAGTGTTGAGAAGTCTTAAAAACATGATATGTTGAAACACATCAAAGACTCTTCGAGCTGACAGATGGGACAACTGAGACATCGTGATGGTAAATGGTTGACACAAGTTGGCAGGAACACTAGCAAAAGTAGAACTGATTCTGCCCTTTGCATCTCCCTGGTAGAGACCGAATGTTGCCAACTTGAAAATTCTCTTGAACTTCATGGTTCCAAGTGGTAAACTAATTTATTTTTGGATGCTTGAATTGCTTTCAGTCCTGGGAAGAGTGCTCTCTAATTTCTGTGCTCAAAGACAAAAGATTTGGAAAATTATTTTTGTGAAAACCCCAGAAGGATTGAAGAAGAGAGTCAGGAACTAGTTTCATGTTGACCTCGTTTCACTTGGTAATAACATTTTTGGGGAGAGTGCTTTCCTCTCCCCTGGATAGTAGGTTGAACTTTAAAGAAGTGAATCAATAAAAACTTTTAATGTCAGGTTTGGTGGCTTTCTAACTTTTTGCCCACCAGGAGCCTCTCAAAGTGAAGACACTGGCATGAAGTCTGCTCTTCTTTATGGTTATCTACCCACACAGACACACTTACATACTTTCAACACTGGAAAATGCTGCCTTAAGTGCAGTAGTTAAGTCAAAATGTTTCTTAAGGGTTTTTTTTCAATATTTTTTCGATTTATTTTTGAGAGAAAGAGAGACATAGTGCAAGTGGGGGAGAGGCAGAGAGAGAGAGAGCGAGACTGAGAGAGAGAGACAGAATCTGAAGCAGGCTCCAGGCTCTGAGCTGTCAGCACAGAGCCTGATGCAGAGCTTGAACTCATGAACTGCAAGATCATGACCTGAGCCGAAATTGGATGCTTAACTGACTGAGCCACTCAGGCGCCCCATAAATGTTTCTTAAGCTTTAAATTTCACAGATACAAGTCAGAGTGAGTGAGACTCCAACAAAGTAGTCATGAGCACCTACCATACACAAGATAGGTCCGGGATCCCTTGTTCACAAGTCTGAAATACAAAGAGCCCTGAAAACGAATCTCTTATAACTTACTTGGTGGCCACACCTGACCTGACCTGACTGATGTAAGGCCACTATAGACTTCCTCTTCTATTCCCGCCTAGTGTAAACATTCACTGCTGCCCTGCTGAAGTGTGAACGAGCTGGCTTTCTGGCTGCTACCCAGACCCTGCTGGGAATGTCAGTATCCAGTATATGTACAGTATGGTCCTTCTAAAAGTGGAAATATTCTCAGCCCAAGAATTTTGGATGAGGCATCAGACACCTGAACCCACATGAGAGGGGCTACCTGGGTGTGCAGAAGGGAGCAGAGAAGGGAAAGGTTGAGGGGCAGGGCAGAGAAGAAGGTCATCTGTAGAGAGCCTGCACGTAGCAAAGAAGCCACAGCCAAATCTGCCGACGGTGACAAGGTCAGGCAGTCTGAAGGGTCTGTAGAGAGACACCTGCAAAGGTTAACATGATACCAACTGGCTTTCCAAAAGATTCTAATGACCTTAGAATAGAATCTCTCAGAGCATGATAAACCTTCTCTGAACTATCACTTATAAAATTATAGAAGTTACAAAGTACAAATAAATGGTCTTATCTCAGGAACTTAGAAGGGGAAGACTTTGGCACATCTTATAGTTTAATATGTCCAGAATCTTCTCTGTTTGAGAGCTGGTCCTCCCCCACCTGCTGGGGCTGCCAGCCCATAATTGCAGGGGTACAGGCTGCCAGCGAGTATCCCCACCCCACACAGAGGCAATCAGAGTTGACCCTTGGGAGACAGTGTCTCTCCTATTAGAGTTGTAAATGCCAATCCAGAACCAGGTCACCCAGGAGCCCCAAGTCATCAATGCCACCAAGGGAGAGGACCCACCTGAATAGGAAGCCAACACAGTGGAAAATAGAGTTGGGAGAGGGGACAGAGAGACCTGATGACATGAACCTCTGGATCCAGCTATGGCTAACATATTTGACCCCCTGCCATCTGCTATGTGAGCCAAAAAATGTTCAGTTTTGCTTTGGCTTATTTGGGTTTCAGTCACTTGTGAAAGAAATTCCGCAGGCAATTGGCTCTAAAAGTCTTCCAAATTTGGAAATTAAATATGTTTTTTCAGAAATGTCAACTTTAAGAAAACTTTAAAATAATCCCTTCCTCCCTGTTAGGGACTGAAGTATGTTTTCCCCAAATTTGTATGTTGAAGCCCTAATCCTCAGTGTGACTGTGTTTGGTGACAGGGCCGTTAGGGAGGTTAATTAAGGCTAAATGAGGTCACAGGGTGGAGCCCTGATTCAGTAGTACTGGTGTCCTTATAAGAAGAGGAAGAAAGACCAGAGCTCATGTTCTCTCTCTCTCTCTCTCTCTTTCTCTCTCTCTTTCTCTCTCTCTCCTTGCACAGAGAAGAGGCCAGGTAAGGACACAGCGAGAAGGTGGCCATGTACAAGCCAAGAAGGGATACCTCACCAGAAACTAACCCTGACGGTACCTAGATCTTGGACTTCCAGCCTGTAGAACTGTGAGGAAATAAAAGTCTGTTGTTGAAGCCTTCTGGTCTGTGGTATTTTGTAATGGCCACCCAAGCAGCCTCCTCACTACACACTCCCTGTGAGGTTTCTGAGGGAGCCGGCAGACAGTGTGTCCCATTGTAAGGCTCACCCTCAGGCCTGCTTTCTCCACCACCAACGCCCCTCAGAAGGAAACGCCATCATGAGAGTAAGCCAGAACCTAGAGCCTGCCTTCCCCAAACTGGAAATGCTAGAAGGCACAAGCGACTCTAACACAATAAAGGAAGCAATCTAAGATATGTTAGGTTATTTTTTTCATACTTTCTTCAAAAGTTACAGTGATTTTAATAACCTCACTTGAAATCACCATGACTGAAGATCAAAATTGAAATAGTGTTTTAAATTTATTATGTGTCATGACTCAAAACAAATCTCCAGAATAAATTCACTTTTGATACTAATTAATGAAGACAATTTGCTCTAATTCAACTGTAAGTGGAAATGTTTTCAAGTAAAGCTTAGAAGAGGATGATTTTGATTTTTTTGGCTATAAGAATTCAGTTTTAGACAAGAAAAACCCAAGCAAGCTTGTTATAAGATACATAAGATGGTAAGAGAAGGGGCGTCCTTATTTGGAAAGGATTCATTTTAGAATCTCATCAAATGTTCTATGGGGTATTCTCATCAGTATTCTATAGGGTTGGGAACTGGCTAATCGAATGGTGGAGATTTAAGGATATGGTTTCATTTTTCTCTCATCGCAATCTGTGATGTATTTTGTTGACTCTCCCTTCCCCATGGCCGGACAGCATCTCAGAAAGACCTCAAAGATTTTCAATCACTTTCATTTGTAGGAACTGTCTTATTTGTGGAAACTAAGATTCATTAATTTGTAAAATTTTTTTTAAATATTTATTTTTGAGAGAGAGAGACAGAGGTAGAGTGGGAGAGGGGCAGAGAGAGCAGGGACGGGCAGGGAGAGGAGCGAGACACAGAATCCGAAGTGGGCTCCAGGCTTCAAGCTGTTAGTGCAGAGCCTGACACAGGGCTTGAACTCCCTAACTGTGACATCATGACCTGAGTGAAAGTCGGATGCTTAACCGACTGAGCCGCCCAGGCACTCCGTGATTCATTCATTTATTAACGGTCTAGTGACCTCAAATCAAAATTTCAATCTCAGCCAATTCAAAGCTTCTCTCTGTCTGCCCCATCTTGTGTGAACTGCAGTGACCTTTCCTTTTGCTCACTGCTCCCCACCATCACCTGGCTTATAGCTCCTCTGGGGTCAACACAAGGAGAGCGCCATCAGTGGAGTGGAGGCTGACTATCTTTCTACATCAGTGCGTGCTGTTTGCAGTTCTCTCTTGGCTATCAAAATTGGCTGCGTGAGGCAGTCACGTGTTGGAACTCTTCATGGGAAACTTACATCTGGAGGTTCTTCAGAGCCCCACATGGAACTGCCCATGCCTAGTGCCCTATTATGCTTGAACGACCATTTGACAGGTCTTTTATGATCCATCTCCCCAACCCTTTTATGATCCATCTCCACAACCGCGTGCATACACATGCATGCGCCACACACACACACACACACACACACACACAAACACGACATCCTGCATCAGCATGCACCATGCTTGTCACAGTCTGGGTCCACTGCCTGGGTCAACTCACCCCAAATATGGTACTTCTCAGGAAAGGAACTAGCAATATCTGCTCAAACTCTCTACCTTTCCAGTGTTCCTGGACTCCAGGAGAACACATTTTTTTTCTGTGCCAAATGGAAACTGAGCTTGCCACTACTGACACCTGTCTCCTTGCCTCATTTGCATGGACTGCTTTTGCAACTCCCAGCTACCAAATTCTCTACGTGGGAAGCAGACACCTGTCTCTGTATTTACAAACAAGCCTTGTCTTCACTGGGCTCTGCTCTGCCCAGCCCGAGGCAGCTCAGCGGGTATCTGCCTGGGGAGTGGAATTGTGGCCACTGGAGCCATGACCCCAATCTCCGGTTTAGAGAGCCTCCCCCTTAGCACGCCCCTCCTCTCTTCATGGCAATGGGAGGGACATGCCCCGTCCCCTTTACGAAGCCCACAGCTCCTTACAGAGATGGGTGTCTATAATCTCCAAGTGAGTCACTGGTCATCTCTAATGTAGGCTGGAGCTATGATAGCGCTGGTAGCCACTGGACTGGTTTTGACATCTTTTATCAGACACTCCGTAGCCATGTCTAGCACTCCATTTTAGAACGTTAGCTAATTATCACTCGTTTTCAACTTTGGAGTATGAATTCCTTCTGATAATTAAAAATATCCCATTCCACATCCTTGTTTCAAATTAGGTTGCTGGAAAATTAGCAACTCAGTGCTGAAAACATGTTACCAAACTCAGTGAGCCAGAAGTGCACCTTGACTAAAACACCAGCCTTCCAGGGATTCTTGTCTAGCAGGAACGATCCTTATAACCATTGAATGGAGCACAATAATCCTTCTGTATACATGTAAAGGCCTACACAAAACATACCTTGGCTATAATACTTTTTCTGATTAAAACATACAGCTATGTAAATATTTAAGGGAAATACTCTTTTTTTAAAGTTTATTTATTTTGAGAAAGGGCACACAGACAGGGGAGGGACAGAGAGAGAGAATCCTAAGCAGGCTCTATGCTGTCAGCGTGGACTCGATCTCACAAACTGAGATCATGACCTGAGCTGAAATCAAAAGTCATACACTAGACTGACTGAGCCACCCAGGCGCCCCTTATGTGAAATAATCTTAAATTTTTATTTCACTGAAAAACAAATGGGGCAGCTGCCCCAGGTAAGCTTCTCGCTAGGAGCAGAGCACTTTGGGAGATTTACGACTTTGTTGAAGTTGTTTTAATTAGCTATTTCAAATTCTTGTTCGTTAGGTTTTTTCTTTAACCATCAGTGACCTGATTTGAAAGGACTAACAATGACGATATTCTACACTTCTGTTGTATTACAGTGTTGCATAGCATGCCAGCATTTCCAGATATATTTTCTTTACTCAATCCTTTCAGGGATAAGATATATTTATTGCTAAGCCTACAACAAGGTTGTTATAAAATAAGAGTCCTGAAATCAGATGCCTGTTACCAAGCAGGTAATATAAAGTAAGCAGCAACAGTAGGGAATAGTGGGGACTGTGGTAAACTTGAAATCACACGCTACAGAGGCACTTGAGTGGCTCAGTTGGTTAAGCGGCCGACTTTGGCTTAAGTCATGATCTCATGGTTTGTGAGTTTGAGCCCTGCATCGAGCTCAGGCTCTGTGCTGAGAGCTCAGAGCCTGGAGCCTGTTTCAGATTCTGTGTCTTCCTCTCTGTCTACCCCTCCCCTGCTCACACTCTGTGTCTCTCTCTCTCAAAAATAAACAAACGTTAAAAAAAAAAAAGAAATCACAGGCTACATAAAAAGGAGTAGCTGCTGTTCAGGGCCAACTAACGTGGACATGCAGCTCCAATGTTATCTGATTGTCTAATTTTTTTTTAAAGAAAATTTAAAATTTTGTTTATAGTGAAATCTATTATTTATTGAATCAAATCCATTTTGAATCAAATTGATACTGAATCAAAAATAGTTTTTAAAGTTTATTTATTTATTTTGAGAGGTAGAGTAAGCAGGGGAGGGGCTGAGGGAAAGGGAGAGAGAATCCCAAGCAGGCTCCACACTGTCAGCACAGTGCCCGATGTGGGGCTTGATCTCACAAACTGTGAGATTATAACCTGAGCTGAAATCAAGAGCCAGATGCTGAAACCAAGAGTGGGACGCTTAACCGACTGAGCCACCCAGCTGTCCCCTGAATCAAAAATTTTAAATATCAAGCCAAAACAAGACAAAACAAAACCCCCACAAATACTGCCATCTGTAGGCTGCTAGTTGGACCTCATCTCCTCTGGCTCCATGTCAAATGCTCAACCGACTATCCAAAAAAATACAATTACATAGCAGAGGTCTCAAACTCAGAGGTAACCCAGACGTGGATAGCGTAGGAGCTGGAGAAGGCGTCACCCAAAGCCACTACATCGCGAAGGGGAACGGTTCCCTAGAGCACAATATGATCCTAAGGCAAGTGGTGCCTCCTGAAGTGGTCCGGTGTATGCAAGCCACCCCCTTCTGAAGGCATTAAAATCCAGTGTGCAACAACAACCACTTAATGGGCTGATCTGGAGACCTCGTTTGAGAACCAAGCTGTAGAATCGGCCAAACATAACCTGAGGACACACCATACCAAGGCAACCCAAGTGAGCCTGGTGAAAATAAAGTCGGATGCCCTCACTGCAACGCTGCCTCCAAAACTGGGGCCACGGGGCTGCTCTATGGGTGACAGAACGCAAAGAAGTCCTTTGCACTTTTCTGTAACCGATTCCCCAGGGAGCGTTCCAAAATGAATCAGCTGTGTACGAAACTCTGTTCTTTGCCTAGAATTGAATTACAGTGTGGTTCCAAAGTATTTGAATTAAATTATAACTGTATAAGAGGACAGGATGTTCCCAGGTCTTAAGATATTAGTTGTTCAAATTCAGTATTGTTCTTACTCTTTGTTTCTTTCCTCATAAACAATGCTAGAACAGTGTTTTTTAAACCTTTTAAGCAGTAAACCTATTTTTTTCTCAAATACCGTGTGCACTTCCAGGACTTTGTGGCTGGGTGATTACTGGGAGTAGGGCTTGGGGGCTGGTCCCAGTGGGCTGTCCTTCTTGGACCAGCGCTGTTGTAAAGACAGCCTTGACCCCTCCACTCTCTCCTCCAGGGTGGCCAACCCTCGGGGCTATTCCGCTATTGTCCTATTAGTGAGTCTGCTTCAACGTGATCCAGATGCTTAGTGGAACCTCTAAAGTAATTTAGAAGAATCCTAGGGTCCCACAGAACACAGTTCAAAAACCACTCCTTTCAGGATAAATTGTCAGTCGAATAACTGCCTGGGTGAAAACCCATGAGGGGCATTACAACATCACGAGAACAAATCAAAAATATAGTGCCAGCTAATTCTGGTTTCCACAGCAACATTTTTTTTAAGTTTATTTATTTTGAGAGAAAGAGAAAGAGAGTGAGAGAGGGGCAGAGAGAGAGAGACAGAGAGAGAGAGAGAGAGAGGAGAAAGAATCCCAAGCAGGCATGTAGTCCATGATGGGGCTTGATCCCAAGACCCTGAGATCATGACCTGAGCCAAAAACCAAGAGTCAGATGCTCAACCAACCAAGCCAGCCAGGTGCCCCTGCACAGCAACTTCTAACATCACTGGCAAAATTCCCACTGAAGCAGAAAGCACCGTCCTGTGAACAGTTTTAAGACTTAGTCCTGTTGCTGGCGTCAGCTCATCTCTGAGGTGTCACAGACATGTCTTGGGGGTACAGGCTTCTGTCACGGAGCACTGCTACAGACCTTGCCCCAGTCCCAAGACCAATAAGTTGACAGCTGTCTGTAGTTATCGGTGCTGTTCAAATGAACTTCTGAAACTGAACAAAGCATAGCATGATACTGTTATGAGGACTAAGTGCTTTATTATTTAAATTGGAAAACATTCAATATTTGTCAAAAGATGTTGTATATTTCCAAAATCACAAAAGAAATTGCAAAGGAAAGCTACCAAAAAAAAAAAAAAAAAAAAAGAAAGAAAAGAAACATTTCACTGACATAAAAACCAGGAAAAAAACATACATGTTTGAGTCAGATTTGCCTTGTAAATTATTATTTATTCCTATCCCTGGTAAAAGTGAGGAACTAATTCTATTTAATCAGGAAGGGGAGAGAATGGGAAATGGGAATAAAAGTTATACAAATAAGGAAAAATTCTCTTTTACATATAGTATATATGATAGTCATTTCGAACATAAAGAAAGGACTATGGAAATTCTAGAATAGAAAATCAGCTTCGAAGCCATCACTGAAAGATATCTGCTGAATAAATAAGTGCCCGCTTCCTCCCTTGGCCTGAGGTGTCCACGTGTCTCAGTTCATCTCTGGGAACCAATGAGGAAATAAATTCGGAACCTCTATCTAGGGGCGCCTGGTGGCTCAGTCAGTTAAGCGTCTGACTCTCAATTTCGGCTCAGGTCATGATCTCACAGTTGTGAGATCGAGACCCGTGGCAGGCTCCACCCTGGGTGTAGAGCCTGCTTGGGATTCTCTCTCTCCCTCTCTCTGTCCCTCCTCCACTCGTGTGTGCACATGCTCTCTCGCTCTCTCTCTCAAAAGAAAATTAAAACTCTTGGGACACCTGGGCGGCTCAGTCAGTTAAGCGTCTGGCTTCGGCTCAGGGTCAGGCTCTGTGCTGACAACTCAGAGCCTGAAGCCTGCTTCAGATTCTGTGCCTCCCTCTCTCTCTCTGCCCCTCTTCTGCTGACACTCTTTCAAAAATAAATAAACATTAAAAAAAATGAAAACTCTCACTTAAAAGAAAAAGAGAAACTCCTTCTAAACAAACACAGATTTCAGTCACATACCCACTAATTGCACTCTTTCTAGATGTAACAAAACACAGTTTATAGAGTGACTGACTATGGCAGGTACCAGGACCCCAGAATCATGGTGTCTCTCCTACTTGTATTATAGTGTGTGTGTGTGTGTGTGTGTGTGTGTGTGTGTGTGTGTGTTCACGCATGCTCTGTCTTGGCGTAGTTTTGAGGCCCTGGCTAATGACCAGTCAGTTCCCATTCTTGAGTCTCCAATTAAGTCCACACCCCCAACCCTTCCCTATGGGGCTCTCCTACCACGGGCCACTGTGCTTCCACCCTAATGACCCTGGGCCAAGTACCAGACATCAGAAAAGCCCCTTCGCCCCAGAGGCTGCTGAAATTATTTAATTAAGTGAACCCTACACCTGTTTGCTCTGCGTTATCCTTTTTTTCCTATGGAAACCACAATACACAGGCTTGCCCACTCTTCCTCACCCCACTGTGCTTGGTGATCAACCCTGGAGCTTCCCCCGAGTGGCTCTGTGTGGTATGGTGTGCTCTCCCTAGGGAGCTATGCCCAAACTGTAAATCTCCAGTTTCTCTCTCCTGATCTGCATCTGGCCTCACCACACCCCACCCAAGGTAATAGGATTAAAACATGAATCTATTACCTTTCGCTAAAAGCAAAAACTCTTAAGACTGACTATAGGTGATGCTATGGGAAATGTCTGAAAAGCATGAGCCACAGTCGTGGTGCCCATGAGCCCTGACCCACTGTGAACGACTGCTGCTCAGGGACTGAGTGTCTTCTGGGCGACAAAGGGATTTTACCTTTCATTCTGTTCCTCCACCCAGGACTTGTAGGTTGAGACACAGAGAGGCTGTTGCTTCTCTCTGATTTGTTCTCCCGTGGGCATAACGAAGGGAAGCAAAGAGCCCCTTGTGAATCGGGAATTTTCCAGAAATAACAGTGGAGATCACAGAGGAGGTGCAAAGGGGTTTTTGGCAAGCTCAAATTGGATAACAATTTAAGGCTGCTGGTTGACATATTACACAGGGAAGCAATTAACCAGACCTGGGAGAAGGACGGGGCCTGTGGAAAGGACAGCTCTCCCATATGCACTGCCAAGAAGCAGACAGGACTCTATATGAAAAGGGACGGCACACAGGAAGCCACAGGTCTGAGCAGACCATCACACAACTGGCCTAGACTTGACAGTGTTGAAGAAATATGCTTCTGGGTATATAATGTGATGACTTTTGTGAACTCGTGTTTTTGTCACCAACTAGAGTTTGATAATTAACATTTACACACCAGAGAGAACACGGGTGGCATGACAGCCTCAGATTTGTGCTTTTCCAAAGACCGGCCTCGGGAATCAAACTGCCAGCAGATTCTATCTGCCACAAATTGAACTTACAACTTTTTTTCATATGAATCTATAGTTAAAAAATTATTCAAGAGCTCATTAAAGTAATTGGACCCTTTGTAAAATATTTGTGGTTGTTGGTTCAATAGAACGATCCTCCCCATACACTCAAAACATCATGTAAGTAAATTCCATTGTTACGATGCACAACTCAAACACCATAAAGGAGTCGATAATGTGGAACACCACATAGGATCCACTGGGATGGCGGTGAGCAGGAGTCCTCGAAAACGGAATGCTAGATAGACCTCTCTCTGTAAATATAGGCTAGGTGACGCTCTGGTAACAAATGCCTCCGCAAATTTTGAAGTGGTTTAAAACAATGAGGTCTGCTTCTAACAGTCATGCTATATCTCTGTCATGGGGTGGCTGGCACTCAGCTTTCTAATATTCTTTCTCAAGACTCAGGCTGACAGAGAAGGCACCATGTGTGCTAGTTCTCAAAATGGCTTCCATTCTACTAGCCAAGGCAGGGGTCATATCCAACTTCGCTGACCACATCCAACCTCAAGGAGGGAGGGAAATAAAATCCTACTGCGGGAGCTGGCAACCTATAGATGCCCATGTTTGTAAACAAAGGGTTTAAAAAATTTTTTTAATGTTTATTTAGTTTTGAGAGAGAGAGCAAGAGTGAGAGAGCGCGCGCACGAGAGAGATGGAGGGTGAGAGGGGCAGGGGCAGAGAGAGAGGGAAACACAGAATCCGAAGCAGGCTCCAGGCTCAAACTGACAGCACAGAGCCCGACACGGGAGTCGAACCCACAAACCATGAGGTCATGACCTGAGCTGAAGTTGGACGCTCAACTGACTGAGCCACCAGGTGCCCTGTAAATAAAGTTTTATTATAACATAGCCACACCCATTTGGTTACATATGTCTATGGCTACTTTTGTCATAGAGTTAAGTAGCTATGACGGAAACTGTATGTGGTCTACAGCCTAAAATACCTACTATCTGGTCCTTCAAGAATAAAATTGTGGCCCTCTTGCCTACTGTAGTAATTAGCTTTCACTACGTTATGCTGTGGTAACAAACATCCCAATCACAGGGTTTACCAAAACAAAGATTTATCTCTCATTCACATTACACGCCAGTTGTGGGCAGCCTGTGACTCTGATTCTTTACATGCTGGTATTGTATTCCCTATTACAATATGCCATTTGCATAGCAGAGATAAAAGAATATAGCTTAATCCCACAATGGCTCTTAAAAAATTTTTTTAATGTTTATTTTTGAGAGAGAGATAGAGTGCGAGTGGGGGAAGGGCAGAGAGAAGAAGGAGATACAGAATCCGAAGCAGGCTCTAGGCTGTCAGCACAGAGCCTGATGCAGCACTCAAACTCACAAACCATGAGATCATGACCTGAACCAAAGTCAGAAGCTTAACTGACTGAGCCACACATGGGCCCCGCCACAGTGGCTCTTAAAGCTTAGGCACAGATATGCAAAATTATATTAGTTTGACTCACATTTTATTGGCTAAATAAAGTAATATGGCCCAGCTCGATACCACTGGATATAGAAGTGTACTCCCCACCACAAGAAGGCGCTGACAGTTCCCTGACTACTACAGGGATGTGTAATACTCTTGTAAAGAAGGAACAGTAATTAGGAACAGGAGCACAATTAACCCTCCCTACAAGTGAGAGTTTGGGAAAAAAGCAGCAATGGCTGGCACGAGACATTAGGAAGTCGCTGTGCTAAAGTCAAGTCAGTACTGTGAAAAAACCCAGGACCAAGAGCTAATAAGCAGTGGATCTAGAACAGATCACTATCCAGCTCTGAACCTCAGAGTTCTCCTCTATAAAAAGAGGCAATCAGGGCATTGATGTTTCGACCTTTTTGTGTCAATGTATTTTAAGGATCAACTGCCTCCCCCCGACATGACTATTGCTTTACTTTGTGTAACTACGGACCAAGAAAATGAATTTGGGGGTGCCTGGGTGGCTCAGTTAGGTAAATGTCTGACTCTCGGTTTCAGTTCAGGTCATGATCTCGTGGTTTGTGAGTTCAAGCCCTGCACTGGGATTCTCTGTCTCTCTCTCCCTCTGCCTCTCCCCTGCTCTCTCTCTCTTTCTCTCAAAAGTAAATAAGTAAACATTGAAAGAAAAGAAAATGAATTTAGCTAAAACCATGATAGTCATTCACAAACCATTGCTTACTGTATCTAAAGGTAATGCTGAAACAATCGTGAATGATAGTACGCCTCTCCTGGGATGACAAATTACCACTTGAGCAGATTTGTACAGGCTAACAGGGAGATGAGAGCAGACATGCTGGCAATTATTCTAGAATTACAAATGCCTAAATTTATACCACAGATAGATACAATGGGATTGGTACTCGAATCACTAGATGACAATTATCTGTTAATTTGTGGGTCTCTGTGGCTTGGGGCTATCTCGTTCAATACCCAGGACTTAGTACCTAGTTGATATTCATTAAATATTTTTGAACTAATTGATAAAAAGAATGTGTTCCATATGCATTCTAATAATTTTTATCTTTTATGTCAAGCCCATGCATACATTTGAAAAAGAATGGCTGACATGTGTGAGTTAATCATACTACATGTTTAGTTTACAGATAATGCTTGATGTTTATATAGATTTGCATTACTTTCAACACGTCCTTAGCCCTCCAGGGATCTCTGTCCCCTGAGTTGGGACTACCAGATCAAAGAAACACAGGTCAATTCATCCCATAGTATAAGAACTAGTCTAACACATTCCTTCTAATATAATTCAGGGTCTTCATTCCAGTGACTTTGCTTATCCAGGGAGAAAACTACATTTGGGTAATTGAACAAAATTCTCTCTACCCTCAACAAGTTTCCCATTGGGGCTTACGATCAGCCTATAAGGTTATAAAATACTTACATGTTAAATGGGACTTCGATTCAAATTTCTGGGCAGGTCCTGGCACTGAATAAGGGTTAAATGAATAAATGATTGAATCCATACATTTAAAAACTATGATCTTTGTTTGGTTATCTCCTCACATATTTGGCTATGTCATCAATTCTTAATCCTTATGCATCCAAATCACCTTTCCCCTACAAGATTCTGATTCAATTGTCCAGACACAAGCATTTTGTTTTACAAGCTAGTAGGTGATTCTAAAGTGTGTCCAAGGTCAAAGCCCACTAGCCTATATCAACAACTATTATTTCACCAAGATTTAATGAGTTTCAGAGATTTCACGAGTGCCAGAATATTGTCCCCTAACTTCTTAGATTCTGGGAATTTCTTTTATTATCCTAGTCCTACCACACCAATTAGACTGTGTTGGGAGCCGTTTTGGGCTCACGGGTTGAGAAGTAACCTTAAAGTTGCATATTGGGGATGGGTTGCACCACGCCCATTGTAGTTGGAAGTATAGCCTTCAAAGCAACGCCCTGATTTCTCCTGTTTACAGATAATTAACATTAAGGCCTTAAGGAAACATCCTGTTCTCTCCCCCTACCCTAAATTTATGTTAATTAATCTGAAACCAACATACAGGATTGAGGAAGTTGCAGACTTGCTGGTAAAACCATTATCGTTAAAGAGATCAAACTATGGAATGTCACTTGATGTAATGTCACTCACTACCTTTTAAATAAAGACACTGAGACCAGCAGGGCAGAGACGCCAGAATTGCCAGGGCTGCCTGCTTGGTCATCAGACTATATCTTTCTCATGGCTCTCTCATGTCCTTTTGCCTGACCGTCCGTCCTTCGTGGACCCCTAGATTCGCCGGAACAAGGACCCCGGCATGACTGTTTTTCTTTGGAAAATCTCATCAACGTGTTCACATTGCTTGGGATTTTTGACCCCCCAATTTACAAAGCCCACTTCCTTGTAAATTCAAGGCAGGGGGACCCAGGAGAATATCCACAAGGAGAATTTAAGGGAAAGGTTGCAAGGATGATGAAACAGAAGGCAACTAGAGGTATTTTTTGATAGTTGCTTATCCTTTTCACTTAATGGGTTAGCCCACACCTCTCTGCTCCATAAATCCAAAAGACAATCAAAAAAGCAACTGCAAACTGATCTTTCATTCCATTCATGTCGCAGAGTGAATATAAATGTCAGATTGATCAGCCCCTCGTTGGGTTTCATTAGGAGCTAAGTTTTATCGGGATAAAATTCCTGAGTTAGAGCTGAAAACCTGGCTTAGGAGAGAAAACAAGACAGAGTTGATCAGCATGACAGGAAGAAGGTGGAAGAAGGTCCTAACAAGTTCAGGAAGGCACAGTTGAGCACAGTTGCCCTAAGACTGTGATTCTCAAACTTTTTGGTCTCTGTACTCTTTATTTAGGATCCCAAAGCGCTTTTGTTTGTGTGGGTTATATCCGGTGCTACTTGCTAGATTCAAAATTAAAACTGGGGAATTAAAAGTATATTTATTCATTTATTAAAAGTTAACAACAAACCATTGCAATGTTAACAAATAGAATACTTTCATGAATAAGAATTATATTTCCCCAAAAAATTCAGTGAGAAGACTGGCACTGTTTTACACTCTTTGCAAATCTCTTTACTACCTACCTTAATGCACCACAATTGGGTTTTCCTATCTGCTTCCACACCGAATCTATTGAGCCATCGCTTGTCATGTGGCATCTGGAAAACTCCAGTAAGCACTTGTGAGAGGGAAATGAAAAAGGCAAGTGATGTCCAGGTGATGTTATGAAAATTTGACCTCACGGAACCCCGGAGATCCCTGGATCATACTTTGAGAACTGCTGGCCCAAGATAGGGGATGCAAACAAAGATGGTTTCCACTGACCTAGCTGGGAGTCTGCAGGCAGCCTTTCAATTCATCTTTTCCTCTTCAGTGCTACAAAAGTACCTCTTTGGGGGGTAAAGCCAGAAATTAACTCTCGCTATTGATTCCACTTCTCTCCCTGCACGTGCCTTTAGAATGAATGTCTGAAGCAAGCTCTGTTACCTTGAAGATAAGCAGTTGCATTTGGTCATCCAAATCAGAGTTTCAGGAAAAAAGAAGACAGACAATGATCACACAAAGTTTCGAGAGCTCTTACAATGGCATTCTCGAGGGCGGAGGAGTTGCTCTGGAAGGCTCTGTTAGTGCTATGGCGCACATATCTCTGTCAATCAAATCCCTCTAGTTAGTGTGCTTGGGGGATGCAAAAGAGTGGATCCCAGACTTGTTTGAGGCAGAACCCAGACTTTCAGGCAGCTCACATTTTATTTCAGAAAAGAACATATCAGAAAAAAATCTAAGCCGGCCTATAGCTACATGCTACATCTTGTGGGATGCTATAATGTGTTAGAGAAATTCAGAGAAGAAAGAAAGGAGGTGGACTACTCAAGGCAAGTCTTCACAGAAGTACGGTTCTTCTAGGTGTTTACAGAGGCACAGGAATGCGAAGTAAAGAGTGGGGAGAATATGGGACAGTAGGCATAGGGACTGGGCTGTACCCAGAGTGGGTCACTAAAGACTTCTGTCCTCTACCCTACAAAATTATCTTCCAAAATGATCTTAAAATAAAACAAATAATAACAAAGGCCAGAAAACCAATGAAAACATAAAAAATATCTTTTATTAAATTTTGTGTATATGTAATTAGGCCAGTAATTAATTACTATAATATAAAAAAGGGGAAAAGTAATGGATTAACAATTTTTAATTATAATAAAGTATTTTTAAAGGCAAATAAAAGAAACACTTTCAAAGGAGTAAACTCTACAAGGTTCAGAGAAAGATTTATACATGGAACTGCAGTTAAGCAAGCCTTGCTTTTTTATCTTACAATTTTTGTGCTGTCATTGTTTATTTTGAATCTACTTTTAAACACAGGAATATGTAATATCTCAGGGCTTAGAGACACAAACTGTGCTGGAAACAACCTCAAATAATTCCAGTCCTTATGAATGTATACTTTGTATTAGTCGGGGTTCTCCAGAGAACAGAGCCAATTGGGAGACATGATGTATATATGTATGTATGTATGTATGTATGGATGGATAGATGGATGAAAATATAGATAGATAGATAGATAGATAGATAGATAGATAGATAGATAGATAATGAAATTACAGAGGCTAAGAAGTCCATCTACAAGCTGGAGGCCCAGAAAAAACAGAAATATTAATTCAATCCAAGTCTGAAAGCCTGAGAAACAAGAGAGCCAATGATGTAAACCCCAGTTTGAAGGCAGGAGACGAAATGAGATGTCCCGGCTCGGCTCGGTCCGCAAGGCAGAAGAAAAGGGTGAATTCCTTCTTCCTCTCCCTTTTGTTCTATTCAGGCCCTCAACGGACTGGGTAATGCCCACCCACATTCTGGAAGGGCAAACTGCTTTAAGAAGTCTACCAATTCAGATGCTAATCTCCTCTGGACACACACTCCCCCAGACAAACCCAGAAATAATGTTTAAACGGGGCACCCATGGCCAGCCAAGTTGAAATTCACCATCACAGTTGATTGTGTGTAACTGAGCCCATGTGTGTAGGAAGCCAAAATGTGTATCTGAGAGTTCTCTAAATTAACTTCCAGATAGAATACAATAAATACAATATTTCTTAAGGGATAAATCATAAAGATGCCACTTTATTATTTGTTTTTCTCTTTTTTTAAGTTTTCATTTAAATCCCAGTTACTTAACATAAAGTGATACTTTATTATTATTAATGTTAATACTAAACAATCATTGGACGGATTGTTTAAAACTTAGACTAACAAATGAACTATCCGGGGAGGAGTACTTTATCACTGACATAATTTAGAATTGCCAGAACCCTAGTATAATAAAAAGCAGATCGACTTTTAGTCAGTTTTATTATTGTTTCAGCGTTTTCCACAGACAGCTCACCCTTTACTGCCTGCGCCTGGGGCTGATGGCACTCATGGCCTCACCTTGGTCCACCTTGGACGTGGCAGGGGGATTATGGGTGTCGGGTACAGGGATGGGGGGAGCTTGCTTTAGGCCCCATACTAGCTCTCCCTCCATCTGAACGAGGACTTCACCTACCTCTATTTTGACCTCACTCTGTACTTTGATACTGATTTAGTTCTCCTTCCGGCTTGTCTTTTTAACTCAGGCAAAAGACCCAGTGCAAAGCATCCTGTGATGGGAATCAAAACTACTGTCTCGAGCAATAAGGACTGCCCTGAGCCAGCAGGCCCCGTATAACTGATCCCAGGACAATGATGACCCGACTCTCACTGCCCATCTGCACGTACCCGTCACCCTTTGTCCCACGTCTTCTCTACATAAACCTGGAAGTATTTTGGACACCTTGGCACAATCTTTGAGATGCTAGACTGCCGTCTTTCTGGTGTAGGGCTCACTGAAATAAATTCCTTTCTTCTTTCACCTCTACTCCTCTCTCTCCTTTTGGATTTTGTCAGTGGCTATTGGCCAAACCTAGTGTGTTCAGGACCTTGGAGCCAGGTACTCTTGGGCCCAGGTTAGATATCTTTTTTTTTTTTCCCTTCAGTTACTTTGCGACTCTAATTGGCTTCCTGGTGTGAGGGAAGGAGCCAGCAGCTGGTGAAGGGAGTCTGACTGTTCTTGGAGCAGCTTCCCAGTGGAGCTCCGAGGGATGGTAACTATGAGATCATGTACAGCCAGTCTCCTTCTCCTTGAGAGGCCGGGACAGGTGGAGGCACAGGCTAGGGAACGGACAGGATCACAAAGCAGTGGGAGCGAGTATTCCCCTGGAAGCAGTTTTCTCGGCCAAGTAGTAAGTGTGGGTTGTTCGCTTAGAGAGAGGTAGGTTGGGTTGACACTTGAGGAAAGTAACGAAGACTGAAACAGAAAATCTCCAAAATTAAAAAAAAAAATAAACAAATAATAAACAAAAGCACGGAGCGGGGACGGGGAATTCTCCTGGAGGTCTTACTGATGACCTTCACTGCTCGGTGTCTAGCTCTGTCGGGGTCCCTGGGCTGCAGCTATTAAGTCATCAATATCTCCTAGAGAACACGTAGGGTCTTTAGAGTCTCAGGTTGGCTCCATATGTTAAGCTGCTGCCAGGGTAGACTATGGGGATTTTTCCAACTTGCTAAATATATCTGCTATTTCTATCTTCTATATATAATTAGAGTCACTGATTCAGGCCAACAAAAATATTGAGGAATAAAATTCAAAGTAAAGCTCTAACAAACCTTTGGAGAGCACTGTTTCTGGTCCCGGAGCTCCCAGGCCTTTATTTCTCTAACAGAGTGAATTGCATTCCCTTTATAGCTTCCTCATAGCTCTAGAAACTTAAAAGTTGCTTTGTCCCAGACTGAAGAGCCGAATCAGTCACACCAGATGCCGGGGTTATGAAAGTCGAGGGAAAAAAATGTACGTTTCCTAGAGGAAATGTTTAAATGCCCCCTCCCCCAAAAAAATAAAAGGAAGCAAGACGGTTTACTGCAATCAGCACATTTAACTTTGATAATGAAATCTAAAGGAAGGGGAAGGAGTTTATCTGTTCTCCGACACACGTGATTTGTGCCTGTAGGATTTGCCAAAGGACCTGGGAAGAATTGGAAGCCAAAGAATGTATGTGACAAGTATGCCATGGAGAGCCCAAAATGAATCGCATTGTCATGTATAATGAGACTTTGTTGTGAGGTATATGTAACCCATTTTCTTACTTGTCATGCCTTTCAATTATGTCTCTGACACTGCATTATCCACAAAGCTGCTAGGGGACGTTCAAATCAAGGGTGGCTGCAAAAGTCAAGATTCAAGGAACTGAGATTTGCTAGAATAATATCTGTAGAACAAACTATTCCCTAGGAGGATAGCAAAACAAGAAGAAATTGATCTCAATTTCCCATCTCTGGTATTTGTAACTATCTCGAAGAGTGTAACTCAGAAGTTTTAAACATATCCCATGAGTATAACCTAAAAGGAATGAACTCCAAGTACTACTCTGAAAGCCACAACTATTATCTCTCTCTCTCCCCCAACACACTAGAGTCAATTTCTGTATCCAAGCAAATATCTCATATCTATGAAAAAAAATGATCCTTGCGGGATTGGGGAGGCACCCGAGTGGCTCAGTCAGTTAAGCCTCCAACTCTTGATTTCAGCTCAGGTCATGATCTCACGGTTCATGAGATAGAGCCGTGCTGTCAAGGCTGAGCCTGCTAGGGTTTCTCTCTCCCCCCTCTCTCTCTGCCACCCCCCTTTCTCATGCTCTCTTCCTGTCTCAAAAGAAACTTAAAAAAAAAAAAAAAGATCTTTGGAACTTTTCTGTCCTTTCCCCTTTTATTCTGCATCACCCCTCACTGGCAATTTTTACCAATTAAAAATGGCAGAAAACACCATTCCTACTAACCCTCGGCAATAATTCATGATTAGAAAATGCATTTCTCATTCAGCACACTTATTTATGATATCAAAAAAATAGTGTGTAGGGACACACTCAGATCCCAGTGTTGGTGTAAGATTATTTTTAAGTGAAAACTTCCCCGCTACAGAAGATACAGAAGGAAATCTTATCTGAACTTCCTTTATCCGACTAAAGCAGAGCCTCTCAAACATACAACTGCCATTGACCTCCCTCCAAGGTTTCCTGCAAATTCAACTCCCATGGAGACTGAATGTTCACTGCCATTAGCATCGAAACGCCAACAGAATCTTCCATATTTCCCCACTGAAACCCTAAGGGTCCCCAACCCCACTCGCCTGCCCTTTGTTACCTTGATATATAAACCTTTACCTCTGGCTAAAGTAACTAGTTACTGAGTAGCTCTCACGAGTTTCTATAAATAACCTTTGTATTTTCTCTGGTCAATCTGTGTATCGTTAACTTGCAGCATGCCAACTACTGGATCCAATTTGAAAAAGAAAAGAATTTTTTTCCCACCAAAAGCAAAATGAAGCTTTGAAAATAGGTCATTATTTGATATTCCAGCATATTTCTTTCATCAAGTTTCTAAATTAAAAAATTATTAAATTAGCAAGTGAATGTTATTATTAGATGTACGGCTACAGTGAGCCAGGGACTCTGAAATGCTTTAGCGGACTCAGAATTGGTACAGTTCTTGGAAAGTCATTTTTAAAGATGTATCATTAATGTTCATATCTTTAGGAAAAAAATTCCATTTCTAGGCATCTAAGGAGATAATTGGAGATGCTCTCAAATATCTATTTAAAATTTTTTTTAATGTTTACTTATTTTTGAGACAGAGAGAGACAGAGCATGAGTGGGGGAGGGGCAGAGAGAGAGGGAGACACAGAAGCAGGCTCCCGGCCCAGAACTGTCAGCACAGAGCCCGACTCGGGGCTCGAACTCACAAACTGTGAGATCATGACTTGAGCCGAAGTCGGACGCTCAACTGACTGAGCCACCCAGGCACCCCACAAATATTTATTTAAAGGGCTACTCGGGGCGCTTGGGTGGCTCAGTCAAGTTAAGCGTCAGACTCTTGATTTTGGCTCAGGCCATGATCTCACAGTTTGTGGGTTCAAGCTCCACATTGGGCTGTGTGGTGACAGCGTGGCCCCTGTTTGGGATTCTCTGCCACTCTTTCTTTCTGCCCCTACCCCCTCACATGCTCTCTCTCTCTCTCAAAAATAAATAAAATAAACATTAACAAAAATAAAGGGCTGGGGTTGGGCGCCTGGGTGGCTCAGTCAGTTAAGCATCTGACTTTGGCTCGGCTCGTGGGTTCGAGCCCCCCATCAGGCTCTGTGCTGACAGTTCTGGGCCGGCAGCCTGCTTCTGTGTCTCCCTCTCTCTCTGCCCCTCCCCCACTCACGCTCTGTCTCTCTCTCTCTCAAAAATAAATAAATATTAAAATAAATACATAAAATAAAGGGCTGCTCAATACAGTATATATTTATTTTCATAAGAACAAAAATCACAAACAACTTGGATGTCTGATAATAAAAATAGTTGAATAAAAAGGGGGTAAAATCATGTCACAAAACTGTGTGATCTAAATTATGTTTGATATATATGCTTAGAAAGGTATCTGAAAGAAAATATATCAAAATGCTAAAAGTTGTTTTCTCTAACCTGGAGAACCGTGGGTGTTTTTTTCTTGATAGAGCAAAAAACAAAAACAAATCCAAGCTATAGGTAAAAGAACCAATTGGTACTGTGATTACCCAGGCAACCAGTGGGCAAACACTGTCTGGAGAGTTGGACCAAGGACAAGGAGGATTTAAAACTCTCAAAAATCAAACAATAAAGGGGCGCTTGGGTGGCTCAGTCGGTTAAGCGTCCAACCGACTGAGATCATGACCTCACGATTAGTGAGTTCGAGCTCCACATCGGACTCTCTGCTGTCAGCACAGAGCCTGCTTTGGATCCTCTGTCCCTCTCTCTCTCTGCCCCTCCCCCACTCTCTCTTTCTTTCTCACTTAAAAATAAGTAAACACTTAAAAAATCAATCAATCAATAAAGCATACAGTACTGTTGACTAAAGGGAGGAGGGTACTCCTTGTCAACATACACACAGACTTGTTTCTATCCGTATTTGTCCAGCCCGATTTGAGTTCAGTACACAAAATCCCATGCGAGACCGCTTCTTTCCCTTTTCTTATAAAGGCATAATTTTAATTGTTGGAATTAGCTACAAGTTATCACTTGATAATGGTGAATGGGTGAACACCGAAATACTAAACCACGTAGTTAAACATTGTAGAAAATTCTGCTACAAACAACACAGATAACATTCATAACATAACTCTCAAACCATCGCGCAAGCTCTCAAATTTAGAAAGTGCTCAAAATAAAATCCCCAAACTCTTAGTATGTATTGATAAAGACACTTAAGCATTTATTTTTAATTTTAACACACAACGTTAAAAGAATCCCCTGAGGAACTGCCTTCCACTACAAATTGATATTGACATAATTAATAACAATAGCAGAGCCAGGAACTAATAATGAGGCTGTAAACTTAATTAACAGCAATAGTTACCAAGCGAGTGTACTTTCAGAGCCTGAAGAGTCATTTGAAAGCTTTATACGGCTGCTCAGCTTCTGTGCTGTTTGCCCCAGAGTAAAACAGCTCTCTCTCCAAATGAAAGACTTCTGGTAGCCAAGAGCCATAATCAGAGCTGCATTTAAACATTAGACTTGCATTTAAAAATCCCCCAGGAATGAATTTCAGTAAATCCTTAACTCACATGGGTTTGCTCTCAAAGAGGGTGGGAGGGGATGAGGGAGATAGCACTAGGGCTGAAGCTCTAAATCATGTTAAGCCTAGAGGCAGAATCTCACACTAATATGAAAGATTCCCTCTGTTAAAAAAGAGACAACATGCCCAAAATGGAGTCACTCACGCTAAGCCCATGTCACCAAACTAAGACCTACTACCTAACCTAATTGCAGTTTCAGCCTCTCCCAGGGATGTAATCTTAACCAGTCAGTCTGGAATTACTTGGTCAGTGCTAGTGAGGCTAGGATTTGCCTGGAATACCCCCGTGTCTTCCCCTTGCCTGAAGCAATCCACTTTTTGCTGTAACTTCCTTGTCCTGAGGCCTTGTACCTAGAAAAACCTTCCATTTTTGTATAGCTCCTTTCTATCTGCTAGACAGAATGCTGCCCAACTCATGAATCATTGAATAAAGCCAAGCAGATTTTTATAAAGTCACACAATTGAATTTTATTTTTTAACACCGCAAATGGAAAAAAAAAAATCAAGATCCTGCAGGATTGCCAGTATCCCATGTGGGTTGGAGGACTGGGAGGTTAGGGGAGAATGCGTGGACTCTTCTATCTCCCCAGCATGATCTGTGTTTTGCATTGAAATACTTTAACGTCAATATTGAGCCATATGTGTGTGTGGCGGATTCATGTTTAAGCCACCCCTGAAGCATTATTAGTTAATATGGGAAGTATCCTAAGTAGAAATATATAGACAGTGGTGTTAGCAAGTGTTTGAAAGCTTTTCGCTGGAGTTCATGCCCCCTGAGGTGGCTTTCACAATAGCTTCAAACACTCCTCTCTGAATCTGCACCAGAAAGTTCATTGTGTGGCATAAAGGGATATTAGAAATAATTTTCCAATGGTGAAAGGAGGAATACGAATGATGTGTGAATTGGCTAGAAACTTTAAGGTTTGCACAAAAAGGGTGTCAAGCCTGGCTCCCACTTTCGGAGGAGGGTGGACTAGAACTTCATCTGGTCCTCTGTCCTGAATAGGAAGCTATCTGACTATTGCCCCAAGAGAGGTGCTCCCTGGGGTGCCTGAAAGGACAGATGGATGGAAGACTCCTGAGATTAAGGAACAGGCTGTTGGAGGGCTTCTGAATCTGCCTGCTAAGAAATGTGTATGTGTCTTGAGGCTGGTTTTCGTTGTTCCAGACCCCGCCAGTAGAGAAAGGCTTTGGGTGCTCATGGCTGACTTCTCTCACTGGAGGTAACCGACAGCCCCCAACAGGAGCTACCAGATTGGCCTAGGCCACTTCTCAACGTCCCCCCTCCCCGGCACCTCCCTCAACCCCCTCACACAGTGAAGGCCTAGCAGTGGGTCAATATGATAATGTAGAAGAGAAAAAAGTCCACAAATTCTGGTGGCCAGGACCTTCCATTGTAATAGCCATTAGTTTTCTGTTTTGCCAAAGTATAAACCAGACGCTATCACCATGCTGCAGAGCCAATGCTTCAGAGAAGGAAGGGTAGGATGCGAAGGAGGAATCCCTTCGGTTTGGTCCCGTGATAGTAGCCAAAAGAGCACTGGATTCGGATTTAGAAAATCTTGGTTGTAGGTTACTAAGACAGTTAGCAAGTAACTTAACTTCTCAGCTTCCCTTCTGTGGAGCTCCTTTGTCTCTTTACCAGGTAGTTAGGAAGTTTATGTGAGGACACATGGGGAAGAAATGTAAAACCCATTACATCATGTAAATTTTGTGCCAGGTAAATAAATATTAATGAACTATCTACTATGTATAGACCCTGCACTAGGCTACGTAGTCCAGGGATTTCAAAGGTAGATAAAAAGCATATACATACAAAACGACTTATATAAGAATGTTCATAGCAGCTTTATTCATAATAGCCCCCAAGATTGGAAACAGCCTAGGGGACCATCAAGAGAGAAATGACTAAACAGATTGTGGTATATCGAATACCACAGGAATACTAGTCAGTACTCAAAAAGACAACGATTACGGATATACTGGGGGGGGGGAAGGTGAATCTTAAAAAATATGCTGAATGAAAAGCTTATGCAAAATAGTATATACTATATCTATTTACCCCAAACAGTATATATACTACAGGATTCTAGAACTGTATGACATTCTAGAAGAGGCTAACCTAATTCATGAGAAAAACCCAAGCAGTGGTTACCGACGTGTAATTGGCATTACATAGGTATATGCACTTATCAAAACTCACTGAATGGAAAATTTTAATTTTGTGTATGTTACCAACTAAATTTTATAAATGTACAACATAAAATTTATAAAATTTTAAATTTAAAACTAAATTTAATTAAATTTAAACTTAAAATTTTGCAAATTTTATCTTGAAAAACCCTTCTTGTCGTAAAAGAATATTGAACTTTAGTTGATAATATGCACACTGAACTATTTAGTGGTAAAGTGTATTGATTTCTGCAACTTACTTTTAAAAGCATCAAAAATAAGATGGAGAGAGAGACAGATATATTAACAGTGATAAAGTAATTATAGCAAAATGTTAAATGTAAAATATGGCAAGTACGCGGGTAGTCTCTATATAATTCCTTTGGACTTTCTATTTGCTTGAAAATTATCCTAATAAAATTTGAAAGGCCCCTGACCGCTCTCCCCTCCCTTTCATTTTGACATGTAATCTTAAGATATTAAGAAAATGAAAGTGTGTGATAAACAGAGCCGCTGTGAGAACCCATTTTTCAATGCATCATGTAAATTGCATTGTCTATAAATCTTGCTTGCTTTCTTTAATTATTGAAGAAGGTACAAAACTCTCTCGTAGTAAGTAGCTCCATCTGATTTGGAACAAGATCTTTTTTTAATGGCTTTGAAGAAGGCTCAGAGAAAATAATTCCACTTTCTAATACAATAAACATACGACAATTTCCAGAATTTATGTATCTCTGTGTCAGAGGTGCCTCTGATAATGCACAACTGGACACATAAGTTAAAATTGTGTTGGTTATTTCACAGAATAAAATATGCAGAATAATCTGGATGTCCATCAATCCTCTACTAACAGCCAGCAAATTAGCAGACTACAGTGGGGCCATACAATCACATTTTGGGTTTGGGGTTGCAAAAAGGCAACTCTAAGCCAGTTTGTTTTCTCTTAGATATTAAGGTCTGACATGCAGGGGACTGCTACCGGGTAAACAGTGTGTCCTTTGGGTGTGACACTCCACGTGAAAATACATGAAAGAAAATTGATAAAGGAAAAATAATAAATGGTTCCTCTGGTTCCAGGTTCCATTTATAAAAATATTAAAAGCAGGACAAGTTACTTCCTTCTGTAGAATCAAGGTTATTTCAATCACACAGAGAAAGGCCTTCAACGTTCTTGCGTCACTATGTCATCAGCTTCGGTCTCCACTCAGCCAGGCTGGTTCTTTAAGAAGACAGAGAGACATATGTCTCCCCGAAACATGCCCTGAATCTTCACTTGATTTTCACTTGGGCCCAGATACCACTGGGTGTCCCTCCCTTCCTTGGCCTCACCAAACTGAGTCTGGCTGTGGGAGCCCGAAAGACCTAGGACCGAGTGTGTGATCATCCATCCATCCCATGTACAGACATGCTGCCTGCCTGCACCTACATTGTGCAGCACCTGTCCCAGGTGCTGGAGCTACGATAGTGAATAAAATAAAGACCCTGCTGTCCCAAAGCTTACATCCTAATGCGAGAATCCAATAATAAACAACACCTAAGTGAATATGATGTTGGATGGCAACAGGAGCTCAGATTAAAATGGTAGTGGACCTCAGTTACTCAACTGTAAATGGGAAGAGTAATATCCTCTCTTGGTGGAAGGTGGGGGTGACCATACGGAGCTCCCCACTATGTCATACCCTTCTCCCCAAATTTGGAAATGGAACAATAAGATTTCCCCGAAGAATTTACAGCCGAAAGCCAAAAATAATGGATTGAAACAGCGATATGTAAAGACAATACAAAAAGGAAAGGAAACTTACTCTCAAAGTGAGGCTACAACTTGATTGAAGGCCTGGCATTGAAACATCTAAAGAAAGAACATAGCAGCCCAATTGGGTGACTGTTGGCGTTGGAGTCACCGCAAGCCAACTGAGGGAGGCTGGGACCGATGGTGTCTCCCTCTCCGTGGCATCCAGCCTCATAGCAGGCAGGGCAGTATCACAGTCCAGACTCTCACAGGTCTGTGACCCAGCCAGTAAAATCCCCCGCCCCATCCAGCCTACTCGACTTCAACACATACGTAACCTGATGATCCTATATTATGTTCTCATCATTGCCCTTGACTGCCCTGAGCAAAGAACACATGTATCTGGTTCACAGAATAATAACTATGAAATAACTGGCGGCCATTCCTGTTTTTATACATCGGTCCCTTATGAGTCAGGAGAGTGCATGTCTCCTAAACACCCATTCGCTCCTGGTTATACAATCAGAATTTGAACCTGCACAGCTGAGATCCAGATCTTGGAAAATGGTTACCCCTCCGAGATCCAGTCATTGTGTGGGGACTCGTCACGGGGACAGCCTGTCTTAACTGCTTGCCTTCCTCAAAGTGGAAGGACTAGAAAAATTAAAGGTAATGTGTGCTAAGTGCTTATCAGAATATGGAGCATAGTAGGTACTCAGTAAAAGACATAAGCCATAAAGCGCTATGAGGATTTAGCTCTCGCACCTTTGGGCAGTGAACTTGGCTATCAAACCTACCACAGCCATGCCTCTCCATCCCCTTAACCAACCCTAAGCACAGCTGCCACCACCCCTGAATGTTCCTGTACCACGGATGCTCATGAAAGACTGCCAGCCACCATGCTCTCCACACCATCACCACAAAAAGCCATGGTCTGGAGACAGGGCTTGCCCTCCAGGGAGCCCAGGTTAGCTGACACTCATGTCACAGGAAGAGATGACCTCGACACCGTGCCTCCTGTATGCGCCTTTAGCTTCGGTCGGTCTCATGCAAGCCTTCTACCCTGTCCCTTTAGCCAACTGTGAAACCACAGAGGTAGGCACCGTGCTGTTCCTCCACTCCCGCTGCAGCTAACGTATAACTGGCTCTGCCAAACCCGCACTGAAAACCAGCTTACTGAAAACGGTACTATGAGCATTGTGCTAATTGCAAGTACATAAGGATCAACCTGGATGTGAATTTGAATTTAAGTGACACGTCATAGGCGGAAGTGGTGAAAGCTGGTCTCCATTCATTTTTAATACATTTTCCACATTTATAAACCATTTTAAAGTTCTACAAGCCCTGCATTCCATAAATAATGTACCTACCTGTGAAACAGCTGTACTCTACCCCCCGGAAGAAGATATCAAGGTGGCATTTGAGAGCCAGAAAACCACATACGCTCAAGGTCAAGTGGAAAAGAAAGATTATCTAGCTAAGCCCCCCAAAACGCTTGAGCCCCCATTGTCTACACTTCTTCCAAGTAGTTGTCCACTTTACTGCTTCGACGTCTTCAGTGAGAGGGGACTCGTCCGTCTGTAAACCCAGAGCAAAGATGCCCACACGGAAAACGGGACGGTCTGGCCTCTAAAGTGCGAGAGTCCGAAGAATTTGACTTCTGAGGACAGAGACCTCTTTGACCTGATCTCTCTCTGCCAGTTCTCTCTGGTTTGGGTTCAAACCTTCACACCCTTCCAGGCCATGGCTCATTCAAGAGTTAGCATCCCGTAAGCTACCCAGTTACTCCTCACACCACCGCAGACAGTACTCCCAGCTCATGGGCACCTCTGCTCTGCTCGGTGTCCCAGGAAGCGTCCGGCTCAGGCTTGCCAGGACCTGTAAGTTCAGTTACCGTGTCTGGTCTCCTCAGCTCTCACGCCAGCAGGTTGTTCCTTCCAGGCCTCTCTGCACTTCCTCCCCGTTTGGTTCTTTCCTCTCTCCTGACCTCCCTCAGGCACGATCTTCCCCCCTGTGCCTGCTCAGTCTCTTGGTTCATGGTCAGTAAAGGCCTCGGCATTCCTACCCCTTTCTCAGGACAGTTCCTCCACCTTTGGGCCTCGACCCAGACCCGCCTTTTCCTTGTGGACACTACTTCCATGTCAGGCCTCTCAGGTGGAAGCCGCCCATTCTCCCGCATTCCAGGTGACGTGGGGGCAGAAGCAAGACAGTTGTCTTAGTTCTTACTATACTATTTCCTGACCCACAGCCTCCGGTCTATTTAAATAGAAGGCTGAATGGAGAAAAGGAAGAGAATGAGTTGTGCCGATACTAGGAAGAGAACATTCCAGGGAAAAAACAGCAGTGAGTGCAAAGGCCCTGAGGCAGGATCCAGACATCAATCTAAGTCCTTTTTATACCCTTTACAGCTGTCCCCCACCACCTTCTTACTCATACCCCCGCACTCATGAAGGACTTCAGAGTCCTTCTTCCTACCCTTAACCCTACCCCATCCTGTCCCATCTTGAACAAGTTCATGTCAGTGTAGAAACCTCCCCCAGAAATGCTCTTCTAGGGTCCTGAACCACCTTGATCTTTGCCAGCAGGCCCCTCTGGCGATGCCTGTCCGTGGCCATATCTTAGCCTTCTCAATGCCTAATAATAGTTTCAAATCACAAATTCTCTTTGCTTGGATTGTGGAAAAGTCTTCTTCTAACTGGTCTTCTTCTACTACTCTTGTCCTCCTTTTGGGCATTCCTCATGCTGTCTCCGAAATGACTCTTAGGAGAGGTCACTCAGATGGTGTCACTTCGCTGCTCAAAACTCTCCATTGGATTGCTGAGAATAAACTCCAGAGAATTTATAATGACTGACCCCACCCAACCTCATCCGGCCCCTTGCCACCAGCCTGAGTTCACTTCCCACCATTCTCCTCCAGGGAAGAACAGTCACCTGCCTCAGGCCCTTTGCACTACCACTTTCTTTTCCTGGAACACTCTCTCCCTTCATTCTTTCCGTTTCCTATGTAACTGAAACTTTCCTTCTGACTCTATCACCCCACCCCATCCCTCCTGGCCCCACCATCTATTGCCTAACTCAACTCTACTTTTCTTCCCAGCACTTTTACCATGGGACTGATTGCTGCTTGGTGTTTTGAGGTTATTTGCTTATTAGCCGATGCCTCCTGCCACCAATAGAACATAAACCACATGAGGGCAGTGACTTCTGTTCTCTGCTTTCTCAACAGTACTTTCAACAGTACCTGGCTCATAAACAGTACTTATTCAATTATTATTGGATGAATAAATAAACTCCGATATACTGTAAAACCTACCTCATACTCTTACTTCCACTAAACCTATACTTTGACTGTATGGAAGCTGTCAATTCCTTGACAGTTAAATGAAACCATGACAATGATAACAACTGAAAATTAATGTGGTGTTTAGCTCAGTGCCCAACATAAGTAGTTTTCATGCATTATTTATTCTAACCTATGTGGTTGATATTCCCATTATTTCCACTTTATAGTTGGGGAACAAATTTCTCGGCCCAGCCCGGACCCCAGGGACAATGCTCATTTAGTCTTTAGCAGCAGTTTCCCTCGCCTCTCCCCTCGGCCTCCAGTGTCCCCAACCTGAAAATCCCCGCGATCTTTATCAGTTTAACCATTCATTTTTTCCGCTTCTACCTGCTTGATACTTAGCTCTGCTGGGCTGAAGAGGGGAAGAAAATGCAGATTGGTCCCTCGAGTTTATGGTCTCTGTGGGACACATGGTTTTACCTGTGTCTAGCACCCAGTTATTTAATCAAGTCCTAACCTGGGTCTGGCTGTAATAGTATTTTGCAAATATGGTTACCATCTGCAATCGGTTGACTTTAAATAAAGGAGCTTTTTCTCCGTAATGTTAGTGGGCCTCACCCAACCAGCAGGAAGATTTAAAGACAAAACTGACTTTCCGTGAGGAGAAAGAAAATCTACCCCAAGACTAACATCTATTCCTTTCTGGAAGTTTCATTTTACAGGCCTGTCCTACAGTTTCAGACGTGCTAGTCTGCATAAGCCAACTCCTTGAAATAAATCTATTTCTCACACACACACACACACGCACACACAAAATCTACCCTATCGGTTCTGTTTCTCTGGAGAACCCTGACTAATAGAATTTCCAATCTTAGCTGGGCCTCCCGTTTCTCTTAGCAGATCTTTTTATCATTGCTGGTCACCCACACTTCTCATCCCTCAACCAGTTCTTCCAGCTCCCCACTCTGCCCTACTCTCTCGTAAAGGTGACTTTATTTTTTTATGTCATGAAGACAGTTAAGGCTATTAGGTCTGAGCTTCAGATTCTTTTTTTCTTTTTTAATTTTTTTTAACGTTTATTTATTTTTAAGAGACAGAGACAGAATGCAAGTGGGGGAGGCGGAGAGAGGGAGACACAGAACCCAAAGCGGGCTCCAGGCTCAGAGCTGACAGGACAAAGCCCGATGTGGGGCTTGAACTCGTGAACCATGAGATCATGACCTGAGCCGAAGTCAGACGCTAAACCAACTGAGCCACCCAGGCACCTCTGAGCTTCAAATTCTAACCTCACAGGTATAAAAGTCTCTCTGCTTATAGCTTTTTTCTCTTGAAGGGATATCCACAGGTACTGTGTGACATTACTTCTCTCCTCACCACAGGAGGGGATGACCAGTCCAAGCGAAACTAAACTTGTTAGGCATCACTCTGAGCTGTAAGGACATGAGTTCAGATCTGTCAATGGCCATTTAAACCATATCATGAAGAGCATAAGGTCAACAGATGGGCAAAAGGGAGGAAAGAGAGAGTTGATCATATTGTTTGAGTCTCAGAAATCTCTGAAGGGGGCTCTATCCCTGGACTTCCCAGTAAGACAATACACTTAGGATTCTTAAATTAATTTAATATGGGCATCTGTCACTTGCATATCAAAGTCTTGAATACTCTAGGAACAGGTTTTCCAGAAATTTGGAACAAGAACTCTAAAAGACTCTATCAGTCATCTGGGGAGAGCTGGGGCAAGAATCGATGACACGTCACATGTTTAACAATATGGTAAAGAGCCCTGCTGAGTCCCCAGTCCCTACAAGTGGACACTGGAGGATGACTCTGTGGGGCCACTAGCCTGCAGTGAACATCTCCAGCCTGAGGGAATCGGATGGGCACCAGGCATCTGGTGACCACCAGGGACATGATTTTCCACACCAAAGTCAAAATCTGCTCCACCAGGGGAAAAAGGGGACAGGGACTGGCACTTAGAGTCATTGGATTGGGGAAGAGATGGGAACAAGGAATGGGAAGTGATTATTTAAAAATCAGCATTAAAGTATATGGATGTTTTAACTCAGAATTTCTCATAGATCATAACATGTTTAGAAAAGCTTGTTTTACTATAGTTTCCCAAGATGTTACCATTGGGGGAAAATGGGTTAGGGGTATTTGTATTATTTCTTACAAATGTATCTACAATGACCTCACACAGAAGGGGACATACAAACAAGGAGTAATTGTAATGGAAGAAAAGTGGAAAAGGCAGAAAAACACCTTATATTTCCATCTTAATTTAATGGCACCATAGCCATCAAGTTTGCCTAGCTAGACTCTTCAGTCTGTCTTGTCGTTTTAGTCTCCCTATCATCTTTGCTCTGCCCCTAATCCTGTCAATCCCACTTCTGACACCTCTCTGAACTCAGTCCTCCCACTACTATTGCCACATTCACTGCCTTCATTCAACTTCATCCTATACAGTGTTGCAACAATGTATTTGTTGATCTTCCCTGCTCTGACCTCACCTCACTCTATTTCCTCTAAATACCAGAATTATCTTTCTCAAAAACCATCTTCTCGGGTCACACTTTTGATTAAAATCCCTCAGTGGCTCCCTACTACCAAGATGATAAAAGCACTTACTAACATGGCAACCCAATCTTTGTATATTTATATTCATTCTTACTGGTATTTGATGCATTCTTTCCTCCTGGGAAAGATTATCCAGCAAGATTCAGTTCAAATGCCCCTTCCACTGTTAAGCTTTCCTGGCACCCTCATACAAAATTAGGTGCCCTCTCTAATCCCCGGACACTTTTGTTTTTGTGATTATTGGGCATGAATTGCTTTTCCTCCCATCCCCAGTCAAGTACCTGGAACACAATTGGTGCTTACGAAGAGTGTTTTGAATGGCTAGTGTTGGGAGGAGGCTCCAAAACCTTTAAGACCACCATCACCCAAAATACCGTCACCCAAAATACCAAGTTTGCTGAGCACCTTCACCTGCTCTTTGTTCGTATTCTAGTGTTTTTTTTTAATTTTTTAAACATTTATTTATTATTGACAGAGAGAGACAGAGCATGAGCTTGGGAGGGGCAGAGAGAGGGGGAGACACAGAATTCGAAGCAGGCTCCAGGCTCTGAGCTGTCAGCACAGAGCCCGATGCGGGGCTCAAACTCACAAACCACGAGATCATCATCTGAGCCAAAGTCAGACGCTTAACCAACTTAGCCACCCAGGTGCCCCTGTATTCTAATGTTATATACTGGAATATTTTTCTAATCTGCAGGCATCTAATTTTACTATGAAAATAAAATGAGAGATAAGATTCACTATATGTAAATTTCCCTTTATGTCAATTTGATTGAACATGAGCATTCTAATACAAAGCACACATAATATCTTCATATTTTTAGTCCCTTTGCAAACACTACTGCAAGAATCGATTCCTTTAAAAAAAATGCTGTATGTTTAATGGGGAGCAATAGATGGAGGGTGTCCTGTTTATTGGGTGTCCTGTCCAGCAGTAATTCTCAGACTTTAAGGTGTATAAAGTTAACTGTGGATCTTGCAATATAATATTAAAATTTTGATTCAGGAGGTGTGGGGTGAATTCACGGTTCCACTCATCTAACAATCTCCCAGGTGATGCTCATGCCACTGGCCCATGGACCACATTTTGAGTGGTGAGGCTCCCTAGGGCTTATGATGAAAGTGGCAGCTTTGGGGCCCCCAAACATAGTCTCAGGCAGTAGAAAAGTTTCTCTTTTTGCCCAGAGACCCACACAGATATACTCAGTTACGTGCCATCATTTAGCTAGCTAGAAGACAGAAGAAATCATATTCTTAGTCTGGTATACTTTGATATAATCTAAATTCTAAAACTTTACCATCTGATGTAAAATGCTAAACAAGAATATACCAATTAAAACGGCCCTTTCTTTAAAAATGCTGGTTTTGAAGGCAAACTTATAACTTGCTTTAGGAACTGCTGAATGCCTAATTAAAAATGATTCTGGGAGGGGCGCCTGGGTGGCTTCCCTGCTCATGCTCTGTCTCTCTCTGTCTCAAAAATAAATAAACATTAAAAAAAATTTTTTTTAATGATTCTGGTAGCTTCTCCAGTTGTTTTCCTTTGAAATTTCAGAGACTGAGGCTGATGACTTTCTAGAGGTGGGTGGGCCGTGGTTATAGATTTGGATTTTTATTTATTCTTAGTTTTCCCGAATAAAATGAAAATTACATCTAAACACCCTTGACTCTGATGAATTTGCTTTTAAGCAAGAAAACTGAACTCTACAAAGCACTCGTTCTTTCAGAGACTTTAAGATTGGTCATGACAGCAGCAAGAATCCCAAATGTTAATGGCTGTAAGCACAGAACAACATTCGAAAATCAGACTTACGGGATGAGCCTAAGCATCCGTTCATGGGCATTTAGTTAAACGAAGTATACACGTAACAGCCACCAGGAAACATGACAAAATGGATGTATTTTACTGATACAGATATTTAAGATCTATTAAATAAAGAAATCAGATTTGATTACATTTAGTATGATCCTATTTCAGTGAAAAAGTATAAAATGGATGCTAGAGGAACATACTCTAAATTATTAATATTAGGGGTTTTTGATAGTGGTATTATAGAATATTTTTCTTTCTTCCAAAGTCGATAGTTAAAAAAAAAAATCTAACTTTTTAGATTTAGGAAGTGGAGCCTACTTCCGCAGATGCCTATACTAAACTCTAAGAGTACCAAGTCCAAGTGCTAGAAAACAGCATCTTTGTTTATTGTGGAAAAATATAAAAATAGAGCCTAAACCTGACCACAGACTTAATGTTATCAGTGGAGAGTTAGTAAATGCAATGAGCCTGCCTTTAATTATGATTCCCACCAGGTTTTAACGAGTGAACAGGGGGGAAAGCTGAGACTTGCCGCCCAAGATAGGTAAACCTCTAATATTATGGGGAAGCCAATACTTTCGTGGCAATTCTGACAGATTTGAAGGTCTGCGTCAAGGCCTTGAGGGATGCTTAATTACTCAGGGTTGCTATTGTCCATTTGGTCCACACAAACCATGCCCTTTTCCTCCTTTAGTTGTATTCTAGGTGTGGCTACTTGAGTTCATAGAGCAACTGGTGGGTGATTTATAAGTCTGAGGTTCTTAACCCGGACAGCATAGATCAGATCGGGGGAGGTCTATGAATTGCCCAGAAATTAAATATAAAACTTTATACGTTTATGTACACATATGATTTGTGGAAATCAGAATCCATGCTTTTCATCAGATTCCCAAAGTATAAAGTACCTTACAAAGTGTCATGAATTACTGACGTGCAACATTTCACAAGCAGGAGAAAACAATTTCAGCACATCCGTGTTTCTTATATGTATAATAAATTATATGTATATAATAAATTTCTTATATGTATAAGAAGTTTCTTCTATGTATAATAAATAAGATTCTTATATGTATAAGTTTCTTATATGTATAATAAATTGTATGTATAATAAAATACACAAAAATTATTTTATGTAGCCAAGTCAAACACCCATTACTAAACAAGTGCACAAAGAACAGGAAAAGAAAAAGCAAAACCTCTAAAGGGCAAAAGAATCCATTCACTTGTTACCTGTTGCAAATTGGACTACTGTTCTCTGAAAAACTTACCTCAGTTGTTTAGGGCAAAAAAAAATTTATTTTTTTTAATGTTTATCCATTTTTGAGAGAGAGACAGACAGACGGAGCATGAGTGGGGGAGGGGCAGAGAGAAAGGGAGACACAGAATCTGAAGCAGGTTCCAGGTTCTGAGCTGTCAGCACAGAGCCCAATGCCGGGCTTGAACCCATGAACTGGGAGATCATGACCTGAGCCGAAGTTGGACTCTTAACTGACTGAGCCACCCAGGCACCCCAAGGGCAAAAATATCAATAATAAATACAAGTCAAATTGTTCCCTAAAATGCTCTGATGTCTTTACCGCATCTAATTTCCTTTTCTGTCTCTCCTTGCAGGCATCTTCTTCCGTAGTGTTTCTCAAACTTTCGTTTGGCCAGAATACTCTGTAGGGCTTATTAACCACACAGATTCCTGGGCCCTATCCCCAGAGGTTTAGAGTGTGTCCCAAAAGGTAACTTTTTTTTTTTTTAACTAAGCTTCCTAAATGATTCTGGCGCAGGTGGTCTTCCCACCCCACGTAGAGTAGAACTGGCCTAATGAAGCCCTGCTTTCCATTGCAAAATCCCCCATCTGGATGGGCGGAAGCCATTACCCTTTCCCTCAGGTGTGAACTACCTTCCTTCTGACTCTGGAAGGTCTGGTCTTCTATATCGTCCTTTTCTATTACCAGACTGGGGGGTGTCACCTTGTCCCAGCTGCTCCAAACTTCCCAATCTCCACCATTGGCTTTTAAATGGGCTACACCACCCTGAACCACAACCGGTATGTGTTCTCATCAGAGAGATCACTTAACACACTCATTAGAAGTTGAACACAGATTTCTTATCAGGGACAGGGACTAATGACTATAATGAATAAACACTTTAATTCAGTCTCATAGAGGTGACAATCAGAGGTGTGATCAAGACCCAACTAATGAATCTGCTAATTGAGCTTCACTGCTACATTTCGGTTTGGTTTTAAATCATTACAAGAATCTCTTAAGAGAGTGAGTTGTGTGCAAGATGTTAAAACCCAAAGGCTAGGTTTCTATGCTGTTCCATTACTGCCTTCCCTAGGAAAAACTGGGAAGAATACCTCAGAATATTTCTTTTTATGTTTGATAGACTGATCATTTGTTTCCCAAGCTCATAGTGAAGACTAATGAGAAAATTTCATCAACAGATTTGAACTCTTGAAGGGAAAGTCTTCATAGAATTCTAAGGAGTTTTAATTAGCATGCAGTTAAACCTCATTAATTTGGATTCCACAAACAGAAAATTTGTTATAATTTGTTCCCAAAAACCACAATCAAGTTGGTCTTTGTGATATAAAGAAAGGCCTTCTAAAGTAAATTAATGAGATAAATAAAACTGCTCAGGAAACATTTAATCATAATGATTACTCAGTTTGGGAGCCAAAAGGAAACTTGAAGATCATTCGACTGAGGTGATTTATTCTCAGTTGCACTCACAGTAAACAAGATCAGCACTTAGGGCTCCTCTCCTCCAGTCTGGAACTCTCATCATCCTAGTTACTATTATTGATAATATTTCTATTAATCAGTTGTATATCTTATTATGCTCAGTGAATATCAGCCAGTTACCTATAGCCCAGATATTTTTCCAGAGTACATGGTGGCAGGCAAAAGGGTTACAGAATCAATCTGACTTTTCTTCTTAGCAAATTCACCCTCCTTTTCTAGAAGTAATATCTAGTCGCATCGGTCACGTAACCCTTAAACTTAACTGCAACTCACTGAAGTGATTCCATTTTATAGGAGTGAAGGTTCTTGAATCATGTTGACTTTATGAAGATACGAATTGGATCTGTCTCAGTCTGCACTGTATCTTGGGTTCTCCTGGAGACATGGCAAATGTTATCGCTAAAACCCTTCATAAGGAAAATGTAACAATCATGGCACTCGTGACAGTTTCAAGGGTTCAAGTAGATGCTAAGAAGTGTGGTGGAGGGTGTTCCGCCGCAGAAGGCGAGTGGGCTGGATGCCAGGATGGCTCCACTGATCTGGAGGATTACCTGGTCTGGGAATCACATTAACCAAGTTCAGACCAGGGAATCTTGTATGTAAATATATTAACTAAACTGGCAATCACACCACAAGGCTCATGTCAATAGTGCCTATGACTTTAATATATATTATACAGGAGTCAAATGTAACCAGCAGATTGCTCTGTGATCATGAAAGCAGAGTAAGAGTAATTAGTAACAAATTTTAATGGTACGTCCACAATAGAGACAGAGTGGGCATGCTCCGTGCCCACTTCACACCTAAACCTCCTTTTCTTCTTCTTGTCAGCACTTCTATCCCATGGATCTGCAAATGAGTATGTTTAATGGGATTGACCCCATCTCCAAGGGGGGGATCTTACTGGTCTAAACCAATTAGCACACAGCATTTCTCTTGCTAAAGGAATTGGATACAAGGTTGGTACAAAATCAAAACTGGCCCAATCGGTGAAGCTCAAGAATCTTTACTTTTTTTATGGGGGAAATAGATGCTTTCCATCTGCCCCATTACCTGTGCATGATGGTATGTGGCTGCATATAAAAGTAAATTCAACTAAACAAGTATTTAAATAAATTAGGTTTCTTCCTCGCTTCTCTGCTCCTCTATTAATAAAAAGAAAAAGTAACAGTACATAACCACTGTCATTTGTTCAGATTCTTAGAAAGGTCAGACCCGAGGTCTTAACAATTGCCCTGGATTTTCCCTCATGAGTACAAGATGACTTCTACAGTTTCAGAAATTGTTGCCATTTGTAGACAGTAGGATAGGAGAAGGTGCAAGAAGAAAGAACGGCACTTGAGATAGCAAAACTTTTAAAGAAATAATCAGCAGACTTACACTTGTGTCTCATTGGCTATGTCACATGGCCTTCCCTAGAAGCTAGGAAGTTTGGAAAATGTAGTATTTTAGCTGAGTCACTGCAAAAACAGATGTTCATGTTAGTTAGGAAGAAAATTAAAGTGTGTAATGGATAAATAACACCATGCAGCTCTCTGTGAATATAAATTGAAAAATCTTGTAAATTCTTTTGACACGTAAAAAATTACAATAGGAGTAAAGATAGAAGGAATATTTTTCTTCCAAGATATGAGGTTATGATTAGCTTTGTGTAATATCCTGGGATCTGATTTCAAATAGAGAATTGGAAGCAAGGAGGTGAGGTCATAGGAGTGGATTACGAAGAATCAGCACCCTCTTATACGGTCTTCAGGTATGAGTAAGCTCTGACTCATCGTATCCTCCCAAATGTCTCCATTTCACTTCTCAGGGTTCCATCCTTCCCTCTCAATGCCCAAATTTTCACTTAGGGACCTAGAAAGTCTGCGAATGGAGCTTATACTGTAATTCAACAAGGCAAAGGGTCAGAACATTTGATGCTCAGGTTCATCATGCCTGTGTCTGTAAGAGATGATCTTCTTTGAGTCCAAGCATCGAAAATTCACTTGTCTTCTGAGCCCAGAATGAAGCAAGAATTGAAAACCTTGAGCCTGTTTTCTTTCTGTTTCTTTAAGTTCTCGAGCACAATTGCACAAAGCCAGTGCAATCACATTTCTTTGAAATATTATATGGGAGCAGCCACTTGAGTCCACCAGTCTTGCCTTCAAAAGGCACTTCACTCCAATTAACTACAGCCAGTGTTTAAGAACTATTTCACTGGATATGCCCTCAAACCCAACTCCATTAAATAACTAATCCCAGATTCCTATTTCCTTGACAGTCCGTTTTCCTGACAGTGCAGAGCCTGGAGCCTGCTTCAGATTCTGGGTCTCCCTCTCTCTCTGACCCACCTGCATTCACACTCCGTCTCTCGCTCTCTCTCAAAAATAAAAAATAAATGCTAAAAAATTTAAAAAAATAAAACAAATATAAATTATATCCTAAAAACGTAGAACGAAAATTTGAAGTCTAGATAATCTTGGAAATATAAGAAGATAAAAGACCATAAATCACAAAAGGGAGAGACGTACTTGGTTATAAAAGAGTAGGACAAAGAGACTCAAACTAAAAATAAGACAAGCAATAGGGTGGAAAAACATCTGCATAACATATGACAAAGGGTTGAAATCCCTAAGATGCAACATTTCTATGAACTGATCAAAATAAAATAAATAAGCCACTTAGTAGTAAAAGAGGCAAAGTACCTGAACAGGTAAGTGGTCAAAGACTGCACTCAAATGTACAATAAATGCAAGAAAATGCCCTCGACCTCGCCAGCAGTGAGCAACGAGAAAATATTTTCCACAAAAACGTCACAAATATTTAAAAGATGAGACCATTCACTGAAGATGACAGATAATGAGCACGACACACACATTTCTGGTGGGAAGACAGTCAGTCCTCATTAAATCTGTGGACTTCGTACTGACAAATTCACCTACTCCCTGAAATTTATTTGTGACCTCAAAATCAATACCTGCAGGGATTTTTCAGTTGTTCGCAGTCATTCATGGATTTGTACGGAGTGGTGAAAAATTTGAGTCATTCGCTGTGTACATTTGCAGCTGAGGTCATACAAGGTAACCTGCCTGTTTCAGCTCTCAGACTGTAAACAAGTGTCCCATTTGCCATCTATTTAGTGCATGTTTTCTGCAATTTTTTAGCGGTTTTGTTGTTGTAAAGGGCCCCGAAGCACAGTTCTAAAGTGCTGTCCAGTGCTCCTAAGCACGGGAAGGATGTGATGTGCTTTCAGAGAAAAAAATGTTTGTTAGACAAACTTTGTCCGGGCTTGAATTATAGTGCCGCTGGTTGTGAGTTCAATGCTAATGAATCAATAACATACAATAATAGATGTGCTGTCTTTAATCAGAGACACACATAAAAGAAGGTTAGGTATTGACTGGTTGATGAAAATGTTGGAACCAGAAGCTCACAGGAACCTAACCTTGTATTTCCTCTAATGATTTTGGGTTCACCACTGTTAGTGTGCACAATGACTTTATAGGACAAAATTAAATGAAATCCAAATCAACTGTAATTTGCTTCAAGCTTTTAAGAAAGTAATATTATAATATTATATTAATATTATATATTATATATGTGTATTAGTACTACGATACTAATAATATTAACAATGAATATAGCTTTTGACCCAGAAATATCATTTCTGCAAATCTATTCTCTCCAAATAAAAGCAATGTTTCTAATGGCAATAAAACACACAACAACATTAGGAAGTTACCTGAATATTCATTAATGGGGAAATGTTTGACTATCTGAACATATCCAGGCGCGCCTGGGTGGCTCAGTCGGTTAAGCCTCCGACTTCAGCTCAGGTCATGATCTCACAGTTTCTGAGTTCAAGCCCCGCATCGGGCTCTGTGCTGACAGCTCAGAGCCTGGAGCCTGCTTCAGATTCTGTGTCTCCCTCTCTCTCTGCCTCTCCCCTGCTCCTGCTCTCTTTCTTTCTCAAAAATAAACAAACATTAAAAAAAAAATTTCTTTTAATTTGAACGTACCCATGCCAAGTTTAAGAAATGAGTGAGTGAATGAACTATATAATAAACAAACTATATGTATGCATTTCTTCAAAGTTGTTTTTCAACTTTCCCTTATGTTAACTATTTCCCTTTCTCTTACTGGTTAACTATTGTGGCAACATTTGGCCTTTGATGGAGTTTATCATCCATCAAACTGCATTTCCAAGCAAACTGACATATATATTTGTGCCCATGTGTATGGGTGTGTGTATGTGTGTGTACAGATACAAACATATATATGCATACTTTTTTAACCATGGAAGGTTTTCTATTATGACTTGAGAAATACAAATTTCAAAATAATGTGTGTAATATGACCCAGTTTATAAAAATAGACAACAGAAGCAAAAATCAAAGCTGTTCAGTGACTGTGTGCCTGTTTCAATGCGTAGTGCAGACAGTGTGTCGGGAGGAGCCTCACTCAGCTAATACTGTTACCTCAGGGTAGAAGAAACAGAGGAGTCAGGTACCATTTACTTTTCTTTCAATCACGGTTGCATTCTCCGTTCCAACGAACACATTTTTATTATTTTTTTAAACTAAAGAGAAAATATAAAAAAGAACATTCATGTGGCTATGACTAAACAAAGTGCAGATTCTTTGACCCCACTCCCAAATTTCCAGTGTGTGTGTGACGAAGCCCCAGAATCTGCATTTTCACAAGCACCTCAGGAGATTCTTAGACGGGCTGGTGGTCTTCTCTCCACGCTGAGAAACCCAGCTCTGGCCTGACAAGGCCCTTTCCATCCAGACAGCCTTCCCAAGGGAACACCACCACCGATGAGGTTGTTAGTACTAAATGCAACCGTCACCCAGTTCGACTTCCATGAAGCAGCTCCCGTATCACCGTGATGGGAGCATTGGGTATTCTCAAACTCTTCAACTGTGTATTGCCGGAAACTCTGTTTCTTTCCCACCACAGATGGCTAATGGCATCTGTTGTGTGTGGGTTTACCTCAGGGAGCACCTCGATTTTCTTTATCTTCAAGATTTAGGGGAGGGGTCTGCTGTCAGCTCTTGAACCAACAATTTTATTCTTTTTTTTTTCACAAGATCCATCTTCATTAGGAGAAGCCACTATCGCTAAACAGGAGACCCACATCTCCTGCACACCTACCTTCCATCGCTGAAGGAAGGACTTGGCTATCTTTACCACAAAGTCAAAGTGCTTTCATTCTTTTCTATATTGGTAAAGTGAATGTTTCTTCCCTCCAAAAACCAATATGTTCACAGTCAATGTTATTATCAAAGAGAATTGGGACCTTGTTGTCCAACGGAAAATTATGTGTTTCATGAAAGGCAAAGAAAGAGGGAAGTAAAGAGAAAAAGCAAGAGATGAGCAACAACGGGGGGTGGGGGAAGGGGGGGAAGGGGACATTAAGCCTGATTAGCTCTTCAGTATTATTTTTACAAGTTCACTATTTCAGTTCATCCGTTCCTAGTCAGCAAGTATCACTTGGAACTTACTTTATATTACTGTTTCCTTAGCACAAGATTGTGAGACCTGCACTTTAACGTGCATGTGTTCGTATTTTCCTTCATGTGTTGGTGAACTGATCTTTCAATATCTTATTACATTTCCCATTTAAAGAGCCTGGAAAGAAATTTACCCTGTGTGTTAGAATTCTGCTCTCCCCCTCTATGACAAGATTGACAACTCCTTGTGTTGGGGCTGTGTCTTACATTCGTTTTGTTGTCTCGGCAGCAGTTATTGGGAGGAGTTAGGATAAATGGCAAAGCCTGCATGCTTTGAATACATCTGTGGTCTCTTCCTAATATACATGACATCTTTGCATTTACAGAGAGCATGACCTGAGAGCTGAAATACTGGACAACATCCGGCAAGGCTGGTTAGACCAAGGCTGCCTGTGTTTTGCTGTGGGTGAGGCTCTGAGGTTATCACTCAATCTCTCTGAAATAAAAATGCCACCTTCGTGGAATAAACTAGATTTGTAGTCCGCGTAATTCTCAAAACAGGATTTGGCTACACTGCATAAGGTAAAATATATGCTTCCGCGCACTGTTTATCATGAAATCTTTTGATGATAGAAAGGATATCGGGTGGAATACAATACTATTTCAGTATCTAAGGTACTTTCTGTCCTCTAGAAGCTAAGGAAGGGCTCCGGAAGAACTGGGAAGTTGAGAGAGGAACACAAGTATTCCCCCTCTTTCTATCCCCAGCTCTGTCTGGAAAGCAGTAGCCCCCCAGGTACTCAGAAATAGACACAGGCCCAAAGAGACAGTGGACAGAATAGAGATCATGCCTCTGACTGGCTGGATGTGGGGAATGCATTCATTCATGCTTGAAAAAGAAGGCTGGCTCGAAAAGGAAGAAGAGAGAAGATTAGTGGCCTCTGGTGCTGAAAGCAATGGAGGTGACAAGTTGCAGAGAGTCTGACAGTGAGATGAATAACAAAGAGCAGAACTGGAACTCTCCTCTGGGCTTTGTTACTTCACTACAGGGAGGATTTCATGGTGTACTGGTGACGGCCCTAGACGAGTAGGTATGAATAACTTAGTTCAGTTGTGGCTCCAGACCTTACAAGTCAGGTGACATGCTATACAAATCATAATTTCTCAAATCTCATTTTTTTTCTCTCTGTAAAATGGGAATAATTTTGCTATCACGTTGCTCTTAATGCCTCCTGCAGAATAGTTTTCTTTCCTTATCTGCTTCCTGAAAAAGGACCGTACCTACATGTTCTTCTGGACGTCATAGGTATAATCAAATGATTATGCAATCAACTGCTCCTTAATTTTTTATCCTGCTACCATTTGTATGTGTCAGGGGTAAAAATAAGATGGCAGCCAGGTACCTAGCTTTTATCTCAGTAGCCTTTCAGAAAGTTAGCTCATATCTGATTCTTATGGCTAATTTCTAAATATAATAGTTAGATATATATAAAAACATATACAGATATATTTATTTATTTACATATGTGAGTATATGTAAAATACGAACTCATATTTAGAAATTAACCACAAGGTACATAGAGATATCTGTGCGTAGGTATATGTGAACTCTATTATTTTTTTTTACAGTGTTTTGTTTTGTTTCCAGCCAAGTGAAAGGTCTCCATTATACTCTACCCAAATGAGCTCAATGTGAACTCAAAGTGCATGAAAGAAAAGTCACTGCTCTACCCCCCAAAGTAAGATGGTTCCAGCACTAGTGCCAGATAAGCCAATATCCCACCCAGAATTAGCTTTACCATCAACGACTGCCTCTTAAGTACAACACCACGACTTATAGTCTCAAGGAGGAAGATAGGTCACCAAGAAAAAGTCATGTTCGATGTGCTCAGTGTTAAATAATAAAATAGCATCAAATTAAAACAAATCCAGACTTAGATAAGGAGAGACTGTATTTAAAAAGATGATTTCAGAAGAGAAGGGGAGTTAGTGCAATAGGGACAACGCTCCGACGATAAGACCTCTAAGCCTCTGCTTCATCGAAAGTCAGGCAGAAAGGGCTTCTCTTTCAATAGGGAGGAATAAACAAGGCCAGGAGGAGTGAGCGTTGGGAGTAAACAGGTGGCATGATCTAACAGTTGAGCAGGAAAGATTTTCTCTGCAGCCTGCAGATTCTCAGGAAGCACCATTACGGAGGGATTATTCCTTGTTCCAATGTTGGCTGAACCACAGGGGTGAGCAGAGGTTTCTGGGCTTAACTAAAGTTTGGTCAAGTCAAATTAGCAGGCATTTTGTCCAGGTTGATCAGCTGGGGCACATTCACAAAGCATTTATGAGATGAAGAATGGGATCTGGAGGGTCTGTATCTGGCCTTGTCATAGGTAAACACAGAGGTCATTCATGAGTCTTACATGAGTCACACAGGAGAGATGACTCTGAAGCAAGCTATTTCCAGTACACAAAAGGACGGGGACATTTCTTAATCATCACTGTTTTCCAGAAGCACAGGGCTCAGGTGAATAGTTAAAGAAAAAATTTCATTTAACCCCAAAACTGCTGGTGTTTATGAACAAACCCTCACCTACCTGGAACCTTTGGCCACCTACATTCAAGACAACAGCAGCTGCCAATGTATTATGGTTTTGATACCAATCTCAAAGTCTGCCCTCGCATGTTACTCAAGATGTTGTTAGTAAAATTTGATGATGATACAAAGGTCTTGGGGAAGAAGAGCTTACTTTCCCATTTGGTTAGTGCTGTTTCCAGGGTGTTTTGTAGGACGCTGGGGCCAGCTTGGGCGGACAACATAACAGAGTACAATCTGAGATGGGCAAGAGAAGAGTATATGACTTAACCTCATGTATAGTGTGGCTTTTTAGGGCATCTCTCTTGACCCATTCCAGATGATTGTGGGAGTAACAGCAAAGAGGCACTCTTGGAAAGTCTTGAGTAGCCATCCTGCCAATTTCATAACTTCTAAGGGAGGATATATGGAAGTGATGGTAAGAATTGGGAAAGCAACCCAAAATGCTGATAAGACTATTTTTCCCCCCAAGAAGAAACCTACTTAACCACAGGCCCAACAAGTAAGCCTTTAGTGTTAACACAAGAAACTATAAAATAGTCCAGGGGAATGCTGGTCTCACTAGCTCTGGCCTCCTGTCCACTCCCACCTACTTTACTTCTTTCCCAAGGTAATGGAATACAGTGAGGTTATAGACCTGATAGGAGGAGCTTTTAAAAAGAATAAATGGTCAAGTACCTTCGCACACTTCTACAAAAGGGGTTATACTGTGGGCTTGTGTCCAACAAAAGGACTAGAGAATCACTCCCAGATGCTACATAATAATTTGGAGTTTTTCTTGTATTTTCCAAAATTAAGAACAGTGACAAACACATACTGAGAAATAAACATTGATAGAGCATTAAGAGGAGAGATGTCACAGAAAGCAAGAACATAAAACTGTAATAATTTATTAAATCTCTGATGTTTCACTGGAGAATTTCCAAATGTGACATGCCTGCCAATTTTTGAAAAAAATCTCAACCATATCCAGCTACCCACAGCATCTATTCACAGCTCCCACTGACACAAACACTACCTTCATGGCTCCACATAAATCACAACACAATCCGCCTCCAGTTTCCCCATTTCCCTCCTCTCTGATGAAATTGTTGGCAGCCAACACAGGCAATCAGTAAGGTCAGCTTGGCTGAACTGAGTCTTTGATTAAGTTATTGATAGGAATATGAGACCAGACAGCTAATCATGGGTACTCAATATAATTAGCATTGTCATCTCCCCGAAGCATTGCCCAGTGATTCATGCCTCAGAAGTCTTGGTGGAGAGCCCTCAGAATGGACATAAAAGGAGGCGTGTACAATTGAAAAGTCAGGAGGGTGCTGTTCATTGGTCACAGCTATTTTTATTTTATTTTTTCAATTCTGGCCTTTCCCAGGCATGATAAGATCTATGGCTCTAGGTATTCTTCCCCAGCTAATGTCTTGGTTCTACATTAGTTTCTTTGGTGAGAGCTTTCACTATTTGCAAGTCCAGCTAAAGGTCAAAGCTAGCTGCCTGCCACCTCTGTCAACTTACGGCAAAGCTAGATTCACCTGTAATGGACTTGGTGGCCAGGTCTAGTTTTTATTTTAATATCGTACATCCTCACCACCTGCTTCTTTCCTTACTTCGCAAGGCTTGATGAAAGGTCTACTATAACTGAATTCCTTAGAGTCAAAGAAGGTCCAAATGGCATCTCACTGCTCTCTTCCTTTCAAGCTTCAGGCTAATTTGGTGAACCTTGGGTTTCTAAATCCAGAGGCCATCTTAAACAGAGTCTTTTCCAGGTGCACCTTGTATATCAGGTCTATTCTACGATGATTCTTGGGTTGGGGGTCACTGTGGGTCTTAGGAACTTAATATCATCTATTGCATTGTACCATCCCTCTTGGTTAGTCAACCTTTCCCTTCCAGCTGAATTCTTCCCACCAGCTTTTAAACCTTAAACCTGGTCGAATATCTCCCATCGAAAAAAAGTATTTTCTAGTCCTCAGAACCCCATATTCCTCTACAGACTGTCTTATTACTCCCTTCACAGCCAATTTTAAGGACATGTCTATCTACATCTCAATTTCCTCATCTTCCGTTCACCTCTTCCACCTACCAAATTGACTTCAAGCCCCAGAACTCTCTAAAACAATGTTTATTATAAGGGTCACTAATAACTTTCTCTAAATCCAGACTGTACTTTTCAGTCGTCTTTATTCTTGATATTTTAGTGGCACTTGACACCCCCGACCACTTCTTCCTCCTTGAAACACCACCCTTGGCTTCTGTGACACCTCAACATCCAGCATTTCCTCTTATTTTTCTGGCCCTTGAAAACCTGCAAAATGGGTCTCTTGACATCTTCTCTAAATAACTCCAGGCTGTGGCCAATATTCGTGTCAGTGGCCTCCTCACATAGATCTGTCTCAATTTCTTGGATAGGTTAGGCATTTTCTTAGGAATTTAGGCTCCCTCAAATTCAAAAGCAAAAAGTAAAAGAGAGAGCTCTGATTTTGACCAAGGATGAAAAATGTGACATTAGTCATTTTTCAACCGGTATTTTTGTTATTAAATATATTGATCGGTGATATGAATACATACAGATAAAGGTTTATTGATCTTTACCGTTTATTGCTCACTTAACACTTTTTGGAAGCTATCCCTTTATAAGATGGGGAAAAATTATAAAAACAAACTGGCAGGCAAAGAACAGTAGGAAAGGAGATTCAATAGCTTTAGCAGAGTTCTAAGACGGAGTACTCAGAGATTCAAGACAGGATGGAGAAAGGAAATAACAGAAGACTAAGTAGACAAATCCCAAAGGGGTATTCTGCTAATATTAGTCTCATTTTCTAGATTAGAGGATGCAATGACTTGAAAGTCTCCCCCCACCCCAAGATCATTTTCACTGAGGCAGAGTTTAAATAACATTGAATCTATTCTTAGGACAAAGACCTGAACTGGCAAGGACTCGAAACTCAAATTCTTCTTTCCTTCAAATGACATAAAAATTATTTCCCTCAAAGATTTTCCGCCTCAAAGTATACATAAGATTGTATCATGTGTCCTTCCCTGATTAGGCACAAATAGGTATTAAAATTAGGGCAAATCTGAGGATAAAATAAAGATTTGCGGGGCCCAAACCTATGTGAGAACAGCAACCTGATCTACAATACTCTAGAAATTCACCTTTCTGACAATGAGCAAAAAGGCACTACATACAGTTGACTATGTCCCATTCTTTTCTGAATAACTTGTTTCTTTTGGCCTAAGAACAGTGTGCCTGGTCTACCTATGGCTCTCACTAACATGTAAATCTTCAGTCCACACACAGGCCAACCACATCCTTCAACGCTTCTCTAGATAAATTTCTCCATCCGCAAAATTCTCACTGCAAAGGGAAAAAAGCGATTCAAGGACAACTCACCTTGATTATCAGATCCTTGTAGACAAGAGATCCACTGTGTCCTAGGTATCTCTGGATTCCATAGAATTTGGCCCATAGAGGGATGCTCTTTAAGTATTTACTGAATAAATACAGCAATAACCAATTTCAATAATTCTTTTTTTTTCAATAATTCTAAATTAGCATTATACAGGTAACTGAAGGACTAATAACTGCATTACTTGGTCAATATACTTCTATAGTTTGCTTTCTGAAGAGTAATTACACACGAAGGAGCTGGGGCCATACTACAATCTTCATTCTTATACTCTGAAAAACTAACCCAAAACAATATGTAATGTACAGCATAAGGAATATAGTCAATAATATGGTAATAACTTTGTATGTAGACAGATGGTAACTAGCTTTATTGTGGGGATCATTTCATAATGTATACAAATATTGAATCACTACGCTGTACACCTGAAATCAACAGGACGTTGTATGCCGCGACGCACACATAGCCTCTAGACGGAGGATAAGCATTAGAATTTAGGTGTTCTTATTACTGCACGCTCCTTGGGCAAAAGAAGCCAAGGACAAAGTCAGCACAAAAAACCTTCTGGAGTGAAGGCTGTTCAGGATTTCTCTCCTGGTCCCCCATCCCCTGACTGAATGTCAGCAAGTAGGGGACAGCAAACCGGCAGCCTGGAGAGAGCGGAGGGTTTCCTGTGACTTGCAAACTAGCCTGTACATAGACGACTGCATCGCTCCCCTCAGGAATTAAGGAGTGGAGTACAAGCACCTTCCTTTCTGTGTCTTAAGGGAATTCCGCATTGAAATGTTTCCTAATTGAAATGACATATTTTAATAAAATTATTCCTTTAGGAAACAATGGTAATAATTTATAAAACTTAGCACCTTGAACTCAAAAGACTCAAAGGATTGCTTCCTTCCTTTTTAAAGTGCAGAACTTGTGTGCGTTTTATCTGCTTTTCATTTTTCTTACTAGATGCCTGAAGATAGTTCATTATTTTGTTCTTATTTCATCAGTCACTTGCCAAGTGATTATTTCATTATTTCCTATTATTTTATTGATAGATAAAATCCCTCCTCGATCATGGGAGACCAGGGAAGGAAGAAGAGCAAATTAGTCTTCTTGATTAAGGGATATAATGTAACATAAATATGTACAGAATTCTCCCTTTGTCCCCAGTTTCTGTGATTTCAGTTACCCACAGTCAACTGTGGTCCAGAGACAGATGATCCTCCTTCTGATGTACTGTCAGAAGGTGGCAGTAGCCTAGCACTGTCACAATGCCTACGTCATTCACCTCCTTTTTCTCCTCGGGTAGGCATGTTATCATCTCACATAAGAAGAGGGTGAGTATGGTGCAATAAGATATTTTGAGAGAGACACTACATTCATGTAACTTTCATTACTACAGGATAATGTTATTATTCTTCTTAGTCATTGTTACTAATCACTTACTGTGCCTAATTTATAAATTAAACTTTATCGTAGGTATGCATATATAAGAAAAATTGCAGTATGTATAGGATCCGGTGCTATTATGTAGTTTCAGGCATCCACTAAGGGTCCTGGACGTTAGCCCCCGTGGATAAGAGAGGACCACTATATACGTTACCTAGTTCTTAACAGGCATTCAATAATATTAATTCCTTCCCTCTATTTTATTATGTCTTCCTGATGAATCAGTCGAATTTTAGACTTGGATAAGCCAGAAGCACTGAACAGGCTATGTTGAAACACTCAAACAATATATTGAAATAGCTTCTGGGGTATTTTATTCACTCAAGACATAGTATCTAGTATACTCCAGTAGTATCTTGGGAGCTGGAGGTACAAAGATGAAGATGAACCAGGTCCTTTGCTCACAGCTTGAACCTAATGAGGAGGAAAGACTGATAGACAGAATATTGCAGTAAGATGATGTTGGTTAGACGAAGGATACATGTCTTGAAGTTCTGGATTGAAAGTGACAGAAAACCCAACCCTTAGTGGTTTAAGCAAAAAAAGAACATTCTGGCTCAAATGACTAAAGAGTGGAAGGAAGAGTTGGTTATGCATGGCTTCATGAAAGGGCCCCATGTAGTGTCACCAGGACATTCTTTCTTTCTCTTTGGTCTGCTTCACTTGCTTCTGTGTGGGGCCCATGCTCAGAGAGGCTCCCACCTGGAATCTCTTGGCTAGAGCAGCAATGAGCCTGGCATACATCATGCCCAAGCCTAGAGAAAACAGAGAGAGTTCCTCTCCCTCAACATCGAGTTGTGTGTCCTTTCCTAGACCCATCACACCATGTAAAAGGAGGAAATTAACTGACACTTTAGCTAATCCATTAATCTACCTGTAGAGCAGAAGGCAAAATCAGTCTCAACCAAACCAAATGAGTAGAAGAGCAACTGAAGCCACAGACACACAGAACTCTTACTCTGCACCAGGCACTTCTAAGCCACTGAGAGGCATTCATTCACTTGGTCCAGTTAGCAATCTTAGGAAGCAGATACTAATTATCCTATTCAGAGACAATGAGCTTGAAGCAGAGACTGTTTAATAACCTTGCTCTGGGTCACCACATGGGATGAATGATTTTGTCAGGAAAAGGCAGAGTGCCTGTTCGGTGCCCAAAACAAGATCCTCCCAGGCATGAGGGTAAGCTCAGGACGCTATGGGAATCAGAGAAGTGGTTGAATTTGAAATGGAGGAATAGAGGCAGAAACATGAAGGAGGAGAGGAAGCCAGGGTGAGGTGGGAGGCTGACAGGAATCAGAGGTAAAGGTATTTACCAAAGGTGTGCTGGAGGATAAGTGTGAGCCAGAAAATGGCAGACCTTGTAATCCATATGAGGAAGGTAGAATTTTATCTTGAGGACGATAGGCAGCCATGGAGGCCATTTTAGTTAAGAGACTGACAGAGCTTAAGTATAGACTATGGATAGTGTGGACATAGGGATGGACAAGGCTGAGTGCAGGGAACCAGGTAATAGGTTCTTGCATTAAAAGTTTACCTTGCCCCATTTCTAATTCCTACTTTTCAGTAATCTCATGTACCTGAAAACCACACTATTATAGCCATTAGACACAATTACCTACTGACATATAAGTATGTTTATTATGTAACTCTTTAGGGAATAATTGCATTTATCTTATTTTCAATAATATATTTTTGAACTAAAATAAGTAGCTTAAAATAGTCTATATGAAATAATTACATTTTTAAAATGTTTATATATTTATTTTGAGGCAGATGGAGAGAGTGTGACTTGGGGGAGAGGCAGAAAGAGAGGGAGAGAGAGAATCTCAAGCAGGCTCCATGCTGTCAGTGCAGAGCCTGATGCAGGGCTGGATCTCATAAACCACGAGATCATGACCTGAGCTAAAATTAAGAGTGGGATGCTCAACCAACTGAGCCACTCAGGTACCCCTAAAATAATTATATTAAAAAAAGTTCATGTGTAGAAAAAGATAAGGAAGATTAGTTAGTGTAATTGTATATGGGTGAAGGATTATACAGTTTTTCCCCTTTATTGCTTAAAAATATACATAGGTTACTTCTGTAATAAGTTTAAAAAGAAATGTATACAGTTATAAAAAATTCAAACAATATGCAAGTGTAATACAGTAAAGTGGGAAATAACCCTCCTATCCATTAGAAAACTCTTAGAGGAAGAGTAGCCACTGTTAACAGTTTGGTGTGTATCTTTCCAAATACCTATGTGAGTATACATATAATAATATACATATATAGTACTTATGGTTAGTTTGTGAGCATAATTTGTTCCGGAAACATGCTTGTATGTCAAAGTATATCAAAGCACTTGTATATCAAAGTGAATTTCAAGAACCACTGGCTCAGTTGTGATCATGTGATGTTCAACTTCACATACTACTCGTATTGCAAGACATCATTTGCAATATGTTTATCAAGTTAAAATTTATTAGAAATGTTTGCTTGTCTTGCGGGGAAAAGTTACCTGCAATCCAAGGTTTTACTGTATATAAAATTTCCTATAGAAGGAGTCATACTGAAATACTGCTCCATGACTTACTTCATCCAGGTAACAAAATACTATGTGCATCTTTCCATGTGTGGACGTATAAACCTGCCTCATTATTTTAAGTGACTTATGGTCCTCCAAAATAGAGGCACACTGTCTATTATTGATGAACATTTGAGTTTTTTCTAATTTTTTTTCTTATCACAAACAATACTGCAGTGATACTCTTTGTGTATATCCCTTTTTGCAGATGTGCAAGGATGGTTTACACTCATTTCTACAAGTAGAGTTTCTGGGTCAAGGGTACATATATTTTAATTCTGATTTACAATGGACTCCCTAGAGAGAGTCCAATTTGTACTTCCAACAGCAAACAATGTATGACTGTTCCACCATATTCTCAACAACCCTAGAGGTTACCAATTTAATTTTGGTCAGTGGGCAAACAACATAATTTCTTTCCACAGAAACACTTCGGAAAACAGTGTTCAGTAATTATTTTTGGTTGTGAGCATTAGCCAGTAAACTATTTTTATTTCAAATGTCTTTAATGATCTTTCCAAAATGGTCATCACTGGAAACCTTTGTACAGAATATAAATTAACTTCTATGACTTAAACGCACAATCAACTGAATTAATTTTCAGCTGATTGGTTATGGATCCAAATTGATAGTATCCTTTAGGACTATGGAAGGAGAAGTATAAAGTGGCTGGAGTGTACGGTGACCCCAGAACACATCTGGAAGCTGGTGTTTGGAATGAAACTCTGACTTGGGTAGGACTGACCTGTGAGAGAAGACAAGGACGGATGGTGCATATTGCCATTTTGGAAATTCGTAAAGAATAGTTTTTAAAGCAGCCTGCTTATTCATTATATAACTCCATGCCCAGAGCTCCAGAGGAGCTGTTTCTTATTCACCACAAAGGACGGCTCATCAGGGAAGAGAGGAGATGCATTAAAGAGATGTTTGGAGATTCGCATGGAAGAAAGAGAGTAAACCATAATGGAACAAGGATAGCATCTTGGTGGTGAATGCGAGCAACTGAGGGAGGGGGTGGACCAATCCCCAGAGGTGGTCTGATGAGAACATAGGAGCTAAGCATTGTCCAATACTGGCTCCTCTTTAGAGGAATCTCTGCTTCATATAAAGATTACATTATGAATACTTAGGAATTGCATTCTGGATCTCCATGGTTCTGCCTCTGCTTTTGTCCTATCTGATCATGCTGTCAGGAGTCCAAAGATGTGACAGCTACTGAGCCACCATGGAGAATCCAAAAGGTTGTGCAGGAAAATAGAGTCCAAGGTATTTGAACTTCACGGCTCAGGGCCATGCATTTTATCTCCTGTTGGGGAGTGGAAAGTTGGGTGGTGTTTCCCTCGGATATGAGCATAGTTCTACAAGGTAGATACCATTCCTATTTTACAAAGCATAAACTGAGGCTCAGCAAGGTCAGCAACTCACCTGAGATCAGGAGCCTTGATGGTAGTCACCCTCTAGGACTGCCCCAAGGATGACCACCCTCCTGGTATTCTCAACCTGTGTAATCCTATCCATGAGTGTGGGCTGGATTTAGCTCCTTGCTTCCAAGAAACAGAACAGAATTATGGTATGTCACTCTTGAGATTAGGTTAAAAAAAAACAACACTGTAGCTTTAAGTTCTGCTTGGGGTGATGAAAAAGTTTTAGAAATAGTGATGAGGACTGCACAACATTGTGAATGTACTAAATGCCACTGAATTGTACATTTAAAAATGGTTAAAATAGGAAATTTTATGTCGTGTGTGTGTGTGTGTGTGTGTGTGTGTGTGTAGCCATGATAAAAACTTTTGTAAAAAAAACCAAAAACCAAAAAACAACAAAAAAAAACGGAAACAGAAACACATAGCTTCTGTCTCGGGACTCCCTCTGAGAGTCCTCTCTCTGGGGGAAGCTAGCTGCCATGTTGTGAGGAGTGGCCCGGGTGGCAAGGAACCGAGGTCTCTGGCCAATAGCCATTAAGGATGTGAAGCCTGCCAACAGCCACATAAGTAAAGTTGGAAACCAGGTCTCCTTCAGCCAAGCCTTGAGATGACTGTGGCTTTGGGAGAGACCCTGAAGCAGAGGTGCTCAGCGAAGCCATAACCAGCTTGCTAGCCCACAGCAACAGCGAGGTAATAACTTAAGCTGCTACATCTGAGGCTAACTTGTTTTGCAGCAATAGATAACTCCCAACTATTAAGTGGTGAAGTTGAATTTAAACCTGATTTGCCTGCCTCCACTCTGAGGTCTTAATTATTTCATTAATTTATGCATTCACTCACGTATGTTTTTGTGCCTGTGAACCTGATACACACCATGCTAGAGACAATACCCAAGTGATGTACTAACAGTCTACGTTTTCTAAATAAACAAGATCCAGTCTCCATAAGCTCTGACTTCACATCATGGGACCGATTTGCCAGTTAAGCAGAAGTGGGCAACTGCGGCCAAGCATGTTTCCATCTCCTACCCCTCTTCCCACATGCCTGCTCTCCCTGCTTCCTTCCTTCCAGGGGTCTGCTTCTCCAGTCCCTGTGAAGAAATGGCCTCTCCAGCCTGCAGCAAATCTGGGGGCAAAGACACTGTGCAGGGACACGTGGGGACTGTTCTTGCTTCTGCTCCCAGGAGAGGAGCCTGGCTCATTCTGAGTTTGGCTATGGAATCGGGAGAGTCGGTTGTTAGAAAATGTTCTGTGAAACACAGGGCACAGATTGGTCGTGTAAGTTTTTCCCGAAGCCTCTGAAATAAAGGCCTACAGAATGGGTAAGAATGGAGCTTCCCAGATCCAGAGGGAGGCCCTCTTGCAGGATGGACTCTGGGCAGGCCTGCTAGAGAATCTGGAGGGCAAGGGAAACTTTAATGAAATACACCACACATGCTCTCACTCTGTTTAGACACCTCTCTCCCAAAGAGATTTTGTGCCCTCAGCCGAGTGATTTGGTTTTTCCTCTAATCGTACACTGGGGACGCTGTCTGGTCTCTTTCCTTCTCACCTCATCACCGGATTTGGGTATTATTCTTCTGCTGGTGAAGATGACTTGCTTCACAAATGTACTGAGTAGTCTCTAATTTGTACAAAGAGACACACACATCAAAACAATAGAGACTTGAAGTACGCAAGTGTTAAATGTTCCTCAGAGCTAACCATGTTAATGCTTGCCATAGAAGAGGTGGATATTTGATTTGGATTGAAACCCAAACCTGCCTAGGTTTTTAACCAGGGTTAAAATGTAGTACTGTGCCAGTTCCTAAGTTGTTTTACCAGTCAGAGGTGCCCACCTTGGCTGACTTAACCCTCAGAGGGTGAGCAATGCCGGTATGATCAGAAATGACCCAAGTTGGCTAAGAGAGCTTTAGTGTCTTATGTTACTTTGGTTACTCCCACAAAAATTTATTTTTTGAAGCCATGTATACTCAGCAGTCAATATCTCCTTTTAGGAGCTGTCCCTACAGCATACCACACTCCCCTAGTCCTTCAGTGATTTCCCTCGTCATGTCCAAGTGGGAAGTCATCCCCAGTCAAGTGTTTCAAAGAGCACTGGCATCTTCTGCTTGTTGTGTTAGTCTTAGGTGGTTCTATAAATAGGCCAACTTCATCGGGAGAATTTTTTTTAAGTCTGGTATCCCCCTGAAGATTTGGGGATTTGAGGTAAGAGAGGCATAGACTCGGATCTTCACAGCAAACTCAGGATTAGGTGCACTGAACCATACGATCACCGAGGGGAGCTTGTGTCTTTCCACCCTCTCACCTCATGTGACATGTGACTCCCATCCTATCAATCTCCCCCGACACCTCTAAGGGGGTCAAAATTTTTTTAATGTTCATTTATTTATTTTGACAGAGAGAGAGAGAAAACATGCATGTGTGTGAGCCAGGGAGGGGCAGTGAGAGAGAGAGAGAGAGAGAGAAAGAGAGAGAGAATATCCCAGGTAGGCTCCATGCTCAGCACAGAGCCAGAAGTGCTGCTCCATCTCACAACTGCAAAACCATATCAAGAGTTGGGTGCTTAACCGACTGAGACACCCAGGTGTCCCTAAGTTGGTCAAATCTTTAAGAGAGTCCAATGCTGCTTACTCCCCAGTAGAGATAAAAGCTTCAAGTGCAAATACTCTCAGAGGAAACAAGAAGTGGACAAAATTAATTTGAATGGAGATGGGAGTGAGGTCGCAGAGTCTTTGGTGATGTGGTTGAGAGGCAAGGAGTCAAAGGGCACTGTGTCCCAAAGGCAGTGAGAAAGAGTCAGGGTACAGGTGGGAGAGGAAGGGCCAACAGATGAAAACATGAGCATCTAACTCACAGCTAAGCTCAGGTCAGCTCTACCAGGTAGTGGTCAAGGATTAAAGCAACATGGTGCCAGTCTTCAATTTCCTATTTTAAGCCAGTAACAATTGATGTTCAGAACAGACTAGATTCCCTCACAGAAAAATCACAGAATCTTACATGAAGCAACAATCACCTAGAATTTCCTAATTTTAAGAACAGAACAGATTAGGTCACTTTAGAGAATCAAATAACTGGAATATGTACAAGCTGAAAGCACAGTGCAAAAAAGATTGTATTTCGAATGCATATGCTAGGGGTCTACCAGATAGCAATGATTTTGGGCATTGTGGGCCATCGGTCTCTGTCACGACTAAGGGACTATGTTACTGCAGCCGGCCGTAGGCCATCTGTTAAACAAATAGGTGTGGGTAAGTGTCCATAAAACTTTATTAACAAAAGTATCCTGTGGGCCAAATTTGGTCCACAGGCTATACCATCTGCTGACCTCATGTTAAACATATTATATCAAGTTAAAGAGGAGATAAATATTTTCACCACTCAGACCTTGTATATTGTAACATCTGACAATGGGTTAGGTTCTAAAGCTAGCAAAACAGTAGTCAGAATCACCTCTTATATTTTAGAATCGCCTCTGGGAATAGCCACCTACTGAGGGAAGAGCGTATCATGTCTCCCGTACCTAGTTCCTTCTCAGTAATTCACTCTGATAGCAGAAGGGCTCATGCCACTGGAATTCTCTCTCATGCCAACGGTTTCTCATAACTTAAATGCAAATGTGACAGGAAGTCAGCACATGCAACAACCTTGAATAATGTACGGGCTCGTTTTTAAAGTAAAGATACCACCTCCTGTACTTGCAGCATTGTTTTAGAGTACTTTTGGTGCAATGTTGCTTAAGCATGGAAACGAACACACCTCAATGGAAAGTGCTTTTGCTTATCGTTCTCCTGCAATTCTGAAACTAAGGTGAATGTAAAAATTGAATATAACACTAGTAATAGCCAACTGCATTAAAATAATGCAATGGATGGGGGTTTCTTGCTGCAAGGAAATCAGTGCTTGCAGTATAAACATGTCACTAACTGCCACGGTCCCAAACCATGCAAAACATCACCGTGCCATCAGTGGGCCTTCGCCCAGAGTATGACAGCATCTGCAACTCAACTTCCCTTCTTTCTCCCGCTCAGTGGCCAGGGGAGTGCAGAGAAACAAATAAGGCCCCTGAAATTCAGCAGCAGGTGATACAAACATATGCATACTCACAGTTTTCAAAGGGAACCCGAAGTCCCCTGAGAATGCACCTGAACACCCCAGTTTGAAGACTATTGCTTGGCATTGGATTACTGAAGCCTAGTTATGTTTCTGAAGGGATTTCTGGCCTCCTAGAAACCCCTCTAGTGTTTATTATTTTCACCATTTGGGGGGCACTGGGCATTTACTTTGTTCTTACCTTCTACACTGATCATTGGCTCCTTCAGACGAAAGGCCAAGTCAGGCAGACTACTCTCTGGAAGCCCGGGTTCTAACCTGAGTATGACTGCAAGACTTCAAGAAAATCACTTATCTTCCCCAAGTCTCCATTTCCCATCTGTGGAGTAGAGGGCCACACTCCACAACTACAGAATGTCATGACTAAGACAGACCCTCGAGATCGCTGAATCCATCATCCTTATTTTGTACATTAATTTATTTGAATGCCCGCTGTGGGCTGGACCTTGTGTAAGATGTTGGAGGTATAATAGCAAACACGACAAAGTACCTGCTCTCATGGAGCCTGAATTACAGTGAGTGGGGCTCACTGTAATTACTAAAATATAATAGTAAAAAATTATATATAAATAAAATACACATAGTGACACTTGCTACTATATTTGAATTGCTTATGTGCATAAAGAGATAAATAAAATTGCTATGACTACTTTAGGAGCACCGGTGGGCCCCTGACCCCAGCCTAGAGGACCGAGGAAGCCTTCCAGGAGAACATCACCCGCTAGTGAGTCCTGAAAGACCTCAGCGCTATGGAGACACAAGACAGCAAGGCGTGGTGGGGAGTGAGACCCTCTGGCGACCACACGCCCTCAGTTCTGAAGCACGCCAACTCACCTCCAGTTGGTGGGGGCCAAACGGAAATTGGAGCCCTGATGCACCACATCTCCTGATTTCTTTTTTAAGAGAAGCAGGATTATTTGGGTTTTAAGAATAAAAAAGATGGATTTTAAAAATGTGGCACTTAATGTTAATTTAAAAAGTACCATTAAAGAAAGCCCTCCCCCAGCCCTTATGTTGCCCCCTCGTACTTTCGGCTCTTTGCCCTCCATTCTGCTGGCCCCTTCAGCGTTTTCAGGGTTCTGCCCAGGTGCCCACTGCAGGACCGGGAGCCTGGCAGATGCAGACGCAGGTATCTTCAGTGAGGTCTGAGTAGGCACTCTGGCATGGGTATGTTCACTAAGCAGTCAGAGAGTGTTTGGGGTTTAGGGGACTAGAGAGGGGGCCGGCCTTCTTCCCTCCCTCCCTCCCTCCCTTCCTTCCTTCTTTCCTTCCTTCCAATTCAACTACCTTTCTTTAGTTCTCACACAGCTCCAACAGGAGACCAGGACGTACTGCATGAATTACAGCAACTTAGGTCTCTGGGGAATTTATGGGTCTCAAAAGCATTTACCGAACTCAGTTTCAGGTTTCTCTCCAACGCTTAGTGTTGAGCGGCTGAATTGGCCTTGGGGGGATTTTCATTTCGTATCAGAAGAGACAGTTTTCGGGAGGACAGAGCCCAGGGTGGGGGAAGAGGGACCCAGGTCATAGTTCCCAAGTGGAAAAATAAACCGATGTGCACTTGACAAATGCATGAAGATCGGAACCCAGGAAAAGGAAAGCTGCTGTGGTGTTTTTGTAAAACTACACTACTGAGAATGGTAATTCCGTGGTGCATATATCATCCCCTTTTCCTGTTTTTAATCCATTAGGCAAAGAACATCTGAAGAGCGATGTGGAGACAGACAGGGTAGGGTTTCTGGGAGGAGAAGGGGAGCTGTAATATAATGGTGGAGATTCTGGGCCCCCCTCCCTCCAGCACCCTGGCAACTCTGGGAGTGGCTCAGCGCCTCTCCTCCTACCCCACAGGAGGCAGGCAATAGCATTAATCAGCCACTGCCTAATTACCAGCTAACTAATTTGTGAGGAGGGGAGCTCCCAGGTCCCTGCTGTGTCTTAATAATTAATCCATAAACTGGTTAGTCTGGTAGCCCCTTCCCTTGATCTCCCAACAAAAATCCACAGTGGGCTCTATCCCTGAGTCACACAAGAGAGAAACCCAAGAGTTGTCGTCAGTCTTTCCTCCCTCAATATCCACCCCAATCACCTACCAAATGCTGTCAAATCTGCCTTCTCGATGTCTCTCCTATCTCCACCCCTTTGCATTGCCGCCGTTCCTCCTTCAGTGCAAGGTCTCCCATCTCTTGCTTCCGCTACTGAAACAGTCTTCCTGCCAAGACTCTCTGCCTATCCCCATCTCTACCCCCTCCCCTCTCCCTTCCATTCCCGAAAATATCTACATGACGCAGGCTAAGGCATGTCATTTCCCTGTTTAAAAACCAGGGTTTTAGGTGGGGGGTTTAGGTTGTATGTGGCCTCTGGAGTCTCCCATGATCTGAACCTGTGGCCTTGGAAAACAAGCAATACCACCCAACACAAAGGGCTCAGCCCTAGTTGGCGCACACCGAGAGCACCGCGTTCCACAACTCTACACACCGCAGTGAAATGGTGACCACAGGGTGAGGTGATTCCTCACCGCCTCAGAAGTAGCCTGGAAGAAAGATCTTGTTCACTTCCCCAACCTATAACCATGTTTTTGGATGCTTTGGATATAGCCAATTGCTCTCTCCTTCTTAAACCCAGCTTCCAGTTTTCTTCTTGCACCCCCTCATCTTTATCTTGCCTTTCCAATGCTCCTTCCAGGTTTCCTTTGTTAATTCCTCTCTTCTTTCCTCCCCTTGGAGGACCCAGGGCCCTTGGCCCTCTTTTTGAGTCTCTACGCTCATGCCCTTGGAGATCTCGTCTAGTGCTAGAGCTTTTTAAAAGACCTTCTAGACTCTGATGACTGAAATCTGTAGCTCTGACCTCTCCCTAAGACCCAGATCTGAATATCCATTACCTACTTGATAGCTTCACTAAGAGGCAGTTCAAGCTCAATATTCAAACAGCCTTTTCACCACTCTTTCAACCTGTTCTTTCCTCCAGTTTTATTTCATTATTCTTTTTTAGAGCTCTCGTTAGATAGCACCATTATCCATCCAACTACTCAGACCAAAGATCTGGGAAACTTCTTGGGGCATGTGAGTGGCTCACTCGGTTAGGTGTCTGACTCTTGATTTCAGCTCAGGTCATGATCTCACAGTCGTGAAATCAAGCCCCGTGTCAGGCTCTGTGCTGAGCATGGAACCTACTTAAGAGCCTCTTTCTCCCTCCCTCTTTCTCTTCCCTTCCCTTCCCTGCGCTCTCTCTCTCTCTCAGACACACACACACACACACACACACACACACACACACACACACACAACAGAAAAGAAAAAACAAACCTGGGTGACTTCTTAAGCACATCTGCTCTGACAGCCCAGCTAAAATTGTAACTGTCCTTCTCCCAGATGTCCCTCCTCTGCTTTATTTTTTCTTTTCACTATTACATATTTCGTCTTCTGAAATATACAATATAATTTACTGTCTTTTTCCTCTTGTTTTCCTGTTTCTGGCTTCCCCCTGCTAGAATGTGAGCTCTACAAAGGCAGAAATCTTTGACTATTTTGCTCACCAGTATATCCAGACACATAGAACAATGGCTGGTCCATAAAAGGTACTCAGTAAATATTTGTAAACGATCTCCTGAGTGGTATTTGGCTCATCTCTTTTCTTCATAGCCCACACGTGGTCTGGCCTCAGTTGTGAATGAGCACCACCTGTAACACACACAGGCACCTGACCTCTTGTCACCACCTCCACTGACACTCCATTCCAAATCCCCTTCGTCTTTTACTTGGATTGTTCCATAGGCTCCCACTGGATCTCTCGGCCCAACTAGAATCCATTCTTCATGGTGCATGGCATCCAGAATGGTCCTTTAAAGCATAAATTAGATCATGTACCTTCCATAACAGAATGTGGTCTGCAAGAAGTTCTTCCTGCTTTAGCCCTGCCCACATCTCACTTCCTGCCACTCTGCCCCTCATTCCATGCTTTCCAGCCTCAGTGGCCCCTTTGCTCATTGTTGGAAGATCAACCTTCCTTTGGACTCAGTTTTACATGTGCTCTGTACCTTGCCTGGTAAATTTTTCCCTAAACCTTCCTGTGGCTCCCTTTTCCCACGCCTCCGTCTTCTGTTCAAATGTCGCCTCTCTGCGGAGGTCTTCCTTGACCATCCCCTCTGCCACCTCCCACCTTTATCAAAGACTATCCCTATTACCCCTAATCAAATTTTCCCCATAGCACTTGTACTGGGAATAAAACTTATTTGATTACTTGTTCATTGACTGTTTCCTTTAAGAAATGTAAACTTCAAGAGGGTAGGGGTTTGAGTTGTTCACCGCACATGCCCAGAGCCTACAAAAGCCTAGCACATAGCAGATTCTCTGACTATTTGCTAAATGAAGGCACAGAAAACCACTGAGGTAGCACCCAATCCTCTCTGAGGTGGGCACTGTTTATGGGGGGAAGGATATAGTCTTTCATCAGAGGGAGCCACTGCTACTGATGGAGTATTTCCCAGGCCTGACCTTTCACCATGGCAGGGTTCAGACAGAAGTGCAAACAGCAGCCCAGGGCTGCCACCGTGGCCACGAGGAACCACCCTCGTGTTCCATCCTCACACCGATGAATACTTGAGTCTGTGCTGAACTGCCGTGAAGGTTTGTCAAGTGAACAAGTCTAATAGGAGACAGTATCTCTGTGGAAGCCAATTTAACCTGAAGGCTAATAAGAGAGCCAGTTCCAATGAAGTCCCTCATGGTGAAGAGGATAAAGTCAACCTGAGAGAGTGGACAAGAGAGAGAAAACTATCATCTATGAGGAGACACCTTTCATTGCTTTTCATTTATTTATCTTCCTGCCTTTTATTCACTGTGGAGCTCCTACCAAACATTCAGCCTCTAAGCACAGAGGCGTGCAAGTGGGATGCTTTAAGGGATTACCAGGGGCAGGAGGTCTAGAAATTGGCAAGGCATTAATGCCAAGGAAAGGCTCCTAATCTCCGTTTGTCTGTTTGCTGGAAAGTGAAAGAAGAATCTCCCTCACAACCTCCTCTCGACAGTGAGAGCTGAGGATGGCGAAATGGAAGTGCCCACCCAGAGTTGTTAATACCCACTTGCCAGTTCTAGGCTATGCTACGGGCGCCTGGGCAAGTCAGTTAACCTCTCTGAGATTCACTTCCCTCATCTGTAGAGTGATAGCTTTCATTTTTCTTTTTACCATCCTAATCCCTCCTCTAAAGGATTTGTTTGAGACAGAGAAGCAGAGATAATGGTGCACCCTAGCTACCCGCCATCTGCTAGGAAGATGAGGAAGAATCCCACAAGTGGTGGACCAGGAGTGCTGTTGCTCCCACCACCAGGAAAACAACCATTTGAAGTCCCCAGACCCAATATCAAAGGGGTACACTGGAAGCATATTAGATAAACACCCATTGATTGTTTATTAATTGTCCAGGTGGGAGCTGCTGGGCTAAGAGAGGTATAAAGGAGTTAGTCCTACTCTCAGGGAACTTCCCGTCATCGAGGGGAGTTAGATGTCAATAGGCAAAACCCCCCAGTGCATGTCTACTTGGCCAGCGCTCTCAAGGAAGGGCACTCGCCTCCTGGAGGATATACAGTAGAGGCGCCTGATCTTGAGAAGGGACACTTGAGTGAGTTCTACAGGGTGAGCAGGGGCCATCCCAGGGAGGGATGCAAAAAGGGAACAACCCATGCAAAGGCTTGGAGGGGAAGAAGCATCACGGGTTCCATAAAGGAGAGCAACCACAGAGGTCAGTGTGGATGGAGTTTAACACGGAGGGTGGAGGGATGTGATGAAGCCTATGGCAGCCTCCCAGAGACAGCCTCCCAGAAGAGTGTGGATCAAGACCTCATTTATAAATACAGATGTGAGCCATAGTTTGCCTATTAGATTTTCTAGAAAATAGTGCATTAAATATTTTTTATCTTGATTACTGACTTTTGGCATGCCCTTGTATTTGCGTCTAGTCTGGCTTATTAATCCTCACATCTTTGGAGAGCCATGAAGGGTGTTAGGCAAGGGAGCGACTGCTTAAAGTTTCCCCCCTTTCAAAGACACTGCAGAATTCAGTTAGAATAATATTGATGAGATAATTTTTTAAAAATAGAGTAGCCAGGAAGGCATTCCATGGAAAATGGAACCCATTATGAAAATAAACATATTGCTAGGGAGGAGACAGAAATCTATTTCTACCTGATACCCAGTAGTAGTTAGACAAGTTCCCTATACGGGACAACCTGTATTTCTAATCTTCAGGACTTACAGAGATTTCAAAAGGACTAATGTAAGGATTGAACAGCTAAACAAACAAACAAACAAACATGTGCAAACAGGAATTTCTGCACATTAACAATGTAAACCATTCTTTGATGGGCTGCACACACTGGTGGAAAGCTGGAATCACATTAACAGTTGTAAACTGTAATAGAAACTTAAAATAGGATTAAAGTATATAACTCCAAGTCTCAGATGACTATGCATCATCTCCTAGAATCTGTTCCACATACTTCTAGAAGTCTCTGGGTTTCTCCCACGTACATGGGCCGACACCTCTCATCTCAGGAAGCCCTGTATGGGTGCCCAACCCTGCCCCAGTGCAGGCAGTGGAGAGTTGGGGTCTGGAACATTACCCCAGGGACTCTCCACTGCAGCTTTTGGGCAGTTGGTCTGAGGGCCTCATCCTCTGCCACAGCCACCTCAGGTAATCCTAGGAGTGACTGTAATGCCAGCCCAAGCAACAGGTGTGTCCCACTACCTGCCACACATACGAGTTCCAAGATGTCTTCCTCCTTATTCCCTACTTGATTCACAGAATCAAAAGCATGGAAAAACAGTCCTTTCCCATACGGAAAGAAGAGTGACTGAACACTGCAATTGTCAGTGGAGTGTAATGAAACAGAGCATTTTATTTACCAAAGTGAGAGAACAACAGCTTCTTCTGGAGAGTTCTGTGCACTGCTCTCCCTAGGGAAAGAGGATCAATGAGGAGACACAAGGCTGCTAGGCTTAGGCAGCCTAGAGATGCCTACGGTGATGAGAGGGCAGGAGCAGAAGCGGGTACTCGTGGGCAACCCCCTCCCAACAAGGGAAAGGATACACAGGGTGGGTGGGTGAGGGGGACCAGAAGTTTGAATTAACAGAAAGTTGCCCAAGGCTAAGGGACAGCCCTGAATCTTGTGCATGTCTCAATCATACACTATTCATTTCTTCCTAGAAGAAACAATAACACAAACGTAAATAAGTAGGTAGGTAGGTAAGTAAATAAATAAACAAATAAGAATCCTAAGGGAGTGGTCAACACTAATAAATCCAGCCCCAAGTCAGCAAATGAGGAGTTGGCAAGTGAAACCATTAGAAAAAAAGGATGTTATATAAAAAGGGCAAGAAAAAAAACCCTGAGTGTTAGAATAAGAATCTAGATGCCATGGTTGTTATAAACATGGGTAGAAGTTGAGGGGTCATCTGCGGGATTATTAGTTCAAGGTAGAAAGCTCCTATTTTGCCCTGGTTCAATGACCAATGACCACTGCAAATCTATTAAGGGCTAGCATCTACTTACTGCTAGGCCTGCACATCATTCTTGTTAATGAAAAATCATGTATTTCACAATGATCAAGGCCCTGTCTTTGCAGTGAGCTTCTAGTGCATCCTTAAATTAGAGCTCCTTCTCCTAACTTAATGCCTGAATCATTGTATGTATGTATGTATATATATAGTCTTATTGCCCACTAGTCTCTTCCTTCACAGTATTTATCAACATAAGTAATTTTATGTTAATTCGTAGGATTATTCATTAAGATCTCTCTCTCTTCCCCTCCAGACATGGAAAATCTTATTTTGCTACTCTTGTTGGTGTTACTACCAGCCAGTAGGAGACCTGACACATACTAGAAGTTTTGTGGAAGGAACAGAGTAACAAAGGCACTGCCCACTTGGGTGTTGAGACATTCTGTTTGGAATTGTACTTTAATTGTAAATGAAGTTTTATCAGAACACAGCCACACTCTTTTGTTTAGGTATCATCCACGGCTACTTTCTAGCCACAATGCAGAGTTGAGTAGTTGCGACAGAGACCATATGGCCCACAAAGTCTAATGTGGTTACTATCTGGCCATTTACAGAAAAAGGTTGCCAACCCCTGGATTAGACCATGGCTTTCACTAAAGGTAGAATTACTCTTCTTTTGTACTCCCAGAATCTTTTTCCACTGAATAATGCCATAGACCCTCTGGCTTAAAAAACAGTTTTTCACTAGAGATGAGAAGATTGCATAGTAAATTTCTCTGCTCAATAAGAGTCTTCTCATTATTGCTGAATTATATTTTCACAATTAATCACAGAAATTTCAAGGCTTGTTGGAATCGCGAGGGATTAATCAGCCTCAAACTAGTAAAAGACTGATCTGAAGTCATCCCAGGAACAAAGTTTTCAATACTTTCCATCCACAAGACCAGGGACATGAAGGCTGTGTTATAACACAGAAAGAAGCATATGCCAGGACGATAAGTTAAAAGCATTATTTGGAATTCTATACATTGTTAAGAGAAGGGAAGCAAAAATAATACAAAAACAGGGAGGGAGACAAAACAGAAGAGACTCTTAAATATGGAGAACAAACAGAGGGCTGCTGGAGAAGTTATGGGAGGGACGATGGGCTAAATGTGTAAGGGGCATTAAGGAATCTACTCCTGATATCCTTGTTGCACTATATGCTAACTAACTTGGATGTAAATTAAAAATAAACGGGGGTGCCTGGGTGGCTGAGTCAGTTGGGCATCTGACTTCGGCTCAGGTCATGATCTCAGTACATGTGTTCGAGCCCCATGTCGGGCTCTGTGCTGACAGCTCAGAGCCTGGAGCCAGCTTCGGATTCTGTGTCTCTCCTCTCTCTCTCTGACCTGCCAGTGCTCATACTCTGTTTCTCTCTCTCTCTAAAAAATAAATAAACATAAACATAAATAAATAAATTATTAAAAATAAATAAATAAAAGAAATTGTATGCATTGTAACAAGTTGTGTAAAAATGTGAATACAGAGAAACAAAGGAACACTCAAAATAAAGCCAGGTGTTGGGGTAAAATAGTGGAATTATCAGTAATCTTTTTCTTTTCCCATGTGTTAACCTTTACCAATGATGATGACAATGGCGGCCATGCCAGGAAACTTGCAGTCAACAGGCATTACTTCATGTGGTCCTCATGGCAACCCAAGAGCCAGGCACAGTCAACTCTTGTTCCTTGTAATTATGTTCTACGAAGTTTCTGTGACTACTGAACCACTACTCCTAGGAGAAACACAGAGTAAGATTCCTACAAACCTTGGTCACATGTTTATCAACCAATCAACACAAAAAGTTTGTTTTGTGTGTTTCTGTTTACAGACACCTTAATACATTTTGTTGATTTGCTAACATAGAACTCATACATACAGTCAGCAGCACTGTAACTCGTGCCTTGACAAAGTTTATCTAACACGCATATTTTCTCCGTGAGTCAGGTCACACAGCCTTCTTGCACTTAGGAACACGACAGAGCACTTCAGCACTGTGATTGGGGGCCATTTTGAACAGTGAAATCACCAATAAAAAGCACAAAAGAGGCAAAAAATGTCACACCAAATAGAGGGAGAAGAGGACACTTGTTTACAACATGAGAGGTGAAACAAGGAACCTGAGGTTTTGGTTCAAATGTATTATTCTTGTCCCCATTTTGTAGATGGGAAATCTCTGAAGAAAGGAAAAAGGAAACGGTAATGGGAGTAGATGGTAGGCGAGGGAAGGAAACAAGAAGGCTTATAAGATCCCCAATTTTTAAAGGAACGTTAGTGGATGTTTAAAATCAGGAAGGCCTTCCGAATATTGAACTTATCTTTGACTAAAATTTCAAGCCTTTTCTTCGTTTCGTCTACTGCCGAGACAGAAAAAGGTTGCCTGTCTCCGTGCGTGTGCGGGCACTCAAGTCCACTGCCAATTTTGAAGGAATCTGACCTAAGGAACCAAGTTGTATTTTTATGGCAGAATTAATGATCAACTAGTACTAAGAGACCACCCACGTGCCCTAAGTTTTTTAGGGTGGTAGATTCAGCACAGCACACCTGTGGCCACACAATAGAGACATCTCTGAAAAATGTCATTGTGTCAACCAAGTTTTGTGTTTGTAATTGTGTGTAGCAGTGTGGTTTCCCAGGGTATTTAAGACACGTTCAGCAGGATTCTGCCAGGCAAAGTTAATTTATTTAGGACCAAGTTTCTTAATGTCAATTGCGTACTTTAAAAAAATCAATACATATATTTGAATAAGCCAGGACACTTGCTTAGAAAAGTCAAGACCATAAACCAATAATGATGGCTTTACATTTTCCAGGCCCTTTAGAGCTTTTTGAGGGCTTTTCTATTCATTCTCTTTTTTTTCTTGAGGCATTTGCTGTGGTTACCATGCAGAAAATCCTAATGGTCATTATTTGACATTTTCCACTCAGGAAGAAACTGACCCTTCCACCTGAACGTGTATGATCATCACATCAGCCTTTCTGCATCTGAACACAGTCCTCTCCAGGGCTCAAAAGGAGTTCTGTTGCCTTAGAGACCAACATTATTTCCATGCATTTATGCAATCAGATCCCACAACTGCTTTCCCTGACTCACTGAAGCTGGGACACGTGTATTCAGCATCTATTTAAATAGCACTTATTGCCATAGTAGCTAGGCACTTGGACAAGTCTGCTATTTTTGCAAGAAAATCGAAAAACAATGTAGAGAAGTAAAAAGCGGTCGGCACTAAGGCCTATCAGCGATCGTCTTCCTCGGCAAGTAGAGCAGGAGGGTTAGAATCAGGTCAAAGTGTCCCCAATAAAAGGCGTCAGTCATCTGGAATGTTTCTGTTATCCTGGACAGAAATAGGTCACCTCAGCACACTTGGAGTTGGCCAATTAAAGTTCTTGTGAAAATAGAAAGAAAGGGAGTAGGTGCTTAGCAGAAGACCTCTCTCTCCCCTCCCAAAGGAGGCAAAAGTCCTGGAGAAGATAAACAAATCAAAGCCTTTTACGGGAAATCTCTACCTCCTTCAACCCAGAGCAACTTGCAGGCTCGTTATTAGGATGCTGGCAACGTACTATACGGTTCTTCTACAAACTCTGGCTGTATTTCATCTGCACTAATGCCCAGCAAAATGCACTCCGAAAGAACACAGGGCAGGAAGGTGGACAGATTTTGTCTACACTGGGGATTCTTGGACTTCATATTGGCTCAGTGAGAGAGAAATGGGATCAGATGGTAACATCTGCTTTGGTCCATGAAAGAGCAAGTGCAGTGGGCTTGGCCAGCATCTCCAGTCACAAGATCTGGAGGCAAAAGCAGCAGACTCAGCTCACCAGTACCACCTCACCAGCTGCCTAAAGGCCAACTCTCTCTTAGAGACTCATTTTTACCATTGCATAAGAGATAATAATGACACTAATGGGATTGTTTGGAAGATCAACCATACAATGTTTGGAAAGTGGTCAATGCATGAAAAAATTGGGTACAGATGCTAATTTTCATGACTTATACTGCCATCTCTTTCATGTAGAGCACTTATATCTACCGGATAACCCCGTCCAAATAATTCACACTATACACCAGTTAGCCGCATCTTATTCTTCTTGTGTAGTATTGTCCTTTGTGGTATTAAACACTGACTGAAATAAATGTGTTATTGAGAGGACTTGGGTGTAATCATGATGGTTATCAAGAGTTTCCTATGAGGTGATTTTAATAAGATTGGACCCGGCAAACATGAAGCGTATCACTTACAGAAACACTCAGATGGGAAAACAAATATAGATACGTTTAACAAAATTTTTTGCCTGTGCAAATACTTTGTGCCAGTAGGAGGAAAGGAGGTGTCTTCTTGGGCTTAGGTAAAGGTTAAGCTTGGCCAAGTGACAGAAAAGCAAATTTGACATTTTTTGTATCTACTCCATAAGAAACCCAAGACTAACGATGTAAAGGAACATGCACAAGTTCTTCTCTCCCGCCTGTTGTTTTAAACAAATATCAGTGATTCCCATGGAAATGGTCATCGTTTATTTGTAGCTGTTACATAATGTGTACAAAATATATTCAGGGAAAACATAAATGAACTATAAACTCAGTAACTAGCAACAAAGATAGCATTCTAATGGTTTCCCTCAAGTGATTTGTTGGATTGGGTTGTTTTGTTTGTACGTATGTATTTAAAATACTTTTGTTATATGAACAAGTGACTGCTAAATATAGTGTTTTTATTGCTTTATTAAATATCTTGAAGAAGGTGTTTCTAAGCCTCAAAGACTCTTTCTTTAAATTATGTCATTTATTTAGTCAGTACATATCTGTGGAAAGCACTGTAAAAAAATTAAAAGATGAATGAGGTCCAATTCCTGCCCATAAGAAGCTTCCTGCCCACATCTGACCAGTTCCTCAAAGAATGTGTAAGATGGGGATACACAGAGACAAGATCTAGGGACAGTAAAAAATTCCTATCAGAAGCAAACCTCTGACTCGAATGTTAGAGAAATTACAGAGGGTGCAAACTGGCAGGAAATCCTTTAAATGTGTAGACTGTTAAGGAACAACCCCCTAAATAGCGTATCGTTAGGTTTTCCTATGTCGGTCATCTAGAATATTCACCCAGAGTTGAGCCAACAGAAGTAAGTATACCTTCCAAGATGAAGAACCTTCACTCCGAGCACTTATCATATCTCTCGATCCCCCAAGGCGGACAGTCATGTGGAGGCAGCTCAGATTCACGAGCAAGGAAGAAGCAAGCTTCACATCTAATTGGAGGTGTGAGCACATTTGCTTCGGTATTTCCTTTCTTCTTTGGTTTTAAACTTCTCTGCAGTCTCTCCCCCCAGTTGCTACCTGTCCCCTGTCCTGTTCTCAGGTTTAGTGTATTATTTATGCCCTTTAAACTACACTGTCTCCTCTCTCCTTGCCCTATTGTAAATTGATGTACTATTTATGTACCAAATTGGAACTGTGTGTTTTGCCTTGGGGCTGAAGATTAATAATTTTTCTTAGTGAATAAATGATAAAATCACTACAGAACCAGGCAGATATAAAACTATACCTGCAATTATGCCTATATTATTATGATAATTTATAGACCTATAATAAAAGGAATTGGCCAGACCCAAAGTCCATTAATCATACAAATTATACAAGAGGCTACACCACGTGTTGGGTGTACATGTATGGATGTGAGTGTAAAAGACAGAAGAGAGGTTTGTGAAGAAGAGAGAAGAGAGGCAATTCAGCCCGGTTTGACAGTACAGTGCAATTACCTAAGCCAGGCTTTCTTTGTCCCAGCAGAAACGGAGTACTGTCAATGAATACTTCGTATCTTATAGTACTTAGCTTGACCTCATCCTAAAGTGACATAAAGTAAGGCTATCCTATCAGGTTGAATAGAAGGGGATTCTTAAACTTGTAACTAACAGCATATCTGAAGGCTGGGAAGAATGTATTTCCAAAGCCACCGCCACAGAAGCCACCACCTCCGCCCTGCATGGTCTCCATCAACTCCTATAGGGACTTTACTCTGTGGTCAGAGAAGGTACTAGCTTAGAGTGGGCTAAGGGAAGTGGACTAACCTTCCATTATTCTTTCTTTCTCTCACATATATCATGTACAAGAGGCGGGATGGAAGAGAACTCATCGATGACAACAACACTGGATGTCTTTCTAAGTGCTTCAGAATACATTTTGTAAAGTACTGCTAAATCTTGTCCATTCCAACGTTTAACTAAAAACAGTCATTGGCAGGTTTCCCCGGGATGGATTTTCCTCTTTACACACTAGTAAATTGCTGCTGACCTTATCTAAAATAGTGGGTGCACTTCTGTGATTTATTCCTTGCTTCTTTGAAAACATCATCCGTATTTTAATTTGCTCTCATCTGGACCAGGTTTCCACTCGACTTTCAATGTGGATGGATGTTTCTGTCAGCATTTTCCCAGAATAGCCCACCCACCATCTCTCTCTCACTGAATTACAAAGCTCACAGTGCCGCTGGGCTGCACCCCCAGCACCGACCTGGCATTTTAAAATTTGGAAGGTTTTTTTCTTCCCTTGGAGTTAATAAGCTGTACATTTTCTAAAGAAAAAAAAAATTAGGGAAAAACTCAACCCTGATATCATTATGGAAAGAATGATTTTCATTTCTGAATTGTTGCAAAAATCCAAACTGAACCATAATGCAAAACAAGGAGCAGAAAGCAACAGATCTCAGTTATTTTCCTTCCCCCTTTTTTTGGTAGTAAATTGGTCACTTAGTAATCTGGGAGTATACACACATTCACCACTAACAATCATTCCTGTTGCCACCACTGTATATTCATATAATAAAAACAAATTGTTGGTAACTCAGATTAATTGTAACGTGAGCTACTCTTACCCCCTGTATTAGGCACATAAAAGGCACTCAATTGCTGGTTAGAAAAAAAGAACTTCATACTGTCGGTAAGATTACCCAAGAACCAGCTTGCTTGTATTCAAGGTTAGCAAGGACCTGATGATTTTTATCACGTTGTTGAGATATCTTCCAAACCTGGTTGAGGTGGTCTCCATTCCACGCAAGGCAGATTGTACATAGTATACTACGCTGAAGGAATCCACTTAGTCCTCCAACACCACATTCTATGGCATACATAGGTTTCCTGAATCCCTACACCTGGAGACTCAAATCCCAATGGTGTCAATTTGGCTTATTATCCTTCAAGGGTAGACATATTTAAGTAGCAAGAAATGTGTTCTTTTGAAGAGCTCTGACTGATGGCAAAAATGAGTGTCTTCTCAGCGGCTTATGGACACAAAAGATCTGGCTTTGAACACTGTCCACAGAGCAATTATAAGGGCCTGGACCAAAACGTCAGGGAATAGAGCCTTACCTATCCCGGTGACACAATAATCACTCAGCAAAACCAGTTATTTCATCTGTTGCTCACCTAGTCACGAAGGTCAAGGATGGGAAATCTGATTCCCCATTCCGAACTAACCAAAATTTCCGACAGTGGCTCTCTCATATGTAAATTATTGTTAAATGGAGACAAAAAAAGCAGAGTATTTTTAATTAAACCTCACAGTAGAGACACCAAAGACATGCACTACAATGTCAAGTTTCCATCCCCTGACCAAATTTTCCAGGATTAAGACAGTACCTGAATACAAATATAGGTAGAGAATTATAAGACAGGAGATTCTTACACTCTGGCTATCAAGATACATGGAGTGAATGTTCAATTCCTAATGTCGATGATGAACCTAAAAATGCCTCAGAAAAATAGACTTTGGGGCACTTCTGAGACAGTCTCCCATGATAGCCAACTGAGTCCAGAAAGACCTGAGGCTGAGGTTGTATTAAGAGAAGAAAGGTTATGGATCATAAAGGCTAGGATCGAGTTGCTGCTATTTGTCTTTTATAAAGGTGAGAGTGAGCCACTCAATGACTGCATCCACTCTATCCAATTAAACATTGGACATCTTTTACATCCAATCATAACAACAGCACTATACTGGAAGTCCCTTCATCTAGTCCAACTCAAGAGTTTTAGTGCTAAGATTTCACTTACCGGGGAACACATGTGTTACTTAAGTGCTGCAACAAACATGGCGGCTCAAATGGACAAGAGATGAGCTTATGTTATAATTCTCCCACCAGGAAAAGCCCAAACTTCCTTCTTAACCTCCTATTCATTTGCTGCCTATGAAAATGCAAATAATTATGGAGAGATGATCTGCAGGAGAACCAACATAGACAGCACCTGGCCCATCAGAATAAACAGGTAAAAAAACTCTGCTCTTCCAACCGTGATGCTGGATTGGTATCGATCCTTAGGTAGCAGTGGTTCATGAACTTTAATGTGCATTAGAATCATCTGATGGGTCTGTTAAAACACTGATTACTGCCCCCTTTATGTTTGATTCAGTAGGTCCAGGGTAGAGCCCAAGAATTTGCATTTCTAACAAATTCTTGGGTGAAGTCATCCTGTTGGTTCAAGGACCAAACTTTGAGAATCACTGTTACACTTGAGGATTCAATTCACAAATAACCTAAAAGAAGAGCCTCTTCAAATACGGAATTAACAGAACAGAGGAAGAAGGGGGACGTCGAGGTCATGTAGAATTGGTACTGGCAGGGGCCAGTGCAAATACTTGGCTGAATTCACCCTGCTTCTTTTATGAGCAGAGACAAGCTTTGTGAGCAAAGGCTCAGAAAAGGCTTGCCTTTCCTGTCCCTGCCAGGGGGCTATGTTACGGCTAATCACCGGTGCTGCTGTCTATACCTGTTGGGAATACCTACTGGTTCAATCAACAGTGGGCCCACCATGTGCCAGGCTCTATTATAAACTAAGCAGTACTTGCCAGCCCAGGGTGGCTGGGCAGAAATTGTTGAAATCTGCAATCTAGCCTTACAGCCCTCCTTCACCAGGCCAGATGGATTTGAGGGATCCCAGTAGGCGCCCCCACACCTGGGGCCAACATTCAGATGCACGTTAAGCATACGTTTTAGCCCCTGGAGTACAGCAAAGCAGATAACTCGCATAACGGGAAAAAAAAGATCTTTGCGTGCAATTCTTTTCAAAAAATCTGCTTCAAAGCTAGGGCTCATTTGTCTTTTTTTCATTTCTCAAAGCAGCCTCTTATTTTTCCAAGAAATAGTCTTGGGCCAGTTTTATATTTTATAATTGTCTGATTATTTTTATGACTGAGCTCTTATTAAAGACTATATTTACTGATATTTATACTTAAAGGAGGGGCTTTCCCCCAGATCATATAGTATCAATTTTTTCTTCATCTATCACAGCACTGCCACAAGTGGAGGACTATTCTAGGTCTTAAATGTTGACTATTTATAGTAATTATGAAGACCTTTCCCCTTTAAAAATATTCCATGGTGTTGCCTAAGATGTTCACTCTCAACATCCTGTCTTGTTACATATTCCTGCAATTTAGATAATATGTCACCAGGTGGCAGCCTTGAGCAGGGCTCTTGGCAAAAACTATTTTCCACTTTCACTTTATTCAGTATGAAGGATTTGTATATAATGGATATCAGACTAGGAACCAGTACTAGAAAGATGGACTGATATGGCCCTTATTTAACACAAATATACAAATTTTTTCAAATAGTTAAACCTCAGGGGCGCCTGGGTGGCTCGGTTGGTTAGGCTTCCAACTCTTGATTTTGGCTCAAGTCATGATCTCACAGTTTGAGGAGTTTGAGCCCCATGTCAGGCTTTGCGCTGACAGTGAGGATCCTGCTTGGGATTCTCCCTCTCTCTCTGCCTCTCCCCTGCTTGCACTGTCTCTGTCTCTCTCAAGATAAATAAACTTAAAAAAATAAAATAAATGGCTAAATTTCAACAAACAAGAAATACAAGTTGTAAAGATATTTTAATGCAGCTCTTTAAGGAAAGAAGAAACTAGAACTTGGTGAGATCTAGAACTTCTCAGGTAGGATGGGGTCAGGAATGAATTATCTCTGGTGATATGTCTATTCCAGGGACCAGGGTAGTTTTAGGAGCAAAGGGGTTTTCCTCCTGCGGGAGGTTGGGCTCTTTAGGTGGAGGAAGCATCCTGAGATATCACAAATGTGGGCTCCATCCAGCAGGCTTTAAATTAGTAGCCCCCAAGGGCCCCGTCTTATTCCTCCAGGGCCCCCTCCCATTCGGTGGGAGTGTGGTTTCACAGCTGCTGCTGAGCAGGGGCTGAGGGCTGAGGCTGGGGCTGAACTGTTTTTTCCCCAACTGCAACTGAAAGGCTGGGGGAGAAGCGATAGGAGTCAGGAGTGGCCTCTGGGGACTGCTGATTTTGTGGGGTGATCTGGCCCAAGTCAAGAAAGGAGAGTGAGGTCCATGACATGTCTGGGAGTAAGCCAGGGCAAGGCAGCTATGGCCATAGACAAATGTCAAGAAGGGTGTCACAGCTCGGTGTGGCTCAGAGATGGCTGCAGTGGCCATACCTGGAGTTACTTTGTGAATGGGTAAATTAGTGGAAGAAAATGGCCCACCTACCTACGTCCACCCTCAGATGTGGTTTTCAGTGAGGGCATCAGAACAGCCAGAAGCAGCGGCTCAATCAGAGGGAGATGGGGCAGAAATGGACTGGCACCTGCGGGGTACAGTGCTCCCTGGGGGAGACAAGAGGAGGCTCGGGCGTTGTCCATGAAGGACCAATGGCAACCATAGCAGGGCTGGTCTCACCCAAGGAATGACATATACTCATATTCCTTTAACATCCAGTGGTAGATGTTAAAACACCAGAAGGAGACAACTGCAGGCTTTCCTTGTAATTTCCATGTGCTTTTCTCTCACACCTGAATTGATCATTCACAACAAAGCTACTATTTACATGATGATGAGAGCTCAAAGATCATTAGGAATCACCCTGAACAGCCTTTTTATTTTATAGATGAGTAGAACTAAAAGATTCTGTGATATGCCCAAGGTCGATTACTTTGTGTTGTGCCAAGTAGACAAAGCTAGAAAGACTAAAATCTTCCAGTTTCTTAGGTCTACCCCTCTGGCCCTTTCCCTCAGCTTTCCCTAAACCCAGATATAGTAAAAAGTGGTTCCTAAGGAGTCTTCCTGAGTCCCTGGCTGGGCTAGCATCAGGCATCCTCTGGGGTCTTCCCAGTACTTGCTTCCCTGCCCCTTACAAGACATCTACTCACCCTACTCACACGAGCCTTTTGAACCCCTCTGCTTTCAGACACCTTGTTTGCTACCTTTGTCCTGGGCAGAAGAAGCAAACAGACCAGGTGTGAAGCTACACCTAGACCTACCTCACAACACATAAGTCCAGTCTCAGACATATATCTGGGAGAAATGAGTGCCTTTGTCTACCAAAAGGCATGCACACAGGGATGTAGATACATAGCAGTTTCATCCAAAAGCACTCCACACTAAAACAACCCAAATTCCCATCAACAAATGAGTGAATGAACAAATTGTGGTTTATTTATACTATGGAGTGATACATAGCATTTAAAAATGAAAAAAAAATTACCCATAAGTAAGTACAACATGGCAAAAGCTCATTAACATGATGTTGAGGGGAAGAAACCACACACAAAAGAGGGCATATTATATGACTTCATTTATGTGAAGTTAAAAAAGTAAGAATAGGTAAAATTCATCAGTGGTGATAGATGTCAGAATAATGGTTATCTTGGGAAGGCAGTGACCAAAAAGGAGCACAAGGAGTCCATCTAGGGGGTGGAATGCTCTATACTTGACCCAAGTGCAGGTTGCGTGTGTGTGTGTGTGTGTGTGTGTGTAAAAGTTCACATAGATAAGATTAGTGCTCCTTATATTTTCAGACTCTTCTACTTTAAAATACTCTTCCTTAGTAAATTTTCAGGCAGATGCAAATAGTTTAACTCATCACACTAAGTTGGCTCTTTGCCAGCCTCCCCCCCCCCCCCCGTACTTTCTAGCATCTGCATTCCCAGAAGGCTTCAGACTTGCCCTTTGCTCTTTCTTGGCATCGAAGACAGAGAAGAGGCTGGGGAAAGGTTATGTCAGTGGAAACAGGACACAGTGCAGCTGGTTCGCAGCTACCTCCTCAACCAGCTGTGTGTGCTGACTGGAATTCTCACCCTGCTGGTGGCATCTGTTCCTGTGGTCTCTCCCCCTTGCTGAGGGCACAAGAGCAGGTCCTGTGCTTGCAGACTCTACCCTCGGCAAACCTTAGTGGAGGAGCGGAATGCCACTCTCCCCTTCTTGCAGAGACTTCCACGGTGCATGGAGAAGCATGCCCTAAGTCACCTCTCCATGGGGGTGGGTGGCGGCAGGGAGAAGGGACAACACATCGCATTCTTGAGTTACGCAATTATGGTTCTCCAAAATGCACACTCCATCACTACCCAACCGAACTGCTTGAAGACAACTGACTTATCCTGTTGGTATGTGACGCCAAACAAATTCTGCTTCCATTCTAACTACGGTGTGGATTGGAAGATCTGCACAGTGACTTGGGGTTCCACATAAGATTTGTCCCTTGGAATTTATTGGCCTTGTTTGCAATGGAAAGTTCTCTCCACAGGATTCCATGTCCTTTCAATTACTCCTGAGATGGGGAAGAGGAGCCCCTTTAGTGGTAACCTGGGGGAGCAAGGAGGGGCATCTCTTAGTGATGCTTCATGGCATCGAGACAGACACATTCATCCAAACCCCATGGGCTGAGAGCTCATTCAGTATAAGATTAAGGAACAGCGGGGACTAGTACTGCCCATCTTCCTAGGCCAGTCTATTCCACTCCTTATCCTCCATGGATCATTCCAGAAGGCATCTCTTCTGCTTCCCCCTTGGCACTACCATAGAAGTTCAGCTGACACATAAGAAACATGCGCCAGCCACTAGGAATTACAGCGGCAACCCAGTGATGCCTCAGCACATTCTCTACCCTCGAGGGACCTCTGACCCAGCCTCGCTGGCCAGGGAACTCCTCCGACAATGCCCTGTTTCATTCCAACCACTGTCATCCAGGATAGCTTACAGTCTGCTAAGCCAGTATCCAGTCTTCTCCATACCACTCAAACTTGCTTGAGAGAGGGAATGTGTTCTACTTCATCTTTGCATTTCCCACAGAGCCTGCCCAGCCCTATTCCTAGATCATAATATATACTCGATAAAGTTTCATTGAATGAATTAATACATGTATGCATGAATGAAGCAAGTCATTATAGATACGAGAGGTTACAACCATGCTACTTCTTCTCTAGTGGGAAAAGAAAGTTGATCACTGGCATAGAGGTCAGGAGGCATGACTAACTGAAAATTCTAGAGTTAATGGTGTTTAGACATACCCTCTTTGTATCCCTTCTTCCTTCCTCTTTCTTGTGCTAGAGTGTTTAACCAGAATATGAGTTCCAGGTGCATGGTATGAAAATGACAAAGAGAATGAAAGAATTAGCCAGGGTTCTAAGAGGGTAGAGAGGGTGATTTGGTCTGTGTGTGGGGTGGGGGGGCAGTAGGGAGAGAGACTCCTGGTCAAAACAGAGAAGTTGCCAGAAAAAAACATTTAATAATTGTACACACCAGCCACCAGCAACAAAGAAGTTTCTGTTTCCTGAATGGCCATTCCATTACATGCAGTATGGTGCCTCCCGCACATCTGGAAGAGCTCCCAAGCAGGGTAAATCAATTCCTTAACGTATTCCCCAGAGAACACACAGGCCTGGGATCTGAAGGCCCAGGAAACCACCCTGACGCCTTTCCTTTCCATGCAACGACTGAATGTCCTGAATCCCTTTCCATTTCATAGCCAGGGAGAAAAACGCTCCATGGATTCCTTCTGCACGAGGGCCTCTGTGTGAGCTACCAGCCGCCCAAACTGCTGCCTCCTGGCATCACTCTGATCCTTAGACTCACAGGCATGCCAACACATGCCCGACTAATTCTGATGGGTCAGTGGGTTATCTAAAGCTTCAATGGGCACCAAGTCCCTCCCAATCTGTGGGTAGCCAGGGAGGCTCTTGGCCTGCAGAAGGGGTGAGGACCAAGACATAAGCTTAACTAGCAAACAGTCCATACACCCTGACCAGGTCCACTTAAGGCTGGGCTACATACTAAGACCGAGAGTGGGGTTTCCAGGGACCTCCAAGCGTTGGATGATAGGGGATGTTCTGGGGAGTTTTTTTCCCCTGAGATCCCTCTTCTCAAGCTTACTCCTGAAAACATCCTGGAATTTTCCTGCTATTTGGCTTTGAGCCTCAGAAGACGGTTCTCAAGAATCGCAGGAGACCAGGACATTTGGTTGTGTATTCAGCAGTCCTGCATGGTGCTGCCACAGTCAGGATCCCTTAGGGCTGAAGCACGTCTCCAGGGAGATGCCCCTGGGATGGCCCTCTCTCCCACACAGCTGGGGAAGGAAAGGGGCCCGCTGGTGTGCCCCACGCAGAGTAAGAGCCTGTGGCCCTAGAAACCTGGAAGAGTGTTTCCTCGCACAGGCGACCTGAGCATCCTCTCAAACTACTTTGTGGAGGGGAGAACTCCAGCAGCGGGGGGTCAGCTCTCAAGAGGATATGAAAGGGAGAAACATGACACGTTTTGAAAAGGAAGTGAATCTTTCATCTTCTCTTGGAGCCACAGCCAAAGTGGATGTTTCTATTTATTCTATTGAGGGGAAGGGGCAGGCGGGTGCTAATCAGTTATTTTGATCCCAAGAATCTTGGGTCATGCGGTATTTTTAAATAAAATCCATGAGGCAGGCCCAAAGCCCTGTGACCGGCTCCTACTGGAATCCCCACAACCCATTCAAGGTAGGAGGTTAACGGAGAAGAACAGAGATGTATCACATCACGAAGTCTCCCTTCCCGAATGTGCATCTTATTGGTGGGTATTTTTGGCAAGTATAAGCATGAAGATAGCAGTCAGGGGCCAATAGCTCTGGGGCTCAACAAAAAGCAACTCTGTCACCAAGAGAGGCTATGGCATAGGCTCTCCTGGGCCAGGAAAAGGGATCTCAGATGAGAGTTTACTTTCCCATGCCTAGTTCGGGAAGACCACTGGACCCCTGAGCATGGCTCATGAGCAAGATTTCTCTGCTTGGCACTACCGACATTCTGAGGTCAATAATTCTTTGTTGGGGGGAGGCTGTCCCATACAATGTAGGGTGTTAGCCGCATGTTCGTCCCTACCCACAAGATACCAGCATCCCTGCCTCCCCCAGGTGTGACAACAGAAACTGCCAAAGGACCCTAGGGGGTCCACACTGCCCCTGGTTAGCAGTCACTGCTTGAGAGCAAGAAAAGCCTCAGATAAGGTGAGATCTGGGAAAAGCTCTCTACTGAAATGTCACCGTAGCTTAGCTGACTTTATTTTTCTTCAGAAGCACTTTCTGCCACCTGACAGATGACACGTTTGTTTTCTTTCTGGCTCCCTCTACTAGATGGCAGGTCCTTGAGTGGAGTGACTCTGTTCGAGTCACTGCTGTCATGCCAGTGCCTGACACACAGCTGGCACTCAATAAATAGCCACCGAGCATGTGGAAGGGATTCTAGGACATTCTACGTTGAATGCCAAACTGCTATCTTTTCATGTACATAAAAAAAAAACTAATGTTTTGGGAGGTTTTTTGTTTTTATTTTTTATTTTTGAGAGACAGTGTAAGCTGGGAAGAGGGGTAGAGGAGGAGAGAGAGAGAGAGAGAGAGAGAGAGAGAGAGAGAATCCTAAGTAGGGTCCAGGCTCAATGGGAGCCCAACGTGTGGATCCCATAACCCTGGGATTATGACCTGAGCCAAAATTAAGAGCTGGACATTCAACCAACTGAGCCACCCAGGCATCCCGAAAAACAAATGTTTTAAAGTCACAGTCAGTGGTCGCTGCAAACGGGGCTCAGCAGGACACTGCCTGAGTCATATCCATGAATGAGTGGAGTCCATGTTTGCAAACTGTAGGCTATACCCCATTTGTAGGTAATACAGTCAGCTTTGTGGGTCACAAGCAGCATCATGGAGAAAAACGGAAGAGAATGCAACATATCAAAGCACATCACATATACAAAGAGTGTTTCATGAAACTTTCATATATGCGTGTGTATATATAATACATGATATACAATATTATATACACAGCACATATGTATAAACGCAGGAGTTCTCAATGGTATAAAAATAAACTTTAGAAACCACAACCTAATTTTTATGGTCCCCTAAACAGTAACTAAATACCACTCACTGAGCCTCGGGGGTGCTGTAAGGATACGATAACATTTGTAAAATACATTGCTTCCTCCCCGGGGTGGGGGGGAGGGGGGGACATTGCTCACTTACACAGAAGAACTATGACATCATCTCAAAAGGACTGCTGAGTGAGGTTCTATGGAAATCTGAAAGAGTTCAAACACATCTTAAATCATCACGGTTCTTGATTTTTGCAAACTAGCAGAGCCCATCAAGAAGGGAACGAAATGGATTTCCTTGGAAGCCCCACCCTGGCCACGAGTCATTTTCATATCCCCGAGCAGTGCGAATCTTTGTGAAACTTCCAAATTTCCGTGAGTTCTCTAGAATCACGGGATACAAAGCCTCAGGGAATAACCACGAGGCTTGGGCAAGGGCATCAACTCCAGAGCAGAGGAACCCGATGGAGAGCCCCACTCCTGAAGCCAGATGACGTGAGTTGGAATCCTAGGAGACGTCGGCAGGTTACTTAACTTCCCTGTGCCTGTTTTCCTTCACTGCAAAACGGGACAATCTCATGGAGTTGTTGTAAGGATTAAATGGAAAAAAGGCACATAAAGCACTTGTTAATAATTCAGATTTCGATATGAAAGGTCAGGCTAATTGAACTCGCATTTTATGATTGTTAGTGTTTCCTCTCTTCTGCCATTCAGGATAATAACAAGAAAGTCAAGATGTGCTGCTAACAGGCTGTGAAGTCTTACAATATAAACCAGAGGACGTGTGTGTCCTTCTCCTGCTTCGGGAAAAGACAGCTTTCTCTTGGGGTGCCTGGGTGACTCAGTCGGGTAACCAACCGACTTCGGCACTGTGACAGTGCAGAACCCACTTGAGATTCTCTCTCTCTTCCTCTCTCTGCCCCTTCTTGACTTGCACTTTCTCTCTCTCACAAACCAAAAAAACTTAAAAAAAAAAGACAGCTTTCTCTTAAAAAAAAAAAAAAAAAAAAAAAACTCAGCACATATAACCCCCAAGATACTTTAGGGGAGAAGTGATGGAAAGCTAAAATTTGGTAAAACCTCCATCACAGTGGTACCTGGTCTTTTCAACACCTCGATGGATCCCTGTGTGTGAAACATTGGTCTATTGGGAGGATAGCCCAACTGCAAAGAGCTTCAAAGAATCTTCTTTTCTCTATCACTAAGCTTGCGGTCCTTGCATATTACACTTTACCGCTGGAGTTTTTGCAGTAAATGGAAGTTGTCATTCAGTGGCAGGCTGGAAAAAGAAAAAAAAAGGAGAAGCCAAAGCGATTTGTGTATGCATGTGTGCACGTGCATGTTTGTGCGTGTGTGCGTGCAAACGTGCACACATCCTTTTAGCTTCGTTTTGCTTTTCTTTGTAGCACGTGTGTGTGTGTGTGCATGGCAGTGTGTATACATGCATACATGTATATATGTGCAAGCCTGCATACATGTGTCTAATTAATGAAAATGATGAGATTTGGACATGCTGGTGTTTTAGTAATTTAGTATGTAATAATGTAAGGAAATATTGCCTGGATTTCTTAATTTAAAAAGTATAAATATAGGGAATTCTGATGAAGGTTTTAAAATCTTGTCTCTGCCTCTTTCAACACAGACAACTACTCAGATACACTCAGATACACACATACACATCCAATAAACTCATCTATCTTGTGAATACCTTGCATCTCCAGATCCATGCGGGGAGCGGGGGGGAATCAGTAAATCTCTTATTAACACTTTATAGGCTGGTTTTTGAGGGCTGTTCTATACCTGTCATAGATATAACAGATTAATTCTGATTGAATTATTCTCTATACCAAGAAAGAATGAACATATGAATATACAAATTATTGTACCCCTTGTGATAATAAAGATATACCTATTTTAACTTGTATAGTTAAGCTGTAGAAATCAATGTTGGCCTAAGGATATTAAAGAGAGTCCAATGAAAAAAGATAACGGAGTTAAGAGAAATAAAAATCTATGTGCTTGCTTCTGCATCTTCCTATAATTTGGCTTCCATGGGGATTTTGTAAATGAGGGACCTCCTCACCCATCATGGGAGCAAAAACAATTTTCACCCCTTTGGTGCTACTGGGAAGTGAAGGAGGCAGTTGAAAAAAAATAAAAGGATGGAAATATGGGGGAAAGAGGGAAATTTATAAGATATATATTGGGCACATGCGAATTTGCCAGTGTCTTCTAATTTTGGTGATTTCTAAAAAACTATCCGCAAGGTTTCACTAATGTCACTTATAAGTTCTCCTTTAATCTTTATTAAATAGTGTGGATAATGGAGGTACATAATGAGATCATTCTGGCGGGCAGAGCGTGTTATAAAATAAGAAGGGAATACATTACAGGTACGTAGTTCTGCAAATACTTTGTGAATATATTAGCCAGGGAAGGCCAGTCCCAAATCTCAGTGACGTACTGCTAAGAAACCTTTATTTTTAGCATGTGGACCATCTACGGGGGCTACTCCCAGGGGTGGCTCTCCTGGGTGGCTCTCCTCTCAGCCATGAGGAAGGAACTCAGGCTCCCTAAGGCAGTGTTTCTCAAATGTGCATATGCATTGGTATCACCTGCAGATCTTGTTAAAATGCACATTCTGAATCTCTCCCCTGGATACTCTGGGTCCGCAGGTAGAGGAAGAAAAGAATAAAGAGTAAATGACGATGTGCTCAGGAATACATCACTCCAGCCAACATCTCTGAGCCAGTCTGAGTCATACGGCCACACCTAATTGCAAGGGAGGCTGGGTAATATAATCCAGCTATGGTTTCGGGAGGAAAAAACAGTTTTATTAAGAGTTAGCCACCCTCTACCACAATAAGAAAAGAAGCAATGAGCTGAAGAGATTTCAAACATCTAAATTATTAATCCTTCCTACTTGTAAACGCAAGTCAGATTTATTCAGGAACAAAAGGCACAAGCTCCCTAAATAAGCCATTGTTTCTGTTGAAACCCTAAAGCCATAGTCTCAAGCATTCACTGTAAATTCTTAAAGCTGTCACAAAGCAATACACCATAAACTTGAATTTCTTACACAAGTCATAAGGGACCATCTACAGTTTTCTTTCTCTAGAGATTGGAGAAGTAAATTTTCTTCTTAGACAGTATCTGTATCGTATTCCCACAGTTTATGTTAACCCCTAACACACACAGCAAAATGTTTGCCTCTTGAATCCAAAAAGATATTCCTGATCCTCATGTCATCATTCTACTAGAAGATTCCATTCAGAAAGATAAATGTATTCCCCAAACTAAAAGGAGAGGGAGAGAGGAGGCTCTGTGCCTGCAGAAAAAATTGTTCAGTGATGGGATTCTGTCTTATCCAAAGAATGACAGCGTCTCAAAGGCAAGTGTCAAAACACAACAATTTTACTTCCTGCGCCAGGTACATGTGGATTCAGAAGCGGTTGTGATGGGGAGGTGGGGGTGCAAAGGCGATCTTCTCGCCTCAGTGAGCAAAGGAGGGAGATTTGGAGGTCATTTAGCCAGGAGTAGGCGGAAAAGCAAATTAATTATGAACATCACCTTAAAGCAAAACCACCAGGGGCCTCTGCCCGGGACCCCATGGTTTAGAGGGCTCTGTGGTGACTCTTCCTCCTCACACGACAAGAAGCCCAAGGTATCAAGGGCACGTGCCTAGTGGACCCAGCTTCCTCCTACTAGACCAGCAATGTCCAACAGAAACGTGAGGGGAGCCACAAACGCGAGCTACACACATCATTTTAAAATTGTTAGTACTCACATTAGAAAGTGAAAAAGACACCAGTAAAATTAATTTTAATAAGATATTTTATTTAACCCAACATATCCAAAACGTTATTATTTCCATAAGTAATCATTGATATAAAATACTCACTTCGCTTTTCGTATTAGGTCTCCAAAATCCAGCGTGCGCTTTACATCTGCAGCACATCTCAACTTGAGCTCAGTGGCCACGGTGTGGCTACTCTGTCTCACAGCACAGTTCTAGAACATGCTGCCGGCAGGATCCCAAGTGCACTCCCAGGGCCTGGGAAGCCCTCTGCTGAGCCCACACTCCAAGGTCTGAGGGGGACCAAAGAGCAGTTGTCTGAGGGGTAGGTGGGTGGAGCCTCGATATAGGGGCTGGGTGAGCCCCCTGAATGTGTGCCCGGCACTTCAGAATGAGGGGTGTGGCAGGGATGGAGGAAGGAAGGAAGCCTGGAGGCAGGCTAGAAGCTGGTTGTCCCCACATCCCATCAAGCGGTGGCACATGCTCTGAAAGTATCCAGAAGTTCAGAGGTGCCTGGGTGGCTCAGTCGGTTAAGTGTCTGACTTCGGCTCAGATCATGATCTCACGGTTCCTGGGTTCAAGCCTACGTTTGGGCTCTGTGCTGACAGCTCAGAGCCTGGAGGCTGCTTCAGATTCTGTGTCTCCCTCTCTCTCTGCCCCACTCCCACTCATGCCCTATCTCTGTCTCTCAAAAATGAATGAATGTTAAAAAAAATTAAACAGAATAAATAAATAAATCAACACAAAAAACTGAAGAAAAAAAGAAAGTGTCCGAGAATTCTAAATTCAAATCTGGTCTGCAGGACCTTCTAAATGCACAATTGTCAACATTGGAAGATAGAATACATTTATTCCGCCGGCTTGATTTGTATCTTTTAAATATTTAGCCATTTGGTATTTGCTCTTCTGCTGGTATTTTGATCCAGTCTCATAATATTAAAGGAGAGGGAGCTGCTTTAAAAATCTGAAAAATCAGTAACAGTAGCAGCTTGAACTGATAACAAAATCTGCCATCACCCAAGGGCACAGGAAAAGAACCTCATTCTCTAATTTCGGAACAAGGTAGTAGATAACCTGGGATGATTCGTGAGGCTCCGAGAGCTCCCTGTATGTGATGATGGACCGCTCTCCCACGTCCTGCGCTTCCCCCGGTCAGAACTGGGCCTCTGTGCTTTCTTGTTTGTAATGGGCTCCAAGAGGTAAATGCAGGAGGTTTCAGATGAGTCCGCGTCCTCGAGTTTAGGGCTAACGATATTGCTGGACATGTTTGTATTATGGGAAGAAACTACTGCAGTTCAGACTCTCCCTTTGTTCTGTTCGCCCCTCTATCCCCAGCAACTAGATTAGGACCTGGCATGTAGCAGGTGCTCTGTATATATATTTTAAAATAAACTGTCCTTTATATGAAAAGCTATAAATCACATGGACTGCTAGTCTCTCTGACAGAGCTTAGACACCAGCACAGGAAATATGGGCTGCATTCTCTTTCTGTGCATTACAAATACTGTATATGAGCTAATATTATTAACTATTAATAAGAGCTAATAGACAGCATGTGCTGACAGGTGGACCAATTATGGTTATTAAAATATGTCTTTAATGACTAGTAAACAAAATTACCCTGAGCCCCCCCAGAGGCCTCTATCTCTGCCACTCAGATCCCCTCCCCCAAATCCCCACCAGAAATCTCCCCACTATTCAGCAACCGACGGGTTAATACCAGGCGCAGCTAGGATCGTCCAGGCAGAGGTCCAATGGGGCCAGAGTCATTGATTGACAACCTCACTGTATAGGCTCTTCCTTAGTCTTCCACCCCTAGCTGGTTAATATTAGCTACTGTATTTTACATATTCTGACCCATTTCTCCTTGTGATAATGTTTTAGTTTACCTACAATACACAAACGGTCCTACGTCATGTTGGCTATTAATTAAATTTTTAGAATAAGGATTCTTTTTTTTTTTTTACCACCAATATGCCCTAAAGTTTTGTTAGTTATAATCACGGATGGGGTAAGGAATTAAAGCAAGAAGATCAAAGTTTTCATCTGGCATAGAGCGAATTTCCCTCTGGAGAGTACTGCTATGCAGAAGTACAAACGATGTTAATATTCGGTGTGCAAACAGTGCAGAGGACAGAGTCTAGGACGGCCCCTGATGATGCCCGCCTCTTAATCTTCATGTGCCTGTGTAATCCCCTCCCCTTGAGTATAGGTAGGTCTTGTGATTTGCTTCTAACCAATGGAATATGACAAAGGCGATGAGAATGTCATGCTTCAGTCACAGGACGCAGAGCTCTGAATGCCATCTTGCTGGCAGACTCGTTTCCTTGCTGGCTTGGGGAAGCAAGCTGCCATGATGGGGAGGCCCCTTTGGCAGGGAGCTGCGGGGTCCCTGGCCCACAGGCAACAGGGACCTGAGAGACCTCAGTCCTACCACCCTATGGGAGCCGAATCCTGTTGGCGCCTACATAAACGAGCTTCCATATGGACACTTCCTTAGCCAAACTTGCAGACAGAACCCCAGTCCTGCAAATACCTCCTGGGAGTTCTTAAAGCAGAAGACTCAGTTAAGCCAGGCCCAGATTCCTGGCCTCCAGACACTGTCAGATAACAAACATGAGTCGTTTTAAGCACCTGCATTGGTGGTAATCCATTCCACAGAAACAGCTACCTAACACAGTCGGCAAATGTGTTTTGGTTGAAATGTGCAAATATGCAAGTATACACATATATACATGAGTACATTTGCATACGACTACAAAATTTTTAGACGAATAAACTCTTAACAGGTGTTACCTGTTGAGTCACACTCAGATTCAGGAGACTGAAGGAAGATTTTACTTTGCTTGTACAGCCTTTTGTACTATTTTAGTTTTGTTGCTGTGATCTCATTTTTATAAATTAAAAAAATATCTAGCTTAAACGTATGCTAGATTTGAAACCATTTAGTTCCAAATAATATAATCTGTCCAAGAAAATACTTTTATTTTTAAAACTTCAATCTTGTATTTCTAACGAGGATAGGATTATTAAGTCAATAAAACGGAGTCCACTAGTTCTGATGTACTAGAACTTTCTTTGCAAGAAAAGGACCATCAAGGGGCTAGCCTTGCTGACCTCACAGGCAGGACCTCAGGTGTCCTGAGGGCGTGTGCCTTATGAGAGATCTCCAGCTGTGTTGGGGAGGGGGTGCTGTGGTTCACATCTTGCTTTTTTGGATGATGTTTTCAATCCCACTTGACCCCTCTGAACTTCCCTTTTAAGACAAGGAGCAGAAAATGGGTGCCCACAGAGCAAGTCTTAGACCAAGAGCATCTGTCACCAGCCCACCTGGCTGCATGCGGAAAGCTGAGGCCAGGGAGCGCGAGGTGGCACAGTGAGGTCAGTCACTATCTTCTCCTTTCGGCCAGTAAACAAACGTTTTCCCTTAAAAATAGTCTCCCTTGGGGGCGCCTGGGTGGCTCAGTCAGCTAAGCATCTGACTTTGGCTCACATCATGATCTACTTTTTTTTTTTAATGTTTTTATTTTATTTTTTGAGAGAGAGACAGAGTACGAGTGGGGGTGGGGCAGAGAGAGAGGGAGACACAGAATCTGAAGCAGGCTCTGGGCTCTGAGCTGTCAGCACAGAGCCCAATGTGGGGCTCAGACTCACAGACTGGGAGATCACGACCTGAGCCAAAGTTGGATGCTTAACTGACTGAGCCACCCAAACACCCCTAAACAAATATTTAAAAAATATTCTCCCTTTAAAAATGACTTAGTCATTTGAAATGTGCTAGTGAAGTGGTGAGGAGTGAAAATAAATTACTGAATCTAAAGCAGTGCCTAACATTTAAAACAATACCTAGCAAAGCAAACACACACACACACACACACACACACAAGGATTTGATGAAATGAATGAATAAGGATTAAATTAGTCCAACTCCTAGCCCTCAAAAATCACCACCAAAGTGGGGCCCGGGTAGCTCAGTCGGTTAGGCATAGGACCCTTGATTTCGGCTCAGGTCATGATCTCACAGTTCGTGAGGTCGAGCCCTGTATCAGGATCTGTGCTAAACCGCAAGGAGACTGCTGGGGGTCCTCTCTCTCCCTCCCCCCTCCCCATGCTTTCTCTATAAATACATAAATAAACAAACTTAAAAAAAAAACACCGCCGCCGAAAATTAGGTAGAGAAAACACTCACTATAAATTGCGAATGTCTGAGAAGGAAGAAGATAGAAGAGCGGAGTCTGGAGTGTGACCGCAGCCCCCCAGCTGTGTTCTATCTGCTGAAATCAATAGGTCTATAAGAAGTACATTTTTCCCTTACAGCTCTTCTAACCATGAAACAGAACCCCTCCTACTGACCGTTTTTCACCTCGAGCCTCCATGCTTCCTTACTTAGGTTTCTCAAACTTCCCTCCATCTTTGGTCTGTTTCTGAGACCTATCGCAGACAGCCGCCAGTAAGACTCTGGCTAGTGTCACCATATCATGAGGGCTTCCCCACCGTGAAAATTCCCGAAGTGGCGTGAAGCAGTATAATTCCCTAGTCTCCCTTGCACTAAAAATTTGCTCGTCTATATTCAGGATTACCAGAGGGAACATAGGTTCATAGAGAAAGAAACTTGCAAATACCACAAATGCTTGGATTTCCTTTATGGTCCACTTACCTGCATGTCTTTGAAAGTAAGAAATACAGTAAAAGAAACAGAATTACAACAGAAGGGGTGATTCTGAAGGCAGGACGATAATGGAAGTAGCAGAGAAGAGGGAATTATCTAACCATTAAAAACCAGCAAGGTTTGGTGGGGTCTGTCTGTGTGTGTGTGTGTGTGTGTCTCTCTCTCCCTCTCTCTCTCAAAAGTGGGGACAGAAGGAGGGGTGGTTTGGAGGGACTTGCTAGGGAAGGCAAATTTTCAAACACTCAGATTAGGATCTCTTAGAGTAAGTTCCCTCTGGAGTTTGGACAAATTCAGGAACACAGAGAGTTCGTCAAAAGGGGTTTTCGAGAACGTGTGACACATTTATATCAGTGCATTATTACACAAGCATAGCAGGGCTTTCCTGAAAGGGTTTTAACTTCCAGAATAACAGCATGTCAGCAGGGAACAGGCTCTTTTGGGATTAGTGCCGGGGGAGCACACGAGGCACGGCACCGGGAAGAAAGAGCCCGCCAGGAGTAGCCAGTCCTGGCGGCCGACTGCCTGGTCTCCTCGCACTCGAGGCCCATCCCAACGCGGTTGCTCTTTTCAGTGGTATTTTCAGAAAACGAAGGGCTGGCATTTGTAAACACGTTGCTCGGGTGGAAAGCTGCCCATGCACAGAGCAAGCTGTAAAAATCCAAGTGGTACATTTTGCCAGACCACAACAAATAAAAGCAGGGCCCCGGAGGAAACCAGGCGATGCTCTTGTACATTGTGAGCTAAGAGAAAGCCGTGAGAGGTAAGACAGCACGGCCTGCAGCTGGGGTGCTGGGGACCACGCTGCATGTGACAGGTGAGGCCAGATGAAACACACCACTGCCGTGGTCTGTCTTTCCTCCTGACGATCCAGCCGCTGGACTGCTCTGTGCCTCCTCCACGCTCTATTCCCTACAAGGAAATCCACCTGCTGGCTCCACGTGCCCCAGAAAGTCTTCCTTACAGCACCTGGCTGGAGCATGCACGCATGATAGTTCCTTGCCTGGGTCTGACTCACGTTCTAGGCTTGGTCAACAACCCGGGGTGAGCCCTGCCCCTTCCGCTTTTCTATCCCTGGTGTGGCTCTTGGCTCCTTGTTGGAACTCATGAAGTAGTCGTCGAGCAACCACGGAAGCAGTGCCCTTTAGACAGAAGAGAGGGACCTGTTATGTGCTCCCCACCTTCCTGGTCCTGCCCCAGCCCTACTTGGTTTCTGGTGCCATGTTATCTTTAGAGGTCTGCGAATTGACCCTGAACTTATGAGCAGAAAATAAATGACAACAGACATAGTCAAATACCACCTTGTCGGCCTGTTGAAAAATAACCTGAAACATGTTACCATTGCTAAAATTATAGAATAAAATACGGTTGTAAATTTAAGTGTCATTATTTATTCAAAATGCAGCTGGGCTACCCAACAGTTGCCACCATTTCTCTCAAGATAGACTACGAAAAGGAAGGAAGGGAAGAGAAAGGGAGAGGAGGGGAGGAGGACGAAGGAAGGGAGGGTTAAGTCATGAAATTTCCCAACGCCGACAAAAGAACACTGAGCACATAACTGCACCATACACTTCAAAACTTGCTCGGGCTTTCTGAGGTTCAGTCTCCTCATCTCTAAAATAGAAAAGGCTGGTGTTGAGGATTGGATAAGAAGCTCCACCTGAGATGTCTGACACAGAGATGGTCCCCAACCCTGTATTCAGGTCCTCAGTCTCCCAATCCTCTCTGCCCACCCCCGCCCCCTGCCAGCAGGCGGGGCAGAGGCTGCAGTGAGCATCAGAGAGAGCAGCCCAATGAAATAGTCCATCTGAGCCGTACTCCATGCACAGAGCAAAACAAACAACCTGCAGATCAAACACTTTGTTTCTTTCTACTTCCACAGCTCAGCGCAGTTCTGAACCCGTGTGCCTGGAAGGCAGGTAACCAGCTACCCCCTGCCCCCTCCCCTCTCGTGTGCTCTCTTTTACTCTCTTAAGAAAATCCTTTTGCATAAAAGAGTACAAAACACTACAAACTAAAAGGCAGGCTGTAGATAGGGCAGGCCCACAGGCCCTGGGAGAGTGTGGATTCAGTAACCATTTTTTTTTTCTTTCCTAAAACCTTAGATGACGAACCACCAACACATGGGATGTTTTCATCTTATTGACCTCTCCCTTCACCCACCTCCTCCAGCCACCGCTCCTGGGAAAAGGTGGAGAGTCCCTGTTGCCAAGGGCACTTGAACAGAAATATTGTCTCCCTGTCCTCGTGCAGAGATCTCAAAGCTTCTACAACTGCAGAACCCAGCGTCTGGGGCCTGGCTTTCTCCCAAGATCTCCAGTGTTCTAGGCGTTACTAGGAGTGCATTTATTGATCATGGTCCAAAGCAAACACTAATCTCACCTTCTTGTGGGAGTCAGTGCCCTCCTTGAAATTTCTGCGCACTCCTGGAGGGTTTACCGTCTGTCACCTGTTGACTTTGATCTGCTGGTCCCACTGAGTGTCATTTGCATTTCAACTCCTGGGTGATGCTCTTTCGCCCCTCATGCTATCTCTAATAAGGAAACCATGAGAGTTTTAATTTCCCAGAGACAAGCCTCCAGTCTGCACAGCAGTCTTTTATGAAGGTTTGGGGGAGTGCAACGGGGGGAGGTCACACACTAGCCAGGTCTCACAGTCCCTGCTGCTCCGGCTCCTGGCTCGGTGACCATCTCCCGGCTAGGCTGAGCTCTTCAGTAACCCCCGCTCCAGACCCTCATTTCTCATCACGCCTCACTCCCTCTTGTCTCTGCTTCCCGCAACTCATAAACTTCCCCTGATTTCACCTTGCAGAATAATTCTGCTGTCACCGCTACTCGAAGCATCCTTCTAGACAGCTCAATGGGAAACAGAGGCGGGCCAGCCTCCACTGCGTTTGCAGTCTGAAAAGACCATCAAAGGTATTTTCCTCCATAAAGAGTTAAAATAAATCCAACCCTTCCCCTCGAATGGGAAACATAAGAGCAATCATTTCTTTTTTCCCATGTAGCAAGGTTCCCCCCCTTTCTACTACACTAATTAGGCATTTTATGCTAGTTAATGTAAATTAACGATGTCAAGTGTGTACAAGTGCCAATTATGGACAATATCACAAAGTTTTGATTCTTGAGATGTTGATAAAGAATTCACGTCACTCAAATGTTCAAAGCAGCATTCTGCTCTGCTATGAGGCTTGCCCTTGACTATATTATAAAAACACAGTGGGATAGATGAGAGGAAGAACAAAAGAGATGAAATGATTTGAAGTCAAATACCCTGGCTAGAATCTCTCCCTTCCCATGGGTTTCCCACAGAACTTAAAGAACAAGAGGAAAAAAACAAAGAAAACAGAAGCACCATTATACAGTGTAAGAAAGGACTCACATTTAGTTTTTCCCATTCTCGGTCTGGCACGCTAGTTGGTGGATATGGTCAAGTGGTTTAATTCAAGCAAGGCTGTCCATAAACAAAATTCTACGACAAAGGCATCGTTACTCGGCACTCCTGTAGTTTTGCTCATCGTTGAGGTTAGAGGAGGAGGACGAGAATGATGTTCAGAAATTCCGTGGACACAGAATATTTCACTAGTGACTTCCCCACAGGGTCTGTTTTGAGCCCCCTAACTTGTGACACCCGTGTGGAAGACCCCCGATGGCATCCTCCAAGGATCTGGGCTCTGGGGTCAGAACTGCCACATACAGGCAAATCTGGGCACACAGAATGACACCAGGGAGATGTGTGCACAAAGGTCAGGCCATGCGAGGACACAGTGAGAAGGGAGTCATCTGTGAGCCAAGGAGAGAGGCTGAGAAACTCAGGTTCTTCCATCGTCCACTGTGACATAATAATTGCATGAAACAAGAAAAGGTCTGTGTCCATTTCCATCACCTCCTCTTTTATTTTTGACATTCTTTACCTCCTTGGATCCTGCAGATTCTGAAAAGTGGGTGGCTATATTAGTGTTCTAGGGCTACATTAACAAAATATCCTAGACCAGCTGGCTCAAACAGGAAACATTTATGTCTCACAGTTCTGGAGGCTGGAAGTCCAAGGTCAAAGTTTCGGCAGGTTTGGTTTGAAGCCAAACCCTCTCCTTGGCTTACAGAGAGCTTCCTTAGCCTGTGTCTTCCCATGGCCTTATCTTTGTGGGTACACATCCCCGGTGTCATTGCATGTTCCCAAATTTCTTCTTCTTATAAGCATGCCAGTCAGATTGGATCAGGGCCTGCCCTAACTTAATCACCTCTTTTAAGGCCCTATCTCCAAGCACAGTCACATTCTGAGGTACTAGGGGGTTAGGGCTTCAACATACGAATTTGGAGAGGAACACAAATCAGCCCATCATAGTAGTCAAGGCAAGTAATTTACCAACGGAACAGAGCCTTTCTCTGCCTGACACCACCTCTGTCCATTCCTACCACATGCAATTCAACAAGAGGACTCATTTGTAAAACAAATGGTAGCCCAGTCCTATGGTATCTGATCACTCTTTTATATACTTATTAGCTTCTGATTTTATAAGTTGCTTTGATGACGAGGGGAAAAATAAATAGCTATAATTCTGCCTTTATCAAAGCACACTGGGTTTGTTAAAATAACTTCCATTTTTGCACCTGAATTCAATGTGCTTCAAGGCACAATATAGGCATTTCCAGTTGCCCAGGGAGGTGGGTCACTTACATCTAGGCTTTGGATGACATTTGCCATTTACCGAACATGTGCTATTTCCCAGGCGTTACTGAGCTCGCTGGTGCAAAGGTAAATAGGTCTTGGTGCTCACCCATGAGCTGGCTCATCACCTAATGGGTAAAAGACACGTGTGATTAACTACGATGTAATAAAAAATAATTTTATAAAACACTCAAAGTTGATTTAAAAATTTTTAAATTAGCCAGATTGGTCAATTTCACAGACATCTGCTAAGTTCTGAGTTGGGAATCCATAGACGTGTTAATGGTGTCCTCCATCAACTCTGCTCCATCACTAAGAGAATAGCGACTTCTCCCCATTAATTTCTCATGTCCGTGCTTGGGGATGAAGTAAGGACTGTGGTGAGGACCACACTCTGGAGACAAGGGAGGAACTTATTTCAGCTCAGAGTGCCAAGTATACCAGTCGGAGTTCTGGGGGAAAAAATCGCGGGCTCTGCGTTGAGCACTGGAATCATAAAACACACACATGGGGGTCACCTGGCAGAGCCGGCATAGGACTGGGAAATCTGAGCAACTGAATTCTACAAATCTAACGGAGATTGTCACATGCAAAGATTGCCTTCAGCGTCAACAGCCAGAAAGTGTTCCAAGTACAACCACCTGGACAGTGTCAGAACCAATGGTGCATTGGTCAAGAGGCAAAGTTTTCCAAAATCTTTCTCACCCAATGTTTGCTCCTTCCATCACTCGTCTCCTCAGAATGCCCGTCTGCTAGGAGATTCCATCCTTGCTCCGCCCCGAGGTCATCCTGCAGGAGCCCACACTCTGGCCTCACCTTCCTGGGGAAAAGCTCGTCAGTTTGGAGTCCTATTTCTTTCCCAAAAGGCATCATCAGTGATGAGGCAGAATTTGGGAACATTGCCACATGCCCTGGGATGGCTCACGTGATATCTTACAGCCTCAGTCTCTTTATCTGTCAAGTGGGACTAATTACTCTCACTCCACAGGGTTGTTTCAAGAGCAAAGAAGAAAACGCACAGGGATCTGCTTCATCATTCATAAAACATTGTAAGAACAACAATAATCATATTAGTAGCTAACTTTGATCGAAAGCTGACTATAGACAAGGCCCTTTATATGTATTAGTTCATTTATCTTCTAAACAACCATGTGAGGCAGGTGCTACTCGTATGCCCATTGCTCAGATGAAAACGAAAATCACAGAGAGAATAGTAATCTGCCCAAGGCCGCACAGAGAAAAAGGCAGAGCTGGGATTCAAACCCAGGCAGACTGGCTCCAGAGCCCTTACGAGGTCCCACAATGTTATAGAGATAGTCTACATATTCTGTATTATGTCACACATCTTAGGCTCCCTAACTGGTGCTCATACATTAGCACTTGTTCATAATTTGGGAAACAAATTCGTCCAGTAGTTAATTGGCTGCTATTGTTACTCTTCCGTAGAAAGAGTATATATGTATGAAAATTATCTTAGCAAACTTCTTTATTAAACTTAATGACTGGGATAAAACACACCAAGAGATGATGAACATAATTTGGGGCAGATGGTAGGTCGAGTGGGGGGGAGTTGTGGGTCTTTAAATACCCCTTAAAATAGCCTGTAATTACCTAAGCGTAAGGCCCTAAAGGAGAAAGCCTCCAAGAAGATTGGTTGTTATAGGCTGAGTCGCGTGCCTCCAAAATTAATATGTTGAAGTCCTAATCACCAGAGCCTTGACATGTGACCATATCTGGAGATAAGGTCTTTATAGAGGTAATTAAATTAAAATGAGGCCATTAGGAGGGACCTTACTCCAATAGGAATGGTGTCCTTGTAAGAAGAGGAAATTTGGGCATAGAAACACACAGAGGGAAGACAATGAAAAGACAGCCATCCACAAGCCAAGGAGAAAGACCTGGAACAGACCCTCCCCTTACGGCCCTTGGAAGAAACCAATACTGCCAATGCCTTGATCTTGGACTTCTAGCCTCCAGAGCTGAGAGAAAATAAATTTCTGTTGCTTAAGTCACCCAGTCAGTAGTATTTTGTTATGACAGCCTTAGCAAACTAGTACACTTATCGAGAAAAAAAAAATGCGTCCTTGGGGGCACGAGGCCTCAGAGAAAGCAAGAGAATGAATAAAGGAATGGTGGTCCCGTGTCTTCACATCCCCGTACCCCGTTTCATTTCCTCCTTGCAGCAAGCCAGCCGTTAAGTATTATTATCCCCCACCTACACGGCAGCCGAGTGTACATTCCTCAAGTTTTCTTTCAGCATGTGGCCCACCTGTCCACACACATCCCGTAGCTCCCCACTGTCTCAAGGAAAAAGTTCACATTCCTCCCCAGCAGTCCTGAAAATACCTGTCACTTATAAGAACAGAAAATATACTCTTGCAGAGGCACACAGCCACGGCACGGTGGGGAAAGAAAGCTGGGACTCACTTCCCAGAACGGGGAGGACGTTCTACACCGACGCATACCACCTGTGCTGCTGAGGGACAAGAAGCCAGATTTTCTACGTGAGAGACCTTCCCCAGTGTCGAGTGAGTAACAGATATATGCACCCGGGAATGGAGAGATTCTCGGGCTGCTAGTGCTGCAAAGCCTGAGCTACCTTCCTGTTTCCAGGGGCCGGACAGCCAGTTTCTCCACATTGAATCCCTTGCTTCCAGCTGCTAGGAGTCCGCCTTGAGGTGAATGCTGAACGCCATGGAACGGTGCTTAGTTCATTTGCGTTTTTGTTCCTGCCTGTGCGCAGTGTTCAAATGATCTTTTTTCCTAAGGAACCCAGAGAGATCTTCGGAGACATTACCTAACTCGCCACTTCCAAATGAGAGCTGAAGGGTGTCATCAGCGTGGTTTGGGAAATGAAATGACTTTCATAAGAAGACACGGCAAAGAACACCCTCACCTTTCCAGTCAGTCCTCATGACTGCCCTGATAATTACGACAGACTCAGAGCCAGCCTTTCTATCCAGACCTCCCCGTTCCACGTCCATCGGCCTCTGACTCCCTCTGTCCTGGCTGACATGAGACCTCCAGCCTTTGTTTTCCTACAGGTTCAGTCTTGAGCCTGGAGATAAATGAGGAGCCCCACCACCCAGCCAGCAAGCAGGCTCTGACGGGAGTCTTGCTGTCCCTGCAAGCGGTGAGCCCGATGTGAGCCTGGCAATCAGGTTGCAGCCTTTTTCTTTTAACTACAGCTTCTGGACCAGCCCAGACTGCTGGCCCTTTGTCCGATTCCTTATTTGACCTCTTCCTGCTGGGACTGTAGATCTCATCTTATTTGCTAGGGATTTCTCAGTCTGCTCGGTCCTTGCCATCAATCTAGTCCTTCACAGCCACGTCCTGGCCCTGCTTGCTCATCAACCTAACGAATAAACATTCCCGCGGAAACTCCTGCTACCACCAAATTAGATCTTGAGGGTCAAAATGTGATCGCATATCACAACTCTGCTTCTAACCCCTCCTGGCCACCGCCATTTGGATCCCCTTTGTAGATGCACAGTCCCCTCGGTCACTGGTTCACAACCCTGCCTGCACACTGGGATTAATCATGGGATTATAAAATTCCTGAAGCCCAGGCTGCATCCTAGACCAATCACATCAGAACTTCCAGGAGTGGGATCCAGGCATTAGAATTTTTTTTTTTAATTCTCTTTTTATTTATTTTGAGAGAGATAGAGAGCAAGAGGGGAGACGCAGACAGAGAGAGGGAGATAGAATCCCAAGCAGGCTCTGTACTGCCAGCACAGAACCCGATGTGGGGCTCGATCTCACAAACTGTGAGATCATGACCTGAGCTGAAATCGAGAGTCGGACGATCAACTGAGCCACCCAGGCGCCCCAAGCATCAGAATCTTTTTAAAGGTACCAGGTCATTCTGATGTGCAGTCAAGTCTGAGAATAATTATTCTCACCCCTTCCCTGGCTGAACCTTATTTCCTTGCCAGCATAGACCTGAAGTCCCGGCATAGCACAGGGCTACACCTAGATAGGTAATGACAGCACCACAAAATAATGCCGAACCGAGAAAATGAAGATGAAGGGGTTCCCCAGCCACCTCAGTAGATGTGATGATTCAAACGGCTGATATTAGAAGGGGATATGGCCAATTGTTAGGCGTTTGCTACTGCACAATAGAAAATGGGTCAGAGCTTCATGTTACATTGAAAAAAGGGCATGTAATGAATCATAATTGGTAACCAAAAGGCTTATTATAAACCTAAGTAATCCAAACCACTAATGATTAAGGTTGGAAACCACAGTAAACCTCCATCAGGGCTCAGCTCACTGCCATGGGTTTCACGACACCCTATGGATCGTCCTTTCTCCTGAAATGACACAACTGCACTGAGTAACCACATATAATATTACTAATCAGCAACGTGGGTGGTTTGTTCTGGAAGGCATATCCTGGGGGGAGGTTGAGTTAGTTGACCTTTAAGATCCTCTTTAGTGCAGGCAAGTCTTTGATTCCAGGTGACAAGCCCTGAGGGTTCTAGAGAATGGTAGGAAGGAAATGACCTGTTGCTTGCTTGAGCCACCACTCTGCTCTGCGGAGCTAAACCAAGCCAGGAGGAGAAGAATGTCCTGCTGTTCAGACGATGTCATAGGTTGGATTTGTCATCGCTGCAAGACCTGAGCTAACTGGAGACAATCATTCCAGCTCCAGAAAGCTGGGGGTGTGACTCAAAGTGACAGCCAGGAGGGCTGTGTGGGTGAGTGGGGCCCCTGCACTCTGGAGGGAATAATTCATTTCTCTGCCTTGTTTACTGGCTTCCCAGAAAGCCAACAATGAAACCTACAGAGCGAACCATGTAGCACAAGAAATATTTACCTCCCTCTGGATCACCTACAGAGAGAGGGCCAAATTCTCTCGAGCTTTTATTACTTCCCACTACCTAATGTTATATTGTCTCTTCTAGGCTTGCAGAGCAGGGGAGAGTGTTTTTCTTAGCATGCTGCTTGGTAACATGGTCATGCCCTTGTACCTCCTCAAGGTCTCCTGTGACGACCAGCCTCGCTGAGGAATGGCCACAAAGAAGGGATATGGAGTCTTCCCTCTTCCTAGGAAATCAGAACAAACAACGTAACAGTGGGAGAGAGGCACTTGCAAACAAACAAACAAACAGACAAATAAGGTAGTCACGAGGAACACCTAGTATCATTTATCAATTTAGAAAGGGAAAATTTGGAACCCTGAGTTAGCTGGGACTATCAGGAAATTAATTAAAGATCATTTTTGTGTCTGTTGGCTGGAGCCTGATGTCAAGGCCAAAGTCAGATCTGATCCCCATGCAGCCTGGTTAGCATGATGCAAGGAGGTCAAACTCTATGACCATAAACCACTCCTCCTATCCCCATCAAGGGGTCCTCCAATGTCTCCTTGATGACAAGAGGGACAGACTGGGAGAACAGTGGACTGTGCTTCTCTAAAGTAAGTTAGCATTCATCTGAATATGGGCCCCAGTGGGAGCGAGGTAAACTGCCTTCCCTCTCACCACGGGCTTTAGCCTCTGCTTCATGCAGGTGGCCCCCCTGATGAATTGCTTTGAACTCATGGTCTCCATGGGGTGCCGGGATGGAAGGCTGAGCAGCCCTGTAACCCATCCTACACCAGAGGTTTCCAAACCATGCTGCAAAAAGAACCCTCGGGGGCTGATTCAGGTGGACCACCTGAGCTTCAACAAGATGCAAGTTTTCTCAACAGAGCACTACTGGTGGTGGCATGCGATGGCCTTCTCACTGTCTGGGACTGCCATGCTCATTTTAGCACCTTTTACAGCTTTAGCTCCCTCCCCTAAAATGGCAGTAAGAGCTCCCCAGTCATTCAAGAAAATCACTATGCCCCGTTCCTTTCTGAAAGAACTGGGGAAAGGGTAACAAAAATGTCCCTTATAGAGAACCCCTGAAGAGACATCCCTGCTCTTATAGGTCTTGTCTGTTTATGCTTTCTGCTAAAACTTCCTTCAAACAAGTGTTGATGGTTTACAAAATGGTTGTATGCTGGCCGCCACTCTACAGGAAGCCAGAAACCCCATCACGGAGCTGATTCCAGGTGGCCGCCGGCAGCTGCTCCAATATGGCAGCTGCTATAATTGTTCCAGTGATTTGGAATGTACTGCTCTCCGAAATGAGCCAGTGTCATCCCCAGACCATTCATAAGAAAGTTCTACTTAACACTGCATTGAAATTCATCTCCCTGTGACTTCCGCCTGCGGGACCTCAGTCTGACCTCGACAGGCCACAAAATATGAATTTGTTACCTCTTCCACATAGCTGCCCTATAAACATTTGAAGAAAGCTGCCTTATCTCTCCCGATTTAGCAAGCACCCTGATTCAACTCTCCTTCTACAGTTTTATCATTTTTAGATCACTTTATTGTGTCTCAGTCACTTTACTGATGTGATCTTTGATGATCACAAAACCCCATCAGGTAAGCTTCTTACCCCAATGTGATGGAAGAGTCTAAGCAGCTTGAATCTACACAAGAGTAAAGGGCAGAGTCCATATTGACTTGATTTAGAGGCCACCCTTCTTTTACTACAACCCCGCGGTTCCCACACCTGACTCCCAGAGTACCCCGGGAAGGCTTATTTTAAAAATAGAAACGCATAGATTCTAAAAGATGTGATGAACCAGAGCTAGATGATTCTGATAGAACCGATTCAGAGATTGGCATTTAAAAACTACTGCCTCATGTCATATTTAACCTCCTCAACTTCTGATTTCCCTTTTTTAGGGGAAGAAATTTTATTTTTTACAAATCAACATGTGATTACAATGTGTTCTCCAAGTGTGTCCTGACCAGTAGACTCCAGAATAGATTCACCATCTCTCTTACTCTGGGCTGCTGTGCCCAACAATGGGAACTGAGTTCACATCCTGCCACCCATGAGAATGGGAAAAACCCCACCCCAACACAGCCACCACCCAGCCTACCAATGCCGGAGACTCAACATGGCCACTCCTCTCTGATTTCGTCCCTGCGGCTTCTTTTCCCCATGCTAGTCTTCGTGGAGTGCATCTCTTGAAGGCAATTAAAATTACACAGTGCCCTGATTTCGGTCCTCCTGTAACCATGCAGAATATTTTCCACTTTTTAAAAAAATTAAGTTTTAATTAAGTTTTTTTTTCCATCAAAACACCAGTCCTGCTGATAATGTCAGGAAGGTCTGAGAAAGTAATTACGTGCACAATCTGTTTTTGACACACTTCATTCTCCATTGGGACATTTCTTCAGTCTCCTTTACTTCATTAAAAATCCCCTGTTGCCATAGGAAGGCTTGCTTTCTTCCCTATTTACCATAATAGAGATAAAGAGCCAGGTTTCCTCCTTCTGTACACAGCGGCAACACCTCCTGCATGGAATGAACTCTGTTAGCCATCAGGTTACACAATGGAGTGTTCGTTCTACACTTCCCTTTGTTGTGACCATCCACCAGGGTAGATAACGTGCCAGCCCCAAGTTATGTGAGCGCACTGTCCGTTACTTATTCTTCTTACCCCTTTCCCAGTCTGATATACTTACCCATTATACTAAGGAAAGAAATATGCTAGACTCTGATTTTCTGAAGGTAGCAGTGATAAAAATGAGGCACAATTATCAACAGACCCAAACTGGTTTCTGTTGCACATCTGGCAAACTGATACCCATATTTTCTATGCCTGGCTTATCTTATATTGGTTTCCTTGGGCTGCCATTACAAATTGCCACAAACTGGGTGGCTTAAGAAAAAAGAAAAAGAAAAAGTGAAAATGCAAAAAACCAAACCAAACAAAACAAACAACAACAACAAAAAAACACCAATAAAAAAATCAAAAAGTAAAAAGAACTTAAAAAAAAAGGAAAAACAAGAAAAAAAAAACACAGACGGACAGACAGACACACACACACACACACACATACACACACACACAGAAATTTATTCTCTCAGTTCTGGAGACCAGATGTCTGAAATCAAGGTGTTCATATGGTTATGCCTCCTCCAAAGACCCAACGGCAGAATCCTTCCTTGTCTCCTGTGGTTTTGGTGATTCCCAGCAATCCTTGGTTTATAGGTATGTAACTCCTACTTCTGCCCTCCATCTTCACATGGCCTTCTTCCCTCTGTCTCTGTGTGTTCTCCTTTTCATGCAGGGACAGCAATCATTGGATTTAGGGCCCACTTAAAACCTATGATGATTTCACCTTGAGATACTTAACTAATTATGCCCACAAAGATCTTATTTCCACGTAAGGTGACATCCTCAGGTTCTGCATGGAAATGAATTTGGGGGGACATTATTGAACCCACTACACTCATCCTGATTCAGGCCTTTGAGGTAGTCCAATAGTGACATGGAGGGATTTGAAGCCACAACCAGCAACAGAAAGACCAAGATTCCTGCAGTTAATCCACTAAAGGACAAAGGAGAAACACCTCCTAAAGGACCCCCCAGGCATACTATTTTTTTTTTTGACTCACATTTCCAACTGGCATTAGGCAAACAACAAAGCCCAAATAAAAAGATTTGAAGATGTGAGCAGTTTAAATTTGGAGACACAGGCAGGAATCAAAATTTGTAGACCAGAACTAATTGGCATGAATCATTTTATCATCAAGTAGAATTATTCCTAATCTCTGCCAGTCAGCCACTGAACTGTTACATCACCTTCTGAACTTTATTTAATAAACATGAACTTGTATTCTTCTCTGACCATTTGCCTTGGGGTTCAACACAATGGATTTGCAGAAATTTAGGCTCTCCTATAATTTGGTCCCAAACTTTCTTTTAACCTGTATTTCCACACTATTCATGGCCCTTCATGCATTCTTGAATTCAGTCAGCAGCACTTCAATTGGGTACAATTTCTACTTTTTGCTTCAACCTGTTCCCTTCTTCTGGAATGCTTTTTGCTTTCTTCTCCTAACCTCTTACCCCATGTGGTGGTTTTAAAACATATTTACAAATTCTCTAATACTCTTCCCCTCTAAAGGTACACTAATTTTTCTCCTCTTAAACATGGCCTGGCCTAGTGAAACACTTCTAATAAATAAAATGCAGTGAAAAGAGAGTGATACTGCATGAATTCTGAGGCTAGGTCATGAAAGATGATGGAACTTCTGCCTGGCTCTTGCTCTACTCATATGACAGTCACCTTGGAACCCAGACAACCAACCTCAGCCAAGAAGCCCAACAGCCACATGGAAAGGTCATGTGTAGGTGTTCTGGCCACAGCCCCAGCTAAGGTTCCAGCCAACAGCCAGCATCAACTGCCATACTTAGAAGTGAGCCAGCTTTCTGACAATTCCAGCCTTCTGCATTCAGGCTACCCTAGTTGACACCAAGGGAAGCAGAGACCAGCTATTCACATCAATGCTGACCAAAATTGTAGATTCATGAGCAAAATAAACATTGTTTTAAACCATAGCTGTTGGGTGTTTGTTATGTGATATTAGATAACTGGACCACTCTATCTGTAGCCATCTTGAATTTTTAACAATCCATTCATTTTTTTAGACCATGTAACAAGGGCTTACTTTACAACACTATATAACAGTTCAAACTCCATGCATCTGAAGTAAAACTCAGCTTTCCCCTCATATCTTATTTTATCCTAGCTTTCTACCTAAGTTAAGGTACCACCGCTCACCCTACTAAGCAAGCTAGAAACATAGGGATCATGCCAACACCCCTATCGTAGACCATATTCAATAAATATCAAGTTCTATTGCTTGTGTCTCTTCCACATCTCTAGAATCCATCCATGGCTCCCTTCTACATAATATCTACCTGAGTTACTGTCACCTTCCACCTGCACCCAACAGTGCTCTAACAGGTTTTGTGACCACTTCTAATAGTTCTAGAGTGATCTTTGCAAATGACAAAATGCGTTCCATCCATTTTATACTCCTAAAACCATTCAATAGTTTCCCACTCTTCTTAGGATAAAACCTCCAATTCTTAAAATGGTTACCAGGTCCTAAATGATCTGGCACCCACCTCCCACTCCAGACTCGTCTCACCCTGGGCTCCCGCTGGTTCTCTGGGCTCCAGTGCCATGGCCCTATACACTCAACTGTGCTTCTCTCCCTCACCATTGAGGACCAGCCCCAGCAGCTGCCTCTACCTGCAATACGATTCTGCACCCTACTCCTTATTAAGTTAATCTCTCCTTGTCCTTCAGTTTTCTCTTAAATATCACTTTTTCTTAGAAGCCTTTAGCTCCTAGAAAATGTGATTCCTCTGTTTTACGTCTTAGATCACACACTGTAGTTGTATATGAACACACGTGTATGATTTTTGCTTTAAAGGTGTCTCCTCTGCTAAACTCAACTCCAGGAGGGCAGGAACAATATCTTTTGCTCTCCACCATTCGTAGTTCTGAGCCTCACCATGTGTGCATGACAAATATTTGCCAAGTGAATGAACCATTTCGCCTCTACTTTAAATCTAGCACAGTACCTTGCTCCAAATAGATTTTCAATAAATTATGAATGAATGAAGAATGCTATTTCAAGCCATTCCAAAGGGTTCTTGCATCATAAAAGGCTAACAAGAGCAAAAGTAAAAACTCGAGGCTCAAAAATACAACCATCTTCCAACTGTTAGTCTGTTAGTTCAAGAAAGAGAATGTTCTGTGGGTGTGGTAAGGTCCACTGGAAGAAAGGGGCTTAAAAACAGACGATATAACTTTGTAAACTTTCCCTTTAGGGCCTAACAGCTTTAGTTTTTTGTCAGTTATGACTCCCAAACCTTGGTTAAGTGGGCAGTAACAGAAATAACACCAAATAGAAAGAAACGGAAAGAGCGTAGTCTCATGATCCATGCATCTGAGACCAATTTATTGTGGTTGTAACTTTTCTCTAATTTTTTTAAGGTAGTTGACACACGATGTTATAATAGTTTCAGGTTGACAACATAGTGATTGGACAACTTTATCCATTTGCTATGCTCACCATGAGTGTAAGAACCATCTGTCACCACACGTTACTATCACAATACCATTTCCTGTATTCCTTACACTGTGCCTTTTATTCTCATGACTTCTTTATTTCGTATGGAAGCCTGGATCTCCCTCTCACCTTCACCCATTTTGCCCAACCTCCCCTGCCTCTGGCAACCATCAGTACTTTTTCCCTAATTTTTGTAGGTAAAGGTTTTCTAGACTAAATACACCAAGAAGCATGATGGTTTTCTAAACACATAGTGGCCAGGGGCACCTGGATGGCTGTCGGTGAAGCCTCTGACTTTGGCTCAGGTCATGATCTCACAGTTTGTGAGTTCAAGCTCCGCATCAGGCTCTGTGCTAACAGCTCAGAGCCTGAAACCTTCTCTGGATTCTGGGTCTCCCTCTCTTTATGCCCCTCCCCCCCTCATGCTCTTTCTCTCTCAAAAATAAATAAACATTAAAAAAATATAAACATATAATGGCCAAATGATCTGGTTATGGGGCATCATTGGTTCAAGATCCAGAAATAATTCCCCTGCCCTGCCAATGTCTCACTGATGATTTTAAGATTCTCCAAAGATGAATCCAATTGTTTCTACCATTTCTTTTGTCTTATTTACCTCACATCCCTAAAATTCCTGTGACTGAGATGCCACTTACTAATCTAATATTAATTGGTTCTAATCTGATGACAATAAATATTACTGACATTAAACAAGTATTTTATTAAGTCTATCTTTTCTGTGTTACTTTTTGTTATATATATTCCTGAGAGAAAAGTGTGACTGAAAAATCTAAACAAACCATCCAAAAAAAAAAAACCCTCTAAATAAGTTAGATATCTGAAATACAATGTCAAAACTATTAGATACTGGACCTTAAAGACACGTTTTGACAGGAGAAAAGTCTGTGAAAGGCTGAATTTTCCCTTGGCTCAGAAACCACGGTCCATTTTGCTGAAGGGTTCATTGCTTTCACCTTGACATTAATTGCTCCCCAAAAGTCATTAATTGTTGGCAAATGGGCCATTTCAGCACTGATGACCTGCAATGCTCATAACCTTTCATTTCCGAACTTGAACAGCAAAAGGCCAGTAGTCTCTCATGCACAATTCTGCAACAGACATTAATGTTATTTAATCAACAACCAATCACGTAAAAGGCAAATGGAGGGCAGGGAGGAACAAACAAAGCTAGAAGAAAGTTTTCTTCTATATCAAGCTTTCTCTTTCTTTGCCTTCATATCCATCATTATGGTCTTTAAGAGCTCTTTCCCTACTTCCTGCTTCTCATCCAATGGCCGCTGACGACAACGGGAGCTTTGCACTGAGAACTGGGAAAGAAAGATTCCTGCAAACGCTATTCATTTATATTGATTAGGATCCATCTGGGATTGTGTTTGGCTCTGATTTTAGAGTAACAGTTTTCAAGGTTCCTCAATTTATGGGTCTCTCTTGCTCAAAATTTAAAGGACCCCTTAATTCACCTGTCCCAGCACCAGCCCTCAACTGTCACTACTAAATAACACCTTACCTGTGAAAGGAATGGAATGGAACCATCTTCGAACATTAAATAGAAATTGATTCTTGAGGGGACAGAATGTGGATCAGGCTATATTATGAGACCATAGCTACAAAGATGAGTCCTTGAAGAACTGGACCACAGGGCCCTACCCAACCATCAACAAGGGGCTGATGGCTTCCCTGGAAGAAAGAGCCCCTCTCCTCAAGCCAGCCAAAATGCTATTGTCCTTAATTCCTTCTGATCAGAGAAATGCACGAACCAGATGGAGGTGATCTCAGAGGCCCTTGGGACTTCATCTGAGTGATTTTCATGCAGGCCTAGTGAAGCGATGACGCAGAAAAGGGGACTGCATTGGTGTATTTATTTTAATCACTGAAAAGTTTTCATTTATAATTCATAGGTACTCAGCCTGCTTGGGATGCCTTATTAAAAAGGATGTCATTTTTTTTTTACCTCTTTGTGACCACAGGAAAGAGAAACCTCTCAAATGTGGTATAAGAATAAATTGTTACCAAAATAGAAGCCGGTGCCCACTAATTACAGTGCTATCCAACCAGCATTTATAAAATCATCATCATCACCGTATGAAGACAGGAACATGTAATTTGGGTTTAAGCTAGGACAATTAACAGGTTTTTAAAAACTCAGCACCATAACAGTAACTATCTGATGACTGCTAAATATACCAATTCTCTCTCAGGAAGTCCTGGCAGAGTGGCTCCTCAAAGTAGGGTTCAAGAGGGGAACGCTGGAGAGAAAAAATTACTTTAGTATATACTAAATGGAGGCCACACTGCTAACAAGCATTTTATTTAGGATCCAGTATGGTCCTAGATACCTTGGGAGATTTTTTTTTTAGTGTAAAATACATAATCTAGGAATGTAATTTGATGAGGAGCCATATGGAGCATGGTGCCGGAAGTTACTTCCAGCACTGAAGCTTACCATGAGTCCCAAGGTCCTATGCAGGACGTACAGAGATGTAGGACACACAGAGATGGCAGGGTTGACCCCACATGCTGGAGGAACCCAAGGCCACAGCTAACAAGAACTGATGGCTCGAAGAGGCACACCTTTAGGACATCTTCGGAGAGCATGAGAAATCACCTGGAGTCGAGGACTTTGATCTTGTGCCCTTCCTCACTGCCCAGTGGAGGACAAGCTTGAGGAGAACCATGGATGACAATGGAGACTCAGCAGACACGTATGTCTGTCTGCAGCTTTCAAGAGCCTAGATAGTGCCTAGAGATCACCTCCTACAAAGGGAAGTAGAAACTCCGAGTTCTCCCTACAGGCCTGCTGGGGCAGTGTGACTGGCTCCTGAGCAGGGAGAGGGCTGAGAACCATCCGAGGTTGACGGATGTGGCAGCTCCGGTGGTGCTGCAGGCCAAGGACCAAGATGACCTCGTGGGAACTGAGGAGCCATATTCCTAAATCAGGTCCTCAGGGTGATGGAATCTGCATGGAGATTCCAGAGTCACAGACAAGTCAGCAAAATGAGGATCAGTGCACTAAAGACATGCGTTAACACTCTTTAGTTGGGTGTTGTTCCCTTCCTATGCCATGTCGTGGTCTACTGAGTGAGGGAATAGCTCCAGAAACTCTAGGCGAGGGCTATGATCAATCATACAGACTCAGAATACACCCGGGTCTCTGCACGTTCGCTTATGATGTGACTAGAGAATGGGAGGTCTTTGCCCCGCAGTACTTACCATCTGCATACAACAGTAAATGATAAAGCAATGTTCCAATATAGTTTGTTATGTCTTGACAAGAACCACTGCACTTTTTACACAGCAAGAGTTAGAACAGCCAAATAACCTCCCTCAAGTGAAAGGAAAGGCAGCTGGAGTCTAGTCCATGCCTGTGAATGAAAGATAAAGACAGGTCTGCCAGCAGCCCACTGCAGAGGGCCTCAAAATCCTGTGCTTGGCTCACTCCTCTCCCCAGGCTCGAGGTCCAGCCTGCTCAGAAGCCCAGGTGAAACTTCTCAGATGAAGACAAGAAGCCAGCACATACAGCCATTCTGGAAAGGGGCAAATGCAAATGTGATCTCAGATGCTGGTTACATGCTGGTTAATGTATCGCCCCTTCGCTACAGGGGTGAGTTCTGAGAAACACTGCTTTAATTGTGCAACAGGCTTATGTTAACATTTCTAATGATGCTTCTGGAAATCCTGCCTGCCCTTTTTACTCTAAAAAATCACAGTCATCAGCTCCTTCCCTCTCCGCGCCCCTACCCCGACGTAAGCCTATAGAACTGGGGAAACAGCCTGGCTCCCCACACTGTGGAAGCAGTGCTCTGCAGTCATTCGGATGCGATCCCCAGCTCACCACCAAGTAACATCTGGTGTCAATTCCATGTCTTAAATATGGCACTAACTACGTTTTCTTAGAAAAATGTGCCAGTCATGTCACACCCAGGGCTTTGGTGAGAAAGCACTAATTAAAATGATTATAAAGCCTTTTTAAACTTATGAGAGGATCTGATGTATAAAAGCTGAAATGATAGTAGGGTACAGTTCCTTTTCTGCCTATAAAAGATCTTGCCCAGCGCTCAAGTAAATGTGAATCTGATTTGCTTTTCAAGAAGCTGTTATGCTGGTACCCATGAAGTGTCACTCTCCCTTACGCAAAGGCCGCGCCCCTTCCAGGGGGAGCAGCTCAGCACGGAGGGCAGATGGTCACTGGTAAATTATCACCTGGGCCAAGTCCATAGAGAAATGTCAGGACCTTTTTAACTAGTGATAGATGAGAGAATTTCTAATCTCTACTTTGGAATGACTTGGTGGCATTTACAACTCCAAACGGTTTCCTTAACGAGTCTCATTGAAGTGAAATAACTAAGAGTCAAATGAAGGGAAAAAAAAAAGCCTGACCATTTTTTATGGGATTTTTAAATGTATTATTTAAATATGCAAGTGTACGCACGGAATACCAAGTGATGGGGAAAAAAAATCTGCCTAAGAAATGTGAAGTACCCTCATGATGAATGTTAAAGATCTAAGTGTCTGGCCTTCCAATCCCTTATTCAATATTGGTATCCTCTTTGATGCTTTATTTTCTCCGTGCCATGAATTTCCCTATTCTTTTTGTTGAATGAATAGGCAGAAAACATAAACAAACAAATAAACCTTTGGAGCCTAGCTAAAAGTCTACCCATCGAGAGCTTTATTTCCTTCTATCGTTGTGCCCAGTGCCAATGCAGTATTTCTTTTCCTTTGTTTTCTGCTCATTAAAATCAAGCCAAAATAATCCTACTTTCTCACTTGGAACATGTGTCCGCCATAAAAAGTTAAATTAACAGAGATTCACGTGGACTATGGATGTCTCTAAACTGCCTGAGCAGAAGGTAGTTTATGCTAGGTAAGTAAGCGAAGCCACACGGTTATCATGCGACAGAATTATACAAGGTCACTGGTTGTGAGCCACGGGAGTTCAGTCTGGCTACCTTAGGCAAAAAAGGAATGTGTTGGAAGAACACTGAGGAAATAGAATTGGCGGAAGTGTTAGAAAACCAGGCAGAAACTCAGGGCGGCTACTCTAGGAACTTCCTACACAAGGTCTGGTGGACGGCAGCGGCACCCTGGACTCCAGGCTGCTTCTCTCACCGCCTGTCAACACTGCTGCCTTAAAAATCTTGCTCAGGTGTCCGTTGATCTCTACAGCACATCCCCTGGCTTCAAAGTTCAGAAGAAGAATACCAGTTGGCCACACCTAAGTCATGGCATCCCCCTGCTCTAGCTGCTGGCAGAGCAGAGAGATGGAGTATCTGGTCATTTCAGTGAATGAAAGACTCTCTCTCCAAAAAAGAAAAACACAGGTTAAGACCCACTGCAGTAAAGTGTGTTTCCATCAGGAAGGACGCAAATATAATTCTACCACAGAAAGAGCAATGACGACATTATCCCATCCCTTTGGTGTACTCATAATGTCCATTTTGGGGGTGCTGCTAGAAAGGCATCAAACTTCTCTCTCCTCATGGAGGTCTTGATTCACTTTGAACTTGCATTCCAGTCTTCCCTAACAGGTGACCGAATGTACCTTTCCATTCAGGGCATCTAGCAGGCCCTTGGCATCTGAGGATTCCATACCTGTGTTTCCTAGTCTTAGAGTATAAACTTTATAGTTGTGTTAATACCTACCATATAGGGCTGTAGAAAGTATTATATGAAACAACATGGGTAAGGCCCCTGGCACAAATGGGAACAAAACCACTGAGGAAATCCAGCTTGACAGCCAGTGGTTTCAACCCCGTTAGTGGTGTTTGAGAATCTGGGAGTCCTCTCGAGTTTCAGCATGCCCCCTCACCAACGTTCATGAGCTATGGCAGCCCAAATGGTTTTTCTTTTATTGAAAAGCATGCGGGGTTAGAAGTGGGTAGATAAGGGGCACCTGGGTGGCTCAGTCGGTTGGGCATCTGACTTCGGCTCAGGTCATGATCTCACAGTTGGTGAGTTTGAGCCCCACATTGGGCTCTGTGCTGACAGCTCAGAGCCTGGAGCCTGCTTCAAAAATTCTGTGTCTCCCTCTCTCTCTCTGCCCCTCCCCTGCTCACGCTTTGTGTGTCTCTCTCTCAAAAGTAAAATAAACATTAAAAAAAATATATTAAAAAAAAAAAGAAGTGAGTAGATAAAAGGCACTAAATCAGGGATTGGAATGTAAAAACGAGAGAAGTAACATTCTAAGGCATCCTCTTTCCATTTCACTTAGAAATTACATGGGATATGGGACGCCTGGGTGGCTCAGTCGGTTAAGTGTCCGACTTCGGCTCAGGTCATGATCTCGCAGTCTGTGAGTTTGAGCCCCGTGACGGGCTCTGTGCTGACAGCTCGGAGCCTGGAGTCTGCTTCAGATTCTGTGTCTCCCTCTCTCTCTCTGACCCTCTCCCACTCATGCTTTGTCTCTCCTGCTCTCAAAAATAAATTAAAAAAAACATTAAAAAAATTTAAAAAAAAGGAAATTACATGGGATAATAACCTCAGAGGAACTAGGTTTCTCAAGTTAACATGTAAGGAAAGCAATTACATTAATGTAACCAACATTTTGTATGGTAATCACTGAAGTGACAATTTGATGGGCAGCATATTCCAATTCACAGAGCAAAACATGTGCAGAGGCTGTTATCCTCAGGAAGCTTGACCAGTTTCTTTACTTCTTCCTATCTCAGTTGCCTTAGAGGTAATAAAATATCTTATTGAACACCTAACATAAACGATATACTCACTCTGCATTGGTGATACGAGCTCAGTTCCTTCTTTGTAGTTACCAATGCAGAGACCGCCTCTCCCCTTGGGGATAGTGGGTACAGGAATCACAGCCACCCAGAGCACAATATAATTCCTTGGGAGAAAGGTTGTGTCAGTCGACCACAGCTGTGATATGGGCAGACAAGCTCGCACGGGCGGGGGAGGAGGTGTCTCCAGCAAAACAGCATTTAGCGAAGGGAAATGAGTGCCAGAAGACTGGTGCCATGAATTTCCTTGCATTCAACCTCAAAAACACGCTGCTGTCCAAATTAAGACACTCAGGAACAATGAGAAAGTTGAGATCATGCAAAAATGTTCTAGCTAGGTGTTTCCTTGATGCCTCCTCCTCTTTCTATTTCAATAGTAGGGTGAAGCCTAAACACTTAAGACATCCTACTATTCAGGAAAATAGATGTGTTATTTATAATAACCCTCCTAAAATGGCACCATATAACCATCTGTTATGAACCCTTGCAGTCCTGCATTCTCCACTCTTCTCTGAATATCAATATTGCAAAAGCCACCCACCCATCCACCCACCCCCCAAGAAATATCGGGGGAAGAGGAGGAAAGAGAAGTTTGGCAGGAAAAAAAAGTATTAGGCTGCTCAGAATGCTTTATGTTAACTATTTCCCACCTCTTTCTCATGTCATAAACACCTTTCAAAGTGAGGACAAATTTATTATATTAAATACGAAAGACATTCCAGAAAGTGGCAGATACAGAACAGGAGAAGGAGGACTCTGATGAGTTTAGAGCTGGAAGGGAGCTTGCTGATAATCCCATCCCACACTTCACAGCTGAGAAAACTGAAGCCCACATCTTTAGGTGAACTCCACGGTGGCAGCAAATGAGTTTCCACCAGGTCTAGAATCAAGTGACTCTCCTGCCCCACAGACCGGAAAGTTCTTCAAGACACCAAAAGCCCATGAAGTTTATCATAAGAAGTAGTACCTAAGGCCAAAGGTTTTGTGACATTGTGTTAAAAGCTATAAAGAGATGATAAGACATCGATCCTACCCTAGTGGTTGGCAAAGTCAAGGGATAAGCCAGTAACTCAATCGCTGCACATGTATAAGAAACACAGGCAAAAAATTAAACTATTTTAAAAATATGTGGGAACCATATGAAATGGCACATTTTCGCTACAATTTCTAACCCAGGGATTTAGTTAATGACTAAGTTTGTACACATAAATCCAGGGAAAATTATAAATGCTGCTGTTGGATTAACTCTGAAGCCCCAACACTGAAGTATTAGCATATCATTCCAGGCAATCCTAGAACAACTATGTGCGGTCTTTATGGAAAGGAGTTAATACCATTTCTAATGGATGGGGCTTTGGTCACTGAATATGAGAAGAGACTTAAGGAAGAAGTAGAGACGAAAAGCTTAGTGGATGTGGGAGGGGGGTGTAGAAACAGGTGATACCTATCCTTCTAGAGACGGCCAACGCATTCAGAGGGAACTGAGTACAGCAGGAAACCACCAGAGAGCTTCAATAAATAAGTAATCCAGTCAAAGCTGACAATGGAAGAAAAATTGTGCCGGTAGTATGAATGTTAAACTTAAGGGGGTTGATACCAGTTCTTAGGAAACCAGTGCAGGAGAATAATCTAGGCAAGATAAAACTGGCTGCTAGCCCAAATGGGCTTCATTTTGAATAACAACTTAATCAATTGAAAGTGGTTGCTTAGAATTCTGTGTTGAGAAATATACTAAGTCTATGCTAAGGAAGAATTATGACCTGCCATAGAGAAAACCCACTTCCATGAAGTCTACACCATAACATTACTGGTAAGTGTAGAAAGACAGACTGAATATGAATGATGTTTTCTATAAAGCAGTAATATGTTGTGTACACCAATCATGTAAGAGTGCGTCTTTTGCTTTGGGAGATGAGTAAACTGTTTACCATAATAGGCAAGTCTGGCTCATGGCAGAAGACAGTCAGAGAAAGAAAGGAGCCACACGAATTTAGAGACTTACCTGATGGTGGAAGAACAGGCAATATCAGTTATGGCTGTCAAATCACACACTAGTATGCTATCTTCCCATCCTCGGAATGGAGCACTGGAAAAGGCATATGTGTAAGGCAAGGTCTTTTATTTTTTATTTTTAAATTTTTTTGTCGTTTATTTACTGTTGAGAGATGGAGACAGAACACAAGCAGGGGAGGGCCAGAGAGAGAGGGAGACACAGAATCCAAAGCAGGATCCAGGCTCTGAGCTGTCAGCACAGAACCTGACGCGGAGCTCAAACCCACAAATTGCAAGATCACGACCTGAGCCAAAGTCAGACACTTAATAGACTTAGCCACCCAGGCACCCCTAAGGCATAGTCTTTTCAAGAGAAGAGTGTTATCGCAAGCCCGGGAAAGGAAAAGCCTAGTAAATGCTCTGAAGGAGAGAAACGAGAAGTATTAACAGACTTCACTTGTCAGGATGGTCAGCATTTACTGACCTTCCTGCTGATGCCTTAGGATCCCCTTTCCACATACAGCAAAGGGTACCTTATAGGAAATTCTGAACTTCTTAAGCAAGTCAGTTCTAGGATTGGAACTGAGTAGATTCCATTTCTAAATCTGTAAGTAGGATATGAGAGGACAAAAAAATTGCAAGTATTGGAAATACTGAAAAGCTAAGTAAGGTAAGTAAAGGGTATGGAGGAGAAATACCATAAAAGATCTTAAAATTCAGATGAAAGAAATGTAGCCAGAGTTAAGAGCTGAAAAAGGGATCTCCAAGGGGATGTAGGAACAGATAAACAGGTGCAATCATACAAACACATAGTTTCTCTTTCTGGCGTATCTCCTTGGCCTTCCAGGTTCCTTCTTCTAAGAAGAAGCCATCTTAGTGCACTTCAGGTTAGTCTTGGGGGGCCCAGTTGGTTAAGTGTCTGACTTCTGCTCCAGTCATAATCTCACAGTTCATGGGTTCGGGCCCTGTGTGGGGCTCTGTGCTGACAGCTCAGAGCCTGGAGCCTGCTTTGGATTCTGTGTCTCCCTCTCTCTCTCTCTGTCCCTCCCCAACTTGTGCCCTGTCTCTGTCTCTTGAAAATGGATAAATGTTAAAAAAATTTTTAAATAAAATATGGCTTTAAAAATAAACCATAGGCATATCAATGCCAAGTCGAATACCTTTCCTTTAGTTCAATGCCAAACACATTTTGAAGGAATGAGCAAAACACTGCCAAAGATACCAAGATCAAAGAAGCCAAGTCACTGGCCTAAAAGAGTCTACCAGAAGCTGATGGTGCAGTTGCATCTGGCAGAGAGAAGACTACAAACAAAACATGTCCAACTTCTACACCTCTGACTAGAGATGGGTTGACAAAGCTTAGGGAACACTTAGCCACAATCATAGCCAAATAATCCTTCGAAACAGCTGAATTTCTTAATCGTCCAGAGGAACAAGAGAGTGCAGGGCAGAAATGCAGCTGCAGAATGACTGATGCACACAACAAAATGTGCACACAATGAAATGAGCACACAACAAAATGAGGACTGTCTTCATTCCTTGAAACACCAGGACCAAATACAGTGACGAATACATATCCAACACTTTATTAAAGTAATTGAATAAACAAATGAAGCCAAAGTTCCCACCGCCCAGTTGCTTATGTCCAATAGGTAAAACAGGTAAACAAATAGTTATAAGATGATATCTGAAGAGCTGTAATAAAGCTGTGTATAAAGTCATATGGGGTAGAGATGAGGGAGTGACCAAACCCAAAGAAGAGTTTGGTCAGACTTCCAGGAGATGGTGGCCTCCGGGCTGGATCTGGAAGACCAACTAGGATTTTACTGTACAATTTGAAAACTTACTGTATAATCACAACTCAAACTTCCATGGAGCTGAGCCCAAAGGTGAGCCCATAGTAAGCACCAAAATTAATTAACACTATCAAACCCACAAAATGGGTTTACTTTTCTTTAATGTTCATCAAGAAAGTAGAGGTAAGAGCTGAAATAATGAAAAGGGGATGAATCGATCTTTGACGCCCAAAATGCTCTTCCCTATTTCACTTATCAGAACTGCCCCTTAAATTATTCAGTCTATCCTAATTAACTCCCCAGAGAATTATTTTCAAGGCACTATTAGTTGGTTGTTGCCTGAGGCCAAACTCCAAGCTAGTTCTGGGATGTGGGAGGGATATAAAAGTTTCTTTGCACTTGAGGGTTCCGGTTACACAGCAAGAGAGAAGGGGATAAAATTATCTCATAAAGATTACAGTTGAATCCAAAGGGGCATCTGTAACTTCGTATTATACGTTGTCATTGGCAGCTTACCAGAGACTATCCCTTACAAACTACAACTCTAGCTGTGGCGCATTAAGATTTTTAAATATCTGAATGGAGAAAATAATGTTCTCCCCAGGACAAAGTGATGATTTTCTTTATGCTTCTGATGTAGACTGGGAAATCCTAAAAAGAGAAGACTGCAGCAAGAGGTCCCAGAGGAGCCTCCAAACTAGACCCAGTGAGGTAACGATGCCAAAAAGCCACAGTCAAACCCTAAAATAGCTTTTGGCAAGATTGCATTGAAAAAAAAACATTTGAAGAGCCAGAATAAGATGATTGGGGGGCAAGGGTAGGAATCTGGCCCAAGAGAATAGTCTGTGAGCAAGAAAAATAACAAACAGGCAAAAAGTAGGTCTGAGTTAGGTTTGCAAGAAAAGAACACAAGGGTGAGGAGGGAAATGATGGAGACAGTCAAGTTGAAGGGAACAAGCATAGTCTGCCCTCTCCTCAATTCAGAGCCTAGCGGGCATGAGAGCTGAGGGGGTTAAGGAATAGTTGCCAAACGAGCGACGACTAACAACCAGAGCCTAACACTGAGGCCTGTCGGCAGGGCTTTCCCATCACTGCCCTCCTCCCCCGCCTGGACATATCAATTCAATAGCTTTTTCTGACAAATTGTGGATGTGTCTGGCATGCACACGTAAGCCACAGCTCATGGAGCCTGCTCTAGTGGCAATGGGGATAAGACATAGGGTCATTTTCCAATCTGTTAAAAAGAAAACCACAGGCTCAAAATGGTGTCACAGAGGCCAGGTCACCAAATGGGGACTCAATACCCAACCTAACTGCAGTTCTAACCTCCCCTAGAAACGTAGTCTCGGCTGGCCAGTCAGGAATTCTCTGATGTGCATCAGTGAGTTAATTTGTCACATGGGTCCTCTCCATCCCCCCAAAGATAAGGTAATCCACTTAATAAGATCTCCTGCCCTCGGCCAAGGTCAAACTATCCTTTCTTTTCTTTTGCTAAGAACTTATTGTCCCACCTTCCTTCCTATAAAAACCTTCCACTGTGTACAACTCCTCAGAGCCCCCCCCCCCACCCCCTGCCACTTGCTAGATGGGAGGCTGCCTCCTTCATGAACTGGTTAATAAAGCCAATTAGATCTTTAAAATTTACTTAATTGAATTTTTATTATTTAACAGATTTGGTGGCAGTGCTGGGATCTGAAGCAAACTTTCAGTGGCATCCAAGGACAAGAAACACAAGTGTGGTACTCTGTGAACCATCTGGGTTTATTGTCTTTCTCGCCATTCCAAAAGGCTGAGTGAGCCCCTCTCGGTTCTGAGCTTCACTCTTGTTGAGTACAAGGTCTCCATCTATTTGGCTTTCCTCACGGGGGTAGTCGGCTTGAACTGGCAGACAGTTATGCTTGGAGTTCACCTGAGCAGGCAATTCTGCCCAGAACCCAGTTGAGAGGGTAGTTTTGCCCGGAGCCCACCTGAGCTTGCAGAAGGGTCTTCCCAGAGCTCAAGCCTGTAGCCTTTCAGACCACAGGTCCCCTGGGGGAAAACCCTAGACCTTAGTTCTAACCCTGGATTCCACTCTGGGAACTTCTGGAAGCAGCTGTCTTTCTCTATTTTGTTTGGAATCAGTCCACAGTCCCCATCTCTTGGGGTTTGCTGGTTTAATCATTTCCCCAGTCCGCAGTTCCCCAGGAATTGGCGGTGGTGTGCACAGGGCCTTCTTGTGGCCAGGAGTCAGTAACGTCTCTTGGCTACTGTAGATACGTTAAGGTGCACGTTTGTCTGTCTTGTTTTGTGCGGATAAAACTTGTTGCCAAAGGAATCCTCAGAAGCCAGAAACCTGCAAAAATTGGTGGGCACAGGCCAAGCATTTAAAGGCTATTAGGGCACTCGTGACCTCAGGAAGACTCTCATGATAGGATAAATTGGTCACGGAACAAGTTGGACTGATACTCGGTCACTCCCAACCTTAAGAAAGCTTTCATGGAATGAGGTACACTGTAAAACACAACCAATCCCCAACCCAGTAGCACGTCCCTTTCAGGTATCAGTTTGGCTCTGAGAAACCCAAAGCTTTAGCTACTGGGATCCTTAAATTCTAGAGTCAAGTGCACTACCTTCAGGTAATGCTTCTTTTATGTCTAATGATTATAGCCTGAAAGTTGTAGCTATCTTGGAAAAAACAAAAACAAAACAGCAAAATCGTACTAAGCTTGTTTTGTGTCCTGAAGGATTCGTTTTGGCAACTGTCAAGGCTGGGAGCCCCAAAATAAGGCCAGACAGAAATGTGAGTTGCACCCCCTCTGTGGCTGGAAAAGGCTGGAAAGAAATATGGGTTAATTCCATTTGCAGCCAGGGGCCTACCAAACTGCTGCCAGCCCGCAGGGGAACTTCAATTCACAAACACAATGGCCATTATGTGGAATGTTCCAATTAGACAAGATGGCTCATTTAAGAAGTACACTTAAAAGCAAGCGTTCCCAAATTATGCAAAATGGGATACCTACTTTAATTGGCAAGCAGAAGCCCCCCAAAAGGTCTCAAAATTCCAAAGTAGTTTCATTGAAAGATTCAGTGCAAAAGGCTGATGAAAAATTAAAGGTGTGAGAGAGACCTAAAACAAAGACTGTAAGACTCCCCTAACTCCCCCTGCTCCCCTCTATCCTCCTTTGAGAACTCATTCTAGCCTCAATTGTTTTTCCACTCTGAAAACACTACACAATCGTAAACAAAAGTCTGCTGAGTTAATGGCCTTACAGACACCCCTATACCTACCTCGAGAGGAGGGTTCCCTTATGGACCCCTCAGAGTTGACAAAATTGAGGGATTTTCTGGTAAGCTGCTCTGCTGTTCCTTTAAACAGGTCAGTCACGGATCCTCTCTCTCCTGGGGACAGCTATTGCCTTCTTGTTTGTCTTAATTTGCATAACTAGGCTTGGCTTTCTGCCTGCCTGGGATGCATGGATTGTTGGTTCTTTCTTCTGGCTATCTTTGGGAATGACTCTGGATCTTGAGAAGGTAGTATCTTTGCACACAATTTGGGGACCCTTGTTACACCCAAGGCAGGTTATTCGATACTGCCAGAAATAATTAAAATTAGAACTATGTACCCCAAGGGAGAGAAGCAAATCGAGGATAATGCAGTTGAATGGGTGGACCAACACATGATGTCATTTAAGTTACACCCCAAGGGGCGCCTGGGTGGCTCAGTCGGTTGAGCGGCTAACTTCGGCTCAGGTCATGATCTCACGATCTGTGGGTTCGAGCCCCACGTCGGGCTCTGTGCTGACGGCTCGGAGCCTGGAGCCGGCTTCAGATTCTGTGTCTCCTTCTCTCTCTGCCCTCCCCTTGCTCACTCTGTGTCTCTCAAAAATAAAAAAAATAAAACCAAAAGAAAAAAAAAAAAAAACGTTAAGTCTTTGAGGAATTAAAATAAGGTCCTTACCTTACAAAACTTTTCAAAACTAGAAACACAGCTGTAGAGGCAATTCAAAATTTACCTATTTCTTTAGGACTCCCCAGACTTCCCATATATCTCAAATGGCTGGTAAATTATTGGCTCTGGGAAACCAAAGTCCTTCTTGGGGGGGACTTGCATTCTTTCTTTGTCCCTTAAAGTTTTAAATCTTATGTCTTTAAAATGTTGTAAGCCTAGCCCTCAGTCTTCTGAGACTGAAGGAGAAAGAAAGAAAAAGAGGAAAGTAGTCTTTTTAAATTTTTTTAAGTGTTTTATTTATTTTTGAGAGACAGAGAGGGAGTGAACATGAGTGGAGGAGGGGCAGAGAGAGAGGGAGACACAGAATCCGAAGCAGGCTCCAGGCTCTAAGCTGTCAGCACAGAGCCTGACATGGGGCTCGAACTCACGGACCGCAAGATCATGACCTGAGCTAAAGTCGGACGCTTAACCGACTGAGCCGCCCACATGCCCCGAAAGTAGTCTTTTTAAAACACAAATTGCTTGGGGTGCCTGGTTGGCTCAGTTGGTGGAGTGTGTCACTCTTGATTTCAGGTTTGTGAGTTTGAGTTCCACCTTGGGTGTGGAGGTTACTCAATAATAAAAAATCTTAAAAAATAAAATAAAATACAAACTGCTAAAAGAGTTCTATAGCACAGCCTCCTTAAGATTAATTCCAGGAACAAATACAAATCTTAAAAATCTTTTCCTCAAACGTTAGTAACCACTGGGTCTTTCCATTGGTCTCTGTGTTTGTGTGTGTGTCCATATGTATATGCTGTAGGTGTGAGATATTTTTCTACCTCTGGATGGTACTGCTAAAATTAATTTGTGAAAGAGCTCTATTCAGTTCTTTTGAAGGCAAGCACTTGTAAGGATTGGGCATTCTAAAATTCTCAGAAACACAGAAACTAACACAAATGTTTTTTCAAGTTCATGTGATCTGGGAAAATATTCGCTTGTTGGTTTAATTTAATGTCTTTAGAGTTATCAGCATTAAAATTACAACTTTTATTCTGCCTGGGTTTACTTTAAGTCAAATGAGTTGATGTTATCTGTTACAAAATGTTTTTTAAAAATAGCTTGGGAGAATGACTGACTTCGATGTCACATTAAATTTTTTATGGGCATTCAAGCAGAATTATTAAGAACGAGTAAATTGAATAGATGTAAATAAAATTAAAAATTTTAGGAAAACTTTTAAATCGTCTCCCAAATCTCTTGGTAACCTAAAAGTTTAAAGTTTTGCTGAGTTAGTGAAATGATAAGTTAAACTCATTTAATACCTAGATCGTTTCCAAATAAGACAAAATACTAAAACGTTAATTACGAAACATAGGTTTCTCTACTTTTGGGTTCTTATTACAGAGAAAGTAAAAGATATTTGGATGTGTTTGTGCCTACGCTGGAAAATTAAAAAGGCATATGTTTCTAAAAGCCGTGAAATGTATTAATAAATCTGCAAATCTGCAGAATGCTGGTATATTGGTTAGTAATTGCTTACTACTTGGTTTAAACTAGAAATTAAGGTTTCTGAGGGTTTAAAAAAAAAAGCTCTAGTATATGTAATAAAAACCACGATGGACTGTGGAAAGGAATCTTTGGAAAAAATTTTAATATGTGATTAGCTGACTCTCATGCAAAGGCAAGCAGCAACAGAATCTGTAAGGTTACGGCACAGATGGATAAAGTCCATTCTGCTTCTACAAAAATGACGTCTTGTTGCTAAACTTTTGCCATCCTTATGTCCTTTCAACATGGTGACAGTTGGCTCCCAGATCAGAAACATCAAGATGGGCAAATGATGATTGTGAATTCAAACAACAGCCATGGTTATGGGAAACCCAAGATGGCCACTTGGTTCTTCCCAGTGCCCTGGAAAACCCCATGTTTCAATTTTTACATTTTTCCACCCCACTATAGGGCATTTAAGAGGTCTCAAATTATTAACAGGCATTGGTGGGGAGACTTTTACAAAATTGCAAAAAAAATAGTCACCATCAATCTGTAACTGGTCAAGTCCATAATCCTGGAAAAATTACTTCTGTCCCTACAGGCCTCAGACCTCTTCCCCCTGTATCCTTGGAACACCAACAACTAGACCTCATTCAGATGCCACTTAGTGAGGGTTGTCCCTGTGCTCTTACTATTGTTCATGTGTTTTCTGGTTGATCTGAGGGCCTTCCACTGCCACAAAGCTGATGCTATCATGTTAACAAAGAAACCATTATAGAATGTGTTTCTCACTGGGAACCTTCCATAATCTCCAGTCATCAAGAAAACCATCCCACTGATCAAATCATACAAGCCTTAATAAAAACCTTGCACACTTCTTGGAATTAGCACTGTCCTTATCACTTCAATCATCAGACAAGGTTGAGAGAACCAATGGCATCCTCCAACTTAAAATTTCTAAATGTGCTGCAACTACTGGACTTCCCTGAGCTACGGTCATGCCCTTGGTCTTGCTGACTATTTGCAGTTCCCCCTTTAAGAAACAAACTCACTCTACACAAAAGAGTCATCAGCAGACCAATGTCAAAACAGCCTTCTGCTTGTTCTTTGTTATCTCAGGCTACTGTGCCCAGCTACTCTAAGTCTCTAAGATCTTGTGCCTATCAACAACAGGTTAAAGAAGTCTTTCCAGATACCAGTTCAGAGGTTCTTGTTGGTCACAATCTACAGCGTGGTGATTGGGTATTCTGGAAATGTTACCAGAGAAAGACAGTGTTCGAGTTCCACTGGAAGGGCCCTTATCAAGCGCTCCTGACCACTGACACTGCTACAAAACTAGAAGATACTGGACACCTTTGAATCAAATTGATGAGGAAGAGAAGTAGCTGACATCAAGGTTGATTGCCTCTGCCCAAGACAACAGGTAGAGACTTCACACTTTAACTGAACATGAAACGTTTTCTCTTTCTTTTCCTTTACTCTGGCATTAGCCTGGAAAGATAACACCCTCATCTATATCTCCCAGGCCCTTGCTAAGGGGATAGGGGTAACTTCTGGAATTTAGAACAACCTTTTATTTTGTGCTAAAAGAAAACCTAACTGTGACCCTAACTTTTTACAACCAAAACAAGATATCTTATTGGTCTGCTACCCTGAATTAACATTATTGAATTAGAAAGTACCTACCGGGAGGCTTTCATGATTCAGGATTTACTCCTTTTGACAGGAGTGAATCAGGATTTGACAGGATTCACTCCTTTGACTTTATTTCTTTGTTTAGGGATAAATGTAAATGAGGCATGATCAGGAACTTCTCCTTAATTCTTGAAATTGTTGCAGAATCCACTGCTAAAGCAACAGTAGCCCAACAAAGATCCTTAGACTCTCTGGCAAGAAGTGTTTTTGATAATAGGGAAGCCCTTGAGTATTTTTTAGCTGAGCATGAAGGTATCTGTACTGTGGTTAATACTAACTGCTATATCAGGATCAACACATCTGGGGAAGGTGAAACTAAGTTATATAAAATCACTGAGCAAGCCAGTTGGGCTGAAAGGCTGATTCCTTCAACAGGGTCTTTCTTTGATTGGTTTGGGTCTTGGAGACCATGGCTCTGAAGTGTACTCCAAACACTGGGAATTATCTTGTTTATAGTAATCATAATAATCTCCCTGGTACATTATATTCTCTCAAAAGATTTAAGTGCATGTTTGTAGCCACTAATGACCAAGCAAATGATCTCCCTAAGAAAGGAATGTCAAAAAAGGAACAAGGAACACTACCAACTTAAAGAATGTGAACCCAAAGCCATGGCCTATGAAGATCCCAGAGGTTAAGCAAAAACAACATGACCTCTGGATACCAAACAAAGAACAACAAAAAGTATGAGAACTTCTGAACAGCAGCTGAGAGTGGCGCTAATGTGTTAGATTTCAATCACATCTCTCAATTAAGCTGGGTGTCTGATGAAAAGAAAGGAATTGTTAAAAAGAAAACCACAGGCCCAAAATGGCGTCGTGTAGGCCAGGTCATCAAACCAGGACTCAATACCTAATCTAACTGCAGTTTCAACCCTCCCCAGAAATGTAGTCTTAACTGGTTCAGTCGGGAATTTTCTGATCAGCATCAGTGAGAAATCAGTGAGAATTCTCTATCCCCCAAAATAACATTAAATAATCCACCTAATAAGATCCCTGCTCTTCCCCCTAAGGGAAGCTGACTCTGCCTGAAACAATCTTTTCTTTTGCTAAGAACTTATTGTCTCACCCTCCTTCCTATAAATTTTGCACAACTCCTTGGAGCTTTCCTCTACTTGCTAGATAGGATATGGCCCAATTTGTGAATCATGCTTATCAAAGTCACTTAGATCTTTAAAATGTATGGGTTGAAGTTTTGTTGTTTAACAAAGTAAATGATAGGAAAGCAGTCACTTTTAAAATTCCACCTATTTTGTATAAGGTAATAGGCCAGCTTGAGCCTGTGGAGGACCAGCATGGTAGACTAAAGGTAGCTACAAATTCTTTGTCATTACCCCTGTGATACAGTAAAAAAAATATATGTTGCCTTTGTCCCCTTTTCTGGCTCCTGCCACAGAGCTTTAGAAACCCTTGAAATTTCAATAACAGGAGTGCTTTTTGTTATTCATAATGAACCCCTCTGGACTATACCTGAGTTTGAGTTATCATGGCCATTCAAGGTGATCCCTTAGATAGTTTCAAAAGAGGGGCTGGCCACACACTTGAGTACAGGGTTAGAACTTTCAACCTCCTCTCCCTACCTCTGTGGAGGGGAAAGGAGATGAAGATTGAGTTCAACCATGAATGACCAATGATTTAATGAATCATTCCTAGTCTACACAACCTCCATAAACACTCTTGAACAATGAGGTTTGGGGAGCTTCCTGATTGGTGAACATATTGATGTAGCTGGGGGTGGTATACCCCAACTCCAAGGGGACAGAGGCTTCTGAACTCAGGATCCTTCTACACCCACCACTCCTCACCATGCCTCACTTCATCTAGTTGTTCATTTGTGTCAGAACTGAGCGAGTTGTAAAACACCAGTTGGTGTTGGAGACTTATTGGAAAGCCACAGTGGAGCCCCATCGAAAGGTAGAATTTATTACCCCTCCTTTTAAATCTGAGCTGGCTCCCATGACTGCTTAACTAAAAGAAGGCAGAGGAAGGAGCTCACTGACATTTCCAGGCCTGAGCCTTCACCTTATACTTTCTGAGAGCCTGAGCCACCAAGTTAGAAGTTCAGCTACTTTGCTGGAAAGGCGATATAAAGAAGAGAGGCCCTGAGACCACCTGGAGAGAAAGGGGGCTTGACATCCCTGTAGCCAAGTGGAAACTCCAGAAACTCCATCCCAGCTGCTATCCAACCACAAGAGTAATGTCAAGGACAACAAGAGGAACTGTTCAGGCACATCCAGTGAATCTCCGGAACTACTGGCATAAGCCACTAAGTTTTGGATGAGTTTGTTATACAGCCGTAGATACTTGATATAAACACCACCATCAGGATAAGGTAGGTGGGAACAGTCTGAGCAAGATGCTGTTAATACCAACATCAGAAATTGTAGTTTGGTCATCTGTATGTTTATTTATACATTAAACAAATATTTATTGAATGCTTCCATTGGGATAGATTCCAATGAGGTAGAGGGGCCACAGATGGAAGGGGATTCTTGCCTTTAGAGAGCTTCCGGCCCCATCAGCTCATTCACTTTTTTCTTAAAGCTGTCAACTTTATTTTAATGTTTATTTATTTATTTTGAAAGAGAGAGACAGTGCATGCAAGCAGGGAAGGGGTTGAGAGAGGGAGAGTGAGAATCCCAAGCAGGCTCCATGCTGTTAGCACAGAGCCTGACATGGGGCCCGATCTCACGAATCTTGAGATCCTGACCTGAGCCGAAATCAAACGTTGCACGCTTAACTCACTGAGCCACCTAGGCGTCCCTAACAAAGCTGTCAAATTAATCCTCCAGGACTATTTCCTTCTTTAAATTCCCCATTTTCTAGGGCAAGCAAGAGTCAACTCACTTTCCTGTCTCCACAAAGTTTTCCTAGACCAATCTGGTCTGTATATTTCAGTTTCTCCAATTGTAAATTAAGGACCAAAGGAGACTAACAATATTTCCGAAAGATTGTTATAAGATCGAAGCAGGGAGTTTCTTTTTTTTTAAACTTCAAGGCTTTTAGGAAAAATTATGAAGCAGATGACATTTTATTGTCAGTTCTAACATGTTTTGCCTAGAGAAATTTTGTGGATTATATTAAAAGCAACGCCAACAAATGACCATTGCTAAAAGCACCTGCTAGGCAGATAAGATGCCAGTTATTCTGCTTCTCTGTCTCTACCCAGGATAACATGGAGCACATATACTTTGTGGGCTCCAAGGGGAAGCAGACTGGCTCCTTCTAGTTCCTACTAATATAACCACATGTTTCTGAGAGTCCCTCAATATGCTGTACATTTCACAGACTGTGCCTGTGCTGGCACTTCTGTTCGTAATGGAATGTTTATTTATATTAATTAAGTCTCTTCATCGGAGACCTCCAAGCACATAAGGGCATTTAATGTTGTTTAAACATTCAACAATTGGGGTTGGCAGCAAAAAATAAACACGGTCATGTGCTGCCGCATTGCCAGAAACACAATGAGATATGTGAGCAACACTTAACAAAAGCAAATTGTTTGTAGTGTGTACGGTGCAATCATTTGGATTGAAAACATGGGCACAACATAACTACATGTATATTCTCTTGATGGACATTGGCCAATACTAAACTTAAGCTTGACTGAATATCAAAAATAAACATTAGGATGGCTCAGTTAAGTATCTGACTTTGGCTCAGGTCATGATCTCATCATTTGTGAGTTCAAGCCCCGTGTCAGGCTCTGTGCTGACAGCTCAGAGCCTGGAGCCTGCTTCCGATTCTGTGTCTCCCTCTCTCTCTCTGCCCCCCCCCCACCCACTAGCACTGTCTCTCAAAAGTAAATAAACATTTCTAAAAAAAATTTTTTTAACTACATTAATGAAATCAAACTACTGTGAGCTGGACTGTCAAAGTTCATAACATTTGTTTTAGTCCTAATTGATTCTAAGCCTTTAATCTTACTTTCCTTGGCCCAATAAATACTCTGTAATAAGATGGAGTCATAAGCATCTCTGTAATTACATTTTATTAAAGTGCTGCTTGCTTTTTTATAATAGGCAAAAGCTGGAAATAGCCCGGATGTCCTTCAGTAAGTGAGTGGTTAACGTTTATTTATTTTTGAGAGACAGAGACAGAGTATGAGCAGGGGAAGGGCAGAGAAAGAGGGAGATATAGGATCTGAAGCAGGCTTCAGGCTCTGAGCCGCCAGCACAGAGCCCGATACGGGGCTCGAACTCACAGACCGTGAGATCATGACCTGAGCCAAAGCCTGCCGCTTAACCAACTGAGCCACCCAGGCACCCCAGTAGGTGAGTGGTTAAAGAGCTGTGGTACATCCACACCATGGAATATGGTTCAGCGATAAACAAGGAATGAATTATTGATCAATGCAACTCCGATGAATCATGAGGCAATTGTGCTCAGGGAAAAAAGACTGTCCTACAAGATTACATACTATATGATTTCGTTCTTGAAATGACAACTTCTAGAAACAGAGAATAGATTAGTAGTTGCTAGAGGTCAGGAGAAAGGAATGTGGCTATGTGATATGATGATTTATAAGAAATACATATTTAGTCATTCAGGTGACTAAATAGATTTCTCAGAGATATGTGGTCTTTGTCCACAGTTCCTGAAAATGCTTTAGAGCCATAAAGGTGAAATGGGTGTCCTGTTATTGATGAAGGTGACTTCTGGATCTCACCCAAGAGAAGAGGCTGGTTGCCAGGAAAGCCAACCATGTGATTCAAGGGTTGGAATTTTCAGCCCCACCACCCCCGCCCCCTCCGCTCCGGGAAGAGGAAACAGGGCTGCAGGTTGAATCAGCCAATGATCAATAACTTAGTCGATCATGACTATGTAATGAAGCCTCCATAAAAATCCAAGAAGAAAACTTTTTGGCATTTTTCAAAGAGGTTCCACTCTTGGGGAACCAGAATACTTCCACATGCCACAGAGCCAGGCCCCGAGCTCCATGAAGACAGAAGCCCCTTTGTTTGGGACTTTGCCCTATATATCTCTTCACGTAGCTATTGATTCATATTCTTTATTGTATTTTTTAAAAAACTGGTAAAGCTAAGTGTTTCCCTGAGTTCTGTGAGCTGCTCTAGCAAATTAATCAAACCCAAGGTTACCAGAACCTTCAATCTGTAGCTGGTTGGTCAGAAGCACAAGTAACAGCCTAGGACTTGTGACTGGCATCTGCAGTGGAGGGTAGGGGACAGTCTTGTAGAACTGAGCCCTTAATCTGTGGACTCTCCATGTAGATAGTGCCAGAACGAGTTGAATTATAGGACACGGGGCTGGTGTCACAGAGAATTGCCCAGTGTGGGGGAAATTTTCACATATTTGGTGACCAGAAGTGTCAGAAGTGAAGTGTTCTGTGTGAGTAGTGAAGAAGACTCACAGGGAAGAAACAGTAGGGAAGAACTAGATTTTTCCCAACTAAGGTAGAGAGCTACAAAAGGGCAGCAGACAGGAGACTCGTATTAATGGAATTGTCATGGGGGCACCTGGGTGGCTCAGTCGGTTAAGCATCCAACTTCAGCTCAGGTCATGATCTCGCGGTTCGTGAGTTCGAGCCCCGCATCTGGCTCTCTGCTGTCAGCACAGAGCCTTCTTCAGATCCTCCATCTCCCTCCTTCTCTTTCTCTGTCCCTCCCCTCCCTAAATAAACAAATATATTAAAAAATGGAACTGTACTGTATTAACGTTAATAACCTGGTTGTGATATCGTGCAATAGTTTTATAAGATGTGACCAGAGGACGGGGAGAAAGAACAAGTTGAAGGGGAAATACAGGATCTCTTTGTATTATTTCTTACAACTGCATGTGACTCTACAATGACCTCAAAATTTAAACTTTTTTTACAGTGATGGCTAATTATGTCCTATGCTAGAACTCTGCTTAACTTTGGAGGTGAAGACTATTCTTTCATTACCTTACATGTTTAAACTGTTAACGTGTTCCACTAGAAAACACCATTGTTTCCCAAAATAATGAAACCCAGCTTAAGAATTATGACTTTATTATTTTTTTAAGTTTACTTATTTATTTTGAGGTAGAGAGAGAGAGAGAGAGAGAGAACATGGGCAGGGGACGGACAGACAGGGAGAGAGAAATCCCAGGAGCCCCATGACTTGTTTTTAAATCACAGTTTAAGAAAAAACTTAACAACTAAATATTAAAATGTACTCAGGCTATACTTAGAGGATATAAATCTCATAATTTTAAAAGTTAAAGATGAAATGTTAGTGTTATAAACAAAATGTTCCTTTACATACTAATTTCAAAGTAAAGCCAACAATTCTTAACATTGTTTTTTGAAATACTGTCATTTTCACCCACCATTCTAAAGGTGGCTTAATAGGTTGGTTACTTTATATCCAAGGTATTTTTTTTCCTGTTTTTTTAACTTTCCCTATAATCACTTTAATCTGTAATCATGCTTTCGGGGCACCTGGGTGGCTCAGTTGGTGAAGCATCTGACTCTTGGTTTTGGCTCAGGTCATGATCTTATTAGAGTTTGTGGGTTCGAGCCCCCACATACAGCTCTGCCCAGACAGTATGGAGCCTGCTTGGAATTCTGTCTCGCTCTCTCTGCTCCTCCTCCGCTTGCCCTCTATCTCTCTCCCTCAAAAATAATAAATAAATATTTAATCTTTAATCACATTTTCAAGACCCTCACCTAGGCAGGCCCCAGAGTTCATGGCAGCCTCCTTAAATAGGAGAATGTAAAAGGACAGGACATTCTGATAAGACAATTTTAACACTGTTCTTTTGACTTGGGAACTTTTTAATAAAAGTTCAAAAAAACCAAGCATCAGCTTTTTCTCTCCTAAGTAATGCAAAATCCACGGACGTACCTCCCACCTCATGACTCCCCTCTACCCACTCACTGTGGGATGGGCCGAAGCTGAGAGCCAGGATGAGACAAAATGTGATGTGGAGCCGGAAGTGGGGGGCTTAAACGGAGTAATGGCAGGGGGTGGGGGGATCATCACACGCATTACTAAGTCATTTAAAAGGCAAGTGAGCAGAAACTCACTGTGTTTTCCTTATTGATTCAGCCCCATCAGCCCATCCAAGTCAAATGTCCTCCTAATCAAAACAGCCGCACGGAATCGGCTGCATAGAGTCAGCCACTTCCGTCGTCCTGATTTAAAGATCACCACATGCAAAACAGAGAACCCAGGTGCTTCTATTTGCTTAGTAAGAATCACTGAAATAACATCCACCCAAAAGGCCTGAAGGGATTCAAAGGTATCGCCTGGCCAAATACACAAGGAGACAAAAACGCTCCCTGATTAACTCTGTGACTGAAGGCAAGCCACTTATAAATCTCTCATCTTTAAAATGGTAAGACTTCATTCTAGATCTCAAAACTTATGATCATATGTGGAGAAAGGGGAACACTCTTGCACTGCTGGTGGGAATGCAAACTGGTGCAGCGGCTCTGGAGAATAGCAGGGAGGTGCCTCAGAAAGTTAAAAATGATCCAGCAATTGTACTACTAGGTATTTACCCAAAGGATACAAAAGTCCAGATTCAAAGGGGCACATGCACCCCAATGTCTATAGCAGCATTATCAACAATATCAAACTGTGGTGAGAACTCAAATGTCCACTGACTGATGAATGGATAAAGAAGCTGTGATACACACACACACACACACACACACACACACACACACACACACGAATATTACTCAGCCATCAAAAAGAATGAATTTTTGCCATTTTCAATGATATGGATGGAGCTAGAGTGTATTACGCTAACAGAAATAAGTCAATCAGAGAAAGACAAATACCATATGATTTTGCTCCACGAGAGACTCTTAACAATAGAGAACAAACTATGGGTTGATGGAAGGAGGTGGGTACCCTGGAGGGCACTTGTTGGGATGAGCACTGGGTTTTGTTTGTAAGTGATGAATCACTGAATTCTACTCCTGAAACCAGTGTATGTTAACTAAAATTTAAATTAAAAGATATAATGGGTAATCTTCTGCCCAGTAAGTACAGTGAGCAGATGGGATTCAGATACTCCTGATACAGTTTTTTGAGAAGTTTGGGGTGAGAATCTTTCTTTTAGTTTCCTCTTCAGAGAGGAAGTCCTCATTTTCCTAACACGTTCATTCGTCTGCAGTTAGTAGAGATTTGTGGCAGGTGTGCCGGAGGAGAGGGGTTGCCTGGTGGGGTTGGCCGACCTCTTAGCTGGGATTGCCATGCAGTGAAGTGGTCACTCTGGCAGCCTGTGAAGTGAGGGAGAAGGGCCCCTGTGTGATTGTGTGGATGGTAGCTACACAGGAACATTCTGGTCTCCAGGCACTCGATCCAGAGCATCCTCACCAACACCTGTTGTTTCTCGAGTTGTAAATTGTAGCCACTCTGACAGGTGTGAGGTGGTATCTCGTTGTGATTTTGGTTTGCATCTCCTCTACAATAAGTGATGTTGAGCATCTTGTCATGTGCCTGGAGGCCATCTGGATGTCTTCTTTGAAAAATTGTCTATTATACTGGGAAGGTGGGTGGAAGGGGACCTGAGCAGCTGGGAAAGGAAAGGAGGCAGTCAGCACAGGCTCGGCACACACCTCTGCAATTCTGCAAACCCAAACCTACTACACAAAACTGGTGATTTCACATTTTAATGGCACAACTGAGCCGGCACAAAGTACGCAGTCATCACCCCGCCAGGGTACCGCAGTCTAACGGAGCTCTGTTCGGCACCTGGTGGGTGGCACAATCCCCTGCGATGCCGCCCTTTGAATCCAGGCCCTGCTAGCCTTCCCCGGATGTTAGGAGTGACTGGGCCTCAGCCTGCCAGCAAGGACTGTCCTCTTCAGCTATTTGGAAAGAAAAGGTGGAATTCTTTCTAACTCTATTACAAGCCGTTGAAGTGAGGAGGAAGTTGACACATTTTATACTTGTTGACTAGTAAAAGAGAACCCTTTAAAATGATTACCATTAAAAATGTCAACTGGTGTCTCTCCATTATATAAAACAGCCTCATTCTTGTCCCCAGTGCTGTCGCCTTCACAGCACCTTTTCACATCATTTTGTCTGACTTTTGGCCTTTACGTTAATTAGTACTGGATAAAAGCATGGGGGGCAGGTGAGGATAAAAAGCTTCAGTCTGAAGTCAGTCCTTAATTTCCAACATCTGTGTCACTGAACTGTTCCAGACACTTTTATGTAAACGGAACAACAACAAAAAAAAAAGGAGCTCTTTCTATAGTGTGAGTTAAGGAAAGATAAACAATTTATAATTCAAAAATTATACAAAAGAAAATTATCTTTGGATTCCTGTAGCTATAACAATTTCCAGTTAGTGCGAATACTTTTCTATTTTAAAGAACCCAGATTTGTTTTTCCGCCAGCAATGAATTGCTTAAAACCTAGGGTAAACTGTTTATAGATTAAATTCTATTCAGATGCCTAGGACACACTATTTGGAGGCATCCTATGGTGATTTTTCTTGTACACTGAAGAATCCTATTGCAAAGCTCTTAATTTAAATATAGATTTTCATATAATGAGCCTTTACCTACAATCACAGGCTCGTTCGTTGCTATGCTTTTTCTGTGTGTCACGTTCATTATGAAGAAGAAACTTTGATTAAGCCTCTCCTTGCCTGTCGTGGTTTGCTGCAAACCTCACAAAGCAGGTTGAGATGATGAGACCTCTGTAAGTTTCTAAGAAGATAACTCCAGCTGCAACCACAGAGACATTTTTATAACTAATATTGAGACTTCCATGAAATAAACAACATAATAAAGCAAAGGAGACTGTATCAGCAAAGACACTAAATGCTCGCTTGGTTATGATACCGTAGCAGGTGAAAGAACCTGGTTCCACACTCATCAAAGCATGTGTCACTTAGCTTCCATTTCAGATCTTAATTAGTGCTTTCACCAGTAGTTTAGGGGGACGTTTTCGGTGACTACTATATACTGTGCCTCTGTATATTCTGTTACTTATTGATATTTTAGGATCATTTCAGTCATTACCCAGAGTAATCCAGCTCTGGTCAGTTGGGGATAAAGTCAGTCCTCGAGTAGACTGGGGACAGGGGACATCTGTTATAGAATCAAGAAGAAGACATTTTTGTTTTTCATCTGAAGCTTCAGAATGTTTTTCCAAGCTTAGAGGAATATTATTTCTCATTAAACATGCACCATCCCTGCTCTACATAAGGTGTTTTGTGAAAGATTTTGTACAGGTCAAATTTTTGAAAATCGCATTGTTTAAAATTCAAAGCTGGGTCTGTTACTTTGAGGAAATCTCTTATTAGTTTTTGAGCATTACAAATACTTTCTCATCACAGGAACAAAAGGTGGCTCCTAATTACCTGACTCTAAGTTTAGTTTTGGCCACAGGTTTCCGAAGTACTGGCTATAGCTTGCATTATGATCATGTCATGTATGACTATGCTCTGTGTTTAGTCTACACATTAAAACATGTGGAAACTGAGGCAGAGACTATCTGAGGAACTGAGTCCTCTTAGAGAAATAAGAAAGAGCTTCTCAATCCACACTCAGAGTTTAAAACCATATTTCATGATTTCTACCAATTACATCAAATAAGATGAAAAGAGAGAGGGAGGCAAACCATAAGAGACTCTTAAATACAGAGAATAAACTGAGGGTTACTGGAGGGGTGTTGGGTGGGGATGGGCAAAATGGGTGATGGGCATTAAAGAGGGTACTTGTTGGAATGAGCACTGGGTGTTCTATGTAAGTGATGAATCACTAAGTTCTACTCCTAAAATCATTATTGCACTATATGTTAACTAACTTGGATTTAAATAAAATTTAAAATTAAAGAAAAATCAAATCTTGCCTCTTCTACTTTAGATTAGTTTTTCCTTAATTTCTACATGTTAAGCTCTTGAATATTGCAGATTTAAACCAATAAAAATGGATATGTTATAGTAAAAAAAGAACCCTAGCCCTATGATCGTAATTTTTTTCTTTTCAAATGTTTACTTAATTTCTAGTTAGGTAATTCACAGAAATATTGGTTTCAGGAGTAGAATTTAGTGATTCATCACTTACATACAACACCCAGTGCTCATTCCAACAAGTGCCCTCCTTAATACCCATCACCCATCTAGCCCCTCCCCTGCTCACCTTCCATCAATCTTCATTTTATTCTCTATTGTTAATAGCCTCTTGTGGTTTGTTTCCCTCTCTTTTTTCCCCCTCCCATACGTTCATCTGTTTTGTTTCTTAAATTCCACATATGAGTGAAATCATATGGTATTTGTCTTTCTCTGATTGACTTATATAGCTTAGCATAATACACTCTAGCTCCATCCATGTCATTGCAAATGGCAAGATTTCATTCTTTTCAATGGCTGAATAATATTCATTTATATATATACATGTGTATACATACATACACATACATACCTACCACGCCTTCTTTATACATTCATCAGTCAGTGGATATTGACCTCTCTGCATAGTTTGGCTATTGTTGATAATGCTGCTATAAACATTGGGGTGCATGTACCTCTTTGAATCTGTAGTTCTATATCCTTTGGGCAAATACCTACCAGTGCAATTACTGGCTCATAGGGTTTTTATTTTTAACTTTCTGAGGACCTTCCATACTATTCTCCAGAGCTGGCTGCACCAGTTTGCATTCCCACCAACAGTGTAATAGAGTCCCCCTTTCTCCACATATGATCATAAGTTTTGAGATCTAGAATGAAGTCTTACCACTTTAAAGATGAGAGATTTATAAGTGGCTTGCCTTCAGTCACAGAGTTAATTAGTAACCTAACTGAAAATGTTTGGTCTTTCATTTCAGTCCATTTTTTTCTACATTTCAATTTTTACCATAAGCAAAGAAAGATTCTTGTGAAGTGTACAGAAGAAACATAAAGAAAGTAGAAAACCGGAGTGCTGGCCTAACTCAGCTTTAGGACAGAGAAGGTGAAACTATGATTCATAACAAACAGAGTGGTGTCCCTGTACTGATTGCAGAGCCTGAGGCCTCGACCAAGATTCCTAGAGAACTGGTGACAAGGGGAAATCAACTTTCCCAGGGAAAGGCAGGAATATTTAATAAAATCCAAAAAAAAAACTAGAAAAGAAACATCCTGGATTTGAATGTGGCTCCAAAACATACTTGCTGGGTGGCCTTGGGTAAGCACATTTAATCTGGGTTAATTTTCAACCCCCAAGACCTCTTTGAAGAAAAGCAGGCAGATTTGTGCCAAGGACCCCTGTTGGTCTGTCTATAGATTAAGAGATGAGACATCCAAAGCTAAGTTAAGGCAACACTGGCTTAAAAGATGGACTGGTTCAAACTCTGCCAAAGGTTATTCCAATTTGGCTGGTGGCGACCTGACTCAGTCAGACATCTCTCCCTCTCCAACTTAAGCAGCTTGACTTAGATGCCTAGAGAATCAAGAGCAGTAACAGAGGCTGAGAGACTCATCATCACATTGGATCGTATTGGCTCCAACTCCTGAGTAAGCAATTTCACGATGTTGTTGACCTCTTCGTACAATAAAGCATGTTCTAGATTAGGATTTCTCACCCTTGGCACCATTGCCACTTTGGGCCGGGTAACTTTTTTATTGTGGAGAGCTGTCCTGTGCAGTTATAGGATGATTACCGGCATCTGGCTTCTACCCGCTAAATGCTAGGTACTCCACTGCCCCTAGGTTTTAACACTGAAAAACAGGTCCGGACATTGCAAAATGTTCCCTGGAGCAATGGGGGCAAAATAGGTCCTAGTTATGAACCATCTCTCCAGATTAAGGCACTGTCATGGGTACGGGGAACACAAAGACAAAGGTACAGTCCCAGGCCTTGAAAAGTTCTCAGTAGATCGAGGAATACAGGAATACATGTGACCCTTCGGATGGGCAATGTACCCCGGCACATTCCAGGCAGAGAGACTATGAGCAAAAGCCTCAGGAGGATAAAAGAGATAGATCTTCCTGAAGGCCAGTCGTTAAGTCGAGGGGGCTGCTCTGCTGTCCAGTGCTTCTGTGAGCAAGAAGGTTATTAACTCCCACTACCTCCCACCTTCTCCTGGAATGATACTCTTAACATATAGGCCAAACAACATAGCATTGTGTGGCACTCCACTGGTGACTACTAAATGGAGTTGAACTGTATACATCTGTGCAGGTGAGCCCCTGGCTATCAAACAACAGGTGTGTCTTGAGAGTCGACATTCCACCAGTGAGTGTAGACCGGTTTACAATGGAAGCCACCAGTGTCTTCTCCCTTGTCCTATTTCCACCTCGCATTAAAATGGCCAAGTCACACAAGTCCCCTATGGCTATGGAATTGAGCATTGTTTATCAATGAGTCAGCAATACAAATAGATGAAGCATGGTATGTGAAAAGTGTGGTTGTGTTTGCCAGATTTGGTCTCACTGTAGGAAAATTTTAAAAGTTGAGTCGGAAGCTCTACAGTGCTGTCAAGTTAATACTTTTCAGCAGCAGTGAAGTTTTTGAGCTAGTGAGGGGTAGTTTGGGGTGGTGGCGAGTCAGCGTTGATGCTGTATTGGTCGAGAGGATGTATGAGTCTGAGGGAGAGGATATGATGAAAAGTACTAGACCAGGAATCTGGAAAACCCAAGCTCCAGACCCTAGTCTTCCTCATAACTGGCTACGGGAACTGGGCAACTTTCTGTCTAAGGACTTTGGTAACTCAACTACTATTATTTAAAGTATAATGTACACGGGAGAATGTGTATATCTTTGGTGTTTCGTTTGATGAGTTTTGACTATTGAACACACAAATGTAATCACCACACAAAACAAGGTACAGAACATTTCCAACCCCCCAGATGGTTCCCTTGTGCCCCTTTCGGGTCCACTCACCTCTCTGCTACCCAGGCGACCACTTTCTAATTTCTTTCCCCATACGTTCTTTTTATGAGGTCTTGGATGTCACATAAATGGAATCAGAGAATGTGTATTTTTTGATGTCATGCATGGTTCTTTCACGTAATGTTTCCAAAATTCATCCGTGTTGTTATGTGTGTCTGGAGGGCACTCATTTCACTGTTGTGTAGTACTCCCCACTGTGTGAGGACCCCACAGTTTGCTTATCTATTCTTCCATTGATAGATATTTGGGTTGGTCCAGTTTTCAGCTATTATAAATAAAGCTGCTAGTAACATTGCCATACACATCTTTTTGTAAACATGTTGTCATTTCTTTTGAGTAATTTCATCACAATTGTGAGTTTTCTCTGCAGGTATCTTGGGGATTGCCACAGGGGCAAAGGGAGGAGAAAAGAGCAAATGTAAGACTCTTCCCATCATGTTTCCACCAGGACTGCTCTTGATTCTGTATTATAGATGAGGCATTTGCTAAAATGTCATTTGATGGAAGATTTCCACACAATATCTGGAAATCACCTCATGAGGTACTGGCTAATAATGTCCCTTCTAGCTCCAAGAATCTATGGTTCTTTAATGGTTTAAGGAAAATATTTAATAGTTTATACTTAAATTATGTCTTCTAAATTTTCCATGATAATCTCTTATTCAAATTCCTCTAATGGATCCTGCATTGCGTGGAAAATACAATACAAATTCATCAGCAAGGCCTTTACAATTGCTCTCCAAGTCAGCTTGGATCTTTCTCAAGGACCATCTCCAATACTTCCACTTTCCCCACTGCTCGAATCACAGGGCTCTACTGTCCTCACAAAACAAAGCTGGCAATGCCCAGCTCTGTGCCTTTGCCCTAGCAATCTCTGTCACCAGAATATTCTTATCGACCTCACCAGCCAAGGTCTCATCCTTTGCTTTTAAACCAGATTGAAATCTACACTCTTCTACAAACCCGGGATGTTTTCCTGGGTCCAAGAGAACACATGTGTTATCCATGCATGCAGTATTGTAGCGACATGTGCATGGACCTATATTCTCACTTCTAAATCGCAAGAGCCAGAGACAGTCAGTCTCTGCCTTTCCCTCTCTCCTTTGATTCATGTATAGCACCAAGAATAGGCCTTTTTCATACAGTGCTAAAATCAATACTGGCTGAACGTGATTTGTGAGTATGTATGACTGTTATTTTCCTAAAGTGAAAATGCAGTCTGTTCACGGAAAGAGCAAAACCTAAAGAACGTTCATGGAATCTTCACTCACACGCTTGCCTTGTTCAATGACCTCTCAAATGCATGGTCAGTTTTGTAAATCTTGCCTCCCACAAAACTACCACTGGCACAAATGGCCCATAGAAAACTACTGCTGATTTTCTTTCAGGACAACTGGGGTGTGATTTCCTGTCAAAGCCCAATCAAATCTAACAGGAAAAAAATGCTTCCTAAGTGCTTGCAGTGTTCGTTTTTGCCCATGGTCTAAGGCAAATGCTCTCTGGCAGTGTGTTAAAAAGCTCCGTCTGACTCCTATTTAGTGATTCTTCACCTCAAATGTTTCCTTCCTTAGCTTCGGATGCTGTTCCTTCCCTTCCTTTTTACATCCACTCAGGAAAACTGAAAGAAAGACGTTTGTATTCCTTAAACTACCCCTCAAAATCAATCTCATTACTCTTTAGAATTAGTTTGCATCGACCATATATCCTCCAACTTTTATGTGTCCTGGAAACCTTACAACATAACAGAAAAATAGATAATATCCATCAAGAAAACATGCATTGAAGCAAGAGAGTGGATTAATGTCTTTTGGAAGATTCCACTGAAACCCATGCCAAATAATAAAATCTGGAAAAGGAGTAAGCTGTAGAGAACCATTCTGAAGGATCGATTTTTCCCCTAAGTAACTCTTTAAATGCCAAAAACATTCCATTTTTTTAAGCATTTTAAATTAAAGAGTAACTAAAAAGTTCAACATTTCCCTGCATTGCTTAATAGGCTATGCTGAAAAGAAATTAATTTTATCTCAAGGTCTCATGATCTTCATTAGGAAATCCTTTGCCATGCCGGCTTGTCACACAATGAATGCTTCATGAGAACTTAGGTATGGTGGTGTCCGGAGCTCCTGACCCTGGACTGACTACAGGAAGATGGTTTTGAATCCTAGGTCTACTGTCATGGCTGTCAGATGCCACATCTCACCACTGCCTCTAGCTGGTTCTTCTTGCTGTCTACTTTTCTGCCTCCACTCAGACAACCAAGTATATTCAAAAATGGTGTCCAAAATGAAAGTAAACCATTTTCCCAGGAAAAACAGAATGCCTCTTCTATGGGTAAAGAGCATTAATGCTCATGCTTGTGTAATTCAAATACAAATGGGGGCCTAAAACCAGGAAAGAGTAAAACCTTGTGAAGGCATGGGGTATATGTGGGAGGGGAAGAGAGTAGATGGCCCTAAGCATAAAGGCTTTCTGATCAAAATGAAAATAATATTATGGGCAGTAGTCAGGCAGGAGACTTTCATATTTCACCCAAGGTCAAAATCTGTGGAGGTCCCTCCACTACAGCCTTAGTGAGAAGTTGATGTTCGCCAAAGGCTACAGAAGGTGTGGTTTTAAAAGTGGGGTGAGAATGGGGTCTGGCACTTGTAGGAAGAGGCAGAAGCAGAAATAGCCAGCATTTAAGAAATGCTAATGATGAAAGTGGCCATATTTTCAAGTCCAATATCAATCATTGGCAGACACAGAGACTCAAAACTCTACCATTAGCTGATCGGTCTGGTAGATGGAAATAGGCAGCTGTAAGGGTTATTATGGATCCCTACAGGTCACTGAGGAGAGGAAGCAGAATGCCCAGCATTGCAGGACAATAAGGCATCTGTCCACCCACCTTATAGCAGCCAGCATGGTCCTTTTAAGGAATAATTCTTATCATTCCCCTGATCAAACCTCTCCCACGACTTCCTAGAGTAGCTAGGGTTAAATGCAGACTCCAAACCATGATTCCTGTAACAAAACTTCCCAGTTGAGGCTCCGCCTCTTCCCCCACGTACTCCTCTCTCTCCTTGTCACACACGCTTCAAGTTCCATGGCGTTTCTGTTCTCTAACATCCCAAGCTTGTTCTGACCCAGGACATGGGTGCTGGTTCTTCCTTCCGCTACAAGTATTTTGACCTTCTTTCTCTGCAGAGCTACCTGCATCTCAAATGCCAATCCTTCACAAGAGGACTTTCTTAACTCCCTGAACATGGTCATGTACCTACCCTCTTAGTGACACCTATTAGCACCTGAAAGTATCTCGGTGGGACTTACTGTCTTTTGCTCTAAAACAGTAGTTCTCAACTAGGGGTGATTTTGCCCTCCATGGGGCATTTGGCAATATCTAGAGACATTTTTGCTTGTCTCTACTGAGATGCGAGTGAGGAAAGGCTACTGGCATCTAGTGGGTAGATACCAGTCATATTAAACACTAAACATTAACATTAAACATTCTACAATACATAGAACATTCTACAATGCACAGAACAATCCCCACAGCAAAGAAGTGTCCAGCCGGAGTGTCAACAGTGCCTTGGTTGAGCAACCCTAGAATGGAATGTAAGCTCCTTAGGGCTGATACTGTTCCATTAACTGCCATATCCTCTGTGGCTTTAGTACCACCTGACACACAGTAGGTGTTCAATCAATATTTGTTAGCCTACTAAGCTACCCTCACTCCTGGGTTTCACTGATGAGGACTGTGTGTGTTATTGCTAGGCCATATTATCAATAGCTATATATTATTTGTAGCATATATGTGTGCATAATATTCATATCTATTTATGTTTATGTATCTCCACAGCAGATATAAGTACAGTGTGCCACAATCTATTGCCAGTTATTCTCAAATAATCCTTTGGATGTCATTACAAATTCGAGAGTTAAAAGATCCTTCATAGGCAATCGAGAACTGATGTTTGCACCTAAGCACCTAGCGCCCAAATTGGGCAAACTAGGTAAATAGTGGCCCTTATAAAAAGGTGAACCAACAGAGATTATTTCAGTCTGGGTGGGCCACGTGTGGAAAATGGACTTAGTGAGACCAACGGAGGTAGGTTTATAGCGTACTTACCAGCTAAGCTGGAACTCTGTTTCCATACTTCTATCCCCTACACTGCCCAGGGTTAGCATGGACCCCAGGAGGCATCCGGATGAGACGGAAAGAAGGAAGTGGAGGAACAGCTGTGGTCTCTTTGCGTTTACAAGGTTGGTGCAGGGTGCCAGGTGCTACTGCAGCTCTTGTGTGTCATCGTATACTGCTGGCCACTTCGCTGTTAAGAGTCAGCAAATGGGCCTGTCCAGCCCTTTCTGGAACGCCTCCCTCACCTTTTCTGACTCCTGGCCAGGTGCATGCTCAGTTCCATGATGAAGGTCTGTCAGCTGCTCCTGGAGGCCAACCCCATCATGGATGTCGTTTGACGGCAGCAAGAGACCCAGATGGGTAGCCGTCCACACATGGATGCCAGTTTGTCCTCACGGGTTCCACTTCATCTCTGCCTCCTCGATGTCATATCCATCTCTCCTCCTCACTGCCTGTCCTAGTGACGCCTGGCCCCAGATAACACAACCTTCCATTGACTCTTTAACCAGATCCCACAACCACCTCAGTGAAATCCAGATGATAAATCCAAGTGGCCCCACTTTTCTGATCGAGCCCTGACTGAGACCTTTGGGAGGATGCTCGGGTGGCCTTCCCACATCCCTCGATATCCTGAGACATGCTCCACGTTGACAAGATGGCCACATAACTGAGGTCCCAGTGGATGGGATCCTATTAGAAGGAAATGGATTTTAGCATGTGGATACATGCAGGGTTGCCTGCAGATAATTAGAAAAGGACTCACTAAATCACATAAAGTGGCCATGCTCACATAGCACCTACAGCTATGATTCTTTCTATCCTTTTAAATGTCATTGGAATCGATTTTGACTAAACAGAATGGGTGCATGGCTTTTCGTATCACCTGATGATTTTGTTTCCCTGAATCGAAATCGCCTGTGTCACAACATAATCGCCCTCGCACTCGGATGTTTGGTGAGGAGACCTTGGATCAACTGGCATACGTGACTTGCAATGTTTAGCGACTGTCACCCAAGTGATTAAACGTACTGGGAACAAGAGCAGTGGGTGAGATGGGAGCCTCTGTATGCCCCAGTCTTCTGGAAAGAATTTTTATTCCAAGCCTGTAACTCTGTGCATTTAAATATTTTGCATTTGTCTTTACAACCTCCTCATGGCATCCATTGTAATAAGTATTCTGCTTGGTAACTCCTGCACCATTTTTTCCATGATGAGACAGAACACTGCTGGCGCGTTGTGTTCCGGGGGAAGATTGCTCATCATTTGGCCTCTTATCCATTTTTTTTCTTTTTGAACCGCATTACCAAGATGACAGAATTAAATGACCTTAGCAGAATCTGACAGTTTAAGGAGGCAAATTAGCCAGACTTGGGTCAGAAGGTACAAACCACCTAGGAAAGGCTTTCAGCAGGTAGCGGCTTACAGCTCAGATGTACAACTGACACTGACAATCCAGGAGCTGGTGGCAGAAGAGGGCTGGCTCTCTAGACCAACCTAATATGAATGCTGGGGAATAGCAGGGATAGAAAGGGAGGCAAAGCACAGAATAAAGCTTTCAGCTAAAACAAGGATGGATGCTGATGAGGTTGGTAGGTAGAAGCACGTATCTTGTACTCTTATACATGCGTGCACGCACACACACACACACACACACACACACACACACAATTAAACATCACCCTACTTGAGCAAACAGTGAAAAGATGAGGCTGCAGTAGGGGTGCCATGATGCAACGGTGAGCACTCTGGACTCGGAAAAGACGAAGATGCTGACCACAGCCCAAACTGGCCACCGCTCATAAGCAACAGACTTTGGTTGGGCCTGATTATCTCTGAGTACAAAGCTCCTGTCATTTACATATACAGCCGCCTTCCTTGGAGCCCTTGGGTATATGTGGCTTGAAGAACTTTAATCACCTTCCAATTCAGGCAGTGCAGTGATATCCCAATTTTTAAAAGTAGTTGTGACAGACTGCATTATTGGCCCCAACTTTTCATGACTCTCTGCCTCTACGACCTTGCCACAGTCCCATAAATGGGCAGTGAACTGTCTTGCCCCCTGACTTTGGACTTGGCTCTGTGACTTGCTTTGGGAGTGGTAGTGTGCCAGTCCCAAGCCCAAGCCAAGAAGCTGTGAAAAGCATCCCCTGGCAAGCCCACAGGTCCAACAGAGCCACCCCAGCCAACCCATACACCTGCAGGTAAGAAACAGAGTGCCCCACTCCTGCTGCCAGAATTACGGCAGCCTGACAGAGCCCAGCCAACCCCCACCAACCCACCCGTGCATGCACAATAAGAACTACGTTTGGTAGTGCTTAGAAAGAAATAGCAAACTGTTGGAATGCTAGAACCTTTCTCTAAGACAAAACCTCATGCAGAACCCCTACAAATCAATCAGATAGAATGGATCAGTTATATTTCAGGCAAGCTGTAGGTCCTTGAGTCCCCTTGTCCCCCCCTCATCATGATAGGTATCTGAAGCACCTCCATGCCCCACAGTTTGAGAGTAATTACTCTAACAGAAAGAGCATTGGCTCAGAAAATGGAAGTCCTGAGTTTGAATCCACCCTATGCCACTCAACCACCTTTGAGATTCAGTTCTGTGAGGAAAAGGGGAATAATAACCTATGATGCTTGGTCACCCAACCTCTAAAGTTGATTATATAAGGATATGTGCACAAACACAGGCCATGCTGACAGAGGGTATCATTGCCACCATCGCCACCCCCTCCCACCATAATCATCTACATGGTGGGATGAACTTGCCAGAGCCATGCCCTTGACCGTGATTGAAGCAAGAAGCAAGAAGCAAGAAGTGGGTGTATTTGGGGGTTGACAGAGGACTGACTGGTAGTTGTCAACACTCATTCCCAAGATCCCAACTAACTTCGAATGAAAAGCAGGACAACACCAAAGAGAATTATTTTCTACAACTTGTTTTGAGTGTATGACAAGTTATAGATCTGAAGTGTTCTTAACCCTTTGTGTGTTTTCTTATGCTCAAGGCAACTACGAATGATCTACAGAATTTGGGCTTCAGTGAAGCAAGAGTGACACATACAAATGAGGGGCTCCCTGTCTGGAGCTGTTCTCAGATGTCAAGGGTCCATTTGGGCCGACCGAGACTAAAGCATAGCACACGAGACCAGGGTTTTAGAAACAGAACAATCTGGGTGAGGGCTGGAATTACTCACTAGATGTGCGCAACCTGGATGGCAAGTCTTTTCCTTTACGTGAACCTCACTCTCTTCACCAGAAAATGGTGATTTTATTATCTATGCGTAGGATTGTTAGAAAGATTAACTGAAATAATGGCTTGAAAGTGATTAGTGCATTTTCTAAGACCCCGATAAACAATTACTGTTGTAATTATCAAAGGATGATGGACTATTTTACGCCCATTATTCTGCCCTCAGAGGACCGTTATGATTGCTGCGATATGACAGGCCTTCTCATTAAGAGCCTGGGCTTTGGGGATTGATGAATGAGGCTTAGAATCCTGCATTGCTGCCACTCAGCTGCTTGGTGACCTTGCACAAAGTGCAGAAGCGCCCAGCCCCTGGAGTCGAAGCCAGGTCCCTGCCCTGGAAGACTTCACAGCCAGCCTGGTAGGCGGCCTGCATCAAGGCGAATGCTCAGAACCACCGCCGACAGGCAACATGAAAGAAATGCAAGCACAAGTGTTACAGGAACAAAGAGGGAGCCGCTAGCTAGCAGCCACGGTGTATGTTGGAGCGAGTGGATGTGAGGCTGCCGGGAAGGCCTCTTGGCCCATCTGTGTCTGGGAGCGCGAACACTCCTCGCCAATCAACGTGGTAAATGCCACCATCTGCCCAGCATGACAAGTACCATCAGAATAAACTTCGAGCATTTTCCAGCCATATTTCTCTAAGACCCAGAGCCCTGCCAGTGGATTCTGGCCTCCCAGAGGGATGATACCAAAGAGACAAATAGCACAGGAGCCAAGGAGGAGGGCAAATTGAGAAATTCCCTTTAAAGAGCGACCCATCCAGCTCTTTTGATATTTGTAGTTAAGAAACAACCTGGACGTGGATTAAAATCCACCAGATCACCAGCTGAAGTCTGCCAATGTTTATGGGCATAAAATGATTTAGGCAAATGGTCTGTCTGCTCCTCTGAGGCTCCCTTTTTGAGTCCACGCTGAATGGCTATCTGAAGCTCCCCTGAGCTACACACCTCCCATGGGTACTGCTGGCCACACACATACAAATGGGGTCTTCCTCAGGTCTCTCGATCTGTGAGGTGGTGACCTCTGTCAGGAAAAGGCATTTCATCAAAACTTTGTCGGTGGTGTTGTGAATAACACAGAATGGCAATGTTCTAGAAATTTTAACATGCTTATGTGGCCCTGGTACTCAAGCAATATATTTTTTTTATTTTCATTTATTTTTGAGAGCAGGAGAGACAAAGCATGAGTGGGGGAGGGTCAGAGAGAGAGGGAGACACAGAATCCAAAGCAGGCTCTAGGCTCTGAGCTGTCAGCACAGAGCCCTACATGGGGCCCGAACTCATGACTGTGAGATCATGACCTGAGCCGAAGTCGGACGCTCAACCGACTGAGCCACCCAGGTGCCCCCTCAAGCAATATTTTAAAAGAAATAAAGGTGGGCAGGATAGGTGACCCATCCTGTCTTCCCAGTTAAGATTCTATTTGATTTGTAACGTAGAAGTGGCAAATTACATAGAAACACTGTGAATTCTTCCGGGAGGTCTCCTGATTTTGCATTAGTTACCACTTCCCTTCCACATGGAACGGCCATTCACCAGTTAAATTTGTTTCTGATCATCCAGGAAGGATAACGGCAAGAACATCCCTCTACTCCTGAGATGGTAACTGTCAGCACTTTAGCGCCTTTTTTTTTTTCCATGTAAGGAGAGTTGGATGTAATTTACTTTAGCTAAAAAGAATCGATTTCTTTTTACAGTAACTGTGGAAAAGAAAATGTTAGTCAGTAAAAGCAAAGGGGGCAGAGAGAGGCAGAGTGGAAGGAAGACAAGGATTACAGGCCATTACAAGCCTAGGTCCTCTTCTCAAGAGCTCAGTGAGGCAAAATTAGAGTCTTCCAAGTCGGCCAGGAGTTTGGAACAATGAGAAGGCATCATGGGTGCTATGTAGGAAGGTGACCTAGTGAAAGGAGAGTCTTGGGGCCCGAGTTGGTTAGCGTATTCAATGGATTTGAGAAAGATACAGGTCAAGACAAGGATACAAGAGAGGAAGCCAGTGGACATGATGAGCCCCTGAAAAGATGAAGGCTTGGCAAAAGATGTGGGCCATGCCTCCTGCCCCCCAGCCTCATACAGTCCCTGGGACTATTATCTGGGCCAATGGAGATAAAGGACCAGACAAAGAGCTCTTTTGCCCTAAACAGTTCTGTTCTCCCTACTGCTTTTCTACAACCGTAGGTATCTAAAATAACAGATTATGAAGAGTCCAGGTAGAAATTTTACACAGAAAATGGCCCGAAGATGTACAGGTTGGCATGAGTAAGGAAGATACACCAGATCTACACTCTGATTGCCAATGAACTGGTTGCTAAGGATGGAAAGAGATGGAAAGGAGAAAGGCTGGAAAACAGAAGTTGCTCCTACAAGACCCATGAGACAGGATGGACTTACTCTCAAGATAATCTAATCATTCAGGATGCTCTCTCATCCACTCTCCGTGTGTGTCTGCAGGCAGTGGGGCAGAGAGGGGAGGGTCCTGGCCACACAGACCATGGTGGCCACAGTCATGAAGAGAAGCTACTATCTGCTGCCCAGAACACCAAGAATAAGAGAGAGCCTATTTCCGTAGACACGTAGTTTATTAGCAGGGTAATTTTGGACAACATACTCTAAGTTGTATTAAGACTCCTCATGTATAAACTCGGGATGCTGATAGCACTCTGCCAGGTGGTGAGCATTAAATAAGAACATGAGTGCCAGGGCGCCTGGGTGGCTCAATTGGCCAACTCTTGATTTCAGCTCAGGTCATGATCTCACGATCGGGAGATCGAGCCCCATGTCAGCTCCACACTGGAGCCTCTTAAGGTTCTCTCTCTCCCTCTCTCTCTGCCCCTCCCCTGCTCCCCTGCGCAAACACTCTCTCTCTCAAAAAAAAAAAAAAAGAAGAAGAAGAAGAAGAAGAAGAAGAACACGTATGGCAAGCAGCCAACAGGCCTGGAATACAGCAAGCTACTCGCTGCATGGTGACAGCTATGTGAGCCCGAACAGAAGAACACCACAGTGACAGCTGTAACCCTAAATTTTTTATAACATATTATATTTATTTTATTATTATTATTTTTTGGTAACCCTGATTTTTAAGGAAGGAGAGTTCACAATATTCTTCAAAAAAACAGCACACAGTCCACCTCAGCCAGTTTTATTTTGGGCTAATAGATCCATCTCCTTAATACGTGGTGATGAAGGAAAACATGGGGTCGGGAGGAATCATGGACCAGAGTCCAGCAAACGCGGCTTGAGGTCTAATTCTCAAAGCACCTGTGTGATACGGGGCCGGTCCCTTCCCTTCACCGCATCACCTCAGGCCCTCCGTGAGCCCCGCTGGCAGACAGCAGCAGGGGAGGTGGGCCGGGTGGGCAAGAGCCAGCACGGTTCTAAGGCCCTTACCATAGTCTGTGGCAAGGAACTAGACAGGCATCTTCACTTGATGAAGAAATAAATAAGGCGTATGCCATGAAAGGAAGACTAATTGGTGTGGATTAACCTTCTGCCACTCCCCCCCATTGTACCTTCCTGTTCTGTATTGCCATCTTTATCCCATCTTTATTGCTCTGTAACTGGGCAAGACAAAGAGAATCAGTCTGCCCATCTCTGAATTATAATCCATTACATTTTAGAAGCCAATTCTTTTCATTACTTTTTACAATTGTGTTTGAAAATATTTTGCCCCAGCTCTAAACAGGAGGGGTCTCTCAAGTTCTAAAGTCCAAAGTTCCATAATCATCATTTGAAAAACAAAGAAGTTCTGAGATGGTGGTGATGATAGCTACATAGTGGTTTTTTTGTTTGTTTTGTTCTGTTTTGTTTTGTTTTGGTGGGGGTAGGTCTCCTGGAATCCCCACATATAAACATAGTATTTAAATAGAAAAATAAAAAATACGCAAGTAATATTTACAACAAAGCTAGGTGATAAGATACCCTTCTCCCCAAACACCAAAATTCAAGCAGGTAAGGATAAACCACCAGCATATACATGATTAGCCAACTCCCGCTCTCAAGACAGAGCCTCACATTGAAGAGAAACTCCTGAGAGAAAAATCAAAATTGAGCAAAACAGGAATAACAAAGATGAGAAGACTGAAGATTCAGATAACAGTGGGGAAGGAGAACAAAAGTAGGAAATTTCAGTAAGAAGTAAGTAAGTAAGAAAGTAAGTTTTGTTTGTTTTGAACACTATATGAGTTCAAGAGGGACTTCTGTGAAGTTAGAAAAAGTATCTCAATCAAGTCTCTTGCTGAAATTTCAGGAAAATGAGTGACAGAGAAGCACTGAGATCAAATTCTACCAAATATTACTATAAGAACAAGAGAAAAAGGACTAAAATAACATTTCCACAGGTAATAAAAGCACACCCAAGAAAAGAGTCTCAAAAATCAGATTAAAACTGTAATATATGATTTCTAAATGTGCCAAAAGACACTGAAAAAATATATACTAGACATGAAGAAACAGACTAAATAAGAACTAAAAAAAAATCATAAGTGAGGTGACAGATCTTGAGAGTAAAATTTTAGAAATAAAGTCTTAATTAGAAGGAACTTAAGAATGAATGAAAATTATAGTAATACCTTCAGATAAATAGAAGGGGAAAATGGAAAGTTACAAATCAAAAAAAAAAAAAAAAATGAAAGTGTTACCAGGAAAGGTGACAAACTTTGAAGACAAGCAAATAAGATGCAACATAATAAAATAATAGGAAACCCTGAAAGGGGAAAAAAATCTAAAACAAGGAAACATAACAAACCCCACCCTCCCCCCACAAAATAAAACAAACAAAAACAAAACAACTTTAATAAAGAAAATTCTTCTAAAATACAACAATTTAGAAATTGCATGTTAACATATAATTTAAAAAGAAACTACATATGTGGGAATAATCACCCAGAACTACCAACATCAAGACATACACCAGTGAAATTTCAGGACTTTAAAGGAAAAAAAAAAAAAAGAAAACCTCCTCAGGCAAACTCTAGGCAAAAAGAGAATATGACTTACAAGAGAAAGAAAACTGGATTATCAGAATTTACAGCAATGTCTTATGCCAGAAGATAATTGAGGAACATATTTAGATATTCAAGGAAAGAAAATATGAGCCAAGGATTTTATGTCCAGCAAAACTGAACCATAATCCCCTTCCTAAGGAATCTACTAGAAAATGAGTTTCAGATAACCAAATGACTAGAGAATCATGGATACAGAGGTGGTGGTAAGCATTAAATATATAAAACTAAGAATTAACATTAAACAAAGATTAAATGGTAAAGAGTATCGCACATACTTCGTGTAACTATAAAGAATTAGGGGAAAATCGAAATAACACATGCATAAAAAATTCTCAACTCTTTTTAGTGATCATAGTTGGTGGCGACAGTGATAATAGTGTATATATAATATGGAATAGAGCAAATGGGTAATTATGAAATACTCTAAGCTAGCATCCTCTGTGTCCTTGAGAACCAAGATTCTTAAAGTGGAAGAAATGAGATACGGATGCCATATAGAGTAAGTTAAGTGGTGCCACTTGAGTGGCTCAGTTGGTTGAACACCTGACTTTGGCTCAGGTCATAATCTCATGGTTTGTGAGTTCGAGCCCCACATCGGGCTCTGTGCTGTCAGCACAGAACCCATTTTTGATCCTCTGTCCCCTCCCCCCAGCCCTCCCCTGCTCGCTCTCTTTCTCAAAAATAAACATTAAAAAAAGAGACAGAAGAAGTTAAGTAAAAACTCTGTAGTCCTGAATTATAAACTTTAGAATAAATTTGTGAAGTATTTTAACTTCATTTATATTTAAATACATATTTAATTATAATATATATATTCACTATATCTATATAGGTATAGACGTATAGGTATACAAAAAAGACATGTAAATATAAATATTTCCTAACTCTGTTATGGAAAGGATACAGAAAAAAACAAAAGACAAAGCCAGTAGCCATGAGTGCTTAGTTCGTGGCTTTATTTATCATTTTCCCATTAAAAGTGAGGTTTCTTGGAAAATGGCTGATTACTGATCCAGGGTAAGAAATGTACAAGATGAACGTGGACAAAAAAGAAAGGAGGATGTCAGAGAAGTAGAGTCACAACAAGAGGAATCAGGAAGGACGCAGAAGTTCCCACTGGCCAAAGGTAAGGGCAGTTTGGGCTTTAACAAGGGTAAGGGTTGCCAATGTTTCATAGCCTTCCAGTATGTTCGAATCTAGTAGTTCATAACGGCGTTTTAAAGAATAATTGCTTGTTTTCTGAACATGACAGGGAAACAATTCATCTTCTTGAAAACTAGATAAATAAAAAGAAGGATATGCATTTGATCTGCTTTTCATGTATGAATCTATCACTGGGGAGCCATATAGTGATACACATTTATTCTACATAAATTATTCCAGCTAATAAGTAAAAGTGAAAATGAAATGACTAAAATAGTGCCAATATATACCTCCCAATAGATCCAAGTATTGAACAGCTATGCTTGATAACAACAAAAAACTGTAAAGCTACATATCTTATGCCTCCTGATGAAAGAACTCAATACCACCTACAGTCTTGGCAAAAGGATTAAGCTTGAGTTTGATAACGCCTCTATATCTAGCTGCCAATATGCAGGAAATGCAGAGGATCGCATGGAACTATGCCATGACTATACAATCAGCAAAAGCTACATTCTAGGAAGTTCCAACAAGCCAAACAATCTAGGGCCCTTAATAGATACATTGGATGAAAAAGAAAGCAATAGTGCTGAGGGGGGCTGCAGATTGAAAGACCCAAAGCTACTGTCAACAGGAAAGACTAAACTGTAGCATCTGGGTTATGTGCGCTTCAGTAACAAAACTAGAAATATCAAGAAAGCAATTACTGAGAAACTCAGGAGAGTGGTTTTTTCAGAAGGATGAAGGAGCTGTGGTTGGGAAGAGGGACATAGAGGGGTTTCTGAATTCACTGGAAAAGTTCTATTTCTTGACCTATGTGGTAGTTACAAAAATGTCCACTTTAGACTAGTTCACTAAGCTAGTGGTTCTCGAGCTCAACCATGCATGAGAATCTTCTGCTGGGCTTTAAAACATAGGCTTCACTTCCATAGTTTATGATTTAAAGTCTACACGGAAGCTCAAACATTTGTATTTCTAGCAAGTTCTAAGACAATGCTGGTGCTGCTACCCTGGAGACCACACTTCAGGAATCGTTGCAGTAAGCTATCCTTGTTTTGTCTGTTTTTGTTTGTTTGTTTGTTTTTGTTTTGAGTATGTTTCTTATTTTTCAATAAAAAGATTAAATGTATGATTGGATGGATGGGCAGGCTGTGGGCAGGTAGGCTAGATGGGTGGGTGGAAAGATAGGCAGACTGACAAACGACTAGGAAGAAAAATCATATCAAACCATGGAAAGACTGCCTTACCACTCGTGTGCTATCTACCTGGTCTCTCTTTGTTCAACGATGTGCTATACAAAGTATTCATATGTTTGCTAGGTATACTGCTGTGTCTTCTAGAGCTTTTCATCCCAATCATTATCTGAGAGCTTCTCGATCCAAAAGAAGAGCTGGAATGTACTTGGAGCCCCTGTCAAAGACAACTTATGATGGTTTATTGATAAGGCTGGGCACCATTTTGTTTTTCCCCATAGGAAAGATATTCTATGCACGAAGCCAACACCTTGGTATCTCTCTACAATCTTGCACTTTTCTTATTAAAGACAAATTTACTCGACTCTTCTCACAGAACTTCGCTCCAGAAGACTACTGTGGGGCTATTTAGAAAAGATAAATCTGGTCCTGCAAATTATTCACTAAAAATCTGCAAGCATTTCTTATCTTCTCAAAATTTATCCTCAGACAAAAATAAAAAGCAAAGTGCATCTCAGAGCCAAGAGTAAAAACTGTGGTGTGAGTTCAAATATCAGAGACTGAGCTTCAGTTAGTTAAGTTTGGGGAACATTTCCTAGAAAGAAAGGGAAAAAAAAAAAAAGCAGAAGTGGTAGATAAAGTAGTAAGTGTCCTGAAATATGAAAGAGAGAGAAATTCCTAGAATTTTAAGAAACTCAAACCTTAGTTATGCAAATGGGAAAGGGCACTCACGAGGTTTATCTAGCTAATAAATTCAATTCCACAACTGTTTACATGCCCACTGTGTGAAAGGACAAAAATGAGTAGAACATAATCCTTGCCCTCAGGACTTTAACATTGAAAAAGGGAGCTCTTTTTAACTCGAAGACCAGGAAAATGTAAGTGGTGATACAAGGTACAAAAACTTTTTGCTTGGGTAAAAAGGGAGAGATGTGATTTATTAGAGGCAAAACCACAGCTGACCTGTCCCGCTGATAGAGGAGTCATCTATGAGTTATATCTGGCGAGTCCAGAGAGGGCTTCACCGAATCCTCATTCCTCGTATATTACTGGCTAATGCCTGACATTCAGTACGTGTAACTTCTTACCTAGTGTCAGGATCTGATTCCCGCGGGGCCTCTCTAATACTCTAATAACCTAGCTGCCTTTTATGCTTTAGTGGTTATTTTTACACTGGGAACCATGAACACATCCACAGACATGTGTATTTTCTGACAAATGTTGGCGTATTTGGCTGAAATAATAATCTAAAAATATTCATAGAGGCATAATCAGATCCTTGCACTCAAAGCTGAGGTCCTCAGGCCAACAACATGAGCATAAACCTGAACATCTATTTGAAATCAGACTCTCGGGCCCCATCCCAGTCTGCATTTTACCAAGATCCTCAGATGATTCATCTGCACAGTAAAATTTAAAAAAAATTTTTAATGTTTATTCATTTTTGAGAGACAGAGAGACAGAGCATGAGTGGGGGGAAGGACAGAGAGAGAGAGAGAGAGAGAGGGAGACACAGAATCAGAAGCAAGCTCCATCCAGGCTCTGAGCTGTCAGCACAGAACCCGACGCGAGGCTCCAACTCACTGACTGTGAGATCATGACCTGAGTCGAAGTCAGACGCCTAACCAACTGAGTCACCCTGGCGCCCCCACACATTAAAATTTAAAAGGCACTGAATTATATAACCATCTTATAATCAAGCAGTGCCAGGTGACTTCAGCGTTCATATTTGTGTTTACAATCAAGTCGGCACACACCAAGGAGGACCATGCTAATTACTGCAGGCCAAAGAGAAGTGGCCGGGGGTGGAATCGATGTCTTGGTGCTTTCATGCCAAACGAAGGATGAATTATGTCAGAATAGCACACTGTGAGATGGAAGGGTTTACAGTCATCTTAACAGACAAAACTGTGGGAAAATGAAGGTGTCAAAGGCCATGGTGGTTTCGAGCCAGGATGTCATTTTAGTAAAAATAACATCATCTGTCATGTTAGGTTAATGCTGTTATTTTGAAATTCCCAACTTTTTCTTGCCTTTAATTTTTAAAAATCTGTTCTGTTATAATGTAATTTTTAATTTTTTTTTAATTTTATAGATGCATAAAGGCTATAAGCAAGCATAATTAGTTTACACGGGGCTTTAGGTTTGCAAATAGTTAAGTAACATTATAACAAAAAGGTAACGCCACACCTACAGTGACGAGACAGCTTTCCTTTAAAGGGAAATATCCCTCACATTTAGTAAACACTACGATGGCGAAAACAAAGGATGGGCATTCGTTTTGACAGAAGAAAGGAAAAAGCATGAAAACACAGGATACCGGGAATCCCCAACAGCACCACCTAGAGGGGTCTCTGAGAGGCCAAAGAAATGTCTCTATCACCTCACACACCCTGGTTTTAGATGCAGAGCATACCAGCCCATAAGTACCATTCTCGGGCCTGAAAAGTCACTGCTATTCCTCCTACATCACTTTTAAAAACTAAACAAAAGATTAAAAGACATTTAATAAGCTTCTGAGGAAACATCTAGAAATAATAACAATAATAACAATAACAGAATAGTAATTACTATATGCCAGATACTCTTCCGAGCACTTTACTTACATTAACTCATTTAACTCTATTAATAACCTAGGCCATGGGCACTGCTTTGGTAGACTGTGAAAAAGGCCATACTCCTTCACTCATAGGTAGAGTCTGTTTCTCCACCTTTTGAATTCACTGGTCTTAAGGACTTGCTTTGACCAATGGAATGTGGTGGAAGTGATGATGTACCATTTCTGAGTCTAGGCCTCAAATGGCCTTGCAAGCTTCTAGTACCTTCTTAAGAATACTATGTCACTATGACAAACTCGGGCCTATGCAGTTCAATCTAAAAAAAAAAAAAATCACAATTTGCTTTTCTTTCTTTCCTTGATGGGCACAATGTAATAATGACTTTCTAACATTTAAAAAATTTTTTTGAGATTTTTTTAATGTTTATTTATTTTTGAGAGAGAGAGACAGACAGACAGAGTGTGAATGGAGGAGGGACAGACACAGAGGGAGACACAGAATCTGAAGCAGGTTCCAGGCTCTGAGTTGTCAGTGCAGAGCCCAACGCGGGGCTCGAACTCCCAAACTGTGAGATCATGACCTGAACTGAAGTAGTACATTGAACCAACTGAGCCACCCAGGTGCTCCTGTAATTTTTTATTTAAGGCAAAAGTTGTTTTCTACTATTATGATTCTCCCTAAATTGTTGTACACACAGAGATGTATAAATTCAAGAGAGCGAGAAGGAGCTGGAAGTTAGCTTGATGATAGCTGCTACTGGGAGGAAAACAGGAGAAATGATGAAATGTGTGGCTTTCCTTCATGTTTTCAAGAACTTTGCTAAAATCACACAAAAAGGATTTAGTAGTATAAATAAGACAGGGAAACTATTAATTTAAAAATCATTTCGGGGGCGCCTGAGTGGCTCAATCGGTTAAGCGTCAGACTCTTGGTATCAGCTCAGCTCATGGTCTCATGGTGCATGGGTTCCAGACCGGCATTGGGCTCTGCGCTGACAGTGCAGAGCCTGCTTGGGATTCTCTCTTTCCCTCTCTCTTTGCCCCTCCTGCTCTTGCTCTCCCTGTCTCTCTCAAAATGAATAAACTTTAAAAAAATTTTCTTGAATCATCTCAAAGTGTTAAGGTTTTTTGGCTCCTCTTCCTAAGTTCTACTTAAATACACGGCATGCCACATTCAACACTCACATATCCTCGTATTGCGGTTTGGAGATATGCTTCACGATGATTTCTAGAAGGAAAGGATAGCACTGGGGGCGCTCTAACGCAGTTGTGAGGGGGCCTTGCTTACAGACACACAGGGAAGACCATACGAGCGCTAAGAAAGGGCTACTTCCTAAGTCTTAAATGACGAAGCTATCAAATCCTGAAGATACTGTGTACACACTGTGCAACTCTGAGCAGCAAGTCAAAAGTTTGGTTCTTCTGACACTTATGGCAACCTTGTAGTCTGGATTTTCTAGAACATTTCCAATTTGGAATGTCATTTCCGTAAAAAACTAATGAGTCCAAAGACAATGAATCCCAGACAGAGCTAAAGGGAAGAGTGAGTGACGGGTCCTCCCAAGACCAATGGGCAGAGTTGTCTTAATGCATCTGGCTTGTCTTTCACTAGGGCATCAACAGCTCCCAAGGAGAGCAACCCCGCACCTACTGAACCTTCATGAAATGGAAGAAGGGGCCTCCAAAGAAAGGAAAAAGGCAGTATTTCCCTTGGCAAACCAGCTGTGACAGGATGGGATTCAGATATGTGGGACACAAATACCACATCAGAGCTCACGCTCCCAATTCAGTAGGGCCACCACCGTCTGTCCTTTGCCCACGTCTGCAGCCCTTCTGTATTCATTTCCAGGCCCTCGCTTCGAGCCACGCGCCTTACGGACTCAACTGTAACATTATCTTCCAGATAAAATGCCCATTAACTCTGCTCACATATCATGCTGAGGCTCCTGCGTCTGCACTTACCACAGTGTTGTTGCCCAGTGTGTAAATTTACGTCATTTTCATAGTTAAGGAGATTACGAATTCATCATACAATTGGGCTCGATACGATAATAATCACTTTACTGCCATAATCTCACATCTAACACATTACAAACATTCTGCTGTATTTCCTGCCCATCTTTTTCTCCCCTATGCCTTTTTACATGGTTTTGGTTCATACACACACATAGTTTCAAGTGTACAGTTGTTACCATTCTTGTCAATCATTTGAGCATTTTTCAAATTACTTCACAGTCTCCAAAGATCATCATTTAATTGCTGTGTGACATTCCACCAAGGAAATGCTTTTACTTAAGTATGCGTCTCCTGAGGGACATTCAGAGCACCTCCATTTGGGGCTATTAGAAGTAGAACTAAATGAATAATTTCCATGCAAATGGATTTTTCCATATATTGAAATATTTCCTAAAATTAGATTCCCAGGAATTGCATTACTGGCTCGAAAGAAATGGGCCCTGCGATGGCTTCAGATATATATCGTCAGATCGCTGTTGACAAGAATATACATGTTCCATGTGCATAAGTATCTATTTGCATCTCAGCCATTTTCCAAGTAACTCGTTCTGTCTACTCTCAGTTACACACCTCCTCACGCACTTCCTCCACTCTCGTTGCCCTGCTGTCTACACGCCAACTGTGGACAATCTATCCCTCATGAACACCGATTGTCCACACACACCCTGAACATCTTGCCTTGGTCCAGGACCCCCTGAAAAAGTTGTCCCTTGGGTGTTCCTTGGGGTTTCAAGGATGGATGGGATACTAAAATATGCCTACAACTCAATGGACTAATTGAGTTTTAAGTGCAAACATATTTGAAGTTCACAATAGTTTGACTTGTACATTGGATAATACGAAAATCATATACGTCTCTAATGTTAAAATATTTTCTAATACTAATAATATGCAAGAGAACCCATTTCATTACAGTTCTGCCGGCATTAGGAATCATTTGTTCTGTTTGTGTTTTTGAGCATATAATTGATGAAAAATGATGTGCACTACAATGTCAAGTTTGTAAAAAGTGATTTTGCGGGGGTGGGCGCCTGGGTGGCTCAGTCGGTTAGCATCTGACTTCAGCTCAGGTCATGATCTCACAGTTTGTGAGTTCGAGCCCCACGTCGGGTTCTGTGCTGACAGTTCAGAGTCTGGAGCCTGCTTCAGATTCTGTGTCCCCCCCTCTACTGCCCCTCCTCCACTCATGCTCTGTGTCTCATTGTCTCTCAAAAAATGAATAAACATTAAAAAAATTGTTTTAGAAAGTAATTTTTTAACATGTCTACCTTAGTCTTCTGAGAGAAGAAACTACTATATTTCTCACAGTAGCATTAGCACTCAAAGATCTTGCCAGAGATACAAAAGGGAGGGAAAAGAGAAAAGAAGAGGGGGAAGGAGAAGAAGAGAGAGAAAAAGAGCAAAGGAAGTAGGAAAAGTTGGAGGAGAGGGAAGGGAAGAACAATCAAGAACTAGAGTCACTAGCATTTGGGGACTCTGTCCTATAAGTAGGTGGCTTCAGAGACATGACTGAAAGACACAATCAAAGGGTGCCTGGGTGGCTCAGTCAGTTAGGCATCTGACTCTTGATCTCAGCTCAGGTCATGATCTCATGGTTCATGAGATCAAGCCCTGCATCCGGCTCTGTGCTAACACCACGGAGTCTGCTTGGAATTCTCTCTCTCCCTCCCCCTCCCTCTTTCTCACTTTCTCTCTCTCTCTCTCTCTCTTTGCCTGTTCCCTGCATGCACTCTCTCAAAATAAATAAGTAAACTTTAAAAAAGACATGATCAAGACTGAAGGTATAACTCAATCCACCACTCTACAAGTATTTCACCACTAATTTCTCTTTTACATTCACGCAAAAACAGGTAATGGCTTCTGAGGGCCAATTATATTGAGCCCTTAAATATCAGGACCTCCCCCCTGCCCTACTGGTGTAACTTTCTTCAGAGCCGACTGTTGTTTAACAACAAGACAGATTTGACTTCAGCAGATTCATCTCTGTGTTCTTCCCTTTTTGTCATGAACTAGCACTGGGGACAAGCAACGGGAACATCACTCCCCCAAACTAGGGACCTATATCCCAGAGCGCACGCAAATGCACACAAAGCGGCCACTGAAAGATCATATTACTGTCCTGGAAATCAGTCTTAGAGGTGTGCAGGTCCCTTCGCCTGTGCCTGAGGTCGAAGGCTGGACAGCCCACCTCCTCGCCATGTGAACCTGGCGCTTAAGCTCTCAGCTTCTCATCTGAGGAATGAGATAAAGGATGATCTATAAAATGAGGACACTAAAAGCTCCAATCTCACAGGGAGGGCTGTTGTGAGATTAGCAAGTTAATATACGCTCAAAACAGTAACGAGTATACAGTCAGTGCTCAATAAAATGGGAGTCATTATGATTGTCGTAAAATAGGCCAACTGATGAAAAACCATCCAATTCTAAGGTATGTGCAGAGGTCCCAGGTCTTTCCAAATGTGTACGACAGGAAAGAAGTCCATATATAAACTGCTCGTATGTGAGGTCTTCTTTTGGAGCGCTGTGTGTAGTGTTCGGCAGTTCAACAGCACATATACTAGGCATTTTCGACAGTAGTTTATCTAAGAAGCAAGGAGGTAATGCAAATGAAAGGAGACAGTGTTGGGGGTGAGAGACAGGAAGCCATCTTCCATCTGAATGGGGCAGTCACCACTTCGAAGCAATTACCGCTAATTCGGAATTGAGGTCCAGTATTGCCAAATCTTCCAACTCTTCAAGAGAAACCAGAAGTCTGTATTCTTAGGTAGTCTCCAGATCATTAAGTGTTGGCAACTATTTCAATTGTCTCTAAAAACCTTGTTTTGTGTCAATCAAAATATATCTGTGAGGCAAATTTGGCCTTAACTCTGACAGCCTGTCCTCTTTAAGGACACATGGAGAAAAACCATGTCCCTAAACCAGTGTGCCCCAGCCCCGTCCCTTCCCGAGAACTGATTCCCACTACGTTCCCACTACGCGGAGGTGTGAAGAGCATTAGTGCTCAGCAAACACCCAGGCACTGCACCTGCTCCGGACGGTCAACGGCAGCTCCCGTGAGGGCGTGCTGCGTACACACTACTTAACCACCTTCAGGGGACACAGGAAAAGTAAGAACGGGAGCTTATGTCTCACTGAAGAGGCCAGACACATGTAAGTGAAGTGCCAGCAACCACGACATTGTACATAACTGTCCAATTGTGTGGTGCCCATTGGAGGCACCACAGGGCTTTGGGAGAGGGGTCCTGAACCAGACCAGGAGGATGGGGGAGGCTGTGGAGAAGACAGAGGGGTACACTCCGGGTAACGGAGGCAAAATGAGTGGCAGCTCAGCTGTCTCAGGTTATTATAACATCTTTCCCATCCTTCGCGTCGGAAAGTTTGTGTGGCCCGGTTTGTTTTTAGTGTTTGTTCTGTTTTGGGCAGGGAAACATAAAAGCCACCCCTAACATATTAGCATAAAAATGACCCATATGTTGGTACAGTGGACTATAAATTCTGCTTTCAAACATTTTCTGAGCCTCCGAACACTATGCGCGGGCATAGGCCGAGAGGTGGCCCCTGACCATAAGAAGCCACAGTCCAGTGAGGGAGGGGACTGTAATGAGACTGGATGCCAGGCACGGGGATCATGGCTGTGGAGCACCGTGTCCAGGGGGCTGAGGTGCCGTCAGCAGAAGCCACCAGCTGGGCTGCAGCTGAGGGTGAGTGGGAGTCCGCTAGGCAGACAGCGGGGAGGAGGGGTGTTCCAGGTAGCAGCAGCACCACAGGCCAAGGCGTAGAATGGTGAAAGCCAGTAGTTTACAGCAGCAAAGACACCCACCCTCTTTTCCACCTCTTCCTTCTTGGTCTCTCTGCTAATTACGGCCTTCCTGTATCTCAGCAAGACAGGAATCTCTGAAGATCCTTAAAGATTCTTAAAACTTGCTCTAGCATTGCCGTTCATTCACACGAAAAGGCAACAGAGATGAAAAACCACCAAAGACCGACGTAAAGAGAATGACTTTAAGTGCCTTTGCTACATGCAGATGTTATTTAGCTGGGTCTCTGCAGTCTGGACACGCAGGTGATGCTGGCAATAAAATCAACTCTGAACTCGTTCATTTTGGGATAGATTATTCTCTGCTTAGCTTCTTAATACAAGAGGAGAAGCTCACGTATAAAGATGAGAAATCTCACAACAAAGCTCAGGGTCGGTTTTGATTTGAGCTTAGGGTTGTTGTACATTTTGCATTTTGTTTACAACTGTTAGTGTTAAAAAAAGAATTTTTTAAGTTAATATTTGCTTATTTTGCTCAAAAAGGGAAAGTTAAAAAGGTACAAAGCTAAAGATTTCAACTTACAACTGCCATTGTCATGTTTCAAAATACCGTGAAAAGGATACTCTAGGAGTACTAGGGGAGTAACTCTGGCATCTCGGATCCAGTACCTGCTACATGGAGCAGTATTTTCACCCTTTTCTTCTTAATAGAAAGGTTTTTTTTTTTTAACGTTTATTTATTTTTGAGAGACATAGAGACAGAGTATGAGCAGGGGAAGGGCAGAGAGAGGGAGGTACAGAATCTGAAGCAGGCTCCAGGCTCTGAGCCGTCAACACAGAGCCCGACTTGGGGCTCGAACCCACAGACCGTGAGATCATGACCTGAGCCGAAGTTGGCCGCTCAACCGACTGAGCCACCCAGGCGCCCCCACCCTTTCCTTCTCTTTCTGACTGGCTTCTGATGGCCTTGGAGATTCAAAGGGAGGAAAGGAAGGAGATTGTGGTAGCTTGTTCCACAGAGGGTCCCCCGTGGACCATCCCTCTTGTCCCACTTTGTCTGGGCTGTTCTGCATAACCAGTGGAAGGTAATTCCGCAGGACTTCTAAGGCTAAATCAAAAGAAGCCTTGCTATATGTATGCTGACCTCTTGGGACTTTCAGCTTCAGAACCCACCCACCAGCCAAGGAGAAGCCCATGCCACATGGAGAGGCCACATGCCAAAATCCAAGCTGAGATTAAGGCCAGCCGTGTGATCGGCCATCTTGGATGTGTTCAGCTCAGCAAGTGTTCAGATGACCCCAGCCCCAGTTGCCATTTGAAAACAAGAGTATGAGACCCGCCCCCCCCCACCTAGCAAGGACAGCCCAGCTGAGTGCAGCCAACCCCCAGAACGGTGGCTTATTACACAGCAAGATAGAACAGGAAGACAGACGTCAACGGAAGACAAAGGGAAGCCTGAAATTAAGTCTTTCCTATCTGTGTCAACATGGTAAATGAGATTGAAATTTGTGGCCCAATTGAGTTTTTTAAATTTGAGTCTAGTTATTAATGATCTCTCACTCCCTTTCCCTAGTGATCACCTGAAGACAACCAAGGCATAAAAGTATGCATTTTCTGGGAATAGACACGGAATTAACAAGCCTCATGTCATGTGTCGATGTATTTTTCTTATTCACCTTCAAGGTTCATTTTTTAGCCTATAAAAACAAAAGTAACAGTCTTCAGAAACAAAGCAAGATTCGCTAGTCTCCACCAAAATCCTTTATGTAGCAAGGTCAACAATCACATACATTGATACGGGCAGTGTACCAGCATTTCTTATCTTTCCGTTTTAACTATGAAACCGGCGTGACATTAGAAATGTTAACGGTTTTCCATGTTCAGGGTAATGGCATTTTTATATGTGATGCTAGTAGCAAAACTCTCGTGTGCCATATATGATAGGCCGATGACTGGCAAGGCGTTGCCCTGTCAGCATCCATTACCTGCATGAGCCTTGTTAGTGCCCTCCATTTCGTTTGAAGCCTTACGTGTCAGCTAAATACCCAACTTACAGAGGTATCCTTGAAACTGGACACCATCACAGCCATCTAGAACTAAGAGCCAGATTGCTGGGGAGTTCTGATGAAACTTGCGCTGTCCTGGTAAAAGGAGAAAGCTGTGGCCAGCACCACTGCTTCGCATCTCCCTTCTAGAATACACACATGACATCTGTATGCCCAGCAGCAGCCATTTTGCCACCATGAGGCAATAAGCCTAAGGATGAATACTAACACGGTAGGAAGAGCAGAGCAGAAAACACAAAATAATCACGATTTCTGATAGAATCACCAAACAGCTGAACAAAGCCTAAAAGCTGCCTATGTCTAGATTTGTGATGTGAGAAAAATACCCTAATTATTAAAAGCAGCATTGATTCAGCTTTCATTACCGATGGCCAAATGCATTGCTGTTTGATAGTGCTAAATTATTCATTAAAACTAAATGACTACGATTGAGTTCAATGCTACCTGCTCAAATATAATTTCTCTTCAGACTGTACTGCGGTCCACATGGCTGATGAGGGACATTTTGCCCACTTCAACCACTCATTGAGATAAATGACATCGCAGCACTGAGAACTTGTCCTTTACACAGCACTTTGCCATCAAGAGCCAACTACTCAGACTGACAATCAAAAAACCATCAGATAAAAGAGCATTTGATTTTCAAAAGCACAGTGCAATGAACACACTGATTTGTGGGAGGCTTTTTTCTTTTTCTGTTTCTTTTTTTTTCTTTTTTTTGCTTGATTGTTGCGTAATAGCAATAATATTCCTGCCTTTGGAATATACTTGCAGAAACAACTGTTGTGGTTATCAAACATCTCAGCTTTGCTTTTGCATTTAATCACCCACAAAGCCCTATTTATTGTCTCTCTACTCCTCCATGGTTATCAGAATCCCATAATTAAGGCATAATGAAAGTAAACAGTGTCACAGAAAACTAGATGTCTTTAAAGGGAGAGTAGTTAAGGCAAGACAAATGTTCCTAAAGATAGCAGTAGAGCCAAGTGGAATTGCTAAGGAGCAATCTGTGTGTGTGTGTGTGTGTGTGTGTGTGTGTGTGTGTGTGTGATGATTAAAAAGAATCATCATCTAAGTGAAGTATTTAGGGAATAAATTGCCTCTTGATGGATAATAAATTAATCTGAAGAATTCATAATGAAATCAAATAAGCACGTTAGTACAGCAAGGCCCTACACCAACACACAAACCCCAAAGAAAGGAAGGCTGCTCATCTCTGAAAAGCTAAACTCAGGGTGACCAACGGCTTATCAATATGTTGTCTTGCCTCCAAGATTCATGCCTTAGCTACTTCTAAAATGATTTGGTGTACAAGAGATGGCATATAAAAATAAAAGAAAATCTTCCCTTAATGTGTATTCATTTGTTTATTTATTTTTTTGAGAGAGCGAGAGAGAGAGAGCACGTGTAAGCCAGGGGGTGGGGGGAGAGTACAGAAAGAGAAGGAGACAGAAATCTCAAGCGGGCTCCACCCTGCTGCCCAACACGGGGCTCAAACTCACAAACCAAGAGATCATGACCTGAGCCAAAACCAAGAGCCAGATGCTTAACTGATTGAGCTATCCAGGTGCTCCAGAAAACCTTTCATTCATAAAGCCAAAATATAAATATAGTGAAAGTCAGTGAGATAAGCCAGGCACTATAGCTGGGCACTACATTTTGATATGAGATTCCTGGTAGCCAAAGCAAAAAGAGAAACCTTTTGCTTTACATTGCTTCCGTTATGAGATAAAAGGAAGCACATATATTCAATAGGAGAGTAGCTTTGTCCCGGCAGGAAATTGCTTTGTCTTGGCAGGAAATTCTTTTGGTAATTTATTATACAGGAAATATTAAGGCTCCTCATCTCTCAGTAACATTTAACTTTTTTCATGGCACACAACCCAATTTGTCGTTCCATATTTTTACAGAATACATCTGTAGAGTACCTACCTATCTTTAACTCCTTCTTTAATGTCTGTCATCCCAAATAGACTGTAAACTCTATGAGGAGGGAGGGATTATTTCTGTTTTCTTTCAGAACCTAGCTGAGTGTCTGACTCATTTTAGATTTCCAATCAATATTTATAGAATAAATGAATAAGCTGTTTGGTCAAAGACAAAACTTGAAACTTAGAACTCCCCTCTCCATAAATGCAAGGCACAACAGTCACACATAATAGTCACGCATAAGACCACGCATATGGCCTGTCTGGTCAGCTCTGTTTACCATGGCAGCGACCAAAAGGATAACACCTAAAGGTCCACCAGTAAGAGAGAGGATACAGATGACAGAATCTGATTTAGAAACTAAAATAAATAAATTGGAGCAAGGTAAATTTTTTTAATGTAGATTTTGTTCTAAATGTTATGTGAAAAAAGCAAACTACAGAATAAGGCCTCCAGAATAGTATTCGTATCCCTTTAAAATATGGAACACAACGCTATAAATAGTTGTTTCAAAGTATGCACGGGACAAAAACACCACACCTGAGGTATTGGTCATGTTTAGAAAGGGAAGGGGTATGGGATTGAGAAGGATACGCATGGGGCTTCAATCCTATCTAAGGCTGAATGGTGGTTATACAGCTATCCTCCCCCACAGGCATGGATACACGTGTGCACACGGCGCACCTTTTCCGAATGCCTAGACTGTTTCATAGCGAAAAACAGGAGAAGTCTGAAACTATCATAGACAAGAGGACCCCAAGGACACTTGGAGGCATGACAGCTAAGTGTAACCCGGTAACCTGGGTGGGGTGCTAGGCTAGAAAAAGATGTTAGGTTAAAAACCAAAGACTATGAAAAAAGTATAGACTTTAGTTGATAGTGTATCAATATGGGTTCATTAACTAAAACAAATTTATTATTCTAAGATATTAATGATATCTGGAAAATAAAATCTGAAATAATAATAATAAAATCATAAAATCATACGTGAAAAACTGGATACACAGTATTAGGAGAACTCTCTGAACTACCTTCACAATTCTTCCATGAATCTAAAACCGTTTCAAAGTAAGTTTATTTTTTAAAAAGGAAACACTACAAAAAAATTTGAGAAGTGGACCTTGCTATAGTAATCCTTCAACAAAAGCGTAAGCTGCACCAAACCACCGTGCTTAGTAAGCGCCTTCCTCTAGTCCAAGTGTTGTGACTTCTGATGATTTAACTTACGAAAGAGAATGCAGAGAAGAGTAAGCTAACACATTTCTTAGACTGCTGTTCTTTCTCTTAAATATCGGATGGCTCAGGCTTGCCTTTTGTAAGAGGTGGATGGCGAGCGGCGTAGAAGCGGGGACGTCTGAGAACAGGGGCGAACGGCTTACTACCTGGCTTGGCCACTTTCTACCTCAACTTCTCTCCCTGCAGTGTCTCCATCTTGCTTGTTTAGACCATTTTCATAGTCAAGTGAAGCCAAACTATTCACATCTTCTCTAAAGGATAAAAGAGTAAATAAAACATATTTCCGCAGCAGATACAGGTACACCACATGGATTCCAGTACATTTAAAAGGGACTGCATTCTCGAAGCCAACCTCAGATGAGATGACAGTCACAGAAACGTAGATCCACAGAGAAGCTTGGAGCTTAGCTCCTGTGGCCTCCTGATTTAAGGGCGAGTGAAGCTGGGTCTGGGAGTTGAAGTGATTTGGTCGAGGCCCCCTCAGTCCACTATGCTCCTTCAAAAGCTAAGTGCCCTGAATACCCTCCTCATGTGAAAAAGGGAAAATGCGACCTCAGAAGTGACCCGGGCTCCTCCGAGGGAGGGAATGGCCTAAGCCTGTCTTACAGGGGAGGGTGCAGGCTAGGGGAAGGTTGATACAACAGGGGGAAGGCCCACGGGCTTTGAGTGAGAACAAGCGAGGGAGAGAAGGCCAGGAGCCTGAGAGACGGTAAGGGCAGAGCAGGACTCTGGGGCAGCGGCCAGTGGAAAGTCCCCTTCTTGCGCCAGAGTGGCTGGAGAGCCTGTTGACACTGGCATCGACGTTCCTGTCCCCACCTGCATTTTAAATGCTCATGTTACCCCCCTCCCTCACCTTCAGGGAAGCCACCGCACTCACGAATGCTCGTTTGGAGGGTTCTGCTTTGTGGAAATCCCAAAGCCATGTAATGCTTACAGTTTCGGTGTAGAAATTAAATTGCTTGGGGTGCCGGGTGGCCCAGTCGGTTACAAGTCCATCTCTTGATTTCAGCTCACGTCATGATCTCACGGTTTATAAGTTGGAGCCCCCAGTCAGCTCAGCACAGAGCCTGCTTGGGATTCTCTCTCTCTCCTCTCTCTGCCCCTCCCCTGTATGCATGTGCATGTGGGCATGTATACTCCCTCTCTCAAAATAAATAAACTTAAAAAAAAGAATAAAGAAAAAAGAAATCAATTCCTTAAAGAATTTTTATTTTTAGTAAAATCTGATGTGTTGCCTTTACCTAACATTTTACAACACGCCCTCCTCAAAGTACCAGTGAACTCTAAGCGTGCTTCCACCCTCCCTGCCCGTCACCCCGCTGGGGAATTGGAGTCCTGCTGTGGGATGGCAACTGGCGAAGGGAGAAGGAAGGACGGTCCCATGCAAACCCCAGCAGCTCCCACCCACACTGAACTGTGAGCTGGTTTAAAAAAAAAAAAAGGAGGTTCCAGACTTGGCCAGAGGAGGAGTAGGGAGATCAGATGAGAATCGTCCTCTCCACTCTGCTTTATGCCATGGAGTTCTCCCTCAAAGGAATGCAAAGCATGAACATAAAAAAAAATACATGAAATGACTTAATTATCTGGTTCGAGTAAATATTTTTTTTCCCCACTAAAACATTTCCATCAAAAGATCAGGAAATGGGGCCAGGCAAGTCACTTTTGAAATTCAACAGTGATTCCTCAGCTACGAAAAAACAAATTGGATACAGCAGATAATCTTCAAATCCCTAACAGGAAAGACCTAGCGTAGACTAATTAACCCAGTTTCGATCACCAGGAAACTAATGTACAATGTGTAGGAATATAAACTCAGGTCATCTGATGCTGGCCTAATTCTTTCAGCAAAACTGAAATGTATATCAGCAGGCCACAACATTATTTAGTGTTGTTCGGGCGTGTGCACTTGTTTCCTATTCTTTGTAATATGATTCCAGAAAAAAGGGACGGCTTCCCCTGTGCTCACTAGAAGCGATGTGATTTGGTTAGCATGTGGAGGACTCACAGAGCAGTGGGTAAGTTTCTATCCTCAGTCCTGCTTTCGTTTCCTGGACACTTTCTACGTGCCAGGCACTGTTCGAAGCACCAGGAACCCAACGGCAATCCCATTAACATTCCAATTCTCCTCATGGAAATTAATGTTCCCGGAGGCCCACGGGACCAGAATACTATCAGAGAGCAGTGAATGCAATGAAGAGAACACAAACGTACAATGAGACAGTGTCCCTCGAGGCAGGACGGGGGCTACATTAGGCCGGGTGGCCGGGGAAGACCCACTCAGGGGATGATAGAAATACGACAGTTGGGCAAAGATCCGGAGCAGGAACGTTTTAGCAGAGGGAACAGAGTGTGCAAAGGCCTTGAGGAGAGAATGAGCTCCGGGCCACTGCAGAACAGAAAGAAGGCCAGGGCACTGAGAACGCAGAGCAAGGGCCAAAGCGGCACGAGGAGGGGACACAGGCAGGGGCCAGCCTGCAGTGAGCCCAGGAGCCCGTGATGAAAATGCAGCTGCTAATCTAAGGGCAGTGGGCAGCCACTGGAGAGTTTTTTAAGCAAGACAATGACCTGGTCTAATTTAAGCCTTCAGCTGATCACTCTCTCTGGCCAAGGACAGAAATGGGCTAGGAAGGGATGGGGGTGGGGGGGGAAGGGGGTTGGGGGAGGGGGAGAAGAGAGCAGAGGGACCTCACCGTTGTCCAGACAAGAGATAACGGTGACAATGTCAGTAACTGTGTAAGTGAAATGATTTTAATGAATCATCTCAAATGAAATCCGTCTGCCGTTTCACCACGGAGAGCCGAAGCCGCAATGGAAACGTGGTGCTACGTGGGGCTGCGGCGTGACGTCAGCCAGGACCCGGAGCAGGCAGAGGAGCCTGCGCAGTGAGGAGCTGGGACCTCAGAGACACATTTACGTGCTCGTGGGAGACGGGGATGCGACGCAGCTGGCGGGCTCGTCCTTGATTCAAGTGAACGGCGCCCCCATTTATTCCCTAGGAACATAAACAGTGTGTCCCAAAGATCGCTGGTGAGCAGAGGACACCACGGAATCAAAACCCTGCCACCAGAGGCAGCTGGCACCACGGAGGCATGCCCCCGTCCCCCGCCCCCGCCTTTATTTTTATAAACAAAGCTCTATCTCCAATGCAGAGAAAGAGATGGTTCAAAAAGATTCTGGTCGTCTGGTCTTCTCTTTGCTGAACCCGAAGCACAAATTCTTGCTCCCTGGCCGTTATCTTGGGGACTGTTCATTCCCACCTGGCCCCGTGATGGTTCCAAGATTTCTCTGACCTTTATTTCTTTCCTTAGTAGCTACGGGTCGGTTGGCTCTGACAAAGACTCTCTCCTTATCAAACCTTAGACTCCTCTGTGTCCTCTTTTGGACCAGGCCTTGCCCTGCTTATTCCGGTTTTAGCAAGAATCCTCTGAGACCATTTAGGGAAAATCTCCCACCTCTGGTATCTAATCACCCTTCATATCCGACCAAATTCTGGATCTCGCACCTTCGAGCTTGCCCCAGCCTGCCTTCCGCAAGAATCCTCTTTACCCCTGATGTCTGACCTCACTGATTTTCTGTTCACTGGCTGTCACCCTGCTCTTTGGCTATAAATCACCACTTGGCCTTGCCCTATTCAGAGTTGGGCCTGGTATCTCTCCCCTTATTGCAAAATTCCACTGTAGTCGCCCCCTTGAATAAAGCCCTCCTTACCATATTTAATGTGCGACTAAGTAATTTTTTCTTTAACTGTTCCCTTAAGATTATAGTCACGGATACAAACAGCAAATAGCAGACACTTTCGAAATCCCAAATCTGAGAGGCAAGAGCTCATCCAGGTGACTTCCTTGGGAAGATCCTGCCTGACCAGGACAGGTTGTTCATAGTCAGAAGAAATGATCCTCCTTGGCCCACCTGGCCCTTCAAAAACTTCGTTTTAATAATATAATGAAGAACCATGAGCCTGTGGCTTAATCTAAAAATGAGAACAAACCAATAGTCACTCACCTGCTCACCCCACACCTGCAGTAACCACTATCCTGGTTTGTGCATTCCTTTCCTTCTTAAAAAAATGTGGGAGGCATATTGTTGAAGTCTCATATTTCTGAGTTTTATGGAAAAGGTATATACATTGCATTCTTTTGGAACTTCCTTTGTCACTCAGGCATCACTGAAATGCACCTGTGTTGAGTGTATCTCTACTTTATTCAAGTTTCCTGTCTTCATAATACTCTATTGAGTTCCATTTTTTTTAAGTGCATTTCATCTTGGGGCACCTGGGTGCCTCTGTCAGTTGGGCGTCCGGCTCTTGATTTTGGCTCAGGTCATGATCTCATGGTTTATGAGATGGAGCTCCTTGCTGGGGTCTGTGCTGGCAGCACAGAGCCTGCTTGGGATTCTCTCTCTCCCCCTCACTCTGCGCCTCCCCTGCATGTGCTCTCTCTCTCTCTCTCTCTCAAAATAAACTTTAAAAAATACATTAACTAACTAAATAAATAAATGTGTTTCATCTTGATGAAGAAGGCAAAATATTCACAATACAACATTCCAAGTCTCCCTAATTTAGTACTTTATAAGTGTGGTCCTAAGAACACATGATAGTAAATGTTTCAGGGGAAATAGGGTTTAGGTATTTCCTGATCAGGACAATTAAGTGTTCAGGAGAGCCTTGCTCATTAGATACAAATATTCAGGCATTATTTAGCTGACTGATTAGAAACTGAACCAAAGGAAAACTTTTTTATTTTTAACTTCCAGTTAGAAAACTTATATTTATTATTCCATGCTTTTAAGAAGCAGTTCACAAGATTTTTTTTTAGATATTGCTTTTTAAAGTTTATTTATTTTGAGAGAGAGAGAGAGAGAGAGAGCACGTACACACATGTGCTGTCAGCATGGAGCCTGATGCAGGGCTCAAGCTCACGAACCATGACATCATGACCTGAGCTGAAACCAAGAGTTGGATGCTTCACCCACTGAGCCACCCAGGCGCCCTAGCAGTTGAAGAGATTTTATTGCGCTCTTTAATGGCAGAGGAATGGGTCGGCCACTCTGTCAGAGCATGCCTATGGGGTTTTGACACAAACCCCATAAATCTCCTGGTCAGCCTTCGGGTATAGATTTTTTTGAGGGGAAAAAATTAAACATGCTAATACTGCTCAAGTGTAGGAGGGTGAAGAGAGAAGTTGTAGGAGCATATAAGAAAGGGGGAGCCCTTAACAGCAAGCAAAGTCTCGCTGGGAACACTGTCAAAGTTACTAAGTAGAAACATCCAGCCTAAAGTAAAATATCTGTACAGCTTCTCTTGAGGTCAGGAGTCAGGCATGAACGCAAAGAGGAGAATCCCAACAACCAGGTTGTCATTAATTAAAAATAAGAAAGCTAAACACTGGGGGAGAAAAACTCTGATGCCTTTAGGACAAGGGAGGGTATCGGTGTCCTTCTGCAAACGGCTCTGAGACCCGGAACCCTGGGGGAAGACTGCTTTGACCCCCATAATATCTCAGCAGTCGAGAGCAGGAGGCAGGAACTGGTTAGCCCTGTTGTGATTCTGGATGTGCATTCACAGCTTAACGAGTCTTTTCTAAGATGGTAATCACTCACTGTATTTTATTCTGAGACTTAAAAAAAAAAATGACTTTAGTATGCCTCTAAGAGAAAAGAACAGCATCAATTTCCTCACACACAAATTAAGGGAATGGTAAGCACCTGATGAGATTAAAATAAAATTTCTCAGTGGCTATTGTGCAGAAAGCACTCCATAAACATGAACTCCTTTCCCTTTCGCGTTCTCGATTCCCTCCCCTCATGCCCTACTGTTCCAGCGAGAATTACTCTAAGTCATTCTACATATCTAGAGTCTCCACCATGTTCTGTGGGCAAGAAATTACTCTGAATCAAGCACATGATAGGTAATCAGCATACGTCCATGCTGACAGTGAACACAACACTGGCCAAGGTGGGGGCGCTCCTTATATATCAGGAAACAAATTAGGGGTGTGGCCAGGGGATATGAGGTTAAACATCATGTGCACAAACATATGACCCTCCAGAAAGTTCCTCCACCTGGTCAAATACTTAAATATTTTACTACTTAGTTTATTATCTGACAACAATTTAGGCTTCAGGGAGTCAAGCAACCACAACACCATACAAATTAACTTTGGTTTCTGTTTGTATATATGCGTGATTTTCAGGCAGAAAAATCAACAAATGAGCCTTGACCAGATATATGCAGGCTTGAGAGATTTCAACTGACAGGCTTTCCCTTGATGGCTGAAAACTATACGAGCATGAGCAAATGCTCACTGTAGCCACCATCACAATCATGCGTTCTCTTGAATTGAGGAAACAATCCACTTTCTATCTGAGGCAAGGAGAAATACAGGATTCTGTGATTTTACAATTCAACTTTTTAATTTTACAGATGAAAGACCCGAAGCTGAAAACAGTCAAACAACCTCTCAAAGCAGTTGAGCTAGGACTTGCAGAAGATCCTTAACCGCTAAATCCAGAAGTTCTAGTATATTACTATTTCCAAAAGCACAGTTTTGAGGGGGAAACATGCAAAGGTCCATGCAATGTGGAATTTCATCACATGGCTATGGCTATTTTTGGCGATGAGAATTTTCACCAGTTTTCCGCCCTGATGCTTAAAGGTACAGGTACTGGTGAATATGTCTGTTCACTAGTGCAAAGACCTCCCCCCCCCAATCTTCCAGACTACCCCGACCCCTAAGGAGATTTCCTCACTCAGAAATAAGAAACATAAAAAGCAAATGGCATTTCTCAGTTTTGAGGACACTGTCACACCTGGAGCTGAGGACCCAGGTGTAGTCACACCTGTGAATTGTTTCACCCACAATGTGACCACCTGAGGGCCTGGTCCGGGGTAGGGCTGAACGGCCCCTAAGAACATTTATCGTGCAGAGCACTGAGTAATGGATAAAGTTGCCTAATCACTATATTGTATCCCTGAAACTAATATAACACCGTATATTAACTATACAGGAATGTAAAAAAAAAAAAAAAAAAAAAAAGCTGAGTAGCGCTTGTTATTGGAGAGGAAGGGTTTCATTTGTTTTTATCCAGTTGGAAATGGGGTTGCCTGTAACCTGCAGCCCAAGCATCCTGATACAATACCCCTATTGTGTTGTGTATCACCAGTATTTATAAAACAATATTGAGACCCAGGATTCATTTCATTGAAACTGTAAAATAGGCATTTTACACCCGCCCCCCCAAGACTTCTTTCTGCTGGTACTGGCATTCCTTCTTTCTCATCTCCTCTAATTCATAAACAACAGTCTAAGTACAATGAAAAAAATGACTGAATGGCTCAAACTCGGCTTCTAGATAGTACGTATTTTAATATATACTCTACTTTCAAAAAATATTTGAAACAAATATGACAAAAGGTTAACAGTCAACTCTTGCCTGGGCTAAACGAGAACTTACCACAGTATTTTCTGTAGTGTTATGAGGGTTTTTGTTTTGTTTTATTTTGGAAAAACCATGTAGACACATATAAGGAGAAAAATCAGGTGTGGCAGTAATTTTTTAAAGTAGAAGAAAGCTTTCCCCATGTTAAAACTTGAGTTTTCAGATTGAAAAGCTTGGCTGAGTCAAAGACAGACTCGCATTTTCAGAAGAAAAAACAAAAATGAAAACAAAATGCTTAGACATCTTAGTAAAGCTTGACCAAAAAAAAAAAAAAGAAAAAGAAAGAAAGGAAGAAAAAAAGACCCCTAGACATATTCTAGAGAAATTTCTTCAAAGATAAAGGGGAAAATTCTGCAATCTTCCTGAAGTCAGAAAAAATAACTTCAAAAGGAAAAGTAATTTATCTAACATCAAACTTCACATCTACAACACTGGGTGGGGGACAATGAAGCAGTGTTTACACACATGCAGAGGAAAAGAAGGGCACTCCAAGACCACACAGCTGGGGGGAAAAGATATTTTTAGAAATAAACTCCAAAAAATGTACCAACAGTGGGCTCTAAGAAACCATCCCAATAAGAAATTAAACAAAAGCAAAGATCTCAAAAGTTGGAGTATGAGTGCAAAAACAGGTTAAATATATGATAATGTAGTCAAAACAAGTACAGAACCTAAATGTGACTAATGATGTGTTTAAAAAGCTGTAAGGAGTGCCTGGGTGGCTCAGTCGGTTAAGCGTTAAGCGGCCGACTTCAGCTTAGGTCATGATCTCTCGGTTCATGAGTTCAAGCCCTGCGTCGGGCTCTGTGCTGACAGCCCGGAGCCTGGAGCATGCTTCGGATTCTGTGTCTCCCTCTCTCTCTGCCTCTCCCCTGCTCACACTCTGTCTCTCTCTCTCTCAAAAATAAACATTAAAAATTAAAAAAAAAAAAAAGCTTTGATTCCTTAAACAACAGAAGCATGCTGTAAAAAAATTTACAAAGTTAACAGTATCGTTTTTTTCTTTTTCCTTAGGTAAGCTCCAGGCCCAGCGTGGGGCTCAAACTCATGACCCTGAGATCAAGAGTCACACACGCTCCAGCTCCACCGACTGAGCCAGGCACATGCCTCAAAAGTTAACAGTTATCTTAAAACTAAAATTCTAAATTAATTCCACTAGCCTCAGAATTTTTAAAGAAGAAATAAGGACAAAACATAAGGACACAGGAGCCTTCTATATCCTCAACTTCAGTTGTGGAAGAGTGTGTGGATTAGGAGCGTGGTAATAAACACTTGAGTTGAGGGAGGGAGGTTGTCTAGGAAGCTCTTTAATTTTTGTATATTGGGGGAGAGATACAGTTTGATAGATTGCTGTTGAAAACAGGAAAAGGAGCATTTCCCCGAACAGATACATTGAAATTAACAAATTACTAGGGGTAAAGAGGATTTACAACTGCTGATAAAAACAGTAAAAGCAAAAAAGGAGAAAAGAGAAAATACAATTTAAACTAATAAGTAGAAGATGGAAGAAATAAAATCAAAGACATAAGCTACAACCATGCTGGGCAGATGAAGTGTGGATCTAGAAGTTAGGTAAGGAAGGGAAGGCTAAGTGCAGCCTCAGCCTGGGCACTGGGGGCCTGGGAGCCATCGGTGGGTGCCGGTGGCGGGGGGCGGGAATCTTAATGCAGAGGGATTTGAGAATGTTGACGCCATCATTGAAAACTGGAAAAAGCTTAGGGGTATAAAGACAGATAATGACTACATGCTAGCTAGACTGGAAGACAAATACTACAATGATGCAGATTCTCTCGTGAATTAGCTTAAATTTATTACAACAAGCACCAATGGAATCTTTCTTGGGACACTACAAAATGTTTAACACTCGCTTAAAAGAATAAGCACTCAAGAATAGGCAGGAAAAAAATTTTAAAGAGTAACAGGTGTGTTGGCTTACATGTGGTTATATGGCTTTCTACGTAGATATAAATATGTATCCTGCTGTACCCACAGTAGTCAGAAACAGACAAGCAGATAAAGAATTCAAGAGCTTCAAAGCAGACCAAATTATGTAGGAGTACTTAGTAAACATTAAAGGTGGAATTTCAAGGGGTGCCTGGCTGGTTCTGTCAGGTAAGTGTCCAACTTTGTCTCAGGTCATGATCTCGCAGTTCATGAGTTCGAGCCCCGCGTCAGGCTCTGTGCTGACAGCCTGGAGCCTGGAGCCCGCTTCGGATCTGCCCCACCCCCACTCACACTCTGTCTCTCTCTCTCTCTCTCTCTCTCTCTCAAAAATAAATAAAAACATTAAAGAAAATATTTTAAAGTAAAAGTGGAATTTCAACATCACTGCCCAGTAGTTTTACAACTTTGGGGTGGGACGGGGCTTTCTCTGCACGCAATTGAAGCCAGAAACAATAAAGAAAAAAACCTGAAAGATATGATTCCATAAAACTTTAACATTTCAGAAGAAAGAAAAACACTAGACTGAGGCTAAACAACTAACAGGAAACCAGGGAGAACATTTGTACTATGTAAAATAGGCAAAGATTAAGGTTCTTTCTATACACAGAGCCATTACAAATCAGTAAGGAAAAAGTAACTCAATGGAAAAGTAAGCAAAAATATGAAGAGGAAATTCATACACAACAATGAAATGTAAAGATCCTCAATATTACCAGTAAATAAACATAAATTGATATGTTTTTATTTATCTTAATTACAAAGTTTTTTGAAAGGATTGTGAATAACCAGAGTTGGCAAGGCTCTGGGAAATTGTACTGCCTTGTTTGCATGAATGTAAATTGGTACAGTGTTCTGTAGGATAATTCGGAGATGCACGTGTGTGTGTACACACATATATATTCATATATATATGTATATATAAATATATATTCATATGCATACATATGCATGCATACACATATACTCATATATATACACATAGATTAATATATATTCATTTGTTGTATACACACACATCTGTTACATACAGACATCTTTTTTTTAATGTTTTTTAATGTTTATTTATTTTTGAGAGACAGAGAGACAGACCGTGAGCAGGAGAAATGCACAGAGAGAGGCAGACACAGAATCCAAGGCAGGCTCCAGACTCTGAGCCATCAGCACAGAGCCTGATGTGGGGCTTGAACTCACAGACCGTTAAGATCGTGACCTGAGCCGAAGTCGGCCGCTTAACTGACTGAGCCACCCAGGCGCCCCACATATAGACATTTTTTAATCCAGCAGTCCTCCACCTACAAACCAAGTAAAAGGATATTCACTGCAGTGTTAATCAGACTATTGAAAAATTGAAAATCACCCTTACACAGTTGATTATACAAGTAATTGGATGGCCATACAATAGAATGTTATCTAACTATTAAAAACTATTTTGTTGTCATTACAAGGACATAGAAAGAAACGAGATATCCATAAAGAGAGAAGAGGTCAACAGACCAAAGCATCAAGTGTTACTTGACCCACTGCCACAGTTGTTGAATGGTCAGTACAGATCGGCAGAGAAATTCGTACCAAAACTATACTGAAGAGGAGAAATGACCTTAGATTAATAACTGGAAGAAAAACAGTAATAAGCCCAGCAATAAGGCTAGAGTGAGGAGGACAAAACAAGAACAGAAGAAAGGTATGCTTACAGAGTATTTCATCCCTTCCACCCCACGGGAGAACAGAACGAGAACACAGCCATATTAAGGTGCCCATGGCGGTTGCACAGCAAATCGTCACCCCCAGCTTGCCGGGCAATGGCCTATTCTCCTTCTAGGAAGGGAATTATAAAACGAAGGAGCAAAATGCAAATGCTTTGAAGACAGAAGTAAATTCATACATGTTCTGGCCAGGACCTCTTGGAGAGAAGGTCTGGGTAGGAGTTTGGGAGCGTGTTTTCCTTCAAAAAGGAGAAAGTCTTAGCATTTGAAGAAAGACTTGGAGGAATGCACCAAGGAATATACCAAAATTAACTTGAGCCCCATGTTGGGAAGAACTCCTGGGTATTCCTGACTTCTTATGCCTTGTATTGACTTTGGTCGGACCAATAAAGTCGATAGATTAGGTTTCAGCCCAGTGCACTGCTGTCTGATGACCTGAACGGTGTGGGATTGAAACAACTGTGGCAGCCTATGAAAACAGAGAGGAAACGTCTGCAAGAAGCACACAGGAAAATTTGTAAGAGTGAAGAACAAAATGCTAACAATACTTACTGCTAATAGGTAGGGGTATCACAGGTACTTTTCTCTTCCGGTTAGATACCTTTATCTTTCTTTTACAGTGAACATGCATTATGTTTATAATAAAAAGCAATCTATCCTACTTTCTGGGAAAGAAAAGATGGGCTGGATCATGAGGAAAACACAACGTTCAAGAGCTTTATTTGGATTCCACCTTCATCTTATGTCTTCGGACATGGCGTGTGTATGTGTAGATATGTTCTTTCCTAGACTATAAAACCCTTAAGGGCAAGGCTGTATCATGTTATTTTGTTGGGTACACAAATAATGAATAAATGCATGAATTAATGAAAAGGATGCTTTACAAGAAGAACAAAGAAATGAAATAGTATTTCAAAAATGCTCTGATCAGTATGATGTCACAAGTCCTGGTCTATTTTTAAATTCTGGGTGAATTCTGTGTGAATAGCTGATTTTCTCCATAACGATATCTAATTGGAGAGGTCAAACTGAGATAAATAAGCAGAAATTATATTTGTACATGCTTTTACCCAAAAACTAAATGAAAGCATATGTAGCACAGAAGTAGAGTCTTAGGGGCACCTGGGTGGCTCACTTGGTTAGGCATCTGACTCTTTTTTTTTTTTTTTCTGATTCAAGACCATGACATGTAAAAATTTATTTTCACTATCTTCAAGAAATATTAGTATGTATTTTGGATTAAAAGTCAAACTGTATTTAACATTATTAGATTTAAGCCATATTAAATATTTGAAACACTTAATTGCAGCTCGGGTCACAATCTCACAGTTTCATGAGTTCGGGACCCCCCCATCGCGCTCCATGCTGACAGTGCACAGCCTGCTTGGGATTCTCTCTCTCTCCCTCTCTCTCTCTGCCCCTCCCCCACTCGTGCCATCTCTGTCTCTCTCAAAATAAACTAAACTTAAAAAAAAAAAAAGTAAAGCCTTAAAGGAACATGGCAGATTTCTCCAGAAAACTGTGAACAAAACATTATTCACATTACAAAAGATCCTTTATTAAAATATTTCTTTAAAAAGGTAGTTCATTGGGGTGCCTGGGTAGCTCAGCCCATTAAATGCCCAACTCTTGATATCTGATTAAATCTTGGTCTCAGGGTGGTAAGTTCACGCCCTACACTGGACTCCACACTGAGTGTGAAGCCTACTTAAAATAAATAAATGAATAAAAATAAATAAAAAAAATAAAAAGGTAGTTTATTTAAAAGTTTGTTTCCACATCAGGAAGAAGAAAAGCTAAATACAGGACCTGAAATAAGTGGCACTGCTAGTTGAAAATGAATCAAAAATAGGAATAAAGTTTCTCTGAAATTATCACCTAATTTAATGGGAAAATAACATGACTTACAAATGCACTCTCTGCTGATGACTGTCTTAGTATTCACTTGAGGGAGAGTAAAAATATAAAAGCAAGAACACAATACATTTAAGTCACCTTGTATAGGACGGGTGACATAGGAAAACAAGAAAAAGTATAAAATATGTAGATCTCATAAAAACAGGCTCTACACTGGTACAACTTGAGAAAAAATTAGATATATATGTTAATGAAGCTTTTCTCTAAAATTCTGAATATTGTCATCAATAGTGGCATATGATAAATTATTGTGAAGACACTAATTTCCAGCTTAAGGAAAAGCTCCCTGTTACGCTTTCCTCTCTTTGCTAGGGACTGGGGTTCTTTCTCTAGGCTACCGACAAGTTTTCAACCTATCCTCTGCAAATACTTTGATTCAATGTTTGCAGTCTGTTGGAAACAAACATCTTAAATGATTCCAGCAGATACAGCCGAAATTTGGAGGGTTATTAGGACTAACTTTTAAATAAAACTATGGAACAAGAAAAATAAGCAACACTAATCAAATACCAAAGTTAGCTTGGTACTATTCAAAACAAGATTTAAATTCTTAACTTCCCAAGTGAGCTTCCAAGGCAGAAAATATCTAAATACAGTAATAATTTTTACCAATAGTATATTTAAAATAGCAACGAGGGGTGCTGGGTGCCTCAGTCAGTTAAACATCCCGACTTTGGCTCAGGTCATGCATGATCTCACGGCTCATGGGTTCGAGCTCCTCACCGGGCTCTGTGATGAAAGCTCTGGGGCCTGGAGCCTGCTTCAGATTCTATGTCTCCCTCTCCCTCTGCCTCCCCTGCTTGCACGCACAAGCCCATGCATGCTTTCTCTCTCTCTCTCCCTCTCTCCAAAGTAAACGTTAAAAAAATTTTAAATAAATAGATAAAATAGCAACAATGTTTGTTTGGTGCCAGCCACTAGTCCATGTATGTTGCATATTTTACTACTTTTACCCCCACAACAACGCTAGAAGATGTAGGTACTACTATCACCATCTCCATCTTACAGATGAAGAAATGGAGCCACAGTGACATGATGAAATTTGCCTAAAGCTACACGTCGAGTGAGTGGCAGGGTCAGGATTGGAACCCAGTTAGTCTGAATGTGGCTCCCATATAAATTAACTACTATCAAGTAGTCCTCAACCTCGTCCACACAGTAGAAGCACTTGGGGAGTTGTTAAAACTCGTGATGCCCCAGGCTGCATCCAGACCAGAGATACCAGTTTCTGAGGGTGATTTCTAGGCTGCAGTATATTTGAAGGTCCCCAGGCAGGTCTGGTGTGGAGCCAAATAGGAGACCCGCAGCAGGATGCCGTGCTGCTGTGATGGTTACAAGGCTAACTGCAAGTCTGAGGTGGTGCTGCTTCAGCTATTCTGACCTGGAAATTAACATCCATTAACTTCATCTGTAAAACACAGATTCGGTTGGGAAAGAATGGAGGGCGGGAGTTACTACCTGAAAGGACTGCCTACCACTGCTTTCTCAAGAAGAGGAAGCTTCTGCCTCCTCATTTAAAACACACAGAGATTCCCAGACCTATGTTTACTCCCCCCCCCCCAAAGGGGGACGGAGGTGAAAGGAGCAAATGTGTGAATATGGGCTGGATGGGTTACAATAGCACTAGAAGGAACCAGTTATACTGCCCATCACCCTGACACCATTCTCTCTTTAAAATACTTCTTACCAAAAATAAGATAAAAACAGAGAGGGAGACAAACCACAAGAGACTCTTAAATACAGAGAACAAACTGAGGGCTGCTGGTGGAGTGTTGGGTGGGGGGATGGGCTAGGTGGGTGATGGGTACTAAGGAGGGCACTTGTGATGAGCACTGGGTCTGTATGTAACTGATGAATCACTGGCTTCTACTGCTGGAACCAGTACCACACTGTATGCTAACTAATGTGGATTTAAATACAAAAATAAAATAAAATATATAAAAGGCCTCTTACATCTCCTGCTCTTTACTGTGTGCTTGTGTATGTACACATGTACACATACGGTCCCATATCTACGTACGTGCACATGCAGGCTCCCATATATGCCTATGTGTACATGGACATGTGTGTGCGATCCCCGTGGAGTGAGCTAAGCAGGGAAGCCGGCTTGTGCCTGGAGGTCGGCCGTCTTGCTGGAGTACGGGAGCTTTGGTTTTAGGCCCAGCAGGAAGGACCACAGCAAACAAGGAAGTTGCTCAAGTCCATCCCGTGCTCCCACTACTGAGCCACATGGCTGCTTGCCCAGGAGATCCTCTCCACCGACCACCAGCGCCGCCGACAACCCATTTCACTGTGCTCCTGAACGAGTACAAGGAAATTTCCTGTTCCTAATTTTGACCAAGGATGGAAGAAGGAGGAAAAAAATCGATTGTAGATATTCATTGCAACCAATCAAAACCCATGCGAGTTTGCAACACAAACTCCTACAATAAGCAGGGTCCCCCAAAATCCTGACGCGGAACATTTCATGTCAAGGGTCATTCATAGTTGGTAATACTTCATGGCACATGGCAGACACAACCTCACACAATTTCTGGAAGAATTCATCTGTAACCTACATCTGGAAAAATCCTTACCCAGGTATGAGAAAAAGGAGCAGTTCAAAGTTGAAAAGGAATCAACTAATTTGTTAATCCACGCACACGTGCACGCAAGTACAAAGCTAGGAAATAAGACACAGGAGTAACAGACAACAGAACCGGACTGACTCACAAAGACTTCAGATACTGGAATTAAAAAATTCAGAACAAAATAGTATCCTTCATATGTTCGAGCAGTAAGAAAAGAAATTTGAAAACGAGGTCAGAAAAAAGCAATTATTAAAAAAACTGAATATCAAAAAGGAAAACAACTGGGGTGCCTGGGTAGCATCCAACTCTTGATTTCAGCTCAGGCCATGATCCCAAGGATCCAGCCATGAGTCAGTCTGTGCTGAGCATGGAGCCTGCTTAAGATTCTCTCCCTCCCTCTCTTTCTCTCTCTCTCTCTCTCCCTCTGCCCTTCCCCTGAGCACACTCCCTATCTTAAAAAAAAAAAAAAAAAGCTTTAAAAAGACTAAATAGGCTCTAGAAATAAAAAAATATTGAAACTGAAATAAGAAACAAAATAGTGGCTTAGTCGGTTGAGTGTCTGACTTCAGCTCAGGTCATGATCTCACTGTTCATGAGTTCAAGCCCCACATCGGGTTTTCTGCTGACAGCTCGGAGCCTGGAGCCTGCTTCGGATTCTGTGTCTCTCTCTCACTCTGTCCCTCCCCTGCTTGCACTCTGTCTCTTTCTCCCTCAAAATAAATAAACATTAAAAAAATTAATGCAAAACAGCAAGCAAAGAATGTGGGCAAATATGTGGATAAATGTAAATAAACATCTTTAAAACAATAACAACTCTTATGTGATTAGTAGTTTTTAAAACAGACTACATACACAATAAAAACACAAGAGGGTAATAGGAGCTAAGTGTTCTAAGGTATTACTTGGGAGGAGGAAAGAGATTAGCTAAATTTAGCCTTTTATATAAGTGCATGTGGTCAAATTCCTTGGGTTCCTGTTACGATATGGAAATGGAATATACAACAAACCAGCAGAGGAAGGAATTGAGATGAGACAAACTTATCAATCCAGAAAAATGCAAGAGAAAAGAAACAAGGCAGAATAAAGAGAAAGTACATAAAAGAAATAAATCCCAGTGAGTCAAGAATTACAATAAATGTAAATAGATGAACTAGATGATCCAGTTAAAAGCCATATGTTTTTATTTTTTTAAGAGATAATAAAAGAGGAAATACAGACTATAAAAGTCGGTTGTGTTAGAGTCATCTGGATGGGGCTTGCAGAGAGGAAGGAAGCCATGGGACAGGGAAGGGGCACACAAAACTTCATTCTCCGAGGGTTTGGAAAGCTAAAATATGCCCACATAGGCCTTTGTCCTGTCAAACTTTAAATCCAATATGATACTAGATCAGTGCTTCTTGATCTTTAATGGACACACGAATCACCTGAGGGTGTATTAAAATGCAGATTCTGGGTCAGCAGTGCTGGGGAGGGGCCTGGGATTCTGCGTTTCCAGCAAGCTCCGGGTAACCCTGGAGCTGTTGGCTCTGGACCCCACTTTGAGCATCAAAATATTAGAGTAGGTGGTAAGCACGGGCTTTATTTCTTTACGAATAAACTAATAAGAAATAAGGTAGATATAATCCAGAGAAGAGCAAGGATAGGCCCACAATCTAACCGCAAGTCCCAATTTCAAAAGCTTGAAAGCCAAGTTTTGTTTGTTTGGCTCCTTGGTTGTTTTAAGTTTGATGCCAAGACTCGGTAGGATGCGAAACTGTTACCTGAACAGATGTGAGGTGACTGTGTCTTTATTCCACTTCCTGTGAATCTTCCCTTTCACCTGAGAAGTCCCTAGTGTGTTTGCTGCACAAGTGCTGCGTCGGGCCCTGCTAAAATCCAAAAACTCTTGAATTCCAAAATACACCCAGCCTGGAGGTTTTGGTAAGTGATTGTGTATCCACAGTGCCTATTTCGCTCTCTGGCTAATTGGAGATTTTTGTGGTCTTTTTAAAAACATTGGTCTCTAAAGTCTAAGGTAGAACACTGGGAGAGAAAAAATATATAATTATTCAGTAATATAATAATTATTCACTCTCAAAACTTTTTTTCAGGAATTGAGTACTTAAATAAAATCCCAAGTCAATACTCAGTTGGGGTTTTATTTTTGTTAACTGAAGACAGAATAACACTGACCTAATTTCAGCTTTTAAGTAGAGAGCCACCGAGTATTCTCTGGGCAAATCTATCTCCTAGGATATGCCACTCTTTGAGCTAGATACCAAATTAGCTTAAAACCAGCTTAAAAAAAAAACAACTATTGATGAGATTAAACAAAATATATCTATATAAAACATGATTCCTATAAAAGCGCTCTTATCTTGTGAAGACACAGCCTCAGCGAAACCCAAATTGTCAATGGCAGAGCTTGAAATGGTAACATAAGGGTCTATAGATAGACCTAAAGACCTTTAGAAAAATCTTTGGCCCCATACAGGATTTGGCCCAACTGTTATCGACCTTTGATTCTCAAAGCGTGAAACGTGGAGAGACGGCAAAGGTAAAAATCTCCAGGGACCTGTCCCCTCCCACAGTCAAGCCGCATACCTTCGGAGATTAAAAGTACTTCGAAGGCAGCAATAAAGAGGTCACATTGGGTGTTACTGCATTTGTTCTTTTTGAGATCCTCGTGCATTTTAGGGAGGACTTCTAAACTTCACCTGCACAGGAAGACAACGTGCTCCCAATCATTTACAGTAGATGCTGACCTCAGTCCATAAAGTAAACAGTTATCATGTCGGTCAACAGGGAGGGACAGGATGATGAGGGCCACTTTCAAAAGCCATGTGAGGGGTGCCTGAGTGGCTCAGGTGGTTAAGCATCCGACTTCAGCTCAGGTCATGATCTGGCAGTCTGTGAGTTCGAGCCCCACATCGGGCTCTGTGCTGACAGCTCAGAGCCTGGATCCTGCTTTGGATTCTGTGTCGTCTTCTCTCTCTGCCCCTCCTCTGCTCATGCTCTGTCTCTATTTCTCATAAATAAACGTTAAAAAAAAAAAAAACTTCAAAAGTCATGTGAGACACCAATGCCTTCTACTCTCTGTTCTTTTTCAAATATTCGATAAATTTGGGTATACTGGGAGGCTCTGTCAAAGCCTTGAAAATAAACATCCTGATGATCCCAGTGACTTTTGATGGTTTGTTATTTTAGGGACAAGAAGAATCTGGCAATAGAAAGATGATTTTGTTTTATTTTATTTAAAAAAATTTTTAATGTTTATTTTTGAGAGAGAGAGACAGAGTGCGAGTGGGGGAGGGCAGAGAGAGAGGTAGACACAGAATCTGAAGCAGACTCCAGGCTCTGAGCCATCAGCACAGAGCCCAACGCGGGCCTTGGACTCATAAACTGTGAGATCACGACCTGAGCCGAAGTTAGACGCTTAATGGACTGAGCCACCCAGGCACCCCTAGAAAGATCATTAAAAGGAAAAACTTTTACAGGGAAGTCAAGGATGGGTAAATTAAACAATGAGTGAACCTCGCTCTAACGCTACCAAATTAACCAAAACCCATATTAAGACTTAAGATACTATGCACCATCAGTTCACCCCAAACACATATTCCTGTAAACATCAATCTAAAATTATTTCAGAAAATAGTTGTTGCCAATACTTCTGGGAGGAAGCCCCCAAAAGATCCACAAATCTTGACTTATAAGCTATTTTATAAAAACCAGCAATTCGGGGAAAAAAATAAAATGTGTAGCCCTAGTCCCCCTCCAAAAACAATAACAATAACAAAAACAAAAACAAAAGAATAAAGTAAATAGGAAGTTGGAAGCCAAAATAAAGCCAATGCTAGATGCTAAGGTAACATTTTCAATATGTGCCAGCTGGATATTCAATAAAAGTGGCCATTATCATATTTCGGTTTCAATTCAGAAGCCACTCCTTCTAGAAAACATATGTTAACCCTTGGCAAAACTTCCCCTTAAAGCACAATGGTTGTGAGAATGCTTATGGTAGGTTTTCGGTAAATAGAAAATAAATCTGACCATTGCAATATTATAGTCAATAACGCCCAAGATATTGTAAAAGGAAATAATGACAAGATTCACCTGTGATATTAAGTATATTTACATATTTAACGTACTTTACAATGGCCACACCGCTGATGGGGACATTATTATATTTCCGAAGCAAGTTCTTTATTCACTAACGCTTCACAAGATAAAGATACATGACGAAGCCGCAGGAGAGACAGAGTTCTTCGTGTACTTATTATTCAACAACCAAATAGATGACACCCACCCACCGATCGCTCAATTGTGACACACCGAAGCTTCTTTTGTTGTGCCAACCAAGACCTTATCTTCCAATTTCACCTCCTTAGGTGAGGCTTGGTAGCCCCGCTGAAATGGCATCTCCACATTTCTCGCCTGTCAGTTAAGCAGCAACAAAGCAGTGAAATCCCGTGGAGTTGAACACTCACAAAGTACTCAGTTCTACTTTCTCGCTCATCCCCTTTTATGGGTGAAGACACAGAAATAGTTGCCTAATTTTACTGACTTGCCCAAGAATATCAGGGTGAGCATCCTGGTACAAAACGAGTTGAAGTCATCCTTGAAAAATGCCTTTTTCCCGAGCCATGCAGCAGAGTAATTTTACACTGTCTCCTTTTGAGATTAATCTTGAGGAAAGGTGCCAACTTTTATTTCGGAGGTATTTCCAGCTCATTCCTCCCAGTGCCCCAACTTCAACGATTTGACATCTGTGGCCCCTGAATCTGCTGACTGGACCATCTCTTCATGGTCAATCCCCTGCCTCATGGTTCCACCTTCCTTGTCATCCGGCCTGACCCATGGAGCTTCACAGTGATCACACTCCCCTGCATTGGTCCCCAGTCCGTCACTGTCTCTCTCTGTTCCATATTACTTAGTTGGCAAAGCTATAACCCTGGTTGAATACAACTATCCTTGGATTCTTCTCCCCTACAACAGAGAAACTGACCCAGTCTAGAGACAATAAACAACTGTTCTGGCTTGTATTGCTTGCAAGATAGGACCCTAATCTCAAAGGCTTTTAGCTCTGCTCAACAATCTTACCACACACTCCCCTGGCCAAAATATCTCCCATGGCTAGGAAGCTTTTTTATAGTTCCTCATACTCATCGGATGATCTCGGTTCTTATTTCTTCTTAGAAAATAGGAGCAAGCAAAAGACAACAGAGCCCCCGCCTATAACTATAAAGACCCACCTGTCTGTGCCTGTTCAAATCTAGAACATGCACTGTCTTAACCCCAGATAAAGTGGCCAATCCACCACTTGATACACTAGGTCTCATTCCCTCTTACCCTACTTACGGACATCGTCTGTTCGTTCCTTTATCTCTAATAAGTCCCATCAGTTTTCAAACATAATAACTCCCACTTGCAAAAATAAGCTAAATGATTTCTGACCTCACATCCTAGATAGCTCTTCTCCCTCACACTCCCCGCGTAGCAAAAATCTCTCAAGAACTATGTACCTGTCCCCATTTGCTGATCATTCAGTCTCACCTGAAGCAATTCCACTCCAGCATTGCCCCTGCCCAGCTAGTGACGCTGATATTGTCAACAACACCATCACCTCATGCTGCTACACGCCCATGGTCACATGGTTCACATCCATGGTCAAGGTCTTTGCTCTCTCAGTAGCTTCTCATGGTTCTTCATTCCTCCTTCATTCTTGGCGCTCTCTTCTTGAAGCTTTGAGACACTGCACCTGCCTATGTGTCCTCCTATCCTCACCTCCTCCTCAGTCCCCTTTACAGGTTCCTCTTCAGCTCCTAATCTCTAAATGTTGGGAGCACCCCAGGATTCAATCCTCAGGCAACCTCTGTTGTTCCCCTACACTAACTCCCTTAGGGGTCTTTTCCAAGCTCATTGATTTAAACTCACCTGCCCGTTGTACATCCAACTTTACCTCTCTAGCCATAACCCTCCCCTCACTCCAGGCTCATACATGCAATGGCCACTTTCTCTTGACAGGTAATAGCCTCTCAAATGGTTTTCTCCTCTAAGAAAAGGGCACCATCACTCAACCAGACGGTCAGGCCAAAGTCCACATCCAGTTAGCAAATTCTAATGGCAATACTTTCAAAATATATTCTGAATCATACCACCTCTCACAGTCATCACTTACCAACTGTGTACAAGCCCCATCATCTCCCACCTGGACTCATGTGTAAGCCTCCTAAACCCATCTTCCTATTTGTTCTCTTGCCCTCTACAGACTGTTCTGGGTCATCGACCAGTTAAAACAAAGCGGATCATGGCTCTCAGAAACCCTGATGGCTTTCCATCAGATGTGGTAAAGATCCAAAGGCCCTGTTATCTGACTGCCGCCCACCTCTTTGGCTTTTTCTCCTCCCAGTTTCTCCAGTGCTTACCCCTCTCCAATGACAATGGCCTCCTAATTGTTCTCTAAATACCTGATGATGTCCCTGCCTCAGGGCCTTTGCAATTGCTATTCCTGTTGCCTGAAGCACTCTTCTTCAGGGTATTCACATGGGTTTATTTCCCCTCACTTTCTTTAATTTCCTGGGTCCTTCTCAGAAAGGCCTTTCTTGACCACCCTATTTAAAACCATGCACCTTGCCGTTCTCTATCCCATCTCCTGCTTTGTCTTCATAGCACTCACTCATTCACCAATGTCATGTTGTATCTTTGTTTACTTGTTTATTACCCAACTCCCACACAAAAATGGAAAATTTATGAAATTAGAGACTCTGTCTTGTGCTTCATTGTACCCACAGCAGCTAGAGCTGAACGTGGTTCATACCAGATGCCCAATAAATGTTTGCTGAGTGAATTACCAATTTAAGCAATGAATGAATTACCAATTTAACCTGTATTAGCTATGAGCATGTATAGTCAGGCAGGCTGTCCCCACATACCGAAAAGATAAAGTACAATTTTGATTAATAGATGCCACGGGGCTCCTGGGCGGCTCAGTTGGTTAAGCATCCAACTCCTGATTTCGGCTCAGGTCATGATCTCATGGTTCATGAGATCGAACCTCTTGTTAGGCTCCATGCTGGCAGTGTGCAGCCTGCTTGCGATTCTCTCTCTTCCTCTGTTTCTGCCTCTCCCTTCTGTGCTCACTCTCGCTCTCTCAAAATAAATAAATAAACACTAAAAAAATTTTAAAAATAGATGCCATCAAAACAAATCTGCATTGTTTTAAGGAATTTCATTCCATTTCCTAAGAAGATATAAGATACAAAGAACAACAGAGACCTAACTTATAATTGGTCTTCTTACTCCCAGTTTCAGATTAAAATTATCATGGGTCCACTGGCTACTTAACAGTAAATTTTAATCCCCTGCATAAGTAGTTTGATCAACTGTAATCTAAAAATCTCATTAAAAAAAGTTGTTTTCCCAGTTGAAATTAGAATCTCAGAAATATGCTCACAGGCTCTATCTTATACTAAGATTCTTTATTGCTCAGTAATAAATGTGGCTCAATAAGGGATACAGCCAAGTGCCTAGTTCTTTCTTCATTATGTAAATGCATGTTCTCTGCCCAATAAGACCTCAAGCTCCCCGAGTATAAGGGACTGCCAGTAATAACAAGAATAGTTTAGGTTTCACTGGGTACTCCAAGTCATATTTTCTTATCCTCCCCAAAAAATGGCAACAAAAGAATACCACTCAAGATACGTATCTAATACAGGTTGATTACAATTCAGTTTATCATAGTCATTTAAGGACGCAGAATGGTGGAGTCTCTATCTCAATGCTTGCTTTCATAGTCGCTAGGACAATGGGGTAGAATGTGGTGGCTCATGTGCCAGTTCTTAAAGCCTCCAACACCTTCCTCACATCTCAATGGTCAAAGCAAGTCACATGGCTCCTCCCTACCTTCAGAGGAAGAGAGGAGGTGAAATCCTAGTTTTGACAGAATATTTGCAGCCGTCATGACTGCCACACATCCCTTACAAAGCCCTGAATAACAACTTACATAATAGCAACTTACACAATAGCTGCTATTGACCCACAGTCGCATGTGTGGACAAACAAATGGCCTTCAATGGAGAGCCCCAACCCCTGGTGGCAAAATCCCTGGAAAGAAGAAAGGAAAGAAGGAAAGAACTCATGTTTCAAAAATAAAAAGCAAAATTAAGCAGTGCTGAACACTGTTTAATTAAAATTAAATTGAAATAAAAGCAAAATTAAACACTCCCTAGGCTTTTCACAACAACATCCAAAACCATCTATCACTGATGCATAAACTTTATTTGAGAATAATACACCAATAAACAAAACTCTGCTGATGCTTCCTTGGTGATGTTTCTAATTTTGTAGGCACTCGATGTAAGCTCTTTCTTGGCTATAATCCAGGTTTAGCTGCACCCTATCTATTAGGATAAAAATGAGCTCTGACCTCAGATGATTTCAAATTCAGCTGAAAATGATCCAGACGCCAAAGAAACAAGATAAGATTAATGAATAGCTAAAAAGTGTTGGTGTCCATGCAGAGATTTGTATATGACAGACTACAAACACTTTGGAAGACAATGACGGCTTTGACAGATGGATACAAGCAGAGACATAGCTGCAGTATTAGTCTTTCACAGTTCAGGTTACACAAAAGCATATACCATAGTAAAAAGGTTGGGTGGGGGGGAAGATAGAAATGCTAAATATAAAGATGATAAACAATTATGGAAATGAAGAGTAAATGAATGAATGCTTGCAGGAAAATGATTTATATACCAAATAACTATTATAAAGTTTTCAGGTTCTACACAAATCTATGGACACCAATATCTAATTTCTTGATTCATAAAAAAGAAGATTTTAAATCACCAAAAGCCTAATGCAAAGGGGTTTACTGACTGATCCCTCTTCGTGTACCTGGCCCAGTACTCTCTCACAGCATCGGATGTCGGTGGAGAGAGAAGAGAAAATTCTCGATGCATCTGAACACCACGCTTCTTCCATCGTGGAGACCCATTTACAGAGTGCAATTTAGGCAAACAAGGAAGTAGGCAGCTGAATACACACACTCTGGCAGAGGGGTCTCAGTGTGCTCCGGCAGTGAGACAATATCCCACAGACTGGGGGGCTTAACAACAGAAATGTATTTCCTCACAGTTGTAGAGGTCGGAAAGGTCAAGGTCTACAGGTTTCAGTTTCTGGTGAGGGCCCTCTTCCTGGCTTGCAGATGGCCACCTCTTTGCTGAGGCCTCACATGGCCTTTCCTCTGTACTCAAATGGAGATCAGTCTCTCCCACTGTCTCTCTCTCTCCCTCTCTCCCGTCTAATTCAGGCCATTACTCCCACCATTAGGGCACCAACCTCATGACCTGATCTAATCCTAATCACCTCCCAAAGGCTCCACCTCCAAATATCATCACATCGGGGATTAGAGTTCCAACATAACAGTTGGGTGGGGGTGGGGCACACACAAATATTCAGGCCATAAGAAGAAGCAACACTCCAGGACTGGGTGATAAGGAAACATGGACTCTTCTTAGAAGCATAGGTTCAAAACACAGTTCCAGGTACCAAACAATGTGGCACCTTGCTTTAAGTGCCAAGGTATTTCTGGTGCACAAGTAAGAAAGACCTCTTTCAGGTTTTGAGGGAACCAACTCATGACATGTTCTATCAGACTCTCCCACACAATGTCCCCCCTCTTCTTCCAGGGTAAGCCCTTCTAACTGCATTAGAAGAATTTTAAATGATGGAACTGACACATACATTCAAAGCTTCCAAACAGAGGCACTGTAAAAGCTGAAAACTCGCCATCCGGCTCTGGTTCTCAAAGTCCCTGAGAAAAGAATATTGGAAATGAATCCAGTTGTGAACTGCTAACATAATTAACTACTTACTAGATGGTAGTCACTGAGTTAAGTGCTGTTTTAGATGCAGTCTAATGTAATATGGACAACAATCCAATTTACAGATAAAGAAACTAAGGCTCAGAAATGTTAGGTAATTGATAAGTCATTACCCATGAAAATGTGAAAATCAAGTCTCAAACAATGGGTTTCTTATCCATGAAGCCATCTTTGGACCTGGAACTAATCTATTGGACCACTAACTAGCTATGGGACAACAAGCAAGCGACTTAACCTCTTTGGAATTCAGGTTCTTCATCTATAAAGTGAAAGAATGAGACTGTGTGGTGACTACTCTAGTTTTCCTTTCTCAGATGTTATGTTTACTTTTAAATAACATGTGGCTAAAAACAAAAACAAAAGATACTTTTTATAAAAACCTATCTCACAGAGGCTGTTAAAAAGAATGATGGGTTAAAAAAAAATGCTTTCGATGAATGACCGTGTGATTGTAGTTTCTCCATCATCGTCTCATCACCAAACAAGCACTCCCCAATTCCAACCAGCTCTCTTAGAATATTTACCACCGAGAGCACTGGAAAGAGAGGGAGGCTGAGCACATACTCCCACTGGAAGAAAACCACCTCAGAATGTATGCTAGGGTAGCAGCTGTTTCATCGCATCAACTTCAAAGGAAATTTTCTGACGATGGGTATTCTAGCGCGAGTTTTTAAGACCCTTGTTGAAGCCTCAGCACATCTCAGAAAACTGGATTGATTGCAGCCACACCTCCTGCAAGTCAATGTCTGTGTTCTGGAAATACTCTCACGGAAGATGATGAGCAAAACTAAAAGCCGTGAACTGACGGTGTGACAACCGGCCTCCTGTACCGGGATAAACAAACGTCTTCATCCTGGCGGAGTTCATGGTCACTCACAGACACCCTTCTTGCCTCCTGGCATCCAGGGGAGGTCTGGGCCTGAAGGCGAATTCAATGAAGAGGTCAGCGTACCCTTCAGGAGCCTTGGAGAGAGTGTAACGGCGCTAAGTCAGCCTTCACTGCCAATCCAGGTGGAAATTCTTCCGAGAATAAAACCCTGACTCTCTGAACATACTAAGAACCTGGAGAGATCACGGGCGCCAGGGCTGTTTCCTGAACGGCCAGCCTCGCACAAGCCATGAGCATTCAGGAGAAGCACAAATGACCCTCAAGAGGTCCTTGGAAGGAAGCATTTTGGAAGCAGTCACTACAATGCGAGTGTGCTAGTTTGATAATGAGTTAAAATGAGAACACTTGAGGGGGGCAGGGATAATAGTGAAGCAAAGCTTCCTAAAGTAGCTCGGCAGTGACTATTGTCACAGCAAACATCATTGACCACAGACCAACACACTCGGCACGTTGCCAAGAGAACCGGTGGCTCTTATGGAGCGAATGTTCGGGGAAAGACCCACGTGAGAGTCAGGCAAGAGCATAACCACAGACCTTCGACACCTTTCTGGAGGCAGCTGCTGACACAAACAGCAGTACCGCTTTGGCGTGTCACCCAGCGCAGACAGAAATGTGCCCAGAGCAACAAACATTCCTGAGAGGACTGCCTTCGCATACGAAAGATATCTATCACAATACCAACTCGCATGCTGGCATTGAATTTATCACAGGTCACACGAGAAGGATATGTAATTCTCAAGAGACTGTGAGGTTTTCATGCCAAAATATGGAAGCAAACATCCTCATGGTGTTTCCTTGACCAGCTACCATCTGCTCACAAACAGAATGGAAACTTAAAAGCATATTGTGTTTCATGTAGACATACACAGCTGTATTGTAGATGGGTGCAGATGGAGCACAATATGAACATAATTTAAAATGCACAGGCCAGAGGTCCCGATTTCATGGTAAAGTCATAATTTGGGGGGGGGGTTGGGGGAGGGAATGTGCACTGAATATAAGTTTTAAAAAGCGTGCAGAAATACTTCCATCCATTTGTACATGAGCTCAGAAATAATTCTTGGGGTGCCTGGGTGGCTCAGTCAGTTAAGCGTCCAACTTCAGCTCAGGTCACCATCTCACAGTTCATAGGTTCAAGCCCCACATCGGGCTCTGTGCTGACAGCTCAGAGCCTGGAGCCTGCTTCTTATTCTGTCTCCCTCTCTCTCTGCTCCTCTGCCACTCGCACTCTGTCTCTGTCTCTCTCTCTCTTTCATAAATAAAGATTAAAAAAATTTTTTAATAATCCTTAGTTGTATAGAAGTCATTGTCAACTAAAGCCATTGTTTTAGGGCCAAATAAGAACGAAAAATATAGCACATTTGATTTTTTTTGCAAGTCCAGCTTTTAGTAATGTAAAATTCTCTATGTGAAGTGTTCTCAGAAAAATTAATCACCTCAAAATCAAAATCAAGAGTTCTGGGCCAATGGCAGGCAAGTAAACATTTTAAGTCCTATCTTTCATTATCTATGAGGATGGTTGTACCAGAGAAAGTTATTTATACATAAATAAAGCTCAACACTTTTACTATACAAAGAGCTGAATATATTAAGTCATGGACACCCCTTCACGATTAGACACAGACACGCCACTTCAGACAGGAATTGCTTTGACTGCCAGCAGCTCCTTGCCCTTTATCTGAAACACATTCCCTCCTTCTACGGGAAAACTGCTCCCCTCTCCACTCCTGCCATGAGACTGACCATCATATCCACCACTCGCTACACACAGAAAGCGTGTAACTAAAACGAAGCCAAAGCCTTCCCAAGGTATACGTTCTGGAATACTCCCCCTCCAGTGAAGCTGTGAAGGACAAGGAAGTACTCTTACCAAAAGCCACATCTGCCACTTGGTGGGATGACGCCAGGCAGAGAAAGACATCACCGCAGGGAGGGTTAGGGGCTTGGGATCCTGAGTGCCCAGAGGTCCCTGAACCCCAGCTGCGCCCTGCCCTGCTCTTTGTTACACGAACCACTAACTTCCCTCTTCCTTGCTTGGCTTAGTGTTCTCTCCCTTGCAACTCAAAGTGTCCAAGGAATCAAAGTGTCCAGGAGTAAATAAATGAAAGCCTAAAGAAAAATAGTTGCTTTCGGTCACAAACTTCTGGAATGAGTCACGCAGGGCAGCCCAGGACCGGGTCTAGACTGCAGCCCGCCTGAAGGTCCACACGAATGAGGTGGATTCAGGTGGAATGCTGAAGGTTTTTGGTGTTTGTTTTTGTTGTTTTTGTGGCAACAGAGTCCTCCCCAGATGAGGAAAGAACACAAGTGTAGGGAAGACAGCACGCGTTCTAAACTCTGGCAGACTTCCCCACGTTCTGGGGGGCCTTGTTGGAAGGGTACCATGAAAAGGACTGAGAAAAAACAGAGCAAAGGCTTGACCGCTCGGCAGCTGTGTGACCCGATGCAGTTCTCTTAACTTCTCTGAGCATCACGTTCCGTCATCTGTAAATGAGATGTATGCTGCAGGACCACGAGGAGGCAGCTTCCCTCCAAGGAGGCTCCTGGAACCACCTGCTTCATGATCACCTGATAGGTTTGTTAGAATATAGATTCCTGGGCTTTTGAATCAAAGTGTGCACTGTAAAAAACAAATAAAACACTTCCCAGGTGATTATTATGTACGCTAAGCTTTGAGATCCATAGCTGTAAGCACAAAACAAATATCATGCATAATGCTAACCCGTAATAACTTTCACCGAATGCCTGCTCTTGACTTCTACCAATGACACGCATGCACGAAATCCCTCGAAGCTCACTGAACTTGAAATTAGAGGCAAGAGAATTCTTCAAAACGACACAGAATGTATACTTTAGAAAAGAGGAAAAAAATAATTCACAGTATCAGGCTACCCTGAGCTTATAGTTGCTTATCCAGACCTCTCTAATTAAAAGCGGTAAATTTCAACCTTGATTGCATATTAGAATCACCTGGGAAGCTTCCAAACCCTCCCCACGTTTAAAGCTGCACCCCAGACAAATAAATCAGTCTCTGGGGGTGGGGCTGTAGGCATCGGTATTTAAAAGTTTTTCCAGGGGCGCCCGGGTGGCTCAGTCGGTTAAGCGGCCGTCTTCGGCTCAGGTCATGATCTCACGGTCTGTGAGTTCGAGCTCCGCGTCGGGCTCTGTGCTGACAGCTCAGAGCCTGGAGCCCGCTTCAGATTCTGTATCTCCCTCTCTCTCTGCCCTTCCCCTGCTCACGTTCTGTCTCTATGTCTCTCAAAAATAAATAAACGTTAAAAAAAAAATTTAAAGTTTTTCCAAAGTGATTTCATTGTACAGGCAAGGTTCTAATATTTTTAGTGAGTATAGAAAAAGAATGTCAACCACACACAGTAACGATATATGGGGATAAGAGGGAGAAAAACGTGGGGGTCATTAAATGAAGCAGGCACAAACATTTGTTTCTAGCTCATGTACAGGAAGGAAGCCAAATCTTATTCCCCTTCTTTTTTTCTAAGTGATAGACAAAATACTTAAAAGTGTATCAGTAGATTTATACCCACGAATTGGCAAAAAGTAAATAAGTCTGAAAATACTGAGAGTCTGTGAAGACACAGGTTAACAGAGCGTTTTCTGCACTTTGGAAAGTCCTTTCACATCATCTTGCCAAGCTGAGCAATCTCACAACGCAGCCGTGGCTGCAGTTCTGCCTTTAGATACGCACACAAGAGAGACCTCCGCACCCACGCACCAGAGAGCTGCCCTGGTCATAAACGCAAAAACTGGAAACATCTTAAATGACCAATGACAGGAGTGTGGACAGATCACAGGATAAATTATACTATAACTTACGGATGAATTGTATTATACCCACAGAATATGACACGGCAGTTATAGCATGGACAAGTTTCCAGAACACAAGGCTGAGTGAAGAGCAAGTTTTTAGGAGACTGTACGGACCTGGGGTGATAGCTCTTCATCAAGTTCAAAGACAGGCAAATTGATACAAGGTATCGCTTAAACATACATGTAGATAAAGCTGGCTGGCAAGAGAAGCACAAGTAATGCTCAGAACAGTGGTTATCTGTGGTGGAAGAGAGATGGGGAGGCTTAGGAATACAAGAATTACAGACATTGATGAAACAAATAAATTATGTTCTGATTCTTGGATTAGACAATGTGTTCACAGGTCATCACTATGAAAATAAGTAAAATAGGGGTGCCTGGGTGGCTCGGTTGGTTAAGCATCTGACTCCTGATTTCAGCTCAGGTCATGATCTCACAGTTTGTGAGATCGAGCCCCACATCTGGCTCTGCTCTGACAGCACAGAGCCTGCTTTGGATTCTCTGTCTCCCTCCCTCTCTGCCACCACGTGTGTGCGCACTCTCTCTCTCAAAAATAAGTAAACATTTAAAAAAATAAAAAGTAAAATAAAAGAAGGCCACTCATGGACAGTTGGTGGTATGTCATGAAGCAAGAATTAGGATTATTCTAATTCTATACACTAGAGTTCAAAGAATGAAAGGAAAAGGGAAGTCTATAAGTAAAGACGATTAAACGCAGCGCCAGTGAGAAGGAAGTTCGAGGGACTTTTGGTATTCTAATTAAAGTCAAACACTAGTAAGCTGGGATCATTCCAACTCCTAGGTTCTACCTCCTTTGAGAAGCAAAGATCTCAAAGTTGTCCGGCCAAAGTACAGAACTGTCATCTCAGAGTATGGTGGCCCCTACATCTTGCCAGTCAGAGGTGGCTCTGCTGATGCTAACTGAAAACTGCTAGGAAAGAAGAAGAAGAAAAAAAATCTCCCAAATAATAGCAAAAACAGAAAAAAAAACCCACAAAATTCCAATCTCTAGTGTAACAATTCCCAGTTTCTTAAGGGTTATAGACCTTATAATTCAATATGAACGTAATTGTGATTTAATCTCTGCCACAGCAGGAATCATTAAGCGTGATGTCTAATATCTAACATTTACTGTTGTCCACGGAGGGAAGAGGTCTTCATTTCATGATCCCCTTACCCAAAAGATAAATGAGAACAGTTATGGAAATTTTTATTCTCTTCTTCCCTCTATTCCTGTGAGGTAAAATTATTCTGAACCATTTTGTCTTATCTCAATTTCTTCCTTTTAAAGCCAAGTGACAGGCTCAGTTCTTTTCCATTAGAAACTACAGAAAATATGTTTTGACTTTCAGGGCGCATTTGAATACATAAGCGTAAGGTCAGCACTTCTGACAGGCAGCAGTCGGATACAGGACAGATCTGTTTAGCATTTGAGTCAGCAGGTCTTTTTAAGATCAATTTCATAGAAGAATTTTGCAGAGAATATTTCTCCTGCACAACAAGGGTCTTATTAGTTTGAAGACCATGTTCCAGTTTTACCAAAAATAAACTCTTTCAACTCCTACTTTGTATGACAAAACGAAGACAGAAAGTTGGGTTTGCTCGCAGAATCGTAATGGCCCTTAGCAGTGGTTCTCAAACTTTGGTATGCCTACAAATTTCCTGGACGGCATGATAAAATATGAATTCCTAAGTATTGCCCCCAGAGCTACTGAATCAGAAACTGGGCAATTAGACCAGGAAGATACATTCTCAAGAATCACTCTGGGCCATTCTGATGCAGGACACCTCTGAATCACGCTTGGTAGAAGATGCTGTTTTATAATTACAATAAAAATCTGAAAAAACTTATACGTTCTGTCCCGGACATCAGGCACACTGAGAAAACCTACAGCGGCCTGAAATGGCGTCTGTTTAACTTCATCAGTTAAGTTTTAGAAGATACTCTTGAGGCCTTGGAGAATTAACGTACTTTGAAAAACATCTCTGCTTTCTTACCTATAAGGCCTGATAACTTTTTTAAAAGCTTTTACTCACTTACTTATTTTGAGAGAGAGAGGAGAGAGAGAGAGAGCAAGCGAGCACATGCATGGGTGAGCAGGGGAGGAGCAGAAAGAATCCCAAGCAGACTCCACACTTTCACCACAGAGCCCATCACAGGGCTCGATCTCACGACCGTGAGATCATGACCTGAGCCAAAACCAAGAGTTGGACACTCAACCGACTGAGCCACTGATAAACATTTTTAAAGGACTAAACGAGAGCAAGAGCAAGTACTGAGGTAGCTTTAATCACTTGAAAATGCTACTTTCCTTGGCTCTCCTGATGTTTTCATTTAAATAAATCATTGCCAAAGAATGGAATGTAAAAATCCTGTAAGAAAAATTCCTCATGTAAGGGAATCTAGCTTCTGGAGATCATAATAGATTAAGACACCTAAACAGGTATGGCTCAGATCACTGATAAGCCATGGATACCACCTGATACCAAGTCCATCCAGAGAGAGCCGCCTCATCACTGCAGACAGACATTGGGGAGTAATCATTCACTAAGTTAATTTGTCTGTATTGATTTCATGAGTGTTTCAATTCAGTCCATTATGCTTAAAGGAGGTGGGGGTTGAGGGTAAGGAAATGCTATCATGTATGTTCATTCTGATTGTCCATTAATTAAACTCCTCTACAGGTTTTTGATAAAACAGCACATTAACACGTACTATGCTAAGTACCAAATGTGCTAAAAGTATCCGTTGTCCGAAGATTCTAGTGAGATCACAATGCTGACAATTACGAGGTATACACAGGAAGCTTTTTTTTTTTTTAATAAAATGGGCTCTTCTGGCCTAGATGTAGATTTCTCTTCCAAGTCTCTAGTTCTAGAAAAGTTTTTCCTGATGCTCAAAGCACATCTTTCTCAGTCCTCTGGCTGCCTCCCCGTTTTCTCTCTACCTGACATTTGCACAGGTACCCAGCAGACCTCCTTCTGCTTCCAACCTGAGCTTGCACTAAAGGGAATAAGCCATGCCACTAAAATTTCTGTATTGACTATGGGGCGCCTGGATGGCCCAGTCAGTGGCTCAGGTCGTGATCTCACGGTTCATGGGTTCGAGCCCCGCATTGGGCTCTGTGCTGACAGCTCAGAGCATGGAGCCTGCTTCAGATTCTGAGTCTCCCTCTCTCTCTGCCCCTCCCCTGTTCACACTCTGTCTCAGTCTCTTCTCTTTCAAAAATAAGTAAATTTAAAAATAAAAATAAAATAAAATTTCTATATTGACTAGAACCGATTGAACCAGGAAGGGCATTAAGGTTGGATGCAGAAGAATGAAGGTCAATAGAATTGTCTTGATTGGGTCACTGTTTTACTGAGCTGGGAAAATCAGCAGTATTCTCAGGGACTTACTGATAAGGGCAGAATTTACAGCTCACATACTAAAAATCATGACCATATCTCCTGATAATACCTTTATCTCCAAGCTTTCAATTTTATGGAATTTTACCATGAGGAAATGTCACGGAAATAAAACTTCTCATTCCCTCTACTAGAAGGTGGCAGAAACCTATGACCAGAATAAACTGTCTGTACCTTTCCACTGACCCCAAGCCCAAGAGCCCTGCCTTTCAAGACTTCTTTGGAGAGGCAGGCCTTTTTAAACAGTATATTGTTTTTGTATATTAAAGTAAGCCATCAATTGTTATTCTAATTTTTTATGTGCTCACATTCTCTTACTTTATTCCTTAGTTCTTTTCTCTCCTAATAGCTTCTGCTTTTCCAATTACAGGGCTGGTTTTCCATGTGTAAAGATCCATGATAGTAATTTCATGGTGGGACTGTAACTTTCACCATTACAAAATATCCCCTCTAGGGGCGCCTGGGCGACTCAGTTGGTTAAGCGTCTAACTCATCTCACGGCTTGTGAGTTCGAGCCCTGAGTTGAGCTCTGTGCTGACAGCTCAGAGCCTGAAGCCAGCTTCTGATTCTGGGTCTCCCTCTCTCTCTGCCCCCTGCCTGCTCATACTCCATCTCTCTCTCTCTCCTCTGTCTCTCTCTCAAAAATAAACACTAAAAAATTTTTTTTAAATAGAAATTAAACGAAGACACAGAGAGAAAAGTATAAGCTCGCCTAGCTCCCACATGCCTCTCAAACTCAAAGCAATTTATATTGATTCCCTACTTTGGGAGAAAAAGATTTTAGGATATACTGTCTCCTTTCCCTTTTGTTTCCATACCTATAACATTTTATTGGTACATAATTATGTGTGCCTAAGCTTTATTGCTCTTTTTTATCAGGATTAAAGAGTACCATTCAACCCCCATCATGAAGTAGGAGAAAATGTATGTCCTTAAGCTTCACTCCACCTTCTAGACTCTTCTAATTCCTTCCATTTTTTTCACCTTGACCGTAGGTTCACAACGTCAAGTTTTACAGCATTTCCATTTTGTTCAGTTAAATGTAATTTAACTTTCATGCATTACATATAGGTTAATTCTGAAAATCGAAAGCTAACAGAATGTTCCTAATATTATGATTAGGTAAATATTTTTATTCAGTGCAGATCCAGATAGTGGGACTGGATCAGGCAGAGGAGACGTAGTCCTTTGTCATCAAGTTCAAATGTATTCTTTTTTCTTAGACGTCAATTACTCAGAATTCTTTCACATGTTAGTTTACTTTATAGTCGAATGGGATTTCCTTTGCAAAGTTTTGTTTTCCCAAGAATTTCTAATTCTTTCCTCTTGTTGACAGAATTAACATGTCTTTACTCCAAAGTCAGATGACAACCAGTTTTACACAGAATCCTACTGTTCGGATTCTTGTGTGCGTGTGTGCGTGTGTGTGTGTGTGTCACTCGTTTGTGTGTTTATTTGTGCTTGTGATATTTTCTTTTTTATATATAAATTTTTTTAATGTTTACTTATTTTTTTAAGAGAGAGAGAGAGACACAGACAGAGTGCAAGCAGGGGAGAGGCAGAGAGAGAAGGGGAGACACAGAATCTGAAGCTGGCTCCAGGCTCTGAGCTGTCAGCACAGAGCCACACACAGGGCTCAAACTCACGGACCGTGAGATCATGACCTGAGCCAAAGCTAGACGCCTAACTGACTGAGCCACTCAGGCACCTCTGCTTGTTACATTTTCTTAGATTACCTTATTTTTCTAATGCTGTTTTGATGTAGAAAATCTTCAAAATAAATTGGAGAGACTATACATGGCAGGTAAAATCGGCACCCCTTTCCTGCCCAAAAAGCAGGGATTGGTCAGCACAAGGTTTCCCTCTCAGGGTTTCAAGAGCAGAAACCCATCAGCAAATGAGGCAGATGAGTGCAGGTCAGAGCTCAGAGACAAAGCTCCAATTATTCTTAGTTGTGGCCACCGAGGGGATGCTAGGGCTGCTGGAGTGACCAGTCCCGTCCCACCTGCTTGCTTCCGGCTTCGCTGCTCCTGACTCACCTGCTCCTTTGCTTCCTACTGTTACAGAGAAGCTGTAAGCATAAAGGTAGACATCATAAGAGACTTAACATTTTGCTAAGTTTTCAAATATCCTGACCTGTGGTTTGAAGCCCCTCCTTCATTTTGAACCTAATGCCCTTATTAAAAGAGTGAAGCTGGGGCCAGTGGTGCAGGCAACGCTTCTGTGTTCCAAAAGATGGCAGATGCCAAATTAACAATCCTTCAACGTGCCGGGTCCCACGCCCACATTTCTCTGCTCTTCCACCGCCTCTCTCCTTGGGGGTTTTCAAAGGTTTCGTTGGCAAAATGATTCTACTTCTTTCAAAAAGTACATCAGGAAGGCAATTAGAACTACCACCAACAAAAGCACACTTAGAAAGTTTTCACTCTTATTATTTTTTTTTCACTCTCTACTTTCCAACTGAGAAAATAAAATCCTAGCTTACTATTGTGGCCATAACTTCAAATCTCTGTGAATTAACTCTGCAATTATTTACAAATCACCATCATAATCAAAGTAGCATTAGTCCCTCAATATTCAATGAATAGGGCGCCTAAAACGGATAGAACTTGTGAAGCAGATGGAGTTGGACCTTATCTCCGGGTGGTGGGATTATAGGTTTTTAGTTAATTGGGTCTTTTTTTTTTTTTCGCTCTTCTCTATTTTTCTTAAAAAGAATTCTACAATTGCCATGTATTGTTGGTGAAATTAAAAAGTTTAACAAAATAGGAAGGTTGATGGTTTTGTCTGTTATTTTAAGGATGGAGTAAACAATTTTATATCTCTACTTTTCTGCTTCAGAGGGGGAAAAAAAAAGTCTGCAAAAAGGGAAAAGAGAGACAGAGGGCAGTCTATATTGAAAGCAGGCTAACCTAGTACTAACTGTGAGAGCCACTCAGAAGAGCACTGATTGCCCAAAAACTTGCAAACACTGGCTGGAAAGTGGTATGATGATAAATCACCATTCTTATTCAAAAGAAAAATCAGCCCAGAAGAGTCCCCGCTTTCTTACTACGTGATTTCTCTCTTCCCGTGACCCTGTAAGAGGAGACAGAAGCAGCGAGGTGCTGAGGAAGACAGGCGCTTTCCACTAAAAAGGCAGGAGAAGAAGGTCGTACGCACTCCCATTCGCCAGAACTGTGACACCTGGTGCAGTGGGTTAAGGGCCTCGCAAGTACAGATGATCCTGGGATAGACTAAGAAAAAAGTCTGTGGTTCTGAAGCTTGATGGAAAATCAAGGTTAAAGCACCATTTGGCAACTCTGTTAAAGCGAAAATGTTTAAAGATGGGTAATGATAATTTACCTATCACTTACCCTAGGACATGGGTATGATCTGTTCCGAAAAACCCGAGTCCACAGGTTCTTCCATTCCGTTTGCTTAGCCGGGAGGAGCTGTCCATCCAGGCACCATGTGACAGCGTAACTCCGCATGGGCCTGATGGCGCGCGAGCTAACGTCCCTATTTGAAGTTTGCAAACTCAGACCGTGATCGAAAGGCAAATGTCAAATATCACATTCGGAAGAAGCCTATTAGTCATCGTCGCTGCAGCAGCTGTTAGGCATTACCTTGAGTAACCCCAGACGCACGTTTCCTGTAGGAAACCGATCTTCCTCCACTCTGTGGTTCGGTTGGTACTTACCTCTCCTTTGCCTCATTCCCACAGTGGTCACTTGACTGGCTAACTAACCGGATAAATATGTCTGTGTGACGGAGTTAATCAGTGTCAGTGCCAGAATAGGACTTATTTCCAGCTCCACTGATTAGTTGCTTGACCTTCAGTGTCTTCAGGTGCATAAGGGGGTGATACCTCCCAAGTTTATTGTGAGGATTAAACAGTATAAGGTACGTAAAGCCCCTAGCACAGGGCGGGACACGCAGGAAGTCCTTGCTAAATAATAGCCATGTTTGCTGATTCCATTACCCTCTCCAGAAACAACACAGCTTAATCAGGGACTTCTACAGTTTGACAATATAAAGTAGCTAGCAAGAAATTCCAGATACCACAGTTTGCCAGAGCGGAATATTTCTGAAGCAGCCACAGCTCATGGTGTATATTATATTACAGACATGGGATCTGCCAACTCAGATCGCTACTGGAGGTGACATTTTGTGTGGAAAGCACCTGTGGTAAAGAAAAAGGGGACGTACTATTTGAGCATTAGTCCTGGTGCATATTTCAGCCTGTGGATCATCTAACAAAATCAGAGGACCATAAACCCAGGTGAATAAAGGCGTTATTGTACAGAGTCAATTTTTTATTATTTGCTAATATTAGAAGGCCATGAGATGTTCGATATGGCTGAAAATGAGAATGACTTCAATTGAGAGAGAGAAATTTCTTCCCATGTCTGAATTCTAACAGCCTTTTCTTAGGTGATAGTTGTCCTAGAATCCCCCTGTAAACAGCCAGTAAATCCTGAAATGATGATAATATCTGAAAAGCATCATCATTTAAGGATATTCCTAATGTCATAACTCCTTTGAGTAGGGGATAAGATGAGTAAAAGAGGTAAGGAGAAGGATGGAGAAAGGAGTAACTACACACACACACACACACACACACACACACACACACACACACTACACCACACATTGGGGACTTTCAATCTCCTCTTTTACAACAACCAAAATAAGTTACTTTTAAAATTAAAACACTTTGGGGAGCCTGGGTGGCTTGGTAGGTTAAGCGTCCGACTTCAGCTCAGGTCATGATCTCACGGTCCACGAGTTTGAACCCCACGTTGGGCTCTGTGGTGACAGCTCAGAGCCTGGAGTCTGCTTCAGATTCTGTGTCTCCCTCTCTTTCGGCCCCTCCCTCACTCACACTCTCTCTCTCTCAAAAATAATAAATAAACATGAAAAAATTTTTTAAAAATAAAAAAATTTAGAAGAAACGCTGAACGTTGGATCCTAGACTACCTGAGTGATAGCTTCATCATAAGTCAACAAATGCTATATAATTAGATAATGAATTTTATAAATAAGTGTTTCAGGTTGCCAAATATAAGGTTAAAAATAGGTACTGGACATGGGAATTTTAAAGGCAATTAAAATAGAATAAAATGAGAGATATGTACATGTATCATGTCCAAAAGTCCAAAAGTGAGATGTCAACATTACAGCCATGGTCAGGTGTGAAAAACAAAATTTGAGGAGTAAATCTGTCCCTCACACTAGCCTGGCAATTTAAAGGGCAGAAAAAAAGATACACTCAGGGAAAAATACTGACTATTACACTTTAAACTCCATAACCAAGAATGCGTAATGTCAATGAGACTCTGGAGCACAAAAGGAGAGATCAAAGACTTCCAAGAACTTCACTACCACCTAACTCTTTGAGGAAGAGTTTAAATTCTCCAGTGTCCCTCCAGCACACAAGCAGACACACACATGACACATTCTAGGATAGGCCCTAGAACCACAGTCACCACAGATTGAGAGAGCAGCATTGGCTTTAATACTTAGAGCAGCAAGACCTCTGAGAACACATCAGGTACTACTTGGCTCTGGTGTGAGCCTCCTCTGCCAATTTGCTTCTAATTTGGTTTCTATTCATCTAGTCTCTCCCAACTCAGGCTATATGACCCTGTTAAAATATAAATGTAGGTGATGCCAAGAAACTATGGACATATAATAGCCCTCAGCCCTGTGATAGTGCAAAGTTATCAGAAGTCAACCAGGGATAGTAGAGTTGAAGCCAGAGAAATCATGAAATAGTGGAACAGGAAGTCAAAGATTCTACAAATAAGCACGACGTAAAACATAAAATAAGAGAAAAAGAGGACTTAGGCAGGGAGAGAGTCTGTATTTGAGAGAAGTAACTGAAGTGGATCAGAACTACCATGAGTAGTGCCCCTTGGAGCTGGACAATATGGCAGCCTTGAATGGAATCCCTCGGAGTGAAAGAAGAGAACCCAGTCTGTCTTAAGAAAAAATCTAGAGGCTAACATAAGACTTGGTGAGACCAAATTTTCGAGAGTCAGAGCCTGGGATATACCAGTTTGGCCATGAACACCAAGTTCCATTCTGAGAAGTTCTACCCTTGGCCTTCCTGCATACTCCCCTGTCCCCTCCATTTGCAGTTTCCCCAGTGTGCAGGTATGCCATACTTCCATGTCTTTGTGCAGGTAGCATTCCCCATCTAGACTGAATTTCCTTCACTGAGATCCTGGATTTTTTTCAATTCGGTCCATCAGTTTTCTCCTATAGAAAGACGGTCCTTATCTCCTTCACCCGTACCAAACTAATATGCCATTCTTTGCATTCCTATGGTACACACTTCACTACAGCATCTTCTGCACCTGTCTGTCTGTCTGTCTTTCTATACAAAATCATGAACTATCTGATGATCTAATTCATCTCTATGTTCCATAGCCCCAGTACAATGGACTGTCAAGTGATAGGCATTTGACAATTTTTTTTAAATTTTATTTGAGAGAGAGAGAAAGTCCATGCACAAGGAGGGGGAGGGGCAGAGAGAGAGAGGAGAGAGAGAATCCCAAGCAGGCTCTGAGAGCTGTCAGTGCAAAACCCAATGTGGGGTTTGAACTCAGGAACCCTGAGATCATGACCCGAGCCAAAATCAAGAGTGGGACGCTTAATCAACTGAGTCACTCGGGCGCCCTGGCATTTGACAATTTATTGAGACCTACAGTGTTCTGGCACTGTTGTAGCCTCTGGAGAGGCAGTGTGAATAAGACAAAATTCTTTCCTTATGGAGCAATAAACACACCCATAAAATAGCATCAAGTAGTGATAAACATCATGAAAAGAAATAAAGCCAGGTAAGGAGATTGACAGCGATGAAGGAGGGGTACATAGAAAGCTTTTGAATAGGACGGTCAGAAAAGGTCTCTCTTAGGAGATGACATTTGAGCAGTCACTCAAGAAATAAGAGAGACAAGTCCGAAAATAAATATGGAGAAAAGCATTAATTACAAGATTTCTTCTTAGAGGCATTTAATGTATTTGTTGAGAAGAAATTTAAGCCAGTTTGAAGCAACAGATGAGGCCTCCAAATGACTGACTCAAATGGAAAGATACTGATTTGACTCTGAAGCATAGTGGGAAGAAGAGAGAGAAGAAAGGAGGGAAACCAGCAGAGGGGACTATGGTCCTCTGTGAGACCTCCACCCTTACGTTCCACTGAAGTCTTGGAACCTGTGAAATGCTTGGCAGGCACATGGAAAATCACGAACAGCCCCCATGGTCTGACATGAGTAAGAGCCCCAGTGTCAGGCAGACCCTGCCTGAGAATCAGTGCAGGCAGGTGGGCAGCAGGTTAGAGACGGCAGGCAGGTCAAACACTGGCAATCCGGAAGTAAATGAAAGACCAGGAAATAGCAGCGGAAGCTGGGAGGAGGGTCATTGGAAAGTCACCACTGCCCAGCAGCTCCTACAAGGATAATTCCTAATCTAAACCAAATCAGCGTGTCTACTTAATGGTTTGTGAGGGTATATAACCCTGAGTTAGTCTTAGCTAGTTATGACTCAACTGCTCAGTCTGTACCAGAGACTTCTTCTCACGGCATACAATCAAACTTTGACGACAGATAGTAAGTCGCAACCATTGTGCACCTCCAAGGCGCTTTACATTATCACCTCTAATCCACATAAAATTCCTGCAAGGTTCTAAGAAAAATGGAGTTGTAAGAAGTTAAGCAAATTTTTACACAAAATTACACAAAATTACAATTCAGAACTTTCTGAATCCAAAGCCATGATCTTTATTCAATAGTGAGCCACTTCCCAAAGCACATCGTCTGGTCCAGGACTAAAATACAAGACAAGGGCCAAAATTCCCCCAAGGAACCTGAAAGAAAGTACAATCGGGGTTTGGGGAAGAGAAGCAAAGCCTGAAGAAAGTTAAAGTGGACAGAACCCAGGCATGGTTTCCCATGATATGTTGCTCCGTCTACTTTCTACCCCAAAGATGACGATGACTACCATCCCCACCCTGGTCCTATCTACATCTTTGACTTCCTCTCCCTCCATCCTCCTGTTCAATCACTTTCTCCCAAATGATCCTCCATTGGTCTTTTTTCTCTCCCTCCAACGTGTCAAATTATTTCCTTTGCCTTTGATGTTCCTTCTGCAAGGAACAATCTTCCCACCCCCGCATCTTGAAAGTTGCCTCCTCTGTATTTCCCCAGTGACTCACAGCAGCTCCTCTGGGTGGCCTTCCCCACTGACCAACTCTTAAGGAGCACTAGTCCCAAGTCATTCCCTGCCATATTACCCTTTCGTTTCCTGCTTACCTTTAAAATCATCTATTTATTTCTCCCATCCACCCACACAAATCCCTCCCTCCCCACCAGATGCAAACCAGAAAATGTGCTTCAGAAATCCACTAACACGTATCACTTTCCACTATCACCCCAGCAGCTGGCATAATGACTGGACCAGGATAAATACTCAACCACTACAGACTCTTATGCTCCCTAAGAAGTTGGGTAAATATGTCAAATTTGCTACAAACTCATCTGGCAAAGAAAGTTCTCCAAAAAGTCAAGTTTTTTGTTAAATTTAGATTTTAAAGGATAATAGAATACCCAGTGCCCAGATATTAGTTTCCTAATACTATTCTCTGATAAAAAGAGCCAAAATTCCTTGGAGAAATGGTAAATTTGTAGCTGGCAGAAAATGGACAAGATAAGCATGAATATCTTCTGACGCAGGAAAGCAAGAAAGTGCTCAAGAAACACACACATGATAGGGGTTTGCCAAAGGGACACAGGACCAACTGCAAGAATGGCCAAAGTTGAAATAATTGGAGCAAAATAAAGTGGGGTAGGGTTATAATCCAAATATAAAATAAATATTCATGAGTCCACACTGACATAAATATATGATCGAGTAAATAAATAAATGGAGGAGAAGAGACAAATATCTCATGCAGAAGAATTCCAGTTAAGTTATGCAGCTATCTTGCCCTCAAGGAGAGAAAATATAACTCCCCACTCCTTAAGTGTGGGCTACACATAGTGACTTCCTTTGAAGCAAGATCATATGGAAAGGTGGGGATAAAGAGTAACTTCACAGTGGAGAATGTGACCAACACTACCTTAGCCAGGTGATCAAGGTTAACATCAACAGTGATAAATCATGTTAATAGAACGTACACTTGATATAACGCGATGAAAATGGCACTCAACCTCTGTGGTCTTCTTTTACAAAAACCCATAACCCCAGTCTACGCATGAGAAAATCATCAGACCAAGCCCAAGTGAGAAACATTCCACAAAATATCTGAGTACTGCTCCTCAAAAACAAAGTCTGGGAAGATGTCATAGCCAAGAGGAGCCTCAGGAGACATAACTTACTAAACAGAATGTGTTCTCCTAGATGGGATCCTAGAACTTAAAGGGGGCACTGGGTAAAAACTAAGAAAATCTGAGTAAACTGTGGGCTTTAGTGAATAACGATGTATTGATATTGGTTCATTAGTTGGGACAAATGAACCCTACTAATATATCAATTATAGGAAAATTGGGGATGGGGTATCCACTTTGCACTCTCATTAAAATTTTTCTGTGTATCTAAACATGTTCTAAAATAAAGTTTATTTTCTAGAAATGAATTAGGGATTTTTATAACTTGACTTATTAATGCCATGATAATTATTCCCATATTAATTGATAGGCTTGGTATAGCTCTAACCAAAATCCCACTCGGATTGTTTTGGGGAGGGATGGGTTTAGGGAGCTGACAAAAATAACCACATTCATCTGGATAAATACTTAGTGGAGAATGAAAGATTTAAAAGAAAAGAAAGTTAAGGGAATATTTGCCCTGAGTCCTAATAAAATGTATCATGAAGAACAAAAAATTAAAATAGTATGGCTCAAGTACAAAAAAAGGACTAAACGAGTTGGATAGTACTGAAAAGAACACCAAAGCAAGTGAAAGAAACTGTATTTAACATGATAAAGACAGCATCGTAAATCACTGAGAGAAACAGGGATTACTTAACTGGTAATTCCCGGGAAAATTCAGAATATTCTTTACCTCACATACTAAATATTTTATGCAGTTCAAAGGAAAAGAGTAAAACTCTAAAATACAAAGAGTTCCAGTTTCAGCTCTGATATGTAAGGAACCTGGAAGTCATCACTCCCATCCTTACAACAACAGGACGCATTCAAAGACTTTTCTTGGACCTGTCTAAGAACTGAGGTTGCAGGGCCAACTGCCAAACTCCGATCTGCAGAGACAGGTGAATTCAATGCATCACCTCCAAGATCTGCTTACCTGAAGCAGAAGCTGTTTGAGCCATAAACTAGCAAGAATGCTTAATGATAGTTCTCCCAAATTGCTGGAAGCTGGATGCGGACGAATGTGGGAATGAGAAATTCCTAAAGGCTGCAGCCTTGAGGGGACCTTCACACTTTCATAGGTTTTACCTACCTCCAAGAACTCCAAAGATCCCCTCATGGCTCCAGCAGAGAGAGAAGAGTAACTACATTCACCAACAGAGAGGAGTGACTGTGTTATAGACTGTGTGGCTTAAACAACAGAAAGTTGTTTTCTCATAGTTCTGGAGGCTGGAATTCCAGGATCAGATGCCAGCCTGTCAAGTTCAAATAAGGCCCTCTTCCTGAATAAACTGCGGACTACCATCTTGCTGTGAGTACATGGCTTTTCCTTTATATGTGCACATAGAAAGAGAGCCAGTCAGACAGACAAAGAGAGCAGGAAGAAACTCTGATGTCTTTTCCTGGAAGGGCACTAATCCTATCTGAGCAGAGTCCCACCCTGATAACCTCATCTACCTTTAATCACCTTCCCAAGGCCCCATCTCCAAATAATACCACATTGGCAGCTAGGGCTTCAACATATGATTCTTTAAAAATTCCAATGTAGTTAATACACAGTGTTATAATGCTAAGCAAAGTAAGCTAGAGAAAGATTAACATATGATTTTACTCCTATGTGGAATTTCAGAAACAAATGAACAAAGGAAAAGAAAAAGAAAGAGGCAAATAAAAAACCATATGAATTTTGAGGGACACAAACATTCAGTCCATATCAGCAATCATTGTGAAATATGCCCAAAGCATTCTCAATAAGAAAAGCATACTCTCTAAGGGAAAAGACTTTACCATAGCCTTATTCCACATAGGAGAAGGACCTTTCTCCCACTTCAATACCTGTTAGCCTTCTTGCCTCATCTAATGAAGCTTAAAAAAAAAAAAGTTAAGAAATACCTGTAAACGTCGCAGAATGCTTCCCTTTCCCCACACCTTAGCACCAAACTTTACCAGTATAATAACAGCAGATTACAGCTGAAAGGATGCCAAATACAGACTCTATCTGAGGACTTTTTAGGCAATCCCAAAGACAAAAGGAGAAACAAAACTAAGGACAGTAGAGGAATTTTAAGCCTCTAGCACCTGCCACTATAGCAAACACTAAACACAGCCCAATTTCTAGCCAGATTACCACAAAACATCACACTAAAGGCCTACTACCCAATCCATTATGTTCAGTTCTCAATAAAAATTACAAGTCATACTAAAGGGCAAGAAAAAAAAATAGTCTGAAAAGTCAAAACAATCATCAGAACCAGACTGAGATATAACACAGATGTTGCAATTTTCAGACAAGGAATTTAAAAATAACTATGATTAATATACTAAGACCACTAATGGGAAAAGTAGACAGTACACAAGGACAAATAGGTAAGATCAGGGGAGAGATGGACACTAAGAAAAAATCAAAAGGAAATGAAAGAAATCGAATACACTGTAATAGAAATGAAGAAATGCCATTGATGGGCTCCTAAGAAGACTAGCCACAGCTGAGAAAGGAATCAGAGAGCTTCAAGATAGGTCAATGGCCATTTCCCAAATGGAAATGTAGAGATGGAGAGAGAAAGAGAGGGATGTAGAGAATATGAAGAACAGAGGAGGAAGAAAAAAGAAGGGTAAACCATAAAAGAGCTGTGGAGAAATTTCAAAGGTATAACATGTTTAACTGGAAAACCGGAAAGCGAAAAAAGAGAGAGGATAAAGTAAAGAAATATTTGAAGTATTAATGACTGATAATTTTCTAAAATTAATCACAGACACCAAAACACTTACCTACGAAGCTTAGAGAACACTGACAGGATACATATCGTAAAGTCTACATATAGTGTACCATATTCAAACTACCAAAAACTAAAGTTAAACAGAAAACCTTGAAAGAAACCATGGGGAAAGGTGATATAGGTCCTACCTATAGAAAAACATGAACAAGAGTTATGGAGAAATTCTTGTCAGAATCTATACAAGAAGAAGAGAGTGGAGTGAATATTTACAATGTTAAGGGAGAAAAGAAAAGCCTACCAATTTAGAATTCTATATTCAACAAAATTATCCTTCAAAGTATTGAAAAAATAAAGACTTTCTCAAAAAGAAATTGAGGGAACTCATTCTCAGCAGACCTGTCCTGCAAAAAATGTCAAAAGAAGCTCTTCGAAAACAAGTTCTTCAAGAAAAAGGTCAGAAACATGGATATATATTGAAAAATTAAAAAGAAATCCACAGGAGATTTATCTAATGTCTGGTTGGGACATGACTGCAGGCACAATCACAAAGGAAGAAAATCACTAAAGGAAAGTTGTGTAAATGTGATTAAATAAAGAGTTCAACATGGAAGAACATGAGATAAAATTAAAAGCCATATATGATAAATCAAGGAAAAATATTTACCAGAAAGCTAAGAAAATATTAATACCCTAACACATAAAGAGCAAAAACTAATTAAAAGAAAAATTTCTAGTATTTCAATAGAAATACAGGGGCAAAAAGGATAAGAATAAACCAGCCACAAAAGCATAACCATTAAGAAATAATCAAAGCTTAGTAATAATCAAAGAATAGAAATAAAATGCAATATAATTTCATTATCAAATTAGCATAAAATGTTTAAATACTAATGAAGGAAAAGAGAAATGTAACAGCTACAGTCCACTTTGCTCAAAAGCGGTTGGCAAATGGTTTACAACCATTCATGTCGATACCCTTCCTTGACCTAGGAATCTCATTCCCAGCAATCTACTTGAAGTTAATAGCATATTTCAAAAGCATATCAAATATTTCTACAATATAATCATACTTATAATAAGCTCCCAAAATAGATATGAGATATGGTAAAATAGTTAAATTGGTACAATAAAGTCATATTTTAGAATATGTAGCTATTGAAAAATCACCAAATGCTTAACATGAAAAAAAAAGTTCATTAAATAAAGTCTGGTGATCAGAAAGTGAACAGAACTCTGTACAGAAAACATTTAAATATATATAATTTTGAACACATTACTCAGGTACATACAAAATATAAAAGATATATTCTGAAATATTAAGTCATGACTCAGATTTAATTAGTTACAGATGATTTTAATAGAGTAATTTTTAAATTATGAACCTAATGAATGCTTATAATAATATATGTAATATATATTACATTAGTGAATGTACATATATACAAGCATTCATTAGGTTCACAATTTTAAAAATACCAAATTACTAAAGGAAATTTCTTCACTATTGAAACTGAGAGTAGGCAGGAAATAAGTAAAAGTCCTTCAGATTTTATGGTTTCAACAATATGCTGTTATAATCTCTCTTCTAGAACTGTTTTATAAGGTGACAGTGGTTCTACTATTAGTCACAGAAAGAGACACAGAACCTTATCTCCTGACTCCAGATACAATGGCCTTTTCACTCCCCTCCACTGAAACATGTAAAATTTGATCTTCCTGAGAGTTGACATCAGCAAGATGGCAGAATAAGAAGCCCCGGATATCATTTCCCCCTCAGAGACACCGATTTATTAACGGTCCAGAAAGCTTTTATGAGAACCCCAGAAATCAGTTAAGAAGTCAGAGTATCCCAGGCAAAGCACAAAGCCAAGAACAATCACATTGAAACTGGTAAGAAAAAGCCATTGCATTTCAACCTTGATAGGCACAGCTTAGTGTGATCAAGAAAAAACACCCAACTTGCAACTTCTCCGCTGGGAAGGAAAGAGAAGAGTATAATATATGTCCAACATTTCGACTTTTCAGGGGGCTGCCTAACACAGAGGGCCTGACTCAGAGCACTGGTGGGGAACTGGTATAATTAGGATGCCTGAGAGCCACTGAGAAAAAAGGAGAGCTTGACAGCTTGTTGCTGCACCCAAGAACTATAGTACCGCAGAGACACCAGACAACGTAAGTGATAATGATCTCTGAAAAAGGAAATCAGCAAACCTCTCTGACTGGGAAATTATACACACAAGCCCAGAGAAGATAATTCTTAGAAAAGGCTGGAGAGGTCTCCAGATTCTCTCACCAGTCGTCTTCCTCTATATGAAACCAGTCCATAAAGACTAAGAGAGGTGGTTGTTCTTTTAAGTGGCCAAATTCCAGCAAAAATAACAAGGCATAAAAAGGTAAAGAGGAACATGGCCCAATCAAAGGAACAAAATAAAACTCCAGAACTGAACTTAAAGAAATGGAAATCTATTAATTAACTGAAAAAGAATACAAAATTATCTTATGAAGAGGTTCAGGAAGCAAAAGGAACACAAATAGACAACCAAAGAATATCAGAAAATTGATGAATGAACACAATGAGAATATCAACAGAGACAAAAACTATAAAAAAGAACCAAACAGAAATTCTGGCTATAAACTCCTCAAACTAGGAAGGAAACAAACAACCAAATTCAAGACGCTCAATGAACTCCTACTAAGACGAGTCTAAAGAATCCATGCTGAGACACCAGAGACAAAAAGAGAATCTTGAAAATAATGAGAAGTAACTCATCACATACAAGGAAGCTCCTAAAAGATTATCAGTGGATTTCACAGCAAAAACATTATAAGGCAGAAAAGAGAAGGAAATCAAAGTGCTGGGGAAAAAATAAATTTCCAACTGAGAATACTATATCTGGTAAAACTGCTGTTCAAAAATGAAGGAGAAATAAATATTTTTTCAGATAACAAAAGCTGAGGAGTTCATCACCACTAGACCTGCCTTGCAACAAATGCTAAAAGGAGTCCTTCAAGTTCAAATGCAAGAACACTAGACAGCAACCTGAGAGCACACAAAATATAAAGCCCTCTATTAAAGATAAATATGTAAACAAATACAGAATCCTGTAATACTGTAATAGTAGTAAATCATTTTAAAGATGAAAGTATAAAAAAGAACTATAAAACTGTTCATGGATATACAGTATTAAAAAGATGTAAATTTGGGGGCACCTGGGTGGCTTAGCCAGTTAAGTGCCAGACTCTGATTTTGGCTCAGGTCATGATCTTGTAGTTTATGAGTTCAGGCCCCACATCGGGCTCTGTGCCTCTGCACTGACAGTGTGGAGCCTGCTTGGGATTCTCCCTCTCTCCCTGTCTCTGTTCCTCCCCAACTTGTGCTCTCTCTCTCTCTCAAAATAAGCTAAAAAAAAAAAGATGTAAATTTTGACATCAATAACATTGAGTAGGAGGGAGGATGTAAAGGAGTAGAGTTCTCTGTGTGATTTAAGTTAAATTTTTATCAGTTTAGAAAAAATTTTTGTAACTATGAAATGTTTTAGTCTTCGTGGTCACCACAAATAAAATATCTATAAAATATACACAAAAGGAAATGAAAAAGGAACCAAAGCAAGTCACTACAAAAATAGATAAATAAAGATCAATTAAATACAGAAGCAGCAAGAGAGAAAAACAGAGACAAAATAGCTATAAGACATACAGAAAACAATCGACAAAATGGCAATGGTATCCTTTTCTCTCTTAGCAATTACTTTAAATGTAAATGGATTAAATTCCTTAACCAAAAGACAAAATGTGGCTGAATGGATTAAACAGCAAGATCCAACTATATGCTATCTGTAAGATATTCACTTTAGATATAAGGACACATATAGGCTGAAAGTGAAAGGATAGAAAAAGATATTTTTTGCAGATTGTAACCAAAAGAGAGTAGTCATATTTATATTAAATAAAGTAAAAAAATGTCATGAGACATAGAAGAATATTATATAATGATAAAAGTGTTCATTCACCAAGATATATATACATATATATATATATATATATATATGCACCTAACATTAAAGCACCCAAATATAGAAGCAAACATTGACAGAATTAGAAGGAAGAAATAGACAGTAACACAATAATAGCAGATTTTGGTATCCCATGTTCGGTAACATGTAGAACAACCAAACAGAAAATAAATAAGGAAATAAAGGACTCAAAAAACAGTATAGATTAAAAGGACATAATTAAACATATACGGAACACTCCACCCAACAATGGTGGAATACGCATTCTTCTCAAGTATACAGAACATTCTCCAGGATAGATCATATGTTAGGTCAGAAACAAGTCTTAAATTTAAGAAGGTTGAAATCATATCAAGAATCTTTCCTGTCCCACAACAGTATGAAACTAGAAATTAAGAGCAAAAGGAAAACTGGAAAATTAACAAATATGTGGAAACTAAACAACACACTCCTAAACAGCAAGGGGTTAAACAAGAAATCACAGGAAAAATTTGAAAATATCTTGATACAAATGAAAATGAAAACACAACATCACCAAACTTATACAATTCTACAGTAGTAGGAATACTAGTAGTAGTAGTAGTAGTAGTAGTAGTAGTAGTAGTAATAAAAGGAAATTTTATAGTAGTAAATGTCTACATTAAAAACGAAGAAAGATCTCAAATCAACAATGGAACTTCACACATTAAGGAACCAGAAAAAGAACAAACTAAACCCAAAGTTGCAAAGGAAGAAAATAAAGATTAGCATAGAAATAAATAAAATAAAGAAGAGAAAAACAATAGAATAAATTGTCAAAACTACAAGTTGTCTTTTTGAAGAACACCAACAAATTGACAAAATTTTTGCTAGAATAAGAAAAAAAGAGAAGATTAAAATAACAAAAATTAGAAATGAAAGGGATGACATTACAGCTGATGCCACAGAAATAAAAAGAATCCTAAGAGACTACTATGAACAATTATACACAAACAAGTTGGATAACACAGAAGAAATGTCTAAATTCCTATAAACATACAACTTGCCAAGACTAAATCATGAGGAAATAAAAAATATGAACAGACTTATATAATTAGTAAGGAGGTTGAATCAGTAACCAAAAATCTTCTAACAAAGAAAAGCCCAAGTCCAGATGGTATCACTTGAGCATTCTACCAAAAGTTTATTTTTTTAACATGTTTATTTATTTATTTTGAGAGACAGAGAGAGACCATGTGCGAGCATGGGAGGTGCAGAGAGACAGGGAGAGAGAGAATCTCAAGCAGGCTCCATGTTGTCAGCATAGAGCCTAACATAGGGCTTGATCTTACACACTGTGAGATCATGACCTGAACTATAATCAAGAATTGGATGCTTAACCAACTGAGCCACCCAGGTGCCCCTTTTTAAAACTTTCTTTCTACCAAAAGTTTAAAGAATTTTGCCAGTCCTTCCCAAATTCCTCCAAAATCTTGAAGAAGGAACACTTCCAAAAAATTCATTTTATAAGACCCATTACCCTGATACCAAAACCAGATAAGGACACTATAAAAAATAAAAATAAAAATAAATAATTGCAGACCAATATCTTTGATGAATATTGATGAAAAATCCTCAGGGCGCCTGGGTGGCTCAGTCAGTTGGGCAGCCAACTACGGCTCAGGTCATGATCTCACAGACTGTGAGTTCGGGCCCTGCGTTGGGCTCTGTGCTGACAGCTCAGAGCCTGGAGCCCACTTCAGATTCTGTGTCTCCCTCTCTCTCTCCGTCCTTCCCCTGCTCACGCTCTATCTCTCTGTCTCTCAAAAATAAATAAAATGTTAAAAAAAATGTTTAAAAACCTGGCAAATAAAAAAAAAAAAAGAAAAGAAAAATCCTCAACAAAATACTAGCAAACAGAATTCAACAGCATGTTAAAGGATTATACACCGTGATGGGGGATTTATTCCTGGAATGCAAGAGTAGTTCAACATTTGAAAAATCAGTCAATGTTACAGTAACAGAATAAAGGATAAAAACCACATGATCATCTCAATTAATGGAGAGAAAGGTTTTGACAAAATTCAATACATTTTCATGGTAAAAACACACAACAAACTAGGAATAGAAGAAAATTATCTCAACATAATAAAGGTCATATATTAAAAGCTCATAGCAAACGTTATACTCAGTGACGAGAAAATGAAAGCTTTTCCTCTAAGTATAAGAAAAAGTCAAGGATGCCCACTCTCGCAACTTAACATAGTACTGGAAGTGTTAGCCAGAGCAATTAGGCAAGAAAAAGAAATAAACAACACCAAAATTAGAAAGGAAAAAGTAAAATGATCTCTCTTCACTGAAGGCACAATACAGAAAACTAAAAATTCCTTGAAAAAAAAAACAAAAACAAAACTAAACTTGTTCCAGTAAATTAAGCAAAGTTGCAGAATACAAAATCAACATGCAAAAATCAGTTGTGTTTCTGTATACAAACAATAAACAACTAAAAGGAAATTGAGGAATTAAATTAAAAGGGAAAGAAAATTAAGAAAACAATCCTATTTATAATAGCATTGAAAACAATAAAATACTTAGGAATAAACTTAACAAAGGAGGCAAAAAACTTATAAATTGAAATCCATAAAACATTGCTGAAAGAAATTAAATACAATGCAAATAATGAGAAGACATCTTGTATCCATGAATTGGAAGACTTAATTTTACTGAAATGTCTATACTACCCAAAGAGATCTATAAATTCACAGGGATCTCTATCAAAAGCCCAGTGGCAATTTTTGCAGAGATAGAAAAAACAATCCTGAAATTCATATGGCATTGCAAAGGACCTGCAATAGCCAAAACAATCTTGAGAAAGAAAAAACAAAGCTGGAAGACTCATACATCCTGATTTTAAAACATATAACAAAGCTACGGCAATCCAAACAATATAATACTGTCATAAAGCCAGACATATAGACCAATGCAACAGAAGTGAGAGGCTAGAAACAAACCCTCAGGTATACAGTCAGATGATTTTAAGCAAGGGTCCATGACTACACAAAAGGGAAAGAATCGCCTCTCCAACAGACGGTACTGGGAAAACTGTATATCCACATACAAAAGAATGAAGTTGGACCCTTATCTTACAACATATACAATAATTAACTCAGAGGCCTGAAACTATAGAAATCTGAGAAAAAATATAGGGGAAATCTTCATGACACTGGATTTGGAAATGCTTTCTTGGATATGTTGGAAATCTTCATGACACTGGATTTGGAAATGCTTTCTTGGATATTTCTTGGAAATCACAGACCACAAAAACTAACGTGGACAAATAGGACTACGTCAAAATTAAACGCTGTGCAGCAAATTAAACAACCAACGGAGTCAAAAGGCAACCTACCAAATGGGAGAGAATATTTACTAACTATGTATCCGATAAGAGGTTAATATTCATAATAGACAAAGAACTCCTAAAACTCAACAACAAAGAAATAAACTCAGTTAAAAATGGGTAAGACACTCGAAACAGACATTTCTCCAAAGAAAATGTACAAATGGCCAACAAACAAGAAAAGATCCCCAGCATCACTAATATCAGGGAAATTCAAATCAAAATCACAATGAGGTATTAATCCATGCCCAGTAGGATGGCACCTATCAGAAGGGAAGAGGGAAAGAGAGACATACAGAGAGAGAGAGAGAGAACAAGCACTGGCAAAGTTGTGGAGAAATTGGAACCCTTGCTCGCTGTTAGTAGGAATGTAAAATGGTGCAGCTACTATGGAAAACAGTATGCACATTCCTCAAAAACTTAAAAATGGAATTACCATATGATCTAGCAATCACGCTTCCATATATGCTGGATATATACGCAAAATAATCGAAAACAGGATCTTGAAGAGAATCTGCACACTTAGAGTCATTACAAACCATTCACAATAACTGAAAGGTAAAAGTTAAAAAAGTCTATCGATGGATGAATGGATAAATAAAATGTGATCCGTATATACAATGGAATATTATTCAGCCTTAAGAAGGAAGAAAAAACTGCCATATGCTACAATGTGAATGAACCTTGAGAACATTATGCTGAGTGAAATATGCCAATCACGAAAAGACAAACTGAATGATTCTATTTATACGAAGTATCACAAGTAGTCAAACTCTCAGAAACAGAATGGGAGTTGTCAAAGGCTCTGAGTACAGGAATAAGGGGTCAACGTATAGAGTTTTAAGTTTTTGAAATGAAAAAGTTCTGGAGCTCTGTTGCATGATAGTGGGCACATGGCTAATACTATTGTACAATAAAGTTTAAAATCATTGAGATGATAAATTTTTTCATGTGCTTTTTACCATATTTTTAAATGAACAATACCTAATCTTGATGGTGATCAAAGACACACCAAATAAAATGCTGAGGTACTATTTATTCTGCCTTCTCACTTAGCGGAGAAGCAAAATAACCAGTGACAGCAACAGGCAGTGAATTGACCTTTTGGAAAGTAATTTGGCAATACTCAGGAAAAACCTTAATAATAGCTTTACCACCCTTTCACAATTTGTTCTCTCCTTCATCAACATGTACTTAGCATTTATTATGCTCCAGGACATGGCACTGAAGAAAGAGGCATAGTCCCTATATGAAACTTGTTGTGTGGTGGCAGATATTAAATGCTCCAAAGTATATAGCAGGGAATTTAATCTACTCTATAATTTATAAGGATTAGTGAAGTCCCCAAAAGAAGAGGCAGGGTGGGGATAAGCAGAATGTTCATTTCGGCATTATTAATAAAGTATTGAAATCGGAAACAAACAGAAGGGTTAACTCTGTATACAAACTATGGCAGAGACGTCCATTGTGAAATTACAATTTCAATAATTTCAATAATAAAAAACAATTATTTGCAAAAATGTTTTCAGTGGCCATCTGGGGTAGTTATTAGAACTGTTGCCAAATATTGCAGTTCTCTTTCTTCTGGACACACAGTAGGATTGCACTTGCCTACCTTCTTTGAAGTTGGCATAGCCATGTGACTTGATCAATGCAATGTAAGCAGGCGATGGTTCTATTCTAAGAAGACTCTCAAAGTCAGTGCAGGGTGGTCATATTTTCTTATTCTGCTTTAATGATTGTGAATGCTGTGTCTAAACGGTGCCTCCATCAGCATCGGCATGGATCTCGGCACCTGAATGAGCAGTTTCCCTGTCAGTCTACATTAGACATGTAACATGAGCAAAAAATAAATCGTTGTTGTGTAAGTCACTAAGATTTGAGGAGTTTTAGTACCGCAGGATCTAGACTGATAAAGTGTCTCTACTCTCTGGGGAAAATGCTAATTACATTAAACAGCATACCAGAACACAATAAAGATTGTATACTCTATGAATGTACTTCTACTTTATAAGCATCTTATCCCTAGAAAAAAAGACCAGAAAGTACACACACCTAAATATTGATAATGACTGCCTTTTTGGTCCCGCACATATCCTCATTGATAATGACAGATATGTGGGGGATTCTTCCTACATCTTTTTAGCATGCATTCATAGATTGTCTTTAATGGGTAAAATAACAGTTCTTATCAAGCATAGAGGTCACAATAAAAAAAATCCAGAAGGGAACTCTATCATTTAATATTTGCAAACTGAAAGTTTTCCAGAAAGAAAGGATTCTCTTTTCATTTAAACATGCTCCCCTGAAAAGTGGGAGCTTCTTGCCCAATGTTTTAATCTGTTTAGTATATATTTATGCTTATCCACAAACTTGCGACCTAACTCTATGTGTCTTATATCCTGTGTCAACTAAGCTCAAATCCTAAAAATTTTTTGTTGCTAAAAGTCTTATTTATTTTCCTTTCTAGATTCCCAGTTCAATACTTAGTTCTGTTTAGGTCCCAGAATCCCTATCAGGTACAAATCAATCCAGTTAAATATTGCTTTATTTAAAGAACATCATTGACCTGTTTTACTCGGAAATAAGCTAAGTCACTGCTCAGGAAACAATGGCTTTACTTTTGGCCGTACAGCCTGTTCCCCAGGGAACTCGATTTCTACTGCAATTTCCCCACCCCTTTTACCATGAAGATAATGGTATTGCTAACACGAGACATTTCCAATTAACTTAAAATGGCTTAAAGTACTTACGGTCCACTTATCTTACATAATGTATATAGTTTACATCATGGTTGGAAGGTCTCTTTAGATGCAGTAAAAAGCCTTTATTAAAAAAAAAAGAAATCAGCTACAATTATGAAACATTTTCTAGTAATCATAAAATGTTACCATTTTTTCCTAACAATAAGAAAGTTTTGATTATGAAAACATATGACATAAAGCATAAACCCATACCATAATCAACCGTATCCACGATACGATCAACAATGACATCCGCTTTTCTGTGGTATTTGCATGACATATTTTCCCATCTTTTTATTTTTCAAACTTTTATTTCCTTACCTTCTAAATACATCTCCTGAAAGTTTTTAAAATCCATCTGATAGTCTTTATTTTGTGATTGCAACATTTAGTCCATATATATATATATATAATGTAATTACTGAAGTATTTGGGTTTATATCTACCCTTGTGTGCAGTCCTTTTGTCCCAATGTTCAAATTTTCCTCTTCTTTCATTAGCACTGGCTCATTTTTAATTATTTTATTTTTAACCTGTTAGCATGGAAATTACACACTCTTCAACTATTCTTTTAGGGGCTGTACTAACGATTACAATATGTGTCATTAGCTTCTCAAAGACTAATATTGATTGATGCTTCTATTTTGTCCCAGAAAATGCAGAGACCTTGGGACTTCTTATCTCATCTAGAACAATGAAGGAGCAACAGATGGGACAAAGAATTAAAGGAAGAGAAAAGGCTGAATATGTTGCCTGGAGTTCAGACTCCTAATCTACCTCTGAGAGCAGATTGTTGGCCTCTTCAAGGGAAAAAAAAATGCATTCCATCACTACTTACACAAGCCCCTAGTTTAAACATGGTACCCAGCATTCACTTTCAGTTCTATAATGAGCTGGTTCTCATCACGGAAAGAATAAAACATTTGACCACCTTCTCCCCATCTTGAGGCCCAACAACATCATTCTTTTGTCATCCATGCCCTTCCCTCTATTCAAAGAAAGAGAGAGAAATGCTTGTCATCCATGAAGCTAGGGAACACTTCCACGAGGCATGGCATCAGAGCTTACCACGGCATACCACAGGCCAGCAGGAACCAGGAAACACATTTCCCACCACACCTGCTATTTGGTTCAGTTCCACTCCTATGGCAAAGGAGAGCTCTTAGGAGCGCTGGATGCAGACTGTGCAAAGGAAGAGCCTCTCAAAGGATACCACTTAGGAAACCCAGTATAAGCCTTGGAGACCTTCATAACAGTTCACATCACGAAGCATCAGGTGGCCTCGATACCTCCATGACCGAGAAACCCAGGGACTGAATCACGTTCAGAGGAATGCAGGGATGGCTCCAATTTTCTTACATGGCACGTGACAAGATAAATGTGTGTCAATAATCAGCAAGGTCACTGTTACACAACTTCTGGCAAGACTTGCAGTCTTTGGCAGACAGGGGTTATACATTTGCTCCTCCGTTTGAAACTATACGATAGGGCTCCATAACAGAGACTCAGCTAGTGGTCACTGCAAGAGGGATCATGAAAAACTGGTTCTTGCTACAGGTGGCACTGAGACTTAAAACCAAGGCCCACATCCAATACATCTTATCCATCCATTGTTGATTATTCCCAATGATAGGAGATTCTTAATAAAATATAATCCTGCCTCGCTTATCAATGGAACCCAAATAATAAAAGTCCATATTATGCTAGAAAGTAGCTAATGGGTCACAGGAATCCTGTGTTTCATAATTCCAACCATTCATATCATATTTCAATTACAACTTGACCTACAGATGAGGAAATGTCAGAAAGACTTCAAGAAGACTACATAGTTTTTTGATTCACTAGACAACCAAAAGCAACAAAGAAAAGAGAAAGTCAACCCATGTTGATTTTTCAACTAGATCTTCTGAGAATTTCACCAGCGTCACAAAACCAAACAAGCACTAAGTTTTTGCTAGATACTTCAGCTACCCACATTGAAACCCCCCATGACTTCCGTACCCATTTCAGACACATTACAATGGAGCACAGATACGACCTCAGGATGGGGGTCTCTCTGTCCTAATTAAAACAGTAACGACAACAACACTACATTAAGAACGTATAACAGAAGGGTGGATGTCCTTTGAAACTATATTATGAGGATATTTCTTTTTTTATTTTTTTACGTTTATTTATTTATTTATTTATTTAAACGTTTATTTATTTTCAAGAGACAGAGCGTGAGCAGGGGAAGGGCAGAGAGAGAGAGAGGCAGACGCATAATCGGAAGCAGGCTCCAGGCTCCGAGCTATCAGCACAGAGCCTGACGCGGGGCTCGAACTCACAGACCGTGAGATCATGACCAGAGCTGAAGTCGGCCGCCTAACCGACTGAGCCACCCAGGCGCCCCTGAGGATATTTCTTTAGAGATTTATTCATTGCACTTTGAAGGGAAGCAATGGCAGTGATATTATTATGACAAACATTAGAGTCACTATCCACACCATTTAATGTGTTTAAATAAATTCTCCTTTCAGAAATAAATATAAGATGTATTAGCTGAGAAGGGAGAATGATAAAGGGCTCTGAGCATCTCCTAGTTCCTTGCTTGCCGTTTTATTTCCTGCTACTCAAGGTAATTGGGACTCAGGAATTCAGCAGACAACCACCAATCTAGGGAGGGAGTATCCACAAACAAGGCTGTGATTCAAATATGAATAAGCAAAACACATCTCCAAGCATCCAAGGTAGTTTAGAGGTGTGTCTGAAGGGATGGGTTTAGAAGTCATGACTGATGGAAAGGAGAATGATTTCCGGCCAAATTTGAGTCAATGCTTTTGGAAGAGCAAAACAGCCAGGAATCAGAGAGCAGCCTGCCTACTCGCACAAAGCTGCATGGCTGGCCTCGTCATTGCTCAGTGTAAACTCACTGTCAATGTCAGCAAGAGCCGGCAGCACAAATGTGCAGTTGCCCAGCGCAGCGTCAGTCCCCACACTAAAACAATGACCACGTATGGCATTCATATCCTAAATCAGAGTCGATCGTGTTTCATGAATTAACTAATAAAAACATTCCCAATAGAAGAGGGTCAGGTGATCCTGCCGAAGAAACAACTATGTAGAAAGAATAAAAATGGACCATGTTTCAGTCTTTGATTGGCATCTATCCCCTTCTGTAAGAACAGTGATCAGAGTAAATCACGATGGCAAAATACAGACATTGGGCTTTAGGCGTAAAGCAACCGGCTAATATGTTTAGGAGGAGACGAAACCCAACTCGTGCGCAGGCTTCACAGTGTTTTGGAACCCTACATCACCCCCGTACCTGAGACAATACAACAGCTGTATAATGAAGTGAACAACTTCTCAGAGCTGCGGTTTTTAACATCGCTGATTGCCTGTCCCTAGGCTACATCTATGGTAGTAAAAGCGCTGTGTTTATGGGATTCCCAATAGGAGAGGGGGCGGGTTCAGCAGCAGCCGTGGAGGGCACAATGACTCACGCATTCAATGGCACAACAAACACCGTTGTAGACCTAAAGGATCTTTGAACCTGACTTTAAAATGTGTTTGTGCGTATGCCTGTGTGCACGTATACACAAGCATGTGCACATCATTTTTAAAGCAGGGAACGTGGTTCATTCCTGGGTAGTCTCCTGCCTTCCAAATACACCTGGAGCAAAACCCAAACCCCCACGGCTCTGAAGAATCATTTGCTCTCCGGCCCCATCTTCTACTCCTTCCCCTCCCTACACAGGCATCCTCTCCGACCTCAGTGCCTCTTCCTGCTTTCTAGAAGCTCTAGTGGAGATCTACACATGTCTGGATACTTCTCTGGTCTTTCCAGTCTCTCTCTGAGTATTTTACCCCAGCTCTTCTGAGTTTCCCATCTAAAACAGTTCCCTCCCTGTCCAACCTCTCACCTGTCTATTTTCTCTGTATCCAGACAGTATCTGACATGGTGTACTTGTTTGTTTTGTCAAAGGACAGTGAGAACACCACTTGGTATCTGAAATCAAACTACAAGACTGAATTTATTGTTCACTATAATACAGATAAGTAATTCTGGCCAAAAGGCCCCTCCAAGCAAAACAGATGGCTGATCTCATAGAAGGCTTTGGAAAGTGTGGAGTTCTACGATGGGCAGATGTTCAGAGGCACATGTGGGCTAACATCGGGTAGGTGCCCAGGTAAGGCTATTATTGATTGGCTGGCACTCAGAGGCAGGAAAGTTCTGGAAAGTATCCACCCCTAATTGGCTGACTTTCAGAAGTGAGGAACTGGGGCGCCTGGGTGGCTCAGTCGGTTGAGCGTCCGACTTCGGCTCAGGTCATGATCTCACGGTCTGTGAGTTAGAGCCCCGCGTCGGGCTCTGTGCTGATGGCTCAGAGCCTGGAGCCTGCTTCGGATTCTGTGTCTCCCTCTCTCTCTGCTCCTCCCCCACTCATGCTCTGTCTCTCTCTGTCTCAAAACTAAATAAACATTAAAAAAAAATTAAAAAAAAAAAAAGAAGTGAGGAACTGACACTGGTTTGTTTTAAAACCAGCTTCAACCAAGACAAGTTGGTGTTGACCAAATGAACAGATTTAAAATTGGTTCTGATGGCTACCTGTCACCATGGCCATAGAACAATCAGGCTTTTCCTACGTTCGTGGGAAATGTGATTTCATTATTCTCTAAAGGTAAACTCCGGGAGATCAGGTTTGTCCGTTTTATTCATCCGCTATCCCACTACCTACTACAATGCCTGGCACATTCACTGTTGAATAAATAAATGAATGGTTTTTTTGGCAGGATCACTAATAATAAGCACTTTTATTTTAAGGTTTGCTCTTTAGTCTCAGAGCATACTACAGCAGCGAAGAGCATGCCTTTATAACCATACAGTCCTGGCTTTGAACTTTGACTCTGCCATTAACTAGCTTATGACTTTCCTGAATCTCCATTTTATTATTTGAAAGAAGGATGGGGGGAAGAAGGGTGGGGGAAAAGAATACCAGTACGTACCTCCCAAGGTCTCTGAGAATTATGTAAATAACCCTCAGTTTCTAGCATGTTAAGTGTTCAAGAATAAGAATCATGTATATTACTACTTGGAAGGTTTCTGAAAAGCTCAAAGACACTTCCGATCACAAATCCCAGGATATTCTGGCTTTGCCCTATGGAAAGGCACAGACCAGGTCTGAAATAAAATACTCCAAGAGGCCCTCCTGACCCCACGTCCTCTCATCCCCTCTCCTCCAACTTCCCCAACAACAGCCCCCCATTACCACCCAGATTTTCACCTCCCTTCGTCCCCCCTCCCGTAGGCCAACCACTCCTGATATTCCCAGCAGTAATATCTCCCAAGCCTGCAGATACATTAAGCGAGTTAAATCATTTTCTCCCAAAAGAAACATTATTTAGCAAGTGCACTATCTTGATCTATTTATGTGACTAACCCTGTTCAACTCACTGCAGCTTATCACAGCAGAAACCTGACACAGTGAGACAAAGGTAAGTTTTAAAGGGACACTCAGGGGTGCCCGGCCTGAGGGGCGCCTCAGTCAGTTAAGCGTCTAACTTTGGCTCAGGTCATGATCTCGCAGTTTGTGGGTTCGAGCCCCACGTCGAGCTCTGTGCTGACACCTTGCAGCTCACAGCTCAGAGCCTGGAGCCTGCTTCAGATTTTGTGTCTCCCTCTCTGCCCCTCCCCTGCTCACACTCTGTCTCTCTCTCTCTCTCTCAAAAATAAATAAACATTGAAAAAAATAAAGGAACACTCAGACACTGATCCAGACCTATTGGGGCAGAGGACTCTACAGGCCTTGAGGTTTAAGGTAAAGTCCATCTACTCGTTGCTTTGCCCAAGTCCAGTTCGAGCAAAAATCATAGTTTTACAGGTCTTCAGAAGATTTAACGTTCTCTCTTCTATCTCTCTGTCTCTGTCTCTGTCTCTGTCTCCGTCTCTCTCTCTCTCTCTCTCACACACACACACACACACAGAATGCCTTACTCAGCAGCACTGTCCTGGCTCTTGCCAATCAGAATCTCTAGTACCTTTAATTAGGTTTATGGGCACAAAGGAGCCTCAGGCTAACTATTTATTCCTTTGGAACTGTCTGAAAACTGACAAGAGCCAAGCGTATCTGCTCATGCTGACAGTGAACTATACTCCCTCTACAAGATACTGTTTCACATTATCTGAATTTTGTTATAACATTATTGTCCCTGGATCTCATTAATACAGATACATTAAACTGTGCCCTGTGTGAAATGTAATAAAGACCACAGTACGGCCTGTGGGGAGATGGCCCTGGGTTTGGCTCTTCTCTCTCTCACTGACTAGCTGTGGCACTCTGGGAAAGCTGCCTAAGCCTGCTCAGCTGATTTACGCCCATCTTGTGAACCTGTTCTGAGAATTCTAACATATAAGCCACAGACACAGAGCAGGTACTCACCAGGTAGCAGCTTAAAATATGCAGGGGTACCCAACACTTCAATCCGCAGGCTGCCAGAGCTGGGTAGAAGGCTACCAATGACTTTGGGAACAAATTTCAGAAAAACACAGGATCGATGGGAATATATGTTCTCTTGGAGAACGGGATAATCAGGGACAATGGGCACCCACTTGATTCAGCACAGGCCTGGAGTAGACCTGGTTTCCCATCCCAAATTTGAGACATAAATTAAAACCTTCGGGAGGAATCTTATGGGTCCCCTGTGAAACTGACCCAAGTAAAGGAAGTTGGCGCTAGCCACATACTTGACTTCTGTATGCACATTCAACATCGGGAATAAGGAAGTGTGGTGAGGGGCGCCTGAGTGGCTCAGCCGATCGAGCGTCTAACTCTTGATTTTGGCTGAGGGCATGATCTCACAGTTCGTGAGTTTGAGCCCCATACCGGGCTCTGTGCTGACAGTCAGGAGCCTGCTTGGGATTTGTCTCCCCCCTCCTCTGTCAGTCCCTCCTCCTCCCCATCTCATGTTCCTTTTCTCCCCCTAAATGAATGAATGAATGAATGAATGAATGAATGAATGAATGAATGAATGAACAAATAAACAAACTAACATTAAAAAAAATAAAAGAAAGGGTGGTGAATTGCTGGAGGGCATGCATTCTAGTGAGGGTTCTGGGAAAGACCTAAGGCTTCTCTCAAGTTAGTGGCTGAAAGTCACAATTTCATTTGCTCCTGGTCACATGAAGGCGCCACCTGGTGGCTGCTACCAGAAATGACAGTGCAGAATTAGCCTCTCAATCTCTCCCAGCAACCCATTCATTATTTTTTATCTATTCGTTCAGCAAATATTTACTGAGTCCTTATTATGTGCCAGACAAGTGCTAAGTGCTGGATATACAAAGCAGAATACAATTCAGCGGTGGCTCTCGCTGAGCTCACGGTCAAGACGACTGTTGAGTAATGGAGTTGCGTGTAGCCAGGAGAGTAAAGATCAAGATCCTGCTTTAACTTGGCCCAAAGCCTGACCCTCCGGCCTTCTCCACCTCAGGAGGCACTCCTTTGCCGGACTTTCTTTGCAAATAAATGGCACTCCTTTGCTTGAGTGTACCAAGCCCTTTCCACCTCATTCCTCCTTTATACCTGCACCAGACCGGGCCTTGTTCCATGTTCGAAATGAAATGTCCTGCCCAAACTTGGAGTTGGGAGGGAATGCTGTTCGTTTTCTTTTTTTGTAGGGTTTAACTACTTCCCATGACTCAACCCGTCCCGGAATGCTTCCCTTTTCATTCCTGCCCTTCCCTTTCTTCCTTTCCTTCTGCTAAGGAACGGACAAGTGAAAGACAATTGATAAAGAAATAAAAGGAACATTCCCGTCCTTTCTCCCAGCTGCATCCCCTGACATTTCAAGCAGACGTTTTCAGAACTTTTATTTCAGAATTTCCTGTGGCACGTTCCAGCCAACATCTAGTTTTAATCCCTTGAGGATAAATTTGATTTAGGGAAATAGTCAAATTTTAAATGGAGTCCCTACTGATGACTCAGATAGGTGGCTGAACTGGGCTCATGTCATCCAGTCCAAAAATGAGTCGTAGCTATTAAAGAAGGAAATTGACTTTCTTGGGTAGCTGGAAGGCAATTTAGAAAGGGAGCTCCTCCAAATGTATTTTGAGCTCTGAGAAGCTTTAGTGAAATGAGTACAGAGCTCCCAAGGCCCTTACTTAGAAAAGTTATACTCATTTTAGATACATAAGTTTTCTCAGTATTTTAGGATCACACGTGAAGACGTCCTAAGGAAATCAAGGCAGATGGCGGGTTGGCGATCAGGACTGGGAGAGTCCTCAGGGGATGGCCCAGCAGATCCTCGGAAGTAAGGCTTGGCCTACGACGGGCGGGACACCCCTTCTAACTGAGCGAAGGCTGGAGGTAAAGATGGATACAGGTGAGAGGCGAGAGGAGGTAAGTCTGAGCTGGGGCGTGAAGAGGGAATGAGTTTACACAGAGGAAATGAAAAAGTGCTCACCTTGTGAGCATAGGTAAAGCTGGATTTACCTACGTGACACATTTGTCATGCAGTCATGGCCAGCAAAGGCTGCCACTGGAGGGAACTCAGCTGTAAAACTGGAGGACAGGTAGAGCATGGCCCAGTTATGGAAGGCTTTGAATACTACTCCAAAATGTTTGGACCTTTCCCCACGGATGCCGGGAAGCATGAAAGAATTCTGAGCAAAGGAGTTAAGAGGTGAAAGTGGGGTCTTGATCACATGTAACAGCAGGGTGGAGGCAGCCCAGGCTCAAGATTGGGAGAGGCCTGTGGATTTGGTCAGATAGGAGTTCGAATCCTGGTTTTACCACTTACCGGATCAGTAAGCGACTATGAGAAGGTCTCCTTCTTCATGTGCAGAATGAGAATATTGCCAGCACCTTAAAGTCCTTGCGAGGATCCCGTGTCTGGCACTGAGTCAGCATTCAGACGATGACTATGTGTTCCAGCATGTTGGTGGTAAGAGACCGGGAGAAGGCAGAGCCTACCAGCCAAGGAAGATCACTTAGGACGCTGTTACCGTAAGTCCGAAATGGAATGGCGACGTGCTCAACCGAGCAATGGTGTCCTGCCCACAAAAGGCAGTGGAAATGAAGGGTTTGCTGCCACACATATTTCAAAGAAAGTCAAAGAGGTTTGGTGATTAGATAAAGAAAGAGGAGGGAAGGGTCAAGTTCAGGCCTAGAGCCTGGGCTCGGGGAGAATGTGGTGCCACCAGAAGACTCAGGGAGGGAATGGTAGAGTTCCACATTGGACAGGCTCTGTCTAGACAAGATGTGGGAGTGAGGTTCTGAAGCAACCTGGATTTGCTCCTTCATGCCTCTGGAGACTCTGCTCTGCCCAAATACACCCCGAGCACAGAAGCTTTCCCCAAACAGCCCGACCCACACGGTCACTCTCCACCCCACTTCTTCAGAGCACACAGAACTACCCGACACAGTATATGTTTAATTCTCGACGGGATTTACTGTCTGGCTACCTGTTCAATAAAACGCATGCTCCACAAGGGACAGGGCTCGTTTTGTTTTGCTCCACATCCCTGTAGCTAACACAGTGCCTGGCACACAGTAGATGGTCAATATATATCATTTGTTCTTATTAGTGTGTTTTCTAAAGTGCCTGGCATATAAAACACCTTCGATAAGGTTAGCATTTATTGGTGACTATCTCCAAAAAAATTGTAAAAAGAGAAAGGCAGACAGGAAGTACTATGCCTTGGAGAATCACACTTACTCACCAGGAAGAGGAAGAATTAATAGAGCCACTGGGGTTATAGATTAGACAGGGCAGGCCTATTTTAGGGCAAGGAAGAGAGGTGAGCGCTGTCCCCAGGAGGCCACATCTCAGACCACGTAGCCATAGGCTTTTCCACGTGCGACTGCCGACAACAGAAAAGGGAAGCAAAACTAGTTCATCCTGGGACAGGTTAGCAGCTGTGAAAGGGGAAGAATGCGTATTTTCTGGCAATAGAAAAGCAAGGCACTTAGGCTGGGAAAATTTCTGACTATAAGAAACTGGCCTGCGATGGCCTCTTTGGCCCAGTCTTGCCCTTTTCTCTTGTTAAATCATTTGGAAATCCAGATTCTGGCAGAGTTCACAAGAGCTCACTTCGCTGGGAGACCAAACATCAAGCTAATTAGCAGATTCATAATTGACTGCTCCAGATACACGGGATTGCAAGATCAGCTCCTCTAACAAATATGCCTATTATGCACTGAGAACACTTTTGGCAAAGTCATTAACACACGTTCACAGTGAAACAGGTCTACGCTGCTGGTGGAATAGAAGTTCCGCCACTTCTCCGCCTCTCCTAGATAATAGATCAGGGCTCAGAGAAGCCACAACTGCTCAAGTCTCTCCTCTCAAATAGCATCAGGTAACATGCAATATTCCACGATGCTTTTACAAGCGCTAAGCTCACATGCCCAAGGCTGTCTTTTGATTCAAACGAAAATGCTGCTAAATTACATGGTGAACGAGGGTGAGCGGTGGTGAAGCCCTGGAGTCCATCCTCAAGCCATTGGGTGAGATTATAATGTCACCATGTGCAACCCCCATAATCACAAAATATAATGACCACTGACTCGTTTTTTACAGAGACTTTGACTTCAGAATCTGAATAAATAAACCAAGAGGAGATACAAAAACCCTGTGGCCTTTCAGAAATCACAGGTATGACAACATATCCTTAAAACATGTCTTAGTAGACCCAGGAGTAACAACTATTTCTCCAAAATCTTACCAACGTGGTGAATGTCAGGTGTTTAGTCCCTGAGACTCTATTCTGCTGAAAAAGAAGAATACCCCTGTTCCTTCTTCAACTCTTGAAAACTCCTCAAAAGAACTGCTTCAAAATCATTTAGATCGACCTAAAATTGCAAATTCTCACAAATGCCATCATGATTCTATTCTAGAATTACTAGATGACTGGGTCGATACATCAGGAATATTAGCTAGAAAATAGTGTCCACCTTCATGGTAGTCGCTCTGAGAAGAGACACACTTAATCCCCAGTGCTACCGCTGTTCAGGCCATTTAAGAAGAAAGAATGTCTGGGGCACCTGAGTGGCTCGGTCGGTTAAGTGTCTGATCTTGGTTTCAGCTCAGGTCATGATCTCACAGTTCGTAGGTTTGAGTCCTACATCAGGCTCCGCACTGTTAGTGCAGAGCCTGCTTGGGATTCTCTCTCTCTCTCTCTCTCTCTCTCTTTCTGTCCCATCCCAACCTGTGTGCTCTTTCTCTCTCAAAATAAATAAATAAAAACTAAAAAAAAAAAAAAAAAGTGAGGAATGTCTGATAAAGCTGAATTCCTAGCTTTGGCTCTGCCTCTGACAAACTGCTGGACCAGTTACTTAACTTTCCCACTTAAAAAGAGTTATGAGGTCTTTGTAAGAATTATATGAGCCGATAGCAAAGGACTCTGCATGCTGCCTGGCTCATGGTTAGTTCCTTTAGGGACCCAATTTTTGCATTTTGCTTTTTGTTTTATTGGATTTCACTTTGCTTTTTGTTTTGTTTTGTTTTGTTTTTGTTTGTTTTTGAATGATGAGATTGCATTTAGAGGGCAGTCTCTCACTCCAGCAAGGCAGTAAGCAAAGATGACACAATCTCATGTTCCTGCTACAAGCACCCAGAAATATCCATTCCTTTTTAATGCATAGTTGAACCTGCAATAAAGAAGGGGAAATTAGCAGGTGTCGGAAATGAAGGAGCAACTGAAAATCAGAAATAAGCAAAGGAATCGACTGGGCAGCTGCCTCCAGGGGCAAGGGCCGTCATGAGGAAGAGGATGGAGTAGACCAAGTATTGATCCAGGAAAACTAAGGGTTTCTATTTCAACGAGCACACAGGGACCAGCAACAAAGCCCAAAGGGCCTGCCCAAGGTAGGCCTGCTGCCTTAAAGGAAGCCCCTGCAACCACCGGGGAAAATGGGCTGAAAAGCATTCTCCCACCAACTCAGATCACCTGTAAATCTCTATTTAACGTTACAAAATGAGAACAAAGAGCTCCCTGCAAAATTTAAATCCTAGATCTCTGCTTCTGGGGTACAGTTTTAGGCTATCTGCATGGTCCAGAAATGTCCACCCTAAGAAGTTAACATAAAAATTGGTCCTGGGCCAACGAGAGGCATAGAAAACCTAGAGCAAAACCCCCATGGAAAAATCAGGCCCACTAAGCTCACAAGTTACAAAAGCACATTAAGCAAGTGGATTTTAAGCCCGAAGAACAGGAAATACAATAATCTAAAAGAGAATAGAATTAAGTATATTTAAGAGGAGAGAAAAAAAATCTCATATGCTAAAAACACATTTCATAAAATTTGACATTCATTCATGATTTTTTTTTAAAATAACAAAACAAAAAAGAAAACATTTCTTATAAATCTCAGAATAGAAGGACATTTTCTTCACCCAATAAGGGGTACACATCAACCAACCTACAGGCACATCGTTCTTAAAGGCACAGCACTACAAGTGCTCCTTTTAAAGTCAACAATAATAAGGTTCTGTCATTCCTCAGGAAATTTTATGTAAAAGGCCTGATAGCAAATACTTCAGGCTTCGCAAACCAGAAGTCTGCTGTCCAAACCCACCGTAATGCAAAATGAGCCAAAGACAATACGAGTGCGACTGTGTTTCAATAAAACTTTATTTATAAAGGCAGTCTAGTGGAAATTGAGACCAGTACCATAATACAAGAAAAATAAGTGAAAGTCACTGTAATACTGCAATGTAATAAAAAAATTTAGATTTGGTCTTTGCCTCTGGTTCCTAGCACAAAGCTCCTAAAACCCCTGGAATTTGTAAGAGGAGTGTCTTTTGTTACTCATAATCAGTCCCCTTCAATCATACCTGCATTTATGCTAATGAAATGACTCCTGAGTATTGTGGGTGGTTACCAGGAGGGAGGGGAGAGGGGCTGGAGATTGAGTTCAAACACCAATGCCAATGATTTCATCAATCATGCTTATGTAATGGAACTTCCAGAAAAACCCAAAATGATGGAGTCTGGAGCCCTTCTGGGTTGGTGAATCCATAGAGGTGCCAGGAGAGGGGGGCATCAGGACAGGGCCTGGAAGCTCCATTCACCTCCATCCCCACACCTTGCCCTCTGTATGCATCTCTTCCATGTGGCTGTTCCTGAGTTGTATCCTTTCTAACCAGCCAGCAAAAGTAGAGCAAAGCACTTTCCTGAGTTCTGTGAGCCATTCTAGCAAATTATCAAACCTGAGGAAGAAGTCATAGGTGCCCCCAGTTTACGGCCAGTCAGGAGTATGGGATCTGAAACTGGGGAGTAGTCTTGTGGGACTGAACTCTTATTAAACTGTGGGGTGTGCACTAACTCCAGGTGGTTCATGCCAGAATTGAACTAAATTGTTGGACACCTCGTTTGTGTCTGCAAAAAACTGGAGACTGTAATGTGGGAAGAACCCACACATTCGGTGTCAGAAATGTTCCAGTAGAGACATAGTTTAGTCATGCAACTTGGGGGGGGTGGAATCTGTCATTATCAAAAGATTATATATCTGTCTTCACAGGAAATGCAAGAGTATCTACAGTAAAACATGAAAATTAATGAGAATTCAGCAAGGTATACAAAAACAAATAACGTTTCTATACACCAGCAATAACAGGAAGAGATAATAAAGAAAAAGATGCCGTTAACGACAGCAATACAGACTGTGGGAAACTTAAATATATTCACATTTAACAAAGATATATAAGAAGTACAGCAAAAAAATTATGAAATTCTACCGAAAGGCATTAAAAAAAAACTACATAAACATCTATTCTATGTTTGTGGATGAGAAAATTCAGTGTCATAAGAGAGTAAATTCTCACCGTATATCTGTAAAACGTCTGAGTAATTCCAACAAAAGCAAAATGAGGCTTCTATGGTCCAAAAATATATTTGAAAGTATAAAGAGCCTGGTGTAGTCAAAGCAGCACTAAAGGTGAAACTTAACCCAGACCTAAAGCCTCAAGTACGTAAGAGAGAGGCTGGGCCACGTTGGACAAACACATGCTAACAAAGAACACAAAGCCACGGGACACGGCCACACACGTAAGGGAACGTGGCACGTGACAGCACTGAAGAGATTCAGTATGTGGAATGGAGACAACTGGTCACCCGTATGGAAAAAGATTAGATTCTAGCATCATACTAATACACAAAAATTAACATGAAGTCACTTAAAAGATTACATTTCAAAACTTTTAAAAGAAGGTTTAAAAACAATTTTTATGACCTTAGGGTAAAGGAAGATTTCATAAACAAGACACAACAATAGCATATCCCATAACAAAGAAATTAATATACTCTATTCAAATTTAGCACTGCTCTTGAATAAATGACATCATTAAAAAGTGAAAACATAAACCACGGACTAGACGAAGATATTTCTAGCCCATCACACTGACTAAGAATTAATATCTAGAATATAAATGATTCTTATAAACCATTAACAGAAAGGTCAATGGCAGGAGAAAAATTGGCCAAGGGTCTGAATGGGCAACTCATGAAAGAGGAAACTTGCATGGCCACTAGACAGATGACAAGGTGTCCTCTCACACTAGTGAGCAGAGAAATCCAAACTAAGATGAGGAGATACAATCCCATGACAATCCAATAGGCAAAAATTTGAAATCTGATAAATCAAGAAGATGTGGAGAAACGGTCACTATGAATGGGAACACAATTACAACTGCTTTGGAGAGCAGCTTGGAAACATCCACTGAATTGATGATGTTCATCTCCTAGAACCTAGCAATTTCTCCTCCAGGTACTTGCTTTAGATAACCCCTAGTACGTCTTCCTAGGCAGCGAGGCACACAGAGGATCAGTGCACACTATCTGTAACAGCAGAAAGGTGGATTCACCTTAACCTTCTCTTAGGGCAGTGGATGAATAAACCGATTTATTCGTCTAAAGCAATTAAATGAACAAGGATACATCTCAAAAGCAATGTGAAGGGACACACACAGTAAAATACAATTTGTGTACATTTTAAAGCACTCCCTCCAAAAGGCATTAACATACCTCAGAAAGACGCATAGCGACTCTGGCAGAGGTGTGACTGTAGAGAGAAGGAGGAGGGGACACAAGGGGCACGGGGAAGGGTAGCGTTCCAGCAGTACCTAAAATATCTTCTTCCAGAGAAAGAACAGGGGAGGAGAGAAAGATGGAAGAACATATGCCAACAAATACAGCAAAATGTTAGCATCTGTTTAACGTCAGTGCTGGGAGCATGCCTGTCATATAGGGTCCCGTAGTGTGCTCTCTAGGCTTGAAGTATTTATAAATTGAAACATTATTTTAGAAAAAGAAATCATGGGAGAGCCTGGGTGGCTCAGTCTAGAGCGTCTGACTCTTGGTTTCGGCTCAGGTCATGATGTCACGATTTCACGGGTTCGAGCCCCACATCCGGCTGACAGCGCAGAGCCTGCTTAGGATTCTCTCTCTCCCTCTCTCTGCCCCTCCCCACTCGCGCTATCTCTGTCTTTCTCAAAACAAATAAATTAACTTTCTAAAAAAAAAGAAAGAAAGAAAGAAAGAAAAAGAAACCATGTTTGGAACGAACATGGAAGTGTCACGACATAACTGTAAGATGTCTAAAACCGTCCTTTGCCTTAGACAGAATCGGTACTCTCCACCCTCATCATTCACTTGAGCTGCTGCACTCGATGCCAATGGCTCTTTCCCTTTTCCCAAAATCAAAGCTTCTCACAGAGAATGAGTATTTGTCAAACTCAAAAATATTCACAAGAACGTGAATATCTCATATTCATAGCTCTGAAGCCAACTTAAAAAGGATTCCAGAAATGTTTGGAGCAATAGCAACATCAATGGAAGCATCAAAGGACTACATCTATCCCAAGGTCACTACTTTGAAGAGAGTAAAATTCATTTATACTGTAAGTCTGATGTCTTTTTTTTTTTTTTTAAATTCAGCAGCAACTAAGTCATTCCTCTGATGACTGTCAATGTTACCCGACGTGGGAGTCAACACACTGCACTGAGAATGTTCTAGGAGTGGCTGCTGGTGCCAGTGTTACAAATGACGCCACATCCTTACAAAGAGTATGTGATTCAACACAAGGCTCACACAGTGGTTATAAATTATCGCAGATCTTCACCTCATCCAAGGGGGATTTACCTAGGCATTTTGCTCAGAAAATGGGAAACACATTAATCAAACACTGAAGCCCCTGGGTCGCCAGAAAGGAAACACTATTTTCACAGTGAGATCGGATCTAGCAGGTGCAGTAAGGACAGAGCACACACAAGGGGATGGCAGAGGAGTCAGAGAACCTGACCAGCATAGAGTGAGGCCTTCACCAGAAGCAACAGCCCGCCTGCATCAATTCTGAATCTGCTCACTCTCAAATCCTATAATAATCAGCAGAAAAGCCTGAAAGCCTCCAGCCCACTCCGCAGACGAGAATTCCACTGTCGATTGTTAGTTCGTTACACAAAGCCTTCATTATGTTTACAACGTACATTGCAACACATTCAATGAAGCATAGACATGTTTATTCATGAATGTTTATCTATTTCGCAAATATTTATTGAGCGCCTACTATGGCCCCATGCTAGACTGATGTAAAAATGCGGAAGTAGCACAGCCCCATCTCTGCTGTCATCAAGTGTCTGGAAATGAACCACACTGTTCCCCCACACAAAATGATAGATTTCTTCTAACAAGATGTTAATTTCCCTCTCATTTGTCACTGTATGAATCTACCTACAAAAGGGCTCCTATTAAGCTTTCAAACGTACGAGGTTACACACTTTGTCCCTACAAAGTATGACACATTGGGATTGCTGTGTTCACGGTTCCTACCTAGTAGAACTGATAAAATGAAATCATTAGTATGTAATTCATCATACTCAAGAATATAACCACACTTTATTTTATAGGGAGCTTCTGGACAATTAACTTGGCTTACCTGACAGGGGCCATACGCTGGCAAAAATGGCCAAAATGCACCATTCGCTTGCTCCATGCCAAGCACTATTAAGTATTTTCCACTTATTAACTCATTTAATCCCCTCTGCAACCCAGAAATGTGGTATTATTTTTATCCCCGATATATAGACGAGGGAAAATGAGGCATACAAAGACAATGTGCCCCAAGTCACACAGCTAGTAAGCGGCTGAGGTAAAATTAAAATTCTTGCCCAAACTCATTCACTACTGCACAAAATTGCCTCAGAGACAGACAGGAAACATGGCGGTAAAACCACCATCTTTTTCCTAAGGAAACATGCAAATTTCAGGGATTTCTCCTAAAGAAATATCACGGGTATATAAGACATGGTTAATAGTGTCTTACAGAACTGTTTAAATAGCAGAAAGAGGAGGAAAATAAAAATGGAAGAGCCTAAAAATCCAACAGTACAGGAATCAGGGTATCTAAATAAATTATCTCTATACTTTCATAAAATAAAGCCATTGAAATATATGGAAAAAGAATATTTAGTATCAAAAGAAACATTCATGGGGCACCTGGGTGGCTCAGTTGGTTAAGTGTCCATCTTCAGCTCAGGTCATGATTTCACTGTTCCCGAGTTCAAGTCCTATATAGGGACTCTGACAGCTCAGAGCCTGGAGCCTGTTTCAGATTCTGTGTCTCCCTCCCTGCCCCTCCCCCACTTGCACTTTGTCTTTCTCTCAAAAATAAACATTTAAAAAATTTAAAAAAAGAAACATTTACGACATTCTTCAAAGTACAAAGAGCAATGTAAAAAATTTACAAAAATAACATGATCTTTCCTTTTTAAAAGAAAACCATATCAGTATGCATAGAAAACTAACTGAACAGATAATAAAATTTTAATTGCTATACAAGTTGTGATATTATAGGTGATTTTAATTAACTTTTGCTTGTCTATTTAAAAGTTTTTCTCTACAAAGCAGAAGCCCATCTAATAATTAAATGACAGGTGTCAGTTAATAACTTACATCCAAAATTAATATTAAAGAAGTGCCTACTTTGACCATATATACAAAATTAATATCAAAGAATATTTATAAAATGCCTACTGATACATAATTGTTATTGACCCCCTAATAAATCTTCGGATTGTATTCCCCAGTCTCTTAAGATTTTGAGCATGTTCTTCGAATATGTGAAAATTTCATTATTTTGGGGGTGCCTAGGTGGCTCAGTCAGTTGAATGCCTGATTTCAGCTCAGATCATGATCTCGTGGTTCATGAGTTCGACCCCCATGTCGGACTCTCTCCTACTGGTGTGGAGCCCGCATGGGATCCTCTGTTTCCCTCTTTCTCTGTCTCTCCCTCTCTCGTGTTTCCTCTCAAAAATAAATAAAACGTTTAAAAATTTTTTTCGTTATTTTGAAAATATGCACACTCTCTAACTTTAGGAACATTTTAAATTTCTGTAAAAATTGTAATCTTAAACGATAGTGGTTAGTGGGTAAGAGTTTCAGTCAGAGAAGACAAAAAAGTTTCAGAGACGGATGGCGGTGATGTTTCGCAGCAATGTGAATGATGCCACCGAACTCTACACTTGAAAATGGTTACAGTGGTAAATTTTATGTTACATATATTTTCCCACAATAAAAAAAAATCAGCAAAAATAATAAAAATAAATAGCAATTCTAATATCTTATTTTCATATCCTAATAGATTGTCATTCTATAAACTCACAGAGCATAAACCGTGTGTGTCATCAGAGTACTGGAAACAAGACACAACATAATGCAGAAGAAAGGGTACCATCACTGAGAAAGCAGGAAAGCCTTCAGGGAAAACACTGCAGACTTGAGATGAAGCTTAAAGATGAGGAGGACCTCAACAAGCAAATATGACGTGCATGTACGTGTTTCTTAACAAGAGTAATTTCCTCCAAATTCCTGGTTTTTTGTTTGATCTCCAGAATTGCCTGCAAAGCTGGATTCTACTCACAGAACCTAATTCATGGGAGAATGATGGGCAAAACAGAGGTAGGAAAGCCAGGACAGGTATGAGGGTACAGTGTGCGTAGAGGAGGAGGAGGAGAGAGACATTTACCCTTTATTTGTCAGAAACAGAGGATTTCTAGATGGTGCCATGATGGGGTGAGGATTTCACTTTTGAAAGAATCATTGGGCCCAAGTATATGAGATTGAATATAGGACACAGGCAGGAGCTAGGAGACAGTAACAGTGGGACTGGAAATAGAAATATATCAAGCAGAGGAAATAATGTATAAGTAGCTCTGATAAGACTTGAGGACTGTTTGGACACAAGGGTCAAAGAGAAGGACAAAAGTTGACTATTCTAGAATCAGATAAAAAAATAGGTCATAAGGAACTATTTTGGGGGGAAGGAAAATGAAAACTCTGGTTTCGGTTAGAATTTGATGGGATCAAGATACAGGTAGGTTGATATGTGCACTTTCTAGTAGAAATATGAGGTTTGAAATGTAGAATTTTGTAGTCATATCCAAATGAAATAAACGAGACCACCAATCAACGGTACCTAGACGGCACATTCAGATGTAATGGCCTCATACTCTATGTAAGCAACTGAACCCCTGGGAATTAAAAATTCTGGGAAGGGAACAGATCTTTTGTAAATGGACCATTCGTTCCAGAAACCAATTTATTCCAGCTTGGATAAGTCTTAATTGATTGCTCCATTAGTCACTAATCAGAAATCTAGCTATAAAAGATAGGAGGAGAACCAAGGCAAAAAAAGTCATGTATCAAATAAAGAAGAAAAGGTAGTTGTTAAGAAAGCAACAACAGTAATAAATGCTTCAGTAAGGTAGACAATCTGTTTGGGGGTGGAAGGGGTGGAGGGCTAATAGACATGGTCATTAAAATACCTTGGAATTTCAGATGGAAAGGGTACTGGTAGGTTTTCAGTGTTAAGCAGTAAGTGAATGATAAGGAAGTGAGGCAGCCAGCAGAAATGACTAATCTTGAGAAGCTTGGCAACAAAATAAAGGAAGTACATAGAATTATGACAAGAAAAAGCAGGCAAAGAAAAGGGCGGTTGTTCTATCTGGAATTAGAGAAACCTGAGCATCCTTATTGAAATTGGTAAGAAGAAGAAAGAAAATGCAAGAATAAAAAGCATAATAATAGATAAAAATAATGTTCAAGAAGAAGGAAGAAAGATTATAGAGAGGACCCTTTGGAAGGAAGGAGAGATGACTTTTTGATAAGAGGGAAAGTATTGGGGTGGCTGGGTGGCTCAGTCAGTTAAGCATTTGACTCTTGATTTCGACTCAGGTCATGATCTCATGGTTCCATGACATAGAGCCCCACATTGGGCTCTGTGCTGATAGTACAAAGCCGATGCAGATCATCTCTCTCCCTCTCTCTCTGCCCCTCCCAAGCTTACACTCCCTCTCTCAAAATAAATAAGTACACTTAAAAAGGGCAGGAAGTAATTTTTTTATTAAGAAAAAAGAGATCAAATCAGAGATCTTTCAGATCACCTTAAGATTATCAGGAAAGTAAGAATCAAGGTCATGTGCTAAGACTGGAATAGACTTGAAGGGAGGGAACATATTCTGTTAAGTACTAAAAGGTATGTCGCAGAAATCAACATAGGGTGTGTATGTGTGTGTGTGCATGTGTGTGTGCATGCGCGTGCGCACATCCATACACAAGCATAGACACATACCCTTTGATTAAAGTACTTCTTTCAGAAACTGTAAATAACTCCAGGAAGTCTACTTCTAGTATATATTTTGAGTTTTTCTTCTGAAAAGTTATCTTAGCCTAGGGGGCACCTGAGTGGATCAGTGGGTTAAGCATCCAACTCTTGATTTTGTCTCAGGTCATGATCCTGTGGTTGTGAGATCAAGCCCCACGTCGGGCTCTTTGCTAACAGTGCAGAGCCTACTTGGGATTCTCTCTCTCCCTCTCCCTGCCCCACCTCTGCTGCTCATGCACATGTATGCTCTCAAAATAAATTAAAAAAACATTTAAAAAAGTTATCTTATCCTGAACAGTCACTATCTTTGTATATAAGTCTATTTCAAGATAGTGTACAGAGGAGGGAACAAGGTAAAACAAAAATATTCATTTGTCAAGGCAATCATATGACAGAGTAAGTAAGAGACAAGACTCAAGAGAGAAATATTAATATCTTATAAGGCCCTGAAACACTCGGTAATTAATTTTTCAGCAGGAAGAAGGCTTTATTCCAATGGTAAGAATAGTTATCATTGCCAAGGCACAGGAGAGAAAGAGAAAAAGAAATCCAGGAAACTAAGAAGTGAGTAACAGAGAAGCATGGTCATACACTAATTTATGTACACATGAACTTCATTCAAAAAGCAAGATGGCGGGATCTGATAACTGTGAGCCAGGCTGCTGCCACTGGAACTGGTTCTTCCAGACAAAAGACAGGGAAGGTAAGCCAGCTTCACAATAGCAAGTGAGGATTCAGATTTCTACTGCAAAGGCACCAGATGGACTATAAAATTCTTCAAAGGCAGATATACCAATTTGCTCAACAAATAGGATCACCTATGTTCTAGACACTATGCTAAATGCTGAGAGAGAAATAACTGGTTTCCTCTCCGGTTATCTGTTGCTCCAAAGCTCAGTGTCTTAAAATAATAAACAATTGTTATCTCAGTTTCCGAGTAGGTGGTTCTTGCTCTAGGTTTTTGTGTAGGGGATCCCCAGGAACACCTCCAGGTGGAGTGATCACTAGGAGGATTCACATACATACAGTATTACTCATGGCTTTGACTGCAGCAAAAAGATATAAAGCAAAAATCAGTACAGGGAAAATGAGCATAGCATGAAGTCCATAGGAAACCAGGCACAAGCTTCCAAGAGTCCTCTCCCCATGGAATCTCATGGGACAAGCTTCGTTCCTTTAGCATCACATCGTGACAACAATTTGTGAAATGTTGTCCACCAGGCAAGCTCATTAGAGACTCAATGTCCAATGGTTTTACTGGTGGCTGCTCTTATAGGCACCCTCTGCCTGGCCCATACCAAATTCCAGACTTCCAGATAAAAGCAGGTGTTGACCATAAATAATACTATTTGTATAGTTTAGGCAAGGTCAACCATTCGTCATTAGAGAATGGTGGGAACCCTCCCTAAATCCAAGTTCCCAGATGGCAGCCAAGAGCCAATCTTGGAAGCAGACCTTTCTAAGGATAGTAGTCTAGGGTCTGCTATGTTAATTCCTTTCGACACTGTGTCTCACGAAGTTGCAGTCAAGCTGTCGACTGGGGGTCCACGATCTGAGGACTTGTTGGAGCTGGAGACTACACTTACAAGAAAATTCACTCACGTGACAATAGGCTGGAAGTTCTTCACCAGTGGATCTCTCCACAAGGCTACCTGAATGTCCTCAACGTGATGTGCCCCAGAGTGAGTGATCCAAGACAACAAGAGATTGAGAGCATCCCCCAAACAGAAGATACCATCTTTAATAAACATATCTCAAAGTGACATACCATCGCTTCTGCTATTGGTCACAAAGACCAACCCTACACAATGTGGGAAGGGGAAGGAATTAACAACTCTGAATGCCAGGAGTCAGAGAATAATGGGGGCTATCTTAAAGCTTGGCTGCCACAGTCACCCTTGAGCTCCCAATGATTCCCATCTGTCCTACCTACAGTATACATTAACCCCTCCAACAGTCACTAAAAGTCCCATGAATACTGGCGTCAGCTCCCAGCCCAGACTTTCACCCTCTAAATCAGGTCTAGACATGGGTGAGGCTCCCTGAGTGTATTCCCTGACATTCGGCCCACTGAGTATGGCTCCTCTTAATGTCTAAGATGTGTGCAACCAAAGCAACCGGTTATCGGCCCCCACACAATCCACGCACAATGGTGGGGCAAACGCAGGATAACCTCTATAAACACTTGCTGACAAAGAGGGAAGTAGGAAGCATGTAGGGCTAGCAGTTCTGAAACCCTGCCAAGCACACGTTGTGAGTTCCTTGCTGAGGTCTGGGGATAATTCTCCATGGCTCTTAACTCTACCCTCTGGACTCTTGGTTTGGGCTTCCCAGCAGTCCTTCCATTTTCATGAAAGGTAACAGTGTTTCCAGCTGGGTAGTTTTCATGAAAGGTAACAAGTGTTTCCAGCTGAGTAGTTTTCTCTGCCTGCTTCCTACTTATTGATACTTGGAGGTCAAAACACTCTTTTCATCTTGTACTATGTCCCTTTCATTTCAAGCTGATGGTGTCTCTGCAGGTGTAATGTTCTTAAAAACTTTGAAGGTCTTCTGTGAATCCTTTTATGCTTCATTCCATTAGACAAAAGCCACACCTACATATCTCTTTGCAATGAGTCCTTCCTCACCTTGGGCTTTTGCTGAGGTACAATGTCCTTGAGCTTCTGAGAAGCCCTACTGTTGACCGAGAGGGTCTAGAAAGCAAACCCCTATCTCTTTAGATGGTCTTTTGGCTGACTGCACAATTCTCTGAGGCACCATGTTTGATTTTTGAGATCTTTTTAAAAATTTTTTTTATGTTTACTTGTTTTTAAGAGAGAGAGAGCACAAGCAGGGAAGGGGCAGATAGAGAGGGAGGCACAGAATCCAAAGCAGGCTGCAGGCTCTGAGCTGTCATCACAGAGCCCAATGTGGGGCTTGAACTCACAAACTATGAGATAATGACCCAAGCCAAAGTTGGACACTTAGCCAACTGAGCCACCCAGGGGCCCTGATTTTTGAGATCTTGCAAAGATTTTATAGTCACAACCTTGGCTTTATGTTTGGAACTTGTTTTCCTAAAAGTGCCCCCTAATTTGATCTTTGCTCAGAAACCATTTCTTAATTTTAGTATCGTGTGCCATCTGAAGAGGTTGGGAATCTTCAAAAACAGCAAGTCCTGGCTCTTCTTGTTCACTAGTCCTGCCTTCAGTTTGTCTTGTAATTTTACTATAAGCAACAGGGAGACAAAATGGAAGGAACAACACTGTTTAGAAATCTCCGGAACTGCATCACCCAGTTCATTAGGTACATTTTCTGCTTTCCACATCAGTGCAGATGACATTATTTCCAAATTTTTTGCCACTGCATAATAAAGACTCTGCCTTTTCCAGTTTCCCATCTGATTCTGCTCATTCTCCTTTAAGCCTTCACTGGTAGTCTCCTCAAAGTGCAAACTTCTGTGAACGGTGTACTCAAGGCACTTGATGCTTTTGCCAATATGTCCCTCAACATCCTCACAGCTTTTCCACCGGGTACTGCCTAGTTTCAGAGCCACTACCATATTTTCATTTTTTGTTATATCAGTACCCCCCTTCTGGTACCAAATTCTTACTAGTTATCTATTGATCCATAATAAGTTACCTCAAAGCACTTAAACAACAAGTATGTAGTGTCTCACATAGTTTCCAAGCGTTAGAAATTGGGAGGCATTTAGAAGGGTGGTTTGGGCTCAGGGTCTCTCACGAGGTTGCAATCAAGCTGACAGCAGGACCTGTAACATCTGAAGGCTCAGCAAGGGGAAGACCTGCTTCTAAGCTCATTCGCATGGGCTGACCAGCCTCTCTTTCCTGCTAGCTGTTGCCACATGAGCCTCTCACCACACATTGCCTGTCTTCACAATATGGCAGCTGGTTTTCCAGACAGTGAGGGATTTAAGAGAAAGAATCCAAGACAGAAACCCCAGTCTTTTATAACTTAACCTGGGAAATGACATAGCATCACTTCTGTTATAATTTATTTGTCAAGGGCATGAATACCGAGAGGAAAGGATCACTGAGGACCATCTTGGTGGGTGGCTACCACATTTCCTATCTGGAGGAAATGAAGATCCCATGAAGATGCGATGACAGCCATCAACTACTTACAATGAATTTAATGAGGGCCATAATAAACACCTGGAGAAGGCAGTGCCAGTTTGCCCTGAGGGATCCCAGAAGACAGGACAGGGGGAGGTGATGTTTAATTCAGGGCCTAGAGGGATGAATGAGATTTGTCGGAAGCATGGAAGAGCCTGGGCCTGCTGGAAGCTTTCCAAGCATTTCTCTTCCTGCATATCCTACCTGCCTGGTGAATCTGATAACCTCAAAACTCTCCCTAAGAGCAAATGTGGAATGACTTAATTTAATATCAATATTTTTAGAGGACACATTACCATTTAACAGATGAAGCAGAAGTATAATAGTAGATGATGGATGCTATGCTTGGAAATGCCTCAGCTAAAGGTCAAATTTGCTTAAGGAGAAAAAAAAGATGAATAAAGTGAAAACACACAGTTTGATAACAAATGTGTGAGTCAGAATAAATGCCCCTAATTTTGTAAAGCACACAACCATGCCACACATATTAGTGATTACTGGGAGAAAGAAATCCCAACCCAAGAACCCTTCCAAAGAAACGGATGTAAGAACTATTTAAAGGGTGGAGAGAAAACCAGGCCAAGTAAGCATGCTGAAATAGTAAAAGCTCCCCTTTTTTATTTCCCATTAAAAGAGTGATATGATTATTTAAAATTTTGTGAAGTAGAGGGGCACCTGGGTGGCTCAGTCGGGTAAGCGTCTGACTCTTGGTTTCAGCTGAGGTCATGATCTCACTGCTTTGAGTTCGATCCCCACATTGGGCTCTACTCTGGCAGCTCAGAGCCTGCTTGGGATTTTCTCTCTCCCTCTCTTTCTGCCCCTCTTCTACTCACTATCTCTGTCTCTCTCAAAATAAATATATAAACTTAAAAAATAAGAAAACAAAAATTTGTGAAGTATAAAAAAACGTAAGAAAGAAAAAAGAAAATCACCAATGACCCCAAATTCTAGGGATAACCACTAATTAGATTATAGACTATTCCTTCTCCTACAGCTGGGAGACGTGGAGATGAACATACAAGCACGTATGGATGGAGATGTGTGTGTATAATTTTGGAACCATGTCATTTTTGGAAATGGCTCTCTGTTTTCCCTGAATATAAAATTAACACAAAAATTAATATATGCACAATGATATATATTTTTTTCAAAGTCTAAGCATTATAGAGAGTTAAGGGTTAGAAAGTAAAATTCACCTGTGATTCTTCTACTCAGGGAAAAAACACTGTTTATTCTTAACATCTGGTATTTTTCTTACAGGCATTTTCAATGCAAATATGATTTTAATGCAAAAATAGGCTCAGGCTGTTTTGCTTACTGCTTCTCTCATTTAAAAATATATGATGCCTATCTTCCTCTGCTGATACATGCACCCTACGTTATTTTTTTAAAGGGCTACTTAATTCCCAAATAGGTGGGTACCATGAGTTATCTAACCAATACCCTCTCCGTGAGCATTTGTTCTGCCCCCATCTCCCACCATCGCCAACAAGGTTCAGTAATCACACCTTTATGCACACATCTTTACACACCAATCTGTCATTTCCTCAGGAGAAACTTCTGGAATTAGATTTGATTCACCTTTTAAGAATCTGTATGCGTGTCCACCACAAAAGCTGCACCCGTGCACATATACCAAGAGTGTGAAACTGTCTCCAGCCGCCACCTTCACCATCACTGAGTGCTATAAGCAAACACATTTTAATTTTCCTTTCTTCAGACATGAAAGGCAATTAATCATTAAGACACTATATGTTCAAATGCTTAAGTTATTTGAAGCTCTTTGTAAGTTATGCATTCTTGTCTCATGCCAAATTTTCTTGTCAATGTTCGCTGTGTTTGTATTGATTTGTAAGTCCTCTCCCAATCACCCAAATGCACCTCCATTTATATTTATATATACATATACATACATATACATAAACATACATATACATAAACATACACATATATATACATATACATATATGTATATATATATACTTTTTTTTTTTTAAAGCCCAACAGCAAAGTCTTACCAGCAGAACCTAAATGAGAACTCACTGAGTTAGTAAGTGGTTGAGCCACATGCGAATCTTCCTGACTCCCCAGTGCAGGCTCTTCCCACAGTGGTGGCATGGCGCTGACCGGCTGCCTCCTCAGGACTGAACGCAGGCAGTCCCAGACTTGTTCACTACAGTCACCTGGGCAGCTCTTAGAACTCCTGCTGCCCACTGGTCACCCTGAATCAATTAAACCAGGCACAGTATTTACTGAGGATGCCCAGGTGATTCCAAAGGGCAGCAACATTCGGATGCACTGGCTGAAGATTTCGTCCCCCAGCTGCCAAGAACGCTGCTGGCTCAGAGTCATCCACTGTCAGCTCTCTCCCCAGTTGCCCCTGGTTGAAGGAGTAACTTACTTCCCCAGCTGAGGTACCCCCAGGGCCTGTGGCCTGTGATGACCAGAGGAAAAAAGGTATAAAGATACATCCTTGTTGCCCAGCTCCAGAGTCCCCAGTTCCAGAGTCCCAGGGGTTGGGATGGCCCTTCTGGCTTCAGTGGAGCCCACGTTCTCCTTCTGCCCAGTCCTGTCCTCCTCCTTCCCCCGAACTGTGGACCCTGAAAGATGCTCCCATGAGGTCCTGCCTACTCACCTCAGAGGCTGCTTCCTGAGGGCACCCAGCCTGTGTCACGTACCATATGGAACTTCCCCTCATAGCATAAACAGAATCTTCTCGAAGACCTTACCCACACATGAAGGTAGCAATCAAAGCATATTCAAAACCTTTTCAGGTGGAGTTATTGTTAAATGAGAACAGCGTTTCTGTTTGAGGTGATAAAAACTACGAGAATAGTGGTGACAGTTGCACAAAACTGTGAGTATAACTGATGCCACTGAATTGTACCTTGAATATGGTTAAAACGGCAGTTTTTATGTTTTATATCTTTGACCATAACTTTAAAAATTAAGAATGTACTGCTTGAGATTCTCTCTCTCCCTCTCTCTGCTCCTCCCCTAGTGGGCTCTCTCTTTCAAAATAAATAAACTTAAAAAAATGTATAACGTAGCATACCACACACCATTGAATGGTATGCCTCAAATGTGTGAATTGTTGGTATGTGAGTTATATTTTGAAAAACTACTAAAAAATCCTTTTAGTGCAATGTAATGACAAGGTAGTCAACGAACGTGAAAATAATAGCCTCAGCCCTGTTAATCTGTAGAACAATGACAATAATTTGAAACCCTCATCAAACGGTTTTTCTCTCACTCATTGTCTCATTCCCTAAAATATAGGAACAAAATGCTTATTGATTTGTACTTTACGTACCTTCGGTCAGCAGTAATTCAGGATTTATACACTGAGTGGTATGGGGAAAAGAATAAGCAACTTCTTGGGCCATCTCCCAAAGCTGAGAATATTTAAAGACTACTTGAGGGCTAAGATATTGGCAATGTCACTAAATTCAGTCCTGCAGCAGCACAAGCGTTCGATTTAACTGGAGCACAAGCTCACACATACAGAAAACCACCACGAAGCTAGATAACGGACTTGTTTCTAGACGGAAGCAAAACAGGCTTGTTTATAAAAAACCAGAATGTGCCAAAGGCAGCAGTGTCCAGAAGATAAAAAATGCAAATATCCGTCTCCCCAGAAACACAGCCTACCGTCGCTCCTCCAGCATTCGTAACGTACTTCACATCTGCAAACTCCTCCGTAATCACTATCATTAGCCATCCCCAAGGAGCCCAGAAATTTCCACTTTTTGAAAGATTGGCAAGCCTCTTATCTCAATGCCTACCTTTCCTTAACGAGAGCCCTCCATTCAATAAAGGCCAAACCTCCAAGAAGGGTAACTGTCATTTCAAGTCTGTGGTTTCTGTTCCCAGCCCTCCACAATCAATGTATTACCCGAAACCACCTGACAGTGTACAAAGCGTACTCATTGAAGTGCTTAAGAATGAAAGAAAACACTCATTGTCAAAAATGGCACCAAAGCACAATGGGAAAAAAAAAAAAACAAATATCGGGGCTAGAGGAACTTAAGCTTTAGCGTTGCATCTGCTGCTGGTGTCCTCTGTGACTCTGATCCAATTAATTAACCACTCTGAATCTCAGTTCCTTTATCTGTAAGATGGGTTTTATGATAATATTGCCTATCTCGCAGATTGTTGTGGGCTCGAATGAAATTAATGGACATCTAAACACTTCGAAGACTGAAGTTCTTTACAAATGGGAAAGAATACCAGAGCACTTTCGATCTCTAAACAGCTTCAGAGAAACACAGCTTAGGGCCTTTGAGAATAACATAGTGGTTTAAACACAAGAGTAAGGAAGTGAATTTGACTGAGAGAAAAATATTAATCCAAGTGCATCCATTTCATAACCCGTGAGGAAATACACAAATGTGTGCAGTTGTCAAGCAATTTGAGATTGAATTGATTATGTTGTGGAAGCCACCAACCAAGGTGTGAACGGAAATAAGAGTTAGAATAAAGAAAGAGCCTCAGGGTACCTGGGTGGCTCAGTCGGTTAAACATCCGATTCTTCATCTCAGCGCACAGTCATGAGTTCAAGCCCTACATTGGGCTCCACGCCCAATTAAAAAAAAATTAAAACATAAAAGAAAGAATCTTAATTTAGACAGATAAAATCATTTCCATCTGAGACTCTAGACTTTGTTTGCTTTGCTGTCATTGTTGTGTATGTTGCTTTTGCTTATTATCATAAAAAGCACTGGTGTAAGATGCTCCATTCCTTCTGGAGCTTGGCCATACCGACCTTTTTTTCTAGAAAAGATCCTGAAGAGAATGAAATTTTCACTGCACAGCAATTCTCTAGTGGATTTTAAAAGGAATCCAGTGAGGTAAGGCAAAAATCATCAGCACACTGATTTTATATTCCGTAAATGTATAACCTCCGAAATTTCTGAGTCAGGGACTTATTTTCTCCCCACTGAATGAAGACTTGATTGGGACTCATGCGTGTTCCAAATTTAGCAGAGCATCCATGGCTGGAAGCAGTTGCTTAACAACTGCACACATTTGTGTATTACCTCACGGGGTTGCCAGGAGAGGCCACCAGCGGAGCGAAAAAGCAAAGTTAAGTCAGACACAAACAGCTGACCAAAATACAGGTCCTGAAACCAAGAGAGAAGAGATGACATTCCTCCTTTGACGCCCTTTCCTTTAGAAGTCCTGGTCGGGGAGGGGGGGAGAGATTAGGATACGTTCTGATGAGGAAAGTCATTTATGGTATTTAGGCACTGAAGAATTAACCCACTTTGACACAAATAAATTTCAGTCTCCCGTCTTCTCTCCCCTTTCCTTCCAATACCAAATTCCTCAAGTGAACGGTCCACAACTTCCACCTCCACTTACTCACTATACACTAAACAGCTCTCTCAGGGTGCACCCACCACAACTGTGTCATCGCCAAGTCAACTGGCCTTTCGTGAACATTTCTTGTCCTCTCTGTGGTATGCAAACACTACTGGCCACGCCCTTGCCCAGAAACAGCTCCTCCCCTGACTCTTCTGATAACACTCACCCTGGCACTCCACCTATCCTCTCTACTCCATTGCCTCTCTTGGCTCTTGATGACCTAAGACCTCTGGCTTCTGCCTTGGGTATTCTCTACTACCCACAACCATCAGAGACATGAGCTTTTCTGCGGCTCTCTGTCCAGTTGTATGTGACAATACCCAAACACCTCTCTCTTGAAAATCAAGCCCATATTTCTAGTTGCCTGCCCCATATTTCCACTTCTCTCACTCATTACCTAATATTCAAGATGGAACCCACCATCTTTCCTACAAAAACAACCTCCTGCTCCTGGCTTTCCAAGTTTTGTTATTCTCATTTCTCACTATCAAAGCCATCCTTCCAACCCACCTACATTTATAAATTTCCAAGTGCTATGAATGGCTCAAGAAGTCCCTCATATCCACTTCTTCCTTTGCATGAGAAGATACTGCAATCACTTCCTATGTGAATTCTTGCTGGCCATAGCTTCTGAGTCAAAAAATTCTGTACCATAATATCACCAGATCGTTCTTCCTGTAGTAAAGTGTGTATCTCAGCCAGAGTCAAAAATTGGCAGGGCTTCTGCTTTTTCAATCCAGATATTTAATCTTAACATCCAAGGTTTTCCATAATCCAGCCTTCCTCTCTTAAAACCCAGAAGGACGCAATGTTCAGATGAGTTTGGATTTCAGCTGTTTCCGTAAACTTGCCTTGAGGTTTCCGACTCCACTTTATATGCTCTTTTGCACTCCACGTGCCCCCTACCATCTCCACCTGTTAAAGTTATACCTTCCTTCAACACCTAGCTCAAATAACTTCTACAGTGAATTTTTTTTATTTCTTCTCTCAAACAGAAGAGTGTTTGACATGCCTACAAGGCATTTTGTGCCGTTCTTGGGGCTTTTACTGTGGTCTGTGAATTGGACATTTTATCTCCTCTTTAGATCACAAGTCTCTCAAAGAGATGGGCTCAGCATCAAGGTTTGTTGAAAATGGCATAAACTTTGAAACCAAAATAACGAGGGTATGTTTTCACTTACACTGGCCAAATGGTTCTAAATCTCTCTGGTTTAATTCTCTCATCTGTAAAATGAACTCACTGTAATTAATGGTGACTTGATTTGTTTACCTCAGGGGTAGGCAAACTATGACCCATAGGCCAAATCCGGCCCACCACCCATTTTTATAAATAAAGTTTTATTAGAACACAGCCATGTTCCTTCTTACACGTACTTTCTATGGCGGCTTTTACATTGCAACAGTAAAGCTGAGTAGCTACAATAGAGACCACATGGCCTGTTAAGACTGAAATATTTGCTATCTGTCCCTTGGGGGGAGGGGAGTACCTCTTCTCTACACCCATTTCATTCTCTTTTTTAGGTGGAGAGGTAGAATAAAGACATTTTCCAGACTTCCCTGAATCTAGGGATGCAGGGGTTAACTGGGTTCCACTAATTAGAGGCATTCATGCAAAGAGGTAGGTAGAAAAGATGGGGGCGACCTTCTGGCTCCTTGACTGCTCACTACCATAAAGGAAAGCCATGGAAACATGACACTTTTGAGCCCAGCAGTGTCCCAGTGCCCTTCTCCAGCTTTCTGAGGGTCAAGAAGCAGCTGCAGCAAGGGCAGCAGACACAGGGACTTTCTGATCCCAGCTTCCCAATACGAGGATGGCAACTGCAAGCGTGCCTTCTGACCTTGGTCTCATATTGTTCTGGAAATCTTTCCCCTGAGCTCACCCTTCCAGTGATTTTGTAAGCACCCAATTTTCTGTATTAAATCCCTTCTTGTTGAAAATTTACAGCCAGGTTTCTGTGTCTTGTACTGAACTCTGACACAGAGCCAAATGATAAATATCTCATTGAGTTACTGAGACATGAGATGACAGTGTCTGTGAAAGCACTTTATAAACAGTAAAGCTAATGTTTTCTGTAAATATTCATCTCACCCCATACACACTACCCCCCACCACTGCTTCAGCACAGTTCCCCCATCCCCAAAACGCCCCATAGCTCTCTTCCTCCTACCTCTGCTTGAGCAATCCCATCTCTCTTCTAGTTCCAGTAGCCCTAAGGATCAAGAGTTAACTTATTTGGAAAGGTTAATACAAAGCTAACTCTCCAAAACAATGCACATGCATTAAAACTTCAATGTAAGTTCTGAGGTTCGTGGGCCTTCTGAATTTTATCAATGGACCTGCTAGGTTATAAAGCCCTGATCTTCTATGCTAATGAGCATCTAAACCTGTATATCAAGCCAGATCGATCTCCTGAGGTTAACCCAGATGTACGTACCTGCGCATGAACCCCTTGTAGGCACCTCAAGCTCAGGGTGTCCACATGTGGTTTTATCTCCCCACGGCTACTCTTCCTCTGTTGTTTATCAAGTAAGTGAACAATGCCGATGCTAGCATCCTTTAAAGATGCAGTGACACTACTTCCTTCCTTCTCTAGACGCAATTGCCAGGACTTGACAATTCCACATCGCTAGTTGCTTTTGAATCTATCCACATTCCCCATCTCTATTGTCAGTAATTTGTCCAGCCGCCCCCGTCTCTAATCAAGATTGCTACAGAAGCCCTCGAATCGACCTCTCTGCTTCTACTCTGTCCTCTGCAATCCAATCTCTTTTCTGCACCTTAAAACATACATGTCAAATCCAACCATTCTTTCTTGTTTAAATATTTAATAATTCTGTTATTTTCACCATCAGCCTTTCCCATGTCTCCTGAATTGCTTCCCTACCACCCTACTGTATGAGCAAACAGTTTCCAGAACCAGTCTTTATCCTTCCCAAGGAGGACATGCCACCCCCTCCCCATGATGTCCTTTCTCACCATTTTATTTCCTACTGTCACTCTTCTACACACACAAACACACACAAACACACACATACACGTTTCTCCTGGTTAACTACTCATCCTTCAGCTCTCAGCTTGGATACTATTTAATTACCTTATTTACCAAATGTTTATTGAGCCTCTATCATATGCCAACCACTGGGCTAGCACTGGAGATACAGCAATAAAAAGACAGTCACAATCTTTGTCCTCACAAAAGTCAATCTTATAGGGCATTAGATAAAAAATGACAAGTATAATGGTCAGGCTAGTTGCCCCCAGGCTGAGTCAAGATCCCCCACTCTGGGATACTGTAACCCACATCTGTGATCACCCCCAACTCCAACACCACTATTGGCTCATCCATCTATCCCAACGACCAGATTATATGCTCCTTACGGGCAGGATTGTCTTACTCGTCATTTCATTTATCTTTAACACCTTGTACTGTATGTATCTGGCACTCAGGAATTGCTTAATAAATCCCTACTGATTACGGGAATTCAATCAGTAAATATCAGCTGAATGAATCAGCTTGGCTTAGGAGTGGCCCTATAAGGGGGATATGTTGAGAACAGTTGGGTTTGGGGTTCTCGCTGCTGGCTTGCCTGGGCTTTGCCAATGCCTCTAATCATAGTTAACATGCTTCTAACTAACACTGGACTTGCTGTCTCCATTTCATGTTAAGCAGCTATTCCCAGCAGCCCTTCTTGCCTCCAGGATAAATACCTGCGTGCTCAACAGTGTACCTAATTAGAGACACCCCCCGGCGACTCTGGAGGCCTCAGGAGGCCAGTCACCAAGCTGTGCCCTTGGTCACCAGAACCTAAGCAACATCGAAGGCAGATAAACACAGGGGACTCAACAGCCGGGAGAGGCCCAGGAGCTCAGCCACTTCAGATCCCAGAAGCTGTGCTCCAAATTCCCTGCTAGGCCAGCCCTGAGTCTGTGTGTATCAACTACCACCGCACTTCTAAATGTGTGTGAAACTAGCAAAGAAATACTGAGGAGTAACCATGCTCTTCTTTATGAAAAATAATAAGGCTGTTTGGATAAGCATCAATAAGAGTTTTCTTGCATATATAACAATACAACTGGTCACTCATGAAGCACCTGCTGTGTGCCAGATTCTAACCTCCTGATGTGCATTAAGTCATTTAATTCTCTCAACACCCCTATGAAGTGAGCTCCATTATCATCTCATTTGCAGATTAGTGAACGGAGGCCCAGCAAGATTAAGACGGTTCTCTGTGGCTGCCTCCCAGCCAGTAAGTGACATAGCAGGATCCAAACCTTCAGTCTGACCCAGCCCAGGATCAGAAAGTCTACACTTACACCCTGTGAGAAAGAGGCAGTGTTCTCACTTCATCCTGCCAGAGTCCCAGTCCCCAATGCCGACAAGGCTCAGGCATGTGCTATCAGGAAGGACAGAGAACACATTCTCTGTGTTAAGGGTCTGTCCCCCAGTCTGGCCAATTATTGCCATCAGTATGCGGATATGATGCTGCCAAGTCTTCCTATTTTTCAAAAAATGAAAGAAATCTAGATTTTTTAAATTGGGTTAAGAAAAGGGAAGGCTCACAGAAGGCTTTAGCCAGAGGGAATGATGGGAACATAGTAATAATAACTGAGAGAGGCTTAGGAGGGAGGAAGAGTGTTAACGATAAGAGATTGTCCAAGGGCTCCTGGGTGGCTCAGTCAGTTAAGTGTCTGACTTCAGCTCAGGTCATGATCTCATAATTCATGGGTTTGAGCCCCACCTTGGGCTCTGTGCTGACAGCTCAGAACCTGGAGCCTGCTTCAGATTCTGTGTCTCCCTCTCTCTCTGTCCCTCCCCACTCATGTTCTATTTCTCTCCATCTCTCAAAATGAATAAATGTTTAAAAATATTTTTAAAAGAAAGTAATATAAATATCATCAGAATGATATGGGGGTGGAGGGAGTCACTTTTGTCTATAAAAATTAGGAACTGATCCTTAGGTTGAATTTTTATCTCAGTATTGAGAAAGGCCCAGAATTCTGACAGATGAAGACTTGGGGTTGAGGCAGAGAAACTGAAGACATTTCAAGAAGACAGAACAGGTTAAACAAAGGAGAGAGAAAGCACAAGCTGTGTTTGGATTGGGTCTATTTGCCCAGAGAATTGGGGTATATACGTATTTTGCAATCATGTGACAGGAAACTAAAATTACAGTTTGGCATCAGTTGGTAGAATGCTTAAATGGCAGGAAAGAGAGTTTTTCATGTAAATTGGTAGGCACTTGGGAGTAATTTGGGTGGCCAATAGAAGTAGTTTCTCTGCTAATGGCTGAGGGTCCTCAATAAGATTCAACCCAATGATGACTTCACTGAAGCAAATTACAATAAAACTATCAAAAATCATAGACAAAAAATTTTGAAAGCACTAAGAGAAAGAAGTGTGTTACACACAAGAGAACTCTTATAAAGCTATCAGCTGATTACTTGGCAGAAATCTTGCAGGCTCAGAGAGAACAGGATAATATATTCAATGTGCAAGAAGAAAAAACTGTCAACCCATAATACTGTACCCATCAAAGATGCCCTTCAAAAATGAAGGATAAATAGAGTCTTTTCCAGACAAACAAAAGCTGAGGGAGTTTCTCTACATTAAACATCCCTTACAAGAAACACTAAAGAGAGTTCTCAAGTAGAAATGAAAGGATATTAATAGCATAAAAACATATGAAAGTATGTAATTCACTGATAAAAGTGGGTATACAGTCAAATTCAGAAAACTCTAATACTGTAAAGATAGTGTTTAAATCACTTAACTCTGGTATAAAGAAAAAAGGTTAAAAGAAAAAATGACTTAAAGTAACTATAGATACAGGGCACCTGGCTGGCTCAGTCAGTAGAGCATGCAACTCTTGATCTCAGAGTTGTAAGTTCAAGTCCCACATTGGGTGTAGAGATTACTTAAAAAAAAAAAAGAAAGAAAAAACTATAGGTATAATAATTTGTTAATAGATACATGATATAAAAAGATGTAAGTTGTGCTATCAAAAACATAAAAGGAGAAAGTAAAAGTATAGCGCTTTGTATGCAATCAAAGTTATCATCTTAAAATAGACTGTTATAAAATATTTTATGTAAGTCCTATAATAACCTCAAGGCAAACAACTATATTACCTACATAAAAAAGAAAGAGAAAGAAACTTAAGCTTACACTATAGAAAACTGAATCACAAGGGAAGATAGCAAGAGAGGAAGAATGAAACAAAAGAGTTACAAAACAGAACACAATTACAAGATGGTAAGAGTAAATCCTTATCTATCGATAGTTACATAGAGTGTAAATGGATTAAATTCTGTAATCAAAAGTCACAGAGTAACTGAATGGATTAACAACACAACAACAGTAGCCCAATTACATACTGCCCACCAGAGACTCACTTCAACTTTAAGAACATACATTGTTGAAAGTGAAGAGATGGGGAAAAATATTCCACGTAAATGGAAAACGAAAGGGAGCAGGGGCAGCTGTACTTATGTCAGACAAAATAGACTTTAAGCCAAAAACTACAACAAAAGAAAGTTATTATGTAATGATAAAAGGGTTAATTCATCAAGAAGATATAACAATTGAAAATACATATGCACCCAACAATGAGCACATGAATATATTAAGCAAATACTAACAGATCTGAAAGTAGTAATAGACAACAATATGAAAATAGCAAGGGACTTCATACTCCACTATCAACAATAAACAGATCACCCAGACAGAAATCAAAAAGGAAACATTGAACTTAGAGTTCACTTTAGACAAAACAGACCTAACGGATGTAAAGAACATTCCATCCAAGAGCAGCAGAATACACATTCTTCTCAACTGCACACAGAACTTTCTCTAAGACAGCTCATATGCTACTATACAACCAAGACTTTAAAAATTTTAATAGGATTAAAATCAAATCAATATCTCTTCCAACCACAATGGTATGAAACTAGAAATCAATAACAGGAGGAAAGCTGGAAAATTCATAAATGTAAAAATTAGGGACACCTGGGTAGCTCAGTCGGTTGAGCCTCTGATTTCAGCTCAGGTCATAATCTCACAGTTTGTGAGTTTGAGCCCCATATCAGGCTCTGTACTGACAGCTTAGAGCCTGAAGCCTGCTTTGAGTTCTGTGTCTCCCTCTCTCTCTGCCCCTCCCCTGCTTGCACTCTGCCTCTATCTCTCAAAAATAAATAAACTTTTAAAAAAAGAAAAAAAATTAAACAACACACTCTGAATGGCCAATGGATCATTAAAGAAATAAAAGAGAAATCTGAAAATGTCTTGAAACACACAAAAATGAAAACACAACATACAAAAACCTATGGCTTGCAGCAAAAGCAGTTTTAAGAGGAAAGTTTATACCAATAAACGTACATTAAAATAAACCAGAAAGATTTTAATCAATCTAACTTTACACCTCAAGGAAATAAAAAAAGAACTAAGCCCAAAATGGGCAGAAGGAAGGAATAAAGATCAGACTGGAGATAAATGAAATAGAGACTAGAAGAATAATAGAAAAGATAAAATTAGAAGCTGATTTGCTGAAAAAATAAACAAAATTGACAAAGCTTTAGCGAGACTAAGGAGAAAGAACTCAAGCAAGTAATATCAGAAATGAAAGAGAAGACATAATAACTGACATCACAGAAATAAAAAGATCATAAAAGACTACTATGAATAATTATACACCAAGTTGGATAACCTAGAAATAATGGATAAATTCAGATACACACACAACATACCAAGACTGAATCATAAAGAAATAGAAAATCTGAACAGACCAACAATGAGTCAAGAGATTAAATTAGTAATCAAAACTCTCACAACAGGAGTGCCTGGGTAGCTGAGTTGGTTTAGTGCCCAACTCCTGATTTTGGCTCAAGTCCTGATCTCACAGTCATGGGATTCAGACCCATGTTGGGCTCCATGATGAGCATGGAGCCTGCTTGGGATTCTCTCTCTCCCTCTCTCTCAACCCCTCCCCACCTCAAAATAAATAAATAAACTTTTTTTTTTAATCTCACAACAAAGAAAATCACAGGACCACATGGTTTCACTGATGAATTTAAACAAACATTTAAAGAATTAACACCAATTCTTCTCAAACTCTTTCAAAAAATTGAAGAAGAAGGGAAACTCCCAAACTCATTTCAGAGATCAGCATTACCCTGGTATCAAAGGCAGACAAAGTCACTGCAAGAAAAGAAAAATTGCAAGGCAATAACCCTTTCAAATATAGATGTGAAAATCCTTAACAAAATACTAGCAAACCAAATCCAACAGCACATTAAAAGTATCATATACCATGATAAACTGGGATTTACCCCTGGGATGCAAGGAAGTTCAACATATGCAAATCAATAAATATGATACAACACATTAACAAAATGAAGGATAAAAAATCATACGGTCATTTCTATAGCTGCAGAAAAAAATAACTGACAAAATTCAACATCCATTCAATATAAAAACTCACAACTAATTAGGTATAAAAGGAATGTACCTCAACCTAAGAAAAGCCATATATGACAAGCCCACAGCTAACATATTCAACAGTAAAAAGCTGAAAGCGTTCCTTCTAGAAGCAGGAACAAGACAAGAATGCCCACTCTCACCCCTTCTATTCAACCTAATACTACTGGTGGTCCTAGCCAAAATAATAAGGCAAAAAAAAAAAAAAAAAGGGGGGGGGGAGGAAGGAAGGAAGGAAAGAAGGAAGGAAGACATATTAGAAAGGTGGAAGTAAGGGGCACCTGGATGGCTCAGTTGGTTAAGTGTCTGACTTTGGCTCAGGTTATGACCTCACAGTTTGTGGGTTCAAGCTCCGCACTGGGCTCTGTGCTGACAGCTTAGAGTCTGCTTTGCATTCTGTATCTCCCTCTCTCTGCCCCTCCCCTGCTCATGCTCTGTCTTCCTCTCTCTCAAATATGGATAATAAAATATTTTTAAAAACTAAAAAAAAGGTAGAAGTAAAATTGTCTCTGCTTGCAAATGACATAATCCTAATATAAAAAAAACCTCTAAGTTCAACCAAAAAAAAGTTAGCATCAATGAATTTAGTAAAGTTGCAGAATACAAAATCCACACACAAAAATCAGCTGCATTTCTATACACTAAATATGAACTATTTGAAAGATTAAGAAAAAAGTTCCATTTACAATAGAATGAATGAATTAAGGAATAAATTTAACCAAGCATGTGAAAGACCTATACAATGAATATAATAACACATGGATGAAAGAAACTGAAGAAGACACAAACAAATGGAAAGATATCCCAAGTTCATGGACTGAAAGAATTAATGTTATTAAAATATCCATACTACCCAAAGCAATATACAAATTCAACACAATCCCTATCAAAAGTCCAACGGCATTTTTCACAGAGCTAGGAAAAACAATCCCAAAATTCATATGGAGCCACAAAAGATTCAGAATATTCAAAGTAATTTTAAGAAAGAAAAATAAAGCTGGAGGCATCACAACTCCTGATTTCAAACTGCATCACAAATCTATAGTAATCAAAAGAGTACAGTACTGGGCTAAAAACAGATACAGAGACCAATAATAAATCAACACGTATATGGTCAAGTAATCTTTGATAAGAAAAACAAGAACACGCAATGGAGAAAGGATAATTTCTTCAATAAATAATGTTAGAAAACCTATAATCCACATCCGAAGAATGAGACTGGAGCCCTATCTTACACCTTTCACAGAAATTAACTGTAAATGAATTAAAGACCTAAGTGTAGCAACCCCGTACAAAAAACAACATCAGCATTCTTCACAAAGCTAAAACATACAATCCTAAAATTTGTATGGAACCAGAAAAGACCCCGAATTAGCCAAAGCAATCCTGAAAAAAAAAAAAAAAAAACCAAGGCTGGAGGCATCACAATTCCAAAGGTAAAGGAACTAAAACATTTTTCCAAAGAAGACATCCAAATGGCCAACAGGTACATGAAAAGATTCTCAACATCACTAATCATCGTGGAAATGCAAATCAAAACCAGAATAAGATGTCACCTTTCACCTGTTAGAATGCCTATTAAGAAAAGAAATAACAAGAGTTGGTGAAGATGTGGGAAAAAGAGAACCCTTTCATTTCTGAAGGAAATGAAATCAGTATCTCAAAGAGATATCTGAACTTCCACGTTCACTGCAACACTATTTACGATACCCAAGACACAGAAACAACCTAATTGTCAACTGATGGAGGAATAAAGAAAATGTGATACACACACACACAATTTTGTCAATTATACTTCAATAAAGTTGGAAGGGAAAAAAATGGCTCTTCTTTCCTAGTGCCTAGGGTGTTTTACAACTCTGTCTTTCCCCATCAGATATCCTCTTCCAATTCAACGGTCCTCAAGAGAAACCTGAGATAGAGTGTATTGGAGCAGCTACCTTTTGTGCTTTTTGAATCTAATAAAGCATCCTAACTCTGATCTTTACAAAAGCATGGGCTCTGAATCCTGGGTCAGATTCATGGCCCATTGATTCTAGTGTTATTAGAGTCTCATAGTGCTGACTCCACCTTTGACAATCAAGATATCTGCAAAAATGTGCATACGAGTAAGCACATATCCCCAAATTCTTTCTGTAATAAGACTGTAAGTCTCAGGCGGTAGATCATCAGGGTCAAAGTCAAGCTCACTCCTACTTAGCAGCTATAAAGTCCAGGGTAAGCCACTTAGGTTTTTGGTCTGTTTCTTCATGTATAAAACAGGGATAATAACAATATCTATGTCTTAGTATTATAGTGAAGATCAAATTAAATAATCTAAAGCATTTAGCATTATGGGTGGAATACAGTAAGTGATCAGTAGATAGTAACTATCTACTATTAACTATTACTATGATATTAACTATCTATCTATAGTTAATTTCACTATTTTTATTCCTATTATTATTATACAATTATAGGTCTGCCACCCATTAATTCATCTAGACTCTCCATGAATACACTGGATAATGAATTCCATCTAAAACCCACTCCCTAAAAAATATTTTGTAAAGGTGTATGCTGTTCATGGCAGCTAAGATGTGTTGCCATGGTCACAGCAAAGCAGGAGTTCCAATTAAAGAACTCAGATCCTAGTGACTTAAGAAGATGTGAACTAAAGGGACACGTTCCTCAGCAGAAATAAGTTCCCTCTTACCTTACAGGGTTTTTTGTTGTTTGTTTGTTTGTTTAATTCCAGAAGTCTAACTCGTGCTTTATGTTAAAACCAAATACTTTTATGTTTAACTCTCTTTAATTGTAAACAACAAAGTAAATAGACCATTTTCATAATAAGCCATGTAACATCAACTAAAACACCAAAGGAATTCCTTAGATGAAAGCCTCCAATAAGTTAATAGAAAAGACAATGCTCTAATAGAATAATGAGGAAAGGACATGAATGAGAAATACACCTAAGAAGAAACATAAATGAGAAATAGGCATAAGGTAAATGCTCATCTGTATTTATAATTTTTAATATGATTTAAAACAATGAAATATTATTGCTAAGGTTTTAAAAAGTCCTGATATAGGTAAGGGTGTCAGGCACACAGCGCTGGTATATACCCCCAACAAATAGGACTTGGCCACACATAGCAACCTGGAAACAGATCAAGAGCCTTAAGATGTACTTGTTACTCTAATTCTAGGGATTTACGCCAAGGAAAAAACCACCAATGTGCATAAAAATATAAGGAGTAGCTAAAAGCATGGCTTCTAAATGTCAAACAAATTAAATTTTATCTTTTCTACTTAACAGTCATCTAACCTTAGGCAAATTACCTACTTGTTTTTGTTTTGGTTTTTTTTTTGTTTTTTTTTTTAATTTTATAATTGTTTATTTTCAAATTGGTTTACATATAACACCCAGTGTTCATCCCAACCCGTGCCCTCTTTAATGCCCATCACCCCCTCTCCCCCCTCCCTCATCTCCCTCACCCTCAGATTTTTCTTAGTCTTTGAGAGTCTCTTATGTTTTATCTCCCTCCCTCTCTGTGTCTTTTTTTCCTTTCCCCTCTTCCCCTCCCCCTGTTTTTGCTTAGTCTCACAAAGTCCACCTATTCATGGAAACATATGGTATCTGTCTTTTTCTGACTGACTTATTTCACTTAACATAATACCCTCCAGTTCCATCCATGTTGCTACACATGGCCAGATTTCATTTTTTCTCATTGCCACGTACTAGTCCGTTGTATATAAGTACCATAACTTCTTTATCCATTCGTCAGTTGATGGGCACTTGGTCTCTTTCCATGATTTGGCTATTGTCGAAAGTGCTGCTATGAACATTGGGGTACACGTGCTCCTATGCATCAGCATTCCTGTGTCTCTTGGGTAGATTCCTAGCAGGGCTATTGTGGTTTTTTTTTTTAATGTGTTTCCTCATCTGTTAAATAGAAAGAAACGATACCTACATTTTACAGCATTATGGGCAGGAAAAGTGAGAAAGGAAACAGAACAAAACTTTCAACGTGTGAAACACAGTGTAAAGCTTCAAGCAACACTAGCTATTATTCTGATTGGTTAGGTAAATCATGATATAGTGATAAAGTAGAATACTGCTCAGCCATTAAAAATGGTATTCTAGAGCAAGCATAAGCAAACCATGGCCCAGCCATGAGCCAAACTTGGCCAAATGCCTGTTTTTGAAAATAAAGTTTTATTGGAACATAGCCACACTCGTTCATTTACATATCATACCACGACAGCAGAGCTAAGTAGCTTAAAGAGAAACAGTATGTCCCACAAAGCCTCAAATATTTCCTGTCTGGCCCTTTACAGAGAATTTCATTGACCCTGATCTAGAGAATTATCTGCTATCATGGGAACACGTTCTCAACCTATTCAGTAAAAAGTTGCTTTCCGACAGCAAGTACAATGAGTCTACATTTTTGTTGAAATATGTAGATAGGAAAAAAAGTATGGAACTAGGTATTTAAAAAAATTTTTTAATGTTTATTTTTGAGAGAGAGACAGAGTGAGAGCGGGGGAGGGCCAGAGAGAGGGAGACACAGGCTCTAGGCTCTGAGGTGTCAGCATAGAGCCCAATGTGGGGCTCAAACCAACGAACTGCGAGATCACGACCTGAGCCAAAGTCAGACGCCCAACCAACTAAGCCACCCAGGTGCCCCTGGAACTAGGTAATTTTAAAAGTTAACTATAGCTCTGTGAGCAAGAGGGATTATACAGTTTATTTCCTTCTTTGTGTTTGTCCATAATTTCTAATTTTATATAGTAAACATGAATCATTTCTGCAATAAGAAAAAAAAATTTTAAAGAAAGACCCTAAGAAGGAAAGAAGCTGTTTTAATTGTGACCTAGAAAGAGGACAAGAAACTCGTTGAATAGTAAAATAAGATGGAAAGATATTTTTAATTGGTGAGAGAAATATGGGTGTGTATTCTTGTCTTCATTTCTCTGCATTCTCGCTCACAGATAGGAATATGAGAAGTTGGGGGTGAGGGAAGAAAGAAAGCAAGGAGGGAAATGTGACAGAATTGTTACATGATGTGGACAGCAGCCAAGCTCAATAATTCCTAAGATAAATAAGTTTGCAAAGCTCAGAGAGACACTACCAATCTTTGCACCAAAAATGGAGTTACACGGTCTACCCAGTGTAAGGAGCCGTTGTGCGGTAGCAAATCTCATCTGGGAAAGGTAATGGGATATGTTTCAGGAATGCTTGTCAACACGTCTGCCCACCAAACATTTATCTACTGCCTACTGGGTGCCACACATTTACGATATCGTAGGGAGGCAAACGCAAAAGGTAACACATACCAAAATAAAAATATTTACGTGGCGTAGAGGGGTGAGTGGTGAGTCTTGTCAAGGGGAATCATGTTGGGTTTGTACGCAGATGCTCACTGGGTGAATGATGTGACACCAGCCACTGAATTCCAGAGGGAGCACAGTCTCAGACAGGCCAACAGGAGTTATGTTCTACCTGTTGAGTCTGCCCACAGTGAGGAGGACTCAAGCAGAGACAGCCTTCAGGCAGCTGGATACAGGCGTTTGGAGTTTGGAGAGGGGATCACTTTTGAGGAATCCCCCAGTCAGCATATGCAGAGCACGAGGTTGCTCCCAGACAGCATGGAGAAGAGAAGGGGGCCAAGGAGTCACAGGGTGGGCAGAGGAGGCTACTCCCATGATGAAGACTGAGAAGGAATGTGCGGGGATTGGGGCAAAACCAGGACAGAGTGCTTGTGAAATGTGCTGAAGAACGATGTCTTCTATTTAAAATTTGCTTCAAATGAGCTCTTTTAATAACTTGTGCAGCTGTAAGCCGCAGTTGTGATTAATGGTGTATTCCTACATCCCAAAGAACACAAACCTTCTCTGAAAGTGTGTTTTCTCACAACTTTTCAGCCTTTTTGTGAGCAGAATACATGCCTTATACCTTTTCTGATTTGGAGCCATGTGGTAAAAGGGAAGAGAATGGAAATCCATTTTGGTTTGGTTTGGTTTGGTTTGGTTTGGTTTGGTTTGGTTTGGTTTGGGGCTGAAACACAAGCAACAGATGTGTTAATGAGGAAGAGAAAGAGATGAAGCAGTACACTGTACTCGACCCAGGCACAATTTTAGAGTAATGCCAAAAAATACCTAGGATGTAAAATCGGTCTTTGGAGGTCAGTTGGTGACCACCATTAGGATGAACCCAAGCACCATATGCCTAGACTGCAGCACAGTCCTCTGCTAAGATCGGCTTAAGGGGCATGGCTCTGTGGCGGGACGCCTGGCCCTGCCTCCCCGAGAGGCTACGGGAAGTAGTGGTACAGGACGCCAGACCCCGAGGTCAAAAGGTCTGGCTCAGCCACTAAAGGCTAGTTGACCCTAGACCGGGCTCAGTTTCCTCATTTACAAAGTTTAGATAAACAGTATCTCAGGACTTTCGCACACATAACATGAAAGATATGGAGTGCTGCGAGAAACTATAAAATGGAAGTTAACGTTTTTTCCCCAAATTTATTGAGGTATAAGTGACAAATAAAATTGTACATATATAAAGTGCACAAAGTTATGATTTGATATACATATGTATTGTGAAATATTTGCACAACAAAGTTAATTAACATACCCATCACCTCACATAGTTATCTTTGTGTGTGTGTGTGTGTGTGGTGAGAACACTTAAGATGTACTTTTTTTAGCAAATTTCAAGTAAAACATAGTGTTATCAACTATAGTCACCACGCTGTGCACTAGATCCTCGGAATTTATTCCTCTTATGACAGAAGGTTTGTACCCTTTGACCAACATCTCTCCGTTTCTTCCACCCCCAGCCGCTGGCAACCACCATCCACTCTCTAGTTCTATGAGTTCATTTTTTAATTTTGTTTAAATTCCATATATAAATGAAGCCATACAGTATTTGTCTCTCTGTTAGGCTTATTTCACTCAGTGCGATGTCCTGCAGTTTCGTCTATGTCATCACAAATGACAGGGTTTTCTTCTTTCTTTATGCTGAATCATATTCCATTGTTATACATACCAAATATTCTTTATCCATGCATCCACTGACAAACACTTAGGTTGTTTCCATAGCTTGGCTATTGTGAGTGCAAATCAAGACCACAATGAGATGTCACCTCACGCCTGTTAGAAAGGCCATCATGAAAAAGACAAGAGATAACAAGCATTGGTGAGGATGAGAAGAAAAGGGAATCCTTATTCACTCTTGGTCAGAATGTACATTAGTGCAGCCACTGAGGAAAATAGCATGGAGGTTCAGAAAATACCAGAACTACCGCACGATCCATCAATCCCACTTCTAGGCATACCACCAAAGGAAACGAAATCGGTATCTCAAAACGATCTCTGTACCACGCCTGTTGCAGCAATATTCACAACAGTCAAGATATCAACACAACCTAAGTGATGGAAGTTAATTCTATCACTGAGTACGATAACTCCGTGATTAGAGCATTTTTGCTCATGAAGTCGTGATAGCCCTGCTATCATAGAGGAAAAGACCAGAACTAAGCAGCTCCCCAAATGGCTGGCCTGCTCCTTCCAGGTCTTGTGAAAAGAGCCTGGGCTATGAAGAAGTGGCCTCGTGCTTACAGCAGCCTTCAGGCACAGGCGTACCCACTACGAGCCCCCTTCTTCATAGGCAGAGTGGGAATGGCACCAATGATCCTGCAGAGGTGTCGTCGGTGTGAGCCATCATGTGCCAAAGCACTGGCCCGATGCCTGGACAAAGTGGGTCTTGGAAAAATGAGAGCCATTTGGACACTGCATCTGAAACGTAGGTAGCTGGCACTTGTCCTACTGGGATATTTCAGAACACACAGCCCAGCACTTCTAGCAGCCCAATATGCTCTTCTTCATTTAAAAAAACAAACAACCAACCAAACAGAATCTCTTCAATAAAGTACTGGAATAAACTCTGTGACCCCCTCAGCAAAGGAGAGATACTATTCCAGGAGAGAATGGGAGGATTTGTGTATTATTAGAACCTATGAACGTACGTGGTTTCCGGGTTATCGTCTATACCCATTCTCCACCCAGACTCCCCATGGGTTCCTCGAAATGAGTTTCCACTGGGCGGAATCACAGGGTCTTGGTTCCTATGGAAATATTGTCCCAACAAGGACATTTGCAGAGGCTTTTTCGGTCTCTTCCAAATCCCCAAAAGCAGAGGCTGCAAACTTCTCTATAAAAGGCCAGTTAGTAAATATTTTAGGCTTTGTCAGGCATACGGTCAATCTCTGCCACAACCACTCAACTCCTCTGTAGTAGCCGCAGATAACTGCTAATGAATAACATGAATGTGTTTCCATAAATCTTGACGTACGAACCCTGAAATCTGAATTTTACGTGACTTTCGCACATCCAGAACGTTGCTTTTTTCTTTTTTCCGACTATTTCAAACTGTAAAAACTATCCTTAGTTCAAGTGCTCTACAAAAACTGACACGGGGATGGGTTAGGTCCAAGGGCAAGTAGTGGCTAGCAAACCACTGTCCTAAAATTCTAACATGTCACTGGCCACAGATCTTGTTTTCAACTAATGACCTCTCCCTCCCCAGAAGGCAATGATGTTAGTGACAGTAATCACTCCTTTTAGGAAGAAAAGCTCACTTCAATCCCTTGCTAAAAGTTAGGCTTTATCATCTGTTTCCTTGACTAGCTCCTTGGAGGGGCTCATTCACCTTAAATCATTTTAACATCCAGGGCCGTGCTGTGGCTTGGTGCATTAACAGCCAACATTATCACCCGTGCACCTTTTGTCTGCCGTGATGTGTCATGACTCCTCCCGGAACATGAAAAATGGCGGAAAGAGTGGGCTCAGGAGAGTCAACGAGCAGACTGGAACATTCCTTTAGCCTTCAGGCAAAGAAGAGTGCATTTTGCCAGTGCTCTCTTACTGCTTGAAAAAAATAATGCAAGGTCATGGTCTTCTGCTGTACTCTCCAGCCAGCCATGAAGACAGTGTTGATTAACTGGACTGTTCAGTACCACAATTTTTATTTATTCTAAAATCTAAAATAAGTGGAGATGAACAGTCCCATAAGAAGGCGACTCTGTAGGAGGCTATAGTAAAGGAGCTTTTCCTTCATTTATTTAGAATGCATCTGCCTGGTCATTTCCCCTCAATGCCCTAAGAAGAGCCCAATATAAGCACCCAGGAAAGAGAGAAGGCCAGCCGCTGAAAGGCTCCTCTTTCCTGTCTTCAAATGGACATCAGCAAATACAAACGGGTATCTTAGACTTAATTTAGGCTGCCATATAGCTACCATCCCAAACACTAAAAGGAAAACCAATCCTTCAGCACATCCTCTCTGTAGCTATGAAAAACAGATAAAATTCCAAAATTATTTCCTTCTCTTTTCTAAGTAGTAGGCAGAATACCTCCCCCCACCAAGATGTCCACATCCTAACTCCTAAAACCTGTGAATATGCTGCCTTACACAGCACAAGGGACTTTGCAAGTGTGACTAAGTTAAGGATTTCAAGATGGGGAGGTTACCCTGGGTTATATGGGTGGGCTCCATGTAATCACAGGTTCCTATAAGAAGGATGCAAGAGAGGGAGAGTCAGAGAAGGAGGCATGATGGCCAAAGGAGGTCGGAGCGAGGCAAGGTCATGAGTTGAGGAATAGGGGTGGCATCTTGGAAAAGGAAGGAAATGAGTTCTCCCCTAGAGCCTCTGGAAGGACTACAGCCCTGCCAAATCATTTCAGACTTCTGACCTACAGGACCATAAGAGGACACACTTGTTTGGTTTTAAGCCCTAATTTTATGGTAATTTGTTACAGCAGCCACAGGAAACTAATACAGCACCTGCCAAAAAAATGTCTCAGATAAAATGTTTCTTACAAGTCAGCCACTTTATCTTAGTACACTTAACCCCGAAGAATGAAAGGAAACTTGTACTCCTCTCTCAAGCAGGGTCCCTAAACTCCAGGACTACCGAACACTTAAATAAAATGTGATCTAAAAGGGAAGGTTGAAAGGGTGAGTGGGCAGCGAGAGAACACTGCAGTCATATACAAACAGCATTATCCAACAGGGCTGCAAAGGATGAGATAGAAATGGAATGTGCCTTATTTATAGCAAAGCCTGCCTCCCCTCGCAAGTGTGTGACAGAAGAGCTGTTTTAAAGTTTTATTCTTCAAACTTGGCTGCAGAACTTGGCTGCATCTCAGAACTGTGCTTTTGTATTTAGCTTTAAAATGTAAGAACCAACCCCATGGTTAAACTGGAGGCAGAGGTGGTGCGGGCAGGAAAAATGCTGGGGGGTGGAGATGGGGGGGCGGGGAGTGGAAAGAGGTTGAAATGTTATTCTTATTTAGTTAGTTGCTTAAGAAAAACAAATAGAGAATAAAATAGCCAAAGGCTTGGAAAGGCTCCAAGTTGAAATTTCCTAATAGCCAGGCGTTGAGGCTCTCAAGATAAGGGTAGTGCTGCAAAGCTAGTCAGACATGGGGATGGGCATCTAGTTTCAAGGTAGAGAGGGACTAATATTCCAGCCCTAATTCCACCCTCTTTCTTAAGCTCAGTGAACATGGACAACAACCCACAGAAGGCCAGCCTATAGATGCAGAAACCAATACTGAGCTTCTGGCAAATAAGATGTATCAGGAGTCATGACACAGGTCATGCCCTCTGACCTAGAAATTCTAAATTTCGCTGTTAATAACAAGGAAGTGACTAAGTAAATTACGGTACATTATCCCCTCAGAATATAATACAATATTCAAAACTATGATTACGACAACATATTGTGGCACGGATTAATGCTTAGGCAATGGTGGGGAAACATAAAAGAGTATATACATTATGATTACCAACTAGGCTAATATATATTTCTTTTAGTTTTTTAATTGAATTATAATTAACATGAAGTATATTAGTTTCTGACATAGAATATAGTTGTTCAACAATTCTATACATTTCTCGGTGCTCAATAAGTATACTCTTAATCCTCTTTATCTGTTTCACCCATCCCCCACCCACCTCCCCTGTCAACCACCAGTTTGTTCTCCGTATTTAAGAGTGGGTTTTTTTTTAGGGGCGCCTGGGTGACTCAGTTGGTTAAGTGTCTGACTTTTGGTTTCAGCTCAGGTCATGCTCTCACGGTTCATGGGTTCAAGCCCCATGCCGGGCTCTGTGCTGGCAATGTAGAGCCTGCTTAGGATTCTCTCTCCCTCTCTGCCCCTCTCCCCCTTCTTGCCGTCTCTGTCTCTCTCAAAATAAATAAATAAAATTTTTTTAAAAAGAGTGGGTTTTTTGTCTGGCTCTTTGTTTTGTTTCTTAAATTCCACATATGAATGAAATCACATGGTATTTGTCTTATTTCCTTAGTATTATACCCTCTAGGTCCATCCATGTTGTTGCAAATAGTAAGATTTTATTCTTTTTTATAGTTGAGTAATATTCTATCATATACATACAACACATCTTCTTTATCCATTCATCCATGGATGGACACTTGGGTTGCTTCCATATCTTGGCTATTGCAAATAATGCTGCAATAAACATAGGAGTGCATATATCATTTCCAACTAGTTTTCATTTTCTTTGGGTAAATACCCAGTAGAGGAATTACTGAATCATACGGTAATTCAGTTTTTCATTATTTGAGGAACTTCCATATTGTTTTCCATAGTGGCTGCTCCAATTTACATTCCCACCATTTTTCTCCACATTCTCGCCAATGTTTGTTGTTTCTTGTAGTTTTGAGTCTAGCCATTCTGTCAATAATGTGATACCTCGTTGTGGTTTTAATTTGCATTTTCCTGATGATTAGTGACGTTAATCACTTTTCGTGTTTCTGTTGGCCATCTGTATGTCTTTGGAAAATGTCTATTCAGGCCCTCTGCCCATCTTTTAATTGGATTATTTGGGGTTTTTTTGTTGTGCTGTATGACTTCTACATATATTTTGGATAACAACCCCATATCAAATGTATCATTTGCAAATATCTTCTCTTATTCTGTAGGCTGCCTTTTTGTTTTGTTGATGGTTTCCTTCATTGTGCAGAAATCTTTTGTTTGGTTATAGTTCCAATAGTTTAATTTTTTTTTTCCCTTGCCTGAGGAGACATTTCTAGAAAAACGTTTCTGCAACTGACGTCAAGGAAGTTACTGTCCATGTTTTCTGCTAGGATTTTCATGGTTATAGGTCTCACATTTAGTCTTTAATCCATTTTGAGTTTATTTTTGTGTATGGTGTGAGAAAATGGTCCAGGTTCATTCTTTTGCATGTCGCTATCCAGTTTTTCCAACATCTTACTGAAGAGACTATCTTCCCTATTGTGTATTCTTGCCTCCTTTGTCATAGATTAATTGACCATATGGTTGTGGGTTTATTTCTGGGTTCTCCATTCTGTTCTAGTGATCTGTGTGTCTATTTTGTGCCAGTACCATACTGTTTTGATTACTACAGCTTTATAGTGTATTTCAAAATCCGGGATTGTGACACCTCCAGCTTTGATCTTGTTTTTAGCCTTGAATACTATGTGTGTGTGTGTGTGTATACATATAAATATATAGTTCATATATTCTTTTGAAAATGAATTATTACTTTTAAAATGGAAAACAAGGAATTTTTAAAAGGAAAGAAAACATTGGAAGAAAGCTCTGCTGTACCAATATTTTGCCAGGTGAGTTTCAGAACTAGAAATGTTTAGTGTTTTCTTGCCTCAGGCTCTCCATATGAAGAATACGGCTATTATTACATGAGGCACACTTCCTGGATTTAGGGTTATAAAATGCACTGCCTCCTAAATACATCTAGGTTTTCTTACCACCACACCTTGCTTACACAACTCCCATCACCTAGAATCATTTCTTGGCTTTGCCTACAGAACTAAATAAATCTTCCCCTTTCTTAAGGATGCAATTCAAATCATTTCTCTTGAAATTCCTTCCTTCTCTGTAAGCCCACCCTGTCAACACCAACCTTCTATAATTAATACAAACAACTTTGAGATTTCATTTTTTAAAAATAATTCGATTTCTTTGAAAAAAGAATTACAGGCTTTAGAAGAAAGCAAACCCAGATTCGAATCTCAATACCAGTTATTTACTCCTTCTGATCCTGTTTCCTTGTACGTGATACAGGCTGACCGACATTCGCCTAACAAGTTATTCTCCTGATTACATGATTCAATGTATGTACAGTACCCAGTGCTGTATCTGGTATACAGTGGGGAGCCAATAAATCCTTATCATCTTCCTTAATCTTGCACAAGCAGACTGGCACTCAAGAAAATACTAAAGGTAGTTCTCCAGACCAAAGAAACAAGGTCCCAGAGGTAAGCACAGAGATGTTGAAAATAAAACAATGAAAATGATATTTTTAAAGTATTTTTTATGTTTATTTATTTTGAGGATTACAGAGAACATGAGCGGGGGAGGGGCAGAGAGAGAGGGAAAGAGAAGGTCAAGCAGGCTCTGCTCTGTCAGCATAGAGCCAGACATGGGGCTTGATCCCATGAACTGTGAAATCATGATCTGAGCCAAAATCAAGAGTTGGATGCTTAACCGACTGGGCCACCCAGGTGTCCCAACAATAATTTTTTAGTAATTCTACCTAACCATTATGTTTAGCAAATAAAACAAAATTTTATAAAACAAAAATGGCAAAGTCTTATAGGGTTTTAAAAACACAGACTATTCAATCAGTCCATATCCCCAGGTGTCAGTAACCATCTTCCTTTCAAGAAAATTAGCAGGTATACCAGAACAGGGACCCAGTAACCTAACTGGGGGGTTATCCCAAATATAAATCCCATCCCCCCCATGATTATTTAATTCCTTTTCAACAGATATTTGCTTGATTTATATCTTTTGATGTGATTCACCACAGAGGTATGAATATTCTCTTGGAGTGAGTGTATATCTATATCTATATTTATATCTTTGTAGATTTTTTCCATTCCCTTATTATAATACATTTTCAGAAGCGAGGATCTGATTCAAAAGACTTGCCCATTTTCAGTTTTGATTTGTATTGGCAAAGAAGTTTTTTAAAGAATAATCCACCTATCCCACAATGATTGAAACACCTCTTTATTTTCCCTTCACAGATATCTGTTAGCTTCTAGTTGTTCTTGTCCAAAATTCTGAGAACGGGGACTGAACTCGATGGCCGTTTGAGCTCTCTGTACTGTGAGGGATACTGCAAGGAAGTGTCAATAGTGAAGGTAATAAGCTGCCAAAATGTAAAATCTTAGACTCTTTGAAATGAAACGAGGGGGAAAAATTGGAAAAATGAAATGAAGCCTTAAACACACCAAAGGCTTTCCAAATTAGAAAGTTATACTCGTGGAAACACATCATATTAAACAACACAGAGCTTTACTCGACACTAAAAATACCGTCCCTTTCATCTGTGGACACTGATACCACTGGTCGGGGACTTGCCCACACTCCTGTCTCCTGCCAACCAAGATAATGTGATGGGGCGCTTTTCCTCTGGCAAGTCCAGTCCTAGGGGGAAAGGAAAACAGGACATTTTTTTTCCTAAGGCAATGAAAACCCTTCAAACTACTTAATGAAAGGAATCTTAAAATGCAGATTGAACAATTAAATTAGTTACCCAGAATACTCTCTGAAGTTAGTCCTTGGGAATTTTATTTAATGTTAAAAGGAAAAAAGAAAAGAAGCCCTAAATGCTCAAGACCAAAAAGCATTTGTTTGAAACATCCTTACATGACTTTTAAAAATTTTGCTTGCGTTAACTTTTTAAGGAAAATATGGAAGAAAACAAAGAGGGCTACGAAACAATAAATAGGTAAGGAAATGTGGATGTCTTTATTTTAGATCATGAAAGCCCTGGTGTGTGAGAACTGAAAGTACTTTTGAGACCACCCAGCCTGGCTAACCCCTCACTTCAAATAGCAGAGCTCAACCTAAAACAGAGACAACTTGTACTCGGCCAAAATGAGCTAGTGGTGTGACCACAATCAATACCCAGACACCCCAGTCTAGTTACATACTCTTTCTGTGAACTTGACTTCTCTACACACAAGGAGAAGGGCAGGCAATCCAGCTCTACAGTTATTTGGTTCAAAATTCTGTTGGTTCCAAGAGACCTTCTGATATTTCTCAAGTATAACCTGGTGAAAAGATACTTCCTTATTACCCTCCAATTTACCCTACATCTTAGCAGTTCCCAAACCCTGTTAATTCTACCTCCTAAACATCTCCAAAACACACCTCTCATCTACATTACTGCTGGCGTTGATATGGCCACCATTTTTTCCTCACCTGAATTCCTGTAAACTCACCAATCCATTCTGCCTACTAATTTTACTATTTCTCTTACACCCTCTCTATATAAGTGTGTTCTCCACATGGACCATATGACTTCCTTGCTTCCAACTTTTTTGTGGTGAATTTCCTGATGAAGAAAAACAAGGTATCCATGGTTTTCCTTTGCTTTAGGGTTATTACCTGCGTGAGTCAGAGCTTGATCAGGAAACAGATGGCACACATAGGACAATTAAAGAAAGGTTTACTGCAGAAAGGACTAAGTATAAAGAAGTGGCAGAGTACAGGAGAACCATAAGGGAACACTCGGGAACCTCTGACTTGTGCATAAACACCTCACCTAGCAGTGGACCTAGTGACTTGCTCCTTCAAATGGAAGGGATATAGGATGTTATGTCCAAGATTGGGTTCTAAAAGAGTGAGACTCCTGCTACCACCCTCCTTTCTTACTCTTCTTCCTTGCTCACTCTAACAAAACTGGCTGCCATGTTGTGAGTTGTCCTGTGGAGAAACACATGCAGCAAGAAGCTGACAGTGGAGGAATTGGACCCCATCACCCCACAGTACTCGAGGAACTGAGTCCAGCCAATGACCACCTGAGTGAGCCTGAAGTGGGCCTCACCCCAGCTGAGCCTTCAGATGAAACTGCAGTCCCAGTCAATATATTGATTGTTGTCTTTTGAGAGACACTGACCCAGAGGACCCACCTTAGATTAATGACCCATGGAAACTATGACATAATAAATGTCATGCTGAAGCCAATTAACCCCAGTATGTTTTGGGATAATCGGTCATACAGCAATAGAGGACTATACAAACTGGAGCCACCCAGATGCCCAAAAAGATGAGGAGAGGAAAAGGGTATCAGGACCCAGAGGAGAACAGTCTGCCCTGGGAGGAACAATGACCTCAGTAAAGCAACACAGGTAGTGCAAGACTCTAGAGGGAGCCAGGGGAAGAAATATCTGGCTTTGTTCTTCTTCCTTCCTTTCATCTCTCCCCAGACTGCTACTGACCAAATGTGACTCAAAGCCAGAGATTCTAGGAGCCCTGAATATATAGTCTACCTCCCAGGGCAGAGAGCAGTATGGAGGGGGTAGAACATGGGCACGTAGGCACAAAAGGAAGATTCCTGCATGATGTCCTAAATCTTTGGTGGATGAATAAGGTCTTTTGAGACCCAGCCCTAATCTCCTCAGCTAGCTTTCTTTCTCAGCCTCCATCATATAAACCTAGCTCCAAGAGAACAGCCACTTCAAGTTCCCAGAACTCAGTTGATAACATCACAACTCTGTCCCTTTCCATGTGGTAGTCCTTATGCCTCTTACGCTTTTTTCCCCTTCTCTGCCAGGTTAATTCCTATTCATCTTTCATGAATTAAGGCAGGTGCCAAATCCTCTGGCTGTCTTCTATGACATCATCATCCTCTCTCTCTCTTGTTTTAATGTTTATTTTTGAAAGAGAGAAAGAGAGAGAGTGTGAGTGGGAGAGAGACAGAGAAGGAAGACACAGAATCTGAAGCCTGCTTCAGAGCTGTCAGCACAGAGCTTCACAGACCGTGAGATCATGACCTGAGTCGAAGTTGGATGCTTAACCAACTGAGACACCCAGGCGTCCATCCTCTCTCTTGATATGGACTTCATGACGCTTCTACCTCCTTCCACATTCCTTGGCTCACCTCCACCAACTGCCTCTTGCAATTGTCTAATTACCCCATCTCTGCCCCATTAGCTTGCGGGTTTTTTCAGGGCTCAGACCTTTTCTTGCATTCCCAGCACCTAACAGTGTCTGGCACACAAACAACACAGATACATATTTTCTTATTAGATTATTTCTAGTTCTTTTTTTTTTTAATTTTTTTTAACGTTTATTTATTTTTGAGAGACATAGAGACAGAGAGTGAGCAGGGGAAGGGCAGAGAGAGAGGGAGACACAGAATCCGAAGCAGGCTCCAGGCTCTGAGCCATCAGCACAGAGCCTGACGCAGGGCTCGAACTCACAGACTGTGAGATCATGACCTGAGTCGAAGTTGGATGCTTAACCAACTGAGCCACCCAGGCGTCCATCCTCTCTCTTGATATGGACTTCATGACGCTTCTACCTCCTTCCACATTCCTTGGCTCACCTCTACCAACTGCCTCTTGCAATTGTCTAGTTACCCCATCTCTGCCTCATTAGCTTTCGGGTTTTTTCAGGGAACAGACCTTTTCTTGCATTCCCAGCACCTAACAGTGTCTGGCACACAAACAACACAGATACATATTTTCTTATTAGATTATTTCTAGTTCTTTTTTTTTAATTTTTTTTAACGTTTATTTATTTTTGAGAGACATAGAGACAGAGAGTGAGCAGGGGAAGGGCAGAGAGAGAGGGAGACACAGAATCCGAAGCAGGCTCCAGGCTCTGAGCCATCAGCACAGAGCCTGACGCAGGGCTCGAACTCACAGACTGTGAGATCATGACCTGAGTCGAAGTTGGATGCTTAACCAACTGAGCCACCCAGGCGTCCATCCTCTCTCTTGATATGGACTTCATGACGCTTCTACCTCCTTCCACATTCCTTGGCTCACCTCTACCAACTGCCTCTTGCAATTGTCTAGTTACCCCATCTCTGCCCCATTAGCTTTCGGGTTTTTTCAGGGAACAGACCTTTTCTTGCATTCCCAGCACCTAACAGTGTCTGGCACACAAACAACACAGATACATATTTTCTTATTAGATTATTTCTAGTTCTTTTTTTTTAATTTTTTTTAACGTTTATTTATTTTTGAGAGACATAGAGACAGAGAGTGAGCAGGGGAAGGGCAGAGAGAGAGGGAGACACAGAATCCGAAGCAGGCTCCAGGCTCTGAGTCATCAGCACAGAGCCTGACGCAGGGCTCGAACTCACAGACTGTGAGATCATGACCTGGGCCGAAGTCTGCCGCCCAACCAACTGAGCCACCCAGGCGCCCCTATTTCTAGTTCTTATTGTGCCTTGGTCACCAGAATCCGTAGGCTCCCTGACTGTTGGCTTTGCCGGCCACTACAACTGCCCTCAGTGAATTCCAAAACGATGTCCTCTTCCCAGCATGCTCATCAGGCTGGCCTCTTCCAGGCTAGATGTTTTCCCCTTCTTGCTGCATCCCACTGCCTGTGGAACTAAAATAGGACCACATTTACTTTTTGGAAATATGCCTAGAGCAACTTCGGCCCAGGGCTTCAAGGGTCCTAGAACATTAGGGAAAGTGACCTTGGAGTACCAGGTCAACACAAAGGCGGACCCAAATTCCAGCAGAAAAGAAATAAATAACTAGAAACTAACAAGTGAAGGAAGCCAGCAATGACATGCAAGAACACTGGTTTTTTCTTCTTTCTCTAAAACTTCTAATTTATCCCTAACACTATATATTACTGACAATGTCCAGTGCTGCTGTTTAAACACTGTTCTTGCTATCTGTCTAACATACAGTCAGTACTGCCAAATGGTAACTCTACAAATGTCTTAAACGTTACTAGCAAGCCGAACAGGTCACCACCAAGAAGATACTTTAACCACTGAATGTCATTAGGTTTTATCTTAGTCCGATTTCAGTTACATAGGACTGTTTGAAATATTTCTAGAAAAGTTCTAAAGACCTTTAAACATGTCTACAGTCTCACAACATTGTTTTGACATCAGAGAAGTGTACTGGTCTAAGTGATTAAAAACTTACGGAATGAAACTTTTAAATCATTGCAGAAAAGCATGTTTACAATATTTAGTCCAATCCCCGTCACTTCACAGAAGACGTAACAAAGCCAAAGTAATATTTTATTTATTACGTTGGTGGGTTGGTAGGTACACAGGGTTCATTTTATCATGCTTCTTCCTACCTTATGTGGACGCTGAGTATATTCTTTTTGTGTAAGAAGTATTTTGTGGTTGGGAAGGAAGGGGGAAAAGAAAGTAGAGAAGAGGAAGTCAAAATGAGAAACAGAGCTAGGAAAATGAAGTTCCCCATCCAGAGAACAAAAACTGTAAGTGTAGGAGCTGGGGTCGGATTCCAGAGCTCTCTGTTCCCTGTTTGGCATCTTCCACCACCCGTACCTCCTCCTGACCCAAGTCTGGGTCAAGTTAAGCTACAATTTTCTCTGTCCAACCACCATCAAATTGCTCAGAGTTCTACCAAATCAAATTACCGGTCCAGCTGGAAATTTCTCAAGAGATATTAACACCACTCCGAGAACTAAACAAAATCAGAAAGCAACCTACTTGTACTCAAAAGAATTCTGAGTTTAAAAAAGAAAGTAAACAAATGTTCAAAGTCAACTTAAGTCAAATCTCTGGGAATACGCATGAAAAGCAAAGATCTATTGCACAGTTCTTTCACTTATTTAATTTATCCAGTGTCTGCTGAACCCCAGCAAAGTGCCAATGGTAGTGTGTGGTTGATAACACGGTGGTGAAAGGGACACCGAGGCGGGCAGTCAGGCCACCTGGACACAATCATGGCTCCACTGGGAAACTGCTGAGTAACTTATGCGAGTTACACACCTTCTTCATACTTTACTTTGCTCCTCGGAGGCGGTTACTAAAATCCCTTACACGTAACTCCATGACAGAACGCTGGTTCTTCTACATCTGAGAGATCTAGAAATAATTATAAAATAAAAAACCCACTTCAAAACACTAACGTTCCCATCACTGTGCCGCACATACTCTACCAGGATATTGTAAAAGATGCTAAGCGTTTTGAACTCAGATTCTCCTAAGAAAGAGTTTAAAACTCAGATCCCCAAGACCCAGCTCAGACATATGAAACAAAAATATCTTGGGGGGTAGGAAGGATCTCTTGCGGATCAATATTTTTATAAGACACCCTTAAATGATCTCACATCCAGCCAGGTTCAAATATCATTCTTACATTGGTCAATTCAATGACCCAGGATCTTTTGGATCTAAGAATATTAAAAAAGGTTAACAGGGTCTGTGTGCCTTAATGAATAATTAAGGTTTTCTTTTAAATAGATTTTTAATGTGACGAATACATTTTTCATACACACCTCCAATCCAAAATGTGAATGTGAAGGATGAAAAACTAAATGAGAAAGTCTGTTCAACTCAATAAATAAATCATGCCTTAGGAAAAGTACAACTTGTCAGACTTGATGACACAGAAAACATGAAAAGAAAATGAAGAGTATTCTGAAGGTGTCGGCTTGAGAAACCCACCCATCGTTACTCATATGTCAGAAGGTTACCATCCTGAATGGCATTTAAAAAGTCACAACAACATTATGGACAGAATCATCCCACTTATTACTCGGAAGTTTACCCAAAAGCTCCATTTCTCTAGATTTGGCTTTTTAAATGTCAGCATCTGAATCAACACAACACAAATCCAAGCAAAAACGTCACACTAGAAACATCCAACATGAGTAAGAGACAACAAGAGAAAACAAAAAGGAAAGCACCATGTGCATAATTTGTAATGTAAATTTTTGTTGTGAACCTCTAAGAAAAGGCTTGGTTTTAGAGCTTACAACTTGAAAAAAAAAAAAAAACATTATAAAAGAGGACTTCCATAGTACGTGTCTTAAATTGACCTTGATTTCAAGGTTTAATCTTTACTGACACCTTGAGGATAGTGCCCTATAATATTGGTTGTATTGGTTGTAGCCAACGGCTGGTCTACAGCACTGCAAGGCGAGAACTAGGTAAAGAGCCCATGACTGAAACATAACCATGGCTTAAATTAGTCAAATTAACTAGGCTTAAACGATTCCAGGTCCTAGACCCATACTAAGCCATGCCTTCTTTCTTCCCAGTAGTTTGAACAGATGTAATATCCCTTTTATAGCAATTAACTAATATAGCAAATAACATGAACACATAAATATCCCACATGCAAATTTGTCAAAAGGAAGCAAGATATACTTCCAATATAGAAACCAAATGGCTAGTAGTCATATCTTTGAAGAACTATAGTAATTGACAACTTTGTATCTAAATTAAACCAAGAGCCTGCTACTACCTAAAAAGTAAAAATCAAGTTCCCACAAACCTGTAGGAAGTTTTCCCTTCAACGTAATCCCAAATACTCTAGTAGAAAGGTGTTTAGATTGCACGACCTTACGTTTCCTACCAACCTTTAATAATCCATTGGTGAATAACCTCCTGAATAATATAAAAATATCTGTATTGTTTTCCTGTGTCTTAAAAAGGCAACTCACTGTATGCACATACTTAAGTCAACTTATTAATAGTACCAACATTTATACATTTTATCATTTATTTCCTTTCTCCAAATGACACTGTTTTTATAAGACCTAAAGACAAAAGAAGCAGCAGCAGCAGCAGCAGCAGCAGCAGCAGCTTTCATTACCATGAGGTACCGTCCTTCCTGCTCCCTTTTATTCTTCTTTTTAAAAATGAAGAAACTGAGGCTTACATAATTAATAACAAACTCAAGGTAACACCACTAGGAAGTGGTAGCGTTGCAATAATTTTAACCTAGGTCGGCTTCCAAAGTTCACATTCCTATGAGCTTGGCATAGGGTTTCCCTGACGTGGGGTGGGTTAAGAAGGTAACGATGACTACACATCCTTCTATTATTCTGTATGCCTCACCAGTTGGTTAGCCCTGTTCATCTCCATTTTCTTTACTACAACTTAATAGGCTTCTCCGTTAGAGATGGGTTATCCAAGCATTCTCTTACAAAGCAAAGAATTAAGGAATTTGATACTCAAAGCGAGGTTAGTTTTGAGTTCTATTTTTATAAGGACAGAGAAAAATTCACCATATTCATCATCCAGGAATATCTAGTTCAGCCTTGCCCATGTGATTAGCGGAGATCAAACACACAGTCTTGCAGAATACTCAGCAAAACCCAGCATAAAACTCAAATATTTAGTGAAGTGAATGGACATTAACTCATTTTCCTTATTAATACGTAATATAGATTAAATTTTCACACACATGCAATAAAAGCGTATTAATACACAGTTATCCCCCCAAATTCAACATGTGCACGAATAAAACTTACATGCCATATTTCCTTCCTTTAAAACATCCTTCTAAAAGTCCCTATTTGAATTAATACCATCAGTGTCTGCCTATATAACCCAAAGTGAAAACACACCCATCTTTGATTCTCTATTTCCCTCCTAATTCTATATTCATTTGGTTTCTAAGACATTTTTTTTTAAACTTTTTTTAGTGTTTATTATTTATTTTCGAGACAGAGAGAGTGTGCGGGGGACTGGGGCAGAGAGAGAGGGAGACACAGAAGGAGGCTCCAGGCTCTGAGCTGTCAGCACAGAGCCCGATGCGGGGCTCGAACTCACGAGCCGTGAGATCGTGACCTGAGCCGAAGTCAGACGCCCAACCGACTAAGCCACCCAGGCGCCCCTCTAAGACATTTTTAATTTAGATTCTTTAATTCCTTTGTTCGGTCCCACTCAATTCTGAGGGGCATTTCCCCTGTTAGATTAGTGTCCTCCTTCTTTCTCATAGATACAGAAATACCACCACCACCCCCACTGAGCCTCTGGTCTCCCTTCACAACAATGCCTCTGGCGCGGTGGGACAAGACTCACAATCCCAGAGAAATACTGATTTTACAACTCCTGGCACAAAAGTTTTTCATGATTAAATTACCTATGATTCAACATTCTAAAATCTGGCTCCATCCAGGCTCTCCTCCCAAAATCTTACCTCCATTCCTCCGTGTCACTCACCTATGCCCAAGCTCACTAGTTCTGGTTGCTGTTAACATGGACTCATTTTCCTCATTAAGCTTTCTCCAGCCCTTTGCCTCTGCTGAACGCATCTCACCACTGGAGTGCAGTTCTTCCTTTCCGCATTCCACATAAATCAGTCCTACCCATCGTTTAAAACTTGAGTTCAAAGACCACTTCTCCACCAGTCCACACATGGCCCCTGAGCCTAGAATTAATTACCCCCTCCTCTGATTTCATATAATACTCTTATTTGCATTTCTCTTTTGGAAATTAACACTTAGACTATTACAGACTATGCATTTGTGTACATCTTTTGTCTCCTAGCAACAGCAGACATCTAATTCACGCATACCTATGTACCTCCCACAGCATCTAGACCAGATCTTATACATACTATGGGTTCAAAAACAATCAGTTGATAAATGTCACACAAAGGCCTTTACACTGAAGGACAATACGTCTCCATCTATACTGCTTAGGCGATCTCTGCATTTAAAGAAAACCAAACCGGGGGAGACTGGCTGGCTCTGTCTGTAGAGCGTGCAACTCTTGATCTTGGGGTTGTACGTTCAAGCCCCACATTGGGTGGAGAGATTACTTAAAAAGAAAATCAAATCATACTTTTCAAGTGTTCAACACCAAGTATGACAAAACCTAACTTCTTTGAGTTTTAGAATTGTAAAATCAGAGGATATGAGAAGAAAATGATATTCATTTATCAGTCAAGGCAGTTTAAGCAGGAAACATTTGTCAAGCTGTCAACATCAGTCAACCCTGCACAGAACATGAACACATACACAGGCAGCACCCCCGGCATTGAACGAGAGGCCTTACTTTGCGGTAGACTATCATGTTTGGAGAACTCTCCTCTGGGTCAGCAATCCCCACTGCTCTTTGATCCCCAGATCCCTGAGCCATCCTGGATGTCTTCACTCACGCTGCAAAAATAAATGAACAGACCATTAAGACATGAAAAAATGATATACAGAAAGCCCTGTATATGCAAAGAAGTAAGTATCTTTTGGCAGGTGATATGAAAAAAAAAAACAAAACATGATAACTTTCTTATTTTTCCTCATTAATTTAAGCAGTACTTTTAAAAAAAGGGAATTACTGGCTGGGGTCTTGTTATCCACATATACTATTCTAATCCCAAAACCTGTTCTTTATCTTCAGCCCAGAATCATGTACCGTAGAGGTCAGCTTATGCTGTCTTAAATCGTCTCCTGAGGACAGATGTAGCCAATCATTGTGATATTGATTTTGTCTTACCAAAGCTCCCTTCCTGATTAATCCTATGCACTCAAATCTGAATATTTTACCAGGGAAATATAAATCAAAACCACAAGGAAAGACCACTTCATACCCACTAGGATGGTCACAATAAAAGAGAAAAATCAAATAACAAGTGTTGCAAAGGATGTGGGGAAATCTGAAGGCTTGTACCTTGCTGATAGGAATGCAAAATGGTTCCGCCGCTATGAAAAAACAGTCTGGTGGTTCTTCAAAAGTTAAACATAGAATTAACACATAACTTCAAAATTCAACTACACCCCCAAAGAACTGAAAACAAGTATTCCAACAAATACTTGAACATGAATGTTCCCAGTAGCACTATTCACAACAGCCAAAAAATGAAACAACTCAATGTCCATCAATTGATGGATAAACCAAATATGGTCTCTCCCTACAATGGAATAAAGTTCATCTAGAAAAATAATAAAGCGCTGACACATGCTACAACATAGATTGATCTTGAAAACATTATGCTTAGTGAAAGAAGCCAGACACAAAGGTCACTACGATGGACTGAACATTTATGCTCCAGCGAAATCCATATGTTGAAATCCCAACCCCTGGTTTGATGGTATTAGGAGGCAGAGACTTTGGGAGCTGATTAGTGCTCTTATATAAGAGACCCCCAGAGAGCTCCCCTCCCAGCATGTAAGGATACAGCGAGAATAAAGTCATCCATGAACCAGGAAGCAGACTCTCACCACACCAAATCTTCTCAAGGCTTGATCTCAAGAACAGTGAGAAATAAATTTCTGTTGTTTATAAGCCAGCCAATCTGATATTCTGTTACAGCAGCCTGAACAGACTAAGACAGTCACACATTGTAGGATTCCATTTATGTTAAATACCTAGAATAGGTAAATCTGTGGAGACAAGAAGCAGGTTGGTAACTACCAACAGCTGGGCAGAGGACGGAATGGGGCCACTGCTTAATGGACACAGGGTCTCCTCTGGGATAACGAAACATTTTGGAACTAGATAAAGGTGATGAATGTGGAATATTGTGAATGTATTAAATGCTACTGAAATGTATGCTGTCAAGTCGTTAATTTTAGGTTATGTGAATTTTACTTCAATTAAGTAAAATGAATTCTTTTTAACTCGACCTTTTTAAAAAGCCTGGAAAGATAACAGTGACAACATATGGAATTTTTGAGTAAAGAAGTTCAGTTCTTGGTACCACACTATATTTGCTGTGTGACATCACACAAGTTAAATAACCTATTGGGTTCTCTTTGTTAACTTTTAAAACAAAACTGTTGAACGCCTGCTGTGTTCCCAGAACCATGCCAAGGCGCCTCTCTCTACATAGCTCTCATCACTAAAATGTGAATTCCACTGAGTATTCACAGGTAAGGGTCCAACGAACTGAGTGTAAAGGTATCATATAAAGCCATAAAAGTCCTATACAAATGTTATCTCTAAGCTAAGAGCCTGCTTGGGTTATTTGCACAAAATTCATAGGCTTTTCATCGAAGAAACTTTTACAAATACCAGACTTGACAGAAAAGGCCATTTCAATTTAAAATAAAAGCTCAGGAAATATTTTATTATAAAATAAGTTGGTACCAAAGGTCATTCCATAAAAACAAATTTGGGCAGAAGATGGGGAAGGGATAGGAATTTGTCATTTGTGCTAAGAATCTAAAAGCCCAGAGCATACCATTTGGATGTTGCTTGCTTGCTTCATCATTTGTAAATTAAGATGCATTTTAAAAGTTAGATTACATGAAGAGCTAAAGAACATTCTCTTATCTCTACATACTGTAATATCAGGGCTTCTAGGAATATGGTGCTACATGGAAATGCTGATTATTAATTCCAATCAGTGACTTTTAAAGTTAAATGAATAACACACTGTTTTATTTTGATAAACAGCTACGTATTTGCCTCCTCCTTTGCCTCAACACAGAATATGACAGAGCATGAAAAACAAAAATTGAGTCCATTTATGTATGCTCATTTATCTATGTGACAGAGGCATTTTGGGTTTCTGGCTTTATTTTTAAACAAACACTTGACTTTAATGAACATGTTATCTCCCACCTAGAAAAGGGTGTTACAACAACAAAGTTCGGAATGATGTAGAAACAATCCTGTCAGTTCTGCCTTTGCCTTCCCCTGGCCAACTCTCCCAACACACACACACACACACACACACACACACACGCACATGGAAACATTTCTAGTGTTATAACAGGCTGACAGTCGAGGACTAGGACTTCGGACTACCGAGTGCAGGCAGACAGTCTCTCTGTTAGGAATTTCAGTGAATCTAGTATATAGTAGAAAAACTTCTATTTTGGGTTCCTCTAGTGGCTCAGTATCATTTAACTTTTCTGTGTCTAGAAAGAATCACTGCTAAAATGGTGATATAACCACTTTTTAGTCCATGTGTCAACAGATGTTAGAGAAACAGGAGGCAAAACCTACACAGGTAAAGATGTTCTAATTACATTCATTGACTGGGAAGCTAGGGCTTATGACATTAAAGGGCTAGATTCTCATTCATTACAATATATGAAATATTTATTATTTTTAAAGTTTTTTAATTTATTTTTTGAGAGAGAGATAGAAAGAGCATGAGCAGGGGAGGGACAGAGAGAGAGGAAGGGAGAGAATCCCAAGCAGGCTCCGCACTGTTAGTGCAGAGCCCGACGCAGGGCTAGAACCCACAAACCATGAGATCATCACCTGAGCTGAAATCAAGCACTTAACCAACTGAGCCACCTAAGCACCCCTAAAATATTTATTTTAAATGAAATATGATAGAAATGAAATAGGAACATTTTAAATTTCATGGTAGTAAAAACCGAAAACTTCTTCATGTTATTAATACTACATGTATATGCACATAGTAAGTAATCCAGGGACTTTTATTTTAATAAAGAATGTGAATGTTTTTCTGAAAATACACAACTACATTTCAATTGAAAGAAAACACATTAATGATATTCTTTTCCTAAAATGGCTTACAGCTAACCAAGCGGGAAGCTGAAAACGTGTTCAGGGCTTGATTTTTGGAATCTCCCAGTAGAGACAGACAGGTAGCACAGTGGTTACAAGCTGGCGTCTGTTACCAGACAGATCCACATACGAATTTAGTCTCCACCACTTCCAAACCATGCGATCTGGGGCAAGTTACTTCACCCTCTGTGCCTGTGTTTCCTTATCTGTCACCATAGTCCCAGCATAGTGGAAAGCCTTCTGAACTGTGTGGCCTGGTTCTCCTGCCTGATGGGCAATTAATTAGCTGTCAAACCAGGTCAAGCCACAACTTCCCTGGACCCCAAGTGGACAACAGCTGTAAAACCCCACATCTCCAGTGTTCCTTCCAGCTCTGCCCTGGAACCTCAGAACTTTCCTTCAAATGCTCATTAGAATGTTTCGTACCACCTCTCTTTATCCTAGCCCATGTCCTCCATTCATGGCGGTACGCATGCTGAACTTGTCAAGGAATCACCCAACCCCTGGAGTGTAGTATCCTCTCCCAGGCTGGGCATCCCCATCCTTGAACCAATTTCTGTAATACCGCCACCCACCACCAGAGGCAGTGGGACTCAACATTTCTTCTTGGAGCAAACACCTTGAGTATCCACTCACAAGGTGGGCTGGAGATATAAAGCTATGGTAGGCCCTGGAGATATAAAAATAAATCAGACACAGATGCTCTCATTACAGTGTTGAGAGTCCAGGAAGGGTGACAGACACATCCAATGAAACAGGACGTCGTAAATGTGTGGGTGTTTGGTTATGCCAGCACAGGGCAGAAGCTAGCAGCTGAGAGCAGGGCAAAGGAAGAAGAGGAGTCTGAGGGAGGCAGAGGAGGCCATTCCAGCCTAGGGGACAACACAGGCATCAGGCATGGCCACGTGAAGCCCCAGAAGCTGTAGGCACCCAAAAGAAAAAAACCATGAGGACTGATCTGATCTCAAGGAGATTAAATGGGACAAACGGGTGAGAAATAACAGGGCTTTGCACCTCTCTTTGTTTACTTGTTTATCAGGGAATCTCCTCCACAACACCCAGTTCTGCTTGGACGGAGCCTTTGTTGGTGGGGTTCATCGCCCTATCCCCAGCACCAAGAAAAGGATGCAACATGTAGTAAAGATATTTTTGAATGACTGATGGAATTGATAAGATTCTACCAAGACACAGTGCATTCCTTCTGGAATACTCATCTGGATAACAAGCCATTGAAACTGCCCCACAAAGAAGGCTCTTTTTTGGCAAAGACCTATGTACAGAATCACACTTTTCCCCAGAAATTATTGATATGGGTCAGCGCTGAACTCAGGAATCCACTTTTGGAATTCATGAGCAATTTAGATAAGAAGGAAGATGTGGGAGGATGGAAAGTATAGTGAGGAGAGACCTTGTGAATAACAGAACAACTGAGCATCTATGACTCAAACTCTGATTAGTAAATCTTCTACAAGTCGGGGCTGCAATTTACTCCAAACTTCCACTGCATTTGTAGCTTACAGTTACAACAAACGCCAGCTGTTCTCCTTTGTAATGCCAGCCTCTCTGGAGCAAGCAAAGACCAGGGTCCAGCAGATAATAGTGCTGAGCCCAGCAGGTAGAAAGACCTCAATGATGTGGAAAAGGAAGTGGCTTTGAAGTCAGACAGGAAATAGCATCTCGGTTCTGGCCACACCAAGACTGCCTTGGCAATTGACTACCTTCCCCCCCTCCCCCTGCCCCGCTTCCTCCAACTTCCAGCTCTTCACCTGGAAGATGAGAGTACTCTACTTTGCAGAGTTGCAAAGTTGTTCCTTTGAAGAGGAAATCGAATAAGGCATGCAAATTCCCTAGTGCAGAATGAATATAGCAACTGACCAGCAGTCTGGTTTCCAGCCAGTATTTGGCTAAGTGAAATTCCCAGGACCCCAGCATCAGAATCATTGAAGAAACCCTTCCCCCACCTCAGGGATTCTGAGAGGGAGCCATCAGCTGTTTAGCAAGCTTCGCCGGTGACCCCGAGGTACAACTAAGAGGCAGATCACTGCAGTGACACTCCAATGCCACTAAGACCACCGTCACATGAAGCTAAAAGCCTTAAGCATCCTGCCTTCCCTTCTTTGTGCCTAGCCCTCAAAACCCTATTCAGGGAAGTATCTTGCAAGAGAGGTAATCGAAGCCTGACTGTAACACAGTCTGAATATTTGTGCTGCCAGTTAAGAATTTCTGTTGATGTTATTTCCTCTCCTCCATATTGCATCAACTTCACATTGTTTGCTTCAGCCCATTAAAACCCAATAGATTTTTTTTTTTTTACATCAGCAATGTTAAGCACTTTGGGAAAAAAAATTTACAAGATGTGTGCTAGCTCAGTAGTACAAGCTTGTTTATATAGCTCTAATCTGACTGAGAGGGCAGGAACCTCCAGGGTGGAGAAGAAAGAACAACGGCTCTGAAGAACAAATACCTCTTTCTGGTATAGTGGTCTGCCAACGTGACATTTCCTATACAGATGAACTCAAAGTCCAGCTGCTCAGTGACAGAGCGAGAGTTGGCTTCAAGTCTTACGCCAGAGATCTTGAAGCAAGGTGCCAGAGCTCGGTCCTCAGGGGCCAATTTTGGTGGCCATGCCAGGCCGCCAAAGATTTTTACCGGGATACAATCGCTTGATCATTTCGGGACTTCGGTTAGCATTCAGTGGTCCCAAAAGCTGGTCTAAGGCACTGAACCAGACTAGCAGCCTCAGAATCACCTGGGGTTGATTCTAAAGATCCGTGTTCCTGGGCCCCGTGTTCCAGAAATTCTGATCTGGTAGGCCTAGGGTGGCCCCTGGAGATTTATCATTTAAACAGTCCCCAGGTGATGTGAAAGCCCAGTCAGGTCTGGAAACCACTGACCTAGGTTCCATGGCGCCTGCCTTCTCTTCACCTAACCCCCTTCACCCCATCCCACGCTGCCTACTGTCTGGGCTGCCATGCAGAGGTGGGGTTCCTTCAGCCTCCCTTGTATTTAGGAAGAGACGCACTATACTGAAAAGAGTAAGGGTCCTGGGGTCAAAGAACAGGCTCTCAATCCTGGCCATGCCACTTAGCGCTATGTAGCCACTTGTGCTAAGTATAGCAAAAACAACTTAGTGCTATACTTACTGAGCCTCTGTGAGCCTGGGTCTCCTCATCTATAAAATGGGGCCAATACTGATAACCAGTATCAGGGGTTCTCAGCCTTGTCTGCTCCTAGAGTCACCCGCGCAATCTGCCACAGCAACTCTCACAGGTGGCTGTTATTATTCCCACTCTACAGATGAGAAAACTGAGGCCCAAAGTTGCCAAAAGTAAAACGGCTTGTCAACCAAGAAACTAAAATCCAAACACAGGACCGATTCCAATGCCCATACTTTCCAACGTGTCCGTCTTAGTCTCCAGTGACATCACCTATAGAAAGTATTTTAAACACAATTTTGTAAATATACAAAAATTTATATATATATAATGTAAAGTAGTTAGTACCTATATGTCACATAGGAAGTACCTAGTACAATTGGTACTTAGTAGGTCTTCAATCGATTTGTGGTTCCTGCCTTCTACTTCCTATACCATACCAACCCAAGCTTAAGACATAAAAAAAATACGATCCTCTTTAAGTTGCCACAGCTGCCTTACAGCCTAAACAAACTAATTTTTGTTAAAAGCTGCTTATAAAGATAAATATTTTCACATTCCTAATATTAAGCAAAAGTCCCAAAAAACTAAGCTGGGAGGGAGAAGCAGAACGTTTTTCACATAACAGGATGTGCTTGGCCTCGTGATGTAGCTCATGGTCCTATTGCTGCAATCACTGCTGGAAGTTCAGGTTCACCCAGGCTTCCTCTCTCACCAGGGCTCCGGCCCCACGCTGCTCAGGACACCTCCAGACCCTGCCAAACTCCCCATCCAATTTCCCTGCCTTTTGAACTCTTCTTCCATAAACAGTATGGCCACTGTGTCCTTCTACTTTGTCTTTGAACTTTGACCTTCAGTGACCTTCATGGAAACTTGGCTTCCCCCAAGGGAAGCCCTTCCCTGGAGCCCAGCTGTTCTCACTCCATGTATCTTGAATGAAGAAGTAAGGTAAGCATCCTCCTAGCTCCCCATTGCTGCTTCGAATGATTTCCCTCCTGTCTTCCTACACAAATCCCTGCTCCTGTGACACTCAGACCATCTATCTGTGCCACTTTCTACCCATCCTCACTGTTGTACCCTGCCTCCCTCCTGTTAAGCCTTCTCATTTCCAGAGGACTCCAGCTTCTATTTCTCAGAGGTTTTCTTCTCCATCCCTCCCTGCTTCATCAATCCCAGTGACCTGAACATCAGAGTCAAAGACCTATCTGGACCTATCTGAAAGCTGGTTCTTCCAACCTTCTATTTCCCCACCTGAACCCTCTTCCTCCAACCCTCTTCCTCAGCCACCATCTCCCATGGCCACATGCTGAACCCCCTCATCAGTGGTGACTGGACCACCTCAAACCCCAGCTCACTTACTCTACATTCACTGCACACATCTTTCAAGCTTATTTAGACATTCAATCCATGGGACTCACAAGTTTTTTACCCTCCATTACTGCTCCTCCTCACTCTGCCTTCACATTTTTCTCTCATTGGTCCCATCGTTTTAGCCACTCACAGTCACACGCTTGCAAATACCCTGAACTGCCTTGATATGCTCTTTCTGTGGCAGATTTCCAGACAAAACTCCAACACTGATGGAACCGAAACATCCACCACACAATATCCACATAATATCTGAAGATCCAAGCTCACAACCAAGCTCACACCCAAGCAGGCATACTCTTTGTGGCGGGAGTGAGGAAGAAACCACACAACCGGACTGACTGGCTACATTTTAAACGCATGAGCACAAACTTTGAATTCACCAACACTGCCCATCAAATCTAGATTCCAAGTTTGCTCTCTGTCTGAATTGGCCATCCCTTATCTTATCTTTGTTTAAGCTTCACACACAGTCTCAGTTGATGGGCTCACTTCAAAATTCAGTGAAGAAATGGAAGCCAACAGAAGAAGGCAAGTCTCTCATCTTCAGGCACCCTCACCTAAACCACCATGGTCTTTGTCTTCCTTCCTGTTGCAAGAGAGGAAGTGTCACTGTATTTACTAAAGAGAAGTCACTCAACTCTTGCTTTTGATTGGAAGATGACAGAACATTCCTCCTCACTCATCCCCTACCACCACACCAACGGGGCTCCAGTATAACAATAAATTATAGCTAAAACATCTCCAAGACACAAACTCCCTGAAGACTCGTCTGAAGTCAAGAGAGGAGACAAAAATAAGAACATGAGGGGAATTTGAAGTTTCTAGCAATGAGAGCTATAGCAAACATGAAATGCAGTTCAACTCTTGGCCAATTTCAATAAAACCTCACACTAAAGGCCCCATTACCATAATTCCCATTACCAGATATACCATGTTTGCCTTTTGACAAAAAAAAAAAAAATTACAAGGTATATAAAAGGCAAGAAAAAAACACAGTCTGAAAAGACAACCAATCATCAGAACCAGATTCAGGACACAGATGTTGAAATTACCAGGCAAGAAATTTTAAAAACTATGATTAAACATGTTGTGGGTTCTAATAGAAAATGTAGATGGTAATGAAAGCAGAGAGATAGAAATTCCAAAAAAAAAAAAAAAGTAAATGCTAAAAGTCAAAAACACTGTAACAAATGAAGAATGCCTTCTAAGGGCTCATTGGTAAGCTCGAAATGGACAGGGAAAGAATCAGTGAGTCAGAAGGTCAATAGAGACGCCAAACTGAAATACGAATCAAAACCCTGAGAAGATACCACCTCACACCGTCAGAATGACTAAAATTAACAACACAAGAAATAAGAGATGTTGGCAAGGATGCAGAGAAAGGATAACCCTCTTGCACTGTTGGTGGGAATGCAAACTGGTACAGCCACTCTGGACAACAGTATGGAGGTTCCTCAAACAACTGAAAATAGAACTACTCTACAATCCAGCAATTGTACTATTAGGTATTCACCCAAAGGATACAAAAATACAGATTTGAAAAGGGTACATGCACCCCAAAGTTTATAGCAGCATTCTTAACAACAGCCGAACTATGGAAAGAGGCCAACTGTCCACTGACTAATGAATGGATTAAGAAGATGTAATACACAGACAATGGAATATTACTCAGCCATCAAAAACAATCAAATCTTGCCATTTGCAATGATGTGGCTGGAGCTAAGCAGAATGTTATTATGCTAAGTGAAATAAATCATCAGAGAAAGACAAATATTTGATTTCACTCACAGGTGGAATTTAAGAAACAAAACAGATGAACATATGGGAAGGAGGGGGGAAGTGAAGAGAGGGAAACAAACCACAAGAGAACAAACTGAGGGCTGCTAGAGGGAGGTGGGTGGGGGATGGGCTAGATGGGTGATGGGTACTAAGGAGGGCACTTGTTGGGATAAGCATTGGGTGTTATATGTAACACTGAATTCAGAATCACTGAATTCTACTTTTGAAACGAATACTGCACTGCATATTAACTAATTAAAATTTAAATTAAAAAATAGAAACCCCAAACTGATAAAACAGAGAGAGAGAAAAATAAATCTTTAAAAGCTGAGACAAAACATCCAGGAACTATGATTCGATATCAAAAGGTATAACATAGGTGTAATTAGAATACCAGGAGAAGAAAGAGAAAGGAGAAGAGATATTTGGAGGAATAATAACTGAGAACACTTCAAAGTGAGATACACCCAAACCACAAATCTAGAAAGATCAGATAACTCTAATCACTGTAAATTAAAAAAAAAAAATACAACACCTGGGCATATCACATTTAAGCTGCAGAAAATCAAAGACAGAGAAAAGATCTCAAAAGACATCACAGGGGAAGAAAAACAAACAAACAAACAAAAAACCTTACCTATAAAAGAATAAGAATTACAGACATCTTCTGATCAGAAAACATGCAAAAGCAAGAGAGTGAAGTCAAATATTTAAAATATTGAAGGAAAAAACATCAAACTAGAATTCTACATCTAGTGAGATTATTCTTCAAAATGCAGGGCAAATAAACTTGCTCAGACAAATAAATAATGAGGAAGTTTATCACTCACAGATTTGCCCTTCGGGAAACGCTAGAAGTTCTTCAGACAGAGGAAATTACTTAGGTCAGAAACTTGGGTCTACAAAATAAAGGGCAAGCACCAGAGGAAAAAAATAAGAGGAAAATAAAATATTTTCTTTTCTTATTCCTCATTGCTTTGGGAGAAAGGAATAAGACTCTCTGGAACAATGTTCATGGGACAGAAAAACAAAACAAAACAAAACTTTTTTTTTTTTAAAGATTATCATATCGAGGCCTAACACAGAGCTCCAGAATAGCCCTTACCAACCAACAAGTTCAAAAGTTGGCCAGCTGGGGCCCAGGGGACAAATCTAGCCTGCAGCCTATTTTTGTATGGTCTGTGGGCTAAGAATGGTTTTTACATCTTGTTTTGTTTTGTTCTTTTTTTTGTTTGTTTTTACACTTTTAGATGGTGGGGAAAAAAGTTACAAGAAGAAGAATATTTTGTGACACATGAAAACTGTATAAAAATCAAATTTCTGTGTCCATAAATAAAGTTTTATAAATAAACACCTTTGTTTACTTACTGTCTGTGCTGCTTTTGCACTACAACAGCCGGGACGAGTGGCTGCGAGAGAGACCAGATGGCCCACAAAGCTCAAAGTATTTACTATTCGATCCTTTTCATAAAAAAAAAATTTCCTGTTCCCCGAACAATCCCAACCATTTAATTTTTCAGAGGATGAACCCAAAGTCTGAGAGATCAAATTATACTCTCACGTCATCTTGTTGGTTAGTAACAGAGCCAGCATTAAAATTTAGGTCTTCAGTTTCCAAATGTCTCTCCTCCCACGTGAGAGGACTCACATTTTATTAGTATGAGTTCTAAGATCATAGTGTCTAATACTCCTGACTACAGGGACTGCAGAAGCAACTCTTGTCATTCTCTGATTTCACATGATAAAGACTGTATGACGGCTAGGGAAGAAGTAGGAGTGACAGAGGAGCTCTGCCAACTGTTATACACAAGAAGGGAATGACTAAGAAAGAGGAGGGCGTGTTCCCAGGGGACCCAAAAAAGAAAGGCACTCCTATTGGCTTTTTTTAAAAAGAATGTCAGTTATATTCCTTGAGATTTTGTTGTTTTCTTTCTTCTCCTTCTGTTTTTTAAGAACAGGTAAAACCAGTATCTTTTTACCCTAGAACCAGACATTGAAATATCAAGTGCATCTCTTCTAGGACTCCATAATGCACACATTATGCATACTCCATAATGCAGACAGAGCTAGAGAGAGCAAGACTTAACAAACGAAAATATCTATTCATGAAGCTCATTAGACAGGAGCAATATAGGTCAAAGAAATAACAGTTGAATAGGATTCTGAGGGTTCGTGACACTTTCACTCATATTTGATGGAAGACAAAAATAGTAAAATTAGCATGTACCACTTCTTACAAGGAGGGTCTACCTTGCAATGAAACAACCCTCAAGGACTAGAAAAGCCAGATAAAATTAAAAAAAGGAGGACTCCTAAGTCAGTGAGGACATAGGAGACCAGGATCCAAAAGAAAAGTGCAGAGCTGAGCCAGACATTCCATTCAACTATTCTGTAAGCATCTAGTCAAATTCAACATCCATTCGAGAAACTACTCTTAGCCAATTCTGAATGTAAAGGAACGTGCTTAATCTGATAAAGGATATTTACAGAACATAGCAACCATAATATTTAATAGTCGTGCTTTGCAAACTTCCCCACTGAGATTAGAAATGAGACAAGCTGCCTGCTATGACCACTTCTATTCTCTGTTATGGTAGAGGTTTAAGCCAACTCAACAGGAAAGAAAAAGAAAAAGAAAAGAAGCAAAGGAAGAAAGTAAAAACTGTTTTTCAGGTAATGTGATTGTGTACATGGAAAATCCATAATAATCAACACGGAACTATTAGGATTAATAAGTGAACTTAGGAAAGTCATTGGATTCAATGTCAGTAAATAAAAATCAACTATATTTCTGTATATCCACAGACCAACAACCAGAAAATATGTTTAAAATGATATCATTTATAATAGCATCAACTGACTTCAAACACTAGACTAGTATACAGTATATAGAAGAAAGAGGTGCAATACTTTTACCACATGGAGAGATACAAAACACTAACAGATAAAAATCTAAATAAATGAAGGGATATGCCATATTTAAAGAAAAAATGTTTTTAACATTAATTCATTTTTGAGAAGTAGAGTGTGAGCAGGGAAGGGGCAGAGAAAGGGAGACACAGAATCTGAAACAGGTGGCTCCAGGCTCTGAGCTGTCAGCACAGAGCCCAATGGGGGGCTCAAACTCACAAACTGTGAGATCATGACCTGAGCCGAAGTTGGACGCTGCTTAACCGACTGAGCCACCCAGACGCCCCAAGGGATATACCATATTAATGAATAGAAAGAGTCAACATTTTAAAGACATTAGTTTACTCCCTAAATTGGGCGAGAGATTTAATGCAGTCCCAATCAAAATCCCATGAAAAGAGGATTTTAAAATGTATACAGTAATGCAAATGTCTAAGAATAACCAAGCTATTCTTAAATACGAACTGCACGTACACTATCAAATATGCACTTATTATTAAGCTATGTTAAGACAGGGTGGGAACAGGATAAGAATGGCCAAGAAGAACAAGAGAAGGGGCTAGAAAGCAGACGGGGCTCTACATATACACAGTCGCCAGATTTATAATGAAAGTGACATTTCGGAGCAGTGGAAGAGACTTCAAGAAGTAGTGCAGGGTTAAATGGATATACATATGGAAAACAAAATAAATTTGGATCTCTTTTTAGGCCATAGATAAAAAAATTAACTTCAGGTGGATCTTTCACCTACAGCTAAAGGCAAAACAATAGGGCTTCTACAAAGCAAAGTGGAAAAATAACTTCATGCCCTTAGGGTGGGCAAAAACTTCTTCAGCAGGCACAGAAAACAATAACCATAAAGGAAGAGGTTGACAGATTGGATTACATTTAAAGCAAGATCTCCAGGGGCACCTGGGTGGCTCACTCAGGTCGCACTTCGGTTCAGGCCATGATCTTGCAGTTTGTGGGTTTGGTCCTGCGTCATCAGGCTCTGTGCTGACAGCTCAGAGCCTGGAGCCTGCTTCTGATTATGTGTCTCCTCTCTCCCTGCCCCTCCCCTGCTCGCACTCCATCTCTCTCTCTCTCTCTCTCAAAAAATAAACATTAAAAAAAATTTTTTAAATAAAGCAAGATCTCCTATTCATCAAAAGAGAAAGCCACAAATAGCAAGCCACAGGATAGGAAAAGATATTTTAAATACATAGGGCTGAGAAAAACACTTGTATTCAACTTTGTTTAAAAAATTCCTAAAAATCAATAAGAAAAAGACAATCCAATTTTAAAATAGACAATAAACTTGAACAGAGACTACAAGAGATTAAATGAAAGTGACCAAAAAAAATATTAGAAAAACACAATATCATTAGTCACCAGAGCAAATCAAAAACCACAATGAGGCACCACGACACACCCACCATAAAAGCTAAAATTACGAAGTCTGACAATCCCAAGTGTTGACAAGTATGTAAACTGATGAGAAGAATATAAAGTGGTACAACCACTCAGGGAAACTCTCTGTAAGAATTTACTAAAGTTGGACATACGTACCCCATGCCCCAGCACGCCAGTCCTTCATGTATACCATACAGAAATGCATTCACATGTGCACCAAAAAACACATACGGAACAGTTTATAGCAGCATTCTTCCTCATAGCCCTAAACTGGAAATGTCCCAAAAGCCCATCGACAAAGCAGCACATGAATAAACAATCTGCAAAATATTATAAAGTGGTTTGCTACCCAGCAATAAAAAATAAACTGCTCCAAATCACAACATAGATGACTCAGACAACGTTGTGCGTGAGAAGCCACAAAAAATAGTGTATTACATATGTGTATAATTCCATATATGTTTCAAAAATTGGAACACCATGGTATTAGAAATCAGGTTAGTAGTTACCACCACGGAAGCTGGGGGCGCAGTTGCTGGGAGGTGCATGAGGTAGTTCCCGGGGGACCGTGGTAACATTCTATCTCTTGATCTGGGAAATCAAGAAATATGGATGTATTTACTGTTCGAAAATTTATTGAGCGATGATTTGTGTACTTTTCTGTGACTATCTTATCCTTTAAAATTGTGGGTTTAAACAAGGATAGCACAAATATCCTGGGGGAAGGATACGGCATCTCCTGTCCTCAAGGTGGCACCTGGCCCGTGCAAAAGGTGGTCTGTAACTGCAGGGTTGTAGGGACCGACGGACAGACGGACAGACGTCACGTCTGTCACCACTGTGTACATTCGCTCGGGCAGCAGCCACAGAACAGAAGCAGTAATCCTTGAATGAGGAAGCTGGTATAGAAAGGAAATGAGCTTAGAAACAAACAATTAAGAGGCACCCGGGTGGCTCAGTTGGTTGAGCAGCCGACTTCGGTTCAGGTCATGATCTCCTGGTTCCCGGGTTCGAGCCCAGCATCAGATTCTCTGCTGACAGCTCAGAGCCTGGAGCCTGCTTCAGATTCTGTGTCTCCCTCTCTCTACACTTCCCCTGCTTTCTCTCTCTCTGTCTCTCTCTCAAAAATAAACATTAAAAAAAAAACTTTAAAAAAGAAACACACAATTGAGGGACTCTTTCACATTATCTAAAAACCTTTATTTTGGATAATGAAAAATTTCCAACTCTTAGAAAGTATCTCAGAACTCTCACGCCGAAACACTCTGCATTTATTCCACTGCCCAGCAAATGGAACCCAAAGTTCTTCACCCCGTTTAGAAGGTTGAGGCAGCCACTTCTGGCTGTCCAGTATATTTTTTGCTATCAAATTTCCTTCTTCTCATAGGGAAGGATGGGCCCGTGGACTATTCTGACCAGAGGTAGCTATATAGGACATACTGATTAGATCAAGCTACTCAATTGGGACCAATCAGGGGCCTTCCCTGAGGCCGAGATAAGGACACTGGAAGAATGAAGGGTCACCCCTTCCCTGTGAGGGACAGTGTGAAAATGGATGTAAGGGGAGGGATATTCAAGACCACCTTTTTCTCTAGTGTCACTAAAGGAGGAAGTCAAGATAATGAGGTATCAAGTTAAGAATGCTGACAGTATCATTTGAGTCTCTGGATCCAGCCACGCCTGAATTCCCAGATGTATGAGTCACATAGATTCCTTTTCTTGAGTTGGTTTAAATTTGCTTTAATTCAGTTCTTTTGTTTTGTTTTTTTTTCTATATGAATCTCCATTATCATCACCACCGCTATATGTATGTGGCATTCAAGTCCCTAACAGACTGGCCCCAGCTTGAATTTCTAGTCTTGCCAATCACTGTCCATCCTCCATGACCAACATGTCCAATCTCAACCCCAAGTAACTTACCCCAATCAAGGATTCCCAAAAAGCGAAGTTCAACTTAAACCAATCTACTTCCAAATATGTCTTTGATAGCCAACAGGTCATTCTCGTTAAGGATAATTAAAAATACAAGAAACTGGGGCTTAGACACAGATTTTTTTCAAGTGGGGGAGGGAGGTTGTAAGGCAGATGGCAGCAGGGGAAGTGGTTTTTGCAGAGAAGCTTTTGAAAGCTACAGGAAGCCAAAGAAATGAAAACCTGGAATTGACAGCATATGCTTTGGCATGAAGCTGGATACCCTACGCGTTGGGGTGAGGCATCTGGGAGCTTCCTCATCAGTTATGCCAAGCAAGTTAAATGAGGTTTATCCTAAGCTTATCCACTTCACCCTTGAGCCACGGGAAGATCCTGGAGACCACGATCAAGCTCGCAGTCAGAAAGTCTAAAAGGCACCGAATCTCTAGACAGAGAGCCTGACACAGTGCAGGAAAAGGCCTATCTGCATAGGAACTGTGCATGGCTCTAATACAGCAAAACCTCTTACAAGCACTTCACTGCAGAGGAGTGATCTGGAAAATGGCAAGAACTAGAAACTCGCTGGGGCACACCCTCTGTTACCAACATCGGGTGACAAAAATGTCACTCACAATCAACTTGGTTTTCTCTTTCTACTTTTGGTACATGTAAATATTTATTTTACACAGTGTCACTTACTACCTAGATGTCCCCTGTCCCTGTCGCCTCTCAAGTTTTTAAGTTCACCAACACGGACTTCCTGCCTGAAAGGTTTTTAAGGACCTGATTCTCAATAGGGGGATATTCTTTGCACACTTTGTCACCTCTGTCCTTTTACTCACACTGAAATGCCTCAAGCGCACCCTGGCCACCTCTGTCCCCTGCTCCCATCTCTGCAAGGCCCTAAAGCCACTGGTTGTCAAATGTCCAATTTGTCCACTTAACATCTTCAGTGAAATCTCTCCCCCATCCTCTTTATCTGTGCTTGTCTTACCACATCCTGTTTCTCTCCCGCCCCACCCCCCCCCACAGGATTTTAAACTTCTTGATAACAAGAGCCATACCTGATTAATCATCATCTAGAAAAAGGTGCTCAGTAGTGGGACACATTGCCGATGAGGACAAGCCAGGCAAAAAGCAGGGAAGAACAGCAAGGACCTTAGACAAACTGTGACCTGGGGAAGGAGCCCCCTCCCAGCCCAACTAAGAACTGACTAAACCAGAGACATCCAGGAACAATCTCTCTGTCGGTAATGCCCTCAGCAATTGCAACTTCTCCTTATTCTGCACTTGGGGGAATGCAGACCAATGGTGTTAAGCTACTTTGCCCAATGTCACAGACCCCCGGGGTTCCAGCAGAACCCAGCAGCCAAGCCCCTAAATTATGTGCCATTCTGTAAGTTAAATTGCCTTCCCCTAAAAAAAAAAATCTAAAATATAATCAATAAATTTATTCTTTGTGAATGCTTCCTTTCTATTTTGACCAGCTGCTGAATCAGTCCTTGTTTTAGGATGTATGGTCAGCAAAATAATATAATGGCATCTTCCTGCTTGGTTTGGAATCTGAACACAGTAGCACTTACATAGCAGCTTAAGGGAAAAAGACATTGGACATTTTTTTTAAGTTATTGTCTTTCTTCTAGAGAGGTCACAAACATAAAAAAACAAAGCCAGCTCAAACAAGTGTCTTGAATGTCTTGAATAGCACTGAATGTCTATATAATGTTTTTCTAATTAAAATTAGTTGCTCATGATTAGAAATGGATGGCAACAACAGGGCTTCCCGAGAAGCACATACACTTTGCTTTAATACAGTCCTCCCCTGCCCCTGATGGCTTCCCAGCCCTGGGGTTCAAGGTCGTTCTTTCATCATGTATGGGTGGCTTATTTTACTTTTAGCAAAAGCTCTGGTACCCATGAGTTTAGCACCCATGTTTCTAACAAAAATGGGTCAGAGGGCCCCATGTTTCAAGAAAAAAATGGGTTCTTACTCTGAAAGCAAACAACGATTGCTTTACTAACCTGTTATCAATACCTCCACCTACAAAGCTTGCTGTTGCCCTTCTCTTCACCTAGGAAATTTCTACCGATTTCCTAAAGCCTGTCTCTACAGGGTCTGATTATACAATGTTCTCTCTCCACACTGAACTGTACTTACTTTGTCATCTATTTGCTACCTAATCTGATTTAGAAAATTCCATGCATTTTTCCCTAAGCTGTCATTTAACATCCTCATTGTTAAATTTCTATTTATTTCTAATATCTCTCCAAGACAACTGAAGGGATCTCAGGGGCATGGTCTCAGTCCATCCCCCACTTTGTGATACATCAGAGAGACCTGAGACTTTGCGGTCAGATTAGATTTAAACGTAAATCCCTCACTTTCTCTCTCCTTGATAACTACCTGATGCACGGCTCGTGGCGAAACCTCTTCTTCACCCTGTCTTCTCATGTATAAAATGGGAGTAGTTAATTACACCAAATTCTCTTTAAAAGACTGGGATCTACAGAAAAGCTTTACAAGTGCTGAATAATATCTGTTCACTCTTTTATGACATAACCATGGCTTTGTAGACTTGGCAAATTTTTATTTAGGAAACAAACAAGTGCTTTCTTAAGCATTGACGATGTGTGTGGCCTTGTGCTGGGTACAGGGTAAAATCATGATTAAAAACAACCAAAAAGACAAACAGGGGCACCTGGGTGGCTCAGTCGGTTAAGCAGTTAAGTGCTAGACTCTCGATCTCGGCTCAGAAGACGATCGCATGACTTGTGAGATCGAGCCCCCCACTGGGCTCTACACTGACAGCACAGAGCCTACTTGGAATTCTCTCTCTGCCCCTCCCCCACTTGTTCTCTCTCTCTCTCTCTCTCTCTCTCCCTCAAAATAAATAAATAAAGTAAAACTTAAAAAAAAAAGCCCACAGGCAGAGGGAGAGACAAATACTAGTGTATAATTACAAACCAGGAAGAGGGCCTCAGTATATCGTAAATCCAAGGTGATCTAGGCAGGCAAAATCAAGTAATCAAGAACGGGGGTACCCTGCGTCCACACCTGCTCAGCCCACGTACCTGCACCCAGGCCAGTCCACCCATCCGGATCAATACTAGTTCACCCTCCCTCCCACTGTCACCCGCCCGGAGCTGCCACTCTACAAGCCAGTAACTCCGCAAACGTTCACCCAACTCCTAGCCCACCAAATACTGTAAGAGATCCCGAGGGTATGGAGAAAAAAACACCGCACAGCCTTGCTTAGAGTATGGGTCACAATCCGGCATAAGAGACAGCCATGTAGCAGCAGCCCCTGTTTTCCACCTCTCTTCCTTTAGCCTCGGAAACAGACACGTCTTTGGCTGCTGCACAGGAAGATCCTTCCCACCCCGCCTTCTCCACCTACTGCCTGGGTCACCTGTTTTCTACAAACCTTCTCACATCCACTCTTAGAACTCTGGAGCGGGATTCTCCAAAGGACTTGTGAGGCCCTCAAATGCTAAGCTGATACAGGCAAGTCCTTAGGAACGGAAGAAAGGGAAACCATTACCCTGAAATACTTCCTTCCCAACAGACCCACTTTGGAGGAGGTCATCGAGAGGACATGACCATCCAGTGACCCAGGAGCGGATCTGGGCACTCAGAGGCTCCTCACCTAATCTCCTGTCATTGGAATATCCGCTCTGCCCACCGGTCCCAAAGTGGTAGCTACCTGCAAGAGCGTAACACTGGAAGAATAAGGTGCTCTTGAGCTCCATCTGGACTAAATACATACCTGAGTGCCATTAAGACTGCTATAAAACCCCTAAGATTCTGGCAGGCAATACAATGTGGAGATGTTTATTTTGAGAGAAAGAGTGAGTGTGAATGGGGGAGGGGCAGAGAGGGAGGGAGAGAGAGAATCCTAAGCAGGCTCCGCTGTGAGATCATGACCTGAGCCGATTCACGAGTGGATGCTTAACCAATTAACCGACTGAGCACCCAGGTGCCCCATGGAGCGATCTATTTATCCTGCAGCTGCTCAAGACAAAGCTCATATGTAAGTTTCCTTGCTAATTAACCCTGCCACCCACCAATCAGGAGTGACTACTTTCCTGGCTCTCTTTGCCTCCTGTACCCAGGTGGGTTTCAGAGTACTGGGAAACTTCCAGGGTTGCAAACCAACAAACGACTCATAATCAAAGTTATTAGAAAACAGACAATTGGTGGGACAGGGTCCACCTTGTTGGGTCACTGTGCCTCCTCTGTGCAGCATGCTAGGCGAGCTCTCATTTTCTCCCAGCTACTCATACTCAAGGGGCATTTTGTTATTCCTGTTCTACAGATGAGGAAATTGAGGTTCAGAAACACAATCAACAAGTTTTTAAATTGCCTGTGGTTAAGGGCCACCGGTCGCAGGTCTCTGTCGGGGCTCAGGGCGGGCCAGGTCTCAAGGACGGCACTCCAGGCGTACTTCGAGTGAGGGCTGCCGCGGCTAGTTCCCGCTCAAGCAGCTCAGGCGCAGCTCACCTCGGAGGGCTCTGCTAGAGGTGCGCATCACCCGGGGCAAGAAAACAGCTTCTCGCGTGGGGCAGATACTAGCGGCTAAGAGAATTCTACCTTGCAAAAACATACAGGTTGGCGTTTTCCTTTTATAGTTCTACTTAAGTACTTAGAAAAGCCAGGAAAGGGGGTCTCCACCACAACTCATTTGGATGGCGTCCTTACGTGAACATCTACTTTGTTCAGACTCTAATCTTTACATTTTAAGTCCCCATCCATAAAAATGGAGGTTTTCTGCACCCTGTATTTCTAACACCTAAGTAGAAGGATTAATTTTCTAGTCACAAAGTAGCCATGCAAGGATGACCAAAAGATGTTAACTGGGTATTTCAGTTACCTGGGATCTCCTGGCCTATCATATGCATTCACTCAGTGTCCATAGAGGAAAGTGGTAAAGAACACCCTCTTTGCAAAGTTCTAATGAGCATTGTTCTGCCTTTTGAATGGGGGAGGCGGTGTTGGGGGAGACGTAGGCAGGCTACTGCTTCCTTGACCTGCTCTGGTAGCTGGGATAATTCATAGTGAATTTACACACACACACACACACACACACACACACACACACACACCCTCTGCTTCCTTGACCTGCTTTGGTAGCTGGGATAATTCATAGTGAATTTATACACACACACATACACACACACACACACACACACACACCCTCTGCTTCCTTGACCTGCTTTGGTAGCTGGGATAATTCATAGTGAATTCACACACACACACACACACACACACACACAGCCCTCTGGAATATATTTGTGGCAGAAAATGAATTGGCTCTTACAGGTCTCCAGAAGGCAACAGTGAAGCATTCATAACCCTTGCAGTTTGTAACATTTCAACCAGGTACTCTGCGCTGTTATTTAAGGTAACTCATTAGGTTTAATGTTCATTTTAACTACCTACTTGCAAGCATTTTTGCTTCCCTTGCAGTTTGAAGAACTGGGCTTCCTGACTAATTATTACTCTTACTACAAACTTAATGGTTCCAAATTCTGGATGATTGTCTTTCTTATCTTGACTCTTGGAGAAAGTTTTCCCCCATGGAGAAAACCGAAGCTCACTGAGAACGTCAAGGTTGGGTCTTAGGCAGATGGATGCAAAGAAAAGAGCGCAGAGATTCTGCCCTCAAGGAGCACAGCATCTGGTTCTGGGTGTGGTGTCCCAGACCCCAGTGCAGACAGCGTCATCTGGGACTTGTTACAGATGCAAATTCTCAGCCCCACCCCAGAACCACTACATCAGAAACTCTGGGGTTGACCCCCCCCAGCCACCTGTGTTCGAAAAAGCCCACTTCAAACAACTATCCTCATCACAGGTCAGAACAACAAATATGCTAGTTTGTTAACTAAATCTAAAAGTTTCATTTCTCTTTTGAGGAAACAGAGGCCCAGAGGCCAAAGACCACAGGAAGCGGAGAGAGAGCAAGTCAGCACAAGCAGGGGAGAGGCAGAGAGAGAGGGAGACTGTGTCACTTGCTCTCTCTCTCAAAAATAAACATTATAAAAAAATTCTTTAAAAGATTCTCACTCTGCCCCTCCCCCAATCACAATCACTCACTCTAAAACAAATATAAAAATTAAAAGTTAAAAAAATGCAATGACTAATGTGATCAGAATAAAATCTGGAGGAATATACAGCATGCAGAAATGTCAACTGGGGATCACCATCCATGGGAAAATAACAAATCTTTTTTTCTTTGTATTTCCCTGAATTTTTCCCAATGATTATATATTACTTTGGTAATCAAGGAAGAAAAGCAAAACTTTTCTTTGAAATGTTACCTCCAAATCACTCGACAAGAAGAGTTATTTTGTAATTCCACTTCTCTCATACAGCAGGATACTGTGTGTGTAGTAATTATTTATATCATGCCATATGTTACAATGAAGATGAAATTCAGGAAATACATTCCTTCTAGCTGGCAGTGAAAATGAAGAGGTTAAATGCTTTCCTGAGTTCAAAGCACTCTGAATTAAGCTGACTGTGAAGCTAAAGGAAACATTTATTGAAATCTCTAAGAGCATCCCTTTTGAAAAACGTTGACGTGACACATAGCTCCTTACTCAAATCACCCTGATGTTTAACCCTTAGCACAAAACAGAATGTTCAGCAATTCCTGGCAAAGTCTTAGGAGTTCAGGGGATAAAATTCATGGGAGAATACCAGAGAAATAAGAAACAGAAGGATCCACTTTTTCACATAAAATTCTGTCCCCGTGGACAAAAAGACATCCAAAATTACTGGCAAGTTTCACTGTCCCCAATACCCTCTAAATTTTTTTTCTTTCTCAAGAAATGTTTGCTCTTTTAAAAAAATATCTATGTTGGTTACTTTTAATCAATGAATCGTAAAAAAAAAACAGATAAATAAGGATTGTCTCATTTATAGAGACATTTGTTGCAAATGCACTGCTGTAATGTTTCACTTGATAAGACAAATTTATCGCTTGAAGAAAAACTAGCACTGTTTTACTGAAACTCTCAGCAAAATAAATTCACTGAGTGTTAATTAAAGTCTCTTAAAGGCGACAGGGAAGTAAAGTTAACCAATGTGATGGCAATGGGAAAGGAAATACTGGGGCGCCTGTGTAGCTCAGTTGGTAAAGCATTTGACTTTGGTTCAGGTCATGATCTCACCGTTTGTGGGTTCGAGCCCTGCATTGGGCTCTGTGCTGACTGTGCTGACCGTGCGGAGCTTGGAGCCTGCTTTGGATTCTGTGCTTCTCTCCCTGCCCCTCCCACTCACTCTCTCTCAAAAGTAAACAAACAGTAGAAAAATTAAAAGAACAAAAAGGAAATCCTAGTGGCCACCTTTTTTACCAAAATACCTATGATAGCTGATATTTCTAAAATTTACAGATGCTTTCAGGAAAGAATGAGCTATGGAGGGGGGAGGGAATACATACTTAAATATATATATATATATATAATACCTCAACATTTATAGTATCTAAGATCACCATACTTATGCAACAATTTGGCTTGACAGTATATCAAGGAACTCAGAGAGAACTTATCTTGGGTTTGGCTGTTTAGCATGCAAAGCTCTCGCTTACAGAAGTGCATCTCCAAAAAGCCTCAAATATCCCTTAGTCCTCTGCTTTCTTTCTTTCACAGAGCAATCTCAGCCATTGCAAAATTAATAAATTAATAAGAGTAAGAATAACAGAAAGAACGTACAACTCACAGCAAGTTTCTCCAACCCCCGGGTCCCACTCCTTACAATTACCCATCTGCCTATGGAAATTGATCTGTCGAAGCCTCGCTGTTCACCTATGAAGCTAAGCCTCATAGTGTCCCTTCACACACTTTTGGGCAGAACATACACAAACTTGCGGCTCAGTCTGTTAACTCCATTCGGACGCTTAGAAGCCTGGTTCTTAGTCTTCCATCTCTCATCCCCTTCTGGGGAGGAAAGGGTCCAATGTTGGGCTTTGTCTAATACTGCTTATTTTTGCAGTTTTACTTTGGGGCTGCTAAAAGTTATTGATTAGAAACTACCTACAGATCCAGCTTCTAAGCATTGATAAATGCCGAGGGAACAATCCCAAGGCAACAACAAGCCCCAAAATATCTTCAATTTGTAACGCAGAAATGCCACTCCTCCCAACAAGAGAGAAAGGAACCACGTTCCTACTCCAGCACATTAAAAAATAAAATACAGCATCTTTCATTCGGAACAAAATTAAATTTTCTGGGTCACTTTTTTCTGTCTCTCCGGGCCACGTTTACAGCCTGATGGTGACGGTAAACACCATCTCTCCACGCAGTTTAGTGGTCGCCCTCTGGGAGCGAATACCTACCGTTCTCTTTCCTGCCGCAGTTCTCAAAGACCATACCCCCACCCAACCCTCCCCTCCACACCTCACCACTCGCTTGCTTTTCTTCCAAACCGCGAAAGGGCGAGCTTTTTAAGAGAAAAAGTTAATGAACGCCTGCTTCTGAGGTAAAGGTGCCCCACCTGCGACCGCAACATCGGAAGACTGGAAGTCCCTAAGAGCACGCACCCGCCGCTCGCCGGACCCAGTCAGCGAGCGCTTCGCACCCAGAAACCCAGGAACATGATTTATATGCAGACCTGCACCCATCCCACACAAGTCCGCACGCCAGCTTGCCTAACCACTTATGTAAGCTCGTGCCTCTACAGTCCCAAACTGCACACACACACAGCCCGACACCTGTCACGCATCTGAAATGGACAGCATCCACACCCAGGAGATGAAATGATATCAACACATAGGAATGGGGGGGGGGGCGGAGCAGGGTGTCTACCGTTTTAAAACCTCTTTTCCCCCAATTGTTTCTTGCCCGTTTTTGTCACAACTACAATTACCTTAGCAACCAAAGAATTGCACTGACTCCCCCTCCGGCTCCTGAATTGCTCCTAAAGCCAAGCTCGCGCCAGGTTCATGGTAAAGCTAGAGAAGCCCAGAGAACGAGGCACCGGCAGCCTCTGGGGGGCGGAGGGGACGTCGGAGGCGGTCTCCCCGCTGCTCTCCAGCGACCCGCCTAGTCTTTGCGAGTTGCCGCGGTGGCGAGCGCGGGGTTTAGGGAGCGAGGAGCGAAGCCCGGGGCCGGCCAGGAGGCGCGGCGGGTCGCATGGCGCCGGGGCGCGGGGCGCTCGGGATCTCCGGCGCTCGCCCCTCGCGCGCCCCAGGCCGCCGGGATCCGCGGAGGCCCGTCCGCCCCCTCGGCGCCCGCCCGCTCCCGCAGCCCGGGGATGCCGGCGCCGGGCGGAGCTCTCGCCGCGAGCAGGGCCGGGCGCAAGAGCTGCCCCAACTCCCGGAGCCGCTCAGCTCAGCTCCGCCGCTCGCGAACCGCCGCAGCGGCGCCCGCTGTCGGGTGTGGAGCAGAGCTGCAGCCCCGCGCCGCGCGCACCTGGGCGCCGGCACCTGGGCCGGGAGCGGAGTGGCGCGGGGCGGGGCGGGGCGGGGCGGGGCGGGGCCGGGCGGTCCCCGGGGCGGGGCCGGGCGGGGCCGGGTGGGGCCGAGGCACCTGCGCGCGTCCCCCGGGCGCCGCCTCTCGGCTCACCTGTTCTTAGCGCCTCAGACCGTGCAGACTGTGATTTGCCCGAGGAAGGCAAAGGCTAGAAATCCCTGGCACTTTCTTTGCCGCCGAGAAAACTGGCAGACTGGCTAAGCGATGCGGAGGCTCCTTCTGTCAATCCCGAGAGCTGGCCGCGTCTGGAAACTTCAGCGGCGGCAGGGTTGTCTTAGGGATTCCTGGTCCGGAGAGGTTTGCCCGGTAGCGTTCAATCTCTCGCTGACGTGTAGCTGGCGCCCTCTAAATTAAAATGGGCCACAGCGGTCGTCAGGGATATTGTGACTAACCTCATCATTTTTATCGATTCAACGTTGACACCGCATGCTGTATTTGGAGGGAGTATTTTATGATCATTCGTATCTGGAACACCACGAAAGAATTTTCGAGAGAAATTAGCTCTAAAAATATTCTTGGGGAAAAGAGGAAAAGGTTGAAGATACAAAATGAGAAAGGGTAACTTAGACTGAAGACATTCTTTAATGTGGGATCTTTGAAATTGGATATTTGGTTAAAAACTCAGGAAACTGCAGGTCAAAAAAGAACGACAGTGTTGGTGCTGGATGGTCACCACAGGAGTGGTGTGCAATGTCAGTGTAACCAATATCAAGAATAAATTCAAGATGTATTCTTGAATTGTACAGTGTTAACAGGAAAACAAAAACTTGAAATAAAATATCTAAAGATTTCTAAGATGGATGACCTGTCTTCATGGGTCCAGAGGTTGAAATTTAAAGTCTCCTTCCCAAAACAGATCTCCTTTCCCACCATTCTATATTGACTAATGGACATTCATTCTTTCATCCAATTAACGATAATTAGCACCTGCCCTGTGTTAGACCCTCTGCTAAGCACTAGAAATTGATGAAATAACAGCCCCATCCCTCAGACCCTTCTGCGTAAGGGGAACGTACCCAAGCAGATATATATATATTGCCTTGGGCTAAGTCACGAAAGTGGTGCCACCAAAACCTGGAAGTAAACCTGCAACCAAAGGAAACCACACTTAGCCTAATGAGTAAAATATAATTTCAATAGATGTGCCAGTTATTTCATTTTTAAAATATGAAAATTTTCTGTTCCCAGGTTAATTTGGCATGAAAGCATCTTTGTGGAGCTGGCTGCAGCTGTTTGGAACACTTAAAGAATAGGCTCTTTACTGAGAGATGAGTGGTGATTAGGGGCTCTTCCTTTTTGGGGAACATTTCTGAGACCAGCAGCTTCATGAGGGAGCAACCATCTGGAAGTATAAGCAGTGAGCTCCAGGTGCATCTGAAGAAAGGTCTCACAGTGTATTTCCCTTGATACAGTAGCATCAAAAATAATAAAATACTTAGGAATAAACTTAACCAAAGAGGTCAAATCCATACACTGAAAATTACAAGGTATTGATGAAAAAAATTGAAGAAGACACAAATAAATGGAAAGATATCCCACGTTCATGGATCGGAAGAATTAATATTGTTAAAGTATCTGTACTACCCAAAGTCATTTACAGATTCAAAGTAATCTGTGTCAAAATTCCAATAGCATTTTTCACAGAAACAGGAAAAAAAAATCCTAAAATGTATATGGTACCACAAAAGATCCTAAATAGCCAAAACAGTCTACAGTAAGAAAAGCAAAGCTAAAGGCATGATGCTACCTGATTTCAAATTTCAAACTATATTACAAAGCTATGGTAATCGAAACTGTAAGGTATTAGCATAAAAACAGGCACATAGGCCAATGGAGAGCCCAGAAATAAACCCACACATAAACAGTTGATGACTATTTGATAAAGGAGCCAAGAATTAACTGATGCTAGGAAAACTGGATATTCACAAGCAACAGAATGAAACTTGACCCCTTTCTTACACAACTCACAAAAATTAACTCCAAATGGATTGAAGCCTTAAACGTAAGACCCGAAACTGTAAAACTACCATAAGAAAACAGAAGAAAAACACTTTGACATTGGTCTTGGCAACAATTTTTTGGATGTGACTCCAAAAACACCAGCAACAAAAGTAAAGAATAAACAAGTGGGACTACATCAAACTAAATAGCTTCTGCACAGCAAAGGGAACAGTTAGTAAGTTGAAAAGGCAACTTGAGGAAGAAAATGTTTTCAAGCCATCTATCTGATAAGGAGTTCATATCTGATAAGAAGTATAAGAATTCATACAACTAAATAAAAACAAACACAGGTAAAAAATGGGTGAGGGACTTAAATAGACTTTCTTCTGAAGAAGACACACAGATGGCCAACAGGCACATGAGAAGATGCTCAATATCACCAACCATTAAGGAAATGCAAATTGAAACCACAATGAGATATCACTCCACACCTGTTAGAATGGCTATTTTTCAAAGAAACAAGAGGCAAGTATTAGTGAGGAAAGTAGAGAAAAGGGAATCCTTGTATACTGTTGATGGGAATGTAAATTGGTGCAGCCACTATGGAAAACAGTACGGAGTTTCCCCAAAAATTTAAAAATAGAACTACCAAATAATCCAGCAATTCCACTTTTGGATATATATCCAAAAAAAAGTGAAAACACTAACTCAAAAAGCTATATGCACTTCCATGTTCATGGCAGCGTTTTCTACAATAGCCAAGATACGGAAGCAACCTGATTGTCCACTGACACATGAATGGATCACTCACACACACACACACACACACACACACACACACATTTACTATTATTACCAAAATCATTGGGAAAATTCCAATGGCAAGTTTCACAGAAATAGCCATTATTTCACCATACACAAAGGAAGGAAATCCTGCCAGCTGCAACAATATGGATGGACCTTGAGGGCGCTATGCTAAGTGAGATAAATCAGAGAGAGACAAACACGGCATGAGCTCACCGTGAAATCTAAAAAAGCTGAACTCATAGACCTAGAGGGTAGAATGGCAGTTTCCAGGAGATGGGGAAAATGAGGAGATGTTGATGAAAGGGTGCAAACCTAGTTATAAGATGTAGAAATTCTAGGGGTCTAGTGTATAGCATGGTGACTATAGTTAACAATGCTGTATTATACTTGAAAGTTGCTAACAGAGTACATTTTAATTGTCATCTACACACCCACAAAAAGTAGTAATTATGTGAGGGGATGGAAGTGTTAACTAACCTTATTGTGGTAATCATTTTGCAATATATACATGTATCAAATCATCATATAGTAAACTTTGAACTTCATGTTATATATCAGTAATACATCAGTAAAGCTGATTATTATATACAATCAGATATTTTTATATGTATTTACTTATACTGACATATTTTATGTATTACATGGGCTTTCTGTTATAATTTCCTATATACATATGGAAAATATTTTATTTCATTATATTCACTTCCGTATAAAATATTTAATTATACATGTATACATATATGTGTATATATATCATACACTTACATATATTATACTAGTTTATAATATATAATTTACATATCACTTTAATATGACATACATTTATATTATAAATATATATATTTATATAATGATAAAAATAATTAACTTCATAGAGACAGGCCGTACTTTTTGATACCATGGCCAACATATTGGTGTACATACCAGGAATTGAACAAACAAGTAAATATATTAAGGATATTGGTAGGCAGTTTTATCACTGTTGGAGAAGGGAATTACAGATATAAAAAGAGGAAAGATTAGAATAAACCCAGTTGTGTGGCTTGAAATTAAAGAAGATGGTATTAAATGATTTCTAATTTACACAGATGAAAAGATAGAAATATATGAATATGTGCATATATACATTGATATGTTTCCTAGTTCTGTCCACTGAGAGTCTAAATGCAATAGTAACCCAGTAGACATGAACACACCTTATACTCAGACTTCATTTGTTTGGTTTTTTTGAAGTTTCTTTTTGAGAAAGAGAGAGAAACAGAGCATGAGAGGGGAAGGGGCAGAGAGAGAGGGAGACACAGAATCTGAAGCAGGCTCCAGGCTCTGAGTTGTCACCACAGAGCCAAATGGGAGGCTCAAACCCATGAACCTCAAGATCCCGAGGCCAAAGTCAGACGCTTAACCTACTGAGCTACCCAGGCACCCCTTGGACTTTGTTTTTAAATACCATTACCCACCAAAAGGAACTAGGGCCCCATGGTGTACTGGGTAAAACTGGTATAATTTGTTGTACAAGGAAAATGGGAAGGTACTTAAAGAATTATGAAGACATATCAAAAGAATATAGGAGCTAAAGGGGTCTCCACTAGCCACATCTAGGACAATTTAAGCATCAAAATAAATATTGACAGCAACAAGTTGTAACCTTTGAGTAAATTGGAAATCAATGAGTCCATGCTGGTAGAAAGAAATAAAGGAGAAAGGAAAGCTCTACTAATAGAATACAATTAATAGAAGAAGAAAGAAAGATAGAATGTAGAAAATCACCATTCTATAACCATTATTATGGTTGATTCAAGCCAGAATCATCAATGAATGCTAAAATTTGTGACTAAAAGTTTGATGAGGAATGAGAGTCTCCAAGTATGTCCATAAAAATAATCATTAATTCTCATCGACATACCATTAATTATTAATTAACAAGTACAGCAAGCTTACTAATTAACATTACAGTTGTAATACTTGGGAGATACCATCTTAAACAACTGGCAAAAAGTTTCCATAAATCAAAGCCAGTAATGGAAAAAACCAACCTCATGTTGCCTCCTGATAGAATACAGTGAGAAGAACATAGCACTACTTCTTCTGCACGAATTCAAAAGTCATGAGGAAACATCAGACAAATGCAAACTGAGATAAATTCAAGTAACTGGCATGTATCCTTCAAAAATGCCAAGCCGATGAAAGTAAAGATCGTTGTAGATTAAAACTCACTGAAGAGACAAGACAACTACATGCAACCGGTGATCTTTAATGGGACCAAGACCTATAAATGACAACAATGGCATAATTTCATTGCAGTGGATTTTATTAGATTACATTGGATCAATGTCATTTTCCTGATGTGAGATTATACTGTGGTTGTTTAGAATTTCTTGGCTTGTAGAAAATACTCGCTGACATCGGACAGGGTAACAAGGCATCATATCTGCAGCTTACTCTCAGATCATTCAGAAGTGTTAACAACTTGAAGAATGTAAGGCAGTTCTTTGAACTCTTTTTTGCAACTTTTTTGTAATCCAAATGATTTAAAAATAAAAGTTTAAAAAAGGTATCAAGGTACAATTGTTCTCCGTAACAAAACACAAAAACAACAACAAAAAATAACAATGGAAAATCCTCCGCGCTTTCAAAAGTGTTCCCTGTGGGTTTTAAGAATCAGCTCACCATTAGCTGCACTGAAAACATGATTTGATCTACTATTTTGTGAACACATATGATGATGTGATTCAGCACAACGTTTCATTCATTCACTCAGCAATTACTTATTAAGGGCATGCTGTGTACAAGAATCTTTCCCAAAACTCCTCTAAAGTATAAAATGAAATACATTTACAGGTAAACTCCTAAATCTTTTGATTACTTCATTACCTAGTGAGGAGTTGTGGGGAAGGATGTAATAGAATTGATCGCGGGGTAGCTCTCAAACTGGGTGACAAACTGAACAGAATGAAAACAAGTTGGCAACTTAGTTGCAATGACTCCACTGGCAGGCACGGTGGGGAAATATGGCCAGTTAGTGCCAGTGCATTTGGTGCATGTGTGCATGGTATTAGATTTGCATAGGAAATGGGATTCGGCACCATGTGGCCTACTTCCTAGGACTGTGAATTTGTGATGCTTGACAGCTGATGATGCTTTTCCCCAGACCCCCACATTTTCTCGTCCTCGCTCTTAATGTAGTCATGTCTTTTCCTGAGAATTAAGAACTATTTACTTTGCACTTCGACAACAAAAGGAAAAAAAAAGATTCTGGAGAAATTTTGCCTCCTGTTCAATCATGAGAGAAAATTAATTTCCTGGTTCGTTGTTTGAGAAAAGGGTCTTTCTCAAGGGGTGGCTTGAAGGCCACAGTATCCGTATTGCCTGAGGCGTTTATGAAAACTTAGCAATAAAGATTCTTGAAACCCACCCACCCCCACCTCAGACCTCAGTTGAAATTTCTAGGGATGGGACCAGGGAACCTGCTTTTGAACAAAAATTTGCATTGGTTTGCAAAGTGTCCTCTGTAAATGGAGGGCAAGGGGACTGAGAAAAGAGATGGCCATTTCCAGATTGGCAGGTGACAATTTTAATAAGCAAGGGAACTCAATTCGAGGCTTGTCTTAAGCAGCCACAAGGTGAGTAGATCTCCACGCCCACCTGCCAGAATCTTAAAGTTCATGTGGAGGCCTCAACAGGGTCCAGTCCATATATCCAGTCCAAATGGTCTCAACAACACATTACTCTCACAAAGCTGCATCCTTGAAATGGCTCCTAGTGCAGGAACAGTGGGCAACACATACATTCCAAGCATACTGGAGGGGACGAGAAGCCTCCAGTTGCCCAGATCCAGCTCAAGGGTCAACCAGTGGTCATGTCTTCTCAATTACCTCCTCCCACGGATTGTGACTGACCCATAGCCTGTGGGATGCTTCCTTCCTAGAAGGAAAAATGCCCAGCATTTTTGTTACTACTAGTTGCATAATCTCTTTCTCAGCAGAAGGCCATGGCAGGCAATTCACGATGAAAATTTAGCACTTAATCTGCAGTTTTAAAAAATTGTGTGTCTGGGGATGGATGAATTTATGCCATGATGCTGGAACAGTAATGTCTGAAACTCAGAAGTAGTGTTAGGTCAGAATGGAATGCATATTTACAAAGGCCCTGTGCTTAATAATTGGGATGCAGGGAGGTGTATATATATATAACCAATACACATAGGAGAAAATTTATATCAATGACAAGTTTTTAAAAATCTACAACAGCCCCCCCAAAGAACCATGGGATTCTGTTCACACCAACTGTTTGGACCAAGCTGCCTCATTGGATTTCAGACACCGCCATCCAGAGGTTGTGGTCAGAATTGTCACAGAATAGGCAGCTGCTTGTGTGATGTGACTTGAAAGACTGGACAGGTCCCCTCAACCAAAAATATCTATTCCTCCCCCTTCCCCCAATCTCCTGCTGCTAGGTGTTGGGATTCCCACGGTTTATCAAATCCAGTTACAGACATGTTGGTCTAGGTGAATGGTAAATGGTAAGGGAGAAGAAGAAGAAGAAGAAGAACAAGAAGGATTCTTTACTGAGGCAAAATCTGTCAGTTACAAACTCCATCAAGAGTCCCAGTCACCTAAGACCACAGGTAGCCCCAAAAAGCAAGAACACTGAAATTGAACTCAAAGCAACCTCTGTAAAACGCTGGTGAGTTCCAGCCCTAAGTGTCAGGCTCTGCGCTGACTGAGGCAGCCTGAGCCTGCTTGGGATTTTCTGTCTCCCTCTCTCCCTCAGCCCCTTCCCCCACACCCTGGCATGCGTGCACTCACTCTCTCTCTCTCTCAAAAATAAACTTTTTTTTTTAAATAGGTGGAATTTAAAGCCATGGAATTTGGAGAATTTCCTGTAGCAGTGACAGTGTCCACAGACAGCAAAACAGGTTCAAGATTGGAAGACTCCTCCAAGCATGTGATTTGTGTTAATTACACATACTCACACACGCACATATCCTGATACAAGCCCATGGGCCTTCCCCTCCCACTGAAAATCACTATTCTAGTATTTCTTACGAGGCTTCCAGCTGGAGCATCAGGAACTAATGGATTTTAACCAGTGAGATAGATATAAGTGTGTCCATGAGTATTCACTTGCTTGTATTTAATATACATACAAGCAAGTATATAGCACCTAAAATACCCTGACCAGAAATGCTATGCTAAGAGCAGTGGCCCCAAGTTGGTCTTTTCTCCATTTATAAGAAAGAATTAGAAGAAAGGTTTCTGAGTTCTTTTCAATTAACTCAAAATGCCTTCTTATTCCTATTTCTCTCCATTCTGACCTCCTTTCCTGAGGAAGTCTTTATTTCCTCCCTCTTTCTTTCTCTGCCGTAGACCTCAGCTCCATCGTGCACACTCAATCATCAGCCCTCCTCACCAACCCCACCCTTAGTGGTTCAGCGTCGGCGTTTGTCTTCCATCCTGACCTTCCCCAAGCTGTTGACGTTACGACTCCTCATTTACAGGGAGCATGATTATTCTACTGCAAACTGAGACTACAAATGCAACCAAAGGTAATTCCTAAATTTTATGGTCTGGATGGTAATATCGGTCAGCTGTCTTGGTATGTTAACCACGAGCACAGATCAAATAGTATCTCCGTCTCCCCTTCTCCTCAGTCCTAGGAACAACAGATTGCAAAGAATCTGTTCGGACCTAACATGTGTTATGGGTTTTCCTAAATCCGGGGCAATTAATTCATCTTGTGCATGCAAGGGTGGGCTACCTGTATAATATTTCTGGCCTTGCTGCATATTTCGAGTCCCACTAATTTCACCAATGAAAATATTTCTGCCGCGCATTGTGCTAATGAATGAATCCTCTGGTGTTGATGGGATACGGATAGCTGAAGCCACGGTTAGTAAGCACACCCCCTCACACACATGAGCTTCAGATGAGAGTCTCTAGAGACTCCCTCACTACTTCTAGAATTAGGAACTCCTGACTAGGATACTTAAAATTAGTTAACTGCCTGCTTATCCATTCATTGGACTTCACTAACACGTGTACATCTTGTTGACATGCAGGTTAAAATGCAGGTTCTCATCCCCAAAGTTCTGTTGAGTCAGAAGCCTACAATGGGGCTAAATATCAGTGAGGTACCACGCACTCTGATTAATTCAGGTGGTTCAGATACAATTTGGAGTTTGAGGACTCCCGCTGTAGGGAGGAAGCAGAGGGGACCCTGCCCTAACCCCTGCATGCACTCACTCTAGAAAAATCTGAACAAGTGAAGGGAAGAACCAGCCCTCATTCTTCTCGTCTTCTGAGGCTCAGCCGCGAGGTTGGGAGCAACTCTGGAGGATTTACGAGCCACAGATGACAGAATCCACTCCATATCTGCAGTTCCCCAAGCTTCTCTGGGAGCATGAATACAAAGGAAATGGGCCCTTGTCTCTTTCCTACTTACCCCAGCACTGGAGTGGGTCGTGTGTAATTTGGTTAGGGACATCCTTTGTTGGGAAAAAGAAAAATTATTCTTTAACCAAGAAGAGGAGAAGAAATTGAATGTTTTATATATTTTTAAATGTTTATTTTTGAGAGACACAGAACGAGAATGGGGGGAGAGGGCAGAGAGAGCGGGGGAGGGGCAAATAAAGATGGAGACTCAGAATCCAAAGCAGGCTCCAGGCTCTGAGCTGTCAGCACAGCACAGAGCCCAAGGCAGGGCGGGAACTCACAAGCTGTGAGGTCATGACCTGCTCCAAAGTCGGCTGCTTAACCAACTGAGCCACCCAGGCGCCCCAGAAACGGAATACTTTAAATGTGACTGCCTAGATGCCAGAACTGTCCTGTACCTCTGGTAGGTTTCAAACAAACCTTGATCATAGTAACTCAACCCCATTCCCACCTACCGTGTATTATATTTGCCTTTTGTTTAAATGTATATCTTAAAATGCAGTAAAATCATATTATCTCTAAGAAATAGAACAATTGGCTAAAATGAAGATTAAAAACTAATCCCCAGGGAAATTAGTAGAGTGCTTAGTTTTTAGATGATAACGTTGTTTAATAGAATTGCATACCAGGAATGAAAACTATTTTACGTAATGGAAAAAGATCGAGGTTTAAGAAAATATACACACATAAATATTTATCCTGAGAGAGTATTTTTAAGTAGGAGATTTTTTTTAACTACTATATCAAACTCAAATGGGAACACAAAATATTTCTGGGTAAACCAGATCTCTGTTTGTACCTTTTTCCTCGCAATTAAAAAGTAAAAGATTTCAGCAGTAAAACCAATAAACTATGCATTTTCTTTCTGTTGGGAGGCCTCTAAAATCCACCGAAATTAACAGAAGGAATCTATTAGCTAATCCTTTCAGGGGATCGGGGTTCAGCAACTGATTTAGTTTCGCAAATGGAAACAAGTCTGTAAATGGTGAGTGCAGCCCCGTGCTTTAATTGCACTGTGTTGGTAAATGCGAGATGTGTTTTCCAAAGGGGATAAAGTCAAGCCGAAAAATCTAAGAACCGCACTATAAAACGTTCATCTAAAGCGTTTTCCAAGTTGGCCTTCTATTAGAGGGGCTGGAATTGACCAGAAAACACCTGACGTTAGAAGTCCCGCGTGATCACAGTTGCAGGGAGTCTGCAGCTTATTTTGCAAATGAGGAAGCAGGTCCAGAGAGAAGCAAGAGGCGCTGACAGATTACAGCTGGAACAGAACTCCGTTCTCGCGGTTCCTGCCCTGCTTCCTTCCTAATGGCGCTTTCCAGAGTGTTTGCTCGTTTGACTTGTGTTGCTTTTTAAGCTGAAGGACACTCAGAACTTAACATATAATAGAAGGAGCAGCTGGGCCACATGGGGGTCTGCTGCCCCGGACATGACGTCTACTGACCATGAGGGCTCCCGGGGGTCACAGGTAGAAACCACAGTGGTTTCCATTTCTCCCAAATCCCTGTCGCTTGACCTTGGAGAAGTCTGGTAAGTCAGTATTTTTGTCTCCATTTGTAAACAGTGGTGCTGAAAATCTTCTCCCTGCCAAGCTGCTATAGTTTTTTTTAAAGCATTTTTTGAAGTTTATTTATTTAGAGAGAGAGCACACGCCCACCAGTTGGGGAGGGGCAGAGAAGAGAGAGAGGGGACAGAGGAGACAGCATCCCAAGCAGGCTCCACGTTGTCCATGTGGAGTCTGATGCAGGGCTTGAACTCACAAACCTGACTCGTGACGTGACTCGAAATCAAGGGTCGGACACAACCGACTGAGCCACCCAGGCGCCCCTATAATGAGTACTTTTAAAAGCAGAAGCAGGAGAAGAGAGTGTGTGACATCAACCCAGCACCCTCTCTGTGATGAGGTCTGTCTCTTGGACTGTGTGACCCCGAAGCAGGCCAGGGGTGCTCTGACAGCACCAAGGTCTATTTGCCCACAACCCCACATCTCCACACATCAAAACTGGCAGGACAATCCGGTAAGTGTCTAAGGCCATTTGGAATACTGAAGACAGTCATGATGCCAGAAGCATTGGTAATTAGCCTAAGCTACTTGAAGATTCATCCTGGCTCCGCCTGTGAAGCCTGACCCCCTAGGGCATCCTATTTCTGGATCGGCTGGACCCTGATCCTGGGCTTGCTTGCTGCCTATTTTCACCACTGTCTTGCCTGGAGGGGACAACTGAACTGACATTCCTCAGCTCATCCTCTGCACACGCTTCAGGCATGGTTTCTCAATGGTACTCACCTAAAAATAAGCTGGGATGCTTCTTGAAATGCCTGTCCCCAGGCCGTGCACCCAGAGGTCCTGATTCAGTGACTTTAGCGTGTGTCCTGAGAATCTGCATTTTAACGAACAGCATGACTTCGGATCACCGGTCCTGCCTCTTTGCCCTGCGCTGCCGACCCAAGACACAGCCCAGCCTCCTGACTGGGCCCGGCAGGTGCCTCCATGGCCATTCTTCCAGGCTTACCCCAGCCTTTGACACCTTAATTACCCGGTTCCTTCAGGTGCCTGCTCTGCCAGGTCCATCAGAGACCCCCCCCCACAACAGCGGTGCCGCGTCGAAATGTGTGTGAGCCTATTACCAGAGAACGGGTTCCAAACTCAGGTTCAGCTGCTCACGGCTCAAAAATCAATACTCAAGGGACCAGTGATGGGGGGGGGGGGGGGGCGGGGAGGAAGTTTGCTTTATGCAGAAAGTTGGCAGCCTAGGAAGATGGTCCTCATTAGTCCTCGTCCTGGAGGGAAACCAGAGGGTTTTAAAGATGAAGGCATGGGAACAGGGAGGCGGGGGACGTGCAAGAGAAGCAGGTGCCCAGGTGGTTAGTCATACGTCTGTTCATGTCCCTGAACAGACTCGCCAGCCTCAGTGGGCAGCTGTTTTTGAATGTAGTCAGGCCTTATCTTCTGGGAAAGTCGAGTCCTTCACGCCTCAAGGCCAGTAGCCTGCAAATCTCAAAGAAAGTAAGTTCTGCTACAGATCACAGGAGTTAGGTTAGCAAGCAAGGAGTGGGGAAGCTTGAAGCACGTTAACCCTTAAAACCCTTAAGACCGGTTGGAGTGCTGTCATAGGCTCAGCCTGGGGGGAATTCCTAAAACATGGCCGTCTCCCAGGCCTGCGGCAACACACTTGAAATCAGGCTTCTTTTCTTCTCAGTGCTCAAAACACAAAGGACTCACTTCCCCCTCCTTTCTTGAGCAATAAAACTTATTTGCCTTGAGGAAAACACAGAGGCCTATTACTAAAAACGTCTTGAGGGCGCGTCTTCCTTGGCCATTCCAGTCGTGGGGCCCTTTAGGTTGCTGCTAATGGAAAACTCAATCAACAAGAAAGAGATTTCTTGGCCCATGGCACTGGAAGGTCCAGAGCCGGGTCAGGCCTCAGGCCCGGCTTGGTTCAGCTTCTTTCCATCTGCTTTTGTTTTGTTTTGTTTTCAGTGGCTCTGCTTGACCTTCTGTGGTGTGAGCAGCTCTGAACACACACCCACACGCCACAGAAGGAGAGAGAATGTGTCCGCTGTGACATTCTAACCAAATCTTGAGATTCATCCTGATTGGACTCTGTCCATCACTTGTCTGCCCCTGAGCTAATGATGGCAGAGGTGCTGACTGCCTCAATCCCACCCTAAGGCCAAGAGTGGCATCCGATTCCCCCAATAGCACAGGCTATATGGGTGAGTGGACACTGGGTCCTATTAGGGTGGACAAAGGGAGGAATGGGGTTCTGGGTAGTCTCATAACAATGGCCGGAACAGCTACAGCCCACAATTCACACAAGGGATTCACAGGCATCTTTCTGACTAGAAGCAGCAGAAACCAGGTAGAAACGAGGCTTTGGTGGTTAATCTGGTGCACATGAGTACAAGCGAAGGCACCGTGAGGGCGAATAGAAGAGCAGGGCTTCTTCGGTCAAATGAAGAAAGGGTTTACCCGACACTCACATTTCTCTCTTCCACTAACTTATCTCCTCCAAGTTGAATCTCCAAGTTTTCCCCAGACAAAAGTCGCTTCACATTTAATTGCTTTTATTCCTTAAGTAACTTTGTATCAATTTTAAAATCTGACAGGTAGCTACTCTTAAAGGCGTGGTACCTATTTTCTTCGTGAGCCTAAAGACATGCTCAAAGAACGCGCTCAGAAGAACAAATGGAAGTGAAACATTTTTAACCATGAAAACAGTAGTGGGTATGTCTAGAGTCTTTTTTTCTGCGAAGACATGGGTATCACATTGTTTTTAAAAATAGTACACCTGTTTCATAATCGGGGCATTAAGGACCCAGAAACAAAAAGAACTGACTCTTTTAAGAAACCAAGTGGTAAAATGAAAGAAACACTTGTCAACTAGGAGGGTCCTGAGTGAGTGAAATCTCAAAGCCGAGCTAGAAAAGAAAAACAAAAAATGATTAGTTAGGGTTTCCAGAGTGGAAAACAGGCTCACCAGAACCCATGAAAGATCTCCAAGAAGGAAAAAGAGAAGAAAAGAGGAGTTGGTCCTTGTGTGGGTTTTCTTAAATCCCTCCCGCCCCAGCCCATGTAGGAGGTAGTCCCAGAGGATTGTAGGAACCCAACTCCCATTGCCAGGGACTGACTTAGGAAAGGATAAATATGGACCATGGCTAACAAAGAACTTCTCCTCGCTTCTCTGAAGAGACACAGGAATGGACAATCCCCCTTCTTCCACTGGGCCTAGAACTTGGCAATCAGTAGGCCTAAGGACCAAACCCCCCCACAGGGGACAGCAGGATGAGAGACTCTCAGAGGAGCAAAGGGGGAGTGTGTGTGCCACCTGAAGCCTGCCCTGTCTCTGTTCTTCCTGTTACACAAGGTAACAACCCTCCTTATGCTGAGCCAGCAGGAGCCGGGACTTGGAATTACTTGCAGTAGAAAGCTTTCCTACAGACACAGTGGTATTTTGGTAACCATACGTTCTAACAGTTAAATTCAAGCAGGTTAACTTGACCATCCATTTCAGTTATTGCTGTAGGATGTTTTGGGCTGAAAATCACATCATGCGTGACTAACGGGCTCTAGCCGGTAAGGCTATACTTCATCTTGCCTAACGAGAAATAAGTAGGTAGATACTTCCAGGCCAACCGTCAAGTTACTCTAGACTCCAAATCTGTCATCTTCAGACAGCAGTGTCAAAAAGCAGGTAGGGACACATGGAAATTTTTTTTTCCATGTCTCTGCTTTGTTCAACAAAGAAAATCGCTGAAGCCTCTGAGCATGCTTCCTTAAGTCTCATTGGCCAGGACCGGGTGGACTACATGACCACCTTCCCTGTAAGAAAGTACCTGGTGGTGGCTTCCAGCATCTCATGGAGGTGGCTCTGCCAGAAAGGAGGATTGAGGAGGAGAGTGACAGCTGGGTAGGAGACCCTGTCTATTTCACCAAATCCCCCTGCCCAACTTCCTCCAACCCAAGTTTTTTGAAGGAAGAATTTCATACTCTTCTAGCACAAAATGTATAATAATGTATCAGTTTAGTTCCAAATACTATACATTTAATAAATAGCTGGATATCAAATTCTTAGAAACATCTGTGAGTTGTTCATTGTGTGATATGCCAACAGTAGAGAGAGCAGGGAAGGAAGAAACGCTCGCTTCGCTCGTAAATCATTATAAAGCTCTCTTTCTGGACGGCACCTGTGTGACTCAGTCAGTTGAGCATCTGACTCTTGATTTCAGCTCAGGCCATGACTTGCAGTTCACGGGATTGAGCCCCACATCAGGCTCTGTGCGTCAGAGCAGAGCCTGCTTGGGATTCTCTCTCTCTCCCTATTTCTCTCCCCACTTTCTCTGCCCATTCCCCACGTGCATGAGTGCACACATGCACATGATCTCCATTTCTTTCAAAAATAAGTAAATAAATATTTTTTAAAGACTTAAAAGGTCCGTATGTTGAAAACTATAGAAAGCTTATAAAAGAAATTGAAGACACAAAGAAATGGAAAAACATCCCATGCTCATGGATTGGAAGAATAAATATTGTTAAAATGTCGATGCTACCCAAAGTGATCTATACATTGAATGCAATCCCTATCAAAATAGCACCAGTATTCTTCACAGAGCTAGAACAAACAATTCTAAAATTTGTATGGAACCATAAAAGACCCTGAACAGTCAAAGTAATGTTAAAAAAGAAAACCAAGCTGGAGGCATCACAATTCTGGGCTTTAAGCTGTTTTACAAAGCTATAATCATCGAGACAGTGTGATACTGGCACAAAAATAGACACATAGACAAATGGAACAGGATAGAGAACCCAGAGGGGCATCTGGGTGACTCAGGCGGTTAAGCGTTCGACTTCATCTCATGTCATAATCTCATGGTTCTTGAGTTCGAGCCCCATGTCAGGCTCTGTGCCGACAGCTCAGAGCCTGGAGCCTGCTTTGGATTCTGTGTCTCCCTCTCTCCCTGACCCTCCCCAACTTGTGCATGTGCGCATGCGCCCTCTCTCTCAAAAATGAAAACATTAAAATAAATTTTAAAAAAAGGGATAGAGAATCAGGAAAGGACCCACAAACATATGGCTAACTAATCTTCAACAAAGCAGGAAAGAATATCCAATGGAAAAAAGACAGTCTCCTCAGCAAATAGTGCTGGGAGAACTGGACAGCAACATGCCGAAGAATGAACTTGGATCACTTTCTTACACCATACCCAAAAGTAAACTCAAAATGGATAAAAGACCTAAATGTAAGACAGGAAGCCATCAAAATCCTAGAGGAGAAAACAGGCAACAACCACTTTGACTTCAGCCGCAGCAACTTCTTACTCAACAAGTCTCCAGAGGCAAGACAAACAAAAGCAAAAATGAACTATTGGGACCTCATCAAGATAAAAACTTCTTCACAGTGAAGGAAGCAAGCAACAAAACTAAAAGGCAACTGACAGAATGGGAGAAGATATTTTCAAATGACATATATAATATGGATAAAGGGTTAGTATCCAAAATCTATAAAGAACTTACCAAATTCAACACCCAAAAAACAAATAACCCCATGAAGACATGAGAAAAGACGTGAACATTTTTTAAAGAAGACATCCAGATAACTAATAGACACATGAAAAGATGCTCAACGTCACTCATCATCAGGGAAATACAAATCAAAACTACTATGATCAAAACCACCTAACACCTGTCAGAATGGCTAAAATTAACAACTCAGGAAACAACAGGTGTCGGCGAGGATGCAGAGTAAGGGAACCCATGTGCACTGCTGGTGGGAATGCAAACTGGTGCAGCCACTTTGAAAAATAGTATGAAGTTTCCTCAAAAAATTAAAAATAGAGCTACCCTACGACCCAGCAATTGCACTACTAGGTATTTAGTCAAAGGATACAAAAATGCTGATTCAAACGGTAACATGCACCCCAATGTTTACAGCAGAACTGTCAACAATATCCAAATTATGGAAAGAGCCCAAATGTCCATTGACTGACAAATGGATAAGGAAGTTGTGGTATATACACACAATGGAATATTACTCAGCAATCAAAAAGAATGAAATCTTGCCACTTGCAACAGCGTGGATGGAACTAGAGTGTATTATGCTAAGTGAAATAAGTCAGTCAGAGAAAAATAAATATCATATGATTTCACTCATATGTGGAATTTAAGAAACAAAACAGATGAACATAGGGGAAGGGAAGGAAAAATAAGATAAAAAGAGAGAAGGGGGCAAACCATAACAGAGTCTTAAATACTGAGAACAAACTGAAGGTTGCCAGAGGAGTCTTGGGTCAGGGGATGGGCTAAATGAATGATGGGCATTAAGGAGGGCACTTATTGGGATGAGCACTGGGTGTTATATATAAGTGATGAATCACTAAAGTCTACTCCTGAAATCATTATTTTTTCTCATTTTTTTAATGTTTGTTTTTGAGAAAGAGAGAGGCAGAGCACAAACAAGGAAGGGGCACAGAGATAGGGAGACACAGAATCCGAAGTAGGCTCCAAGCTCTGAGCTGTCAGCGCAGAGCCTGACACGGGGCTCAACCCCACAAACCGTGAGATCATCACCTAAGCTGAAGGAAACACTCAATCAACTGAACCACCCAGGTGCCCCTGAAATAATTATAAAAAAAAAAACAAAACACAAAATGACACCTGGATTTTATTGTATCTTCACAGTTTCTCCTGTTGCTCTTTTTTTCCTGCCCCAGTACCTAAGGTCAATCCAGGGATATCTGGAATCTGGTCCAGGACATTTTCTACCAACACATATTTTATAGAAATGGTAAAGAGGGGAGGGAAAGTCATATGAATTGAGTATCTATTATATGCTAGACACTGTATGTGGTTCTTGCCCTCTTTTGATTCTATTCAAGGAATAGGCGAGGTGGTCTAGTAGAAAGGATACGGGCTAGTGGTGTGTCCGCACACAAATCTCTTCACCTAACATCCCCTTTCCTTATCCCTAAACTAGGGATAATAATAGTGTCTACCTTAGAGTATTCCTACAAAAACTAAATGAGACCATCCAAGCACAGTGCTTAGCAGGTAGTAAGTGCTCCAAGAATCATTCAAGAATGATTGAATGAATGAAAACGAACCTTGCTTGTCATATGTTAAGATATGACCCTCTCTTTGGATTTTTTGCATTTCCAGAGAATAATCTCCATGAGAAAAAAGCCCATGTGCTGAGGCAACCTGGTTGCAAAATTATCCCTGGGGCCATCACGAACTAGGTAGTTATTTCCTTTCCTTTCTGCTTCTCCACCCAAATGGAGCATGACTTTTGATGTTTCCTAAACTTCGGTCATTCTAATATGGCCTTCCTATTTTTACTATACTCTTTCACCTGTTTCTTTTAATAAATAAATTTTTCTTTAAATCAGTTCATTTTCCCTTTCAAATTTCTTATCTTTTAATTTTTTAAGTAGGCTCCATGCTTAGAGTGAAGCCCAACACAGGGCTTGAACTCATAACCATGACATCAAGACCTGAGCTGAGATCAAGAGTCAGACACTTATTGACTGAGCCACCCAGGCACGCCTCCTCCCTCAAATTTATTTTAAAAGAAAGCATTGTGCTTTCTATTTGCCTCAAATAGAAAAGTATAATGACTTGCCAGAGATAATGGTAGTCATCAAATAAACATGCAACTATTAAAATAGAAGAATATTCAAATGTTTAACTGTAACCATCCTCTCACACACTACCAGTAGGATATTGCTCTAAGAGGTGGCTTTTCTCTCCTCCCAGGAGGTGAGCTAATATTTAAAATACCCTGACCAGAAATGCTATTCTAAGAGCAGTTGCCCCAAGTTGATCTTTTCTCCATTCACAAGAAAGATTTATAAGAAATATCTCTGAGTTCTTTTCAATTAACTCAAAATCCCTTCTCATTTCTATTTCTCTCCATTCTGACCTCCTTTCCTGAGGAAGTCTTTATTTCCTCCTTGCCGTAGACCTCAGCTCCATTGTGCACACTCAACCATCAGCCCTCCTCACCAGCCCCACCCTTGGTGGTTCAGTGTCGGGGTTTGCCTTCCATCCTGACCTTCCCCACACTGTTGATATCTCAACTTATTTATAAAGAACATGATTACTGTACAGCAAACTGTACCACAACAGTACTTAAAGGTAATTCCTAAATTTTTTTTGGTCTGGATACCAATGCTGCTGAGTGGTCTTGGGTATGTCTTGGGTATGCTGAGTGGTCTTGGGTATGTGTGAGGTATAGATACCTCACTCTCCCCTTCTCCTCAGCCTTAAGGGCAACAGATCACAAAGACCTTGGTCTGAACTAACAGATTAGTTGTGGGGTTTCCTAAACCTAGGACAATTAGTGTACCCTGTTCATGCAAGGATGGTTAGTTACCTGTGTGTTGGGAATGTCATTAAAAAGACATGACCACCGATTGGAGGCTCCTCACTCCTTCCTCTGTCCTGGGAATATGTATCCTGCTTGCCTTTCCCACTCTCAGAGGCCACTTCAAGGGCGTAGCCTTGAGATAGTGAATGGTATTGAGAACACCTGCACAGTATATGTGACTGAACCCAGGGAAGGCCCCTTTATAAAATTTTAAGATTGGGTGGGCAGGTGCAGGGATCCATTTGTCTCGCTGCTGCCCAAGGCAAGCCTCATAGGTCAGTTTCCTTTGCTATTATTGAGATTGCCACCCACCAACCGCAAATGGCCTGCCTCTTTCTTTGGTCTCTCCCTGCCTTCTGAGTACAGAGGCCAGTTTCAGATTATACCAGGAAAGCTCCCAAAAGGTTTGCAAACCAACCCTGTGTAATATTTCTAGCCTACACACGTGTCTTAGACCTCACTCATTCCACTCATGAGTGGACATACATGTCTTAAACCTTACTCTTGAGAAACAGGATTTTTATGTGAACCAACAGGAATCCTCATTATGAATGAATATGGATGTTTTGCTCAACCGAGCAAGTGGGAATGGAAAAATGATTTTTATAAGATTTAGAAAAAAAAATGAAGAGATGTCATGTCCAGTGAATAGGCATGTTGCAGAGCAAAGTAACACCTTTTGTCTCATAGAAATTAGACCATCTTGGCCAATGGACTAGCAGTAAGGTTAGGAATTCTGTAGAGAAATCTCTGCCTCTGTGCTCTGTCGGGATGCAAAGGAGCCACATACTCTGCCTATTGACAAGCTAAACGTGCTGATGACTGCTTTTTTACACCTTACACTTCCCTGGAGACATAAATATTTACATTTGTGAAGACACTTACTAAGCGCTTTCACGTATTTTTTTTTCTTTTCCTCAAGACCTCAAATCATGCCAGAGCAGGCCGTACATCTTTGGGGCAAAGAGACAACTCAGAATTGGTGGGAAGTCAAAACAAGGTCATAGGAACAGAGCTAGGAGAAGAACTCCGATGTCATTGCTCCAGAGCCTATGACTTTGCCAGGCAGGCCCCAAGGGGCATAGTTCCAAAGGGAATGCATGTTTCCCCAGATTGCATCTTTCCTGCTGGGTTCTCACTGTGAGAATGGCACCACTACCCAACCACCAAGCTGGCAACCTTGACATCTTCCTAGATGTCTCCCACTCTCATCAGCCCATCCTTCGTACTAACTCTCAAAGCTGCCCTTTCTCTCTCTCCCACCACTGCTGCCCTCACCGTCTCTCTCCTGGACCCTTGGAATAGTGGTTTAATGGGTCTCTGTCTATAGTTTGGGAACTTGTCCCTATCCAATGATCTACCATGCAAGCACCCAAGTGAGCTTCCAGTACGCAGCTCTGGACATATCACCCACTTGCATAGAAGTCTCTAACAGTTCCTTCTTGGGTAGAGAAGTACAACCACTGAAGTCAACCTGTCTGTCTTTCTCCTTCTGTCTCTCTGTTTCTCTATTTCTCTCTCTTATACACACACACACACACACACACACACACACACACACACACACAGAGGCAGCTATATGTTCCACCCCTACTAAATTGCATTCAGTTTTCTGAATATGCCAGAAAAATCTTATAACTCTGTTTATAGTCCCTGGGAGGGGTTTCGATCCTCTAACCAACACAGGCTTATATATCAAATTACATCCCTTAGGAAGTTCTGCCTGATCCAGTAGAACTGACACTACCTGTCCTGAGGCACACTGTACCCTGGACATACTTTGGGTGTCTATGATGCCTTATCAGGCTCACCCATTTATGTCCCGTCTCCAGCAAAACTTGAGCTCCCAGAGGATAGAGAAATATCTTAATGCACATCATGCATTATAAATAAGTGAATTAATAAATTTTTGTATCAAGTAATGATTACTTCCCAAGTGTTCGAACTAGGTCTTATTTTCTCTGTTAGATAAGTCGAAGAACTTCAGGGGGCACTCAAAACTTTGTCCAGAGGTACCTGGGTAGCTCAGTCCATTAAGTGTCTGACTTCAACTCGGGTCATGATCTCACAGTTCATGAGTTTTTGAGCCCCATGTTGGGCTCTCTGCTGTCACTGCAGAGCCCACTTTGGATCCTCTGTCTCCCTCTCTCTCTGTTCCTCCCTTCTCATTCCCTCTTTTTCTCTCTCCTTCCCCCCTCTCAGAAATAAATAAACATTTAAAATAACTTTGTCCAGTAAATTTATCCTATAAGTGGGTAAACCTTTTTTTTTCAAGGAAAAGAAATAGTGCATAAATGACCAATCCCTCAACTTTTTATGCTTGACCTTCACCCAGCAACTGCCAACCAACCCTAAGGATTTTCTTGGCCTACTGGTCAAGGGTAGCTTTTGACCCCATTGTGTACTTTCCCAATTTGTTTTTCTTACTTGGGTCATGGTTTCTCTTTCCTCAGTAAATTATTGATTCTAGATGAAGGGAATAGCTTGCACACACTGTCTTCAAGGAGTAACAGGGACACCGATATGGCCAAGCTTGAGGTTTCATTTTAGGAAGCTATGGGAAATTAGGCAGGGTAGGTAAGGCCAGATGTGAACAACAGTTAGCACTGCACGAGAGCTTAGAATCCGGAGTTTCCTGGAGTAGGGGTCTACATATCATCATGGTGGAGTGTGGGTTGATTTTACATAGATATATGCCTAAAAAAAACCACTTTTATTTCAATTATGCGCTTCTTTATGTGTATCAGAAAAAAGGTCGTCATCACTTTAGTTCCATGATTTCAGATATATTATTGCCAAGACTTTTTTTTTTTTTAAAAAAAAAAGGACTTAAGTAAACAAATGAATCAATTTAGAGGAAAAAATGTTAAAAAAACAACAACATGGCAAATATTATGAAGGTGACACCCGAATGACTGAGTCTAGGGAAGTGCTGAGCTAGTATAAGACCTCTTCATGTCTCATGTGGGGAAATCCAGACCCAAAGAAGCTAAATAACATGTCCCAGGTCAAGCAGGTGGAAGGCCTGACAGGGCAATGTAAAGACCAGCTCAGCGATAATTCAGACACTGACTATACCATGTACACTTACCGAAAAAAAAATGTTTTTGTTGTTATTAAATGAAAATATTAAAAAGTAACTTCAACTCCAGGAACCATTCGAGGATAGGGAGGAAAGGTAGAAAAGAAAGAGAAACAAACCCACCGACATCACCGCGGCCTGGCCCCAGAGTAGACCTTCCCGACCGCTCCTCCTGCAAAGACAAGTGCAAACTCCAACACTGGGAACTCTTGCCGGAAGGTTTCCTGAAATGATCAGTCATTCCGCGGTGTCCTCTCTGTTCCACTTCATCACACTTGAAGTTTTGCCGGCTGGGATTTTTGCTGTCTTGGCAAACATGAGGATGGTGTCAAACCTAATGTTTGCTAAATTTTTGCAGAAATGCTGAGAAGACTTCCGTGGGGGCCTATTGTCAATTATCTGGAAAAAGAGAAGTTTGCAGACATTAGAAACAAGAACTGTGTGGGGTTAGGCTCTGGGTTTTAATGAGAAGAATTCAAATTAGAATGTTGGCTATTTCCTATGGCTTGCTAAAAATAACCCGGGTGCCTGCTTCCTTCCCTCACACTTCATTTTCAGTGCCTGCTCATGCTGAAGATGGAGGAGGGCTGGAAAATGTTCCTTGGGATCTTGCACCAGGGCTGTTTGTTCAGATCAATGTAATTTAGCCTTGACTTCCTCTCTTACGCACCAATGGGCATGCTGCCTTTGGGCTCCTGTTGGATTTACACTTAAGGAAGCTTGAAGGTGATAAGGGGACCACACACACCACGCCCTGTTGATTTTTCCTCTTAAATGTCTCTTTCCATCACTGCCACTAACTTAGCCCAATAATTCCTTGCCTGGGCTGCTACAAGACCCTCCTGCCTGCTCTTTCTACCTTGAATCTACCCTCTCCCCACCCAGTCACTCTGCAACCAGAACAATCTTTTCCAAAGCTGAACATATCCCACCCCACCCCCCACTATCATGACCACCACCACCAATTAAAACTATTCAATGGCTTCTCGTTGCTTATATGATAAAGCTAGAATCCTTGACATGGTCTACAAGCAAGGTCTTCCTTGATCTGTGCCCTAGAACCTCTCCAGCCTCAGGCCCTCTTCCCTTTGCTTTCCCTGCTCCAATGCACAGTCCTTACTCCAGTGCCTTGTGCTCACCCTACAGGGCCCCAGCTCATGCTCCGTCCTTCCTTCTCTATCTACTTAATTCTTGCTCATCATTCAGACTTCATCACTTTTTTAGGAAAGCTTTTTTTGACCCTTTAGACTAGGTCAAATCCTTTCTCATACTGCCTCTCCTAGCCCAATGGAGACTGCTCCTTAAAAGCACTCATTACTTCTTCCTTTGCACTTTTATTTAATGATTAATTGGTTACTAGTGTTATCCCTCTTGATGGTAGCTCCATGAAAACAAGAATCACATCTGTTTGCTCATCCTTGTATCTTCCCTATCTAACACCATGCCTGGCACACAAGAAGCACTCAATATTTCTTAAAGGAAATAAACATTAATCCCCTGAAAGACCCAAGTCTCCCTCTCTTGCACAGGTCCGTCCCAAGAGAAAGGAAAGTATTACTGCATTCAATGGCAGCCCTTGCCCTACCTC